>OX463243.1:69974391-71426891 GCA_949820135.1 Sylvilagus floridanus
TTCTAAACAGTTTTATCCATTGGATTTCAGTAGGCATATTTCTAAATTAGGCTTTCTTCCCATTTCTTTAAGGTACTTAAAGGGTCTTATTGTTTCTAGGCTCATCTTTACTAATTTGCATTTCATATAATAGTATGCCTATTTATAATTAACACTTCTGAAACTGTGACTTATCTTTATAATCCTTTGATAAGCTCTTAATTTTCAAAACAATCAAATGTTAGTTCCTTGATATAAAAAATGGTTGCCTCAATGAACTTGATTTTTATTTATTTGAAAGTCAGAATTACACAGAGAGAGGAGAGGCCAGAGGGAGGGGGAGAGGGAAACAGAGATAGAGAGAGAGAGAGAGGGAGAGGGAGAGAGGGAGAGAGGTGTTCCATCCAATGGTTCACTCCCTAATTGGCCATAATGGCCAGAGTTTTTGCCGATCTGAAGCCAGGAGCCAGGAGCTTCCTCTGGGTCTCCCATGCGAGTGCAAGGGCCCAAGGACCTGGGCCATCTTCTACTGCTTTCCCAGGCCATAGCAGAGAGCTGGATGGAAGTGGAGCAGCCGGGTCTCGAACCAGCGCCCATATGGCATGCCAGTGCTTTGTGCCAGAGTTAACCCACGGCGCCAAAGTGCTGGCCAGTGCTGGCCCCCTCAATGAACTTGACTGATTTTTTTTTTCTTTCCAGACCTTCTATCATCTTCCCATAGTTTACCATTTGGAAATTCCAGACTTGCATTCTGTGGTCTCCTGTGACTGCCCTCCTACTGACTTACACAGGTTGATGTCTAAAATAGAAATTTTGTTTTCTTAATAACGCTTTTATTTAGAGTATATAAATTTCCAAAATACAGCTTACAGATTACAATGGCTTCCCCCCCCCATAATTTCCCTCCTACCTGCAACCCTCCCTCTTTCCCACTCCCTCTCCCCTTGCATTCACATCAAGATTCATTTTCAATTCTCTTTATATACAGAAAGATCAGTTTAGTACATATTACGTAAAGATTTCAACAGTTTTGCCCCTCACATAGCAACACAAAGTGAAAAATACTGTTGGAAGTACTAGTTATAGTATTAATTCACAATGTACAGCACATTAAGGACAGAGATCCTACATGATATATTTTTTTAAAAATGATGAATTTTCTATGCAATTTCCAATTTAACACCAATATTTTTTTATTTTTAATTATCTTTTTTTTTAATTATCTTTATATACAGAAAATTGATTCAGTATATACTAAGTAAAGATTTCATCAGTTTGCACCCACACAGAAACACAAAGTGTAAAATACTGTTTCAGTACTAGTTATAGCATTACTTCACATTGGACAACACACTAAGGACAGATCCCACATGAGACGTAAGTACACAATGACTCCTGAAGTTGATTTAACAATTTGACACTCTTGTTTATGGCCTCAGTAATCTCCCTAGACTCTAGTCATGAGTTGCCGAGGCTATGGAAGCCTTTAGGGTTCACCGACTTCGATCTTATTCCGACAGGGTCATAGTCAAAGTGGAGGTTCTCTCCTCCCTTCAGAGAAAGGTACCTCCTTCTCTGGTGGCCCCATTCAATTCCACTGGGATCTCACTCACAGAGATCTTTCATTTAGGTCTTCTTTTTTTTTCAGAATGTCTTGGCTTTCCATGCCTAAAATACTCTCATGGGCTCTTCAGCCAGATCTGAATGCCTTAAGGGCTGAATCTGAGGGCCAGAGTGCTATTTAGGACATCTGCCATTCTGTGAGTCTGCTGTGTATCTCGCTTCCCATGTTGGATCATTCTCTGCCTTTTTGATTCTATCAGTTAGTATTAGCAGACACTAGTCTTGTTTGTGTGATCAGTTTGACTCTTAGACCTATCAGTGTGATCAATTGTGAACTGAAATTGATCACTTGGACTAGTGAGATGGCCTTGGGTACATGCTACCTTGTTGGGATTGTATTGGAATCCCCTGGCACGATTCTAACTCCATCGTTTGGGGCACGACTGATTGAGCATTTCCCAAATTGTACATCTCCTCCCTCTCTTATTCCCACTCTTATATTTCACAGGGATCACTTTTCAGTTAAAATTTAAACACCTAAGAATAATTGTGTGTTAATTACAGAGTTCAACCACTAGTACTAGAATAAAAAAATACTCAAATGGATAAAGTTATTACATTGTACAACAACAGTGAGGACAAGAGCTGATCAAGTTACTGTTTCTCATAGTGTCCATTTCACTTCAACAGGTTTCCCCTTTGGTGCTCAAAAAACAATTATTAAATAATTTGATAGTTTGAAATTAACCATAGTAGAAGTATACCCTGTAGAAATCAGAAATTCTACAAATGAAAGATACCCTCTCTAAAACATGGTCCACCAACTTTGAAAGCAGCTCAAGCATCTTAGGTGACAATACCCTAAAAGTGTTGTATATCCCCCATGCCCTTCCAATTTAAGTACTAATGAGGAATAATAAAAATGGAATCCAGAGAAAAGACTCAAGGATAATCATGTACAGAAATACCTAGGCAAAATCCTGAGATGGAAAAAGTTATAAAGTTATGAATGTTAACTTAAAATCTCATACTATGCACAAAAATAGCAGCTATGGTAGCAATGAAGGCAATAGAAAACATATTGGGAAATTATACTTTGTATGTAAATTGTTTTGTGTTGTACCATAATTTAATTGTTTAACTGCAATATAACATTTATTGAATATTTCTAAATAAAATAAATGACTTTTACTTGTGCTTCACACTATAATATTCACACAATATAGCATTCAAAATAGTACTCATAATATTTGCATCATTGGTTAAACTCATATGCAAAGTAAAGCATGACTAGCAATTCCTTCCTTCTTTAGAATTTAAAAATTTATACTCATGGTTGTTCCAAATCACTATTGCAAAAGACACGCTTTCTACTCAAAAAGTTTTTATATGATGATTGTTTATTGGTTTCGCAGAATTTTAGATTTGTGATTGCTTTGCTTATGCAATGTGTCTGCAATCATTATTTAACTCTCCTGTTATGCGGGAAGGTTTACAGTAAAGAATTCAAAGGAACTTTTTCCACCAGAGTAAGAACTTTTTCCACCAGAGTAAATTACTTCCAATAGTGTGTTTGAAACTCAATATTTCTGTTTAGTATAGAAAAGTTTCAATAATCTAGAATAAGAGATAGTCTCTAAAGAGAAAAAAAAAGAAAAAAAAAAGAAAAACTATCTGAATTGCAGATTTGCTTATTGAATTGAACTGGAGAAATACTCTGGATTTAACATTACATAATTTTAACTTAGATATATTTAGTATGGTAATATCTTACCTCATCATTTATGTGGTAAACACATCTAAAAAATGACTTCTAGCTTAACTTTTTCAGTTACTGATAACGTTATATGCAAAACTTATATTAGCCTGTTAACTTGATGCATGGGAGACAGAATGTAGAAGAGAAATGACAACGAAGATAAAAATTATTCCAATCTTTTAATGCCTATTTTCTATATGCTGAAGTTCAACAAATATCTAGAGCTAGAGCTTGTCCTCAAGAAGCCCTAAATCCAAACCCAAGCCCATGTGCCCCACCACACACAAACTGCAGAATCTTTTAATATTTTATATAAACATAATTATTTTTCTCAAAATTCATAATGTGCACCCTAGGCATTTCTTATCATAGACAATACATGACTTTCCATGAGTGAAGGTAGAAAACCATTGAATTTTCCTAGTATATTTGTATTTGGAAGTGAACAGGCATCCAGGTGTGGTGGAATGAGTAGGCCATACCAAGATGGCACTGGTGAATGAGACTTGTGCCCAGCTGCACAGAGAATGGTGGCAGGACCCACCTGACAAAGGAGCCTGTCCAGTAATAGTGACTGGTCACAGCATAGCCCTGCCCCTGACCGGATTGGCTGCATCAGCTACTTCCTGAAATAAACAAGTCTGCGAGCTGATCACCTCTAGCCCTCTTTCACCCCACTCTCAGTGTCTGTGTTGTGACTCCATGCCGCCTTACCCCAACCACCACAAGAGAACCCAAATGAGACAACATCCACGCATTGTCTACAGTGAACTTTATCCTGCAAGGAAGTAATTTTCTTTTTAAATAAGGACTTGACTGCTGTCCTAGCATAGTGCCTCTTTGACTGTCAAGATTTTATAGATTCTACTCACACTTCTTGATACAACCTACTGACCTTCCTTCCTTGTTATCCTCCCTAATTTACTCATCTGATTGACTTGGAATTTGCTAATAAATTCCCTCATCAAATATTTATTAAACTTCTACTCTGTACCAGGCAATCCCCTGGGCAATAGGATTTCAGATAAAAAGTCTTGCTATGAAGGATTTTACATTCTATCAGAAGGTAGAAGATAGATAAATTGCAGAAAAATAGAAAGAAAAGATAATCATTTAAGATTTAATTCAGACATCAACTTCTCTGGACTCCCTTCCTTTCTCAACCCAGTTTGCACTCAGCTCCACTTACAGATACTCGCAGGGGATACCATGCCTCACTTTACTAGAATAGCAGCTGCATATTATTCTCAACATCTCTTTATACAAGTAGACTCCAAGAAGGTAAGGATCATATTTTGCTGATCCTTCTTTAAAGTGGCTCTCTCAGTTCCTGGGTTCATCAGTTGTCAATTTTGCATAACCAGTAGTCCACGAATTTAGTGGATTATGCAACGCACATTTATTATCTCATGGTTTCTGTAGGTCAGAAGTCTAGGTACAGTTTAAATAGGCCCTCTGCTGAGGATTTCACAAGGTTGCAAGTAAAGTATTAGTGATGTTAGGTATTTAGCTGGAGACTTGATAGGGGAAGAATATGCTATCAAGTTCACTTAGATTGTTAGCAGCCTTTGTTTTCTTATATCTGTGTAACTGGGGACCCTGGCTTCTTATTGATTTTTTGGCTGGAAGGTGTCTTCCATTCCTAGAGGCTTTCCACAATTCTCTACTCTGTGGTTCTGTCCATATGAAGTCCACCAGCTTGTTTTTGTTTTCTCAAAGCCAACAAGTATTCTTTCTCTAGTATGCTAAGGCAATCAGAAGTACTGCCCAATAGTCTAGGAGAGGGGATATCATAAGGGCATGATTTACTGGAGGTACCTTAGACTGTGCCTATCTTACTATAATTGCCTCCTTTAATCCTTACAATTTTTTATTATGTAGTCAAAATAGTCAAGTGCAGAAGTTATTAAAAATCCTAATCCACATTTTCTTTTTGTAAGATTTACTTGTTATTTGAAAGGCAGAGTTACAGAGAGAGAGGGAAAGTGAGAGCAAGGGAGGAAAATGGGGAGGGAGGGAGGGAGGGAGGGAGAGATTAACCTTCCATCTGCTGGTCCACTCCCAAATGGCCTCAATGCCAGGAGCCAGGAGCTTCATCTGGGATTCCATGTGGGTGCAGGGGCCCAAGCACTTTAAACATGCTCCGCTGCTTTCTCAGGCTCATTTGCATGAGCTAAGTCAGAAGCAGAGCAGCCAGACTCAAACCAGCACCCATACGGGATGCCAACATTGCAGGCAGTAGCTTTACCTTTTAAAACACAACACTGCCCACCACCCCCAGCCAAATTTTCTAGACAGGTATTCTTAACTCATAGTCCAGATTGTTATCTCACATTCTTTTTGGTGCTGCTAAATACATGTTAACTGAATTTATAACTGTAATAGTAAACAAGGAATTAATGAATATTGGTATAGTTTTTCCCATAATGGAATATATGAAATGTATCTGTGTAATGCATTGAAATAAATTTGGCACATGTTGAATAAAATAAAAATCTGATAAAAGATCAAGCTCTTGTGTCTTGGTGCAATAGGAGAAAAAATTTCCCAAGCTATTTTAACTTTCATATCACTTTACAAACCTTAATTATGATGATACTTTGCATTCATATATTCAGTACAGTAAATTTTATGCTTTTTTTTTTGAAAGGGAGAATGGACAGTGAGAGAGAGAGACAGAGACAGAGAGAAAGGTCTTCCTTTTCCATTGGTTCACCCCCCCAATGACCGCTGCGGCTGGCACACCGCGCTGATCTGAAGCCAGGAGCCAGGTGCTTTTCCTGGTCTCCCATGCGGGTACAGGGCCCAAGGACCTGGGCTATCCTCCACTGCACTCCCGAGCCACAGCAGAGAGCTGGACAGGAAGAGGAGCGACCGGGACAAGAACCCAGTGTGCCGGCACCACAGGTGGAGGATTAGCCTATTGAGCCACGGCACCAGCCATATTTTATTATGTTATTAATCCAATCTGAGGTCATTAGTAATTACTGGATGATGGTGTATCATGTTATATTACTTTAATAGACTCACTCATTCATTCATTGCATGTCATCCCTCAATAAGAACATAACTTGTATGAGACCAACATTATGTCTGTGTAAACCACTATTATATCTAAACAGTCTATCAAATAGTAGGCACTCTATGAATAACTTTAAATGAGTTGACTGTTTTGGATAAAATGCCTTGTCAAACAAAACATAATCCACATAGTTTTGGCAAAAAGTTGTCTTTTTCCACATGAACTTAATTCAGATGAACTTACTTATAAAGTGTTCCTTTGGTCTCAGAAGACATACTCATTTCTATGATATATGTCATAAAATAAAACTACCTAAATGATTTTTGAAACACGATTTTTGAGGGCATTTTTCCCTCTTTCACTTTGAGTTAGAAAATATCCAAATCATTTATCATGAAGTATATCTCTCTTGTATCGTATAGCAATAAACTCATGGCTAACATATTGTGTTATTTAGCTGTATAACAGAAAAGATTAATCAGCTGACAAAATGTCATTATTAAGGAAATCTTTTGAACAGTGATTTTCTTTTTCCCTTACTTATGGGCATCAAGCCAAATTCATCTACAGCTAGCTTAAGAAAGCACATGTAGGGAAAAAAATCTTAAATTATCAGTAGCATTTAACACACTTGATATCCCACCACTGGAAGCCCAGTGCTTGTGAAATGTTGCCTTTTAATCATAAATTGTATCACTTTTAAATTGAATGTGTGTGTATGATGTGAATTTTTTTTAATTTCCTTGAAAATATTAACATTATCAACACTGTCAAACTATTGCCCAAACAATACTTAAAGTAAATGATTGCATGTCTGAGATCTTTCTGGAAAAAGAAGGTTTTAATTTATGTGTGGTAAGATTTATAGAAAAACTTTAATAAACATTGTAACTTCTGAATGAACCCATTAGCAATATTGAATCACTTGTTATGTTAGGATGATGGTATTATCAGGGTAAATACACACTTACAGGAAAATAACACTTATAACAACATTGATTTCTAGAGCAGATCCACTGCACATTGTGACAGTGGGAGCTCTGTGCCCTGACTATAGGGATACCCTGCTAACTACCTCCAATTCCATTCAGCTGTGCAGAAGTACTTCCCTTTTGAATCAAAAAAAGAAAGAGATTTACCACGCCTAACCTGGGAGTGTCACCTTTGGCACACCCTTAACCCTGAGGAACCAAACAGAGCTCTCAGGCCACATCCATCTCAAGCCTCTAAGGCTCCATCAAAAGCAGTCTACTTTGACTATGACCTTGTCTAAATATGATCAGAGTCGGTGAACTCAAAAGGCTTCCATAGCCTTGGCAACTCATGACAAGAGCCTAGGGTGATTACTGATGCCATAAACAAGAGTGTCAATTTGTGAAGTCAACAACAGGAGTCACTGAGCACTTACTCCTCATGTAGGATCTCTGTCCTTAATGCGCTGTACACTGTGATTTAATGCTATAACTAGTACTCAAACAATATTTTTCACTTTGTGCTTCTATGTGGGTAAACTGTTGAAATCTTTACTTAATATATGCTAAACTGACCTTCTGTATATAAAGAGAATTGAAAATGAATCTTGATGTGAATGGAATGGGAGAGGGAGCGGGAAAGGGGAGGGTTGTGGGTGGGAGCGAAGTTATGGGGGGGGGAGCCATTGTAATCCATAAACTGTACTTTGAAAATTTATATTCATTAAATAAAAGTTTTAAAAAAGATTCCAGTTTTTCCCCATTCAACGTGATGCTAGTTATGAGTCCATCATCTATTGCCCTGATTATATTGAGGTATATTCCTTCTGTACCCAATTTTCATAAAGTTTTTATCAAACGCTTTTTCTTCATTTCTTCATCTAGTGAGATAGTCATATGATTTTTATTCTTCAATTTGATAACGTGATCTATCACATTTATTGATTTGTGTATGTGAAACTTACACATCCTTACATCCTTGCCATTTGATCTGAATAGATGATCTTTTTAATGTGTTGTTGAATTTAATTTGCTATAATATTGCTGAGTATTTTTGCATGTATGTTCATCAGGGATACTGCTCTATAGTTCTCTTTGTTGTATCTTTTTCTGGTTTAGAATTAAGATGACGTTGCCTTCTTAGAAAGAGGTTAGGAGGACTCCTTTACTCTACTCAAAAATCAACATATGATGGATCAAGGACCTAAATCTAAGACCTGAAGCCATAAAATTACTAAAGGAAAACATCAGAGTTAACACTGAAAGACACTGGAAAAGGCAAACAATTCTTGGATAAGACATCAGAAGCACAGACAATAAAGGGAAAAATAGATGAATTGGATTCATCAAGCTAATAAGTTTCTGCACAGCAAAAGAAATACTCAGTAAAGTGAAGAGACAATCAATAGAATGAAAGAACATATTTGCAAACTAAGCATTTGCTGAAGTATTATTATCCAGAATATAAGAGAAGCACAAGGAACTCAACAAGAAATAATCCACTTAAGAAATGGGCAAAGGATGTGAAAAGGCACTTTTCGAAATATTAATTAAAAATGGACAAGAAACACATGAAAAATTGCTCAGGATCACAAGCTACCAGGGAAATAAAATAAAAACCACAATGAGGTTTCATGTAATCACAGTTACAATTGCTACAACCCAAATATAAATATATATTTGGTGGTAACAATTTGTAGAGAAAAGTACCTTATTACATTGTTGATGGGAATGTAAACTAGTAATAACACTATGGGAGACCCTATGAGGATCCCTTAGAAATCTTTTCAGATCTGCCTTAGAAATCCCAGCCATCCCACTCCTGGGAATTTACCCAAAGAAAATATTTTCATATTTATGAAAGAGTTATTGGTACCCCTCATGTTTGTAGCAGCTCAGTTCACAATACCTAAGATATGAAATCAATCCAGATGTCCATCAACTGTTGCTTAGATTATTTTTGTTTATAGTACTTGTCCATAATCCTGTGGAACAATGGTCTTTCTATTTTTGTTGTTGAACTCTATATTTAGTTGAGCATTAAGTCTGTGATTACAAAATCAAGTGAAAGTATGTTTTTGCAAAAATTTAAAAGAAAAATAAAGGAAGAGGGAGGGAAAGAAGGGGGAAGGAAAGGAGGCAAGTACTGTCATGTTCTTAGAAATATATTTATGAAACACATGAAATCTGCTCTCTTTATTTTAATAATAAAATTGTTTTTAAATAAATGACAAAAAGTCCTAAGTGCCGTAGCAATTAAAGAACATGTTAAAAAATCAAATTAGCTTTTCACTGACTTTTAAAAATTATCATAAAAACATTAATGTAAAAATAAGGACCCATTGCTACTTTTGATGTTAAGCCCTTATACTGTAAAATGCTGATAATACATTATCTCATTTATTCTCCATGACTTCATTACACCTTAAATAGAAGAAACTAACATCAATTGGATGTTTAATGTTAGGTAGCCACTTTAGTCACTATTTAACCCAGATCATAGACATGAACACAGATCAGTTCAATTTAAAAGCCTTTGCTTTTCCAACTGACTGCAGAGTTTCTGGACTGCACCAATATATTTGTCTTATTTATAAGCATCCTGCAAAGACTGCAGGTTTTTAGCATATTTGTACAATCTATGAAGGTTGCCCCATTTTATGAGAATCATGCCACAAACTTATTACTTTGTCCTAGTTCTGTATTTATGCATTTATATATTCACTTTGTAAATCCAACAAAGAACGCATTCTCATAACTGTCGCAAAACCTGCTGGGTACGTAACACATTAATTTAGAATATATTTGTATAAATTAACATGCTGAATATCAAAACTGAAATCAGCCCAGCTAGCAGTACAAGCTCCACTTCATTTATATTTTCAAAGCATGCTGGTTTACTTTTACTGAAATAGAACAATTCTTCTTTACTGAGAGCTATCTAAAATGACGAATTCAACGTTCAACATTAAGCCACAAACATTGTTTACGTTGATGCTATTTCTGAAATTTGTATTTCCTTAGTTCCCAGGGATAATAACTAATTGTTTATTAGCAGATGACAAACAGATTAATCTATTACAATGAAAATAACTTAGTTTGATATTTTCATGCATAATTAAAAATGGTTTATTCTGAGAAATTTATGTTGAAAATAGAATAAGATCCAGTCTGATTTAACAACCATGCATTAGATACTTGCCATTGACATGTTAGTTTACTAAATGCTAGTTTCCAAATATATCTAAAACACAGCTTCTGGCATTGAAGAAGAGAGTGTCATTTAGCGAGAAAAAGGAAGTGGTTTTTCAAGATGGTTCTTTGGGTCTAAAATTACAGGTCCTATAAAAATGATGGAAAGTGTTATAAGAATTTAAGGAAGAAAGTAGTAATATCAACTCAACATGATTACGAAGTGCTTTAATGAACTGCTACAGTTCAGATCTATCTTTAATGATGCATCTTTATGATGTGATGATAAGTGCAAAAGATATTATGCTACAGACATAACCAGAGTAGGGATATAAAAATTAAAGGCATTCACTATGTTTGGGGGAATAAGTAATCCCATTTGACTAAAGAATATCATTCATTATTTTACCAATATTTAATGAGCAATTACTACATGCTGGGCACTCTTTTATGGACTAGGAACATAACAAGGAATAAAATAGAAAAAAAAACTATCTTTTTAAAATTTTCTTTCTTGTAATAAAAGTTAATATACCTGTAAATATACAAACAAGTGAATCAATGATATGAAGTAAGGCTGTAAATGAATAATTCAATAATAAGGGGTCTAAAGGCTGGCACTGTGGCATAGTGGGCAAAGCCACTGCTTGCTGTGCCAGCATCCCTTACAGGTACTGGGTTGGATGCTGGTTTGAGTCCTGGCTCCACTTCTGATCCAGCTATCGTCTATGGTCTGGGAAAGCAGCAGACAATGGCCCAAGTCCTAGGGCCCGTGCAGCCACATGGGAAACCTGGAAGAAGCTCCTGCTCCTGGCTTCAGATCGGTGCAGCTCCAGCCATTGCAGCCAATAGGGGAGTGAACCAGCGGATGGAAGGCCACTCTCTCTGCCTCTCCTTCTCTTTCTGTTTAACTCTGAATTTCAAATTAATAAATAAATCTTTAAAAAAATAATAATGATCTTGAATGCAGTTTGGTTTGTGTTTTTCAATTCTGTTTTAATTTAATACATTGAGAAGTTTTGAGTGATTGCTTAAGCACTGTTGTATAACAATTAGCATGCGCCTGTGTAGGACACTTCAGAATTGAAATAACGGCAATGGAATCGATTACATGTCTACTACAAGTTGTCCAGATATCTGTCACAAATTAGAGTGCTGGTTGTAGGAATGAAAAACAAACAAGCAAAATAGGTATGAAAGACATTAAAATGATAATCTGTAGGATATGGCAAATGAGTAACTGTTAAAGAAAAGGAAAAATGAAGTCTCAAGATCTAATCCCTAATTTTTAAATTATTTCTTTTTAATTTTCACTTAATTTAAAGGCAGAGAGGGAGAGAGATAAAAGGAGGTAGGGAAATAAACAGAGATATCTAGTTTTACTCCCGAAATTCATTCATCTGGTTCACTCCAGAAATTCCTGCAACAACCAGGGCTGAGCTAGGCCAAAACCAGAATCCCAGAACTCAAATTGGGTCTCTCATGTGAGTAGCAAGGACCCAAGTACTTGAGCTGTCACCTGCTGCCTCAGAAGCATCGATGGCATCCTAACTCAGGTATTCTGAAATGGGATGTGGATATCCCAACAGGTGTCTTTTCTGCTGTGCCAAAAACCTGCTCCAATCTAATCCTTTACTACTGAGTAAAGCACTATACCATCATCTGCATGATGAAAAGAAAATCAGAATATCGTTTCTAATTATCAGTCATCATTCCAGTAATATCATTTAGGAAATGATTAGAATATGTCAATGATAATAGACTGCAGGCCTATAGAAAGTTGGGTGTGCAGCTAGGAATGAGAAGTAACAGTCAGACATAGAAAAGACAGAGTTATTTACATTTATGTAGTGACTCCATATTGAGTGTCACTTGGTAATGAGAATGGGAAAGGAGTAGGGGGCTATTAAGAAATATCTACAGGCCAGCGCCGTGGCTCGACAGGCTAATCCTCCGCCTTGCGGCACTGGCACACCAGGTTCTAGTCCCGGTTGGGGCACCGGATTCTGTCCCAGTTGCCGCTCTTCCAAGCCAGCTCTCTGCTGTGGCCCTGGAGTGCAGTGGAGGATGGCCCAAGTGCTTAGGCCCTGCACCCCATGGGAGACCAGAATAAGCACCTGTCACCTGGCTCTTGCCATCGGATGAGCGCGGTGCGCCGGCCGCAGCGCGCCGGCCCCGGCGGCCATTGGAGGGTGAACCAACGGCAAAGGAAGACCTTTCTCTCTGTCTCTCTCTCTCACTGTCCACTCTGCCTGTCAAAAATAAAAAATAAATAAATAAATAAATAAATAAATAAATAAATAAAAGAAATATCTACAGTTGAAAAGTCAAAGGAGGTTGGAATTTATAATAAGAAGAATATGGATGAGATTATGTTTTTAAAGCACTTAATTTTAAAGGATAAATGAAAAGCAGCAAGGCAACTAAACAGTCAAAGAACTATAGGAAAATGGAATGTCTGGTATGAAAAATATGAGGGTATGATTAACAGTCACCGATTTTGAAAAGAAACAAGAAAATGAGGACTGGAATAAGTCTTTTCACTTTAAACTCAAAAGAAGAATTTAAAATGACTTTTAGGACACAGTGAAATCAAACTCTGGACATCAAAAAATGCCTACTATACTATTCCAATTATATTATATTTAAAAAATAGGAAAAATAAATCTTTTGTGTTATAAATTATAATATTATTGTAGGAAGTGTTATGCAGGGAACTTCTGATGATGCTAGAGTATTCTATATCATCAAAGTTGCTACATGGATGTATATATATATAATAATCAATCAATTTCAACTTATATATGCAAAATTATAATTCATTACAACTTAAATATCAACTTAAAAATAAATTAAAAGAAACAAACAAATGAAATAAAAATAAAAGGTAGAAATCTGGCTCAAAATGGTTGTTTTGAACACTGGATCCAATTCCATGTAAATTCATGATTTGCACACCAAGAAGAAACAGGAGTCACTAAACTCTTTATTGTTTATATTGGCTTGGGATGCAAATTCTGTTATTTGCAATATAAAGAGATTTAACTAACAAAACTTAATATAGACATATTTAAATATAATTTTATAATTTAGGTCATGAATTAAAATGAATGCTTTAAAAGTTATAACAAAACCAAAAGAAAATATTATTCTAAAACATGGCACTGATGATATAACTATAAAAGCCATTTATTCACTGCAATATTCAGAATCTTACATATTCAAACTTTTAAATAACTTAATGCTATATATTCTAGGTATTCAATTGTATGATATAAAGCAGTTTTTAATTATCTGTCATTTGTCAGAGTTTAAAGAAAAATTGCTATAAGATGACTAATTAATCATTTCTGATATATTATATGAAAAGATAAATCATGGCATTATTGAATAGTAGATATCTATGTAACAAATCTTAAAGCTTTATGTGAATTAACCTATAAAATATAAATTGCAAAATAACTAATGAAATTATGTTCATGAATGCCTATTTTTTATAAATATGGTTATCAAATTAATTTATAAATTTCATATAGTCCAAAGTAAAATATGCATATGAATCCTGAGGATATTGATATAATTGATTCTAAAGATCCCCATGAGATTAAAATATATAAAAAATGAAGAAAGAAAAGGACAGCAACATGGACACAATGAAAGAAATATGCTCACAATATAATAATATAAAAAGCTATACAATATATAAACAAGGATGGTATTAGTGAAAAAAATAAAATCTATGCAGTAGGATAAACATAAAGAAAAATAAATTTATGAATGGTATATTATTATTTCTATGTACTTCAAATCAAACTACTGAGATTATCAATGACTTGAAATAGGGTAACTTTTGTTATCACAGTTATTGTTGAAAGGAACTAATTCATCTAGCCATTAATGCAATTTACCTATATAAACTCATTTTATAAGTCTGTAAAGTTATTAATAACAATTCCAAATAGGTATATTTGTTACTGAGACTGTGAAATCTTTCTTTTTTTTAAGATTTATTTATGGCTGGTACCGCGGCTAACTAGGCTAATCCTCCACCTGTGGCACCAGCACCCCGGGTTCTAGTCCCAGTCAGGGCATCAGATTCTGTCCTGGTTGCTCCTCTTCAAGTCCAGCTCTCTGCTGTAGCTCAGGAGTGCAGTGGAGGATGTGTGGGGAAATTGGGTACAGGAAACAATTCAAAGATGGTGCCGAAAGGAAGTAAGGTGGGCAGAATCCAAGTTGTTTACCACTAAAACTAATTGGCTACACAAGAAGTGGCAACAACTGATATCAAGTGTATAGACATATGGCTAGTCCTATGAAAATCACCCCATAAAATGACCCTTTAAGTGACTGGTTGGTCTTTATGCCCTGCCCCAATGACTCTGCAGTTTTGTGCTATAAAAGGCTCTGTTACGTGCAAAATAAACGAGTTCTTGCTAGACTTGGCTCCCCGCTGCGTCTGATTGTCTCCGGGATTGAGAGGCTGGGGAACAGGCGAGCAGTGCACTTACCTTTCCTCGGACCCAGTATCCCTGTACAGGTGGACTAAGACCCTGCAAGGATGGCCCAAGTGCTTGGGCCCTGCAGCAGCATTGGAGACCAGGAGGAAGCACCAGGCTCCTGGCTTCGGTTCGGCACAGCACACAGCTATAGCTGACATCTGGGGGGGGGGTGCTTCTAGGGGGTGGTGGTGAACCAATGGAAGGAAGAGCTTTCTCTCTTTCTCTCTCACTGCCTAACTCTGCATGTCAAAAAAAATATTTATTTACTTATTTGAAAGGCAGAGTCACAGAAAGGCAAAGGCAGAGAGAGAGAGAAGTGTTCCATCTGCTGATTCACTCCCCAGATGGCCACATCAGCCAGAGATGTGCCAATCCAAAACCAGGAGCCAGGAGCTTCTTCTGGGTCTCTCACATGGATGCAGTGGCGCAAGGACTTTGGCCGTCTTCTGCTTTCCCAGGCCATAGCAATAGCTGGATGGGAAAAAGGAGCACCCAGGAACATGAACTTGATCCCTTATGGGATGCTGGTGCTGCAGGCAGAGGATTATTAGCCCAACATGCCACAGTACTGGCCCCCAAATGAAATTTTTAATCACCTTCTTAAAATGATAAGACAATTCAAATTACAAAACACTAGAAGACCTGTCACACCAAGAAAGAAAACAACCAAAATTATATTTTAAAACTATATTTCAGTCAAGATCATAATGATTTTATCATATGGCCTAAAAGATATCTAAACCATTTTTGAAGTTTTAAAAAGTAAATAGAGGGGTCGGTGCTGAGGCATAGTGGCTAAAGCCACCCCCTCAGTGCCAGCATCCCATATGGGTGCAGGTTCCAGTCCTGGCAGCTCCACTTCCTATCCAGCTCTCCTCTATAGCCTGGGAAAGCAGCAGAAGATGGCCCAAGTCCTTTGGCCTCTGCACCAGTGTCGGAGACCTAGAAGAAGCTCCTAGCTCCTGGCTTTGGATTGGCATAGCTCCAGCCATTGGGGCATCTAGGGATGAACCAGCAAATAGAAGACCTCTCCTTCCTCCTTCTCTTCCTCCCTCCTCCAGCCTCTCTGTAACTCTGCCTTCAAATAGATAAACTAATCTTAAAAAAAAAAGGAAATAGAATGCTTTTGTCCATTTGGGATATCAAAAGGTGAGTAGTGTAATTTATATAAGACAAATTGAGAAAAAGCATTCCCAATAAAAACTCTTTGCAAAGAAGAAACAAAAGGTAACATCCTTAAACTGATAAAGAACGTCTACAGATTGCTGCATGTTAACATCGCATTTCTAGGTGAAAGACTGCTTCCTCTGAGTAGCACAGGCAAAAATTCTGATTCTCATCAACACCATGCAACATCATGCTTATATTTGAAGCCTGTTCATAAAGGCAAGGAAAAGAAATAAAAGGCACACAAATTAGAAAGAAGGAAAAAAGAAAAATCTGTATCCATAGAAAACTTGATTATCTTAAAAAAACACCAAAAAAATCAGAAATTACTCCGAAGTAGTAAGCAAACTGAACAACATCACAGAAAGACAAGAAAACACTGATTTTATGTCGATTTTTTATGGTACAAACATATAGGGTTTTATGTAATGTTTCCTCACATGTATATATTGTGTAATGTCCAATCAAGGTAAATCTATTTATTCTTTCAAACATTTAATATTTATTGTGGTGAATATATCCAAAAGCTTATAATCCATTTTTAACAGAAAAATATACAGTATATTATCTATAGTCACCCTAATGTGCAACAGAATTCCAACTTCTTACTTATGTCTAGATAGAAACTTGCCCATAAACCTCTTTCAGTCCCCTCTCCCTCACCAGCCACTGATAACCACCCATTATCTTTTTAACTTCCATGAGCTAACCTATTTTTAGATTCCACATATTCATAAGGACCAGATGGAATTCAAACTTTAAAAAATTATCACTTACATTAGCATCATATAACAATGTATGTTGTATATATAATCAATATATGTATAATATGCAAGTATTTCCAATATTTTTATTCTGAAAACTAACAAAACACTATAGAAAAGAAGAAGAAAATAAATGAAGTTACATCACATTTATGAGTAGGAAGGTTTATCGTTAAGATGTAAATTCTCCCAAAATTGCTCCACAGGTACAAACTAATCAAATTAAGCTCCAAGTAGAACCTTTGGTAGACACTGACAATCTAATTCTAAAATTATGAAGGAAAGACATTACAGAAGTGAAAATAATTTTGAGAAAGAGTACAGATGCAGTAATCAGATTCAAGATGCACTACAAACCACAACTTAGGAAGAGTATGCTATAGGTAAATCAATAGAACAAAGAAACAAAGTCTAGACATAAACTTGTGCATTTTCTTTCTTTCTTTTTTTTTTTTTTTGACAGGCAGAGTGGACAGTGAGAGAGAGAGAGAGACAGAGAGAAAGGTCTTCCTTTGCCATTGGTTCACCCTCCAATGGCTGCCGTGGCCGGCACGCTGCGGCCAACGCACCGCGCTGATCCAATTGCAGGAGCCAGGTGCTTATTCTGGTCTCCCATGGGGTGCAGGGCCCAAGCACTTGGGCCATCCTCCACTGCACTCCTTGACCACAGCAGAGAGCTGGCCTGGAAGAGGGGCAACCGGGACAGAATCCGGTGCCCCGACCAGGACTAGAACCCGGTGTGCCAGCGCCGCAAGGCAGAAGATTAGCCTATTGAGCTGAGGCGCCAGCCAGACATTTTTAATTGATTTCTTTAACACATTATATATACTTCATCTCTGCTTTTGCAATTGTTTCATAATTCTTCATTGCTTATCTTCAGATGAAAACTGTTAGGTAGTGATTTGAGCAAAAAATTGCAGAGATTATTAACAAACTTTGGACTCAGAAGATGGGAAAAAAATCTTTTGTGACAGAATTAACTAAATACTGAATAGAACAGCAATATATATAAGTCACAACAAAAATCAATTATGTAATATACAAGAGCATAATGTACATCTTAAGATGGAAGGTTATGGGGTTGGCACTGTAGCATAGCAGGTAAAGCCGCTACGTGCAGTGCCAGCATCCTATATGGGCACTAGTTCAAGTCCCAGCAGCTCCACTTCAAATCCAGCTCTCTGCTATGGCTTGGGAAAGCAGTAAAAGATGGTCCAAGTCCTTGAGTCCCTGCACCCACATGGGAGACCGAGAAGAAGCTCCTGGCTCCTGGCTTCAGATTGGTGCAGCTCCGGCCATTGCAGCCAACTGGGGAGTAAACCAGTGGATGGAAGACCTCTCTCTCTCTCTCTCTCTCTCTCTCTCTCTCTCTCTCTGTCTCTCTCTCTCTGTCTCTGTAATGCTGACTTCAAATAAATAAATAAATCTTAAAAAAATTAGAAGGTGAGAGGCAAAAAAAGTAATTTGGTACCAAATCACTAAAAGTCTTTTTTAGCTTGAATCACAACAAGAAGCTACAACGATATTTTCAGCAAGTGGTCATATGTTCATTGAGGTATGGAGTATGTTCACTGAGGTAGGGAGTAAATTTCAAGCATGAGTGAACTAGAAGACCTGAAAGCAGAGAAAGAAATGACAGACATTTGCAATGTTCCCCTAGGAAAGGTTATGTCATAGAAATGCAGCAATAAAGGAAATACATGAAAATGTGTTCACCTTACATAAATAAATAAATTTAAAAAAAGAAATGTAGCCATAGAAGCAGAAATAGAGAGTTAAGATGATTTTGAAAGATATTTTAATTAAATTTTTCATATTGAATGCTATTTCAGTTAATATAGAGTTAGGAGCAAGAAAGCAACAATACAATTTTAGATTTCTGTTGTGAGCAAAACGTTCTTAATTTGACCAGTGATTACATCAACATAAGTTTAGCAGATCCTAAGAGTGCATTAGTTGGTAATATAAATGAAAATTGTGCAAGCTTTGGATGTTGAAAAAAATGTTTTAAGGACAGAAATGTGGAAAATATCAGATAGGAAGGTTTTTTGTTTCTTTGGTTTTTAAAGATTTTACTTTATTTGAAATGCTCAGTGACAAAGGATAAAAGAGAAAGAGATGTTTCATCTACTGATTCACTCCCTAAATGACTATAACATCTAGATTTGACCATGCCAAAGCCAAGAGCCAGGAACCCAATTACTTACATTATCTTCCAATATCTTCCCAGGAATATTAGTAGGGATCTAGATTGGAAACAAAGTGGTCGGTGTCAAAAGCGAGCATCAAAATCAGTGGCTTGACCCACTGTGCCACAGTGCTAGGCAGTTTGAAATAGAAGAATAGCAATCAAGAAAATATGTAATGATAATGTAAATTTCAGTTTATGTAAACAAATAAGTATCTATTAATTCAGGAAATATTTGAAGACCAAATAAGATATACAAGTAGATGACTGACATATGCATTTGTCTTTTAACTATCTACATTAACTTTTTGAGGCTAAAGCAATAGAGTCTATTGTTGAGTAAAAGAAATGGGTAGGTAAACAAAACAGGGCTAAGGACTCTCCCTTTACTATCTCCAAATTTAGAAAGCAGTTGAAGAAGAATAAATCAAACAGAAAACAGAATTTTAAGGCAAGAGAATGGAGAGGGGCCAGCGCTGTGGCGCAGACAGTTGAAGCCCTGGCCTGAAACGCTCCTCTTCCGATCCAGCTCTCTGCTATGGCCTGGGAAAGCAGTGGAGGAAGGCCCAAGTCCTTGGGCCCCTGCACCCTTATGGGAGACCCAGAAGAAGCTCCTGGCTCCTGGTTTCGGATCGGCGCAACTAACTCCTGCCCTTGCAGCCATCTAGGGAGTGAACCAGCGAATGGAAGATCTATCTCTACCTCTCTCTGTAACTCTGTCTTTCAAATAAATACAATAAATCTTTAAAAAAAAAAAAAGAGAGAGAGAGAGAGAGAGAATGGAGAGGTTTAAGTTAAACGTGCAACTTGAAAAAGAATGAATGGGGTTCAGATGACTGAGGAAGTGTTAAGTAAAATAAGCAAAGAAGTCTTTGAAGTTTGCAATTAGATCATTATGTACGAAGTTTAGATTGTATCTCTTAACTTGTGATTATAAAGGCAATACAGTAAATTGGTAAATTTATGTAAAAATTAAAGATACCAAAACAATTTAAAGACCCTCCCCTCATAGACTGTATGATGCACTCAAGCTTTTTAGATCAGAGTTTTGAGAGGGAGAGTAGGGACTTGACACATTTTAGAATTTATGTAAATGGACATATCTATATTTTACAATGAAGATGACAGTAAAAAACAAAGGGATAATTGAGAAAAGAATGCATTCCAGATGGACCAAATGAAAAGGAGCTTAAGAAGAAAAGCATAGATACGAAATTAGAAAATATTTTAGGAGTGGTAGGGTAAAAGGGTACTTGTAATTCATAGAAACCCAATTTCCAATGCAATCTCAGCTTTTAATTAGTAGTCCTTAACATCAAAATATTTGCTTTCCATATATTACAGTGTTTGAAAAGTAGCATATGAAACTAATCCTTAGGCTTATTAAGTTAAGTTTTTAACATATATTCTAATACATTTGAAAATTAAAGCTTATTATTATTATTTTGGCAGGTAAAATGAAATATTATCAAATTGCCTTAAATCTAGTAGCAATTGTGGACCTTTCAAATGTGCTATTTACTACTAATTTATACCTAGGTAAAATTTACTTTAATTAAATGTGCAGTAGCACATGGTACATAAAATAGAAATATAGTATTTGTATAGAATAATTCATTTGCCTCTTTTAAGGATACACAGCTTAAATTATAATTGGGTTGTTGGATATGATAGAATTGTTTGAAGAAGGTTGTTCATTAAATGATCTTTTCAGATTTAATTATAGAATTACATCTTTTAAATTTTAAGCAAAGGTAATTTGCAATAGTTTTTTTTTTGAATTAGATGATTTAATATACTAAATTTAAATAACCACCTTTCAAGAATGAGATTCAGAAAATCCTTTAAAACTTTGCATGTCAGCAGACTTTAAATCACTCAACAATAATTTCGAAAGTAGGCTGACACTCCACTAGAGCATAAAATCATGACTTTTTGTGCAGTATAAGCATATTTGAAATACCTGGGTGGTAAAAAAAAATAATAAACGGTCTGGGAAAACATAAAATGAAATGTTTAACATCTGGTGCCAAGAAATCACTAAACACAGATCAACAAGTCCTTCTGAACATATTTTCTTATGTTTTACAAAGTAACCCTTTGATTAAGACTTATGATACTAAAAAGCAAGTAATTTCTAATTCTAAATAAAGTATAGCATTTATGTTGGCTATCTTATAATTATACAATTGTTACATTTAAAAGTATGAAAAAAGTCTTGTGAATTACAAGCATTATTTCTGGATCACATATATTTAGAAATTCCAAGTTCTACTTTTAGTAAAATTCAGTTCAAATATATACTATCTCTAATGATTCAGTGACTCATTTGCATTTTCTATTTATTAATTGTAGCATCACCTAAATATTGTTCACTGCAGAAAATAAAGTGCAAGATAAATTACATTTAATAGAGGTTTGCAGTTCTATTTATAATAACATTTATGTCAAAGTAATTTATTAGCATGAAATGTCCACATAATTTTTATGGAAATTTCCTGCAAATAGTTGCATATTTTTAAATAATCAAAATATACTATTCTCTTTAAGGTCTTAAGCAATAATTCTACAGGTTTGAAAATTACTTTATTTCAATCAGTTGAACTGTAAATTTCCACCTTTCTCTTTTGCATGTCCACACTGAGACAATGAAATCTAAAATCTAATTATTTTTATCATAAAATATCATAAAATCTAATTATTCTTAATTTTGGGTGAGTCTCAAGTATTTCTTTTATATAAAACTCAAGTAATAATTTGTTTCAATAAATTCAACCATTCCGGCATTTAGAAAAGGAGATAATTATTCATAGTTTGATATTATAAGTATTAGAAATGGAAATGATAGCTTGAATTTTTTTACTTGGTTTCAAATTGATATCACTTTCATTTCAATTCACTCTCATAAGAATTGTGTCAGTCAAGTAAACAGACATACATACTTTATTTTTAGTTTTAACTGGTATTTCCTGATAATAATTCTGGAAGTCCATTCTAAGGATGAACTGATGAACATTTGCACAGCACTTTCATGGAAATAAGCCAACCTCATTGAGGTAACTTGGGCCTAATCAGTTAAATCAGTATCAAATACAAAGATAATAACAGGTCTTTGTACCATAAGTAACAGCAATATGTCTCAACTTAGGAGACAATGAGAGGTCAATTTGTCAGTCTGCCTAATGTAATAACATCATTTTTCAAAATCTCTGTAACAATTCCATTTGTTTATTTCAACATTAAAATTCTTGAACTTGAAAATAAAATAATTTGAGAATTAGTGAGAACAAAATATTTAATAATTATATATAGTATTTATAATATATAAGAAATAAAAATAGCTATTAATGGACATATACAAAACATTCTACCCAAAAGCAGAATACACAGTCTATTCAAGTTTATATAGAACATTCTCCCAGATAGATCACATATTATGTCACATGTTTTAACTTTAATAAAACTGAAATCATGCAATGTACCTTCTCCGGCCACATTAGAAAAAAAATTAGAAATCATATAATGGAAAACGGATAATTACAAATATGTAGAAATTAAGCATATGCTTGAACAAACAATAAATCAAAAATACACCAAAAGCGAAAGTTAAAAATATCTTCAGATGAAAGAAATGAAAATTTAACACATCAAAACCTAAGAGATTCAGCAGAATCAGTATTATGAGAAAAGTTTATTCTGATAAATGCCTATCACAATAAAGCAAAATATCTCAAACAACCTCACATTATCCCTATAATAACTAGAAAAGAAACACACAAACACATCCAAAGTTAGTAGAATAAACTAATAAAGATTTGAGAAAAATTAAATAAAACATTAGAGAAAAACAGGAAAAGAATAAACAAAACTAAGAGTTTGCTTTTTGAAATTATCCACAAAATCGGAAAACCATCAGAATAAGGAGAGAAAGCATAAATTAAATCAGACATGAAAGAAAGATATTACAACTGACACTGCAGACACAGAAATGCCAACAAATTGAATAATCTAAATGAAAGATACAACATCCTGGAAACATAATGGAATATTAATCAACTATAAGAAAAAAGAAAATCCTGTAATTTTGACAACATGGATGTAAATGAGAGTCATTATGCTCTAATAAAAAAAGCTAGTCACAGAAGGAAAAACATTACAAAGCATAGTAAAATACATAGAAACAGAATAGAATGGTGATTGCCAGTGGCTAGAGGGAGGGAAAAATGAGGACTCACTGTTCAGCTTAATCTTTTTGGAGTTTGAAACAGAAATTTCATTTTAATAGTTCTTGGGGCTAGAAATCAAGACTCCATGTGTGGGGAGGGCCCACCTCCTGGTTCATAGATCCCATCTTGCTGTTTCCTCACATGATGGAACAAGGGAGGGTCTTTCTGGGAACCGTTTCATACAAGCATTAATACCAATTTTTAAACATTTACTTATTGGAAAGAGTAACAAAGTGGGAATGAGGGGAAAGAGGGGGAGGTAGCCTGTCCACTAATTCACTCCCCAAAATGGCCGCAACAGCTACGTCTGAGCCAGGCCTAAACTGGGAGCCAGGATCTCAATGATGGTCTCTCATATGGGTGTCAGAGTCCCACATACCATGGCCAAGTTCTGCTTCCTCCCCAAACACATTAGCAGGGAGCTAGATCAGAAACAGAGCAGCTAGACCTGAATCAGCACTACAGGATAGTATGTGTCTCAAGTGATGGCCTAACCTGCTGCATGACAATGCCAGCGCTTATTAATACCATTCCTTGCAATCTCTGCCCTTAACCTAATGACCTCCCAAATCTACCTGCTAACACTATCACCACTCAAGTTAGAATTTCAACATGTAGTTACAGTTATGGGGATTCACATTTAGCCCAGCACACTGTTTAGTGGGCTCAGTTACACAAAATAAATAGTATCTGGAAATAGTCTGTACAACATTGCCTGTAGTTAATATTATTTTACTGTGTGCCTAAGACTTTGTTAAGATGCTAAATACTGTGCTGGCACACGGGGTTCTAGTCCCAGTTGGAGCACCGGATTCTGTCCCGGTTGCTCCTCTTCCAGTCCAGCTCTCTGCTGTGGCCCAGGAAGGTAGAGGAGGATGGCCCAAGTGCTTGGGCCCTGCACCCACATGGGAGACCAGGAGAAGCAAGTGGCTCCTGGCTTCAGATCAGCGTGGTGCGCCGGCTGCAGTGCACCAGCCGCAGTGGCCATTGTGGGGTGAACCAACAGAAAAAGAAAGACTTTTCTCTCTGTCTCTTTTTCTCTCACTATCCACTCTGCCTGTCAAAAAAAAAAATGCTAAATACCAAATTGTGTTCCTACTACCATGATATTATAAAAATTGCAAATAATTTACATAGTATACATTTTACAAATATGTATAAAATCTGAATAAACATTGTGTATGTTTAGCACTAAACTTATAGAAATCATTATTATTAAATAATTTGAGAAAAATCTTCAATAAGATAAAGAAGAAATTCTGGTATAGTTCAAATTCTTTTAATTTGAGTAGTTCTTAGAATGTACCTTGCAGTCTATCCTCTCTTATTTTTATGGCATGAGTAATTAATTTGCTTCAAGGTCTTTATTACTGAAGTTCTGTTCTTTGTGAAGTCTCCTTTTAGAAGTAGACCTTTTGGGGCTCTGTGCTGTGGAGTAGTGGGTTAGGCCCCCACCTGAAGCCCCAGCATCCCATTTGGGCTCCAGTTCATGTCTTGGCTGATCCTCTTCTGATCAAGCTCTCTGCTATGGCCTGGGAAAGCTGTGGAAGATGGACCAAGTGTTTGGGCCCCTGCACTCTCGTGGGAGACCAGGAAGAAGCTCCAGGTGGGAGACCAGGACAAAGCTCCTGGTTCCTGGTTTTGGATCGTCCTGCTCTGGCCATTGTGGTCATTTGGGGAGTGAACCAGCAGATGGAAGACCTTTCTCTCTGTCTCTCCTTCTCAAATGAATAAATTAAAATAAAAAATCTTTAAAAAAAAAAAAAGGTAGAACCTTTTATTTTCTTTATGGGAGTTTCACTTTCTTTTGAAATTCTAACAGGGTGTGCAATGTTTCTGATCTGTTTCTCAAGCTTAAGCAGGCTGACTTTTACTACTGGCAGTGATGTTGTCTCTACAGCAGCCAGCATTCTGAAATCTGCAGCTGATTCAATATGCAGTACATTTTGGTAAGAACTGCTGAAGCCTCTGGTAAAAACAAATTTACGAAGGCACAGTACTATGAAACTTCCTGTGTGTAACACCGAAAAGTCCCTGGGCAAGAAAAGCTTATGTAATTACTATTTAATCACTCTATACTTGATATCATATATTGTTGATGCTTATAGTCTTTATACATTTCAATCAATGACAAAGATAAAGAAAACGTGAGGGTCCATGTCTACAATCAGCAAGGCTACACTAGACTTTCCTTCAGAAAAAAAGTCTATGTATCAGTGCCTTAAAACAGAAGTCTATTTCTTACTTTATATGGCCATTTCTGAACAAGAACTCAGACTATCATCTGTAACAGCTTTGGTAGCCACTATAGAAAAAGGCCACATATGTCACACCACTTATCTACTAGAGGTACATATTACACTACTGTTTACATTTTGCTGACCAAGGCAGACACATGACTATATTTAACTTCAAAGGAAGGCTAGATCACAATTCTTTGGTGTGCCCTAAAAGAGGTGAAAAAGAAATATTGAGAGCACAACTAGTGTCTAATAGAATGTTCAATTGCTTATGTAAGAGGAAAATAAAAATCTTGTCATAATTTTCAACTACTCTGTAAGTCTGCGTAAGTAGTATAGCAAGTTTATGTTCAGCCTCTGGAAAATAAGACCTTAAAAATGTTTTATGAAACTAAAAATAAAGGCTAATTTTCAAGAAGTCCTAAGGGAATTTAATGCTTAAAACATAGGCAATAATTTTAATTAAAGAGAGGTCAGCCATAAGAAAAAAAAAACAGTCCCCTGATACCACAGGCATGGGAAGCCATGATCCTTGATGAGGGCATTCAGAGCAGGATTTAATAGTCAGAAATGTAAGATGGTTGGAAATAGCTGATGACACTGCCACGCCATAGGTTTCTCACAGTGAACAACGAGAGCAGTAGTCTGGTTCCTTGAAAACATTTTACTTTCTTGGGGAAAAGGAATGCACTTAAATCACAATCTTTCTCTCTCTATTCACAGGCTTCCTTTGGGCACCTACTCACGACCACATATTCTTTTCAATGAAAAGAACTGCTCTTACATTCACAATAGAGGCTTCTATTGCTACGTCCCCTGAATCTAATCATTCTTAATCAGATCATCTAATAAATATTATTTAGCTTATACCCAAAACTACAGTGCCTAAAATTCTGATGAAGGCATTTAGTGGGAAAACTGATCCAAATCAGACTATGTGTTCTGCATTGTTTTTCTATTGCTAAATTTATGTGAACATCATTCACCCAATGTTTAAGATAATTTATACATATCTTTTCTGGTTTTTTTTCCGAGGAGCTGGTCATAAATTTTATGAACAGATACCTAACATAAGTAGAATATACATTCATATCAGTTGCACATGGAACATTCTCCAGCACAGACTATAAGCAAGAAATTATTATAGGAAGCCTCAATCAATGTAAAAGGACTCAAAATATATTATGGTTCCTGACTATGATGGAATTCATTAGAAATTTACAACAAAAGAAATATTGGGGTCCAGCACTATGGAGTAATGGGTAAAGCCACCACACCCAGCACCAGCATCTCATATGAGCATTAATTTGAGTCCCAGCTGCTCTATGTCCAATCCAGCTCCATGCTAATGAACCTGGGACGACAGCAGAGAATGGCACAAGTGCTTGGGCCCTTGCACTCACAAAGGATACCCAGAAGCTTCGGCGTCAATCCGCAGCCAGAAGCCAGGAGCTTCTTCTTGGTCTCCCACGTGGGTGCAGGGGCCCAAGGACTTGGGCCATCTTCCACTGCTTTCCTAGGCCATAGCAGAAAGCTGGATCAGAAGTGGAGCAGCCCAGTCTCGAACCAGCATCAATATGGGATGCTGGTGCTTCAGGCTGGGTGTTAACCCACTGTGCCACAGTGCCAGCCCCAGGAATTGTTTGAATTTCTAAAAGGCATGTGGAAGCTACATCTTGATTTGTCTACCCCTTACTTCAGTGGTGGGGCTGGGGTGGGGGGGATTTCTGTTGCCACATTCTGTTGAATTTCCTTTCTCTGATTTAAGAAAACACGGCTTCATCAACAATGGCACTTTACCTTTAGGTAAAGAAACTTTCTGAACTTTAGAACTTTGGAACTACTAAAGGCAGTTTCTGAACACGGATATGCCATATGCATCCCCTGCCCCAACACCTACAAGCCAAAAAGAAGTATCCTAGAGCCTTATGATGGTGATGGTGAAACATCCAAACACTTTACTTTGGAATGTGCAGCTCAAAAAGCTGGAGACTCATAATAGGGAACAATCATTAGTGACACTTAAAATATATGTGCATCAAAGTCATATAATTATAAGTTAAAAATAACAATAAAATAGCCTGTCAGTCTTATGAATTCTGAGGAAGTGAGGATCTAGGATTTTAAAGATCTACTGTCATATGCAAGAATATCAATAATTCATTCAAAACTAAGTGTTGCCAGGCCCAGTTGTAGGTTCAGTGTAAAATGAGGACATACAATATTCTAAACTGATAATACAAACTTCCTAGAGTATGTTGACATAAAATAAACAGAAAATTCATTGACTGCTATAAGGAAAATAGAGTCACATACTATATAGTAACTAAAGGTAAAGGATGGTGAGCTCCTTCACTTTAGTTCTCTTATTAAGGAAGTGCCATTTGATTTGGACTAAAGACCAAGAAGGGAACAGTCTTTTTTGTTGTTGTTAATTTAGAATCAGAGCTTTTAAGCAGAGAAATCAGTGAGTCCAGATCAGCAGCAAGTTTGGCATGTTTAAGAAAAAAGAAGAAGGTCACTAAGACTGAAGCTAGGGAACAAAGATTAGAGTGGTAAGAAATTAGATCTGTAGAGGTCAGGTCACACACGACTGTGTATGTCAGTATACGCAATTTGGATTTTTTAAAATAAGTGTAATGAGAAGCTACTGGTAGCTTTTAAGTAGAGAAGTAATATAACATGAGTTTCTAACATTTCTTGCAATAAAAGGAATATACTTTATTAAGGATGTAGAAAGAAGGAGACCAGTACAGAAACCATAGGATTCATCTCCAAAGAATTAGCATTATGGTGCCCACAGAGAAAAAAAAATCAAGAGATATATCTGAAATATTTTTGAAAGCTGAACCATAGTAATATAGTTATTGTTTTTCAGTTGTGAAAGAAAGAATAAATGTATGCTGTGTAGATTTTCTGTAGGGCCACAGAAGTAGAAAAGTTCCTCCAGGGAGTTAATCTAGATACAAATGATAAAAGTTCTATGAGTGAGTCTTACAACTCTACAGAATTATACATTTAAATGGAGCAGTATCCAACAAGGAAACTAGGAATTACCCTTTCAATACAATGCCTAGGATTTGGGTTTTCATAATTTGACTGTGGTAATATTAACTTTGTAAGATAGTGAGAACTTTGGTATGACAGCAGTGAGATGGTGAGAACTTTGGTATGACAGAAATCAAAATTTCCACTTGTTCCACCCTATTCATGGCAGCATTGTTCACAATAGCCAAAATACAGAATCAACCATGGTGTTCATCAGCAGATGAACTGATAAAGAAAATGTGGTATCAATACACAATAGAATATCACTTAGCAACAAAAAAATGAAATGCTATTATTTGCGGCAAATGGTTGGAACTAGAGAATACCATGCTAAGTAAAGCAGACACAAAAAGATAAATACTACATTCTTTTTCTGAAATGTGGGAGCTAAAATGAAAGGAAGGAAGGGAGGAAAGGAGAGAGGGAGGGAGGGAGGGATGGAGGGAGGGAAATAAAGAGAAAGAGAGGGGGGGGGAGGGAGGGAGGGAGGGAGAGAGGAAGGAAGGAAGGAAAGAAAAGCAGGCACAAAGAAATGCAAAAAGAAAAGCAGGCCAGCCTGAATACATCAATTTTGCTGCATAGGGTATTTTGTCAAAAAAAAAAAAATAAAATCTGTTAGTACTGTTAACTTTGAGATTCCTTTTTGATATCAAAATAAAGATGTCAAGTACACAATTGGTTATCAACTTGGAATGTGATTCCCTCAGCCAGCCACTTTATCCCCAGGGTAAGGAAAGAAACTGTGCACAGCATTAATTAGAGCTCTGGTTGGAGAAAAAGATAAATAAATCATTCAATTTAGAGTGACAATAGGAGCCCATCCCTGAATCTCTAGAGTTCTATTGTGAGACTGTCAGAAACAATAACTCATCAATGAATATTGCACAGGTTATCACAATATTCCTTGAATGTCTGTGTATTCATATATTTGACAGTGTATGATAGCAAGTCTATCATAAAGATAGGAGGAGGTCATTTGTGCTGGAGTACACATTCATTCTGATCCAAACACATTCCAAAGGCTCCACCTATTCATATCAACACACTGGTGATTAGGAGTTTTGGGGGCTGGCACTGTGGCACAGCAAGGCTAAGCTGCAGCCTGTGATTGCAGCAACCCATATGAGTGCTGGATCAAGCTTCGCTTCTGGTCCAGCTGCCTTCTAATACACCTGGGAAAGCAGCGAAAGACAACTTCATTGCTTGGGCCACTGCAATTCACATGGGATACGTGGATGGAGTTTCAGACTCCCGGCTTCAGATTAGTCCAGTCCCAGCCATTGCAGTCATTTAGCAAGTGAACCACCAGATGGAAGATTGAAACCACTTTCTCTCAATCTCTCTCTCAATATCTCTCTTTCCCTCCAGACCTCCCTCCCTCCCTAACTCTTTCAAACAAATAAATCTTTTAAAAATATGAGAGAGGATTATAAACATTCAGATCACAATATCTATGTATCTGTATTTTTCAATATACTGACACCCTTAACAACTGAAATGGTTTGTGTGGTCCTGAAATGTTGAGGATACTATATGGAAATGCAATTTCAGGATTATGCCGAAAGGGTTGAAATAGAGGACAGCTAATACAGGACGTTTACATAAAACATGAGTGATAGCTCTAGATAAAGAACACTCAAGGGCCGGCACTGTGGCATAGTGGGCTAAGCCTCTACCTGCAGCACTGGCATTCCATATGGGCACCAGTTCAAGTCCTGGCTGCTCCACTTCCGATCCAGCTCTCTGCTATGGCCTGGGAAGGCAATGGAAGATGGCCCAGGTGCTTAGGTGCCTGCACCTGCATGGAAGACCTGGAAGAAGCTCTGGCTTCTGATTTTGGATTGGCTGAGCTCTGGCTATTGCGGCCATCTGGAGAGTGAACCAGCAGACAGAAGACCTTTCTCTCTGTCTCTCTCTCTGTAACTCTACCTCTCAAATGAATAAAATAAAATCTTAAAAAAAAGACACTCAAACCAGGAAACTTATAGAAATGTGCATCATATTCTACAAAGCATTCTTTTGAAACATAAATCATCATATTTACTACAGACTAATCTTTAATTCCATTCATATGTTAGCAAGAACCGCACTTGTAATTTTAACCACTATTTCTTGAAGTTCAGGAGAACATAAATGTCAAAGCATTTTCAGGATCAGCAAAAAATATAGAAAAAATCCATCCATTATGAAACTAAACCTACTGAGATGGCAGTGGAAAGAAGTAGTCATCAGAGGATGTACTTTTCTCTGAAGGGAGGAGAGAACTTCCACTTTGCTTCTGGCCTTGTGGAAATACTGAAGGAGTTTGTGAATTCAAAAGTCTTCCATAGCATTAGCAGCTCATGAAAAGAGCCTCATTGACATCATGTATAAGAGTGTTAATTGTTACATTAACAACAGGAGTCACTGTGCATTAACTTCCCATGCAGGACCTCTTTCCTCAGAGTTTGATTATGAGTGCTAACAGTAACACTTGTTCTTCAAGACTTACTCCATTTTAGTGTATTAAGTGGCGGATATTCTTACATCTCATAAGCTATAGTTATATCTAAGTGTTCACAAAAGATATGTCATTCTTGGGTTCTTTTTCAAAGTTAATTAAGTTTCTAAAAAAAGAATGCTTAAAAATAAACATTTATATATATATATATATATATATAAATTAAACCTCAGAAAGGTTTATTTTTATTTAATTAAACAGTATTTTTTCCTTATTGTAAAAATAATTCTTCCAGTGTTCTATTCCACAGCAGGGTAACAAGAGTTAACAATAAGATGCTGTATATTTCTAAATAGCTAGAAGAAATACTTTTGAATGTTAACTACCAAGAAATCTTAAGTGATGGATGCTAATTATCCTAATTTGTTTTTTTTTATTTTTTATTTTTTTTTTCACAGACAGAGTCGACAGTGAGAGAGAGAGACAGAGAGAAAGGTCTTCCTTTGCCGTTGGTTCACCCTCCAATGGCTGCCGCGGTCAGCGTGCTACGGCCGGCGCACCGCGCTCATCCGATGGCAGGAGCCAGGTACTAGGTGCTTTTTCCTGGTCTCCCATGGGGTGCAGGGCCCAAGCACTTGGGCCATCCTCCACTGCACTTCTGGGCCACAGCAGAGGGCTGGCCTGGAAGAGGGGCAACCGGGACAGAATCCGGCGCCCCGACCGGGACTAGAACCCGGTGTGCCGGTGCCGCAAGGCAGAGGATTAGCCTGTTGAGCCACGGCGCCGGCCTAATTATCCTAATTTGATCATTAAAATTTATGCATGTACTGAAATATTACATTGTACCCCATAAATATGTACAATTATTATGTGTCAATAAAAACAAATAATCTAATAAAAATGCCACTCAATATTGCCATTAAGGAGATGTCTGTGTGGTCTTGAGCTGTGGCATAGCAGGTTAAACCCCCTCCTGCAGCACCAGCATCCCAGAAGGGCACCGGTTTGAGTCCCAGCTACAACACTTCTTATCCAGCTCCCTGCTAATGCACCTGCGAAAGTAGGAGAAGATGGTCCAAGTCCTTGGGATCTTGAACTCATATAGGAGACCTCAAAGAAACTTCTGGCTCCTGATTTCAGCCTGGCCTAGCTGAGTTTTGACAGCAATTTGGGGGTGAAACAGCAGATGTAAGATTTCTCTCTTTCTCTCTCTCCCCTTTCTCTCTATAATTCTGGCTTTCAAATAAATAAACCCTTAAAAAAAAAAACACTATTGTGAACTCTAGTGCATACACTCTGTTGTGGAATACTAAAACATAGTACATCTTCCTATCTTCATTTTTAATTCCTTTTTCTATGTCATGCTTTTATTCTTGTCATATTTGTGATTTTCTTCTAAAATGTTTCAAATGTATTGTGAAATAAAACATTAAAATGAGTAAGTACATTAAAAATGAGTAAGACAACACCAAGTTTTTCTACAATTTCACTTTTATAGGAAAGTCAAAGGCCCATATCTCTCTGACATTCCATATATTCCATGTAATAAAAGAAAGAGAGAATTGAGATTGTATACTGTTCCTGAAAAGGCTATAAGCATATAACAAAGAGTTTTCACATCTTAGTGTACATTTTTTAAAATTTATGGTAGAGAGAGAGAGAGAGAGAGAGAGAGAGAGAGATCATCACCTGTTGCCTACCAGGGTGTATATTGGCAGGAATCTGGAATCAGGAACATACCTGGGACTTTAATCCAAGCACTCCAGTATGGGATGTAGGTTCTCTAAGTTATACCTTAACTGTTGCATTAAACGCATGCTTCAAATAGTATTTATATATATTATATTCCCATAACTGAATTTTTTTCATCTAAGCCTTGATGTTTTCAAAGGTAATATATTCTATTTATAATCAAATGATACCTGAAAACTGCTGAAGGAAAATACATCCCTGCTATATCAGATGTTATTCTGACACTTACCCAGACTACAGGCATGGCACACAGTAATTGACTCTCCAGGGACAGATGGGAACATCTTTTGGTATAACACAAACTATAATTATAGCAAGGATGTCAAAGGTGAAAGTTTTAATAAAGCAATATTTGAAAGGCAACTTATAACTTTCTCTAAGCCACACTAATGTGAAAAAGAAATAAAAGAGAAACGGTATGCAGCTCTAACTCATATTATCAGTATGAGGATCACAGCTTAACTATGAATTTGAGATTTAAAGACAACTACATTTTGACTGCTTAGGAAAAATTCAGATATTTATTAGGTTTAGAAACTGTTTACAAATTTCATGAAGAATCTTGCAAACAAGATACCAATCTATTTACACACATGAATTGTATCAAGTGGTATTATTTTAAGAATAGTATATAATGTTTCTAACTGAAAAAATCATTTTTCTATTCATATATTGAAAATAACTGACTTAATTTTTTGCATAATCTCCTTTGGGATTTGTCTGTTTCTACATCTATGTAACTACACATACACACACACATAAGTTATTCACTTAAAATTATAGATGTATGCATTTTCTTAGAGTATATAATCAATCTATTTATGTGTTCTTACATAGCTCCTATAAATTATAATATAATCACTGTATAATATTTTATTGATTGGTCCTATGCTTTCATTATACAATTGTTAATGTCAAACATTAACACTCTTTGTTTTGTAAATACTAAAAATGCTAAGTACATATATGTTTTTTCTTTGAGTAAAGATTTCTGAATGAATCATAATACATTATAAACAGCCAAAAATATGAGAATCATTTTCAAAGTTTATTTCTTTTCCTCATGCACACACACAAACATACAGGAAAAAGACATATACGAACTCTTCACAAAGTTCCTGGAAGGGGCTAACGTTGTTGGTGCAGCAGGTTGAGCTGCCCCTGAGATGCAGACATCCCATTTCAGAACACAGTTTCTAGCCCCTGATGCTTAGCTTCTGATCCAATTCCCTGCTAACATGTGTGAGAAAGCAGTGGAAGATGGTCCAAGTACTTGGGCCCCTCCCACCCATGTGGGAACCCCAGATGGAGTTGCAGACACCTGGATTTGGCATGTCGCAGTCCTGGCTATTGTGGACATTTGGGGAGTGAACCAGCCAATGTAAGATCTCTTTTTGTCTCTCCCTCTCTGTCACTCTGCCCTTCAGATAAATACAATAAATCTTTTTTTAAGTTCATGCAAAATGGAACTAAAGATGTTTTAAAAACTTGAAATCCATGCATATTAGGGGTCTTTCAAAAGTTCATGGAAAATGTATACTATGAAAATACTGTGTATAGAGTTCAGATTTTTTTGTGCCACAATGAGCTTACCTTTTAATTTCATTTTCCACTAACTTTTAGAAGTATCCTCATGTATGTGTGTGTGTGTGTATCTTACTTTCGAATAGTCATGCCACAACAGGTATTATGGCACAGTGGGTTAAGTAATTGCTTAGGATGATGCCCACAGCCTATATTGGAATGCTAGCTCTCAAGTCCTGGCAATTTTGTTTTTTTACAATTTACTGCTAATGCATTCTGGGAAGCAATATGATGGATCTACTCCTTCGGTCTCTGTCATTCTTGCGGGAGACTTGGACAGAGTTCCTGGTTCCTGGATTCAGCCTGGCTCAGACATGGCGATTGTGGGCATTTGTGGAATAAACCAGTAGATGATGGAAGATATCTCTCTCTTGTCCATCTGTCTTTCTCTCTCTTTCTAAATGTGTGTGTGCATGTGTGCGTGTACTGTGTCAAGTATACGAAAATAAACATGAAAAATAACCAATTTTATACATAAATTATCTTCCATATGACACTTTGCTTTTAATGATCTAAAATGTTATCATTCAATCCTATTATTTTATATATTTCAACCCTAATAATTTTGACCCCACAAATAGATATGTATTTGCCCATATACCAAACTGCTGAAAATGTATGTGAATTTTAGTTTGATGTATATGTATCTCCATCTAGTCTTTGCCAATAAAGTTGTCTAAGGCACCTAAGGTTCTAATTCTGTGAGATTTTTTTTTTAGCTCTTCCTCTAAGTTAAAACAAGCCATGAGATTTATCTTAGGGATAAAGTAATTCGTTGATTTAACCTAAAACCACAGCACATCATAGATGCAATGCTGACAGGCAAAGGAACGGAAAGATAAGTAAGCAACTGGAATACAGTATATCTTTCTAAAGAAATTATTCATGTAGCAAGTACATGGAAAAAGGAAAATGAAAATAAGTGTTTGGGAGAAAATTTCTGAGATATGGAAACTGACCTGGTGTTCAAATTATTTTAAAATCAGTGAAATAGTTTATAAATATATATAACATAAAAGAAAAAATTATAATCTTTTATTGCATTCACATATGATTATAAGAACAGGAAAAATGCTTTAGATACTTGCCTATTCCTACTGTATCTCTTACATCTAAGCTAGTAGTGTGTATTACCCCTACTTTCGTTTTTATCTCCTTCAAGTCCTATGCTTGTTTATAATCTCAAAATCAAGGTAAAATTCTTAGCATATTTATTGGCCCAAAACAAGCCCCTAAGTGCATATTAATTATTACTTACTAGTTGCTGTCTTCAAAGGAAAGAATGGGTAGCTGCAGGATCTGTTCACTAAACCACCATTAGAAGGAAAGCTACATATGTTTTGTACCTCAGAATAATTAACATATTGTAGGACAATTCCATAAGGAGCTAGAAGGTATGAAGTAAAAGAGGGACCAGAACTGTGTCACAGTGGGTTAAGTCGCTACCTGCCGGCATCCCATATTGGACTGCCAACCTGTTTTGATGGCTCCACTTACAACTTCCTACTGATGTGCCTGGAAAGCAGCAGGTGATAGATCAAGTACCTGGGTGCTGCCATTCACATAGGTGACCAGGAAAGAATTCTGGGCTCCTGACTTTGGCCTGGCCCAGCCCAGGCTGTTGCAACCATTTGGGGAGTAAACCAATGGATGGAAGATCTCTCTCTCACACACACGTACGCAAGCACACATGCACACCATCACTCCAAATCAATCTGTAAAAAAAAAAAAAAAAAAAAAAAAAGGTGAAAGAAGAAAATGGTAAGAATGGTGAGAGTACAAAGGAATGAAAGATGGTAGTGCTAGGGGCTGCCATTGTGGTACAGCAATTTGAGCGGGTGCCTTTAATGTCAGCATCCCCTATCAGAGCACTGGTATGAGACACAGCTTCTTCATTTCTGAACAAGCCCCCTGCTCATGTGCTTTGGAAGGCAGCAGAGTATAGCAAGAGTACTTGGTTCCTGCCACCCACATAGGAGAACCAGGTGGATTTCCTTGCTCCTGGCTTTGGCCTGCTCCAGTCCCAGCTATTGCAGCCATTTGAGGAGAAAAACAATAGATGGAAGATCTCTTTCTCTCTGCATCTTTGCCACTATGCTTTTTAAATAAATAAAACAAGGCCGGTGCCACGGCTCACTTGGCTAATCCTCCGCCTTGCGGTGCGGTTCTAGTCCTGGTCAGGGCGCCGGATTCTGTCCCGGTTGCCCCTCCTCCAGGCCAGCTCTCTGCTGTGGCCCGGGAGTGCAGTGGAGGATGGCCCAAGTGCTTGGGCCCTGCACCCCATGGGAAACCAGGAGAAGCATCTGGCTCCTGCCTTCAGATAGGCGCAATACGCTGTCCGCAGCGGCCAGCGGAGGGTGAACCAATGGAAGGAAGACCTTTCTCTCTGTCTCTCTTTCTCACTGTCCACTCTGCCTATCAAAAAACAAACAACAACAACAACAACAAAACCAAGTTTTTAAAAAACAAAAGAAAAAGATGATGGCAGTGCTAAGAAGCAACAAAGAAGCGTATCTGGGGAAAATCCACGGCATTTTATGGGACAATCAGTTGTTGTATACAATAGCGTTGTTTATTAGGAATAGCAAAGGAAATCAGTAAGACTGATTTGCAAGGATAAAAGACTGCCCCTTTTCCCTCAATTTTGAAAAAAAAAAAAAAACTATGAAGGCAATATTAATGAGATTGTGAGGAAGTTTAGCCCGGGTGCATAATCTATAAGATTTAATGTTTGCTACGTATCAGATTTTTTGAATGATTTATCTTGCTTCAACCTTGTACAACAAACTAAAACTCCAATGAGTGAAGGACAGGATATGCCAATTAAAAGAACATTTTCTAAGCAATAAAGACTGCTTATCAACAAGAATTTTCATATTACTTATAAATTAACACAGATGGAAAAAAATAATTTTCACAGAACGGTCAGCAACTACTATTTCCTCCAACATCCTGGAGAAGGTCAAAAGAAACAAGTTTTCTTACAGTGGTTCTCAAATAGGCATGCATCAGAATCACCAGATAGATGTATTAAAACATGACATTCCTGGGTTCATTCCTAGAGTTTCTGATTCAAGAGAATTTTTCCTGGGATATGGCATGAGAATTTGCATTTTAACAAGTTTGCAGGTATCAGTAATGATGCTGTAGACTGTGGATCATATTTTTAGCACAACTGTCCTTCAGGTGTTTCTTTAACAAGCAGTTCAATCCATTAGAGCAGCAGTCCGATGATGCTCAATCATAGGTTTGATTTTTAAAATGGTCAGGAGAGCAGGAATTCTAAATCCTGTTCTTTAATAGATGAGTGTCATTGGTCACAAGGTTGAGATAGAGAGTGTGGCTGAACAATTACCAGTCAATAACCATTATCTTAAAAGCACTCAGTACACATGCTCCATAATTATGAATCAATTGCATCATCCTCACATAGAAAAAGCTGCACGTGATATTGAATTAACCCTATGGGTCACTAATGCTCACTTGTGGGTGCACTGATAAGGCTTATCTTTCAATTGTTTTTCTCTAATCTTAGAACAAGAGATATTTTCTTTCTCAAGTAAAATGTTTTTGATATTTTGGCATTTCTGCATCATTATTTCTTTGTCTACTTTAAGCAAAATAATCTAAAACAATAACGCACAATGTACCTTATGTATTTTTCTACAATCGTAAGCATCACATATTTTCCCTTTATAAAGTTTTAATTTATTTGAAGGATAGAAAGAGAGAGAGAAACAGAGATAGATATCATATCTGCAGGTTCACTCCCTAAATGGCTACAGCAGCTGCAGCTGGAGCTGGTCCAGGCCAAAGGCAGGAGAAAGAAACTCACAGGTCCCCCACAAGGGTAGCAAGGATGTAATAACTGAGCAATGTCCTGCTGCCTCCAATGGAAAACATTAAAAACAAGTTGGAATAAAGTGCAGAGCAAACTCAAATCCAGGGACCATAAAAGGCCTCTTAGCACTTTGCCAAATGTCAGCCCTAGTCTCGCTTAGCAAGTACCTAATAATTTTGTATATAATCACCTTGAAAATTGAGTACTTCTTTTGTCTTTATTAAACAGTGGTCTTGTATTGTCCTTCTTTTGTTTTTCTAAATATAATTGTCACTGAGTTTTAGGGTTCCCCAACACACAGGCTCTAGGGTTCAGCTTAATCTTATTTTATATTCTAGACTGCTGTCATATCTTATTTATTATATTTTTCAATTAAACTCTATTTCACTTGTCTTATTTTTCTCCAAAATTTTTCACCTTTCCTAACATTGTTCATATTGGCAATTCTTACCCAGTTCACAGGTTTAACAAAACAAATAGTAAGATGGTGCCAGTGTTTCAAATGGTCCTCTCAAATTTGATCAATATGTGAGGAGAAATATTTGTCACGTTATTAATTAGTATCGTGTAGCAAATAGGGTTGTTTGGAGGAGAACATTAATTTTCATCTGATATTTTCTGACACTGATAATGAAACTGTTTCTCCCACTTTGAATCAGTCACTCAATTTGCAAGTGATATAATGCACATGGAGGCAAGACCTGATTCCAGTGCTAAATCATCTCTGTTTCAATTTCAGTTGTCTGGGACAAACTCCAACCTACGATTTCTAAATTCTAAATATCAGTTCTTTAATTTGAATAACAAACATTCCCCAAACATGATTTTTAACCACAAAATCCAAAAGATAGGAGATACTTCATATTAAAATATGTATATTTATTTTTATCCAAATTTATCTTAATTTTACTATCTGGCAACCAGTTCAGGGAAAGCAGTATGCACTAAATCATTTTATCACATGAAATTACTTGATTTTATCACGTAAAAATGCTTGATTTATGTATTCTATCTCATGACTACTTTATCCAAACAAATTAAAGAGTCACAGAAGTAATTTTTAGTTGTGCAGGTTCTTATATTTATTTCAATAACTTAGAGATATTTTGAAAAGTGTGTAAATTTTGCCATGCATATGACTTTATCTCTTTTTTTAACAGGTACTCTCCACCTCTAGTGTGCCCCTCTTTCTCCATCCTCATCCAATTATCAAGAAATTAACATTTTTCCATTATAAGAAAACACATTGAAATGCATTCTCTTATAAAAAGGATACTGTTTTTAAATTCTCTAATAAGGAAATCAACATTATTAACACACATGAATGGAAATCAAAGAACCTAACCACTGTACACTATGTCTTTTTATCCTGTTTGGACCAGGAATCAATCCAAGATCAGGTCTTGCATTACTTTCACATCTCCTCAATCACCTTCCTTATTTCGATCCCAGTATTTTATTGTTTTGAATAATGCAGGCAATTTTAAAGAATGTAGATAAATCATTGTATAAGTTGATCATCAATCAGGGTCCACCCAGTGTTTCCTCATGACCAATCTCATGCCATGTATCCCAAGCTACAAAATCATTGAAATCATGTTAATCCATTTCCTTGAGGGTAATGTTAACCTTGAGCATCTGATCATACTGATTCATGCCAGGGTTCTTTACTATAAAATGACTATGTTTCCCTTTTAATTCTTTTGTTAGCAACTGCTGATTGTCACCATTATCATGGTTGACAAATGGCAAAAATTCACATTTTGATGGTCAAATTTTTCTCAGATTTTCTCCATTTCAAAATGGTTTCTGAGTCCTTTTGGCATTTCTCATTGTCTTTGGACATTTCTTAATTTTTTCACAGGATATTCCAGTTTCTTCTTTTACCTTCCCAGATCCAGCCCTAGAATCAACCATTTTTCTAAGGGGCCTTAGTTCCTTTAGTGGAAATTGGTATTGAGAAAGAAAATTTTAGTACACTGTATGCTCATTGCCCAGGCACACCACTGTTTGTAGACTTTCTAAGCATAGAGAAGAAAAATATAAATATACATATTATATACTGTATATTATAATCATATATACAAATATATATATGCACATGCTTAATTTGATATACTCACTGAATTCAATTCTATTTATGAATATATAATAAAAAAATCTGCTCCCTACTTCTAACTTCAGTTTGCCTCTTTAGAGTTATTTCTAAATTTTTAAATTTCTTTATGATACCATCAGTCTCAGTATTTGTTTATCTCCTGTCACCCCACTGACACTGTAATTGTCAAGCACTGCTGTTTCTCTTGACCCTACCACCATCACAAGCCCCACAGGAGTTAGGGAGGCAGTCACCTCCACTGACATTTTTGTATCTTAAGTGCAGGCTGTAGCCTCCCTTCACAGCCATTCCCCCTCCCCCCCACACATACACCATAACTTTCTGACTTTAGGCCTCCTGTCACTTCTGCGCATTCCTCCCCCTCACTCTTTTTAAAGATTTGGCAGCCACTATATTTTAATCTTCTGCGCAGCAAAGAGTGATATGACTTACAGTGAAAAATAACCTTATGTTGTGAGTAGTACCAAGGCAGAAGTTATTTCAGTAGACTGAGAAATTAAAGATGATTTAAAGATGATAAAAATAGAGTTCAAGTGCAGCAGAAATTTTATGACATTCAGTTTCTGCCCCTATCTCTAAAGTTAATAATTATCTTCTCTTACTTTATCCCACATGCACACTTCATTGATTGTCTGTCAACAGCAGTCAACACTGCTAACCATTCCTTGGAAAATCTCTTCCATTTCTTCCTTTGACACTACTTTTGAAGAATAAAGAAAACAGGACTTTTTAAACACAGTACAACAGCATGGAGAAGCATGCTGAAGATGATAAAGTGATTTCCACAGACTGAATTATTTCCACAGATGCAAAAAGTTGAAGAAGAAAGCATAGAGTTATGTCCTTCAAAATACCTGAATAGATTTACAGAAACTATGTCTGTATGATCAGAATTTGTGTCAATTTATTTTGATTCATCTTTAACTTTGAAACTATCAGATCTACAAAGTATATATCTTACAAAAAACATATGGTCGGGTCTTGTCTATTGTTGTTTGGTCACCTTTGCCTTTTTAAACTGTGCTCAGTCTATTTGCCTTTAATATGGTTGTTAATACATTTACATTTAAGTATGCTGTCTAGGATTTACCTTCTTTTGGTCACTGTTTTTATTTCTTTTTTTATTTTTTGAGTAAATTGGTTTTTAAGAATCTTAGTCTTGGCATCACTGTTGTGGTTTGGTGGGTTAGGCTGTCAACAGCAATGCTGGCATCCCATATGAGTACCAGTTTGAGTTCACTTCCGATCCAGTTCCATGCTAGTGCACCTGGGAAAGCAGTGGAGGATTATCCCCGTGTTTGCATCCATGTGGAAGACTCAGAAGAATCTCCTGGCTCCTGGCTTTAGCCTGAAACTATGATACTCTAATTGATACTCTTTTCTGATGTTCTAATTTTATGTACACTAGATCATTTGATACTGTCCCTACAAATCTTAGGTCCATTATTAATTTATTCACTTATATATTCTTTCTGTGTTTTAGTTGGTAATTTCTACTGACCTGTCTTCAATTTCACTGATTATTTCTCCTGCATATTCAGTTCATTAATTCATACAAATTCATTATTTTCATACTATATTTATTATAGCATTTTAATTTGCCTCATTTTTAATTCCCTGTCGGCTTTTTGCATGAATGTTGTCTACTATTTTATTATCTTATCATATATTTATTATAAAGTTTTTGTCTGATAATTCTAATATTTAGCCCATCTCTAATTCTGTCAATATTGACAGTTGTCTCTTGAAAAATTATCACTGTTCCTTCCTCCTTCAGACATCTCAAACATTTTTAACTGTAAAAACTATATGTCTTGGTGCCAGCACCGTGGCGCACTAGGTTGATCCTCCACCTACGGCGCTGGCATCCCATATGGCCGCCAGTTCTAGTCCCGGTTACTCCTCTTCCAGTCCAGCTCTCTGCTGTGGCCCGGGAAAGCAGTGGAGGATGGCCTAAGTCTTTGGGCTCTGCACCCGCATGGGAGACCAGGAGGAGGCACCTGGCTCCTGGCTTCAGATCGGTATAGCTCCTGCCATTTGGGGAGTGAACCATCAGATGGAGGAACTTTCTCTCTGTCTCTGTCTCTCTCTGTAACTCTACCTGTCAAATAAATAAATAAATAATCTTTAAAAAACCATGTCTTATAACATTGAAATACTACTCATGCCTAGAAAAAAGTGTGCCTCTTTACTAGGTGATAAATGCAGGCATGGGATAGCCTGCCAGAGACAGGAGTAGTTATGGTAACGTAATTTGGTTTATACAGAACTAGGATTAGATTTTGTGGTAGCTTTAGTTGGATTTATTATAGACTTCAAATTACTTGATAACAGAAGTAGAATCTTCCCTCTAGACAGGACCTGGATTCCATGTGCCTTTTAGGATTTTTATTTCTCCTGTCATTACCTTAACCTTCAACAGATTTAGGTGTTTGTAACTCGGCGAGCTCTCTCCTTGCTATATTCACTCACCCAAATCTGATTGTTGCTCAACAGCACCCAAGCAACTGGAAGCTGCTACCCCACATCTACAGTAAAATATGGAAGAGTTGGAGAATTTCTCTAAACTCTGTATCTTGTTCTCTGATTTCATCAGACCTCTAACAGTTTACTACTGCTGCTATAAAAGCCTCCACTAACTTAGTGACCTAAAACAATACAAATTTATTCGTTTATAGTTTTATAGGTCATAAATCTGAAATGGGTCTCACTGGGCCAAAACTAAGATATCAGTAGGACCGCATTCTTCTTGTTGTACTAGAGAAGAATCTGTGTACCTTTTCCAGCCTTCAGAGGTCACCTGCACTCCTTGCGCATAGCCTTTTTCTCCATCTCCAAAGCTACCACTTGCATTAATCCCACCCTCTGCTTGTGCCAAGTTTTCCTTGAACTCTGTCATTCCTGCCTCCTTTATTCAGTTACAAGAATCCTTGTGATGACACTGGATCATTCAGGATAATCTCACCATTTTAAAATCCCTAGCATAATCATATTTGCACAGTTCCGAAAATTCAGTCATTTGGTACCACTATTCTGTCAACTACAGGTTCTGTGCCTGGACTTCAGAAAGGTTTTTCTCAACTTCTGACTATTCCCCAAGCCACAATGGTCCTGTTGTTTTATATACAGCATGAGATTTCCCAGTCTTCATGCCCGTACTTAGATTTGAGATTCCATATCCATGTGCCTCAGGATAGTTTCTTTCAACTAATCTGACACTGAACCGTACATGCCCGTTGCTTCATGTGTAGTGTAACATACAGAAGCTTATGTTTCCTCTATATTCACCTGTGATGCCTCAGGTGTCTGGGCTCCACTGGGGAGTTGCTCTCTGAAAGCTCCTCTGTGACCTCTGTCCACTGGTAGCCACCACTACACACACTCTTTCTTAAGGTGCAGAGAGCGTGTGTAGTTCTGCCAGTGAATCTCTAACTTCAGCCCTTCTGGCATACTTGTGCCACAGAATGTCTCTCAATTCTGCCTATAGTCTCAATTGTGTAATTGATTGACAGCCAAGGGAAACAGTTGTGGCTCTTTGCAGATTGTCTTTGTGCTTAGGCATGGTTCACAAACTTGCCAGTTTATACTCAGTCTTTGAAAAGGTTCTTCAGTTATACTTTTAACAATGGCATTGTACTCTTCCTCCAGCCTTGTTACCAAGATGAAAGTAGTATGGGTATATTTATTTATTCATCGTCTGAATCGTTGCTTTTTTAGGTTTGTGAACTCAGTTCTCTGATGAAATTTCGTGGTTTTGCAGTCAATCTCATCAATATAGTGGGAATATCCTTATACATGCATTTTTATAGAAAGAAGTTTTCTGGCTTCAATGAAACACTGAAAGGGTGAAGCCATCTAAACATACATATTACAAATGGAGCTTTTCCAGGATTATTCTAAAATCCAGTGTTAAACTCATCGGCATCACAGACTAAATTATTATCTAAGATTGGATCTAATTTTTTACCCTTGTAAATGAAGGTTAAGCAATGGATGTACAGTGAAGGAAAGAGTAAATTTAAATTTACACAGTATTGATTGTTCTGATTCACTAAATAGAACCTTAAAATCAAAAGAAAGCTTTCCTCAGCTGGGCTTTGAAGCCTTTATCTTTAATATTCTATCTAGAAGTTCCAGATAGAAAACTTGACAGTATTTCCAGTTGCTGAGAGTAAAAGCAATTAATTTCAAATTTTTCCTAAAAGATATCAGGAACGAACCCTGAAAGCTATTATACAAGCATTATCAACTGACACAAACTTTCTCTTCAAAATCAAAGCTTTTGCAGGAAGAGAATCTGATGATTTTGATAAAGATATTGGAACTGCTCAGAGATGTATCTATATTATTTTATCTCTGAGAAAGAATCCCAGACGGGTGGACTTCTATTGCAGATAAAGCAACAGAGCACTAAGACCCCTGGAAGAGACCACATACTATGTCAAACTGTGGATAACATCACCTACTGCCTTACCAGAAAACTAAGCCTTCAGGGCCAGAGCCGTGGTTCACTTGGCTAATCCTCCACCTGCAGCACCAGCATCCCATATGGGCACCGGGTTCTAGTCCCGGCACTAGTTCCAGTGCAGCTCTCTGCTGTGGCCTGGGAAGGCAGTAGAGGATGGCCCAAGCGCTTGGGTGCCTGTACCCACTTGGAAGACCAGGAGGAAGCTCCTGGCTTTGGATCAGCATAGCTCCAGCCGTAGCGTCCATTTAGGGGGTGAACCAACGGAAGGAAGATATTTCTCTCTGTCTCTTTCACTGTCTAACTCTGTCTGTCAAATAAAAAAAAAGAAAAGAAAAGAAAACTACGCCTGGACAATACCACAGAGATTTTATAATACTGAGAGAACTTTGAAGTAGAACAGTGAAAGAGACTGACCAGGAGTCTCTCGGGCCTTAGAAACTATTTGCAGCATTAAAACAGCAACTGCTTTGGGGTGTGAGCCTGGCTACTGAGCAGCAACCAAATGAGTACTCAATAACATCGTGCACGGCTGCAGGACACAGTGACCATGAAAAGGAAAAAAAAGGTCTTCATGTGTATTAAAAATGTGATAGGATTTTGCAAAACGCTGTGTACAAAAATGCCCCTTTGCAGAGAAGGAAGAACCAGGTTTGATGAGAGCAAATAATAAAGGAACTATTTATAGTAAAAACCTCACTAAAAACCTCTTTCCATAGAGGACATCTGCAGGAATACCCCTAACCTTTCCCTCTCTAGCACTCTATGATAGTAGAAAATGAAGAGGAGAGAGTAGAATTGGCTGACCTTAAGGAACCCATTAGTAAAGACCCAACTCAGCAATGGAGCAGGGGAGTTGACACTCATATGACTTAATTCAAATTCATTATGCTTAAAGTTTCAGAGGAGTGAAGATAGTTAGAAGCCTCCTTCCTAGAAACACTACCAGAGAAGACATGCCGCTCTGACAGGAAATTAATTCTACTAATGTGCTACTAGGTGGCAGATGGTCACAAACAAGATAGCTGTGACAAATCAACAAATTACCTCCTGGGACACTGAAAATTAGCATGCCTGAAGCTGACCCAGGAAAAGATCTGTTAATGTGGCTCCCATGCTGTTAAGGATCAAATGATTGGAGCATGATCCCAGACACAGCTGAGGATATCTCCTAGCAGAGATGTTAGATAGCACTTGATTAAAAAAAAAAATGCTCGCAGGACTAAATCCTGTGACTTGATGAAGTTGTGCACATGAAAAGGATAGATATTACTTGGCAAACTTCACCATAAAGAATTGAACTGTTGTGATGGGCTAATTAAGGCTTGTTTGGGAAGGATAGGAAAAAAAGGAATTGTAATCAGGAATAAACACACCTGCTGCCCACTTACATCTCTCAAGGTTGAGATCCCAGAGTCAGAGGATGAAAGTACGATGTTGTCAAAGGGAACACAATGCCAGCATGGGGGCTTAAGGCAATTAACATCAGCGTGGAGGTAGAATATGGAAAAGATGTGTCAGAACAGTGATTCTCAAAATTTAATATTTATACAAAACATCTGAGGATCTTTTTATCAGCACAAGTCTGCTTCTGCCTTTCTCACACACTTTCCAGTGGTGTAGATGCTACTGTTCAGGGACCATACAGTATAAGCCTAACCATCATCCTGTTGGTTTTCAGGGTTTTGTTTCTGTTTCCTTTTTAAAGAAGGAAATATATCCAAAACCATCATTCACCTATAGTTCATTTCCAGCCGCTAGTGCCCCTTTGTATAATCAGAGGCCCTTGGAGCACAGTCAGGCCTCTTTATACCTCCAAAGCATCGGTAGGCTCCAAGATTTCCTGAGACTATAACAACGACAAATAGGCATCCATGAATAGATAGAGATGCAACTTCAAACTCTGCTATCACTAGCACAATGGCTGGAACGTATAACATTCTCGGGACTAGATTAGGCAGCAGCTTTTTGCATGCAAATTATATAAATGAACATAATACACTACAATATGTGTCCTGACTGAATAAATTGACTGTTCCTTCCTGGATATTGACAAGTTTCACAGAAAACTTAATCAGAAAATACTATTTAAGAGTTATGCTAAGTTCTTCAAAAGTATTGGATTTGTACAAAACGGAAAGGCATTGATGATTTCATGTCATTGGGATATAAATTAATCTGTCATCGAGATCAACATGCACTGGAATGTAAAGGTGGTGCCTCCAGATGCTACTTTCAGCAGGTGCATCAAAAAGGCTGCAGATTTTCCCCAGACTGTTCCCTGAGCAGGTGTTACTAGACAACATCTGTTTTTTTTTCCCCTTGCTCATAAACCTTTAATTGAAGTCCTCACCACATGAAAAGTCTGGTTATCAAATACTCATTTTGGTCAGAATTGGTTGAAACCCTAAAAAGACATACATATACCAGTTTTGGACTCTAAGCTATCTCTGATGAGATATGGTGAAGAAAAGGGCAACTGTCATCATTGTAATCATTAGAGAAGATGTCTGTCTTAGATATTTTTTGCAATGAAATAATCTCTTAAACTGGTCTTTGTGAAAATGGGAAAATGCTGAATAGGTAGCATTATGTAATGTAAACATGGGCAGGAAAGTCAGTGAGCATTTTCCATCCATTTTTTAAATTTATCTGTAATTTATATTAGACCAAGATTCTCTAACTTTAGGATACATAGGTTTATAACATTAAATAATAAAACTGAAGGGCAAAAGGTTGCCAGATTTATTCTGTAAGTTTTTATCTCTTAAACATACTGACAATAAAATATACAAAATATGAGGATACACTTTCAGAATAAAAGAGATACGTTAAGCCAAATAACTTCAGTTTCATTGAGCCAAATAACTTTAACTTAATAGAAACTTTACCATCCAATGTTTTTCTTATTTTCACTGAGGACCCTTCAATCATGTTGACTCTCAAGCAAGTACTCCCCCCGTTCTGCCTCTTTCCATGAATCCTTTAGGATCTGAACATTCGTCTAAGATTTCTCAGCTAATTCAAGGTGAATTCAAACTTAGACCTGCTTGATGGTCGCTTTGTCATGCAATCTCAAAGAAAACCACCCTCTTCTAATTTTCTGTTACTGTTATTTTTCATTTCAGTTTTAACTTATGGTCTGTTATTTTCCTATTACAAGAAAAACATTAGCAAACATCTGATTTTCAATTATTCTAATAAGTCAAATGCTATCACTCCTAATCTGTTTCCTTAAATTTTCCCATAACTTTTCAAGTTCAGTCAGTATTAACCAGAGTTCTCAAACACAATCAATAGTTAGGATAGATAGATAGATAGATCGACAGACAGACAGATAGACAATTTATTATAAGAATTGTGATGAAAGCTAGGAAGTCCATCTATATGCTACCAGAAAACCTGATAGCATAATGTAGTCTGTCTTCAAAGGTCTGATAAGCACAAGCTTAATAAACTGAAGGCAGGAGAAGATGGGTGTCCCAGTTCAAAAAGAGAAAGATCATTCATTTTTCTCCATCTTTTTGTTCTATTTTGGCAGGAACTCAACAGATTTGCAGATACCCAACCATGTTGCTGATGGTAGACATTCTTTTTTTTTTTTTTTCTTAAAGATTTATTTGTTTACAGGGCCATCACTGTTGTGCAGTGGGTTAACGCCCTGGCCTGAAGCGCCAGCATCCCATATGGGCGCCAGTTCGAGTCCTGGCTGCTCTATTTCCTATCCAGCTCTCTGCTATGGCCTCGGAAAGCAGTACAAGATGATCCAAGTCCTTGGGCCCCTGCACCCACATGAGAGACGTGGAAGTAGCTCCTTGCTCCCTGCTTTGGATTGGTGCAGTTCTGGCCATTGCCACCAATTGGGGAGTGAACCAACAGATGGAAGACCTCTCTCTCTCTCTGCCTCTCCTCTTTCTGCATAACTCTAACTTTAAAAAAGATTGATTTATTGACTTAGAAGTCAGAGTTCAGAGAGAAAGGGAGAGACACGGAGAAAAGAATCTTCCAAATGGCTGTGATGGCAGAAGCTGGGCCAGGCCAAAAGCCAGGTGCTTGAAATTCCATCAGGTCTCCCATGTGGGTGGCAGGGGCCCAAGCACTTAGACCATCTTTTGCTGCTTACCTAGGTGTATTAGCAGGGAGCTGGATTGCAAGTACAGCAGCTGGCACTTGAATAGGCACCCTTACAGATGCTAGCACTGCAAGTGCCCCCACTGCACCAATGTTGGCTTCAGGGTGGATATTCTTTAAAATGCAGTCTGTTTTGGAAACACTGTCATGGACAGAAACAATGTTTTACCAGATATCTTTATATTTCTTAACCTAAACAAGTAGACACAAAATTTACCATTATAAGACTCCAAAAATGAAAATTCAGAAATCATCATATCAACTGTTTATTTAAAAATAATTAGAGGGGCTTGCACTGTGGTGCAGTAGGTTAAAGCCCTGGTCTGCAGCGCTGGCATCCTATATGGGCACCAGTTTGAGTCCTGGCTGCTCCACTTCTGATACAGCTCCCTGCTAATGCACCTGGGAAAGCAGAAGATGGCCCAAGTGCTTGGCCTCTGCATCCACATGAAAGGGCTGGAAGGAGTTCTTGCTTCCTGGCTTCAGATTGGCTCAGCTCCAGCTGTTGCAGCTATTTGGGTGAGTGAACCACTGGATGGAATATGTCTCCATCTCTTTGCTTCCATCTCTGTAACTGCCTTTCAAATAAATAAATAAATCTTTTTTAAAAAATAATTGGAAAGCTTTTGTCATCCAGTGATGTGTATTTTCCATAGACGTCCTGCTCTATATGTCCATAATTTCATGTTTAATTCTATTCCAGTCCACATATCCTACACTTTGTTCCTCTATGTATATCATGGTTTATAATAATAATAAAAAAAACTATCTGCCTGCAACTGCTATCCCCACTGGTTCAGGCAGAAAACTCTTGTTCACCTTTAAGACTCAGTTCATATTATATATTTTTCAGGAATCATTTCTGAACTCCTCTACAGAAAGGTACACCTCCTGTATTCTAGCAAATATAGGCAAAACAGGAAGATGAGCACATGTATCAAAACCTTTGAAACCCAAGCTCCATCATTTTACTAGTTCAGTCACCTAGGAAAGTTATTTAATTATCTGAAACTCTACTTCTTTAAATGTAAAGCAGCAGCAATAGTATCAGTATCATTTATTGAGACAACATATAAAAGATGACACAGTACCTGATGCAAATAAAACAATCAATGGTTTCTAAGTTTTAATTTTAAATTATATTATGAATTTTCAAAATTATCATTAGAAGCCCTTATCATATTCAACTAGAAACGTTATTTTATTTGTCTACTTTCTTCACTGGACTGCAAACTCTTCAAGGTAGATTGTGGTTTATTTATAGATCTCCAGAGAACACATCAGAAACTTGCATTTTGTTGAACACCTCAATATACTAAAATGTTGTGATTTACAATAAATTAACTTATATTAAAAAGACACTTGAGGCCGGCACCGCGGCTCAATAGGCTAATCCTCTGCCTTGCGGCGCCGGCACACCCGGTTCTAGTCCCAGTCGGGGCGCCGGATTCTGTCCTGGTTGCCCCTCTTCCAGGCCAGCTCTCTGCTGTGGCCCGGGAGTGCAGTGGAGGATGGTCCAAGTGCTTGGGCCCTGCACCCCATGGGAGACCAGGAGAAGCACCTGGCTCCAGCCATCGGATCAGCGCGGTGCACCGGCCATTGGAGGGTGAACCAACGGCAAAGGAAGACCTTTCTCTCTGTCTCTCTCACTGTCCACTCTGCCTGTCAAAAAATAAAAAAAAGACACTTGAAACACAGTAGTCATTGCATATATTTTCAAATTTTCTCTGAGGATATCCTCACAAAATGGTGAGCTTAATGTTCAGGTAATGCTCTCTGGGGCACACTCCTTTCTCAAGTCATACTCTCAAACTAATCTGTGTTGTCTTGTGATATCAAACCAAAAGTACATTCCTCAAGTCTCCTAAAACAGGCCTAATATAGTTTTGTACTTTATTATATGGTCACTAAAATACCACTTAATATTTTATAGTGTCATTTCTAGTCATCTTGATAAATACATCACTGTTGTCATAAGATCTTGCCTTTAAATATCTGGTAACAAAAGACTGCACCATTAACTGTTACTTCTGAATTGTTTCTCTACAGAGATTTGAGCTTAAAATAGGATTTGATATCTGAAAATGGCACACTAGTAAGCCAGTAAAATATTTAAAGGCCAAAGCACAGCTGCAATGTGAATAAAATATTATTAGACATGTCCTTGATCTTTAGCTTTATTATAGGTTGGAGACTTTTAATTTTTAATAAAATTCATTGCCATGACAGATAAGATAGATTATTCCCAATGGTGGTTCACATCAAAGAAATGATATAACATGCCTGACTACTAAACATAACGGTATGATTAATTCATTGAATTAATTACTTCTTTTGTTGCACATCCATGCATCTTATTGAGAAAAAAATTCCCTGAAGATTACTTCTCTATGAAGAAACATAATGAATACAAAATGAACAAGATGTCTAAATTTTTTTTTAAAAGAAAGAAATTAGAAGATGATATTAGATGCCCACTTAAACAATACTGTTTCTCATATGTTTAACCAATTGAGGAAGGGGCTAATTATCTGTTTAGTTTGAAAATCATCATTACATTGTCATTGAACTTGACAGAAGACAGAAATGACTTTTGCAAGAAGCTACCTTTCCTTTGGATAAAATAACTTTTTTCTGGCTATGGAGAATCAGAGCAAAGCTTTTCAGATAGCAATGGTAGTTCTGCAGCAGTTCCTGTTTGTCTTTCCCCATTTTCCTATTGAATCAGTCATTAAAACAATTCATGGAAGCAGAAAAACACCACAGCATTAGGAAGTAAGTGTATTGATTAATTATCTGCCAGAGCCAAGGAGAATTGTTCACTAATCAGAGTGAGGATTGAGCTCTGAAGCAGAACCAAGGCTTTCAGAGAAAGCACAGTGAGACATTTTCATTCAGATCCTCTACTGCAGCACTTGTCCTCAGATACACATTTCCAAAGGGACAGAATCATGAATTATGGACTGAAAAGTCCTTTTTTTTTTTTTTGCTTGTTTTATTCTGTTTTGCTTCAAGTTTATTTTATTATCTTACAACCCCCATCCCCAGTGGAAATTCTGTCCACAGATTTTTGAGACTATTGTATCTAATTAATACAACTTAATTAAAGCAGATTAAGGCAAGTAATTACAGAGTCCTTATTAAAAATAGGCAATAGAAATATTTTTAAATTTTTGATGTGATTGCTAGGAAACAATTATCATTACACATGTGTCTCATACTTGTGCTTTGTATTGCATTTGTTTTTGATAGCCCTGGTAAACAAATCCCTCACACAGGACTCTTGAAATAATTCAAAAATATATTTATATATAATTATAAAACAAGGCAGCAGAATTAGGGTATCTTTTTCTTATTTCAAAACGACCAGATCAAAGATACCTAACAATTGGTTATGAGCTGTGATACTGATGAAATGAGGGAAAGTTCTAACAGTAAAAATGTATATAGTGAGGGCAAACAGAACATCTTTCACTCTGCTCATGGACATAAACAAAATGTAGCCATTTCATTGCTATGCAATCTATGAAAAAAATACAGAAATATTTGCAATACCAAAACATGAATTCACAAAAACATCAATTACTAGACACACTTAAGCCACTCATTATATTATTGAGAATGAAGATTATCTGACGTGGAGCAAGATGGTGGCTATGGAAGATCTCTGGTGATCACTTCCCCAGAGCCACCACTTAGAATAGCCGTCCATGGGCCAAGTCACCTTCACGAGAGCTATGGATCACAAGTGTGAGGCCACAGTGCCTAACTGTAGTATAAAAAGAAAAGTTGCATTGAAGAAATCAGAAACAGTTGCCCACGGCATCCTTCTCTTTAGTTGCAAGTAGAACAGTAAGGAGAAAGTCACCTTGTACATGGGAAAGGAAGGGGAAATTAAATTCAGATCTTAGACTTGAAACCCAGTACCAGGGACACAATAATAATATTTTTTAAAAAAAATGGCACTAGATAGGGCCCCAGAGCTCTTTCCTCCAGGATATTACTTAATCTAGCCTTTGGATAGTCCTTAGCCAGGCAGACAAGGAATCACCCCTACCATGCCACTCCCAGACTCCAACAAACAATGAAGCAAAAATTCTAGCTCCTGGAGAGTAGTGTGGAAAAAAAAATATTAGGAACCTTGCTTTGGAGGTCACAGTCTGGCCTACCAGTGAGGGTCAGGACCTGAAAAATCCCAAAGGCCTCTACTCCCAGATACAGTCTCTAAGACATGACCTGAAGGCAGGCAGACCTGCACTCTATGAGACAGACTTATTTAGCAGTCTATCACGGCAAGTTTCAGGTTAGCTTGTCATGTGACCCAGAAGTTGCAAAGAGGTAGAGCTAATGTCTCTGAGACTCAGATATTACCCAGCTTAGTGCCAGCTTGGGCAGCCAATGTGCTGTCTTTATCACTCCTTCTATAAACTTTGACAGACAATGAGGAACCACAGGATTGTCTGTGGACTCAGTACCAGGCTGGTAAAAATCGACAGTGCGAAGATCCTAACAGTACTTGTCCCCAGGCCTGTGTCTGCTGATAAAGCCTCTGGACCTCCTGGGATTCCAAGTGGAGTCCCAGGTCTTGAGCTGCCTGGATTTATATCTTATCCAGCATTACTTGTGGTTGGTTAGAGCAACCTCTGGCTGTGAATCCACCTCAGCAGAAGACAACCCACAGTAGTGTGAGATTTGGTCCTACCCCTTGCTGCTATGGCCTTGGTTGGCTCTGGGCTCTGGATGTAATGCAGAGTTGTGATTTTGGTGATCATAGGACTAGGCTTTTGGACCTACCTCAGCCCAAGGAATGGCTGTGGAAACAGAATACCCATGTTTAGACTCTTTCCTAATTCATTCTGGACAAATCACTGAGAATTTAGGAGAAATAACGAGCTTAGAATATTTTGCAGAGCTGGAACACCAACCACACAGCAACAGCAGACTTCCTGTGAACTTCAACTTAGAGCAGCATTTATAGCACAAACATTTATAGACTCAGAGAAAGTAAGCAGATAGAATATCTGGAAGGAAAGCCAAAGAAGCAAGTTATGAACACTGGAATAAACATCAAATCCTTCAACACATAGCCGATGTTGCATTTCAACAAGTATCAAGCACTACCATGGAACCATTATCTTACCTAAAAACAAGATGCCAAAAAAAAAAAGTCAACCCAAATCCATTGTCATTTGAAATTAAAAATTAAAAATTACTGTTCTAAGAAACCCAATGAACTTCAAAAGAACACATGGGAATGATTAAACACTCTAAAGGGGATACTTAAGAGAGGTGGATTGGGGCCAGCGCTGTGGCTTAGCAGGTAAAGCTGCCACCTGCAGTGCCGGCATCCCATATGGGTGCCAGTTCTAGTCCCAGCTGCTCCACTTCTGATCCAGCTCTCTGCTGTGGCCTGGAAAAGCAGTAAAAGAATGCCCAAGTCTTTGGGTCTGGACCCGTGTGGGAGACCTGAAAGAAGCTCCTGGCTTCGGATCGGAACAGTTCCAGTGTTTGCCGCCATCTGGGGGGTGAACCAGCAGATGAAAGACCTCTCTCTCTCTCTCTCTCTCTCTCTCTCTCTCTCTCTGCCTCTCCTTCTCTGTGTAACTCTTTCAAGTAAATAAATAAACCTTAAAAAAAAGAGAGAGATGCAAATGAGTTAATATATAGAAAGAAAAAATTATGTGGATGTCAGATCATTTCACATATTATAAACATTGCTTAACTGATTCATACAATGTGAATGACAATGTACTCCTATTTCAAATGTTTAAGAAAAGAAACTGGAGGAGAAAATTAGTGAGTACTCAAGATAATAGATACTAATGTTTTGCTCTTAAATTGGAAGTTGGTTATGAGTATGATCAGTTGACAAACTCATTTATCTGTACATTTATGTCCATTTCTTGGTACATACGCTGTATTTAAAAAATATTTAAAAATTAAAATTAAATTAAATTAAATCCAAACATAATTCCTTGAACTAAAAAGCACACTAAGCAAAATTAAAAATGTGTTAGAAGACCTAAATAGCAGGATAGTTCAAGTTTTAGCAACTTTAATCACTACCACTTAGACCAACTGTATCTTGAAATTCGAAGGCTCACTCTATGCATCTTACAGGGACACAGAAAGCTGCCATCTTGTCATCTATGAAACATTTTCTTTGACATCTCTAAAGAAAACCATGGCACAAGACTCAGTGAAGAGTTAAGGTCTTTTATTTTTCCTTTATTTGTGTGTGTGTGTGTGTGTGTGTGTGGTTAGACAAATAATAGTGGATAAAAAATGAAACAATATAAAATTAACCAAAAAGATAGTGGCAGAACTCACATACCTTAAGCAAATACAAAGGTGACAAATGTGTGAAGGCACTAAATATAAGACAATATAATATGATCTTATTATACAGAGCTAAAAGTTTTCACCTTTGGTCTAAAAAACTAACTGCATCTGCACTTGTTTTTATTCCTAAACTCAAAAATCTGACTCAAAATTGTCAGTGACTTTGACTTTTACTGTCAGATCAACTGTCTCAGCTGCCAACTGCTATGAGATAGAGTCAGGATTAAACCTGAGGCTGTCAGGCTCTAATCTGTGCACTTAACCAGTTTAGCATATGCTAGAGTTTGGGCATGGTTTGCTCCCTCCAAAACTTACCTTCGAGTTTAATTCCCATTGCAAAGTATTACAAGAGTAGACACTTAACCTGACTATGGTTCTTGGGAAATGATTAGGATTAAATAGGGTTCTTAAGGTGCAGCTCCCATGATTGAATACTGGTGGCTTTATAAGAAGAGTATGAGAGACCAGAAAACACACACATGCGCTTCTTGTTGCTCACCATGTTATTTCCAGCACAAAGGGCTCTGCCAGCAATTAGACCATCTCTAAATACAGTCCCTCAACCTCAGACCTCCAAAAACATGAGTCAAAATAAATCTTCTTTATAATTCAGTCTGTGGTATTATATTATGAGCAACAGAAAATGAATTAACATGGGATACCACCTTTCAAGAAACATGAACATACATAACTAAAAACATAGCAGATTTAATGTAAATACAGCTACATTTAATACATACTCACTGACTTGAGAAAATTATAAACAAATTTCATGTATGTGTATATATTTCAAATATTTATAATAAGCCATCAAGGGAAAGCAGAATATCTATAAAGAAATATATGGGGGCTAGCATGTTGGCATAACATGTTAAGCCACCACCTGCAACATCAACATCCCATATGGGTGCTGGTTCTGTTAGAGTCCGAGAAGATCCACTGCCCCAAGAACGACTCCAAGAGACACTCATGCAATCAGCGAAAGGGTTTATTCATTCCAGCATGCTGGGGCTGTCTGAACACGCAGGAACAGAGCAGCCCCGAGAGAAAGAAGGCCAGGGTTTTTATAGGGTTTTTAGAGACATTCCATACATTATGGTACCATTTAGCAAATCATCTCATCCCGCGGGAAATTTAAAGGACATCTCCTAGAATTGATTAGTGCATCCAGTGGCGGGAAGGGACCTACTGAAGGTGGTTGGATGGCTTTGGGGTTGATGCCTTTTGAATTGATTGGCCGAAGCATAGGGTCCGAGCTGCTGGGGTGTACATGCCGAACTGCAAGGTCTCAGGAAGCTATCAATCACCTTATCTACCCTGAGAAGACACCAGAAACACTAGGTATTTCTCTGTTATCTGTTAATTGGCTGTTGCTAGGAGAGTTTATCACAAGGGGAGTTCATGTATTTACTTTTAGGAGCTCCTGGCTCAAAGTTCAGGGCCTGGTCAGGCCCAAGTTACAAGATGGAGGCCTAATTAAAATAGTTACACCTTGATCCAGGCTTAGGTCTCACAATTCTAGACCTGGATGCACTACTTCCTATCTAGCTCTGAGAAAAGCACTAGAAAATGACGCAAGTCTTTGGGCCCCTACACCAATGTGGGAGACCCAGATGAAGCTCCTGACTCCTGGTTTTGGCCTGGCTCAGCCCCAGCCATTATGGCCATTTGAGGAGTGAACTAGCAGATGGAAGTTCTCTCTCCTTCTTGTCTCTGCCTTCAAATGGAAGATCTCTACCTCACCTTCTCTCTGTAACTCTGCCTTTCAAATAAATATAATCTTTAAATATCTATCTATCTATATATATATATATATATATATATATCTTGAAACATCACCATGGCAACATCCAAAGCCAAATGATAATGTATCATTTTATTTTTAAAAAATATTTATTTATTTATTTGAAAGTCAGAGTTACACAGAGAGAGGAGAGGCAGAGAGAGAGAGAGAGAATCTTTCATCTGTTAGTTCACTCCCCAATTGGCCACAATGGCCAGAGCTGTGCAGATCCAAAGCCAGGAGCCAGGATCTTTTTCCTTGTCTCCCATGTGGGTGCAGGGACCCCAGGACTTCGGCCATCTTCTACTGCTATCCCAGGCCATAGCAGAGAGCTGGATCGAAGTGGAGCAGCCCAGGCGCCCATATGGGATGCTGGCATTTCAAGCCAGGGCATTAACCCACTGTGCCACAGCGCTGGCCCCGATAATGTATCATTTTCTATGGTGTTAAAAAAGAAAAGAAAAATATTACCAAGGACACCTAACAGAGCCAGATTAACATTTACATAGAAGTTACACAAAGAAATCACTCTCAGGAACATAAGGAATTGAAGAACATACTATCTAGAACATTCAGGAAGTTATTCAAGAATATATAAACACCACCAAGGTAGATGAATTACAACTGAAAATTTTCAAAATGGGTGATTTTAGTGCAATAAGTGACAGTAGCCATATCGGTACCTATTAGTGGGTAATTTTAAAAATAGTACCCTATATTAGTTTACCAAAATAAAATATATACACATATATAACATATATAAATTATATATATACACACTACATATACAAATATATAATAAACAGATTATACTGCCTATTCATCAAACTAACATTATCTTATTTAGTAAGTAAACATTTTGTAAGAATCTTCATTCTGTCTAGTGCTTACATTCTGCTATTTGTTCATGACTGCCATTCTGCACCCAAAAGATAAATGGCAATCAGTAGTCACTTGTGTTGATTCCTAAGCTTGATTTTGCCTGCAGAAATTATTTTGATGACACATTATATTATTATGTAATCTGATAAAATAGCAACATGAAAATTTATAAGTTCTATAAACTTTAAATTAAGTGGTTTGTAAAGTCTCAATAAATGTATCTCAAAAATATTGTAAGTTATTGTATAGACAGAGACCTTTTAAAGTTGAAAAGAAATAACAAGAATCTAGAATTTAGGATTCTACACACATTTTGCTTTATAAAGTATTGTTAATTTTCCTTTCCATCTTAAAATCTGAAATTGAAATTAGAGGATGCATTATGAATGTGACTTGTAGAATAACTGAATGAAAGTTTACCTGAGTGACTCAAGTGTTGTGAATAGTCCTTGGCTCTATGTCAACATGTAGGTGAATTAATGAAAATGTATGTCTGAACTTAATCTAAAATAATTAATATATATGTATATTTTTATAACACTGACTTTTTAAAATTTAGGATTTAAAACTGGCAACAATCCTACAAGAAATGGTATCTGTCTTCTCACTGTCACCTCAACACACATGCACATAAAGAGAAAAACATAGAAAAAGACAAACTACACATTAATAGCAAATAGAAAAACGCATTAACATTTTGTAAATGTCCTTTTCTATATCTAAATAAAAATTAATTATTAAATACAAAATAACTCTAAAATAGATTTTTATAAATCCTTAAATAAAACTTTTATGTCAGTGATAATTTTCTCCATTTATAAACTTGAAATAACTATGCTGGCTATGTTTGAATTTTCTTCATGTATTAACATAATAAATTTGAAAATATATCTAGAATACTGAAAACAAAGTCACTTGTAAGTCTCAAAGTTGGTAACTTAGTGGAGGCAAAAATTTTACAAATGATACAATAGTCTATTTGCATTACAGGCTTACCAAAAATGAGAAAATTTGACTTTTCAAATATGTGCCAATCTTAAAGCTGTTTTACTTATTATACCTGGTAGAGTTTGTCATTGTTTTCCTTTACAGTTTTTACAGAATTTTACATTTAAAAAATGTTAGGAAAAAATGTTAGGGAATCACTAACAAATGGAAAGCACAAGAATATTAACATTCACAGAAATAAAGGATACAATGCAAATACTGGAATTTCAATGACCACTTTATAGGTTTTTTAAAATATATTTGTAAGTTAGTCTAACTTAAATCCATAGCAACCCATGTTAAATACTATTGTCTCCTTTTCACAAATGAGGAAAAATCGTTCAAATAGATTTGGTATCAGATAGACTTGAGCATCTTGCTGCACCACAAAGGGATGGAAGTAGGTTTTAAAACTACCATTGCTGCCCCCTCAGAGCAGTTCCTCCTCCAGTGCTTCACAAAGTGGGGTGCCTGGACCGGGAGCTCCTGAACCAGCTGCAAATTGTTTGGAAATGCACATTCTTGGCCCAAATCCAGATCACCTGAAATCAGAAACTCTAGGGATAGGGCTCAGAATTCTGTGCTGTAACCAGCTCTCCGGGTAATTCTGATGCACACTCTAGTCTGACAGCCCCTGAACTGTATCATCCCTTGGATACTACACTGATTGGAAAAGAACAGACATTTTCAGAATCATTTAAAATCCGACTTTAGAATCATTGACATTTGTTTTAAATTAAATTCAGCCTACACACCAACGTAAGAAATAAAAATGTACTGAGTCTTCCCTTCAGAGATAGGTATGGTTTTATAATTATAAAAATTTTATTTTTTGTTTCTTTTTGTAATGTACTAAGTACCTACACTGAAGCCTCTAATTTTACTTCTTAAATTTATGCTTTGATATCTTACTATTTAGGTGTTCTTGCAAATTTAGGAAGATAATTGTTTTTCTTTTATATTTTGTAATTCCTAATTATGTATACCTAGGAGTATCTATATACTTACTTTATGACTATCACCTTGTCAAATTGTGTTATTGCTAATTATACTTTTGTTTTCTCTTTGATAATATAGCATACACAATAATATATAATATTCTTAAGAGATGTGCTACCTATGAAATTTCAATATGAAGAATTCCACATGGGGAAGGTATTTGGCCTAGCAGTTAAACCCTAGTTAGCATGCTACAGCCTCTGTCAAGAGGTCCTGGGTTTCTCTACTTCTAATCCAGCTCCTCCCATTCCTCTCATTTCTGCTGATCCAAACCCTGAAAGGTAGCAGTAATGTCTCACATTATCAGGTTCCTACCACCACATGGGAAACCTGGATTGAGTTCCCCGCTGGTGCCTGGCCTCCCCTTCTCTCCCTTGCCCCCACAAACACACACTTCCCTGCAACATGTGCATTTGGAGAGTGACCCAGTGGACATGAGAGCTCCCTTTCTCATTCTCTATACCAAAGGATGGGAGAATGGATAGTCTCTCTCTTTCCCTGTCTCTTTCTCCCTTCCTCACTCTCCCTCACTCTCCCTCTCTCCTCTCCCTTTCAAATGAATAAATATTAAAAAAAGAAATTTTTTTTTGACAGGCAGAGTGGACAGTGAGAGAGAGAGACAGAGAGAAAGGTCTTCATTTGCCATTGGTTCACCCTCCAATGGCTGCTACGGATGGCGCGCTGCGGCCGGCGCACTGCGCTCATCCAATGGCAGGAGCCAGGTGCTAGGTGCTATTTCCTGGTCTCCCATGGGGTGCAGGGCCCAAGCACTTGGGCCATCCTCCACTGCACTCCCAGGCCACAGCAGAGGGCTGGCCTGGAAGAGGGGCAACTGGGACAGAATCCGGCGCCCCGACCGGGACTAGAACCCGGTGTGCCGGTGCCGCAAGGCGGAGGATTAGCCTGTTGAGCCACGGCGCCGGCTTAAAAAAAGAAATTTTTAAAAATTCCACAACTGAATTTGTCATTCTGCCATTAAGTTTGAAAGCACTGCAGTTGTGAAACAAAATATTCAATGTTTCTCATAGTGTCCATTTCACTTCAACAGGTTTCCCCTTTGGTGCTCAGTTAGTCGTCGCCAATCAAGGGAAACAAATGATATTTGTCTCTTTGGGACTGGCTTAATTCACTCAGCATATTGTTTTCCAGCTCTTGTGCTGACTGTTGTTGTACAATGTAATACTTTATCCATTGTAGTATTTTTTATTTATCCTAGTACTAGTGGTTGAACTCTGTAATTAACACACAATTATTCTTAGGTGTTTAAATTTTAACTGAAAAGTGATCCCTGTGAAATATAAGAGTGGGAATAAGAGAGGGAGGAGATGTACAATTTGGGACATGCTCAATCGGACTTGCCCCAAATGATGGAGTTAGAATCATACCAGGGGATTCCAATACAATCCCATCAAGGTGGCATGTACCAAGGCCATCTCACTAGTCCAAGTGATCAATTTCAGTTCACAATTGATCACACTGATAGGTCTAAGAGTCAAAGGGATCACACAAACAAGACTAGTGTCTGCTAATACTAACTGATAGAATCAAAAAGGGAGAGAACGATCCAACATGGGAAGCGGGAGACACAGCAGACTCATAGAATGGCAGATGTGCTAAATAGCACTCTGGCCTCAGAATCAGCCCTTAAGGCATTCGGATCTGGCTCAAGAGCCCATGAGAATATTTTAGGCATGGAAAGCTAAGACACCCTGAAAAAAAATAAAAGAAGACCTAAATGAAAGATCTCTGCGAGTGAGATCCCAGTGGAAAGAACGGGGCCATCAAAGAAGGAGGTACCTTTCTCTGAAGGGAGGAGAGAACTTCCACTTTGACTATGACCCTCTCGGAATAAGATCGAAGTCGGCGAACCCTAAAGGCTTCCCTAGCCTCGGCAACTCATGACTAGAGCCTAGGGAGATTACTGACGCCATAAACAAGAGTGTCAAATTGTTAAATCAACCTCAGGAGTCACTGTGTACTTACGTCTCATGAGGGATCTGTCCTTAATGTGTTATCCAATGTGAAATAATGCTATTATTAGTACTGAAACAGTATTTTTACACTTTGTGTTTCTGTGTGGGTGCAAACTGATGAAATCTTTACATAGTATATACTGAATCGATCTGTATATAAAGATAATTGGAAATGATTAAAAAATCTTGGTGTTAAATTGGAAATTGCATAGATAATTAATCAATTCTTTTAAAAAAATCATGTAGGATCTCTGTCCTTAATGTGCTATACATTGTGAATTAATACTATAACTAGTACTCCAACAGTATTTTCACTTTGTGTCTCTATGTGAGGGAAAACTGTTGAAATCTTTACATAATATGTACTAAACTGATCTTCTGTGTATAAAGAGAATTGAAAATGAATCTTGACGTGAATGGAAGGGGAGAGGGAGCGGGAAAGGGGAGGGTAGAGGGAGGGAGGGAAGTTCTGGGGGGAGGACCATTGTAATCCATAAGCTGTACTTTGGAAATTTATATTCTTTAAATAAAAGCTATAAAAAAATATTCAATGTTCTTCAAGGAACAGTACATAATAGATCACAAGTGGAAGGCAGTTGGTTTTAGAGGTTGAATTAAATCAGTGTCTAAGTTAGGGATTTGATTACACAAATTCTTACTTCTTGGTGGAAGCCATGAAAGGTCTGGACTGTTTCTATGGGATATAAAAATAGCATAAAATAATGCAAATAATGCATCCCAGAAAATAGCATAAAATAATGCAAATAATGCATCCCAGACCAATTTTAACAGGGAAATTTCCTCTTGGATTTTTTTTTGGATTTGCTAATACACTGGAATTTATTTAATGCTAACATTTGACTTTCTATTTGCAGTTAGTAAACAACATAATTATTTTAGGTGGAAACAGGCTCAGTCAAAGCCTTAAGCTAAACATTGTTTCCTGAACCCACAACCTTTGTAATGAAGGTAGTGTCACTTTATTCGCTGCTATGGAAGGAAGGCAAGTATAATTAAAATAAAACCTTCCCATGTATTATGAAGTGAATAGAGTACAGATCTTGAAATTGTAATACTTTACTGGGCCTGGGCCTATATCTTCATCTATAAAATGATGTAATAATAATAACAGAAAATGGACTGGAAAATATGATAGTGTCTCAAAAATTTGTATAATGATGTACAAATACTAATTGGCTCTATTACTCCATTTATTTTCTATAAAAACATTAACCCAATCATTTAGTTATAAAGCATTTATTTTCTTATTTCCAGATTGAAATCACCAAATATATTTCACAAATGTCCTATTGTACCTGGAGCCATGCTAATCAATAGAAAATTTATAGACACAGTTTTGTAAATTTTCATAAGATTTTTTTTAAAGAAAAATCAAAAACCAGAATTTGGCTAGGGTTATTAAAGATATGCAGATATTTATAAGGAAATATTTCCCAAGCTACCATGAGATATCTACAGACACAAAATTCAAATTGATTCTTAGAGATTTTTAAACCATACCTGGATTAAACAATTAATTATAGGCACTTTGGTAATAAAGAATTAATCCCTATCATTCATTTATAATGGATTATAATGTGTTCTACCTTTTTTAAAAGTCATTTTCTTTAGTTATTTGAATTATCACATTACATCCACAGAAAACAAAATAGGAACTATTATTAAACCGTACTAAGACACAAAAAGGAAATCATGACTTATACATTTAGAGGGCGTTTCTACATGACAGGAAGATGTCCCAGCAATTAAACCACTTAAACAGATAGCAGAATAATCATTTCACTGAATTTCTGAATTGAGCTCAGTTTAGTTGCTTGCTAAATTGATACATTTATCAATCGATACAATTTAGTTGCTTTGCTGAATTAATACATTTTTCTGATAGATTGCAAGACATAGTAGTTACTGAAAAAGGAAAGTGTGAGTTTAATGCTCACCTTTTTTTTTTTTTTTTTTAGATTTATTTATTTGCAAGTCAGAGTTACACAGAGAGAGGAGAGGCAGAGAGAGAGAGAGAGCGTGCTCTCAAGAGAGAGGTGTCTTCCATCCGATGGTTCACTCCCCAATTGGCCACAACACTGTAGCTATGCCCATCCGAAGCCAGGAGCTTCTTCCGGGTCTCCCACATGAGTGCAGGGGCCCAAGGACTTGGGCCATCTTCTACAGCTTACCCAGGCCATAGCAGAGAGCTGGATTGGAAGATGAGCAGCTTGGACTAGAACCAGCACCCATATGGGATGCCGGCCCTTCAGGCCAGGGTGTTAACCTGCTGCACCACAGCACTGGCCCTAATGTTCACCTTTTCTGGTACAATACACCAACACACACATGTGCACACACTCACTCACACTCATGGTGTTTTTGCTTACAAAGAATCAAAAGTAATGCTAATGTTCAGTTTTTTCCTTGTGGTGCCTGTTACATAGAAGAGTTCCATTATAGAAAATTAACAAGCTATGAACTTATGACATTAGCTTTTAATTTCTATTATACACATTTTATTCTAATAAAATGTTTGTAAGAATATCTACATCCAGCAGAAGAGAGAATATCGGACTTAGAAGACAGAGCACAGGAAACTATACAGTCAAACCAAAGAAAAGAAGAGGAAATTAGAAATCTAAAAAATATTGTTGGGAATCTACAGGATACTATTAAAAAACCCAACATTCGAGTTCTAGGAGTTCCTGAAGGCATGGAGAGGGAGAAAGGATTAGAAGGCCTTTTTAGTGAGATAATAGCAGAAAATTTCCCAGTTTTGGAGAAGGACAGAGACATCCTAGTACAGGAAGCTCATAGAACCCCTAGTAAACATGACCAAAAGAGATCCTCACCACGACACGTTGTAATTAAACTCACCACAGTGAAACAGAAAGAAAAGATCCTAAAATGCGCAAGAGAGAAACGTCAAATTACACTCAGAGGATCTCCAATTAGACTCACGGCAGACTTCTCATCAGAAACCCTGCAAGCTAGAAGGGAATGGCGAGACATAGCCCAGGTACTTAGAGAGAAAAACTGCCAGCCCAGAATATTATATCCTGCCAAGCTCTCATTTGTGAATGAAGGTGAAATAAAGACCTTTCATAACAAACAAAAATTGAAAGAATTTGTTGCCACTCGTCCAGCCCTGCAAAAGATGCTTAAAGATGTGTTACACACAGAAACACAGAAACATGGCCATCAACATGAAAGAAGGTAAACGAAGGGAACCTCACAGCAAAAGATCACAGGGAATTCAAAGCATACATTTGGATAAAGAAATTATGGGACATGTACTCTATAGAATACTATACAGCAGTCAAAAACAATGAAATCCGGTCATTTGCAATAAGATGGAGGAATCTGGAAAACATCATTCTGCGTGAATTAAGCCAGTCCCAAAGGGACAAATATCATATGTTCTCCCAGATCGGTGACAACTAATTGAGCACCAAAGGGGAAACCTGTTGAAGTGAAATGGACACTATGAGAAACAGTAACTTGATCAGCTCTTGTGCTGACTGTTGTTTTACAATGTAATACTTTATCCATTTTAGTAATTTTTTTATTCTAGTACTATTGGTTGAACTCTGTAATTAACAATTATTCTTAGGTGTTTAAATTTTAACTGAAAAGTGATCCCTGTGAAATATAAGAGTGGGAATAAGAGAGGGAGGAGATGTACAATTTGGGACATGCTCAATCGGAACTGCCCCAAATGATGGAGTTAGAAACAGGCCAGGGAATTCCAATACAATCCCATTAAGGTAGTATGTACCAAGGCCATCTCACTAGTCCAAGTGATCAATTTCAGTTCACAATTGATCACACTGATAGGTCTAAGAGTCAAAGGGATCACACAAACAAGACTAGTGTCTGCTAATACTAACTGATAGAATCAAAAAGGGAGAGAACGATCCAACATGGGAAGCGAGATACACAGCAGACTCATAGAATGACAGATGTCCTAAATAGCACTCTGGCCTCAGAATCAGCCCTTAAAGCATTCAGATCTGGCTCAAGAGCCCATGAGAATATTCTAGGCATGGAAAGCCAAGACACTCTGGAAAAAAAAGAAGACCTAAATGAAAGATCTCTGTGAGTGAGATCCCAGTGGAAAGAATGGGGCCATCAAAGAAGGAGGTACCTTTCTCTGAAGGGAGGAGAGAACCTCCACTTTGACTATGACCCTGTCAGAATAAGATTGAAGTCAGCGAACACTAAAGGCTTCCATAGCCTTGGCAACTCATGACTAGAGCCTAGGGAGATTACTGAGGCCATAAACAAGAGTGTCAAATTGTTAAATCAACTTCAGGAGTCACTGTGTACTTACGTCTCATGTGGGATCTGTCCTTAATGTGTTGTCCAATGTGAAGTAATGCTATAACTAGCACTGAAACAGTATTTTACACTTTGTGTTTCTGTGTGGGTGCAAACTGATGAAATCTTTACTTAGTATATACTGAATCAATCTTCTGTATATAGATAATTAAAAATGAAAAAAAAATCTTGGTGTTAAATTGGAAATTGCCTAGAAAATTAATCAATTTTTTAAAAAAATATATCATGAAGGATCTCTGTCCTTAATGTGCTATACATTGTGAATTAATACTGTAACTAATACTCCAACAGTATTTTTCACTTTGTGTTGCTATGTATGGGCAAACTGTTGAAATCTTTACGTAATATGTACTAAACTGATCTTCTGTATATAAAGAGAATTGAAAATGAATGTTGATGTGAAGCAAGGGGAGAGGGAGTGGGAAAGGGGAGGGTTGCGGGTGGGGGGGAAGTTATGGGGGGGGAAGCCATTGTAATCTATGAGCTGTATTTTGGAAATATATATTCTTTAAATAAAAGCGTTATATATAAAAAAAAGAATATCTACATCCATAAGTTAATCAAAACTTATTTGAAGCAAATCTCTATCATTGGGATCCTTTAATTGGTGAGAAGCTAGTGAATGCTTCTATAGATTAGGGATCCAATTGTACAAATTCTTATTCTGGATTAAAGATATGAAAATCCAGAATAGTTTTATTGTGTACAAATAATTACAAAGTTAAGGCAACCAAGACCAATTTTATATGTGGCTATTGTCTTTTCATTTTCTTTTTATGGAATATGTTAATGAACTAGAATTTATCCTGCTTCCATTTCTAAAAGTTTCATTCCTTCTCCTCACTTTATTAACCAGTTTCTGAACTTTGCAGTTAGGAAAGAAAGACTACCAGTCAGAGGACTACATTAACCAGAATTCTCCAGTGAAATTGAAACAACAAGATATGTGTAAATGTAGAGCAAGAATATTAAGCAATGGGTTTACATGATTCTAGGGCCTGGGATACCTGATAGGCTGCAGTCCTACAACATGCAAACACACACATATTCACACACACACTTATGGTGCTTTTGTATTACAATGAGTCAAAAGAATTACTAAATCTGCATAACCTTGTTATACAGGCAGAAGAGTATCAACCTGACTCCAAATGCAGTCGAAAGGCAGAATTTCCTCTTCCTTGGGGGACTTCAGAGGTATAATATCCTCTTCTATGGTGGACTTCAGTGTTTTTCTCTCCTTCAGCAGATTGGAAGAGCTCACATATACTTTGTAAAATCATCTGTGGAACTCAAACTCTAATTCCACACAGAAACTTCATGCCATCCAGGCTACTGTTTGATTTCTGGGCATGTGGCCAAGTTGATGCATAAAATTAACCATCGCAGGGGCAATAAAGTCCTGAGTTTGCTTTTTTTAATATTGTGATATATATCTATATATTTATATATATACACACATAAATACATATACATACATGCACATATATGCTGAGCACAGTAGATGATTAAATATGATTTTTTTTCTTTTTGGTGTTTCCCAGATTCCTCACCAGGAACAATTAACCACACTTCCCATATTCCAAACCATTAATCTTCAAAAAACTGAGAAATGAGAAATGGAATTTAAAAATGTGAAAATTTCCATTAATTTTTTGAAGCCCCCTCATATAATGTACTCCATTTTGTAGACCAGTATTGTTCAGTTCTTCATTTTCTTATTGCTGTTGCTGCTTTATATTATAAATGTGCCTATCTAATTTGCAAGCTTTGCCCCATTCAGAGCCATTGGCAAGAGTTTTAAGTGGTTCTGTCTGGCTTGCTCTCCTGTTTGGTGGTATTAAATCCATGGGGAGTGAAGCAGAGGTAAGTAAAGGTTGATCCCAACATAGCTATCTCTATAACTTTTCATAGTGCAGCACAGAGCTAGTCTATTTCTTGCCTGTGGCATGTCCCAGAGGCTAGCATACATAGGTCCACTAATCCCAAACTGCAGAAGATAAACTCTAAGTTCTGTAAAAAGTATCTGCACAAGCCAGTGTTGTGGCGCAGAGAGTTAAGCTGTTTTCTGTGACACTGGCATCCCATAGGAGCTCAGATTCAAGTCCTTACGCTCTGCTTCTAATCCAGCTACTGGCTAATGAACCTAGGAAGGCACTGCAAGAAGGCTCAAATACTTGGGACCTGCAACCCACATTCTAGTCTTCTACCTTGGTCTTCCCCAGCTCTGGATGCTGCAGTCATTTGGAAAATGATCCATCAAATGTAAGATTTCTGACTCTCTTTCTCTTCTTCTCTGTAACTTTGTCTTTCAATAAATAAATATTTTTTAAAGTTATTGTCTTGTTGTCCTGGCTAAAACTTCGTTTAACAGCCCACTGAATAAGTATACAAACCAAATATTGAATTTGTGATATCAGATCCAATCCCCTTTCATATGTTCCTTGACAGCAGTGGTTGAACAAATACATATGCATCACTATAAAGTCCATACATTTTTGAGGTAGAATTCTGATATGCTTCGTTAAAATTTATCTCCAACACCTTACTATATCTTTTCTTCCACTAGCACAGAAGACTAGGTATATGATTTTTTCTTTGATATACTCTCAGAACACCAGCAAAGAGTTTATGGATGGAAAGTGCATGTATATATCACACTTGAAGATACAGAAGACTGGAAAGACCCCATGGCAGAAATAGATGCAAAAGTACGAGGGGAAAGACCAGAAAACAAGAATACAATCCAGTGAAGTATGACATGAACACAAGGTATAAAGCCATTGCAATGAATCGTCCTTGAGTTAAAAAGGACGAGTTCATTTCCAAAAAGTATCATAGAGTAAGTGTGTTGTGATCAATGAAAAGGAAGGAATGAGGTAAGGACAAATTCAAGAAATTATATTCAGAGATACAAAAAGACCTGAAATTGGTTACAGCAGCCTTAGGCTTAAGTTTGAGAATTTTCACAGGGGCGCTTAAGAAAGGTTTCTAAACATCAAAAATTCATAAAGAACTCTAGTTCTAGGTATACAGCAGTACTGTGCTAAATCTCGAGAGATTTTTTTTTCTTTTATTTCATGAATATAAATTTCCAAAGTACATCTTATGGATTACAATGGCTTCCCCCCTCCCCCCATAATTTCCCTCACACCCGAAACCCTCCCCTTTCCCACTCCCTCTCCCCTTCCATTCACATCAAGATTAATTTTGAATTCTCTTTATATACAGAAGATCAGTTTAGTATATATTAAGTAAAGATGTCAACCGTTTGCCCTCACATAGCAACACAAAGTGAAAAATACTATTGGAGTACTAGTTATAGCATTAAATCACAATGTACAGCACATTAAGGACAGAGATCCTACATGATATCTTTTTAAAAAATTGATCAATTTTCTATGCAATTTCTAATTTAACACCAAATTTTTTTTCATTTTCAATTATCTTTATATACAGAAGATCAATTCAGTATATACTAAGTAAAGATTTCATCAGTTTGCACCCACACAGAAACTCAAGGTGTAAAAATACTGTTTCAGTACTAGTTATAGCATTCCCTCACATTGGACAACACATTAAGGACAGATCCCACATGAGACGTAAGTAAACAGTGACTCCTGTTGTTGATTTAACAAAGATTTTAAGGTATCTTCTCCATAAGGTATGTGTTTGACTATAATTATCGGAAAAATGTGTTTTGTTTACTTGCCTCACAAGCTAGTAAATGCCTGAAAAATAAAACCAGTACAGATGTTCAAAGTCAGTCTATCAGCAAAAGAAAGCTAATTTAATTAGCTCATCATTTGACTGGAGATTCAAATCCCCAGGATACTGATTATTAGTATTCCAGATCTTCATTGACATTTTTTTCTGTTACAAGGAAACACAACGCAGACCAACTGAAGAAGATAAACCAAAATAAATGAACTATATATTGCATGAATACAGTTCCTATCAGCTATTGAGATATTGTCAGGTCTTTCTCATCCTCTTGCTCTCTTTGCATTATTTCTCTTATGGATGGCCTCAGACTTTCTGCAGTTGGCCTCATTCTATTTGGGATAAAAGGTTAAGGTAGTGGATATGGGCAAAAAGAAAGAATAAGAAAATATCAGCAGTGAAGGAAATGGAATTACCTCTAATACACTACTGTAGGTCAACACTGGGCATTCAGTCAGCAAGCATTTTATGAGTTGAGCATATGCTAGGAATTGCTAATAACAAGGTTTGAATCTAGACTTCAGGAACTTCTATATCTGTAACTTCAATAAGTTAATGAATGTCACTCACACTTAGCTCCTTCACATATAAAATGAGCATACAGATACTTTGAAAAGTTGTTAGCATTAGGCCAGTGCCGCGGCTCAATAGACTAATCCTCCGCCTGCGGTGCCAGCACACCGGGTTCTAGTCCCAGTTGGGGCGCCAGATTCTGTCCCGGTTGCTCCTCTTCCAGTCCAGCTCTCTGCTGTGGCCCGGGAAGGCAGTGGAGGATGGCCCAAATGTTTGGGCCCTGCACCTGCAAGGGAGACCAAGAGGAAGCACCTGGCTCATAGCCTCGGATCAGCGCAGCGTGCTGGCCGTAGCAGGCATTTGCGGGTGAATCAACAAAAGGAAGACCTTTCTCTCTGTCTCTCTCTCACTGTCTAACTCCGCCTGTCAAAAAAAAATGAAATAAAATATAACAAGTGTCATATACTATCTGGCACACCATAGCTGTTCAATAACTAGTTGCAATGATCAATACATATAACTGAATCCTAAGGCGTCATCAAAAGGTAATAAAAATCATAATGGCATTTATTCTTATCAGTTGTATGGGTACTAGAACTACAATTTATCTAGAACATTCCCTTTGTTAACAGGTCATTGCAAGTGAATGCTTATTTTATGTCTTTGTCAACTGCTCCTTTTGACAGTGGAAATTTCAAAAACGGTTTACAAGCCTCTTCCCGTCATTTCTGTTCTATTGGTTCTTAGAACTGTAGCCAACAGCGATGTTTCGACATAGATTTCTCCCTAAGTCATGACTCTTATGCACTACAAAATAAAGTCATCCTTTACAGTTTATCCTTTTTCTTGCATCTTGAAAATGTTTCACAGGAAATGGCACAGAATTAAGAAAACCCCATCTGTGCACTTACGAATTTTCCTCCTCACCAATTATCAGTATCCTGAACTAAAATGTATGCCTTGAGTATTTCTCATTTCTTAGTGTATTCTCTACTTTCTTAGAACATATAACAATTTCTAGAAAATTGTTTGGCCATTGCATTTATGTCTTTTAAGAATGATGTCTAATAGTGTAATAATGTATCACTGTTGTCCCGAGACAAGCAGTTCCATAAACCAACAGACACCCCCCCCCAATAGTCAACTCCCACATCCTAAGTCTTGGGTGTAAGTGTGAAAACAGCATAATATGGAACCATTGCTAATAAAAAGGGGGATACAGAAATATTACTCAAAGATGAGAGCATTATCTCACATCAGATTCCCTGTCTCCTAATATAATATAGATTATTAGATACAAATATAACAAGATGTACTGCCTGCATTTTATTTTTTTGAAGTTATATCAGTCTTTATTTTTACTTTTATTTAATAAATATAAATTTCCAAAGTATAATTTTTAGATTATAGTGGCTTTTTCCTCACTCATCAACAACCATCCCATCTCCCACTCCCTCTCCCGTCCCATTCACATCAAGATTCATTTTCAATTATCTTTATATACAGAAGATCAATTTAGCATATACTAAGTAAAGCTTTCAACAGCTTGCACCCACGCAGAAAAACAAAGTATAAAGTTTTCTGTTTGAGTACTAGTTATGCCGTTAATTCACATAGTACAACACATTAAGGACAGAGATCCTACATGGGGAGAAAGTGAACAGTGAATCCTGTTGTTAACAATTGACACTCTTATTTATGATGTCAGTAATCACCCGAGGCTCTTGTCATGAGCTGCCAAGGCTATGGGACCCTCTTGAGTTCACAAACTCGGACCTTATTTAGACAAGGCCATAGTCAGAGTGGAAGTTCGCTCCTCCCTTCAGAGAAAGGTACCTCCTCCTTTGATGGCCTGTTCTTTCCACTGGGATCTGACTCACAGAGATCTTTCATTTAGGTCTTTTTTTTTTTTTTTTCCATAGTGTCTTGGCTTTCCATGCCTGCAGAACTCTCATGGGCTTATTAGCCAGATCCGAATGCCTTAAGGGCTGATTCAGAGGCCAGAGTGCTGTTTAGGACATCTGCCATTCTATGAGTCTGCTGTGTATCCTGCTTCCCATGTAGGACCATTCTCTCCTTTTTAATTCTATCAATTATTATTTGCAGACACTGGTCTTATTTATGTAATCCCTTTGACATATAATCCTATCTTTGAATCAATTATGAACTTAAACTGATCACTTTAACAGTAAGTTGGCATTGGTACATGCCACCTTGATGGGATTGAATTGGAATCCCCTGGTACGTTTCTAGCTCTAGCATTATGGGTAAGTCCAAGTCAGCATGTGCCAAACTGTGTATCTCCTCCCTCTCTTATTCCTCCTCTTATATTTAACAGGGATCAGTTAAAATTAAATGACTAAGAATAACTGTGTATAATTAAAGAGTTCAACCAATGTTATTAAGTAGAACAACAATAACCAAAAAAAACACTAAAAGGAATAAAATAGTAAGTTGTTCCTCGACAGTCAGGGCAAGGGCTGATCAAGTCATTATTTCTCATAGTGTCCATTTCACTACAACAGGTTTCCTTTTAAGTCCTCAGTTATCACCGATCTTGGAGAACATATGATATTTGTCTCTTTGGGACTGGTTCATTTCACTCAGCATGATGTTTTCCAGATTCCTCCATTTTGTTGCAAATGACCAGATTTCATTTTTTTTGCTGCTGTATAATATTCTATAGAGTACATCTCCTATAATTTCTTTATCCAGTTTTCTGTTGATGGGCATTTAGGTTGATTCCATGTCTTAGCTATTGTGAATTGAGCTGCAATAAACATTAATGTGCAGACTGCTCTTTTATTTGCCAATTTAATTTCCTTTGGGTAAATTCCAAGGAGTGGGATGGCTGGGTTGTATGGGCTATATTCAGGTTTCTGAGCAATCTCCAAGCTGACTTCCATAGTGGCTTTACCAGTTTGCATTCCCACCAACAGTGGGTTAGTGTCCCTTTTTCCCCACATCCTCGCCAGCATCTGTTGGTTATTGATTTCTGTAGACAAGCCATTCTAACTGGGGTGAGGTGAAACCTCATTGTGGTTTTGATTTGCATTTCCCTGATGGTTAGTGATCCTAAATATTTTTTCATGTGTCTGTTGGCCATTTGGATTTCCTCTTTTGAAAAATGTCTATTGAGGTCCTTGGCCCATCTCTTAAGTGCGTTGTTTGTTTTGTTGCGAGTTTCTTGATCTCTTTGTAGATTCTGGTTATTAATCCTTTCTCTGTTGCATAATTTGCAAAGATTGTCCCCAATATGTTGTTTACCTCTTCACTTTCCTGACTATCTCCTTTGTAGTACAGAGACTTCTCGATCTGATGTAATCCCAATTGTTAATTTTGGCTTTGACTGCCTGTGCCTCTGGGGTCTTTTCCAAGAAATCTTTGCCTGTGCCTATATCTTGCAGGGTTTCTCCAATGTTCTCTAATAATTTGATGGTGTCGGGTTGTAGATTTAGATCTTTAATCCATGTTGAGTGGATTTTTGTGTAAGGTATAAGATAGGGGTCTTGCTTCATGCTTCTGCATGTGGAAATCCAGTTTTCCCAGCACCATTTGTTGAACAGACTGTCCTTGCTCCAGAAATTGGTTTTAGATCCTTGATCAAATATAAGTTGGCTGTAGATGTTTGGATTGATTTCTGGTGTTTCTATTCTGTCCCATTGGTCTATCCAGCTGTTTCTGTACCAGTACCATGCTGTTTTGATTACAAGTGCCCTGTAGTATTTCCTGAAATCTGGTATTGTGATGCCTCTGGCTTTGTTTTAGTTGTACAAGATTTCTTTAGTTATTTGAGGTCTCCTGTGTCTCCATGTGAATTTCAGCATCATTTTTTCCAGATCTGAGAAGATTGTCTTCAGTATTTTGATTGGTATCGCATTGAATCTATAAATTATTTTTGGGAGAATGTACATTTTGAGGATATTGATTCTTCCAATCCATGAGCATTGAAGATTTTTCCATTTTTTGGTATCCTCTTTTATTGTTTTAAGATTTTGTAATTCTCATTGTAGAGATCTTTGACGTCCTTGGTTAAGTTTATCCCAAGGCATCTGACTGTTTTTGTAGCTATTGTGAATGGGATTGATCTTAGCAGTTCTTCCTCAGCTGTGGCATTGCTTGTGTATACAAAGGCTGTTGATTCTTGTGCATTGATTTTATATCCTGCTACTTTGCCAAACTCTTCTATGAGTTCCAATATTCTTTTAGTAGAGTTCTTTGGATCCCCTAAATAAAGAATCATATCATTGCAGAGAGTATAGTTTGACTTCTTCCTTCCCAATTATCATAGGTGTATTAAGTCAACGGAAAACAGATCCCAGTGAAAAATAAGAGTTGGAATAAGAGAGAGAGGAGCTATACAGTACACATTCCCACAGACCTACTCCTAAGGGTAAAGCTAAAATCTTGCCATGGGATGCCAAATCCCATTAAGCTGGGTGGCATTAATGCCATCTTACTTGTTAAAGTGATCATATTTGATCATATAGATAGGATTAAGTGGCAAAGGGATCACATAAATAAGACCAAGGATCTGATAATAACAATAGATAGAATTAAAAAAGAAAGTTCCAACATGGTAAGCGTTGTCTATGGTTACAAAGACTTGAATATAAAATCTTATCATAAAAGTATATAAAACACTGGATCCCAAGGGAACACTAATGAGGTTCCTATTTTATTTTCTTTCCTTTTAAATTTATATTTTACAAAATAAGACTTATTTATCTGAAAGTCACAATTACAGTTGGGGGGGGGCAGAGAGAGAGAGAAAAGAATGAGATCTTCTATCTACTTTTTAACTCCCTAGATGACCACAATGGCCAGGGCTTGGTTAGGCTGAAACCAGCAGCCAGGAGCTTCTTCCAGTCTCTCACAGAGTGACAGGGTCCCAAACACTTGGGCCTTCTTTCACTATTTTTTTCAGGCCATCAGCTCGGAGCTTGTATTGGAAGTAGAGCTGCTGGGACATGAACAGGCAGCCGTATGGGATACGGCATTGCGGGAAGCAGCTATACTCACTGTGCCACAGCATGATACCCTCCTTTTATATTTCTAGTTATCTGATTTCCTATGCTCTTATCTCACTGAGATTCAAAAAAAGAAAACAAAAATGAATAAATTATAGTTGTCTTTTTGGCTGAACACTAGGCTCAAATTTAATAGGGTCCTCTTGCATAACTTAAACAATGAAATGCATTTAAAATTATATTTTAGAATTATCTGATATATAGTTGATAAATTTTTATTTATTTTCCTTTTCTTTGAAAGGAAATGAGATAGTAAGAAAAGACAAAGACCTTTCATCTGCTGCTTCACAAATGCCTGCTGCAGCCAGAGTTGGGCCAGTTCAAAGCCAGGTGCCTGGAACTCCATGCAGGTCTCCTCTATGGGAGACAAGGACCCACGTAATTGAGCTATTGGCTGTTGCCACCATGTATATGCATCATCACAAAGCTGAAATCAGAAAGAGCTGGGACTCGAATTCTGGCACTCAAGTATGGGACACAGGCCTCCCAAGCAATGTCTCACCATTGTACCAAACAATGGGAACAAAATGTTGAAGGAAGAAAAAAGTTGGAAAGGAATTGTGAAGGTTGTTATCCAAAAACCAATCAGAATATTCAAAATTTTACACGGCAAAAGTCCCATTTGTTTGCAGCATGACAAATCTATGCCACTTCAGTAATGGCTACAAAAGTCAGATGCTTGCTTTGCTCCAGCAGGAAACATATCCATCATGAGGCTTAATATGCTTGTGTGTACTTTCTCCAAAGCTTTGCTAACGCCTGCTGATTTACCTGCAATATATTTTCCAGAAACTGTTGAGTAAAATGACAACATATATATTTAGTTTCACACTTCAGTCTGTCCAATTAGCAGTGTTTGCAGTACCAGCTGTGAGCCCAGGAGAGGATTTAATTTTAAGTACAGCGGTCTTGTTAATCAGGAGAAAAAAAAAAAAAAAAAAAAAGAGGCTGAGCCATGAGCCATGAATTTGTATTTAGTTTCCAATCATTTGCTTCTGAGAAACAGTTCTCTACAATTACTTAACATTTCTCAAAGAACTGCTTCCTGAAATTATACAGTGTATATGAGAGTCTTCAAAATGTTAAGAGAAGGGCCAGCACTACAGTGTAGTAGCTTAAACCTCTGCCTGAGGCCCTGGCATCCCATATGGGTGCCGGTTTGAGTCCTGGCTCTCCACTTTTGATCCAGCTCCCTGCTAATGACCTGGAAAAGTAGTGGAAGATGGCCCAAGTTCTTGGGCCCTTACTCATGTGGAAGGCCAGAAGAAGCTTCTGGCTCCTGAGAGGCCCAGCTCCAGTCACTGCAGCCATTTAGGGAGTGAACTTATAGATGGAAGACCTCTCTGTGTCTTTCCCTCTCTCTGTTAATATATCTGCCTCCCAAATAAATAAATAAATCTTTAAAAAATGTCAATGGAAAAACCATACTAGGAATAAATGATGCATGGATTTCAAAAATTATTTGCACCAAAATATACTTTTAATTATAATTTTTCATAATTTTTTTGTAGTTCCCTTGAAAATAGGGGTGAAATGAGGTGGGCAGCTGAGACAGACATTATTCTACTGTGATAATTACCTGTACCCCTACTCTCACTGGATTTGTGAGAATTTATTCACTTATTAGAACAATGTAAGCACTTCTCCGAATAGTATCAATGATTCCAACATAAGACTACAAAGCTTTGAGAACATTAAAGTCATATATACTACAAATAAAATACGAGTTAAATAGATACATTTTTTTTGAATGGCAGAGTGGACAGTGAGAGAGAGACAGAGAAAGGTCTTCCTTTGCCGTTGGTTCACCCTCCAATGGCCGCTGCGGCCGGTGTGCTGCGGCTGGCACACCACGATGATCTGATGGCAGGAGCCAGGTGCTTCTCCTGGTCTCCCATGGGGTGCAGGGCCCAAGCACTTGGGCCATCCTCCACTGCACTCCGGGGCCACAGCAGAGCTGGCCTGGAAGAGGGGCAACTGGAACAGTGCCCCTGACCAGGACTGGCGCCAAAAGACAGAGGATTAGCCAGATTCATTTTCATACAAAAAGAAACATAGATTTTCTACTTTTCATATACCTAGACAATAAGTAAATACCACCTGCTGTTTGGAGGACTACCTAGGGATGTACAAGACTTAAACTATCAGAAGGTATGTGCTAATTTAGATACTAGAGGGCAGTGTAAAGTGTAGTGTTGTTAAAGAAGTGATCAGAAAATCATCTGAATATTAACCTTGGACAGAAAAATTAATTTTTACTACCCATGGCAGAAATAGAATACAAGGAATCATTTAAGTAATAGCAAAAAGTCTAATTTTCAATACTGAAAATTATAAAACATTGAGATAATTTGATAATACCTAAAATGGATGGATATACGTAGGAAAGACTATATTTATCAAATTCCTATGCTTTTTGCCCTTGCCCCCTTAACTATGCTCCCATGTCTCTGCCTCTCTATGGTAACCAGTGTCATATTAATCTACAGGTTCACCTGCTTGGCTAGCCCACACATCTGTTATGTAACAGTTTGGCTCCAGGACACTACTGTCTATAAGCCCATATAAACAACTGAGTGGGCATGGTCAGATGTGACTGCTTGTGGATGGACATGGATACGTGTATGTGGCTATTGGTGGATGTGACTATATGTGGATATGTGGCTAGCTATATGTAGGGGTATGTGTGTGTGTGTGTGTGTGTGTGTGTGTCCAACTGCAGCCATAGACACAAAAGCAGATATCTCCTCTGGCCTCACTGCTATCAGGAACAAGAGGCTGTTTCTTGAGTACTTCTCACGGCCCCTGTGAGTAAAGGAGGTAATAACTCACAAATGGCTCTGACCTTACTCTGACCTGTCAGAATCTAGATCTGCTTGCTCTGGACCCTAAGCTCCAGGCACACAATATACCACTTTCATAAACTGAAAGACTAAATATAAGCCCTGAAATTGTCTCCATTTATTGCAATAAAAAGGGATAAATAATAAATGTGTGTGGGTGAGGCTGAATCCAGAAAGGCCTAGAGGAACTTTCTGAGCCTGCCTCAAATTTGAAAACCTGTGTTTAAGTTTCAAATCCCTGGGGCTAAACGACCCAGCCCCAGGGCGCTTTTGCCTAATGATCATTAAGGTGGTATAATAGGAGTGGCTAAAACCCTTTTGCATCACATCACCCCACCCCGTGCCCACTTCTGCTCTGTACCTCAGCTATAAAAGCACCTCCCTTTTACAATAAAATGAGATCCTGCTTCGACTGGGCTCCCCACCGCATCTGATGTCCCCAGGGGTTCAGGGAGGCTGAGTGGCCTGTGGCGCACTTCCCTTCCTCCTCCAAGGCAAGCTGCAGGCAGCCTGCCTAATTCTCTGGCCTTGAGGAGGAAGAGTCACAGTAAATGTGTTAGCTATCTCCTAGAAAAGTCAACTCAGGCTAGCAGAAAGGAAGAGTAAAACTTCAAAAACAAAGTATTTGGGTGATAAATAATGAAATAAATATACAAATATATACTAAAATGGTTATAAGAGTGTTATTACTGAATGAATTTTTAAGTGAATTAAGCCTGCAACTATGAAAGAAACAAGACAACAGATGAACCAAGGAGAACACAAGAGCAGAATCTCTGTGACTTCTAGATCCTTTTTTACACTTGATCTTAGCCAAAAGGCTGAGAAATGATTCTAGATCCTTCTTTAAGAGATCGTCCCATAAGGTCAGAACAAGATAATATCCTTTTAAATTAGACTAAACTTAGTTAAAATAAACTGATTGGGAACTCTAAATCTGCAAAATTTCCTGAATGCACTATACAATATAACCAAATAATAAATGTGAAAATTAACCACTTTACAGGTCTTAACCTATATCCAAGGGAGAATACCATACAGAACTTTTACACCAGACAATGGAAAACAGGACCCATCAACAGTCCACATTCTAGCTTCTAATGAATTCCTCCCAAAGAATCATGCAAGATACATTCACTCCGTCCAAAGGTTCCTAAGTGTTTCATCCTAGCTAGCAGCAGCTCAAAGTCCAAAATCTCTCATTCTAAATCAGATACAGGTGCCCACTAGACTCCCAGACGTAAATCATTATGTAAATCATGTGGGCTCAATTCCTATCCATTTTCACATCTGTGAAACTAAGAGACAAGCTATTTACTGCAAATTTATTCAACAAACAATAACAGCACAAGCATAGAATTGTAGCTGTATATGTTGCGGTTCAAAAAGTATGAAACATAAAGTCGAAAAGAATCACTGGTCCATGACAGTCATGGAATCCAGCTAAGAATTCCTTGATTAGGTTTCAGAGCCTGGGAATAAACCCCATGGCTTTCCCTTCCATCTTCTTAGATACTTTTGTTCTCTCTCTCTTATCCCAAGTTGGCAGGGGTTCTCCTGAAATAATTTTCTCAAGGATGGTGAAGTTCTTTCCTGGATTTAATCCTTTATCTTTGGCCTTTGCTGAGATGGTTGAGGGACAATACTCTTGTTTCCTAGGGTCCCTCTGGTGTAATGTGGATATCTATGAGGCACACTTCAAATGAAATAGGATTTTCTGCAACTGAATATTCTGACCTTTTGATCTTTCAAAAGTTTTTTGCAAAAGGTTGAATGGTCATATACTCAGCGATTTCTATATGCCACATGTAGAGCTGCCAGTTCTGACCTTTACTGTCTTTTGCCATCTGGAGAGGCTGAGAATTTTCAAAATTATCTGGTCCTAACAGTTTTCCCCTCACTTTCTCTATCTTTTCTTACATTTTAATATAAGTAGCAAGAAAAAAATCTCACATCTTGTTTGGAAAGCTCCTTAGCTAGATAAACAATTTCATTGTTTACAAGCTCTGTTTTCCACATAAGTGTACTATATTTCCTACCACTACATAACAAGGATTTCCTTTCCTTCAGTTTCCAATAACACATTTCTCACTTCTTTTAGAACTCTCAACAGCAGCATTCCTTAGATCAATAATCTTTTTTTTTTCTTGAAAGGGAGAAAGAGAAAGACACAAAGAGAATGATGATTCTAACATCCATTCAAGGCAATTTTTGCATTCTCCACCATATTCCTCAAAAATTACTTTCTCCTTTACCCACTGCATAATACTGAAGCTCTCCCTGGGTTTGTTTGAGTTTTTTTTTTTTTTTTGGAGGGGGTAGGAAGAGGTTGGTTGGTTATTTACAGCAGCACATCATATCCAGGTACTAAAATCCGTTTTTTTTCCCACCTACTTTTCCATAATAAATAACTATAAACTTAGTAGTTTTAAACAGCATCTATTTATTGCCTCACAGTTGCTGTGAGTCAAGAGTATGAGCATGGCTTAGCTAGGGTTTCCTGTTCAGAGTCTCACTAGCCTACAATGGTGTGGGGGTCAGGAATTATGGATAAGTGGGTTAAGCTATCCCCTTGAACTCTAGCAACTCACATCAGAGAACCTGTTTGAATCCTGGCACTTCCAGCTTCTTGTTAATGCATCCTGGAAGGCAGCAGATGATTTTTCAATTACTAGGGTCTATGCTATCCATGTGAGAGATCTGAATGGAGTTCCAGCTTCCTGACTTTGGCATGGTTGTTATGGAATGAACCAGTGGATGGAAGATTCTCTCTTGCTCTTGCTCTCACTCTTGCTCTTGGTCTCTCCCTTGCTGGAAACATTTTTTTAAAGATGCAAACTGTACTGTGGTCTTTATTTGTGACTTGGGGTCCTCTCTTGAGCTCTTATGATTGCTAGCAGAATTTAATTGCTTGCTAGTGTAGAATTCATGGCAGTCTGCTTCCTCAAATCCAGCAACAAAGATAAAGAAAATTTATTGCTTCAAGTCTCTAACATATAGATTTTTTTAAGGATGTATGTGGTTGGGGCTGGTGCTGTGGCATAGCAGGTAAAGCTGCCTGCTGCAGTGCCAGCATCCAATATAGGAGCCAGTTCAATCCCAGCTGCCCCTCTCCCGATCCAGCTCTCTGCTATGGCCTGGGAAAGCAGAAGATGATCCAAGTGCTTGGGCCCCTGCACCTGTGTGAGAGACCCAGAAGAAGTTCCTGGCTTCTTGCTTCAGATTGGCCCAGCTCTGGCCACTGCGGCCATTAGGGGAGTGAACCAGTGGATGGAAGACCTCTTTCTCTCTCTCTCTTTCTTTGTCTCTCTCTCTCTCTCTTTCTTCCTCTCTGTAATGCTGCCTTTCAAATAAATAAATAAATCTTAAAAGGGGGGGGGGGGCTATGTGATTATGCCATGCTCACCCATGAGAATCTCCCTTTTGATGAACTTAAAGTAAACTGATTAGGGACCTTAATCACATCAGCTAAAACACCACCTTTGCCGTATAAGTAACCTAATTGCAAAAGTGGCATCCTTATACTCCACACTTAGGAATGGGAAAATACAGTTTGTGTCCACAAAAGTTAAGGGATATGGAGATAGGAGGAACCTGAGCGGTTATCTCAGAAGACTGCCTGCCACAGTTGGAAATGTTTGATGGCATTCTTTTCAAGAGAGAAATGAATCATTTTGTCCTGGTTGATTTGATTTTTTTTGTCAACTTTCACCATCCTGTTTCCAACTTTACTGAGATACAATTGACAAAAAATGGAGAGGCAGGAATTAAGCTTAGCAGTTAACATGCTGGTTGGGAAGCCTATGTTCCACACTGGAGGACCTGAATTCAGATCTAGACACTGGCTCCCAATGCCAGCTTCCTGCGGATGCGCAATTGGGAGGCAGGGGTGCTAGATCAAGTAATTTGGTCTCTTCCAAACATATGGGAGATCTGAATTGCATTCCTGGCTCCCAATTTAGGCCCTGGCCTGACCACTGTGGGCATTTGAGGAGTGAATGAATGAGTAGAAATTCTCTCTTTAATCTGTATCTCTCTGCCTTGCAAATAGAAACTTAAAATATATCTTTAAAAACTGTATATATTGGGCCGGTGCTGTGGTTCACTTGGCTAATCCTCCACCTCTGGTGCTGGAATCCCATTTGGGCACCAGGTTCTAGCCCCGGTTGCTCTTCCAGTCCAGCTCTCTGCTGTGGCCTGGGAAGGCAGTGTAGGATGGCCCAGGTCCTGGGGCGCCTGCACCCACATGGGAGACCAGGAGGAAGCACCTGGCTCCTGGCTTCGGATCGGCACAGAGTGCTGGCCGTGGCGGCCACTTTGGGGTGGGGGGTGAATCAATAGAAGGAAGAACTTTGTCTCTCTCTTTCACTATCTAATTCTATCTGTCAAAAAAAAAAACTTATATAAGTGGGGTCAGTATTGGGTATTTTGGGTTAAACCACCACCTGCAATGACACAATCCCATATTAGCACCAGTTCAAGTCCCACCTATTCCACTTCCAATCCAGCTCCCAGCTAATATGCCAGAGAAGGCAGAGGAAGATGGCTCAGGTACTTAGGCACTTATCATTCATTTGGGAGACTATAATGGAGTTCCTGGCTCCTGCCTTAGGCTTGGCCCAGCCCTGACTCTTGTGGCCATTTGGAGAGTAAACCAGCAAATGAAAGATCTTGATTTCTTTCCCTCGTCCTCCTCTTTTCCCTCGCCCCCACTCTTCCTCTCTCTTTTTTCCCCTCTCCTCTTTAACTACTTTTCAAATAAATAAATAAAATCTTTTTAAATTGTACAGTTAAAATATACAATTTAATGTTTATTTCAAATATCTTATTTTTATTTATAATCTAAAATAGACATTTAAAAAAATTAGAACAGGTAGTGAGAGTAAAATAGAGAAATGCTGGGTCAAGGGGTAAAAAGTTTCACTTATGTAAAATGAAAAAGTCCTGCAGATCTAATGTACAACATTGTAACTATAGTTAATAATTATTTATATACTTGAAATTCCCTAAAAGAGTAAATCCTAAGTGTTATTTACAATTTGATAACTACTGCCTTGTCTCCAAGAATAATTTGATTTATATTCTTTAAAGGTTAAAAACATTTTAGTAGGACTTAGGTTTTCATTTATTTATCACATGTACTCTTCAATAATGGAAGTAGCATTCTCATGATCCTTGTAATACTAATCCAGAATAGCAAAACAGGCAATTAAAAGAATTGAGAAACTTCCTTGGAAATGTTTTTAAAACTTTCATGAGGTCTGAAAACTTGTTATTCATAACTTAAAGAATAAGAAATTTACTTTCAGTTTCTATAAATCCATGGTATGAAATATGAACTTGGACTATGGACATAATTAAAATTAGATTCATTAAATACTCCAAAAGAAACTCTCTAATTTTGGTATATCTTAAAGTTATAGAGGATTATGTTCTGATAACTGCTAGTGGGAAAATGGGGCTCCACATCCATGTAAAACTCCAATTTCATAACTGAGTCCTCATAAACTATTGCAAGTTAAAATTTTCTATCCTGCTGTGGAGGACAATTGTCTAGCATGGCCAAAAGAGAGCAAGGTTAATGAAATTGACCTTAAAAGTGACAAAGTGCCAAAGCACAGGAGGTAGAATTTAGTCTTTACAGAAAACTTAATCATTATGATTACATTCCTTTGCTAAATAATCTTTCCAACTTCTTCTTAGATATTCTTGCCCTCCATGGTCAATTTTTCCAATTAATTTTTTCAGAATCAATATTTTTCTTCAGCACCCATGCTCACTCTCATCCCCTTTGTATATATGTGTGTGTAGATACAAGGGGTCTTCTAAAACTTAATAAAAAATGTAGATTATGAAAAAACTATGTATGAGTTTCAAAAAAACTTTGCATAAAATAAGTCTACCACTTCTATTTTTCCCATAAACTTTCTGAAGCCCTTTCATATATATAATTTCTCTGAATCATACTATTTTTTTCAATCTGAAACACTGACAACACAATATCATCCATTTCTCCAAAAGTCATTATAGTCTAATTCTAAAACACTGGCTAAGCACAGAGTGAGGATTTGGCATGGCACAGGCATCCCCAAATACCCTTACACACATGTTAGGCAAGGAGGAACAAGACATGTATCAGACATGGTATTTTTATGATAGTCTGATCCCAGGAACTGGCTTAACAGAGAAGCTGTGGTCCCCAGCAGCAAGCAAGAAGTTGATTCTGGAACACAGCCAATGACAAAAATCAATGAATATGACAGCAATAGGGAACAAAGCCAATCCAGCTCTCTGCTATGGCCAGGGAAAGCAGAGGGAGATGACTCAAGTCCTTATGCCTCTGCGTCCACATGGGAGACCTGGAAGAAGTTCCATTGCAGCAATGGGAGACCTCTCTCTCCACCTCCCCCCCTCCCCCTTCCTCCCTCCCTCCCTCCCTCTGCCTCTCCTTCTCTCTGTGTATAACTCAGACTTCAAATAAATGAATAAATCTTTTATTTTTTTATTTTATTTTTGACAGGCAGAGTGGGCAGTGAGAGAGAGAAAGAGAGAGAGAGAGAGAGAGAAAGGTCTTCTTTTACCATTGGTTCACCCTCCAATGGCTGCTGCGGCCGGTGCACTGCAGCCAGCGCACTGAGCTGATCCAAAGCTGGGAGCCAGGTGCCTCTCCTAGGTCTCTCATACAGGTGCAGGGCCCAAGCACTTGGGCCATCCTCCACTGCACTCCCTGGCCACAGCAGAGAGCTGGACTGGAATAGGGGCAACCGGGACAGAATCCAGTGCCTGGACCGGGACTAGAACCCAGTGTGCCAGTGCCACAAGGCGGAGGATTAGCCTATTGACCCGCGGCGCCAGACAAATGAATAAATCTTAAAAAAAATCAACACAAAAATTATAATGTGTTATATAGCTCTTACATGCAGTTGATCATTAGAAAATCCACTTTTATGTTAAATATTTCACGGTCATTATTGTATTTAATCATTTTAAGATATTTTAATTACTATCAGTAGGAAGTGGTTTTTTATTTTGTTTGTTTGTTTTTCTGACAGGCAGAGTTAGAGAGTGAGAGAGATAGACAGAAAGAAAGGTCTACCTTCTGTTGGCTTACCCCCCCAATTGCCACTATGGCTGGCTGTGTCCGAGGCCAAGAGCCAGGTGCTTCCTCCTGGTCTCCCATGAGGGTGTAGGGCCCAAGCACTTGGGCCATCCTCTTGTGATGATTCTATTATGATTCTAGATGATTCTATTATGCCACGTCCAGATTCCGACACCTTTTTAGTTATAAGTAACAAACATGGTATTTGAGTTTAAGAGGTCAATGACACCCTTGAATATGAGCTGTTATACACAAAATTATGGTTTATTATGGCAAAAGGATTCAAAACAAAATCTGCCAGAGGGAAAACTACATGGGAAAAGGTCCAGGAGAGGTCAAGTGCATAGCCTACACTTGTCACCTCCCAGTAGAGTTACATGGACAATAACTATTTCTCCAATGTAAGATGTGTGCCATGTACAGAGTACTGGCAGTCATAGAAGCTCATCTGAGATTTGCTCTCTAGAATTATTATTGGGGGTTAATTAATAAATATGGCTTACTTCCTGCCCAGCTGACCTCACTTCAAGCTGATACCTTTCCTCAGGTCAAGCTGATATCACATGAGCTAAGGCCCCACCATATATTGTATTGTTAGCATAGACTATCTGGTATGAACCAGAGCCCTAAGGTAAACAAAGACATTATTAGGCAGAACATTCTAAGTGCTTAGAGGATATCTCCTAGAAGTCAGGGGCAAAGGCCAAATCTCTTTTGACAAAGCTATTCCTTCAAAACACAGTATTAGGCCGGCGCCGCGGCTCAATAGGCTAATCCTCCGCCTTGCGGCACCGGCACACCAGGTTCTAGTCCCGGTCGGGGTGCCGGATTCTGTCATGGTTGCCCCTATTCCAGTCCAGCTCTCTGCTGTGGCCAGGGAGTGCAGTGGAGGATGGCCCAAGTGCTTGGGCCCTGCACCCCATGGGAGACCAGGGAAGCACCTGGCTCTTGTCATCGGATCAGCGTGGTGCGCCGGCCGCAGTGGCCATTGGAGGGTGAACCAATAGCAAAAGGAAGACCTTTCTCTCTGTCTCCGTCTCTCACACTGGCCACTCTGCCTGTCAAAAACAAAACAAAACAAAAACAAAAACACAGTATTGTCTTAGTATTCTAGTTGTAGTTGCTTTTTTTTTTGCACAGGCAGAGTTAGACAGTGAGAGAGAGAGATAGAGAGAAAGGTGTTCCTTTTTTCCGTTGGTTCACCCCCAAATGGTTGCTATGGCCGGCACACTGCGCCAATCCGAAGCCAGGAGCCAGGTGCTTCCTCCTGGTCTCCCATGCAGGTGCAAAGCCCAAGCACTTGGGCCATCCTCCACTGCCTTCCTGGGCCAAAGCAGAGAGCTGGATTAGAAGAGGAGCAACCGGGACAGAACTGGCACCCCAATCGGGACTAGAACTCAGAGTACCGGCGCCACAGGCGGAGGATTAGCCTAGTGAGCCATGGTGCTGGCCTCTAGTTTTAGTTCTAAGTTTATCCTGTTTCTCAGTCTGCACATGTATATCAGTTTGTTTTGTTCATTGCAATGAACCACTGTTTTCATATATTAAATTTATTAATGGTCTTTATTCCAATTATCAATGTATTGCCTTTTAGCAACAAATTCATTCTTTTTTGCCCCATTTTGTGATTCTGAAGCCAGACTCTAAATAATTTACTTTTTCCACCTGGCACAATGTTAAAGTAGAATTAACAGAGAAAATGCTGAACATATACTCTAAAGGAAACAGCTTATCTTTCTGATCCCAATGAAATTTTTCTTGCTGCTGCACTGTAGTTCAGTATGAAGGGCACCAGTAGTGTTTACTTCACAGTAAGTTTTCCAACATCCTGCATTCTGTTAGCATCCTCACTGGCTTTCAAGGCGTTCAGTGTGATTCCAGCAGGCAGGCTTCTGAACAAATTCCACCAGCACCACAGCCAGGAAGTTCAGCCCAGCTCCCATTTTAGGATTCCTGGCAAGTTCCACCAGCACCAAAGCTAATTTTCCAACGAGTCTTGAAGTTGCCCCAGTGGTAGCTTGCCAGTAACTTTCACCACTCCGTAACAGCGACTTCCTGTGAAGTTTTCAGCAAGTCAGTGGGAAATTTCTTGCTTACTGGCCTCAATCTGTGAAACCGCCAAATATCACTCAACGGTCCCACAACCTATAGCAATCCCTTCTCCAGTGAAACCTGGATGTCAGTCTTAGAGTAGGGATGGCCTCTCGAACACTTACTATCATTGGGTAATCTGCATTGCCCTAAGGATAATGCATGCTCTTTATATCTGCCTTTACAATATTTTTTTTAAATTGTCTTTTATACCCAGTAGTCAATCCCTCATTAATTGGTTAATATTCTTATATGCAATTAATCTGTAGTTTCTATTTCATGACTAAATTGACCACTAATACAGCCATCAATTTAAAAGGACATGAAAATAATTTTGTCAGCAAGGTGATGTGTTTCTTCTATGCTTAAAAAAATCTAGAAACATGCTTTTTAGAATATTTCTTAACAAATTTGACAAGGACCTGTGGACTTGTTATGCTAAAATTTTACCTTCAGCATTTGTGTAAATTTAAGGCAAAAAATTCTGTAAAAAATCAGTCTTAGAAGAAAAACAGGTAAAACTTTTATTTTCATTTTGAAGACAGCAGTAGAACACATATTAACGTGCTTCCTACAAAAAGACAATTTTAAAGTAATTAGGCATGATGCTTCCCTTGTTGCAATGATCTTTACCAAAAAATATTGAAAGCAAGAGTAGAGTTAGTTTTAAACTTTAAGACAGGCAGCCTATTTTTGAGATAACAGTTTAAAATCTGAGTTCATTGTTCTGCATGCAACCTCTAGGCTATAGCTGGTTTCTTCTTCCCTAAGTTTATTAGTGATAGGACACGGTGTCTAGTTCCTACCAGACGCTCAGCAAATCTTTGTGAACTACATGCTGATTCATGTCTATTGTTCAGTTGTCGGTTACTAAGTGAACTAGTGAACTAAAAGTATAAGGAATTTGCCTGTCATTATTTTGACAATTTCATGCTGGCACACACAGATTAGAAACAGAAAAAGCTGTGTGCAGAATAGAACAGTGTTTACTGCCAATTGTGTCTTGACAACCCATGCTTCCCACATCTCCCACACGCTCTCTTTTTTCCCCTATTTTAGAATGCTGTTTAAGTGACAGCAGACCTAGAATCAACACCTACAGAACAAATGGGAAGATCCATTCAGTATCTTTTTCCATGTTTTAAAAACCTGGATGGTTTTTAGGACATTTCCTAACAAATTTGATGAGAACTTAGGATCTTGTCATGCTAAGATTCTGCCTCAAGCACTTGTATAAGTGCCCCTACATATTCTCTAATGTTACTTTACTTCCTGGTGGATAATAAAAGTATTATTACCAACTTTTTCAGATGAAGCAAGTAAGTCTGAGCAAGCACACTTAACTTACTAAAAGCCACTCTTTTTTTTTTTTTTTTTTTGACAGGCAGAGTGGACAGTGAGAGAGAGACAGAGAGAAAGGTCTTACTTTTGCCGTTGGTTCACCCTCCAATGGCTGCCGCGGACAGCGCGCTGCGGCCGGCGCACCACGCTGATCCGATGGCAGGAGCCAGGTACTAGGTGCTTTTTCCTGGTCTCCCATGGGGTGCAGGGCCCAAGCACTTGGGCCATCCTCCACTGCACTCCGGGCCACAGCAGAGGGCTGGCCTGGAAGAGGGGCAACCGGGACAGAATCCGGCGCCCCGACCGGGACTAGAAACCAGTGTGCTGGCGCCGCAAGGCGGAGGATTAGCCTGTTGAGCCACGGCGCCGGCCTAAAAGCCACTCTTAATAACAGAACTAAGAAATGATGACAGCTTTTCTGGACTCTAAATACAATTTTTTCCATTATACCTCACTGACTTAATCTGAACCATGGAAACTAGAATTCAACACAGTTTTAAGATTGTCCAACCCAAGGCCAGTGCTGTGGGGTAGTGGGTTAAAGCACCACCTGCAGTGCTGGCATCCCAAATGGGTGCCAGTTTAAGTCGCAGCTGCTCCACTTCTGATCCAGCTCCCTGCTATTGCACCTGGGGAAGAAGAAGACAGCCCAAGTCCTTGGGCCCCTGTGCCCACATCAGAGATTTGGACAAAAAATGAGATCTGGATAAAACTCCTGGTTCCTGGCTTCTGCCTGGCCCTGGCTATTGCAGCCATTCAAGGAGTGAACCAGCAGATGGGTGATGGATTCTCTCTCTCTCTGTAACTGTGCCTTTCAAATAAATAATAAATCTTTAAAAGGCTGTTTCTTACTCAAAAAGATTTCCCAACCCCACCACTCATCTAATAAAAGAACACCATTTACAATTTTCATGACTAGCAGCCACCTCTTGATCTCTGAATGAAGATGAACATTATTCCACAAGACAAATTTAATTTGAATCCTACCAATTATCAGGGAGTTCTTTTATATACATAGTCTCTCTTCTTACTGATTTTCACCCATTGGTTCTAATTCTGTTCTCTAAAGGCACCAAAACAACTAAGATCTCTCTTCCACACAGGTCTTCAATCAACAAAAAGCAAAATGTTTTCCTAAATAAAAATTTGATATTATTAAAGATGATAAGGAAGATGATCCTCAAGAGGGCTTCTAAATGGGATTTTGCAATAGAGGAGGAAAGGCAGGCTCAACTCCAGATACAAGGACAAGAGGATATTTATAGCCAATGAATAATGTTGAGGTAGGAGACTGCAAATGATCAAGAGAAAGCATCAGAGGTGAGAGGAGACTTTGGCTAAACTGACCTAAGAATGCCATCTGGGGAACGATGGAGGCTGAGGAACCTGATCAGAAAGGGAGAATGATCAGATATTGAGGATGGGAGATTCTGGATTAAGTTAGACAATGCAGAAATAAACACAGAAACACAGGACCTATTTGAAAAGGGAGTTAGTTCAGATGAACCTGATTAGAGTTTGTCAAGGAGTTAATCTGCTGTCAGTCTCTCTGTATCAAGCAAGTCTCTGTGTATTTTATTGAATTCTAGTAAATTCTCTCAGGTTCTCAATATTTAATAATTATTATTGCTTCTAGGATATACTGAACCTATCTAGGACTTACCTTGAAATTCTAAATATTTACATATTTTAGCATGCATTTCAAAGGAAAAAAAGATAAATTCAATTTTGTGAAAACCTCTACCACTAAACTCTTTCACCCAGATTAGTGGAAATCAGCATGCTTCTACATGGCTATATTTTTAAAAGCACTGAGATGATCTTGGATGAAAAGAAGTCATCATGGGACTTGGTGGTAGGAAAATGGTAACTGTGACAAGAAAAAAGACAGTAGGAGTGGGGCTGATAGAGGGCTGTTTGAGAGAAGTTCAAGTACAGATTCAGAGATGAAACGACACTTCTAATTCCGAAAATGGAAAATAGGAACCAGGTACAAATAGAATTTCTCCTTTGAAAATTTAAGAGTCAAGCAAGTATCTGGAGTGCTCTGCTGTGAAGTTCTGCTATAGGCAGGTGACTACCACCTTTACCAACACTTGGCTCCCACCCTGGGAGATCTACATAACGGCCCCACTCTATTTCTTATTTTAATTTTTATTTAATAAATATAAATTTCCAAAGTACAGCTTTTGGATTACAGTGGCTCCCCCCCCCATAACTTCCCTCCCACCCGCAATCCTCCCATCTCCCACTCCCTCTCCCATTCCATTCACATCAAGATTCATTTTCAATTATCTTTATATTTAAAAGATCAATTTAGTATAGTATATACTAAGTAAAGATTTCTACAGTTAGCACCCACACAGAAACACAAAGTATAAAGTACTGTTTGAGTACTAGTTATACCATTGATTCACAAAGTACAACAGATTAAGGACAGAGATCCTACATGGGGAGAAAGTGCACAGTGATGCCTGTTGTTGATTTAATAATTTATACTCTTGTTTATGGCATCAGTAATCACCCTAAGCTCTTGCCATGAGTTGCCAAGGCTATGGAAGGCTTTTGGGTTCACCAACTCTGATCTTATTTAGACAGGGCCATAATCAAAGTGGAAGTTCTCTCTTCAGAGAAAGGTACCTCCTCCTTTGAAATACCATGACCTTTGCTGTGCGCCCCTGCGCCCCACGCCGTGCATGGGGGGGGGGGTCAGGTGCGGAGAGCCTTTCGTCCTGGGAAACGGGGCGTGGCCGGAAAGGGGGCTGTCCTCTCACCCGTCATGCACCCCACGTTTGTGGGGAACCTGGCGCTAAACCATTCGTAGAGGACCTGCTTCTGGGTCGGGGTTTCCTACGCAGCGAGGGAGCTGCTCTGCTACAATCTATTGAAAGTCAGCCCTCAACACAAGGGTTTGAAAGAAAAACAAATTAAGAGAAAAAAACAACAAAAAAAAATTTAAAAAATGATAAAAAGAAGAAAAAAAAAAGAAATACCATGACTGTAACAATCAGTTCTAATTTTCTCAAATCCACTGGAATCTACCCAGTGGGATCTAATTGAAGAATCTCCCTGCATTCCATCTTTCTAGATCCACATGTGCCAGTTCAAAATCTGTTTATCTTGTAGGACTGGAACAGGGTTTAGTTCTCATCCCCTCGTCCTGGGACTAGGGCTCTTTGGTGTTATATGCCCTGGCACTAGTTGCATTCTCCCAGCAGGACCTGGGGAAGGTCCCATTCACAGAACGCATTCCTGGAGACCCAGTGGGACACAGGGTAGTATTACTGTCAATGAATCAGATTGCCTTCTACAGGTTTAGAGAATAGAGGTAAACAATCCATTATTGAAAGATTGCAAGAAGGTAAAAAGAGCCCAAAATTGTATCCAATGGCACAGACCTTTAAAAGTCTAAATATAGGATGATCATGAGAGCCTCTTAAAATTAGAGAATGTTTTTGTACAAAGCAAAACAACAACAACAAATTGAAGTATTGGGAAGTAACCTCCCCACAGGAAGAGATAAATGTTTTATTTCCTTAAAGAATGAGGGAATATCAGGTTGGTCAAATGTCAATGTTTTACTTGTAAAGTGCTCAGAGATAAAATATTTCTTTCCTTCGCAGAATTCATTTGGTGGAAAAATAGTGGTGTACTCAAATTTTGGGAAATTTCAGTGAAGTTACCTCAGAATACAGCAAAAACAGTAATATTGAAATATCAGGAAAAGAGCTACCACCATGAGTGAAAAGGGCTTATCTGGACTGACCACCACATGAAAATAAGACAGGCTGATACTTTAAGTGCTCTTTGAAGGGAGATTATAGATATTGCAACAGACTCTAATCTCTAAACTGGAGTCAATGAGAGTTTATTCTGAGCAAAGGTTATCAGGTTAAGCTGAAGCCTGGTTTCCATGATGGGAGACTGTCATAAAATAGGACAGAAGGTAGTTTCAGTGATAAATGGCAGAAATTAACTGACAAGGTGTTACCTGAGTCTACCTTTTCTTTCTGAATAAACACAATGTTTATTCAGATTTTATAAATATTTGTAAAATGTATACTATGCAAATTATTTGCAATTTTTATAATATCATGGTAGTAGGAACACAATTTGGTATTTAGCATCTTTTTTTTTTTTTTTTTTTGACAGGCAGAGTGGACAGTGAGAGAGACAAAGGTCTTCCTTTTGCCATTGGTTCACTCTCAAATGGCGCACCGCACTGATCCGATGGCAGGAGCCAGGTGCTTCTCCTGGTCTCCCATAGGGTGCAGGGCCCAAGCACTTGGGCCATCCTCCACTGCACTCCCTGGCCACAGCAGAGAGCTGGCCTGGAAGAGGGGCAACCGGGACAGAATCCAGAACCCTGACCAGGACTAGAACCCAGTGTGCTGGCGCCACAAGGTGGAGGATTAGCCTAGTGAGCCGTGGCGCCAGCCACCTGAGTCTACCTTTTCAACTCAATTCCCAGAAGCCTCTGTTCTTCCAATAGGGACAGATAAATTAGAAATTAAAGGATCAGCATTTTCTTATCCTGTCATGGCTACATCATATGGTCAGGTTTCTAAAAAACAAGCCTCCAGGATGTTCCTGACAAATTTCCCTTCTTGTTTCAATAGCTAAGGTTTCTCTGTTTACCTCCTCCTTTAATATAATAATAATGACAGGAAAAACTAAAGGATTTCTTAAGTCTTTCACTGGGATATGAACATCCAACATCCTCTTAGAAGAGTGGTGGGTTCAGTGTCATTCTTCTTCCTACTTGAGGGCATGAACTCAGCATGCACGCCTCTTTTCACTTCAGTTACTATTCTCTATCTTATCTCTTGGGCTCCCATTCTTGCCAAAACTACTTCCAGATTGCAATGTGGGCAAAATCATTATGAAGTTGTGTTCATTTAGAGCTTTCTTGATTATCAGTGACAAAATGAACCAGGAAAAAAATCAAGCAACAAAAATGATTATGTTTCAAAGTTTTGACAATTGTATTAACAAATTGTTCATAATTCCTGAACTATGGTTTTTAATCCCTTTCAGGGATAAACGGCATCCATGAGTATTATGCCCTAAAGCTTTTATTCTTTAAAACTAGGTTCACATTCTGCCACTTATTTTCTTCCATTCTGTACCATCCTCCCTTTTCACCTATTCTTTATTGTGCATTGATTACTTTTTTATTCTATATATTTTAATAGGAGGAAAATATTTTATTAAAATATTTTAATAAGAATTCTTATCTGTTCCAATGGCTGTCTACAACTAGATAACTTCCAAATGTAAATCTCTAGTCTACGTACAGCCAGAAAGTCCATGGATCAATGAGATATCTCCCCCTTGATAGCCTGTGGACTTGACAAGCTAGGCATGCTCTGATCTGAGATTTTCTCTTTCAGCCCAATGATCCCTCCTTCTGAATGTCTGAATGGTACCAAATACAACAAACTCAAGGAAAAAACATGGGTGCTACACATGAATCCTCTTATTTCTTGTACTTTTTTTTTCTGTAATACTGCTCCTACCTCCAGCTCAATTTCTCTAAAGATTATTCATTTATGTTTTTTTTCTCCATTCCCACTGCTACTACCATACAAGTCCTCATCAGTTCTTGTTTAGATCATAATTACCCCTATTCTCATTTTTCTGATTCAAGTCCTTCCTACTCCAATTCATTTTCCATGTGCTGAACACATTGATCTGCCTTAGATCACATCTGATGATGTTACCAAACTGTCAAAAACTTCAATGGTTCCCAACAACTTTAAGATAAAATACAACTCTCCAGTTTAATTCACAATTGCTTCTCTCATTTTATACTTGAATTTCCTCATGTCATGACTATGATCATTAATTTTATTTGCCAAGTTGACAAGCACACAGAATGCCTTGATATTTGGTTACATGTTATTAAAAACCAGGTTTTTCTCTGAGGATATATCTGAATGAAATTAACATTTTATCCAGTACAGTGAAAGCAAATTTCCCTCTTTTATTGTAGGTAGTTGAATAGAAAAAAATGTGCTCTATGTCTTCTTCTGTACTACCAACTTGTCTGGGTCTCAGAACTGAGAGTTGGAATTTGCACTGAAACTACATTACCAGTTGTCCTGGGTGTCTAGCTTATAGATTCAGGAATTCTTAGCCTTCATTATTAAATGAGACAAGTATTTATAGTAAATCTCTTGAAATGTCTATCCATCTACCTATATTTCTAATTGGTTCTGTTTCTTTAAAGAATGCTGTTACGATGTACTTTATTAAACCTTAAACTTCGGTTAAATTGAAGTATTTCCAGTTTTCCCAAAATATTTTATTCTCATCCATCTATGAAGTTGCACGTGGCTTCCTTGCAGTTTATGACATCCTGTCAAACATTAATACACAAACACACACACTTGCATTCCCTTTATTTGGCAGATATTGTACTTAGCATCCCTACACTTCCACTCTCCTAAGAAAACAGACATCAAGTTATACATTAATCTATCCCCAAAAATATATTATTTTGAATTTAGTATATTTTTCAGACCAAGGACAACACTTAATGTCAATTTACACTTTAATCTATAAATACAATAATGATGTTGATAATGATCATGATGACAATAGCAACAATTCCTGTTGTTTACTGAGTGCTTACTATCTTCAAAGTACTCTATATGTCATGTATTTTAATCTGTCCAAGAAACTCAAACAATATTATCTCAAGAATATTCTGGAATAGGTATCTGCTAGTGTTTAGAATGCCCATGTCATACTTTGATGTGACTGAATTCAACACTGGCTTCAGCTGCTGACTCCTACTTCCTATTCAGTGCACACTCTGGGAGGCAGCAGATAATGGCTCAAATGAATTGGCTTCTACCACCCACATGAGAGACCTGGATTGCATCACCAGCTCCTAGCTACTGGCCCCAGCCATTGCAGAAATTTGGGAAATGAAAATATTCTTTAGCAGTTGCATGATAAGGTCTGTTTTCACTACAACTTAAATTGTATATAACATCTATGGCAGGTCAAGAGAGAAATCCTCATCTGATTTTCTTGAAATCCCATTTCCTATATGGTTTCAAATGAAAACTTGGTGAGAAAACTTAAGAGGATAGAGAGAAATGGAAAAATTATTATTCTCAGGTGCATCTGCAAGCTGACTACAGTTTCCCCAGGAATCCATGGTTCTTCCTGAGAATCATCTATGTTTTGGCTAAAGAAGCTGATGGGGCAAGTGTTGTGGTACAGCAGGTTAAGCCTTTGCTTGCTATGAACTTTCCATAGATCAGAGTTGTTAGATTACATCTTACCTCAGTTTCTGATCCAGTTTCCTGCTCATATGCAACCTAGGATGTAGCAGGTAATTACTCAAATACTTAGATCTTGCCACCAACATGGAAGACCCAGGTAGAATCTCAGCTGCTGACTTTAGCCTGGCATAGTACTGGCTGCTACAGGCATTTGGGAAATGAATCAGAAGTTAGAACTCTCATTCATAGTGTCTTTGTCTCTCTGTCTCTGTTTCTCTAATAAAAATACATAAAACTTTTAAAACAGAAGTTGGTATCCTAAGTCATAATTTTTTTCTGATTTCTACTCCTGCAGGCCTTTCAAATGTGGTACAAACCTCTAAATTTCTGTTGTAAACATGTCTCTCTAAACACTTAGCATGATGCCTATACTAATTAAACCCCTAACTAAAACCCCAGTAACACATTTTTGTATCAATTACCTATATCTTATTTCATACTTCATTTTATCATTCAAAGAAAATACAATACTACATAAAAATATCTAATGATTTGACTACAAATGATTGGTTAAGAAAAGGAAAAGAGTCTGGGTGTTCAAATGTAAGTTTTTGATGAGGTATTCTGACTATCTCCAGGGTTACAAAGATAATAAATAAAGTCCAAAGGTATTCTGACTATCTCCAGGGTTACAAAGATAATAAATAAAGTCCAAAGGACATTTCACCATTTCACCATATTAGTATACACACTTTGGTACCTTGAGAGTCAATGGAACACACTATAGAATAAATGACATTGTTATCTCCAAATTACTCCATGTAAAAAAATTAGGCAAGCAGATTATCATAGAAGCTATTGCTTGTAAACTTGGCCATTTTTATTTATCCCTATGTCTTGTACATATTCCTTACCAGATGTCTTATTTGTTCACCTACTCATTTCTCCAACTAGATGACAAGATACTTAAACATAGAGAACTTTTAATATTCACCTTTATGTTGCTAGCCCTACCAAGTATCTGACATATAGTCATATATGAAGTGTTTGTAGGTCTAACCTACTTAAATTTCTGAAAGTCAAAAGTACAAAGTGGCAGAAGGGATTCAGATTCTGTTATGTCTTATCTGTTGCGGGGCATGAGTGCGGCCATGGCGCGGGCAGGCCAGTCCCGGGGGCTCCACATAAGCAGCTGCCCCTGGGTGCCCCCGCCCGAGCTACGCAGAACAGAGCGGCGCGGAGCCGAGCCCGCGAACTAACCCAAGCCAGGGCCTGTGGAGTCAGCTGGCAGGTGTCCCAGGGATGGCAGCACAGGGAGGGACCCAGTGCACGCGCACGTGGCCCCGGCCACCGCCATGGCGGACAGCACCCCGCGGGGCGGTGGCGGCTCCGGCCCCCGGACTGGGCGGTGCCAAGGAGGGGTCAACATGGAGCACGCCTACCTCCAGGAGGCACAGGACCAGCTGCACCGCCTGCAGAAAGACTTCATCTACAGCCTGCAGGCACTGGAGGAGTGGGGCTGTGGGCTGGAGCCTGTGCACAGCTGCAGCCATGATGTCGCTGTGCCCAGGGCCGGCCATGTACAAGCTGCTGTCACACGAGGAGGGGGAGAGGATCCTGGAGCAGCTAGCACGGCCGCCACAGCCCTCCTCCTCCCAGAAAGAGGACTGTTGGGAACCAGACGGAGAGGGACCAGGCTGCCAACGATGATGCTGGCAGCCTCCTCTCCAGCGGGCCCTGCGAGAGGGGCAAAGAAGATGGCGCCCAGAGGAAGTAAGATGGGCGGAACTCAAAAGCTAATTGGCTATGCAACATCAGGGGAGGTAACAAAACTAGTAACAAGTGTATAGACATATGACTAGTCCTATAGAAATCCCCCCGTAAAGTGATCTTTTAAGTGATTGGTTGGTCCTTAGCCCTGCCCCAATGACTCTGCAGTTTTGTGCTATAAAAGGTTCTGTTACACACGAAATAAATGAGACCCTGCTTTGACTGGGCTCCACACCGCACCTGATTGTCCCCAGGGTTTGGGGAAGGCTGAGTGGCGGGTGGCGCACTTTCCCCTCCTTGGTCAAGGCAAGCTGCGGGCAGCCTGCCTAATTCTCGGGCAGTGGCGAGGAACAGTCACCGCAATCTGTCTCACAAACTCCTGTGAATCATAATATCAGAATTTTGGAAAATCATCTGGTATAACACAGAACTTTCCAAAGCAACCTTAAAGATTTCAAACTTTTCTGAGCATCCCTATTTGGGAGTTTCCCCAGAGTATCTTACTTGAAGATATTCAGTATGTTACATACATTAAAAAAAATGGCAAGGAACTAAGTAAATCCATTGTCCGAACTCATTTTGCAGATAGAATGTTTTCTGGATGGCTTACATGCTTTACTAATCATGAGTGATAAGGAGTTTGGTATTTAATTTTTTATATTTATCCTTAGGTAAAAAATTTATTATGAGTCTTGGGAAGATATTATGTCTTTGCTGAACTACAAGAAGTTAGTTCAATAATTAATTAGAAGACTATTCAAATGCTTAAAACCCTGAAGAACAGTAAGTTTACTGAATGCTGGCACATGCGATATAATGTGAGCATTCATTATCATACATAATATACAGCCTAGTGGGAAAATATATAAATGCACTAGAAACTGGAGCCAATTACATTTCTCTGAAGGCATGAGAACAGTTATTATAAAGTAAAAGGTTTACAAAGTCTCCTACTCTGTCAGTTAATTCAGAGTTCTGAAGGCATTGTGAGATAAGGCATCCTAAAGGCTTCGAGGCAGTCTGTGTAGTGAAAATACACTAGAAACTGAGTTTGACTACTGGTTTCAGCTTCACCGTATACTATCCTTTTAGTGTCAGGCTATCCTATAATATTGAGGATAACATCATATTCTCTACAGTAATGACATTTAATAACTACCTACCCAAATTGCAAGGCTGATATATGGATCAAATGAATATCATATAAATGAAAGTTGCTTAAAAAATTTCCATATAAACCTAAACAATAAAGCAGATTTTCAAGGTAAATACATGATATGTGAGTTCTATCATCTTTTACATGTTTCTACAGTTATAGCTATTTCAATAATATTTTAAAATTTATTGTACCCTTTTGGGAGAACCACACATTTCTTCTAACATTTACAGTTTGAAGGCATATGTAACCTTTAGATGACTAAAATATAACTTGGTCAATAATCCAAGTTATTAGCAAATTATGAATTACTTAGCAGGGAAAAAGGATACATGCAAAAATAGCTATTTATAGTTTTTTCAAATAATGATTAAAAAGGAGTCAGTTTTTTGAGTAACAGAAGCATCTTTGGATATCTAATCAGTTATTCAATAGGAAATTTTCATATGCCTCAATCATTTAAGATGTAAATTCAAAATTTTACCTTAGAAGGTAAAGAATAGTATTCGTACATTATCAATCACATAAAACCTTTCTGGTTTAGAAAACTCAGACTATCAAAATTAGAAAAATATATTACCAGCTGGGAAAACATCAGAGATTGATATCTTCTAAAACACACTTTATATATGCATAAAAACCCTTAACACTAAGATAGAAATGTGGTTATCAAGACCACACAAATACTGTTTGATTCACAAGCAGATCACTTCTTTGAACTTTTAGATGCTTTAACATATTTAAATAACAGTCAAATTTTAAAAACATTCAAAAAAGTATTCTAGAAAATAATACAAATAATATGGTGTCGACTCAGTAATTTAACCTTGTTATGTATCTTAAAATGTACGCTACAGGTCGGCACTGCTGCTCACTTGGCTAATCCTCCGCCTGCGGCGCCGGTATTCTGGGTTCTAGTCCCAGTTACTCCTCTTCCAGTCCAGCTCTCTGCTGCAGCCTTGGAAGGTAGTGGAGGATGGCCCAAGTGCTTGGGTCCTGCACCCGCATTGGAGACCAGGAGGAAGCACCTGGCTCCTGGCTTTGGATTAGTACAGAGTGCCGGCCACAGTGGCCATTTGGAGCGTGAACCAACAGAAGGAATACCTTTCTCTCTGTTTTTCTCTGTCTCTACCTGTCAAAAAAAATTTCATCTGAAATTTATCAAACCATAGTTTTCATATCTGACAAATTCACCTAAACATTTAATTAAGTAGTAGTAAATTCAATTATCTAGCATTATCAGACAGTTCTGTTTCAATCACCAGATGAAGGAAATCGTATTTGAACAAATCAGTTGATAATCTTGTTAGATTTATCAATAACTTGGTGCTACAGTTCATTAGTTTAACCTTTGATACCATCCCATGTCTTTATGTTTATCATCTAAATGATTACTGTACTTCTCATTAAGACTTTTCTTAAAGATACCTTTATCTTCCAAAGAATTTTTATTCCTTTTTTTTTTTTTTGTTCTCTTTGTTAACATGAAATCCAAATAGTGATGAAATCTTATTGCAAAGAAACTACATTTTCATTATTAAACCTTAGGGATTATTTAATGCCCATACTTTTTCTTACTTGACACTCTTCTCCCAGGAAGCTATAAACGAATTTCATATACCATCCCTTTAACTATTCTACCAATCACATAGAGAGCAATAGTTGCAGAACATGAGCATTTATTTCTATGGAATATAAGGTTCTGATACAACTTTTAGACTACACAAAATATTTTGATATAATAGTGAAAAACTAGAGAGTATCTTTATCCTGGTACAACAGGTAGAACTCCATTGAATAGTGTCTGCAGCTCCACATAAAAAAGGTTTATGATTCATAGAAATGAGAAATGGTTTATACCATGACCAGCAAGTAATGGTATCACACAAAACCTATGTATTGCTTGTGTTTTTATTTGCCCTTATTTTTAATTTTTGTAAAATATCCAGCTCTATTATATTCTCTTGTTCCCTAACACCACCTTCTCAAAAGACTGCATGTATACTAATTAGGATCATCATGAACAATTAGCATCTCAAAATTTAGGATTAAATTGTTGCATAGGAGGCACAGATGCTTACTGCTGAACTACACAGGTGAAGATGGTTGAGAGGTTAAAACCATGCACCCACATACATTACACTCAATAAAAATCATAAAGTATTTAAATCCATGATTACCAGTCAAGACCAATAGTGATAATAATACTTCATATTATCCAAAGATTAAATAGCAGAAAGCAGTGGATCAGCACATGCAGAGAGGTGGGTGTTTACAACAACAGTTGGTCAGATGTTGAAAAATGTTCAAAGGAAGTAATCCAAATATACATATAAGCTAAATATACTAACTTGAAAAATGTTGAACTTTTAAGTAAGTACCAGTTGTTCCTTGTCAAAAAGTATAAAGCAAATAACATGCCTGAGGAAATCAGTGGGACTGAGGTTGGTGAGCGGCCGGGCAGATGATGATAGAGTTCCACTTAAGGACTCCTCAAACATGAGATCCACCCATTGGAAAATGATGCCTACTAGCCAATGACACTGTGCACTACTGAGGAAGACCAGCAAAGCTGAGTAAAAGTTAACAGCTGAATATTTCTTTCATGCTGTCACAGAAATAGTAAATATCTTCTAAAACTAAGAAAACCCACTAATAACAGAGTATCTCATTAAATGTACCATATTTTGTAATTATGTCAACATACTAACAGTCTTAAGTTTGAAGTCTGAATAAAATTTAAAATATTCCAGTGTGATATAAAAACAAGCTATCCTGGTTAGCAAAGTGAGGCAAAAACAAACCTTATTACAATCTGATCAAATTCATGGGTATCAGTACATCCCTACAGGCTGCCAGGGCACAAGACTGATGACAGGAACTTGATAGTTTGTAAGTGTATTTGTTAAACCACTGTTCTCCATATTCACATCAAATTATTATCTCTTAATTTTCATGATGACAAAAACTGCTTATCAGATACTCACTAGGTTCACATGAACACATGAACAGTGGTCATTTTAACAACAAACTGTGGCCTACCATCATGCTTTCAGGCAAAAGATGCCCTCAAATTCTATCTTGTTTTTTCTTCATGGGAGAGGAGAGAAGAAAATTATCTAGTCATTCTTTTGTAAAGGTGACATTCAGAAATCTCAGCATTACTACATGAGTTATATTAAAAAATTTTAGAGTAACTACCACATTAACTTGGAAACAAATATTTACAGCTAGTATATCCTCCAGGAATCCCCGACTGTGTTCACATACAACCACAAAGAGTAAGGAACTGTAAGCATTTTTAAGATGTTTTATCACTAGAACATGTGTTTTCCAAGATAATGCTAGAAAAATATTGGAAATGACAACTCAGTGTTCTCAAAGTAGAGGTTACTCATACGAATTTTATAGAGATTCCTTACAGTGTTACAAACGTCACACTCACTGTATTATCAGTCACTGATCATCCTTAAATCCTTCTTCAAATCATATATAAAAACTGAAATAGTAAAGTGAAAATCTAAATAAATGCTTACTTAAACAGAATTAGATGATGAAGCAAGCTCCCATGCCCAACAAAATGGGTGACATGATCCATAACTTCATAGGGTTTCAAACATTAACAGCAACATTAATAGCCAAGAGAATAACAGGGAAGATGTCCCTTTGAGATTTCCAATATTTACCTCATAACAGAAGACTAAATATTGGAAGGGAACCTGAGAACAGAGAGGGACATTTTGAAAAAAGTTCTTATAAGTTCAAAGTTTGGGATATACATAGAAGAAGGAAGATCATCAAGGAGATTTGGGGAATATCAATATCGGTAAAGCAGTTTATCTATCAAAGATCCTAGAATTATCAAAAACAGATATTCCTCTTGAATAGATAAGATGCACTTTGAAACAAATGATATCACATAAGATAACTAACACACATTTGCAAAATGTGACAACAAAAATATGAAAACAATAAAAGGAAACACCCAAAATATAAATCAACTGAAAGAATTTAATAATAAGATGCAAGTTTGAAAACAATCTATTATGGATGTTGTACTAGTTGTAAGGCAGTACTTACTCACTTGAACCTTTTAGTTTACCAGTGCTATAATTTTTAAAAATATTTTTATGGTATACATATTTTATGTATTTCATATATACAGAATTAGGAACACTTTATACTTCACATCTTACATTCTTTCTGCCTATGCTCCCAACCTTCTTCCTCCTCCCTCATCTATTCCCTCTCTTAATTTTTGCAAAGATTTATTTTCAGTTTACTTTATACTCACAACCAGTGCTATACTTTCTAAGGAACACTTCCTCTTCCCAGATGCCCACTCTTCACACTGGCCTTTTGCCTGTGATCCACAGCATACCTTTGCTATTTAACTTTTGCTCTTAACAGATTTACTTCATGAATATAAAATTACAACAAAATTTAAAAGCTTTCATAAATGAAAGTGAAACATGTTAGAAGATATGATGGGCTTCAAATTCATGCTGATTTTATGAAAAGCAAACCTTTTTAAATAACTAGAATTTACAATGTGCATTGGGTTTTAGTTATTAGTTTTTAGATAAGGCACAACAAATATGCAAACTGTCCTTTGAGATGCAAATTGACAAATTTAAATATATAGTACTTTGAAATATCTCCATAAAAGTCATCAGTAGAAAGAATAGATAAAATATGTGTAGAAAACCATTTATAGTTTTTACAGCTATTTTTTGCTATTTACCTTAGTAAGTTGGAAAAGTTTTATAATTAAAAAGTAACAAAATAGAAAAAGCATTAAAGGGTGACCTGCGCTGTGACATAGCAGGTAAAGCTGCCACCTGCAGTGCCTGCAGAGCCAGTTCCAGTCCCGGCTGCTCCACTTCCGATCCAACTCTCTGCTGTGGCCTGGGAAAGCATTGAAAGATGGTGCAAGTCCTTGGGCCCCTGCACTGGTATGGGAGACCCAGAAGAGGCTCCTGGCTCCTGGCTTCAGATCCCTGCAGCTCTGGCCTTTGTGGCCAAATGAGCCGGCATATGGAAGACCTACCTCTCTCTCTCTCCCTCCCTCTCTCTCTCTCTGCTCTCTCTCTCTGTGTAACTCTGACTTTAAAATAAATGCATCTTTAAAAAAAAAAAGAAAAAAATGCAATTAACATTAGTAGGTACAACACAGTATATTAAACTATCATGACATTACTATAGTAACTTTTTTTTAGATTTTTTTTTTTTATTTACTTGAGAAGCACAGTTACAGACAGAGAGGTAGAGAGAGAGAGAGAGAGAGAGAGAGAGAGGGAGGGAGGGAGAGAGAGAGAGAGAGAGAGAGAGAGAGGTCTTCTGTCTGCTGGTTCACTCCCCAAATGGCCACAACGGTCTGACGCCAGGAGCCAGGAGCCAGGAGCCTCTTCCAGGTCTCCCAGGTGGATGCAGGGGCCCAAGGATTCGGGCCATCTTCTACTACTGTCCCAGGCCATAGCAGGGAGCTTGATGGCAAGAGGAACAGCCAGGACTAGAACTGACATCCATACGGATGCCAGCGCTGTAGGCGGATGATTAACCTACTACGCCACAGCGCCAACCCCTATAGCAACTATGTTTATGAGGTATGTCTAGGTGGCCGAGTCTTTGTTTCCAACACTTGAGAATTTCCCTGAAATAGAGTATTTTCTCAGAATGAAATCAGCAAATGAAAGCTTTTTGCATCCCCAAGTTTATTGCAGCTCAATTCACAATAGCTAAGACATGGAATCAACCTAAATGCCCTTCAGCAGAAGACTGGATAAAGAAATTATGGGATAATACTCTATGGAATACTACAAAGTGGTAAAAAAAAATGAAATATGGTCATTTGCAACAAAATGGATGAATCCAGAAAACATCATACTTAGTCAAATAAACCAGTCCCAAAGGGACTAATATCATATGTTCTCCCTGATCTGTGACAACTAACTGAGCATCTAATAGGAAACCTGCAGAAGGGAAATTGACACTATGAGAAGCAATGACTTTATCAGCCCTTTTTTCTGACTGTCAAGGAACAGTATATTATTTTTTTTTAATATTTTCTTTTCCTACGCAATACCATTAGTAGAACTCTTCACTTACACAAAATTATTCATAGGTGTTTAAATACAATTGAAAATTGATCCCAATAAAAAATAAGAGTGGGAATAAGAGAGGGAGGAGATGTAGTTTGGCACATGTTCCCACAGACTTACCCCTAAAGGTAAAGCTAAAAACTTGCCATGGGTCTCCAAATCCCATTAAGCTGAGTGGTGCTAATGCAATCTTACTAGTTAAAGTGATCATTTTAAGTGTGTAACTGATCATATAGATAGGAATAAGTGTCAAAGGGATCACATAAATATAACCAAGTGTCTGCTAGTAACAGTAGATAGAATTAAAAAGGAAAGAATGATCCAACATGGGAAGCAGGCCACATAGCAAACCCAGAATGACAAACTCCCTAAATAGACTCCAGCCTCAGAATAAGCCCTTAAGGCATTTCTATCTGGCTAAAAATTCCAGGAGAGCATTTCAGGCATGGAAAGCCAAGACACTGTGGCAAAAAAAGTACCTACATGAAGGATCTCTGTGAGACCCCAGTGGAAAAAAAGGGCCAAAGAAGGAGGTATCTTTCTCTGAAGGAAGGAGAGAACTTCACTTTGCTTACAGCCCTGTCTCAATACTGATGGAATTTGTGGACTCAAAAGGCTCCCATAGCCTTGGCAACTCATGATAAGAGTCTCCAGTGACCACTGACCATAAATGAGAATGTCAATTGTTAAATCAACAAGAGGAGTCACTGTGCATCCACTCCCCTAGTAGGATCTCTGTCCTTAATGTGTTGTACTATGCAAATTAATGGCAAAACTAGTATTCAAACACTACTCTATACTTTGTGTGTCTGTGTGGGTGAAAACTGTTGAAATCTTTACTTAGAGTTGGTCTTCTGTATATAAAGATAGTTAAACATGAATTTTAATGAAGAATGTGATGGGAGAGGGAATAGGAGGTGGAATGGGAGTCAGGGTGGGAAGGCAGGTATGGGGTGAAGAACTGCTATATTCCTAAAGCTGTACCTATGAAATTTACATTTATTAAATAAAAGCTTTTTTTTAAAAAAAATTGAATACCTTTCCTAGGCAATAATAAGAATATGTACAACTCTGATTTAGGTCCATTCTCTGAATGTTTTCTAGGGTTAATTAATTTCAAATCAGAGAAGAGGTTAGAAAGTACAAAAATAATAAAAAGTTATTTTATAAGAGGAAAAACAGAACAAAAGTATAGAAAAATTAAGCTGTAATATATAAGCTGTACTTTGGAAATTTATATTCTTTAAATAAAAGCTTTATTAAAAAAAAAGTTAATGAAAAAAAAATAGAAATTCTGTCTTCGTTCTTCCCTGATGGGAAGCACATCGGGACAGACCATGCTGACACAGTGACACAGCCTGAGGACTTTCTGTTGGTCTGAATAGTGCTAGATGATTTTTGCTGGTGTCTGTTTCCATCAACGACACAAAATGCAGCCAAAAGAGAATCTCAGGAGCTCTGATCTCTTTTGCCCATGGAAAGAATAATTATCCCCTATATTGGTGGCCAGTCTTTTCCTTTTTCTCTTTTTTTATTCTTCAGAGAGATAACTTTGAGCTCCAGATCATACATCTTTGAATTAGAACCCTATCTTTAGTATAAAAATAATGAAAAGTTATTTTATAGGAGGAAAAAAAGAACAAAAGTATAGAAAAATTAAGCTGTAATACATAAGCTGTACTTTGGAAATTTATATTCTTTAAATGAAAGCTTTATAAGAAAAGTTAATGAAAAAAAAGAAAAATTAAGCTGAGTTTATTAAATGTGATTAATAATATGAATATTATGAAATAAGTTATGAGGACAAGTCATATGTCACTTTCAGGAAGTTTTAGTAAACCTACATATATTATAAACCCTCAGAACATAACTGAAAACAGAACATATTGGAACATAAGTGAATCTCAAACAAATAAATTCAAAGATACAATTTCACAAAGAAATTTTTTGGCATTATATCTTACTTAGTTTAATCTCAGAAAAATCCTCACACCTTCAACTCTAAAGAATATTTGCATTACTTTGAAAAGTCAGGAGCTGGTAATGAAAGGGAGGAATCTTATTTTTCCAAACAGTCACATGGGAAAGAAGGCAACAGAAAACTAGGCAACAGAAAAAGAAAAAACAGGCAACAGAAAACTAGAAAAATACAGACAAAAACTCAGGCAGAGCATTCGGTTCAGGGACAAACAACTATCAACTTCTCATGTGATTCTGAAGTTGTTCTTGAATGATAGCCATTGAGCTTCATTGTAACAACACTGAATTATCAAGCAAAAGATAAAGTAAAAACTCAATTCATCTTTAGTATACTTTCTGCCAAGCACTAAACTTAAGATTAGGGTGGTAGGGATATAAAGGTATAAACATTTCATTATCTGAGAATTCACTTAAGAAATACCTAACATCCCAATGAATTAAATGAAGGTGCTCTAATGGTATATATATAATCTCTGCCCTTCTCCACACATATACTTTGATTACTGACAAATAATTCATAGTTGAGTGACATTAATAACTGATATCTCTGAATCTCAGGTTTTTAATGTTTATCAGAAGGGCAATACTTGTCCATCTCCACAAAGTTTTTAATTTACTGTACTGTTTGAGATATTTTCTAATACAATTTTAATAATTTGCTCTTTTTCCTACATCTTATTGCTTATTTTAAACATTTAGGAATATGAGGCCTTTTTTAATCCTTAGAAAAATGTCTTCACTCAACTGAATAACCCCACGAGATGATAGCATTTACCTCAAAATATAAAAATAATATCTCTTCTTTAAAAATAATACTGCAAGTATTATCTTATAGCACATAAGTATCTGGAAACTAAGATGGCAAAAAAAAAAAAATGAAGTTAACAAATCACTCAAAAATAACATCCTTACTTTAAAACCCTTTCCCCTTGGGTAAAGAGAAACTGCTGTAAACCCCATTCCGAGTTGACAAAATCTTCACTTTCACACTTAACAGTGGCTACCAGGTGTTCTATCATCATGGATGCTCAAAGCCCGTATTTCTGCAGTGCAGGATAACTATAAATAAATGAAAGGCAATATTTTACGTCTTTCATCTTGGCAGGTTGTTTTTACAACTTTGTAAGCTAAAAGACATGGACCTCTGCAGATAAATGCTGCTTGGGGCTGAATAGCTTTACTCGTTCATCAGACTTTTGATGCTAGTAAACAGTGGAAAAATCGTAGGGTTATTATCAATTCACAGCAACCATGGATGAGTGCATAGGGATTAGGGAGCATTCATTTTAGCCTGCTGTTATCTTTCCCGTGTCAGGACAGAACTCTGCAATGCTTGACTGCCTCTCAGTGCTAAATGTGATGGTAAAACCTGGTGATGATGACTACTTTAAGAGGATATAAATAATATCTAACATTTGTTCAGCACAATATGATTTTAAAAGCACTTGGACATTCATTCTCCAATTTCATTCTCACAAAAATATTACAAGATAGATAATAATCTTTTTTATCTTGTTTTTCCTTTTAAACAAACGCAGAAATGAAGTCTTGGGAATTTTAAGTAACTTGCAAAATAAGCAATGCCTAAAAACCAGGAAGAGAAGTTCAGTACACTACTCAAATGTATATGAAAACTGAGGCCCTCAATTTACTGGCTGTGTGACCTTGAAAAGGCAACTGAATGCCTCAGTAGAGCACTTTTCTAATATTTCAGCTGGAAAATTACTATGCTCTACCACGTTTTTGTTGGTAGTAGATGAGAAAACATTTGACAGACACTCTGTGTGTTTAATCATTTCTTGAATTTCCTTCCTATAGTTCTCGACTTCTTATTCTTCATAATTTACCTCTCAAGCTCTGAATAGAGTTAGCACTTAGTACAATTTACATGGACATCGAAAATCCATGTGATTTATTTAGTAGCAAGCTGGATTAAAGGCATAGGTGCCCATATTTTAGCACTTGCCTTAATAACAGTTTATTGCTTGTCCACAGACAAGCTATTAACTCTTTCTCATCTATAAAATGAGGAAAGTGATGAATACGAAGTTTTTCACCTCTAAAATTACTGAAGCAATTAAAGAGAGGTAAATGTACAATGGCATTTTCAATCTTCAAGATTTCTGAAGACTTAAAAATCATTACTTATAAAACATGGAAGACAGGACTTGTAATCATAGTGAAACCCAGATTAATGGAAATTTTTATCACTACAATGGTATTTAAATAAATCAATGAACATACCTTTTGTACTTGCTGAGTTTGTATACATACAGCAAGAGGAACAGAATTCAAATATTATGCACCAATTTCTTGGTCTTTATGTGTACTGGTGCTGGATTCTTAGGATTCATATTCTAGCTCTGTCCATTTGAATCAATGCAGTTCTATGCAAACTTCTTAATCTTTCTATGCCCCAACTTCCTCAACAATTACATGAGGAAAACAATACTGTGTCAGCTAATGCTAATACAAAAATGACATATAACAACCACAGAATCTTATTTGGTGTACAAGAAATAGCTATTTAACTCATACTTCTGTGGCCAGCTGGAATTGGAAGGTTAGAGGAGAAGCAGCTGGAAACAGCTCCTCTAGGATGGTTTTTTTCCTTCCATCATCCTGGCCCTGGGACCACAAGGCCGGCCTACAGGAACAAGCAAGCCCAACTACACCAGCACCTTTCAAACCTTAGATTGTACCACACCTGCTGAAATTCTCTTGGCTAAAGTCAATCACAGGACCCAGCCCCGAGTTGACGGATAAACTTCACCCCTTCAGACAGTGGATGAAGAGTGGAAAGTTTAACAACAACACAGACTTTAGGAAAAATAAATAAATTAGCTAATACACTTAAAATCTACAGTGCCAAAGTACTCAATCATTTAATATCATCATGGTTGTTTATTACTATCACATGAAACTCGACTGCCACATAATCTATATAACAAGCTAAACTTGGTTGCTATAAATTCAGAGACAAATGAGCCCCCAGTAGTTGTCAGAAAGGTTTCTAAAGGATTGGTCTTTTGGTCTTGAAAGGGGTCTAAGGAATAAGGAAACATAGTTTTAACTTTGCCCCTACCTGGTCAGAAGCCCGCGGGGCAGCCAGCTGGGAACTGCAAGTCTTGGGGTTCACTGCAATGGAAAGCCCCAGGCGGCAGCAATTACCTCTTACACCGCCTCAAAGGCGTCTTCTTCAGCGACTCCCAGAGCTCCGCTGTCCAGGAATTCGCAACCTTCAAGAGCCAACTCAGCTGGCTGTGGAGTTCTCAGCCAGAGGCACCAGAGCTTCTGTCAAAGACCAAGGGCACCTGGGCCACGTCTGCGTCCGCAGGTCAGTTTTGCAGGACTGGTCACTCAAGACAGTGTGGAGCTGTCCCGGGGCCTTCACCTTGCTGGAGAAGGTGCCCGACGAAGTCTCCCAGCAGGTCGGCAGGATAAACTGCCTGCGGCAGGCCGGTGCACAGCTCTTCCTGGTCACCTCAGTAAAGAGCGGAAATCCCGACAAGCGGAACCCGCGACCAAAGTGCAGGCTGACCTAACCGAGACCAAAATGATTCTGCTCACGGCCAAGCGAGGCCTGGGAGAGCCAGGCGAGAGGCTCCCCGGCTTGGCGGACTCCGGGGAACGCCGTCGTCGAAGGCCTCCTCACAGCTTCCCGGAAGTGCGGCGCCGCCCGCCCGCGAGGCCCCTGCTGGATCTGCAGCCCCGGAAAAGATGTCCTGAGGACGCCCCGCACCCGGCAGCCTGGCCGTTCTCACTCTGGAGTTCCCGGTAAGAACCACGGGGTAGTAGAAGGCTAGTGAACAATCACACTGAAGAGAATTTGAGGCCGCCAGGTGTGTATTTGGCTCAAGTGAAACCGTAAACTGAGCGGCTCCTGTAGATGCTAAAGGTCTGGTTCTCAACTACCCGCAAAAGCACTGGGAGGGAGTTGAAAGCCAGTTTTTCTTCAAAAACTGAAGTTTTTTTGGAACTATGCAGATTCAAGCGCAGATACTAGGCAAGAAAAAAGAAAAGGGGCCGCAGACATGACAAGATTGTTGCAATTACTCCTCTCGGTGGCTGTGATACATCAGTTTGTATTAGGTCTATCAGTTCTAACAGCGTATCTCTGTGTTGTTTTAGAATGCCACCTGCGTTCATTATGTGGAGGCTGTGGCGGCAGAATCTCTGTAGAATTGGTAAAGCAGGATCATAAGTTAGACGTGAGGTAATTAGAATTCACACAGCTTTTACTCTGACGAAGTTCTTACACTAATTAGCAATGCAGCTGATACTACAGCCTAAATACTCTGCCTCTTAAACCAATGTTCGCTTCAACGCAGAACAACCTAGATCTGGCTCAGAGTGAAATAAAGTGTATCCAAAGACTTTTCTGATTAACGAAGTCGCCACACAATTTTATCAGTCCTCCTGACCAATCTGAAATGCATAATTGCAAGTGTTTACTGGTGTTGATTTTGGAGGTAGACAAAGCAAGGCAAGATTAAAACATAAGTGGTTTAATTTTCTGGGTAATGTAATCCAAAAGATAAGGTAAAAATTATGCTTCTGCTGAGTTGTGTCTGTAGATAATTAACACAGCATAGTTATTTATAGTTTGAGTTGTATAGTTATTCATTCACAGAAAACCTAGCCTAAAATTTCACTTGGTCTCACATAATTATAGTAAAAACCCTCACAGTATTAAGTAATTGATCTTTCCTTTGTTCTTTAACTAATGGCGGCCTCATTTAATAGCAAAATCCATTAAGTTAATTACATATTGGATCTACTTGCTGCTCAATTAGGGTACACATAAACATGCAATTTGATAATTTAACTTCACATTATAAATATTAATCAAACAAAATATTCAACTTAATTTATAAATAGAAGATTAAGTACCTTTTGAAGGGAGACATTGATACAATGTGTGACTTCTAGAAGACTAAATAATAATTATATATTTAACACTACATGTTTGCCTCACAAATAATCAAAATACATATTTTAATATCACAACCTTTTCATTACTGCTGTTTTTCCAATTTCAGAAATATGCTACCGTTGCCTGTTAGATCTGTCATTAACCCTCTAGAGTCTCAAACCCTACATATGTTGGTCAATACATCCTGTTACCCTGGAAGAGTTTTGCTAATGCCTGACCTCTCTTCTGTCCTCTCATAGGTGATATATTTGAGCCAACATTATTTATTGTTAGGAAAATTGCAGAAGCATAGAATAAAATGGGTTCTCTGTTTCAAATATTTCTCTATTCCATCCCACCTTCACTGCTGCCTGTGATTTATTTTTAATCAAAATTAAATGGGTTATCAAAAATTAGAAGACTAGTCCCTTTTTTTTTAAAAGATTTATTTATTTATTTGAAAGTCAGAGTTACACAGAGAGAGGAGAGGCAGAGAGAGAGAGGTCTTCCGTCCACTGGTTAACTCCCCAATTGGCCTCAACAGCTGGAGCTGTGCTATTCCAAAGCCAAGAGCCAGGAGCTTCTTTCAGGTCTCCCACGTGAAAGTAAGGGTCCAAGGACCTGGGCCATCCTCTACTGCTTTCCCAGGCCATAGCAGAGCGCTGGATCAGAAGTGGAGCAGCCAGGTCTCAAACCAGCGCTTCAGGTAAGGGTGTTAACCTGCTACACCATAGCACCGACCCTTAGAAGGCTATTGCTAAAACAATAGCATCACACCTATAGCCTTAACATTGAAGGAAAGCATAGAATCATATGTGTATCTATAGAAGGCATATGGTTCAAAATATGCAACAAAGGAAATATTGGAGTGCTTGTGGAAAAAATGGGATGATTTCACTCTTCTCTGACGTCTATTCATAGCTTAGAAATTAAGGCAGATCCTTAATGTGATATAAAATCTTCAAAACCACACTAGCTCTCCAACCCATTCCTTCCCACAGGAATTCTTTGTTCTAACCATGTACTTATCATTTATGCCTTACATAAATCATTCATGGAGCTCTCTCTCTTCCTACCTAAGAAAACTTCTGCATTTTCTAAGTTTCATTCCTAAATCCATGACTTTTGAGGGCCCTTTTTCAAGTCTGTAAAGCAAAGCCAGTTCACTTGTATGCATTCACTTTGTAAATTTATCTACTTTACAACCTATGCTATCCTGTTGTTGAAAGGTATGTCTCTAAAATGTTGAGTTTTTGTTCTTGATTCTTGAACTCCTGACAGAATCCAGCACACAATGTTTGTTGAATTAGTAAATACTTAACATGTCTGAGAATTGTACATCAACTAGCAATAAACTATTGGATCATATAAAAACTCTAAAATTTGAGATATTCTCACTGTTTCACTTTCAGACTCATATGTGTGGAATAAAAATTACATCAGGGATAATTACTTGATAATCAGTAGTACTGTACCCTATGACTTCTCATGACCAGAATAGGATTGTTAATAAAGAAAGTTAAGTACATAGACTTCTATACCACTTTGACAGTTTCTTCTTATGTGACCTTGTAAAGTTATTTAACTTTTCAATCACATCCTTAGAGAAAAAGAGGGTGATAAAGCTGGCTCTAACTCAGACTTCTGTAACAGATTGTTGTTAACCACAGGATAGGTCTGAGTCACTAATGAAGACTTATAGCTCTCATCCCCTTGCTAATATCTCTCATTTCCTTCCTACCCACATGAGTTGTTCACATTAAACATAGTTAACATCCACACTCTTAAAGCAGAAATTGTGTAGAGGGATTTAAAATGCATATATCAAAATAAGAGTTATGGTCTCTGCTATTACTAACACTACCCCATGATACAGGTCTGGGAATTCTCACTGCGATGCTCCAAAGGCCTGAGAATTTCTTTAATGCAGAAATAAGTGAATGTGATAGCTTGCGGGAAAGGTTTATTCTACCCTACTCCAATAATAATTATTATGAAAGATACTACCCCTAATACATGTGTACCTGTAATAGTGTGCTACAGCCAGATAGTTAACTAGCTTAAGAAAACCAATTAAGTATTCAGAAATTTTACTAGCCAGTTGTTAAAATATTGGCACTTGAAATCAATCATGGTGTTTATATTTGAACCAGAGAAATCAGCAATGCTACAAATCATGCATCTTTTGAGCGCTAGCTTATCAACCTGCAATTACTTAAATATATATTGCATAAATATGACAAAAATAGTGTCATAATATTAACTTTACCAATATATTTCACTGTGTATTAACCCAAACAACATCTGGATAGCATTTCTCTGTGTTGATTTCTTCCATTACAGTTGTTGTGATAATGAAATGGCCTAAATTGTGTAAAAGAAAATCATAAACTCTAAATTGTGATATCATTTACTATTCTGATATTAATTCCAAACAGCACATGACTATCATATTAAAAACCCATTGTAATCTTTAAAAATTGATTACAGATTACAATCTCTTAGTGTAGAGCTCCAAACAAAATTTGTGTTTTGATACTCCAAAGTTTGTATTGATTAATGTGCCCACTTTATTTGTGTAGATAAGGAAATTGACAATTGATGGAGACAAGATCCAGGCTCTGACCAACAGCAAAATTAATTCCTACACATGATACCTTTTCAAATGTTAGCTCATCAGTTGGGCTTAATCTTGGTCATGGTTTTTATGTAGACCTTAGAATTTAGTTTAAATAGTCTTCTCTTGGTAACTCACACACAAAATAATATTAATTTTCTTGGATAGCTGTGCATATAATGATCTCTCTAACTAGAAAATGTTCTATTCCTTGACCCATTCAGGCAAAGTTGCCCCAATCCTCTCTTACAAAGGCCTAGAATGCCTTGGACTCATCAGTGTTGAATGCATCATATATTAAATTTCACTTATGTACATGTTTCTTTGTCATTCTTTTGGATACCATGAATGTTTTGGAATGAATAAAGGATAGTACACTTATGCAAGATCACATATCCTCTTTAAAATTATGCTGATACCTTACTTTTTGAATATTTACTTAAATATTTTAAAGGTAATTATCTTTCAAAGCAAGTATGTTGAATGGAATAAATCAAATTTGATGAAAACTGGAGCTCATATTTTACTAAACCAGAAAATTGCAATTTTAAAGAACACAATAAAGCCGGCACCATGGCTCAACAGGCTAATCCTCCGCCTTGCGGCGCCAGCACTCCGGGTTCTAGTCCCGGTCGGGGCGCCGGATTCTGTCCCGGTTGCCCCTCTTCCAGGCCAGCCCTCTGCTGTGGCCCGGGAGTGCAGTGGAGGATGGCCCAAGTGCTTGGGCCCTGCACCCCATGGGAGACCAGGAAAAAGCACCTAGCACCTGGCTCCTGCCATCGGATAAGTGCGGTGCGCCGGCCACAGCACGCCGTCCGCGGCAGCCATTGGAGGGTGAACCACCGGCAAAGGAAGACCTTTCTCTCTGTCTCTCTCTCTCACTGTCCACTCTGCCTGTCACCAAAAAAAAAAAAAAAAAAAAAAAACACACAATAAAACCACTCATGAAATCATTTTACTCAGTTGTAAAACATGATATCAGTGTCAGAACAATTACCATTTGCTAATCTCTAGAGCACAATGGATTCATCAGGAACCTTGACACTGTGCCTAAAAGTAATAGGACCATCAGATAGTTTTATTATTACCCTTGACTTGATGGAGGGTGGTGCAAATGAAGCCAGTATTAGCAATTGGATTCCTGTATGGTCCAGATAGTTTACTGGAACTGTAGTGGGATTTGTGTACAGAGGCAAGACACCAAGGCCTTTTAACAGGAAGTAGTCTTTTAGTATTTATGCCGGCATATGGCCCAGGTAGAATTTCTTATCCAAAAGCCTGAGCCCTGAACAAAGAGGGGTATATGGTTTTAGCCTCTTTGTCTCCCTTAAATGGCTACATGCACACATTTGATTGGGTATTCTAATGTTACATGAAGGCTGCAGGAATTGATATAATACTGCACATGTGTAGGTAGTTATTGTATGTTGTCTGGTAAGGATTAATGCTCTGTACTTGCACACTGAACCTGAAATGGTTACATATAAGCTAAGATAATAGCTACAGTTGAAGGATTCATAGGCAAGTAGATAATGACCACATTCCATTTCCAGAATAAGTTTATTTTTTTCCGTCTGACCTTATGGAGGCCCCTACCACAACTTTAATAATTAAAAAACAAAAACCTCCACCACAAAACAATTTGCTAGAGGCAGGATCCCAGGCCTTCTGTGGAGTATTTACTAGATAGATTATATAGTCAAAAAAAAAAAAAGACCCCTCAGTTAATTACAAACTTTCATTCCCCTTTTTGATTACTCATAACATTCTCCTATATCACCTTATCCTTGCTAATAATCACAATTCAGTCAGTAAGCAGTTACTCAAGGGTACTGAATGGGCCCTTGACCTCTATCTTTGTACCATCATAAGATTGGTATCTTTGAGTCGGTGTCAGCTGTCCATCCCATGTGCATTCCTGAAAATCCTGGGTGCATTTGCTTTCCTGACAGTCTCCCAGAGGTTTTGGCTAAAGACATCCTGCATCCCTGTATTAGAACATTGTAGCATGGTTTGTAATGCCTTGATTAATCCGCTTGAAAACTCCATTGTGAGAACAACTTTCAGAATTACAACCTCATGCTCTTCTGAATTGACAAAAGAAAGCACTCCAACACAATACAGTGAAGTGAAAAGTGCACTCATTTAGGGAATCTAGGGTTTTCATAACTGTGATTAAAACTGGAGAGGAAGCATTCCATGAATTAATGTCTTTGGTTGAATTCTTACAATGGTATTTCTAAGTATTGCGAAATATTCAATTCCTCTCTTCTATCTGCAACTAAACTCAGGGACCTGAAACAATCCTAAATTTATTCTATGTATATTTTTGTTGTTATGTTGACTTTGAGGATATATGTAAGTTCCATGAGGATAAGCACTTTGTTTTGCTCATATTCTATGCCTAATTCCTAGAATAAAACCTGTAGTGTAGTCTGTACTCAGCAGTATTTCTAAATGAACAAATAGAAGAAACTCAGAAAGAATACACACAAAATAATAGCTAAAGTCCAGGGAAACCTTACATTGTATGAGGCCATGTTCTCCATGTTTTACATGTATCTGCTCTTTAATCTTCAAAATAACAATAAAACAGGGGTACTGCTATGGACCACTGTTCTATTTTTTTTTTTTTTAAGTTTTTGAGATTAAAAACTTTTCCCTAGGTTTACTGGAATTTTGTATTCCTTTTTGTGAAATTTTTCTCAAGATTTTGTCCATTAATAAATTTATGTATATTTACCAAGCTGTAAGACTTTGAAATGTTGAAATGTCTGCTATATATGCTTCAACTGTTTTCAATTTTTGTGTAGATTGAGTTAATATCACACTTTGAAAGGATGAAATGTTTTAAAATTTACCTAGTATTCTGTTTACTTTCTTGTTTGTTTTGTTTGTTTGATGTTTTGACAGGCAGAGTTAGATAGTGAGAGAGAGACAGAGAGAAAGGTCTTCCTTCTGTTGGTTCACCCCCCAAATGGCTGCTACAACCTACGCACTGCACTGATCCAAGGCTAAGAGCCAGGTGCTTCCTCCTGGTCTGACATGTGGGTGCTTGGGTCATCCTCCACTGCCTTCCTGGGCCACAGCAGAGAGCTAGACTGGAAGAGGAGCGACTAGGACAGAATCTGGTGCCCCAACCGGGACTAGAACCCGGGGTGCCGGTGCCGCAGGTGGAGGATTAATCTAGTGAGCCGCGGCGCCAGCCATTGTTTTGTTTTCTTGTCTGGTTGCATATGGTATATTATACTAGGATTAGATTCTTTTTCAATAACATTTTCTTCCAGAAAGGGTTTCATTTTTCACATTTAAAGCTTTAATTTATCTGGCATTTACTATTATGTATGATGTGCAGTATGAGTCTAATGTTACTATTCTCTCCAAATGACTAGCCATTTGTCCCTAGAGCATTCATTAAGACATCCATCATTTTCTCTCATCTGATATAAAATGTCACCTTTATCATAAGCTAAGTTTACTATATTTGTGGGTAATTTTTGAATTTTCTGTCTTGTTCCATTGATCTGCCTTTTTATTCCTGTGCAAGAAACTACCAAGTGTTCTTTGGTTTATGTTTCTCTCAATGTCAGTGTCAAGAGTGAGATGATATCCTTAATATCACACCTCTTTAAAAAAATAGTTCATATTGGCTTTGGATACAGATGTTTGAAAATAAAATAAATGAAAACAGGGATAGAAGGAATTCAACTTACACACAGTCTTCTAACACTGCATGGTTCAATATGGTAGCCACTATCCACATGTGGCTCCTTTGGTTTAAATTTATTAATTAAAATGAAATAGGATGAAAATTCGATCCTCTGTCATAATAGCACATTTTATTTTTGTTTTATTTTTAATTTTATTTTAATTGTTATTAATTTTAATTTTTAATTTTATTTAATTTGTTTGAAAGAGAGAGAAAGGCAGAGAGAGATTTCCCATTCACTGGTCACTCCTCAAATACTTAAAATAGCTATGTTTGGACCAGTTGGAAGCCAGTAACCAAAAATTCAGTTTGAGTTTTCCGTGTAGGTGGAAGGGACTTAATTACTTGAGCCATTGCCTGCTGCCTCCCAGGGAGCAGGGAGCCACAAATGAGATCAGAGTGAGCATCCTAAATGGTGTCTTACCCACTAGGCCATAGGCTGCCTCAGATAATAGCACATTTTAAGTGCCTAGTGAGGATTCAGGACATGTTACCCACAAATATGACATCTTGGCATTTAAGAAAATAGCAGGAAAATGCCAGTATAGAACTTTCCATGATTGCCAGATGTTTTATTGGTCATTTTTGCTCAATACAAACCATATCCAGGCACAAATAACTAGACTAATATTAGGCTGCACCAGACCATGCACATGTCCCTGTCCTCCATTGAACCTGCTTGTTCACATGTCTGTCTTCCTCACTAGAATATGACCTTGCCAGTCATGGCCATGTGTGAGTCATCATTATAAATCTATCTGTGGTGCTACATCTTAAAAGATATTTAGTAAATATTGATTTAGAGAAATGTTTGCAGGAAGATTGGTGGTAAAATATGATTAAGATGGAATAAATAGGAAGGAAATGAGTGAGTCCTTTGTTACCTCATCATTCTCTTGATCTCCTTCCTACCAATTCAAGGAGTATCAAATGACTTTGAATGCCTCTAAGGTGGGAAAATAATCCATCTGTTTAAAAATGTTAGTAGATTTTAAGAACATTCCTGCATTTCACTTAAATTCTTCATTCTAATTCAGAGCAGGGAAAGGTCCTTTCCTCGGACTTAGTACTTCTAACTTCATTATGATGAAAGCACCAATCTTTGTGTCCCATGCGAAATAAGGACAAAAAAAGCATTAGGTGCATGATTACATATCAATTATTCTTTATGATCTATGTAATCAAATACCATCTGGCAGTTTAGAAAAAAATCAACCAAAGTGGTGAAAGTTGAATGACAGAGTCAAAGAAATTCTTATCCATCCTTCAGTGTGGTCAAGCCCTCTGGGGCACTACATTTCACCTGTGAAACACCAGGTGGTTTTTAAAAGAAGGCTGACTGACCTTGATTCATGGACACACTAGCAAATCATTTTCACCTGTGAGTTAAATCCTGTCCTGTAAAGATCAAAAATAATAAAAGGCAAAGGGACATTTTGCAACAGCTAAATTCATCCTGATAACTATGTGCTACTCTTAATTAAAACACTCTAAAAATTATACAATGAAATACCCCAATGGAAAAAAAAAAGTAAAAATATGGCTGCAGTAAATCTGAAGATATATCTGAAACCTGCTGACCATATTTATGCTTTGTTTTTGAAAAAAATCACAGAAACTTGCCTTTAACTTCATATTATATTTCTTCTGTTTTATTGCCAAAGTAACATTTTAAATTATTTACAAGCAGGGCAAAATGACTTACTTGTCTTGGTTAATATAACAAGAATATTGTGTGCAGTCTCCTCAATTTTTGGGAAATTGTGTTGAATTGAAGGTAGCTGACATTCTCTATCAGATTTAACATGAAGACAATTTATATTTTCTACTTGGGCATCATTTTGTATTTTGCTGTCTCAGACAAACAAATATGTGGATATAAACAGGATCATTCTAAAAGTTGATTTAAACCATAAATGAATAATCAATACAGAAAAATCTCAACGTACTGTATGTAATATGTTAAATATAATACTGAAATGTAGTGTGTTAAATTGCTTTTAAGTTATTAGTGGAAATATTGGCATTTGCCTTAACTTCTTTAGAGATCAAATTGCTGGTGCCATATGATGAGCTGATAGGATCTCTGATCCATTGTTGCCTGGATTTTGTAAGGATATTTGAACCACAAAGGAAGACTATAAACTATATATGACTCTGTGTGTGTGTGTGTATCATTTACACAGTAAAACACTGGTTATCTACAAAAAAACAAATCAACTTACTTGTGTTTACTGTGTTGCTAACTGAAAGAAATAAAATCTACCATTTCAAGGGGAAGAACTGTGAACCAAAAGTAAAGATGATTGATGATGATATCCTTTTTAACCTGGTTAATGAGTTGAATTACTAGTGACAAATATCCACTAAGAACAGATCTCTTCTCCTAATTCTAAAATTTTATTTTCAATTTTTAGAATAGTTTCTGGCACATAATAAGATTCAATAAGTACTTTAAATATATCAGTGAAAGAGGTCTTGGTATGTATAATAATAAATGTACAGTTCATACTTTAAATCATTTATTGTAATTAGCCTCAACAAATATCTGCTAATGTTAATGAAGACTCAGAGCTGGACCATAGTGAAAGCAGTAATGTAGATTTTAATCAGCAACTAAAACCAACAAGGATACATGCAGATTTATAGCCAAAGAGTGAGAATGGGGGTGTGGGTGTCATGTCAGTGGTTGGAAAATCACTAAATTGGAAGCATCAGGACTAAGAATGAGATTTTGGCTAAAACACCCAAAATTAATTCTTGCTGAATTCAGTTGATTAAAAGATACAGAAGAAACAGTTAAAGGCCTCATTGGGAAGAGCATGACTAAGGGTTGGTCAAGGAGAGACACTTTGTTACTAAATAAGCCAGCACTGGGAATGATGAGGTATTGACTGTATGTTGGTTTTTACCATCAACTATGAAGCACTTTATTTGTCCTGGACAGAAAATGAGAGTTTTAACTATTTCGCTCATAACTTTAACTTGTCTATCCCTAAAGTCATGAAATTTGGATGGATTTAGCATAAGCTTTCAAAATCCTTTCCCATCTTACTATACTGTGTCCTAATAAATGTCTGTTCATAAGTTAACCATCTCATTAAATGCACTACAAACAAGAGAACAAATTCCTTCAAGTATGTGAGGGATTTGATTTGAGCTGCCATCCCAGAAATTGGGCTTCTCAAGGGTAGGGGCAAACTATATAAATGTTTCCTATCTTGTTTTTTCCTAAAGTGATATTGTATACCCACCACCTCAATGCATACTTTTTATTTGTTTATCATCAGTTCTTTGGAAATTAGCATTAAAAATTTACAAATAAATGAACAGAATGTTAAGTACACTAGTGATCCAAAGAATCATCTTAATATGAGTGTTGCAGACTGCATGTTTGTGCCCTACACAACTTGCATGTTGAAACCCTGTTCTTCCAAGTGATGGTATTTAGAGATAGGGTATTTGGGAGCTAGAATTCTCTCTCCATATCCATGGTGGATTGATTACAGACCCTGCACTTACCAAAACCATGGATGCTCAAGTCATCTACTATATATATTAATATATGTACAGAGCCTACACATATCTTGTGCACTTTAAAATATCTCTGCATTACTTAGAATACCTAATACAATGAAAATGCTATGTAATTGTACTATTTCATTTAGGGAATAATGACAATAAAAGAAAAGTATGTATGTGTTCTGTACAGATGCAATTTGTTTCAAATATTTTCAGCCCCTAGTTAGTTGAATCTGTGGATGTAGATCCTGTAAGTATAAAAAGCTAATTGTAATTAGTTCAGGAGGGTAGAGCTGTTGTGATGATATTCTTGAAGGTATAGAAACAGACAAGAAAACTTGTTTCTAATTCTGTTCCCTGCCATGTGTGTCCATAATAGGATGCTTTGCAGGTCAGGAAAATAGCATTGACCAAGGGCAGAAAATAGCCTGTACTTTGATCTTAGTCTTCCTAGCTTCCAGATATTCTCAGCTTACGGAAATAAATGGTGCGTTAGAACCCAATCTATGGTAATTTGTTGTAGAACCTGCAACAGGTTAAGACAAGGAGTACTCAACAAGTTGTTCATGTTGTTCCTGTTAGTTTCATTTAAAATAAAGAATATTATTTTTCCCCTTTTTGAATCAGGAAAAAATAGGAATTTATCAAATTCCACATTTCTATATATTTAACTCCATAAAAACAAATCTGAAAGTGAACTTGAAAGAAGTGTTTTTAAAATGTCATTTGCTTCTTTATTTTGCCTATGCTACTCCTCACATAGAGATCTGATTCTGAAAAATTATAAAAATTCCACTTTTTTAATTGAATTTTGTATAACTTTTAAAAAGATTTATTTATGTATTTGAAGGGTGGAGTTACAGAGAAAGAAGGCTTTCATCCTCTGGGTTCATGTCCCAAAAGACTGCAATGGCCAGAGCTGGGCCATGCCAAACCAAGAGCCAAGAGCTTCTTTGGGGTCTCCCACATGATGCAGTTGCCCAAGTACTTGTGCCATTTTCGCTGCTTTTCTAGGAGCATTAGCAGGGAGCTGTATTGGAAGTAGAGCAGCTAGGACTTGAACCAGCACCTATGTAAGATACCAGTGCCCCAGGAGGCATCTTTACCTGCTACACCATAGTGCCAGCCCCTCTTATGACTGATTTTTAAAGGTTACTATAAGAATCATTTTCCGGGGCTGGTGCTGTGGCTTAGTGGGTAACGATGCCACCTGCAGGAACTGCATCCCGTATGGGCACCAGTTGGAGTCCCAACTGATCCACTTCAGATCCAGCTCTCTGCTGCAGCCTTGGGAAACAGTAGAGTATGGCCCAAATCCTTGGGTCCCTGCACCCAAGTGGAAGACCCGGAGGAGGCTCCTGACTCCTGACTCCTGGCTTCGGATAGGTACTGTTGCGGCCATCTGGGGAGGGAACCAGCAGATGGAAGACTTTCCCTCCCCCTCTCCCCCTCTCTCCCTCTCCCCCTCTCTCCCTCTCCCCCCTCTCCCCCTCTCCCCCTCTCTGCCTCTGTCTCTCTGTGACTCTGCCTTTCAAATAAATAAATAAATCTTTTAAAAAATCATTTTCCATACATTGCTGTTCAGAAATTTCTGTAAAACTCATGTCTAATGAGTTTAAGATACACACACACACATTAAAAATAAACAATTTTTACATCCTTTTTACTACTTTCCCTGCTAGCTACCAGATCACTATTTTTCACTGGATTGACTACTTTTACGTTCATCACTGACTATGCAAGTAGAGAAGTTAAAGAAAAATGTCCTTTCTACTACATATCTGAATTGTTCAGTTTTCTTCATGATGTTTTCAATCAGTGAGGAAACCCATTCTCCAAAGTCTCTTAAGTAACTTCTGTTATGGTAGAATTAAATGTAATTTTCCTCTTTCTAAAGTAAATAAAGTAGGTTTCATTTAATATGCTCCCTTCTTTGAGTGGATTCCAGTAGTCCAAATGTTAGTAGAAGGCACTGTGGACCATTTCCTATTCCATGAGGCTGCCCTAGAAAAATGGCCAGAATCCTTTCTTTGATGAGCCTAAATGAGTGAAGATACTGTTCTGTTGAAAAATGGGAATACTTCCATCAACCAGCTTGCTAGTCCACAATAACACACTAGTTCATTCAAAGCATAGTACTAAATTCCACTCAGGATTTTATCAGGCTAATGGAGCATATGTGTATAAGATCCAAATACCACAGTGTAAGTATTTTAATGGTCTATTGCTGTATGACAACCCACCTTTTTAAGTAGAAGTTCCAAACAATATTTACTCATGATTGAATAATTATAACTCAGCAGGCTACTTCTTCTGAAGCCAGTAGTGACTCATATGTGTACATGTGCTCTTGAGTCAGCAGACTGCTGTAGCTGTTGGATTTCTCTTCCCTCCCGGTACTTTCTAAACTTTTCTCCAATCAACTGGTCTCTCTAGCAAGAAGGAAGGATTTCATATACAGAGGCAGGTTCTCAAGGCTATAAAAGTAAAAGCTATAAGGCATTTTTAAGATAGTCTTGGAAATGATACATGTCACATCTGTGATATTTTTTGGATGAAGCAGACTAAAAATAAAGCCCATATTTCAGGGAAGATGATGAATACCAAGAACTGTGACTTCTTATGGGACTACCATAGAAACAAAATGACATCATGTATAAGTCAAAGGTAAAGCTTCATTGCAATATAGTAACACTTGTTGAGTAATTACCCCAGCTGCCCTAAACAACCTATTTTCCCAGAGGACTGCTACCAACAAAATTTGTTTTACTTATAACTATAAGAGTATTCAACTATAAAAATAATGATAAATAATAACAATAGACACTAAAATAACATAAACATCACAAATAGAATGTTTGTTTTATGGGAAAACTCTAACCCAGAAAGGAATTGCACACTTATTTTTTTTTCTTTCTTTTTTTTTTTTTTTTGACAGGCAGAGTGGACAGTGAGAGAGAGAGAGAAAGGTCTTCCTTTTTTTCGTTGGCTCACCCCCAAGTGGCCACTGAAGCTGGCACGCCGCGGCCGGCATACCGCGCTGATCCAAAGCCAGGAGCCAGGTGAATCCTCCTGGTCTCCCGTGAGGGTGCAGGGCCCAAGGACTTGGGCCATCCTTCACTGCACTCCCTGGCCACAGCAGAGAGCTGTCCTGGAAGAGGAGCAACCAGGACAGAATCCTGCGCCCCTACCGAGACTAGAACCCCGTGTGCTGGCGCCGCAGGTGGAGGATTAGCCTATTGAGCCGTGGCGCCAAACATACACATTTTTTTTAAAATTGTACACATTTGCTCGAGATTTTTGAACTAATTTTGGAAATCAGTTTTATTTTCATGTAAATGAAATCAAAAAACAAAATCAAAAATAATAACTCAACCTATTTTTCTAAAAGCCAACTGTGCTGTCACCAGGGCCTAGGAACAATTGTATTGCAAATGTTGTTTGGCTGACTAGTACTAACTGAGCTAGCTGGTGACATTAACATGTTCTTACTGAAATACAGCACTGTATTTATATAAACAAAGACTCCAATAGCATGAATTATTTGATAATAAGTTAGCCAAATTTCCAGTTACTACACATGAATTCATCTTTTTCCTACTTTTGAAGAGTCCATAATGCTTCATGAGATCAGCCCATATGATTATAATTTTGTTCAAATTTTTAAAAACTTGATATCTCTAACACCATTTGATAAATTTGACTCCCAAGAAATTATAAAACACTAAGCTGATGATTTCACATGCTCCATAGCTCACCAATAATTAGGAGAGTTTCCCTCATTTTGAAATTTAGTTCAGAGGCTTTTCCCCACAAATCTGCAAGAAAATGTGTGAAAATATAATCTTTACTAATAAATTACATAAGTTCTGCCTTAACCTCCCTTTCATCTGCTTTTCCTATACTCCATATATGTCTCTGTTTATATGGTTTTCGCAGATTATTTTAAGTACTACATGAACATGATTTAAGCTATTTTTGTCCTTTAAATCAAATATAGTTACATAATACTACTATATCTAAAATCTAATGTACTGTTAAGAAGCATATGAGGAACATTTCTCTTATAAGAAATATAATTTTGAAATGTAGGAGCCAGACCTCCACTTAAATTTGATAGAATTTTTTGATTTAAACATGCAATAATTAACCAGTAATATAACAATACAATGGATTGTTTGAGAAAAGCAAGCTAAATGTAGTTTGTCCTGTGCCCTCCTGGAAGATACAAATCTGGAAAGTCCTAGCAAAGTCTTTCTTGCAAAATATAATTTACAGATCCAAGTATATATTGTGCCTTATGTAACATGAATGTTAGGGCAGTTGACATAAAGTGCATATTTCCTCAGATTTTAACAAGGCTCGCTCCTCACTTCTCCATGTTTTTGCTTAAACAGCCCCTTCTAAAAAAGAATTTCACTAATGGTTACCCATTATCTGCTCCTGGCACTTTATCATTTTATCATTTTTGACAAGCATTAGTGCTTACATAGTGTCCATGGCCTTCCATAATCAATTACTAAAAATTGGGTTGCTTAAAACAATGCAGTTCCTGTTTTACAGTTCCAGGAGCTAAAAGTGCAAACTCAAAGTGGATGGGGTTAGTTCCTTCTGAGTTCTGAGAGAGAATCTTTCATGATTTTCTTAACTTCTGGTGATAATTACCAATCTGTAACACTCCTTGCGTGGTAGATACATGACTCCAATTTCTTTATTTTTAAATTTATTTAGTAAATATAACTTTCCAAAGTACAGTTTATGGATTACAATGACTTCCCCCCCATAATTTCCCTCCCACTCACACCCCTCCCATCTCCCGTTCCCTCTCCCATTCAATTCACATCAAGATTCATTTTCAATTATCTTTATATACAGAAGATAGATTTAGTATATATTAAGTAAAGATTTCATCAGTTTGCACCCACACAGAAACACACGGTATAAAATACTGTTTCAGTACTAGTTATAGCCTTCCTTCACATTGGACAACACATTAAGGACAGATCCCACATGAGGAGTAAGTACACAGTGACTCCTGTTGTTGACTTAATTTGACACTCTTGTTTATGGCGTCAGTAATCTCCCTAGGCTCTAGTCATGAGTTGCAAAGGCTATGGAAGCCTTTTAAGTTCGCCGACTTCGATCTTATTCCGACAGGGTCATAGTCAAAGTGGAAGTTCTCTCCTCCCTTCAGAGAAAGGTACCTCCTTCTTTGATGGCCCCATTCTTTCCACTGGGATCTCACTCACAGAGATCTTTCATTTAGGTCTTCTTTTTTTTTTTTCTTCCAGAGTGTCTTGGCTTTCCATGCCTACAATACTCTGATGGGGTCTTGAGCCAGATCCGAATGCCTTAAGGGCTGATTCTGAGGCCAGAGTGCTATTTAGCACATCTGCCATTCTATGAGTCTGCTGTGTATCCCACTTCCCATGATGGATCGTTCTCTCCCTTTTTGAGTCTATCAGTTAGTATTAGCAGACACTAGTCTTGTCGTCTTGTCTGTGTGATTCCTTTGACTCTTAGACCTACCAGTGTGATCAATTGTGAACTGAAATTGATCACTTGGACTGGTGAGATGGCATTGGTACATGCCACCTTGATGGGATTGTATTGGAATCCCCTGATATGATTCTAACTCCACCATTTGGGGCAAGTCCGATTGAGCATGTCCCAAATTGTACATCTCCTCCCTCTCTTATTACCAATCTTATATTTAACAGGGATCACTTCTCAATTAAAATTTAAGTACCTAAGAATAATTGTGTGTTATTACAGAGTTCAACCAATAGTACTAGAACAAAACAAAAAATACTAAAATGGATAAAGTATTACATTGTACAACAACAGTCAGCACAAGAGCTGATCAAGTCACTGTTTCTCATAGTGTCCGTTTCACTTCAGCAGGTTTCCCCTTTGGTGCTCAGTTACTTGTCACCAATTTCTATCTCCATTTTTTACAGTCATATTGTTCCTACATGTCCCTGTGTGCAAATACCCCTCTTCTTATAAGGACATCAGTTGTAGTGGATGATGATCTCATGTTAGTTTCATTATATCTTTTTTTTTTTTTTAATTTTTGACAGGCAGAGTAGACAGACAGAGAGAAAGGTCTTCCTTTGCTGTTGGTTCACCCTTCAATGGCCACCGCAGGCGGCGCGCTGCGGCAAGCGCACCACACTGATTCGATGGCAGGAGCCAGGTGCTTCTCCTGGTCTCCCATGGGGTGCAGGGCCCAAGCACTTGGGCCATCCTCCACTGCACTCTCTGGCCACAGCAGAGAGCTGGCATGGAAGAGGGGCAACCGGGATAGAATCTGGCGCCCCGACTGGGACTAGAACCCGGTGTGCCAGCGCCGCAAAGTTTCATTATATCTTACAAACTGAAGTTTTAAATAAGGTCACATTCACAGTGGCTAAGGGTTTCAACAAACCTTTAAGGAGTACACAATTCAATTCAAAACAGTGATTTTCACAAAAGGTTTCTGTTCTCCTCATTTTCACTATTTAGAAGCATGTACATAGTCCTCCTTGTGTTGAGTACAGGGACTGAGGCATGAACTTCTTGCTAGTGTGTGATGGAACTGATATATTATCATATGGATCAGAATATTTACTTGACTTCCAAAGACCTTTCTAGAATTGCTTTCCCCTGAGTATTGTACACACCAATGTTTGAAGTGATGGCTGCTTAGTCAATCTGTATTCCTGAATGATTACCGAGAGAGGCCGCCTAGTTACACATGAGGACCAGATAGTGTGAGAAAAAAAAATAATAACTTGGGATTGTTTCAGTATGATTTCTGAATTGGTTTGTTACTAGTTTTATTCAGATGGATATACCTGCTTGACTTTTCTTAACTTCTATATAGAAGTCCATAAACGTCTTCCTTTATTATCTTTATTATCTAATCTCTCCATCTTTCATTGCATCCAATCTCAGTGTAACAAAGAACATATCTGTTATTTCCTATATTATTCTAGTGCTTAAAAGTCCTAGTAATAGGCCAGCACCGCGGCTCACTAGGCTAATCCTCCACCTGCAGCGCCAGCACCCCTGGGACTAGTCCCAGTTGGGGCGCCGAATTCTGTCCCAGTTGCCCCTCTTCCATTCCAGCTCTCTGCTGTGGCCCGGGAGTGCAGTGGAGGATGGCCCAAGTCCTTGGGCCCTGCACTCACATGGGAGACCAGGAGGAAACACCCGGTTCCTGGCTCATAAAATAAAAATAATTTATATCTTTGTTGTAATTATTAATAAGAAATAATACTACTTCATCCTCCACTGCACTCCCGGACCACAGCAGAGAGCTGGAATGGAAGAGGGGCAACCGGGACAGAATCCGGCGCCCCAACCGGGACTAGAACCTGGTGTGCTGGTGCCGCAGGCGGAGGATTAGCCTATTCAGCCACGGCGCCAGCCTGGGTATAGAATCTATAAACCAAAAATATACCCTAGCCTCAACAAGTATATAGTTGTAAGTGGCACAACACATTTAACATATATTTTCATATGTGATGAATATTTTAATAGAGATGTACAAGATATCACAAGACTAAATAACATAGTACCTAATATAATCTTAGGATTCAGCAAATATTTCCCAGGATTTAGAATATCAAATTTTACAAAAATTAAAAGCAATAATTAGAGAAGGCATCAATAGCATTTAACATGTAGAAAAACAGAGGGAAAATACTCCTAAGTTACTTGACTAAAATCTATAGTATTCAGAGTCCCAAAATTCAGCTTAGAGTTCTTAGTTTTATATCATGCTATGATTAACCTGTATATGCAAATATGCATAGTAGTTAAGAAAAATAAAATATAAAACCTAATTAAAAATGATTTTTGTCATCATAAAATACTGCCACTACATATTATGGCCCACAAATCAGAGAAATATCTGAATAAAATTACTAAATCAGTAGTTACCTACTATAAAAACAAAATAATGTCAGAATAAAAAATCAACTTGATATAAATGTGTGAGGAAAACTGACTGCTAAGCTTAAAATCTATGTATAGCTGACTATTCTAATCACTAAAATTGCTATGCAAATTTCTTTTCATTGTAAAAGTGATTCTTTCAGGTCAACTCTCCATTTCCCACAATGCCATTTTACGCTTCATTGTTGCAAATCCTGAGTTTAATTTCTCCATTGCACTTTTATTTGCCTTGTTTGGATCCCAACTACTGAGCTTTTTTAATTTATTGTTTCCTTTCGATATTAATAGATGTTTATACAGTTGGCCTTTATTTCATCTGTTGTTCCATTATTTTGCTTTGTTAAGTGAGAAAATATATGTGGCACTTAGACTAGTTCCTAATCCATAATATAATGATGGTTGTCATGATTGCCCTTATTTTTAATGTTCTTTCAAATAAGACCTGTGTTTTTGCTTTTGTTAGGAAATACTGTTTTGTTGAGTTTTTCCTTTTGTTTCTACATTAAATAATTTCAAAAGAACATTTTTTAGATATTAACTATACACTACGTATGACACTTAAAATGCAGACAATTATTATCTGTTTATTCATATAGTCTCTATCTCAATTTCTGCTTTGTAGTAAGCATTAAAATTATTCTGCTGTTCTGTATTTGTTACACTCTGTTCTTTTCCTATTGCGTTTATTTTCCTACTGCTTTAATTTTGTTTTATAACTTATCTTATATAAAATTGAAACTCTGTATTCCCCAAAAGGTATCTCCAGTTTAGAAATACATTTCGGAAAGTTCATGTTCCACAGGATATTGCCAATTCTCATTTTGCGTCATAGATCATTCTTTCCTTGGAGCTGTTATTTCCCAAGAGGCAAAAGTAAGGAAGTCAAAGAAGTAGGACTGACATCTCCAAAACAATGCACATGAGGGCTGGTGCTCTGGCTCACTAGGTTAATCCTCTGCCTGTGGCGCCGGCATCCCATAGGGGCGCCCTGCTCTAGTCCCAGTTGCTCCTCTTCCCGTCCAGCTCTCTGCTGTGGCCTGGGAGGGCAGTGGAGGATGGCCCAGGTCCTTGGGCCCTGCACCAGCATGGGAGACCAGAAGGAGGCACCTGGCTCCTGGCTTCGGATCGGTGCAGCACACCAGCTGTAGTGGCCATTTGGGGGTTGAACCAACAGAAGGAAGACCTTTCTCTCTCTCTCTTTCTCACTGTCTAACTCTGTCAAATAATTTTTTTAAAAAATTAATTAAAAAAATGCATTGGAAGTACAGCATATTTTAACCTCTGACACAAGTGAGTGGGATCAAGAGGTAAAAAGTTAACTTTGACTCATTTTCCCTCAATTGACACTTATTTGTTTAATGAATACAAATAAACCACTAAGCAACTAACAGTTTATCTCAGTCTTGCTGTTTTGACTTAAAATATCCTGGAAATACCTCCCAAATTCTAGCAAACTGTTTCTTCTTTAGTTGAATTTCTGAACTGTTTTTTGAATTATTCTAACTTTTCATAGATTTAAAATCTCCTCACAAGTTTTTCCCCAAGTGAAATTTATCAAGAAAACACACCTGCACACACATGAGCATGCACGCACACACATCCACAAAAATACACAGCAGGGATCACTAATACAATATCACATGTTTTGGTTGTGGCCAATACACTGGAATTCATTTTCACCATACATTCATGCCTCTAAAATTTTAGTTATAAAATTATCTTTCCAGAAACCTGTAAAAGGATATTTGTAGACAAAATAATGCAACCTTTTTTCAAACTTCCCTCTGAGACATGAGAAACCTGAGGTTTGTTGTCCAGATGCTTGGGTGAGATAAGAATGATTCATGTTGTACCCAGGCATAAAGCCCGGGTGTTCTAAAAGACAGCTTTTAGGGCCAAAATCAGATAAAATAAATCGGGACAGACCATTCAGCCAAAACTGAGATTTAGAGGGGGTCGTCATAGAAGATAAGTCCTGGCCTTCAGCACAGAGGGAAAACACTGGGAATACCCCAGATATCTTATTAAGGTGCAAGGGAGGTATGTGCTGAGATGCTAACGAAAAACCTTTTGAATTGTAAAAGTGTTTGAGCCTCTCAGCCACTACATCTCCACAAACTACCTCAAGCAAATTGAAACTTTGAACTTATCCTTAAGTTAAATATTAGCAGTACTGGTATGTTTAAGCTGTGCTTTAGATATGTTAGCATCCACTGATAATTTTAATACTTCATAGTTGAAAGAATCATGTTTATATGGAATAGGTGGTTTTATAACAGATTTTATAAATGTATATCAATCTTTTCTTCTCTAAGTCTCCATTTAGACTCTGTGCAATCCAACATTTCTCATATTGAAGTAGGCAGGCATATAGGTTAAAATTGATTAGGCTTGTGAGCTGGAAGACTGTGCCTTCACCACACCCCTGTGTGACCTCATCCCCCTACACCCACACCTGGGTGCCCACCAGCCAATCAGGTTTGTTAACCATTCCCCTTTGGAAGTGGGTTAAAAGCCTGGGACATGGTTTGTCCAGCCCTTCTCTTTTCCCTGGCCTCTTGCCAGGAGAGGGCTTGCTATAGCCCTGCACCTCCAGGGCACGTGGCCTTCAGCTTCCCTAGGCTTCCTGGCCTAGATGCTCCTCCATGTGGCTGGTTCCTCGTGTGCAGTATGAACCCAGGTTTATCTCTCTCTCTCAGATAAAGCTCTCACTCTCTATGTATCTTTCTCACTAAATAAAGGCTTAAAATGTACCATGCTTCCTTGTTTATCTGTGCCAGTATTTACAATTCTTCTCTAAATATTAGGCAAGAACCCTCTCGGGCTTATTAATATTGGAGATTTATTAATAAGTATATGGTGAAATTGTACAGCACCCCAAATTCCAGTAGCACATGTGTCACCCCAGATAGCACTTCTGGGGAACTCTAAAGGGCCACATTTTTGTGTAAATTTTAGGGGGTCATGTCCGATTTCAATATAATTGTTTATGATTTCTAATTGTTATAATTTAAGCTATTTAAATATTGAATAGTTAAATATATGGTAATACCTTTTTAAGATAATAGGTGGAGGCATTTGGCACAGTGGTTAAGATGCTACTTGGCATGCCAACAATTACCATATCAAAGTGCCTGTGTTCAAGTCCAAGCTCCAGTTCTAATTCTACCTTTTTGCTAATGTGCACCCTGAGAGTAAGCAGGTGATGACCCAAGTACTTGGATCCCTGCCACCCTCATGCGAGATCTTGATGGAGTTCCAGGCTCCTAGCTTTGGCCTGGCCCAACCCCAGCTATTGCAACCATTTGAAGAGTGAACCAGCAGATGGATATTATCATTATCTCTCTCTCTCTCTCTTTCTCTCTCTGTGTGTGTGTGTGTGTGTGTATAAATCTGCCTTTCAAATAAATGCATCTTAAAATAAAATTTCCTATTAGCACCATATATATTTTCCTTACTGAAATTACCATGATTTTATAGTAGTTTTTGGCTTGAATCAAAATAGATCATTCCTTCTAAATAGCAGAGCCAGAGTTTGAAACAAAATGTATCTAGTACAGTGTTATTTTCTCTGTAACAAAAAGACTTCCAAATCAACCAGCCAGTTAACTGAAAAACAAACAAACAAACAAAAAGATGTTTCTATTCAGGGAAAATGCTGGGTGATTTAACATTTTACCTTTTATGCATAACACCTTGCTAAAGGAGAGTAACCTGGTTCTACCCTGTCACTGCCTTTGTCTTCACAATTCTGTATTTATGTAATTGCTTTGTCATCCATAACAGAAAAGTAGCTCTATATTGTACTGCTTTCAAAAATATCACTACAGGTAATGAGACAAAAGAAAACCACAAATATGATCACAAACCAATTCAAGATGAAGGTGAACTTTGGAAAACTTGAGAAAAAACATGAAAGGAGAAAATAAAAAAATTAATTAAATAAAAATATTATAAAGAATTATTCATAATATTAAATTTGTATAAATTTGTTTAAATTGATATTAAGTAATTATCTGTTTTTGTCTCTTCAAGAAGACCTTAATAGTTCCAACTTTGCAGATACCCAAACCAGGTTTGTGCATAATCCATAGCACACAACTAGCTATATAACTTTAGGGAGGTAATTATTCTCTCTAGTCTTGAGATGTGTTCTTGTTCACTTGTTTTACTTGCTTTCAAGTTTTTTTTTTTGTTATTTATTTGCATGTCAGAAATGTAGAGAGATAGGGAGAGACAGAGAGAGAGATTTTCTAACCACTGGTTCACTCCTCAGATGGCCACATCAGCCAGTGCTGGGCCATACCAAAGCCAGAAACTTAATCCAGTTCTCCCACATGGGTGGCGGGGGCCCAAACCCTTAGGCCATCATTAACAGGGAGCTGTGTTAGAAGTGGAGCAGCAGGACATGAATCAGGACTCACATGGGATGCCAGTGTCAGAAGCCATGGCTTTACCTGCTATACCAGCCCCCATTTATGTTAGTTTTAATAAACGATAAAATAACAGTGTCAAACACATAGTTGTTAATGAAAATTGTATAATAAAATGTCTGTACAAGTGACAAATAGAGCTCCTGGCACAAATGCTATGCTTACTAAATTTTAGCTATTATTAGAGTATTAGTACTTTATGCTCCATATTCCAGTTTAATAAATAAATAACCATCTGAAAGCAGATGAATTCATCACAAGAAAATAAAACCACAGACCAACATTTGTTATGAATATGAAAGCAAACAACCCCCCAAATAGTAGCAAACAAAATCCATCAATTTTTCCAGCCATGCACTGTTGGTTTAACATCTGAATATCAAGTGATATAATGTATCATATCAATAAGAAAAATAAGTAAATATCAATGATCACATCAAGAAACACAGAAAAATTATTCCACAAAATTCACCTCCTGTTCAGCATAAAAAAAAGCCCTCATCAAACTATAAACAAAGAGGAACATCCTCCTGCCAAAAAGCATCTGTAGAAAATCTCTAACACCTTACTTACAGTGAAAGACTATATGTTTTCATCCTAAGGATCAAGATAAGAACATTACTCTTACTATTTCTATCCCTGTTTAAAAAAGGAAAATGATGCAGACATTTCTTCAAGCAGATATAGTATATATAAATATGTGTCAAATATATTGTAAGTGCCCAATAAGCATATGAAAAAATGCTCAACATTGTTAATCATCAGGAAATCAGAAAATCAGAATCGCAATGAGATACTGCTTTACACCTGCTAGGCTTGGTAAAATAAAAAACAAAAAGATAAGAAGACTTTGGGAATGTGAAGAAATCAAAATCCTTGTGTGCTGCTGCTGAGGATGTCTAATGGTTCAGTCACTTTGGAGAACATTGTAACTAAACATATTGTACTTTATAAGGAAGCAGTTTCACTCCTAGGTACATATCTAACAAATAAAACATATCCGCACAAAGCTTGTACGTAAATGTTTTAGCAACATTAGTTACCGTAGCTAAAAGATGGAAACAACATCAGTGTCAATCAGTGAATAGGGACAGACCATACAACATTTACAAAAAGGAAGAAACCAACTTACAAAAAGGAAGAAAACCTTCAAAGTGGAGGAGATTCTTAGAGAAAGTATGGGCATCATAGCAACTTCAGATAAGGCTCTACCTCAACTTGTGCCTGATAAAGAGACCAGATGAAACAGAAGCTGAAACATGAATTGGCCCCTGACAACAGAAGCTTCATGAACAGAAAAATAATTGCTCATAAAAATAATGGCATAGAAATTCAGCCCCCTAATTGGCACTGCCATTTCCATAAGCTCCTTTGACGTACCTTCAAGCTGATAGTGTGTATAGATATTCACCTTTCCAATGGTAATCAAAGGCATTTGTCAGCCACTATGTGGACAATGAAAATATCTATAAAGACTAAGGAGATAACTCAGAAGTCTGAATATAGATCTATCATATGACCCAACTATCCCACTCCTGGGAATTTACCCAAAGAAAATGATATCAGCATATGAAGGAGTTATCTGTACCCCAATGTTTATTACAGCTCAATTCACAATAGCTAAGATGTAAAATCAAGCCAAATGTCTGTCAAATGAAGACTGGATAAAGAAATTATGAGATCTTTACACCATGGAATACTACACAGCAGTTTAAAAAAAAATGAAATCCTGTCATTTGCAACAAAATGGATGAAACTGGAAAACAACATACTTAGTGAAGTAAGCCAATCCTAAAAGGACGAATACAGTATGTTGTCCCTGATCTGTGGTAACTAATAGAGCACCTAAAAGGTTATCTATAGAAGTGAAATTGACACTTTGTGATATTATGACTGAACAGCCCTTGCCTCGACTGTTGAGGAACAGTTTTTTTTTTTTAATAGTATTTGTTGAACTCTTACTTAGTATAAATTTAATCATGTGTATAAAGTTAATTAAGAATAGATCGTAAAAAATCAGAATGTGAGTAGGAGGGGGAGTAGGAAGAAGGGTGTGAGGCCAGGTCGGTGGGAAAGAATCACTGTGTTCCTAAATTTGTATTTATGAAATGCATGAAGTTTGTATAGCTTCAATAAAAGATTTTTGGGACAAAACATTAAAAAAATCAAAATAGATTGTCATCAAGGTTACACTTTAGATGGAAAGGGAATGTTTTCCTAGATGAATCACAAAAAAATAATTTCTTGAGAAGATACTGTGACATAACATTTAAAGTCATATAACATTTTTGTGAGAATAGATGATGAAATTTAAGGAATGCTTAACAGTGATACAATATAATACATGTCCATTGTATTTTAGTTATATCTTTAAGGCTAAATTTGAAGAGGAACTTATTAGCAGGTAAGTACTCCATGTTTGAAATAAGAATTTAAGTATGACTGAAGGGGTCAAGGGAGATCTTAGATTAAAAGCAACATCAGAACTTGTCTGAAAGAAGACAAAGTTTTTGTTAAAGATTTCATATATAAAGAATATGATGAAAGATACATACTTATAAATGTAAAGTATGTATTTGAGGAAAGAGGAAATTATGCTTGTCTGGTAACACACCATCACACTTTCTAATGCATTTTCCATCTCCTACCAATAAAAACAATTGTTCATTTTTATGGAAGGTCTGTCAGTCTACTGCTGTTATAGTGAATTAAATATTCAAACTAGCCAAAGCTAACAGAAATAATTTAGAGAGATAGAAAAATAGGTATGGATGGATAGAGGGAGGGAGGGAGGTAGGAATGGTGTGAAGGAGGGAGAGAGATGGAGACAGAGAGAGAGAAAGGAAGGAAGATCCATATGATGGGTTTAGTTTTTCTTTTTTCATTAAAGGCACATCTCGTCTTCCCTTTCTTATTCCTTTAGCATTGACCTATCTCAGATATTCAATTTAAGGAAATAACTGAAATGTAACATTTTACTTGTATGAAAAACTTATGACTAATCTCCAGATCTTTTTCCCAGTATCTTTACTCGGTTGCTAACTCCCTCACTTCACTCTTAACTCCCTGTTTCATTCTCTATGCATGAACACTGCCTGTTAGTTGAACATGCTTTTTAGCGTTTTTAGTGCATTTACATGCATATGGAGATATATATATATATATATATATATATATATATATGCTCAACAACTTGTTTGGGTCACTTAACAATACATTTTTAGGTCACACAAAGTCACTATCAAATTTATTGTAATTGGTATATATTATTTCATTGTATATATCAATAGTTTATTGAAACATTCCACTGCTGTTGGATATGTATACTGTTCCCAATCCATTTTTTGGCATTCTAGGAATGCCGAAATAATTGTATATACACATGAACACACATACACAGACTTGAACAAATTCATGGAAAATGTGTTAATGAAACAATTATGCAGCATGGATTTCAAAGCATTTTTGAAGCAAAATAAACATCTTTGTATTCCATTTTTCCACAAATGTTTTGAAGTACACTCACAGTAGGGTGGTGCTGTATACATTTGAAAGTACTGTTGAGAAATATAGATTCTATTTGTAGATACTTGGCAAACATGTGGTATTTCTGTGTCAAAATTAAATATATTTTATTGATATATACTGCTAAGCTTCTACTTGGCTGTATTTATTTCCTTTCCAACCCAACTTTTTAAAAAATTCATGATTCTTCTCTAACATATGATATCGCAAATCATTTTTTGGATCAAATTCTCATTTAATTTGCATTCCCCTAATTACAATGATACTAAGCATCACTTTAGAACTTTAGACTTATTTGAATTCATTTGAACTTTCTTTTATAATTATTATGCCTTTTAAACTATTTAATGTGTTCAAATTTCTAAGTATGATACCCACATATATATGTACATGCATGTACACATAAGTGTATTGAGTATGTTAGGGAAAAATCAGGTAGGAAACATGCTGAACACAGTTTAGTAATAGCTATTCCTGAAGAGTATAGGATGATTTGGGCAGAGTAAAGTCTCAAGGGAGATGGCAATATTGTTTGATGATTAAAATAAGCCTAGTTTTAATAAATATTCATGTTAAAATATTAAAATGATGTATTTTACCAAGGTATTTCTATAATTACAATTTTAAATTCATTTATATTATTACAACTTGTATTCAAAGGACTCACATTAAAAAAAAAACCCTTATATCTTCAGTTCTGGAGAATTTTATTATCTTGTCTGTAATATTATTGACTTCCTCTACTTTCCTCTCTTCTGGCTTTTCTATTAGATGGGTATTAGAACTCCTGGAACCAGTTTCTTATCCTGTAACATTATTTTCTTCATAACTGCTAAGAAAGAATGTTTTTAGCTCAGTGTTCTAGTCTACAAATTTAATTTTTAGGATCTGCATTCAATTATTATCCCATGTATCAAGGTGAGGTTTCTCTCAGTGCATATGGTTGTAATGTCAAAAACAGAACTAATTGCTTATTTTTTTCTTAGCAGTCTGTTCCTTTCTCATCTATCAATTTCTTCTCTTGTGATATTATTTATACATATTTCAAAGTTTCCTTCTGTTTACCCTTGGGGTTAATTCTGTTTATAATTTTTGTTTTCCCTCAAATATTTAGTGATCCTGATCATCTGTTAATGTTTATAGAGTGTGGAGGTTCAGCAGTCTGAATTGTTGGAAAATATTTTTTCAATTTGAATTAAAAATCTTATGTTCCTGACAGTCATACAGTTTTTATCAAAATGTCTTTGGCTTTGGTGCTCTTTAAGAGTGCTAAAAAGTCCATCTTAGTAGGTTTACTTTAGGTTATGCAAATGGCTTATTTTCTAGGTACATGAGTTTTCAATCCTAATAGTGTTGTATATAATTCCCTCAAGGGCATGTTTTCGGACTGTGCTTGTTTCTGCTACTTGATTTCATCTGCTATTTGATTTCAGGGATGGATGCCTCAAGATTGCTGTCTATTGATTGAACAGAATACTCTTCCAAACTTATCATGAATGCATGTGTGCATGTGCACACACAGACACAAAACCATACACACAACCCTTTTAGAAATGACAGATAAATGTGACAAAATACTTGGCTAGTCTCTAGAGATGACTAAATACAAAGCAAGTGAAGGATTTTCACCCAAGTGTTCATTTCTCATCAGACTCAGTCCCTCTGAGTACTTGCCATTTTACAGTTGCTATTAGTTATAATTGAATAAAATGCTAAAATGTAAAACCATCTTTTCTAAATAAAATGTTCAAATTATCACTCCTTTCAAAAGGAAATATCTTTCCTTTGTATTTTTCCCTTTTCCTTAAACTTTCTTTTTTTCTTTTATTGTCGTTTCCTCTCTCAAAAAGGAAAAGGGGGAGATTTTAATTATAATTTGTGTTTTAATTTAAACAAAAGGGGTGAGGTAAAATTTACCCCTATTTTCTTTGTCAGTTTCTGTGACCTTTTAAAAGAAGTTTAAAGGACTTCTTTTGCATTTTCTTTTTTTTTTTTTTTTACAGGCAGAGTGGACAATGAGAGAGAGAGACAGAGAGAAAGGTCTTCCTTTTGCCGTTGGTTCACCCTCCAATGGCCGCCGCGGATGGCGCGCTGCGGCCGGCGCACCACGCTCATCCGATGGCAGGAGCCAGGAGCCAGGTGCTTTTCCTGGTCTCCCCATGGGGTGCAGGGCCCAAGCACCTGGGCCATCCTCCACTGCACTCCTGGGCCACAGCAGAGGGCTGGCCTGGAAGAGGGGCAACCGGGACAGAATCCGGTGTGCCGGCGCCGCAAGGCGGAGGATTAGCCTGTTGAGCCACGGCGCCGGCCACATTTTCTTTTCTTAAAAGGAAAATTATAAGAACTGAGAAGACTTCATTACCCACTTTTAGCATCGTATCAGACATAAATGATAACTATATCATAGTGTCAATTGTAAATATTTCATTTAAATATCTTTTACCTTAGAATTCACAATAGTGTGTCTTCATTTTAAATGCTTAATCTGAAGTGTAATTACAGAGATTTTGTGTTTCTCTCCTCATTGTTTTCTCTTCAGGTTTGCCTTAGCAGAATTTGAACAGTTATTAGCAATATAAGAAATGCTAGGCCGGCACCGTGGCTCAACAGGCTAATCCTCCGCCTTGCGGCGCCGGCACACCGGGTTCTAGTCCCGGTCGGGGCGCCGGATTCTGTCCCGGTTGCCCCTCTTCCAGGCCAGCCCTCTGCTGTGGCCCAGGAGTGCAGTGGAGGATGGCCCAGGTGCTTGGGCCCTGCACCCCATGGGGAGACCAGGAAAAGCACCTGGCTCCTGGCTCCTGCCTTCGGACGAGTGCGGTGCGCCGGCCGCAGCGCGCCGACCGCGGCGGCCATTGGAGGGTGAACCAACGGCAAAGGAAGACCTTTCTCTCTGTCTCTCTCTCTCACTGTCCACTCTGCCTGTCAAAAAAAAAAGAAAGAAATGCTAAGCAGATTGCCCCATGCAATGTCCCTAATTTGTCCATCAGTGAATTTTGAGAAACAAGGAGCAAAATATAAAGCCCTAGGAATTCTCAGTTCTTAAAATTAATATTTCCTTAGCATACTGGAACATGTACATCTACTAGTATGAATATTTTAAAGAGCTAACATCTACCATATGCCAATAGCAATCTGCACTGCCTTGCTCTGGCACCTGTGCTACTAACAGCTTAGCAGGCATTACCTTCAGCAGTCACATTCATAAACCTGGAATTTTCTATTCAGCTCCTGTTTGTCACTATTGTCACTTAAGAATGGAGGATGACTTTCCTCTCCCCTCTGCTGTGACAACAAGTAAAGCTGATTAAAATTGCGAGAACATTTTTAATCTCCTATATTCCTTTGCTTTCTTTGCTAAGATTATTCCTGTAATACCTGGTATAACACTTTATATTTCTCCTTGATATTTCTAAGATCTACTCTTATTTCTACCTTCACTGCTGCTAGCCCATCTCAGGCAGCCATCAACTATCTCATGGATCACTGCAAGAACTGCTTAACTCTTCTTCAAATTCCAGCTTCTTCTATCTACTACCCACATTGTTGTCAGAGAATTCTTTTAACTTGAGAAACTTATTGTCATTCCTTGGCCCAACTCTCCCATTTATTCCTGTCTTCTTTGTCCTCATGATAGATTCTGAACTTTTTAGCATGGCTTCTGTGAACCCTGATCTTGAGGCATTTTATTCCCTAATGTCATCTTTCATTATTCTCCACTTCTCTCCTTCACACTTGAATTATACAAAAGTATAAGTAATTTACCTCTCAAAGCATTCTTATTTGTAATCTCTAAATATTCATATATAATTGTGCCAGAAATTCTGTACTCAATTTCCCCTTTTATTAAGAAAAATCATAATGATTAGTTCATGCCTTTCTTATATGTGTCCTGGTATTTACCATACTTTGGTTTTTAAATTATCTCCTTGCATTCTTTTATAATTGAAGGCAAAGTACATTTATTTCAGGATTCAACATTACCCATCATTGTTTTTTAGTACTTAGTATAGTTTTGGCTTGTAGAAGGTGCTCAGTTAATGTGTTGTAACTGCAAAATTACACGTTTTCTTGGAGTTGCATTATTCTTGGACAGCATTTGAATAACTACTAAAGATTTGATGCTCAAATGAATTTCTTTATATTTTATGATGGATCCAATCATAAATTCATTCTTCATATTTTTATAAGAGTCTATAGTTTTTTAAATACTCATTTTATGTTAGTAATGTGATAAATAACAAATTTATAAATAGGGTATTTTAATATAATATGAATATTTGAGGAACTAATTGAATAGTACTATTGATTTCATGCTACCTTCCAGGGAATGTAGCCAGTACTAGAGCTACAAACACAAATAAAATATGGTGAGCATTCATTAATCACTGTCTACACTGTCCAGATCCTGTTATAGAGTTATGTTTGGAATAGTCAATAGGTTTATAAATGGTTTGAATACATAGTGTGGTAATAAAAGGAACAAGGTCAAATATATAAGTTGCTATCTTTAGAAGCAGGATATTTGGTAATTTCATTGTTGAAATGAAAGAAATTGAGGGAGGAAGAGGTTTAGCCAGATTTCATGATTTCCATTTTTAATAGGGTAATATGAAATATTTATTAGTCATTCCTTCATGTATATTTGTAAACTGGGCCACTGAAAATGCTACTCTATAGTTTCAGGGACAGTCCCATTACCAGAGTCACAAATACAGGTAGATGTTATATAATTAAGAATTTTCCTTTTATGCTTTATTCCTAGGAGAAACAATTTAAGGCTTTTAAATTATTTAGAAATAGGAGTGCTTTTGATATTCATGGGTCTTTGTATCACATCCTAGTTTGTACTAAGAGAGATGATGACTCAGGTTCACTGTTGATTACCATGAGAACCAAGCATGTGATGTGATTAGAATATTGAATCTTGGGGCCAGCGCCATGGCGCACCAGGTTAATCCTCCACCTGCAGTGCCAGCATCCCATATGGGCACTGGATTCTAGTCCCAGTTGCTCCTCTTCTAGTCCAGCTCTCTGCTGTGGCCCAGGAAGGCAGTAGAGGATGGCCCCAGGTGCTTGGGCCCCTGCAACTGCATGGGAGACCAGGAGGAGGCTCCTGGCTTCAGATCACCGTAGCTCCGGCTGTAGTGGCCATTTTGGGGGTGAACCATCAGATGGAAGACCCCTCTCTCTGCCTCTCTCCCTCTCTCCCTCTCTCCCTCTCTCCCTCTCTCCCTCTCTCCCTCTCCCCCTCTCCCCCTCTCCCTCTCTCCCTCTCTCCTCCTCCCTCTCCCTCTCTTCTCCCTCTCCCTCCCTTCCTCTCCCTCTCCCTCTCCTTCTTCCCCCTCCCTCCTTTCCTCTCCCTCTTCCTCTCCCTCTCTTCCTCTCCCTCCCTTCCTCTCCCTCCCTTCCTCTCCCTCTCCCTCCCCCTCTCCCTCCCTTCTTCTCCCTCTCCCTCTCCCTCCCTTCCTCTCCCTCTCCCTCCCTTCCTCTCCCTCTCCCTCCCTTCCTCTCCCTTTCCCTCCCTTCCTCTCCCTCTCCCTCCCCCTCTCCCTCCCCCTCTCCTTCCCCCCTCCTCCCCCTCTCCCTCTCCCTCCTTTCTTCTCCCTCTCTTCCTCTCTCTCTCTCCCTCTCTCCCTCTCCTCCTCGCCCCCTCTCCCTCTCCTCCTCGCCCCCTCTCCCTCTCTCTCTCTCCCTCTCCCTCCCTTCCTCTCCCTCTCCTTTCTCTCCCTTTCCCTCTCCCTCCTTTTCTCTCCCTTTCCCTCTCTCTCCCTTCCTCTTCCTCTCCCTCTGTCTCCCTTCCTCTCCTCTCTCTATGTAACTCTGACTTTGAAATAAAAAAAAATAATAATGTTGAACCTTTGAGCAGTCTAACCTCTGAGGAAAGAAGTGGGCTGGAGTTGAGTTATGTGGATTGCTTTGCAATCAATCATACCTATGTAATGAAACAGTAATATAGTCTCTTGACATGAAGCTCAATGGAGTTTACTGGTTAATCAAACTATCAGTGTATCAGAAGTCCATACACCCTGTGTTCTGCTTTTAGCCTTCTCCAAGACTTCTATGTGTCTATAATTTGGTTGCTTCTGATCTGTATCCTATATGACAGAACTGTAATCATAAATGTGATGTTTTCCTGAATTGTGTAAGTCATTTTTGTGAATTCTCGACCTACCGGGACTTGCAGAACCTCAGAGAATTATACCCATTTTTTCATATGGGCAAATGGTGTAAACCTTGAACTCGCTTAGTATCTGAGAAAGTGCTCTGATTAGGAATAACCATGCCCTTTGGAAGTAATACTCAAAACAGAATACATTTAAGGAAGACTGAGTTACTGACTAAATGAGTTGTTACTGTTCTGCAGACTCATGAAATGGGAAATACCTGAGTCACTTTCATTTTCACCTTTGTTCCTCTGCTTCTGTCTTGGTAGCAGTCACATTCATTTTCTCTCATGAAAATATCCTTTGGTTACCCTTCAGTTTTCTCTTCACTGCTTGGAAACCCCAGGAGACATTTAAAAGGTATAGATCAGGTTGGCTTTTAGAAAGTTAAAAGATTGCATTAACCCCTGATGCACATTAGTCTCATTGTAGGTGGTAGTGAACCTCTAAATCCTGACTTAAAAGTTGTTTATTTCCAATAAAAAATGACCCAAATCACTCTTGCCATGTCCATAATAGTCTTTAACCTAATAACTTGTTTCAACTCACTGAGGAACCAAGTGACCCTTCAGATGTACAATTCGTAAGGTACACCATTGAAAACAATCTGCATGTGTTCTGTTCTATAGCAACTGTGCATCTTCCCACAAAAAGGTGATCTCAACATCACACTTGGCAGCCATCTGTACCTTGTGCTTGCTATGTTGATAATACAACTCTAAGCTGAAGGCAAGTTCAGTGAGACAATAATTAAAAATAACATTCCAGCCAGAGTACAAATTGATATTGCTTAAATAACATCTGGCTACATACACCTTCTAGAAAGATAATATTCAGTTCACACAACATTTATGCCATTTAAATAGATAATTCTGCACCTAACTGGAGCAAAAGAAAGGCCTTGTTGGAATTTAAGTTAGAAATTTTGAATATATTTCAAAACAATAAGATTTGCCACAGTCTATTATAAGTTTACTTATACCATTTGAACTCTTATCTGCATAAGAAATTAATACATAATTAAACAAGTAAATTAAAAATCTTTCTTGGTTGCAAAAGTGTTCTACAAAACAAAAAGCTAAAAAGAATGAGCTCCCTACTCCACAAAAACATTGTTTTCTTTTCTTTGTTCATAGTCACATGGTACTTAGGTAGCCAGCACAATTTAAAGCATGAAGTAAATAAACCGTTAAACTGCTGCTATGAAAAAGACAGAAAATATCATGTGATAATATAAGTACATGTGAAGAGGAGAGCTGCAACATTATACAGCCATTTCTATGAACTCTAAATACAAGAAGACCATGACCAGCAATTTACGGGGAAGTGAGTCTTTCTCTGGAAATCAACTTATTCATTATTTGATACTTTAATATATTGTTTCATCAAATTCAAGGAACTCTCTTAGCCACCAGTATGATAAACAAGAACCTTAGAAAAGAATCTTAGAAATAAGGCATATGTTAAAGATGGAGGTTCCAGAATGAACAAAATGTATCCAGTTTGAAGTAGGTAGGTGATATGTTGAAACTCACATGGGAGAGGGTTGGAGTTCTGAACTTGACTTTTAACCTAGCCCAACACAGGTTGTTGCACAGTTGGAGAGTAAACCAGTGGATCTCCCTGTCTGTCTCTCAATCCCTCTCTGTTTGTCTTTGTCTCTGCCTCTCAAATAAATAAAATTTTAAACATAACATAAGCCTCTTTGGGTACAAAAGTGGAAATTAAAGCATTTTCCACAGTATGAATTTCCATTTACTTTCTGAAGAACCCCTCTCTTTTATTGTACCTCAACAATAAACAGAGATAAAACAACAAAAGGTAGAAAATAATTCCATAAACTTAATAGACTGAACAAAGCCACTTAGCATCTGCATAGTATCTACAATCAAGGAAAAACAGGTAAAATGTTCATTAACACTTCAAGAGGCATCAGTGTTTGAAAATTTCTAAGGAAGTAATGACTTGAAATTGTTAGCTAGTGTCGTAATCTGAATAAAAATGCGACAGTAATAGAGGAGGCAACATTAACAAATCTTGTTGATTCATGAAGCAGTGCTGAGTATTTCTTAGATAATTAAGAATATGTGTTATTTTTCTCAGGATAGTTCTTCAGCAGTGATGAGATTGGTTTATTATAAAACTATTGATTGCATTTCCATTGAAGAGTGAAGAAGGGAGGAAGTAGTTTCAAGGGAGCAAAACTCAAGCTAATTATTTTGGGGTCAGTGCATCACAGTAGATTTTTGTGGGAAGGGGAAATTAAGTTTCTCCTCTTTGAATTAAATTTTTAAGTGATGATCTTTGTTTTATGAGAGATATAAAATTATGCTTAATTTATCAAAAAGAAATTAATAAAAATATTCATCATTAGTTTTCCAATTTTCTGCTAATGTATCTGAAAAATCCGTGGATGATGATCCTGCCATCCACATAAGAGACCCAGAAGAAGTCCCTGGCTTCTAGAATTGGCCTCACTCAGACCTTGCTGTTGGGTACATTTGGGTAGTGAACCAGTAGATGAAGGACCAGTCTCTCACTCTCTCTCTTCCCCTTCTCTGAACTCTGCCTTAAATAAAGAAGTAAAATATTTTAAAATGTTTGCTAAATATATACAATGCTCTTATTCATTTTTTGTCCCTCTATGATAATCTTAGATTTTAGATTGTATTTCCTATCAGTAAGATTTAATCTTTTTTATTATGGATCAGCATAGGCCAGTGCATTCAAGAGCTAGCAAAGATGACATGTTTCAATTAATAAATAATTTTATTAATTAATTTTCATTTACATGTTTGTTTTTTGGTTTAACAAAATGAAATAATTTATAGATGAACTGATTGGTGTACTTTTGACTAAACAAACTAACAACTGCAGAATGAGGCCACATTTAATGTTTCAGCTTTCTCTTCAGTGTAGTAGATGAAAACATTGAAACATAACTTTAGGGTTATTCTTTAAATTAAATCAAATCCCCTACCTACTAGATACTTGCTCTCTAGAACTATCAGAGAAATACTTCAAAGCATAACTGGCATCATTGAGTAATGATGTGGCATAAAAGGAAGTTATGGGAATAAATATGAGGCTGACTCCAAAACACTTCAGCAATTCCTTATTCTAGGCTTCAAACATCCCTGATGAAGCAATGGAAATCAATCATTTCCTCTGCGTGAAGCTTGACCTTCAGAAAAAGGTCGAAATGATTTGCTGCAAGTTTATGAAGAGGTGCAAAGAGACCTTCATTAATAGTCTTTTCAGCTTATGTCATTTTTTTTCACCAAAGTGATCTTGAAAGAACCTTCAAAGAAACAGAGATCAGAATATGATTAAAACAGCATCTTATTATCCATCCTTGACTCAGCCTTTCCAAACTTTCCATAAAAACATACAAATGAAGACACAGAAGGAGACAAAATCTCATAGAAATAAGAAATATTCCCAATTATCACACTATTCTCTTTAAGGAAATTCCACTAAACATTTGTACATAAGTATTTTTAGAGTTGAATGAAAATCATAGCTCTTTACAAACTCATTATTTTGTGAACCAAGAGAGAAGGTAAGCAAATTATTCCCCTCCCACTATGTAAATCCTGACTCAAAGACTCAGTACCCAGAATTATCTGCAATCCAACTCCAAAATGGCCAACAGACTTGAGAAAAAAAAAATACTCGGGATCATTAGCCATTAGAGAAGTGCAAATCAAAACTACAGTGATATTTCACCTCATCCCAGGTTGTCATACAGAAATCAACAGATGATAAATTCTGGCAAGGGTGTTGGGAAAAGGTACCCTAAACCTCTGTTGGTAGGATTGTAAACTGATGAAGCCATTGTGGAAGACAGTATGAAGATACCTCAGAAATCTAAATATAGACTTATCATATGACTCAGAAATCCCACTCAGGGGAATTTACCCAAAGGAAATGAAATCAGCATATGAAAGAGTGATCTGTATCCCCATGTTAATTGCAGCTCAATTCACAATAACTAAGATATGGAATCAACACAGATGTCCATCAACTGCATATTGGATAAATAAATTATGATACATACACACACACACACACACACACACAATATGGAAAAAAAATGAAATCCTGTCTTTACAACACAATGGATGTAACTGGAAACTATGATAATTAGTGAAATAAGCCAGTCCGAAAAAGACAAATACCATATGTTTTTCCTGTTTGTGGTAATAACAGAGTACCTAAAAAGTAATGTGTAGGATTGCCGGCGCCACGGCTCACTTGGCTAATCTTCCGCCTTCGGTGCTGGTACCCAAGGTTCTAGTCCTGGTTGTGGTGCCGGATTCTGTCGGGTTGCTTCTCTTCCAGTCCAGCTCTCTGCTGTGGCCCAGGAAGGCAGTGGAGGATGGCCCAAGTGCTTGGGCCCTGCACCCACATGGGAGACCAGGAGGAAGTACCTGGCTCCTGGCTTGGGATTGGTGCAGCATGCCAGCCGTAGCAGCCATTTAGGTGGTGAACCAACGGAAGGAAGACCTTTCTCTCTGTCTCTCTCTCTCTTTGTCACTATCTTACTCTGCCTGTCAAAAAAAGAGTAATGTATAGGAGTGAAATTGATATTTTGAGATTTGATGATTTTTAACAGCCTTTGTCTCACTGTTGAGGAACAGTGTTCTTCTTTGTACTATTTTTTAAAAATCTTTACATAGTTTAGGTTTAATCTTTTGAGTATAAAGTTAACTGAAAATAGATCATTGTAAAAAAATAAGAATGGGAATAGGAGAAGGAAGAGAAAGAAGGATGGCAGCATGGGTGGGAGTGAGGGCAGGGTGGAAAGTATCACTATGTTACTGAATTTGTATGTAGGAAATACATGAAATTTGTAGAAATTAATTAAATTTTTAAAAAAATGTACTTTCATGAGTCCAAGCCAAGAAGTTTTTAATGAAAGAATCATTGGGATATAGAGCATAAATGCACATTATTAGTAAGCATTCTAAATAATTATTTGATACACTAAAGTTTGAAAGCAAGAATCCTGAGTAATTCTTTGATGCACTAAAGTTGATATTACATTTGATCGATTTTCTGATGAGAGATTCCAGTGAACAGACAAGCCTGTAGTGAAGGTGCACATACATGGTCTAACAATGCAGATACCCAATCTTTTGTCGAGTCTTCACATGTGTTACTATAGCAGATCATAGTTTTAAAACCCACTTGATCATATATAAGGCTTTATATTTTTCCATGAGTAGAATGAGAAAAATAAACTTTCTGCTAAGTTAAAAGATACCCTTATTTTGTTAATCTGAGTCAGGCTGACATCAAACTCATATCTTAGCTTGCATAATAAGAAATTGCTACTCCTGGTCTTAAAATTGATCTCTGATAAACTTATGTCTTCTGTCAAGGCATGTTTTCTAATAATCTTTTAATCTTCACTATTCTGTGTAGTGTAGTGTGAGGTTAATTCTTTCTAGGGACTTGAATGCCAAACTTTACCTAGAATTATTGAAAAATAAGACAATTCCTCACAGAGTCTATATGATAACATTAATAGATAAATTCTTCATGAATTTCATTTTTGAGGATAAACAGAATCTTAGAGCTCAGTGATTGTGGAAGTTGAGAAAACTTTAGCAGAAAAAGTACTCCTGTCATAGAGCTGCAGTTGGAGCTTATATCATCTGAATGCATTTTTTTATCTCTTCTTTTTATTTAATTTGTTTGAGAAGCAGAGAGAGAGAGAGAGAGAAACAGAGTGCTCCCATCCATTAGTTCATTCCCTAAATGCCCATAATAGCCATGGCTGGATCAAGCCAAAGTCAGGAGCCCAGGACTCAGTTTAGTTCTCACATGTAGTGGCAGAGTCCCAACCACCAGAACCATCATTTGCTGCATACTGTGCCTTCTCAGTAAGCTGAAATTGAGAATTGAGCTGAGATTTGAACCCAGTTCATCTGATTTGGGTTGCAGACATTCCAAATGGCATCTTATCCACTAGGTAAAATGCCTTTCCTATGTGACATACTTAGGTAGCAACCAGAAATTACACATTAAAACTTTATTTATTTGATTTCAATCATGGGCTTTTGAATCAATCAATAGGATTATCATTAATGGGTGAATCTGAATATATCTTCCTTAGAAGTTAGGAAGTAACGAACTATGTAAATTTTGTGACTTAGGAAATAAAAAATAAAGAAGTGGACAAAAATCATGTTCAGAATCATAACCATGTCTAATTAGATTAGTTATCTTTTTGGCTAATTCAAAGGTTTCATCTTTTTTTAAAATTTCTGGTAGCTATGAAAGTGTTTCACTCAGAACGAGTGTTTGGCTTGGATTCCCAGCTTCAGGCTTTAGCATTGCCGAACTCTGGCAACTGTGGACATTTGGAAAGTGAACCAGTGAATAGGTTCCTCTGTCTCTATCTCTTGTGCTCTCTTCTTTCTGTCTCTATCTCTTGTCCCTCTTAAATAAAATTTTTCCAACTTAATATCATTACTTTTGAGAAACATTTTTAATCTACATTATAGTCAAAGGCTTACTGCTCCACTGAGTAAAGAGATCAACAAATAAAAAGTAAAATGACCACAGTTGAGCAGGATAATAGGCAAGGCTATAAATAAAAATCAAATGAAAAAATATTCAACTTAATATAAAGAAAATTTTAAAATATACACAGCATAAAACTATTCCCCCCACTCCCTCCAACCACCCTCCTCTCTCTTCTCCCCTTTTTTGTAAGATAGCATTTTAAGATTTATTTATTTATTTGAAAGACTAAGTTCCACACAGAGAGAAGGAGAGGCAGAGAGAGAGAGAAAGGTCTTCCATCTGCTGGTTCATTCCCCTATTGGCCGCAATGGCCAGAGTTGCGCTGATCAGAAGCCAGGAGCCAGGAGTTTCTTCCAGGTCTCACACTCAGGTACAGGGGCCCAAGGATTGGGCCATCTTCTGTTTCTTTCCCAGTCCACAGCAGAGAGCTGGATCAGTCGTGGAGCAGTCAGGACTTGAACTGGTGCCCACACGGTATGCCAGCACTGCAGGCAGCAGCCTTACCCGCTACACCACCGCACCGGCCCAGTAAGATAACATTGTAAATTTACATTACAGTAAAAGAGTTTATTTCACCAAATTAAAAGTAGTTTAACAAGTAAAAGGCAAAAAGACCCTAGTTTAGTTGTAATATAGACAATAGCTATAAACAATTGAATGGAAAAATGACAATTTAACCCATATACAGTAATTTTAAAGTAATCACAGATAATTAAAACTACAGAAGTGTAATACTGCTAGTCATTGGTTTGACAAAGCTATAAAACAAAGTTTTGGGGACCAGCACTGTGGTATAACGGATTAAACCACCGCCTGCAGTTTCATCATCCCATATGGGCACCAGCTTAAGTCCCAGCTGCTTTGCTTCCAATCTAGCTCCCTGCCAATGCACCTGGGACATTGGAGGACAGCTGAAGTGCATGGGCACCTGCACCCATATGGGAGACCTAGAAGCTCCTGGTTCCTGGCTTCAGATCAGACTAGCTCTGGCCATTGCAGCCATTTGTGGAGTGAACCAGTGGATGGATGATCTCTCTCTCTTTCTCTCCCTCTCTTTCAAATAAATAAAATATATTAAAAAAAAACAGTTTTACAAAATTGTATTTGCTGCGATACTGATAACCACAGACGGGTGTGTGTGTGTGTGTGTGTGTGTGTGTATGTTATGTGTGTTAGTGTTAATTTAGTTCCCACATATAAGGGATTTATCTTTCTGCATCTGACTTATTTCACTCACCACAAGGAAGGCAATATTATTATATTCTTAGAATTTTATACATGCCACATTGAATTTGTTAAAAATAAATTTAAAAAAATCAAAGTTTTTCTCCATTGTTCAGAAAAAAGAAGATAAAGCAGTGGGCTCTGGCTGACCTAGAAGGAAGCACATTTCTATTCTGTGAACTATCCATGAGGACCACATAGAAAGGCCCTGCAAGAGCTGAGAACGACTTCTGGCCAACATGCAGGGAATAAAGTAGACACTTCAGTCCCGCAACAGCAAAGAATGGAATTCAGGCAGTAATAAGAATGAGCTTACTAGTGTATTTTCTCTCAGTGCCTCCAGTCAGCTTGGCCAACGTCTTTATTTTGACCTTGTGATGACCTTAACAGAGAACTCAATCATGCTGTGCCCGTCTTCTGACTCACAGAATTATGAGCTAATAAATAGACTTGGCTTTAAGCTGCTAAAAAAATAAAATAGTCACAGCACGATTAAACGGGTAGTAGTATATAATTCTTAACAATTTGACAAAGATATAAAACAAAGTTTGACAAAATCTGTATTTGCAGCAAAACTGATACACACATGTCCTTTTTCTTTTTTACATTTTAGCTTCTACATATAAGGGAGAACATGCAGGGTTTGTCTTTCTGTGTCTGGGTTAGGGTTATTAATATACCATTGTATATAGAAAAAGTAGTAATTGTGAAATACAAACTCCAGTTACAGCTCTAAGAACAACTGTTTCTGTTGAATTTTCCCCACCTACTGGAATCATTTAGCTCCAAGATTCTGTTATAGATTTTATAAAAATTTATTTTACTATCATACAAATTGCATGAGGAATTATTGTATTTTTCAATAATATTAGGTAAAGCTTGCCATTCAATTGCCCAGAAAGAATTAACTTCACATTAGTTTACAGAGAATAAATGAATGTTAAAATATTATCATAGAGGTGGGCATTTGGTGTAGGGATTATGATGCTTGTTGGGATCCTGTGTTGGAGTGCCTGGGTTCAGGTCTTGGCTTTGTTTCTGATTCCAACTTCCTGCTGATGTGCACCCTGGGAGGCAGCAGTCATGGTTCAAGTACTCAGTTTCCTGCCAACCACATGAAAGACCTGAATGGAGTTCTGGGCTCCTAGTTTTGGCCTGGTCCAGCCCCAGCATTTGGAAGTATTTGGATTGTGAATCAGTACATGGGAGCTCTCTCTGTTTTTCTTTGCTCTTCTGTGACTTCCATGTCTCTCTGCTTCTCAGATAAAAAAGAATGATTGTCTGTTGGCATTTTGGATCACAAGATTTGTTGAAAAAAACTAGAAATGAAACATCCTGCTAGCCATCTATGCAGAAATTCTGTCTAATATGGAGCAGTTGGAATGTCATTGCTCAGGTTATCTAGGAGGAACACTATCTTGTAGATAGGAAATATGGTCAAGATTATTCCAACAACAAGTGCTCTGCCCAATCTGAAAGCAGCATCTCCCCATGATTGGTACTACAACCAAAAGAACAAGGGAGATATCTAGGAGTAGATACAAAACTGAATGTAAGTCAGAAACAAAAACAAAAAATGAAATCCACTGAAAACAACAAAAACTATATTTGATAACACTGTTGTAGTAAATTGTTTAATTTTTTATTATCATGTAAATATTTTCTACAAGAATCTCTAATAGTATTTTTGAATTGATCCAATGAATCATTTAGGGATCAGAAGTAAGATTTTAAAACTGATTCACAACCATGGATAAGAAGATTTGTATTCATGAAAGACATGTAACTTGGGTGAATTATATGTTTTCTCAGACTGGTTCAGTCGTTGTCTGAATATAAAACAGGCTCAAAATTGGTGTCTCTTAAATGTGAGTTGGGTTCTCTCTACTGTAGAAAGACCTCATAAATCTATGTGTAAGTGAGATTAGTAACTAGGAATGCATAATAAGCAGCTGAATGAATAAAAAAGAAATATAATCTGTGGGGAGGCGGCACAAAGGGCAGGAATGCTTATAAAGAATTAGGGCATGAATGTTTAAAACAGTGCACCCGTTCAACTATAAGTACAGCCTACAATGCATAAGTGAGAAAATAAGGTCAGGTAAGAACTATATTATATGTTAAAGGAAGCATTTATCACTATAGATACCTTGAATTCTCTTACATACGTTTTGATGAATTTTGTGTCCCAGAGTTTGAGATAATTGCATTATTGTTGGTATAAATTAAAAATATGTGTGCACGGCCAGTGCCGTGGCTCACGAGGCTAATCCTCACCTGCGGCACAAGCACCCCGGGTTCTAGTCCCTGTTGGGATGCCGGATTCTCTTCCGGTTGTTCCTCTTCTAGTCCAGCTCTCTGAGGGGCCCGGGAGGGCAGTGGTGGATGGCCCAAGTGCTTGGGCCCTGCACCTGCATGGGAGACCAGGAGGAAGCACCTGGCTCCTGGCTTCGAATCAGCACGGTGCGCTGGCAGCAGCATGCTGGCTGTAAGTGGCCATTTGGGGGTATGAACCAATGGAAGGAAGACCTTTCTCTCTGTCTCTCTCTCTCACTGTCTAACTCTGCCTGTCAAAAAAAAATTATGTGCACAAGATAACTATTTGTTTAAAGATGAATTAACTTTATTGGGAAAGAAAGAAAACTTGTGGAAATGGTATGATTGAGATTCCCCTTGAAAATTCAGTATAATTTTATCATGAAACACTGACAATTTTTATAAAATGGAAACAACACAAGTAACCACACAGATAAGGAAAGGAAACTATGTGCATCTATGGTCTTTCCACTTTTTATTTGTTTAATATTTGGTTAGTAGTGCTATCAAGCATGCAACTATGGAATTTTTGAATATGGGTAGATAATATTTTGAATGTAATGTAAGGCTAAATATGTAGATTAATCCTCTTCTTTTTTATTATTATTTTTTAAAGCCATCGTTCTGTTTTTCTTAAGATTTATTTATTTATTTGAAAGTCGGAGTTACACAGAGAAGGAGAGGCAGAGAGAGGTCTTCCATCCGCTGGTTCACTCTCCAATTGGTCGCAACAGCCAGAGCTGTGCCAATCTGAAGCCAGGATCCAGGAGCTTCTTCCAGGTCACCCACAGTGGGTGCAGGGGCCCAAGAACTTGGGCCATCCTCCACTGCCTTCCCAGGCCACAGCAGAGAACTGGATGGGAAGAGGAGCAGCCGGGACTAGAACCAGCGCCCATATGGGATGCCCGCTTCAAGTCAGGGTGTTAACCCACTGCGCCACAGCGCCGGGCCCAAGATTAATCCTCTTCTAAAAGTGACTGAAGTAAGACAATGGTATCAAAGTTTGGGGATCCAGCAGGCATGCAAGTAACTTTACAGGTCAATGAGGCATGACCTGCTCAAAAAAACCTACTTCCTAAACTGAAAGAGTTAAATGGAAAAATGTGGCAACATAGGTACAGAGGTAGGAAGTGAACTGGCCAGGCAAGCTAGGATAGACACAAGAGCACCAGAGTGAATACTTATATGGTATAGATTGGGAGTAGGAACTGAGAAAAGTTATCTGTTCAGTAAGCTGGCAAAAGTGGCATGTACCTCTCTTTTGGTCTTGTATTGTACATCTTAGTGTAGGTCTACTTACTTCATAATATATTCAGATAACAATGTTTTTCTCTACTTCTGTGAAATTTTAGTGGCCCTATACATTTATTGTAGATATATGAGCACTCTGAAATTGGAGTTACTGTTAACTAATGTTGATTATAATGCAACAATTACTATAGTGTTGAGATAACCTGATTTCACAACACAAAGGTTAGTCTATATCTACTTAATAAAGAATGCAATTTAATTATATTTTATAAGCCCAACATATCAAACAATTTGTGTCTGAGAACAGTAATGTGGATAGGATTATTATACTATTTCTAGTTCAAAATATTTTCTTGACCCTTGGATTCTCCAAATATTACAACTCTATTTCATTTTTATGGAGAAACATTTACAGAGATTTGTCTATATATATTTTGCAGTTTCAATCACAAAAGACTGTGTGTTATATTTCTCAGCCTTATTTTCTATCCCTTCATATCTCTATATCTTCCAGTTACCTCTAATATAAGCCCCATTAGATGTCCCATTTTTTAAGATGGCATCCATTTTTGTTGCACTGAATTATATTTTTTATAATGACAAAGTATATGTAATCTAAAATTTACCATTTTAACCATTTTTAAGTGTATACTCAGCAGCATTAAATATATTCACATTGTGGTACAACCACCACCTATATCCAGAATTTTTAAAAATCTAAACTTTGTATTCATTCAATAATAATTCAGTAGTCTCCCTCCCCAAGACCTTAGTAACTTCTATTCTACTCCTTATCTCTATGAGTCTAATCATCTAATCACCTCAAGTATGTGAAATTATATGATATAGTCCTTTGCGTCCTGTTATTTCACCTAGCAATGTGCCCTCACGTGTCATCCATGTTGTAGCATGTGCCAGAATTTCATTTTATTTAAAGACTTAAGAACAATCCACTACATGGATATCTGATATTTTGTTTTCCTGATCATCTGTTAATGGGAATATAAATTGTTTCCATATAAGCTATTGCATTTCATTTTTATTTTTTTACATTGCAGCAGAAAATGTGGTCCATATTATTTAAGTTATGTGTTTTCTTGAGTTTATTTGGCCCAGAAATAACATTATTTTGAATTAAGACTGAATGGGGGAAATAGAGGATGGAAAGGAATTTCAAGGGAGACTTTTAATTTTCTTTGAGTTAAAAGAATTTTCCCATTAAGACATATTAATTATATTTGAATAATAAAACATAACTTTGCTTTACATTGGGAGATATGTTTCCTTTTTCTCTAATCAATATCTCAATTACCCATAAGCTTGTATTTGAGTTTAACTGAGTTTGAACAGGCCCTTCTTATCTAATTTCTTAATGTCTCCTCTTCTGGAAAATGAGTAACAGTCAAATTAGAAGGCTATGATAGTATCTTTTTACAATGAAGGTTTCAGCAAATACAGGTTGATCTTCTGGGGCTCTGCTTATCTGAACAAATCAATTATGGATATTCAATGAAAAGAGGATTAACCAGAGGCCAAGGGCTGATAGTATGGAAACACGCTGGGTTCCTAGAGAATGGAAAACCACAGTAACTCTATTTCCCAAAATATGGTAGATCCATTATAAGGAATTCAAACAGCTGAAAAATGAAATGAAAGGAAATGAAATGAAAAAGAATAAAATATTGAATGGAGAGTTCAAAAATAGAATTACCGCAATGTTACCTCTTCGTTACAGAATTCCAGTAAATACATAATAAAGGAATGAGGAAAATACAAAATTATTCTGTGCAAAATAATAATAGCTGGACAAGGCCTACTGATAAATACAAAATATATGCCCAAACTTCATCCAGGTTGTAACATCTGACTAGATCTTTTATTTTTTATTTTTATTTATTAATATAAAGAGAACAGATTTTATTTATTTCATAAGTACAAATATAACAAGATAACCATACTTCACTTCCTCTGTATCTCTGTCCTTCAGTCCTCTTATTTCCTTCCTTCCATTTTTTCTTTAATTTTTTAAAAAATACAATTTCAATCCATTCCATAGTTGCAGGCTTAATGCACTACAACCAAAATATTAAACAAGTAAAAAGTGGAAAGACTGTAGTTGCACAGGAGTTTCAATAAGGGCTTGGAACAAATTCCTATATAATTTTTGTATTCTATATTAGTTACCACGTATCAGAGAAAATGTATAATATTTGTCTCTTTGGGATAGGATTATTTCACTTAGCATACTGGTCTCCAGTTACATTTATTTTATTGCAAAAGATAGGATTTTATCTTTTTTATGGCTGAGTAGTAGTCCATAGTATTTACATTTCACATTTACTGTATCCAGTCATCAGTTGATGGACATGTTAATTGAGTCTCTATCTCAGCTATTGTGAATTGCGTACAAAACATAATTTTGATTTTATATATAAGGGACAAAAAATTCTGCAGAGGGAGTGGAGTGGGAGAATGTAAATGAGTATAAAACTTAATTTTTATTTAATGGCTATTGTGAATTGAGATACAATAAACATGGGGGAAGAAGTAACTCATGGTGATTTCTTATCATTTGGGATGGCTGAGTCATATGGTAGGTCTGTTTCCAAATTTCTGAGAAATCTCCATGCTTTCCTCTACAATGGTTATTCTAGGTTATATTCCTATCAACAGTGAATTAGGGTAGCTTTTTCCCCACATCCTCATCAGTATTTATTTTTTTTATAGTTTTGGATGATAGTCATTCTCACTGGGGTGAGGTGAATCCTCATAGTGGTTTTGATTTGCATTTCCCTGAAGACTAGTGATCATAAGCATTTTTTCATGTGTCTGTTGGCCGTTTGTATTTCATCCTTTGAAAATCGCTTGTTACCATTATTTGCCCATTTCTTAACTGGATTGTTTGCTTTGTTCTTGTTGAGATTTTGATCCTGGATATTAATCCTTTACCAGTTGCATGGTTGACAAATATTTTCTCCCATTCTGTTAGTTTCCTCTTCACTTTGCTGGGTATTTCCTTTGCAGTGCAGAAGCTTCTTAGCTTGATGTAATCTTCTTTGTCAATTTTGCGTTTACTGCCTTTACTTCTGGGGTCTTTTCCAAAGAAGTCTTTGCTTCTGCCAATGTCTTGCAGAGTTTCCCTGATGTTTTGCCTCTAATAACTTTATAATATTTTTTTTTGACAGGCAGAGTGGACAGTGAGAGAGAGAGAGACAGAGAGAAAGGTCTTCCTTTTGCCGTTGGTTCACCCTCCAATGGCCGCCGCGGACAGCGTGCTGCAGCCGGCGCACCGTGATCGTCCGATGGCAGGAGCCAGGAGCCAGATGCTTCTCCTGGTCTCCCATGGGGTGCAGGGCCCAAGCACTTGGGCCATCCTTCACTGCACTCCCGGGCCACAGCAGAGGGCTGGCCTGGAAGAGGGGCAACCGGGACAGAATCCGGCGCCCCAACTGGGACTAGAACCCGGTGTGCCGGCGCCACAAGGCGGAGGATTAGCCTGTTGAGCCATGGCGCCGGCCATAATTTTATAATATTAAGTCATAGATTTAGATCCTTGATCCATTTTGAGTTTATTTTTGTATGTGGTATAATGTAGGGGATGTTTATCAAAGATTGGTTGGTTGTAAATGGATGGATTAATTTCTAGCTTTTCTGTTCTGCCAGTTTATATATCTATTTTTGTGCCAGTATCAAGCTGTTTTGATGATAATTGCCCTGTTGTAGGTCTTTAAATCTGGTGCTATGATGCCTCCAACTTTGTTTTTGTTGTATGATTGTTTTAGCTATTAAGAGTTGCTTGTGATTCCATATGAATTTTAACATTACTTTTTCTGGATCTGAGAAGAATGTCATTGGTATTTTTATTGGGAACACATATAGAGTCTGTAAATTGTAAAAAATGGACATTTTGATATTAATTCTTCCAATCACAACCATGGAAGATTTTCCTGTCTTTTGTCTTCTTCTATTTAATGTTTTGTAATTTTCATTTTACAGATCTTTCACATCCCTGGTTAAATTTATTCCAAGGTATTTATTTATTTTGCTCTCATTGTTTGTGTCTACAAAGGCTTCTGATTTTTGTGTGTTGATTTTATATCCTGCAACTTTATCAAACTCCCTTATGGGTTCAAATCATCTCTTAACAGAGTCTTTTTGTTGCTCTCTATATAGGATCATGTCATGTGCAAATAGGGATAATTTAACTTCCTCCTTTCCAATTTGTATCCTTTTGATTTCTTTTTCTTACTTAATGGCTTTGCCTAAAACTTATATTGAATAGCAATGGTGAATGTGAGCATTATTTTCTTACTCAAAATCTTAGTGGAAATGCTTCCAAATTTTCCCCATTCAATATGATGCTTGGTGTGGGTCTGCCATATACTGCCATGATGGGATTGAGGAATGTTCCTTGTATACCCAATTTGATTAATGTTTTTATTAATGTTTTTCTCATGAAAGGGTGTTGCATCATGTCAGATGATTTCTCTGCATCTAGTCAGATTATCATATTCTTTTATTCTTTAATTTGTTAATATGATGTATCACATTTGTTGATTTTGATTTTCAGATGTTGAGCCATCCCTGCGTACTAAGGATAAATGCTATTGGTTTGGATGAATGATATTTCTGATGTGTTGTTGGATGATTAGCTAATATTTGTTGAGGAATTTTTCATCTATGTTCATCAGGGATATTGGTCTATAGTTCTCTTTCTTTTTTGTATCTTTCTAGTTTTGGAATTAAGGTGTTGTTGGCTTCATAGAAGAGTTTGGAAGTATACCTTTTGCTTCAGTGGTTTTATCACTAGTGAGAAATTTCTAATTGCTATAATTTCATTGTGAATAGCTTTCAACTTCACTAACTCATCTAAAACAGCAGTCCATCATTTGCAATGATCCTTTATTTATTACAATTACAGCATAAGAAACAATGTGGAAAGGAAAAGGTAACTAGATGCAGATTCAGAATTTAGAACCAGTTACTAAACTGCATGGCTTTAAGTGGAGCATTTTACATAGCAAGTCCATCTGCCCACATCTCTAAGAGTTGGATTGAGCCATTTTTGGACCTCTATAGGCCTGAAATGTCTTTTCTTACTAAATATAGTATTTATTCATTCTTCTTATTCTTTTTTAAATTACAAAAACAACTCATGCCAAACCTGGGTGTGTCACCTCAGGCACTCCCTCAACCCTGGAGAACTGAACCGAGCTCTCAAGGGTTGAGGGAGTGCCTGGGGTGACACACCCAGGTTTGGCATGGTAAATTTTTTCTCTTTTTATTTTTTTAAATCAGAAAGGAGGTTTATTCTGCTCAGCTGAAGTTCCTCTGCTCTGCTAAGTTCCTCTCCTCAATGGAGACCAGTGCCTGAGTGCTAGCCCCAGTAGGTGTAATATTCGTACTCTCTGTCCCAAGTACCACACAAAGGATCTATGCAGTCCTCAGTGTAAGTTCAGATTGCCCAGCTAGCTATGTCTCACTAGGTAAGCAGGAAACCCCAAGCTTGTTGAATCTCGCACTGAGACTGCTCAAATCCCAGCCACACCGTGATTCCTCCCACACACCCTCAGTCCCCCCACCCCCCAGTCCTGGTACAGAAGCCTCCCATAGTCACAAACTCCTCTCTCCCTATTAGTTCTCCTCATCAGAGTTGGGAGTATCCACTCTGCTGGTTGCTGGGAGCAAACGTGAGGCTGGCGCAGCTGTTATATATGTCCAAAATGATGTCCACCCTATTGGCTTATTACAGGACGCTGTTGTAAAGTGAACAGGGAGAGAGAAATGGTCCATCCTATCATTTTGTTTTTTGTTTTTTTTTTTTCCCCTCCTTTAGTTTGGTTGGTGATCTTTCCCCCATGGGGCTCCAAGCCAGGTTCCCTCTAGGTTCTTCCTGCAGCTTTTTCACCAGTGGCTTGGGCTGCTGAGGTCTGGTCTCACCTCACTTTCCAGTGCTGGTATATAGGTTCTTGACTGCTGGAGTGTTGAGCTGTGGGCACCCAAGCCCTCAGCATACATTCCCTGTATCCCTCTAATTTCAGTAGATTTTCCTCTGCCATTTTCTCCCTAACTCTTCCTGAGACTATACTCTCTCCACTTTTTTTTTTTTTTTTGGACATATGATAGAGTTAGACAGTGAGACAGACAGAGAGAAAGGTCTTCCTTCCATTGGTTCAACCCCCCAAATGGCCGCTATGGCCAGCGCACTGCACTGATCCGAAGCCAGGTGTCAGGTGCTTCTTCCTGGTCTCCCATGTGGGTGCAGGGCCCAAGCACTTGGGCCATCCTCCACTGCCTTCCTGGGCCACAGCAGAGAGTTGGCCTGGAAGAGGGGCAACTGGGACAGAATCGGCGCCCCAACCGGGACTAGAACCTGGTGTGCCGGCGCCACAAGGTGGAGGATTAGCCAAATGAGCCACAATGCTGGCCTCTCCACTTTTGTTAAACTATCTTCTCCTGGGCTAGAACAGTAAGCTCCCTTCCTACTCCACCATCTTGGAACCACTGACCTCAAGCAGTTATCTTAACTGCTGTGCCAAATGCCCATTGCACAGTAGTATTTTTTTTTAAGATTTATTTTATTTATTTGAAAGAGTTACAAAGAAAGAGAGGGAAAGAAGGAGAGAGTGGTCTTCCATTCCACTGGTTGATTCCCTAACAGCCAGAGCTGAGTTGATCCAAAGCCAGGAACCAGGAGCTTCTTCTGGGTCTCCCACACAGGTCCAGGGGCCCAAGGAGTTGGCTATCTTCTATTGCTTTCACTGGCCATAGCAGAGAGCTGGAGTTGAAGAGGAGTAGCCGGGACTCAAACCAGTGACCATATGGGATCGCAGCGCTGCAGACTGGAGTTTGGAGCTTTAACCCACTGTGCCAAAGTGCGAGCCCCACACAGGAGTATTTTTTAAATCATTATTATTGGGACCAACATAGTGGCACAGCAAGTTAAGCCACAGCTTGTGACACCAGCATCCCATAGTGGAACACAGGTTTGCCCAGATGCTCCACTTCTGATCCAGCTCCTTGGGAAGACAGTAGAAGATGACCAAAGTATCTAGACATTGCCACTCATGTGAGAGACCCTGATAGAGTTCTTGGCTCCTGGCTTTAGCCTGGCACAGCCCTAGCCTTAGTGGCCATTTAAGGAGAGAACTAGGAGATAGAAGATATCTTTCTCTCTTCTTCTCTCCCTCTCCCTCTGCCTCTCCCTCTGTCACTTTGCCTTCCAAACAAATAAATAAATCTTTTTTAAAAATCAAAAACAAAAAAAAGAAAAGAAAAACAACTCATGGCACAATATGTGTAATGTCATTCCAATTTTTTTAAAAACTCTCAATATTAACTTACATTACTTCAATATTTATACTATGTCTTTGAAAAAAGAAACAAGGAACTAGTGGAGGTAGTTTAAGGACTTGGAATAAAGATTATACACTGACTGGTAATGTGGTCATTCCATCATTTATTCCCTCTGTTTCAATCATTACTAGCATTGCATTTTAAAATTCAATAAAATACATGACACAATCCATTACTAAAACAGTTTATTTATTTCAGAAGTTGTATATTTTCTCAAAGATATGTCATTCTGATAATATTTTCATGCAAATTTGTTGTACATAAAATGATTATCTTAATACAAATGGATACTCTGTGGATAGGATTCCAGTGGTTTATGAGATAGTTTATTTTAACTTGCCTCTTTGAATTTAATATTTCTAAATTATTGCTGGTCAAATAGCATCTAGCCAATTCATAAATTTCTAACACTTAATCCAGATAAACATCTTTCCAAGAACTTTTATTCAGAAACAGGTTTGGAAAGGTTTTTGTTTCTCTCATAAAAATTTCTGCTGTCATAGTACTAGAGATACTTTTGTTTTAGGGTGACATTGATACATATCTGCTTAAATAAGTGAGCATTCCAAACTCATACTGACATTTGATTGGAATAACAAGTTCACATGTAGTGTGAACTGACCCAAACAATTCCACTAAAGTTCATGAAAAATACAAGATATTTTGTTATGTGTGTTTACTCCTAAAATGGAATAGTCTTTGGTTGCTGTCCCTTGTTCTAAAATCTAATCTTCTTCAGGTTTATGTGGTGAATATTAAAAACAACAGATGCATAGAATCAAAACATAGGGAAAGAGAAGGAAATAAAGCTGTTTATTATTCATGTAGATATTACTGAGACTTTTTCTAAAAGCTATTTTCAATGGAAATTGTATAGTATAAATATAAATCCTTTTACCTGACTTACAAGGCCATTCATGTTCAGATCCTTGCAGTTCTTCAGCCTGTAGTTTTTCTTTCCCCATTTTTCATTCCATCTCAACCAAACTTATATACTTATTTTATATCTGACTTTATATGATTTTATGCCTCTGGGACTACCTGCTATCTTTTCTGCCTAGTGTGTTCTTGCTTTCTTCCTCATCTGGCAAATGCCTCCTATTCACCTCACAATGTCAACTTCAGTATTTCTTCATCCTTATACTTTTTTATTCCAGCATTTACCAGAACTTTCACACACTAAAGTCTGATATAGATGTTGGGCCTGGATATTTCAATTAGATGAAATAGACCAAACAATTATAAATAAGTTTAGAATTATCTTAAGTGGAAGCATAGGGTGTTATAAGGAGGCACAAGTAATCCAAACTGGTATAGGCAGCAAGACACTGTTAATGTCGTGCTGTGCCACCAAGAACACCCTTCAGGACTAAGAGAGTCACTTATTCATCTTCTGAGATTGTTGACAACTAATAGTCATACATGAGACCATTTTGGGTAATTAAAATTTCCCTTGGCCAAAGGGAACTACCTCAAACCAGATTTATACTTTTGTCCCAGGGATAGTTCAAAATGGATTGGAGAATGCAAAGACCCAACCCATTTGCATGAATTTATGACTATTGCAGCTTTCTGCATGATTATCTAAGGCTTCTGATAAATGGCATCACAGTGCAACTTCTACCCAGTTCCCTCATACCTTTTCAGATATTGATCCCAAAAACATTACTAATAAACCTCCACATACATATTTTCTTGTCAGAGTTTGTTTTCCTGGGAACCTGAGAATATGACTTAGATAGAAGAGAAGGGTTTCAGGGAGAAATTAACATCTGGGGTACCAGTAAAAAGATATATTGTAGATAACCAAGTGAGGGAAGTGGGAAAAATTCTATATTTAGAGTGAACAGCTTGTGTAAATTCCCAGGAGAAAGAGGGAAAGCCTATTTTATTTTGTTTGCTTATTTGACCATGAAAAGGCAATTAAATTAGAGTATGAGGTGAATAGCAAAGAGACATGAGGCTATATATTACAGAAAAATCTGAGTCACAAAAGACAACCTTGTAAGTCAAGTGTAACTCATAATAACTTTGTCTGAGACTTGATTTCACCATTAGGTAGAATTTGGTACATCTTTGCATTTCTCATATAAGAACACTTCAAAAAGTTGGTAGAAAAATAGAATTAAAACATCAGTTCATTTTGTTGCAAAAAATAAAATATTTTTATAATATAAATTTTCTATGAACTTTTGAAAGACTCCTTATATAGAATTTAGATACTAACAAAAAATTAATAAGAAAGCAGATTTTGCTCAATGTGTTATAAAGCCAGAGATCTTTTCATCATATAATGCCCAGCACAAAACAATAAATGTATTTTATATATATATATATATAATTTATGATAGTTTGAAGATATGCCCACCTATTTATTGATATTTCTCCCATCTATATGTAAAGCAAATTTCTCTCCTCTTGAATATGGGCTAGAAGTGACACCTTGATAGAAAATTGTGGGGTCGGCGCTGCGGCTCAATAGGCTAATCCTTCACCTGTGATGATGGCACACTGGATTCTAGTCCCGGTCGGGCGCCAGATTCTGTCCCGATTGCCCCTCTTCCAGTTCAGCTCTCTGCTGTGGCCTGGGAGGGCAGTGGAGGATGGCCCAAGTGCTTGGGCCCTGCACCCCATAGGAAACCAGGAGAAGTACCTGGCTCCTGGCTTCGGATCAGTGTGGTACGCCGGGCGCAGTGCGCCAGCCGCAGCGGCCATTGGAGGGTGAACCAATGGTAAAGGAAGACATTTCTCTCTGTCTCTTTCTCTCTCTCACTGTTCACTCTGCCTGTGAAAAAAGAAAAAGAGAAAGAAAAAAAAAAAGAAAGAAAATTGTGGAAGCTTTCCATGTGTCTTTAGAGGCTGAGATACATAGCTTCTAGGTGGCAATTCAGCTAGTGAGCCCACTGTGCCTCTGTCAACTTGCCTGCCCCATCAGCCATCTTGGGAACACAACCTGCAGTCTTACTCAAACCTTCAGTTGATTCTGTGATTCCTCCTATCTGCACTTCTCCACTGCTGGGTTTCAACTCTTGCAGGTGATGCTCTAGACCCTGTTGAGAAGTAATAAGCTACTCATTGTGTATCTTCTGAATTATTTATCTATGGAAACCAAGGTAATTAATGATTTTCTAAACATAGGGATTTGAAAATAGTTTGCACCAAAATAAACTAATCTTTTAATTCCACTTTTTCTTAAACTTTGTGAAATCCTCTCATGTGTTGTCTTTAAAACTAAACAAAAATTTCCAAAATCCACTAGTAAACAAGGTTGTGGTCAGAAAAACCTTTCCTTACCTTTATTTTTTTTTCCTTTTATATTTCCTAAAATATGAGAACTTGTGAATTCTTTTTAGGTAATCTCTGCTGTGGTAAGGAAATAAAGGAGCAGTACTGCCTATGTGACTGACCTAGCAAGGGAAATAGGCAGAGAGGATACCTTTTTAAGACATAAGTGTCTATAATATGATTTTCTGTGTGTATGTTGCCTATCTGAACTGCCAAACACCTTTATTAATTCTATCTCCAACTCATTACAGCAAAAAGCCTCTGTCCATTAGAAATATTCCATTGACTTTTAGATGAAGCTATATTTAAGATTGAACCAACTCAGTATTTTCCCTCTCTAACATGAAGTAATATTTGGAAGACTGTGAGCATAATAATAAAAATACAACCAAACACCTAACTGAACAAAAGAAGAAGGGGTGCTAATTTATCTTTTCTTTTTTTGAGTCAATATGAATGAGTATACTTCAAGAAGTTTTTGGAAAATGGAATTAAAATAAGATTTCATTTTGGTGCAAAAAGTTTTGAAATCAATATATATGAAGGGGTCTTCAAAAAGTTAATGGAAAATAAATATGAGATGACTGTACATGTGGTTCACTGATTTTTTTCATGATAGCACAGTTTTTGGTTTCCCATTTCTATGAACTTTTTTGAAGTACCTTCATATGCTTTTCTTGTTACTGTTACCAGAATTGAAAATGAAGCCAAGTAATACTGTGGCAACCAAGGAGGAATTCTGTTAGATAAGGTTTTTTTTTTTAATTTATTTTTTATTTTTTGACAGGCAGAGTGGACAGTGAGAGAGAGAGACAGAGAGAAAGGTCTTCCTTTGCCGTTGGTTCACCCTCCAGTGGCTGCTGTGGCTGGTGCGCTGCGGCCGGCGCACCGCACTGATCCGATGGCAGGAGCCAGGTGCTTCTCCTGGTCTCCCATGGGGTGCAGGGCCCAAGCACTTGGGCCTCCTCCACTACACTCCCTGGCCATAGCAGAGAGCTGACCTGGAAGAGGGGCAACCAGGACAGAATCCGGCGCCCCGACCAGGACTAGAACCTGGTGTGCCGGTGCCACTAGGAGGAGGATTAGTGCCGCGGCACTGGTGTCATGAGGTTTTTTAAAAAAATACTATATTAATATAAAGAGAACAGATTTCATGTATTTCACAGGTACAATGCTAAGAAGAAATGTGCCATACTTTCCTCCCTCTGTCTTTCCTTCCCTCAATCCCTTCCTTCCTTCGTCTCTTTAATTTTTGCAAAAACATAGTTTCAGTCTACTCTAATATCACTGGCTTATTGGACCACCAACATAATATTCAAAAAGTAAATAATGGAAAGACCACAAATACATAATATAAACAGATCTAAAACAACAGTCAGATCACATGATACCCATTTCGTTCCTATACATTTTTTGTGTATTCTATATTACTACTACATATCAGAGAAAACATGATATTTGTCATTTTGGTACTGGTTTATTTCACTAGACATAATAGTTTTCAGTTCCATCCATTCTGTCCCATTAATATAAAAGACAGGATTCCATTCTGTCTTATGGCTGAGTTGTATTCCACAGTGTGTTTTCTTTATCCATTTATCAATTGGTTAATGGACATCTGGGTCGATATTTTAGCTATTGAGCTATTGAGCTGAATTAAACATGGGGGTACAAATAACTCTTTCATATGCTAATTTACCCAAACAAAGTGAAATCAGCATATTAAATCTGCATGAGATTTTAAACACATCTGAAAACAACAAAGGTGGCCCTGGCCTCATTTGAGGCAAAGAGCTATGACTAAGAATTCTGCATAAATCCAGAATATTCAAAGATCTGCCTATTCACTGACATACTAAATCAACAACCTACCCACAGCCAGGGAAATGCAAAGGAAATGTATCTCTACCTTTAGAAGATTGGATTCACAGCAAAAAAAAAAAAAAAAAAAAAATCCCACATCTAGTGTTTTGTTGTTGTTGTTGCTGTTTTGTTTGTGTGTTGAGAAGCAGAAATATAAAAAGACTGAGAGACAGAGACAGGAAAGAAAGAACTGTCATTCTGTTGGATCATTCCCCTAAATGCCTGCAAGGGCTAAGGCCTGGCTATTGAAGTAGGCAGGCATACAGGTTAAAATCGATTAGGTTTGTGGGCTGGAAGACCACTGAAAGACCACACGTTCACCATGCCCCTGTGTGACCTCACGCCCTACCTAATACCTTCACCATGCCCCTGTATGACCTCATCCCCTACCTGGCCACACCTGGGTGCCCACCAGCCAAAAAGGTTAATTAACCACTCCCCTTTGGAAGATTCTCCAGAAACAAATAAATAAACAAACAAAAAAAATGGATTGTCTCTAGAAAAAATAATTTGAAAAGAAATCTTCAGGAGGCTATGAATAAAATTTTAATTTCTAGATGTATAAAAAAAATTGATAGAAGGCAAAGGAACAAGCAAATGTGCCAAAAAAGATAATAGAATATTTAAAACTGAATGTTTTATATTTGTTGAAATTAAGCATTTTGTGAAAGATTTAAATAGCAACTGGACTCAGTAATTTGTGAATTAGAAAAAAAGAAATCAGAATATTACATAGATGAAGAAAAAAATACAAATACCTGTAAAAGAGTTGTCATGTATTGAGCTAAAATATATATTGTGATAAGAACCTCCATACAGGGCCGGCACCACAGCTCACTAGGCTAATCCTCTGCCTGTGGTGCCGGCACTCCAGGTTCTAGTCCCAGTTGAGGCACCAGATTCTGTCCCGGTTGCTCCTCTTCCAGTCCAGCTCTCTGCTGTGGCCCAGGAAAGCATTGGAGGATGGCCCAAGTTCTTAGGCCCTGCACCTGCCTGGGAGACCAGGAAGAAGTACCTGGCTTCTGACTTTGGAAAGGCGCAGAGTGCCGGCCGCAACGTGCTGGCCTTAGCAGCTACTTGGGGGGTGAACCAACGGAAAAAGGAAGACCTTTCTCTCTGTCTCTCTCTCTCTCACTGTCTAACTCTGCCTGTCAAACAAAAAACAAAAAACAAAAACAAAAACAAAAAAAACAGAACCTCTATGCAACAGAAAGGATTTTTTAAGGCTGACTACATCTAGTAAATATCATAATTGATACCACAGTTTTTATTACAGGGCACTCAGTTTAGCCCCACTTACCACCCTGCAATGCAGCATGGAAGAAAGGTCCTCCAGCCAATGTGTTAGTCAATTAAGTGAAACATAGAATGACTAAGCATAAATATTTTTGAGTCTGTATTCAAAGAATTTACTAGAATTCTATTAAGATACAATTATAGTCCTAGTTAAAAATATGCAGTAAATGTTGTGTACCTGACTAAAGTCTGAAATTTGAATAATGATGGCTAGAAACCCAGAGATTAACCTGCTTTAGTATATCAATATTCACAAACAAGGGCTATTCTGTTGCAGGTGAGAGAAGTTATTAAAAATAAACTCCACATTAAATAAAGAGTATCAGTATTTAAAGGAGAAACATGAATCATAAACAAAAAGGTAAAAAGCAAACACCTTTATTTTAAAAATTATTTACTTGAAAGGCAGAGTTATAGAGAGGCAGAGAGAGAGAGAGAGAGAAAGACAGGGAGTTCTTCAATCTGTTGGTTCACCCCCCAAATAGCCTCAACATTTGGATCTGCAGTCCGAAGCCAGGAGCCAGGAGTTTCTTCTGGTTCTCCCATGCAGGTGCAAGAGACCAAGGACTTGGGCCATCTTCCACTGCTTTCCTAGGCCATAGCAGAAAGCTGGATCAGAAGCAGAGCAGCTGGGATTCGAACCAGCACCTGTAAAGGATTCCGGCACTGTGGGCGATGGCTTTACCCAAGCTTTTAACCATATTTGTCCCGATATAGTTCTAATTTCACATTGAACCGGAGTTCAAGGTTAATACTACATTGGAGACTTATCACTGTGTTAGCATTTTATATTAGTAAAATATATTTATGTACTAAATTTTATATAATTTATTCTTATCCTGCTTATTATATTAATCAGTATGATATGATTTTATTTGTTTCTGAGTTAAAAATAAATAAACTTAAAAACTATTTAGTGGACAAAAAATAAAAAGTACAAGTTTACTTCTAAGAGAAGATAGACTGTTCAGGTAATCTTATTATACCTGCCCCACAATTTTAACCTATGAGCTTGATTTCATAAAACATATCACTTGAAAGCCTTAAGAATGGCATAAGAATTTTTAGCCTTAAGAATGGCATAAGGATTTTTCTATCAAATGCATTTCTCTATAAAAATATTAAGGCTTTCACAAAATGAAAATCACCAGGGACTTATCTACTGACTACTATTTCTTATTCAAACAATTGATTGATTATTTCATATGTTTAAGAGTAAATATCTTCAAGTTGTTCCTCATGATCTCATTAAAACTATGAAGAAAACTATGATATAAATTTAAGTGAAGCAGCTGCACTTCACAAAGACTGGCAGAGCTAAACTCATCATATGACTCATCTCCAGAAGTATTTTTGCTTACCCTATTAATATCATGTACTTCTGTCAAACTTAGAATGTTTTATATGGCCTTATGGAAACATAAGGTAAATAAGTATAATATTTGCAACATCTATATGCCATCTTTTTTCCTCCTAGAATTCTCTATTTTACCAGTTTATATTAAAAAAAAAAAACTCCTCTGACATTTCTCAATGTTTCAAAGTCATTGAAAGTGAGAGAATTTTGAATGCCATCTGTTGCTTCAAATCTGCAGTTTTTCCATAAGGGTGGTCCTCATATATTTTCATAGTTTCATATGGCTGGTTTTCAAAATTGCAAACTCTTCCAGGTCACAGATTTTGCAAGTGGATTGGAGCACAATACTTATGTACTTCTGCTCATAATAATATCAATATCTAAGGTTTCCATATGGAGAATTATGTGTGCATTCTTAACTGACATGATGCACCAAAATTTAAAAACTCAATATAAAATCTAGCATTACTTTTACTAAATTTCCCATTGTAGCCATTCACCTTCACAACTTATGTGTGCAAAAGGAAAAAAAAGTATAAAATAATAAGCCTCTTTGTCAAATTACCTTTAAAAGATAATTATCTGTATCTCCAAATTTATATTTAAAATTTACAAAATCATCATGGGTTTCACTTCATTGAGCATTTGGGATAGGGGATTTTATATTTAGGTGGAATAGTGGATAAAATAATAAAAATCCTAGGCCGGCGCCTTGGCTCAACAGGCTAATCCTCCGCCTTGCGGCGCCGGCATACCGGGTTCTAGTCCCGGTCGGGGCACCGGATTCTGTCCCGGTTGCCCCTATTCCAGGCCAGCCCTCTGCTGTGGTCCGGGAGTGCAGTGGAGGATGGCCCAAGTGCTTGGGCCCTGCACCCCATGGGAGACCAGGAAAGCACCTGGCTCCTGCCATTGGATCAGCGTGTTGCGCCGGCCGCAGCGCACCATCCGCAGCAGCCATTGGCGGGTGAACCACCGGCAAAGGAAGACCTTTCTCTCTGTCTCTCTCTCTCTCTCTGTCCACTCTGCCTGTCAAAAAAAAAAAAAGAAAGAAAAAGAAAAAGAAAAATCCCAAATAAAACGAGAAAGTCGAAAATGGCTTTATTGTCAGAATCATGTCAAGTAGCACTGCATATAGTTTATCTTCTTAGCTGTCTCCAAATATTATCCTCAAACTGCCTCCTGGGCATCTCAGTCCCTCCATGTAGGACTGAAAATAGCTTTCAGCAACAAACATATCTTATCAGCTTTATCCACAATTTCAAAGCCCTGTTCATGGGATTTGTTGAAGCTCTCAGTCTTCAATAAATGATACTGTTGAATTTTTTAATTGATTTATGGTATCGTGATTATTATCCTTTAAAGATCAGGAAATTAAGTCTCTGAAATACAAATTTGTTTGTCTGCAGTGATAGTACTTATAAATCAGTAGCATGATCCAAAAAAGAAAATCCAAGAAATGGGCATTTAGGTTGTAGTCTTTGTTCTTCTGTTGTAGGACTTGGAACAAGTCATTCATTCTTTCTGGTTATTTTCTGAATGTCTGTGAAATGAATGTCTGGACTTTTTAAGTCTCTATGTGGTTCATTGAAACCCTAAAATTTTAAAAACACTCTGCAAGAGTAATATGAATAGTGAAAAACTCAGTCATCTGAAAATGAAGCTACTCAGGATAGGATGAAAGAGAGAAGCATTTGGATCTTGTAAGAGCCCTTTATTTTCATGCCTGATATTTTGCAAATTGCCTCAGATTCAGTCAACCTTATACCTTCAAATAACACTGATTTAAATAAAATATAGATTGGTTTCATACAGTATGATATGTGTAAAAGGATTTTAAGAAAGAAAGCAACAGCAAAAATATAGTAAAATCAGTTAAATATAAAATATAAATATTCCATTATATGTGTACATGTGTAATATACACATACACAACACATCATGCATGTATCCTGCTGTGTTCAAGATTCATTAGTTTATCCAGCAATGAAGACATATATATGGAAAACAAATTATTTTGGTGATTTGCCAAATATGTTTTTGTTTTCTTGTCTTGAAATAGCCAATTCTAGATGCTAAAATTCATATGGAAGCACAAGACACCCCAAATAGCTAAAGTGATCTTATACAACAAAAAGCCAGAGGCATCACAATACCTCCTTTCAAGATATACTTCATGGAAGTTATAATAAAAACAGCCTGATACTGGCACAAAAATAGACTTGGAGACCACTAGAACAGAAGAGAAACTCCAGAGATCAATCCATACATCTACTACCAACTTATCTTTGACAAAGAAGCTAAAATCAAGCCCTGGAGCAAGGACATTCTCTTTAACAAATGGTCTAGAAAAACTAGATCTCCACATCCAAAAGTATGAAACTAGACCCATACCCTACACCTTAAACAAAAATCCACTCAAAATGTATCAAAGACCTAAATCTACCACCTGATACCATAAAATTACTAGAGAACGTTAGGGAAACTCTGCAAGACATTGGCATAGGCAAAGACTTCTTGGAAAGACCCCAGAAGCAAAATCCATCAAACCCAAAATTGACAAATGGGATTGCATCAAGCTAAGTATCCTCTGCACTGCAAAAGAAACGCTCAGCAAAGAGAATAGGCACATGACAGAATGGGAGAAAATATTTGCAAACTATGCAACTAATAAAGGGTTAACATCCAGAATCAATAAAGAACTCAAGAAATTCAACAACAAAAAACAAGCAGTTCAGTTAAGAAGTTGGCAAAGGACTTGAACAGAAATTTTTCAAGAGAAGAAATTCAGATGGCCAACAGACACTTGAGAAATTTCTCAGAATTACCAGCCATCAGGGAAATGCAAATCAAAACCATGATGAGGTTTTACCTCTCTCCAGTTAGTTGATTTTCTCATACAGAAATCAACAACAAAAGCTGGTGAGAATATGGGGAAAAGGTACCCTAACCCACTGTTGGTGGAAATGTAAACTGGTACAGCCACTGTGGAAGACAGTATGGAGATACTTCAGAAATCTGAATATAGACTTACCATATGATCCAGCCATTGCACTCCTGGTAATGTACCCAAACCAAAATAAATAATATATTAATGAGTTATCTGTACATCCATGTTCATTGCAGCACAATTTACAATAGCTAAGATAGGGAATCAGTCCAGATATCCATCAACTATTGACTGAATAAAGAAATTATGGTGTGTGTGTGTGTGTGTGTGTGTGTATATATATATATATATATATATGGATAAAGAAATTATGATACAAACACACACACACTCTGGAGTACTACTAAGCTATAAAATAATGAAATCCTGTCTTTTGCAACAAGATGGACACAACTGGAGACCGTTATACTTGGAGAAATAAGCTAGTCCCAAAAAAAGATATAATATATTCTCCCTAATTCAAAATAACTAATAGATTACCTGAAATATAATGTATTAGGGTGAAATAGATATTTTGAGTTTAGATGATTGTTTACAGACCTTGTCTCTTCCATTCAGGAACAATGTTTTTATTGTCTCCTCATACTATTTTTGAACTATTATACTTAGTGCAGGGTTAACAATACAAGTATTAAGTAAACTGAAAATAGATCTTTGTAAAAATTAAGAGTGGGAATGTGAGAGGGAGGAGGAGGAAAGGTTGGAGCATGGGTGGCAAGGAGTGTGTGTGGGGGGGTGTCACTATGTTCCTATATCTGTTTATATGAAATACATGAAACTTGTATAATTTAAATGAAATTTAAAAAGTAGCCAGTTCTATATAACACTAAGTAAGGTATATTCATCTCATTATAAGGAACTATGTTCACAAGCCTTGGAGAATGGCAGTAAGTTAGTGTATTGAGAAACCCAGATCCAACAAATGGACAAAAAAAAAAATATATCAAAAATTTTCTTCTTTTTAAAATTATTTTTGACAGGCAGAGTTAGAGAGAGAGAGAGACAGAGAGAAAGGTATTCCTTTTCAATTGGTTCACCCCCCAATGGCTGCTGTGGCTGGCACACTGCACTGATCTGAAGCCAGGAGCCAGGTGCTTCCTCCTGGTCTCCCATGGGGGGTGCAGGGCCCAAGCAGTTGGGCCATCCTCCACTGCCTTCCTGGGCCACAGCAGAGAGCTGGACTGGAAGAGGAGCAACCGGGACAGAACCCAGCACCCCAACCGGGACTAGAACCTGGGGTACCAGCGCCGCAGGCAAAGGATTAGCCAAGTGAGCCATGACTCCAGCCAAAAATTTCCTAACACAAGAAATAGAAAACAGTACTCTAAAAAAGACTAAAAAAGTTTCTAATATTCAAACTTCTTACATTCCTTGTACAAACTGGTATTGCTATTTAAATTATTTTGATACATTTTTGAAGTGCTCTTCTAATGGAGTATTTTTCCATTTACTATCATAATTGACCACCATATCTAGTTAATTACTGAAACATTCTATTAGGAATCTTCTGTCAGATTCACATTCTCTTTATAAAAGCATTAAGTACTTTTTGTTGTTGTGGTAGTGGTGGTATTTCCTAGAAAGGATATTATGATATTGAATATATTTTATCAAATGTGAAAGTTTAAATTAATGGTACCTAAGCCATGTTCAGAGTTTATTTCCTTAGTATATTTCTCTGAATCTATCAAAAATATTTCTTTTGCTCAATTTAGAATAGTTTTGAATAAAATGTATACTGTAAAATTATATTGTATTAATATTCCCCAAAGAAAAAAACCTATAGGATGTGTGTGTGTGTGTGTGTGTGTGTGTGTGTGTGTCAGGGGATTTCTTCTAAGGAATTGGTTCACATGGTTGTGAAGATTGGAAAGTCTGAAATTTGTAGAGTAGCCCTGTAAGCTGGAAACCAAGGCAGGATTTCTATATTATAGTATTGAATCAGAATTACACATGCAGGAAGCTTCCATTTTTTGGTCTGTAGGCTTGCTTTCTTTTTTAAAAAAAAAAGAAAATCATCATATTTTATTAATAGATGTAAATCAAGATTTGAATGAATAGAAAAACAGCATGATCTTGGTTGGAAACATACAAATTCATAAATGTGTCAATTCCCCAAGGTGTATTTAACCTAATTCCAGATTACAGGTATATTTAATCTAATTCTAGATAGAATAGAAACAGATTTCTTCCTTTAAGAATTGGTAAAATTAAAAAAAAAAAAAACCACATGAGGATACTTAAAAAGTTTGTGGGAAATGGAAAAGATAAGTTCATTTGGGTGCAAAGAAATTTTAAAAATCCATGCATAGCCGGCGCCATGGCTCAACAGGCTAATCCTCCGCCTTGTAGCACCTGCACACTGGGTTCTAGTCCCAGTCGGGGCACCGGATTCTGTCCTGGTTGCCCCTCTTCCAGGCCAGCTCTCTGCTGTAGCTAGGGAGTGCAGTGGAGGATGGCCCAAGTGCTTGGGCCCTGCACCCCATGGGAGACCAGGAGAAGCACCTGGCTCCTGCCATCGGATCAGTGCAGTTTGCCGGCCGCAGCGCGCCGGCCACGGCGGCCATTGGAGGGTGAACCAACGGCAAAGGAAGACCTTTCTCTCTCTCTCTCTCTCACTGTCCACTCTGCCTGTCAATAAAAAAATCCATGCATAATTTTTTCATAATACACAATTTAAAAAAAGATTTGATTTAGTTATTTAAGAGGCAGAGTTACAGAAAGAGAAAGGGAGATACAGAGAGATCTTCCTGGTTCACTCCCCAAATGGACAGGATGACAGGAGCTAGACCAGTCTGAACCAGGAACCAAGAGTTTCTTCCAGGTCTCCCAAGTGGCTGCAGAGGCACAAGCACCAGGACCATTCTCCATGGCTTTCCTAGGCCATAGCAGACAGCTGGATCAGAAGAGGAGCAGTTGGAACATGAACCAGTGCTCATATGGGATTCTGTCACCTCAGGTGGAGGCTTAGCCTCCTGGGCCAAAACACTGACCCCTTTCATTCTTTCTTTTTCTATTTTTTAGATTATGTATTTATTTATTTGAAAGGCAAAGTTAGAGAGAGGTGGGGAGAGCTTCCATTTGCTCACTGGTTCACTCCCCAAATTTCCACAACAGCTTGGGCTGAGGTTGGCTGAAGCCAGGAGACAGGAACTCTATCCAGGTATCCCAAGCAGGTGCAGGATCTCAAGCATTTGAGCCATCTCCCACTGCTTTCCCAGGTCATTAGTATAGAGCAGGATCAGGCGTGGAGCATCCAAGACATAAACTGGTACCCATATAGGATGCTGGCATGACAGGCGGCAGCTTAACCCATTATTCCTTGAAGCTGACCATCATAACACACGGTTCCCACAAACCTTTTGAGAAATCCTTCTGAGAACAGAGGCGACTAGCCCTCCAGAATTCAGGATTGGCTCAAAAGCTCCTGTAATCAGAGATATATAACAGATATATAACTTCTGCTCAACATCTGGGAAAGCAGCAGGAAGTGACCTAAGAAATTGGGTTCCTATCACCCATAGGGGAGCCCCAAATGGAGTTCTGGGCTCCTGTCTTCACCCTGGCCCAAAACTAACATTTGGGGAGTGAACTGATGAGTGTTACAAATCAGAAAGCTAGAAGAATTCACCCACCAGGTGTTCCTGAATGTTAATCTTACTTTACACTATTCTTACTATCCCTTGAAATTTCTATTGTATGCATGCTGCATTACTCAACCAGTTGATCCCCTTCATGAAGAACAAAATTTGGCTCACAAACTGATATCTATACTTCCTCTGGTAAATGCTGATTAAATGTAGTGGGAGTTTATGAATATTCCTTTAATGAAGGCAACCAAGAGTCAGAATTTCAAGGGAAAAGATAACCAAAAATAGCCTTTATCTTTAAGGTTGATTTCCTGTGTTAACCCCATTCTTCTTGTTTATTTTTACAGTATTAACATGATGCTGTCTACTTGCTTAAGAATAAAATGATTAAGAGAAGCATGAGATCATGTAGTAGATTTACCACTTAACCTGTCTACACTTGAGACCAGTAAAAATGTCTAGCAGTACTCTTTGCTCTGTTGCCAAACTTACAACTATTAAATTCAGAGTATTTTAACTAGCATTTAATTGTCAGTTGGGATACCCACATCCCATACTGGACTGACTGGGTTCCAGATTCTAGCATCCTGTGGTACATTCGTAGGGTCAGTGATTGATGACTCATGGGTGAACCACCAGATGGGAGATCTCTCTCTCCTCTCCCTCCCCCTCCCACACCTACCTCCTCCCTCCCCTCCCCTCCCCTCCCCTCCCCTCCCCTCCCCTCCCATGCCTTCCCCTTCTCTTCTTTTTCCTTCCCTCACCTCTCCTCCCCTCCCTCCCTCCCCTCCTCTGCCCTTCCCTTTCCTCCCCTTCCCACCCCTTCCCAACCCTCCACTTCCCTAGCTATGCTAAATACAGAGGCACATTTACTCTTCACTGTTACATGGCTGGCCAACAATGGCAACGATCAATGTACTTATAAAGTTATATTGAAGGTTGAGTAAATGTCTGAGTTTAAGAAAACTTTTGTTAATTAAATTCTTCCATATAAATAGGGAATATAGACATTTCTCTGCTGTCCTGGAAGAGTACCTTAATGCTTAGTGAAGTGTGTCAGGCTCAAAAAGACAAATATCATATGTTGTCTCTGCTATGTGGCAGATAATATAGAATACAAAAATGTATATGAATGAAAAGAACATTTTGTGATATGATTTTCATGCTTAGCCCTTGTTTATACTGCTGTGGAACTGTGGTCTTCCTACTTTTACTTGTTGAATTTTATGGTTAGTGGTGAATTAAGCCTGGGAATATAGAGTGGATTAAAATTATGTATTTACAAAAACAGATGAAAGGAAAAGGGGGGAGAGAGAAAGGGAAATTTGGGAGGAGGAGAGAGGACAGGAAGTATGGGTTATCTTCTGGGAACTGTACCTATGGAATGCTTGAGATCTGTTCTATTTGTTTTAATAAATAGGGGAAAGAAAATAATTTTATATCCAAAATTTTTAAAAAATCATTCCCTTTGCACAGCAAGGTCTATTGGAAAATATAAGGATTTGGGAGTTAGAGTTATTTCTTCTCCTATGAGTTTAAATGAGATATGCTTGAAAAGCCATAAAGTTTAATGTAGATTATTAATAAATTTATTGTTCAAAAAGTAAAATACCTAATTTCTTTCACTTGAAAAAGAACTTCTCTTTAAATTTTGCATTTTGGAAAAAAGTGTTCCCTGAGTTGTTAAACAGAGGAGACTGAAAAAAATGGGGTCAGAAGATGAACTGATACTTTACTTTGTAAATATTTGCATTATTGACTTTAATGTGCTGAAATTGCCAAGATAAATGGAAATGACTGCACTGGGTCAGGATAACATGGTATGACACTGACATATAATTCAGAAGTTTAAAATAATTTTCAGGTTCTGCCAAATCCAATTTGTGACTGTTTTCTGAGTAGTTTTACAATTGCAAACCATTTGACTGCTTGTATATGTGATATTATTTCTTCATGTTTATGCTAGTTCTGTGAGTATAGCTGGAATTCATTGAAAAAGGGAGAAATACCCATCTGTAAGATAGTTCTTTTGAAAAAATGGGTAACCTGGTAAATATAAAATAATTTGCTCAGGTAGACCCAGGCATAGCTACCTGCTATTCATGGTGAAGTGATAGTACCATTTCCATCTGATATAGCCTCTTTCAAAAATTAAACAGGTGCATTTATATTTTGTATAGTTGGAAGGATTTAAAACATATATCTAAGCAAATCTTGGAATCCGAGGGTATCCTGATAGAATCAGTGAAAGCATACAATGCAAACCACATAGTTGGTTAGAAAACTGTACATTTAAATAAAATAAATTTACATTATTGTTTTTGTGCCAAGTGAGTATTTCACACTATTTTCATCTATCTATAGTAACAATAATGTGAAATACAACCAATAAGCAATAATTGTGTGAATTATAAAAATCTAAATAGGATTAGATATCATAATAGAAATGGTATAAAATTGTGAACAGGTTTAGAATTATAGATCCTAATTCAATTCAATAAGGTATATATAAAATATTAAAATAACATATTGCCTAAAAATCAAAATTTAAAACACACAAACAATAATAATATACAAATTTTATTTTTACAATCATTGGTTCAGATTCTATGTTTTCCATAGCCTCTCAAAAGCAAGTGTACATGCATCTGATGGAAGAAAAATGACTATAAATCCAGAAAGAGATTAAACACCTAAATGAAAAGTTGCCAAAGGAGAGATAACAATCTGATGCAGTTGTAGAGTGCATGACATAGACAGAAATATTAGAAAGTTTCCTCTTTAAGTGACAGATTTTTGATAAGTCACACAGCAAATGTAAAAGCTATGCTAAAATGTCCCCAGTTAGGCAATGTTTTAACTGTCATCTGACTATGAAATTCAAAGTCATTTAGTGTATTTTAATCATATTCATATAGTTTCATACAATACCAAATAAAATGAGGATAGATGTTTACTGAAAATATGTTATAAAGAAAAAGCATAAGAAAAACAACCTAGTATTATTAATAGCCAAATATGATTTAAATATCAATCTTGATAGTAGCTGCTTACGAAGCAAATCAATAAAACGAAGTTTATTCTGGTTCAGTATCTCCACACAGAGACACAAAATTAAATTTCTCATTCCTTTATATACATATAAAGCACAGATTTAAGAATTTGTCACTATGGGACTTTTATTACTAATTCAAATAAATCTTAGAAAATAGGACTTCAAGCAGCATCAGATATCTTTCTAAGCAAATAGTTTTTGCATCTTTGGGGAATACAGAGCTTGTTTATTGCTTCCTTATAATAAAAAAACTCAGAGCAAATTTTAAATATCTGTATCCCAAGATACCACAAGAAGGCACAAAGAGTTCTGTAAAAGCTACAGTTCATATGGGAGGTTTTATAAATCCCTGCTGCCAATGAACAAAATTAACTTATGAAAATTTTATTAAACTGAGATTTCCACATATTATAGAAGTGATTAATATTCATTCTCAGGGTCATTATGAAGCTGAAATCCTACACATTAATACTTGCTATGTTTAGTAAAATAAAACTGAGCATTTGCTATTATATGAGACATTAAATAGCACAAAATCTGATAATAGAACTTCTGATTACATAGAAATAATTTGCATAAACTGTAAACTTACAGTTTAGAAAGTGTATCTTAGGTTTTGTATAATAATGATAATTCAGTTTTAAAGTCTGTATTAGGGAATGTTTTTCTAATGCTTTCAGCATACAAGTAGGTAAAATAAATGCACAAGGTGTTAGAGCTAGATGATGACTGATTTGGGTAGTTACCATGGTCAAAAAATGGAGTGTATGGCCGGCGCCGTGGCTCAACAGGCTAATCCTCCGCCTTGCGGCGCCGGCACACCGGGTTCTAGTCCCGGTCGGGGCGCCGGATTCTGTCCCGGTTGCCCCTCTTCCAGGCCAGCCCTCTGCTGTGGCCCGGGAGTGCAGTGGAGGATGGCCCAGGTGCTTGGGCCCTGCACCCCATGGGGAGACCAGGAAAAGCACCTGGCTCCTGGCTCCTGCCATCGGAGGAGCGCGGTGCGCCAGCCGCAGCGCGCCGTCCGCCGTGGCCATTGGAGGGTGAACCAATGGCAAAGGAAGACCTTTCTCTCTGTCTCTCTCTGTCTCACTGTCCACTCTGCCTGTCAAAAATAAAAATAAATAAATAAATAAAATAAAAAAATGGAGTGTATAATTGACATAAATGTACTTTAAAGATGTATTTTGCCATTAGCTAACTCCAAAATCATCTTATATTGTCATTGACTTGAATTTGCCTTCAAAATTCCCAAAACAATTATATTTAAATTATTTCACTTGTAGTTAACTATCTTCCAGAATGTTGGGCAGTTGATCTCTAGTATGTAATAATAGAAAGGAAACTTAAGGTATAGACATATTGATTGACTTCCTGAAATTATATACATAGAGTATGTTATAAGTAATATAGATTTGCTTCTGTAAGACACTCATCAGCATTATTCTGATATGCGTAACAATCATACTAGCAGCTGTATTGTTAGACCAATAGAACTCTGATCTCTCATATTTTCTGTTACCAAATCATATAACAACAACCACCACCCCCTCCATATGTACATCTTGACCATGTGTAAAGGGTGGAGATACTGGTAGAGTCACACTTTGAATGGAGCTAGTATTCTAAGATCCAGAATTTGATATGACACATCTCCACTGAGACCATAGAATTCTGTCAGGTAATTATCTTGCCATGGAAATACACAATATGATAAAGTAAACTTTACAATGATTGGAAGAAAACTAAGGAATCAGGAACCCCAGGTGCCTAGGATGGAGCACTTGTACCAGAAACAAGCCAAAGAACCACATCTCATTCCAACAACAACCTGGCACTTCTCAAGAAGTTGAATGAATGAGTTATGTTTCATTTTTAGAATATAACATATAGAATGTGTAGCCTTTAGTTAGAAGTTTTAATAAGAAAAGATTTACTAAAATGTACACTCCTCTTATCTCAAGTCATTGTACCTATTTTAAATGTATTCATTAGCTTATTTAATAATTAAGACACCAGACCATTTTCCAAATGGGAAAATATATAGTCACACAAGGTATTTATTCAAAAGTAAATTATAAAACTAAAAATAATTTAATTATACTTATGACCACTCAAGTACTCCCAACCATGATTCAACAGCAATATTGAGATTCCACTGTATTTTTCATGGGCAAGTGTTGGTTTAGCTAACAATATTATAGGACACTGCAGAGAACAAGTTAATATAAATTTTGAGAGTTGATGCAATTACTCCTCCAAGTAGAAATAGTCTAAAACAAAAATGAAGATTTATCAGAACACATTTCTACATTCAATATTTTAATTTATTTGTATTTTAGTGATCATTAATGTATTCAAGAAAAATTAATGCATATAACAAATTAAAATCTTCGATCAATAATTTTATGGATACAATGATTCAAGTTGATCTAATGTTAATATCAGTTATATATTGATTGAAAGATATGCATTACTGATTAGTTAATAAAAGATTTTTGATGTTTGTAGTGAAATAACTACATTCAAGAATATAGAATTTATTTTTCATATGCATCGCATACAAATAATATTATAGTCAATAAAACACATTAATATACTTACATAAATAATATTTTCACATAGAAATTATTATAATCATTAGGAAAACAAACTTTCTATATGAAATTATCTTATTACCTACCAACATTTTTAATGGGGAATATTAAAGAAGACTATTAACAATATGTAAATAGATTTTAATTTTTAAGAGATAAGCATGAGAGATATATAGTAAAAATGCTAGTTTAATTGTTTTATTGTTTCCATTCAAAAGTTAACTATAATTATAGACATTTATGGTCAATTTAATCAGTGAAGGATAGTTTAATGCAAACAAAAAGCTGCATGGATGTGTTGTATCTTTTTACTTCTAAATTTCATCCAAGTTAGTGAGGTATAAAATATACTTCACACGAAATGTATTCATCGAAAATTTATCAACTGTGAAAACTCTTGAATTTTAAGTCCAGAAAACTTTATGGATAAATTATCCTTTCTGTGATATTCTTTTTAAATAAATCAAAAACTTAACATTGAAAGAACTTTAGTTGTTAGTTTTCCCCTAAACCAATACTGCCAGTGGTATGGAATACATTTTGACCAACTGCCCTGATAAATTTAGGTGGATCAGGCCAAAAGCAATGGTGTAGACTAAACGTAGAATGAGAATAGATTTACACTGGAAACTTGAGGTAATGTTTTCAGAAAAAAAGGCAAAGTCATTAGTACCTACTACTGAAAAAACTGACAGGATTTGACATGCAAGAGTAGATAATGGGTAGAGAGAACTTACTAGGCAGTGTGATATGAATGTATGTGTTCACCTAAAGTTTGTAATCTTCAATGTTATGGTATTAAGAAGTAGGGTTTTAATAGGTAACTTGGTCATGAGAGCCTCCTTCTCATGAATGGGATGAATGTCCTTATTTAAAAAAGGCTTAAGGGAGCTTGTTTTCCTCTTCCACCAGGTGAAGACACTACACAAAGGTACTAATTATTAGGAATGGGGATTGTTCTGACATAAATCTTCTGTTGTCTTAATTTTGGACTTCCCAGCTTCTAGAACTTTAAGAAAGTTTTATTGTCTATTAACAACCTAGTTCATGGTGTTTTTGTTATATCAGTACAAATGGTGGAAGAGGACATATATGCAGACAAGGATTTATGTATTTTAGTAAGGGCAGCAGTTACAATTATAGCTTTGAATGCATAATGTTTCAGGACCTTGGTCAGCAGCCTAGTTATGGTACAAGACAGGAAGACTCTAAGGGAGAATCCGTATCAAAAATTGCCTTCGTTAGATTTTAAAATTTTTTTGTTTGTTTTTTTAAATTTTTTAGTCACTGTACTTTTATTCGCATCCTGTGTTTTGGCATTTTCCAGAGAAGGACAAGGAAAAGACAGGATGGAGGACTGAGACAGGAGGGCAAGGTGGGGGGTTTCCACATCCCTCATATCCCTCCTTGCCTGACCCCACTGGGGCAAACACAAAGGGGGAGGGGAGTCATAGGCCCACATCCCCTATAAGGAGATGCACAAAGCTACACCCACATCCACCCACTCACACTCTCATACGCAGACACTCACACCCACACAAGACCCTCCCCCTCCATACCAGGGGGCTGGGCAGGATGGCACAGAGAAGCACTGGATTTAAGGGCTGGGAAGCAACAAAGACTCCAACAGACAGGCAGGCAGCCCCCTCCTGTCCCCTCCTTGCTCTATCCCCCAAGTCTACAGAGTGCTCCTCCTCTTGGCTTGGCTATTCTCCTGTGGCCTCCAGCTTCTTTCCAGATGCTGGGAACAAAAAGAAAAAGAGTACAGAGTAAGGGGGCTCAAGTCCATCCCACAGCCTCTTTCCCTCATGCCAGGTGGCTAGTCCCTGCCCTCAGTGGAAGGGATGAGGGCAGACTCTTAACTGGCCACTGTCTGGTACAAGGAGGTGTAGCCCAGGTCCTTAGGCAGTTTCTCAGAGGCACTCACTTTCTGGTCATTGTAGATCACCCATCTGCCTTCCTTCTCGATGTTGCAGGTGTAGTGACCACACATACTAGAAGTGCCCATGTGACTAATGAGGGTGAAGAGCTGATAATTTCCAGGCCCATCCTGGACTTTAGTTCCCACTGCACAGACTCAGAGATGGAGTCAGCAGCTGTGAGATGTCCATGGCAGCTTCAGCATCCAGTTGTCAACGTTACTGAAGACCCAGTCCACAGCCCACTATAAACTATTGTTTGTGGCCTGCAGGGCTTTCAGGACCTGGTCCCAGGAAAAGCTCATGGAGACGATGGTAGTCACACAGTCCTCTGGTGGGGGCTCAGCTGCTGCACTTATGGAGCCAGGATCCAAGCAGGAGGAAGGGATTTGCAAAATCTGGATCATTCATGTGTGATATTACCCATTTCATGGCAGCCTCAGGCCATGTTGCCTGTGTAGTAGACGACTTTGTGGCAGGCATCCATAGGAAAGTCCATTTCCACCAGCTGGTTGATGATCAAGTCATCCAGCAAGGGCTCTTGGGGCTCATCCGACATAACCAACAGTGGTGCAATGTCAGACAACTCCTCTCCTGGCTGCAGCCTGGTGCCCCTCAGCTGAGAGATGTCCAGCTCCTCTGGAATCTCAATGGACACATCAGTTTCTTGGGCACCAAGTTCGAGCTGAAGGTGAATTTCTTGATTTGGATGACCAGGTAGTCTGGGAATGAGGTGAACCATGTGCTCTTGACAGCTACAGATTTGGCCTGCAGGGCTGTACTCCAGAAGTCATCCACCTGCTCAGGGGCCCCATAGGCCTCCAGGTGGGAGCTGAAGGGCACTTGGGTGCAAACCAGCTCCAGCATGGGCTAACGGGTAGCCTGTCTCCTTATAGTGCTCCAAAGCATGCTTATTGCCCCCACTGCCTCTGAAGTAACACTGGTCACAGAAGATGGACTCATCTGACAGGTTGAGGCACACGTTCTCTCTCATATCACACTTGGAGCATTTCCAGCCACAAGGGAGAATGCGGGCAGTGTTGTCCAGCTGCTTGAGTTTGAAGGCATGCTTGGATACCTGCTGATCTTACCCATCATATGCCTGCAACTCTTGTTTGCAGGAGGCTGAGTCAGCTGACAGCAGGGCCTCCACTGCACTAGTCACCTAGTCTCTGACACGTCAGGCAGCCCCCTAGCTCGTCCTGGGCCATCTCCAGATAATCTGACAAAATGACAATCTTCACATATTCATCATATTCATGTTTCTCCCCAGTGAGGTCAAAGCCGTCTTCAGTACCGATAGCCAGCAGGGTGGGCTTCTTGCGAGGCGGATCTCCAGTGCCTGCAGTAGTATCCTCTTCTTTTGGATGCTGTGTCTACCGCAGGTGCAGGTAGACTCTCTGGTTAAAGTGTCTTTCCACTTACTGCTTCCCAAAGCCCAGGAATGTGTTCATGTGGATGTGGAGGCCGCCCTCAGACTCTGGCATGTCTAAGGTGCACTTGTCTTTGTGGTCCCAGTCTTCAGCCTCAGGGACCGGGATCCTTGTTAGTTTCTGTAAGCTATCTGAATTTCCTTGTTTATAACTTCATCCTTCCATTTTCAAAACCAATAATGTGGGGCAGGTGCTATGGTGCACTGAGTTAAGCAGCTGCTTGGGACATGGAGTGCCTGACTTGAGTCTGGCTATCCCATGATTCCAATCCAGCTTCCTGCTAATGTGCCTGGGAGGCAGCGGATGATATCCCAAGTATTTGGATTTCCCTTGAAGGAGTTCCTGGCTCCTTCAACCTGGCTTCATATCAATTATTTTGTTTTCAGTGATTACAATTTTGCCTTACAGTGCAGCAAATTTATTTTAGGTTCTATATTGGTATTCCTGGCATTTTCAAAAAAATTATTTCTTGGTTATGCCAGAAATGTTTTCAACTCAGTTTATTTTATCAGGATATTTCATTTCTTATATTATGGAGCTTATACTTTAATTTTCTTTTAATCTTCTGGATACAAGTTGGTGCTGCTTCAGATTTTCTGATGAAAGACAATAGTCTGAAATAAATTACTCCACATATTCTTTTAAAACTACTTTTTGCATGTTGATCAAGATAATATATGGATTATTAATTTATGGCATATCAATATTTGATCCACCAACTGAAATATTTTGCTCTTTTATTAGTCACTATGCAACATATCATTAAGTAAAAAGATTCAAGTTCTAATTGTTAAGATCAAAAGACCTACCATAAAGAAGCCACAGTAAAAAGAAATATAATACCCTAATGATTGATTTGCCTTCATGCCAAAAGTTGAAGTGGTGTATAAGTAGGAAAACAAAGTAGGAGTAGAGGAAGAAAAAGAGTGAGTTAAAGACACAAATTTTCTGTGATAGGAAGTAGGTTGATGAGGACTGAGTTTGGGGAAGGATTTGGTTCTTCCTCTATAGTTCTTGCTGCCAGTAACACAGCAATGGCTTCTCATATGTTGTCCCATTTTTCTGTGTCTAATCCTGCCTCTATACCCTTTTTGCCTGTGGAGAGGGATCTTCCTCATATTAGAGCAATCAGTTTTAATCAAGGTCATGTTATGTTACCAAAATTTCAAGGTTATGTTAATCACATCAGTGTTAATCAGGGTCAGGTGTTTGCACATTGCGTTTGCACAATGGTTAAGATGTTACTTGAGACACACACATCCTATATGGGAGTGCTTGTGTTCAAGTCCCAGCTCTGTTTCCAACTCCAGTTTCCTGCTAATGCACAACAAGGAAGGGAGCAGTGACGACTCAAGGACTTAGATCTCTGCAATGCCCATCGGAGACCCAGACTAAGTTCTAGGTGATTTCAGACTGGCCCACGCTCAGCAATTGCAGGCATTTGAGGAGTAAATCCACAAATGGAAGATCTCTGTCTCTCTACCATTTTTGCTATGTATCAAATAAAATGAAGTAAATTAAAAAGAAACTTAAAATAGGGGAATTAGGGCCAAAGAAAGGAATAACTACATAACTTATGACCACAACACTAGGTCCCTGAACTCTGAAACATCACACAACCCTCTCCGGAGGGTTGCTCATTATCTCCTAGTACCTGCTTTGATTTTGTTTGGGCTGAATTATCTGGAGCATATAGTTGGCCTTATTTTGTAATTTCAGCCTGGTGAAGGTTTGTTTGTGTGTTTTTGGTATTTTTTACTTTCTTAATTTAGTTGTTTCATCAGTTTCTTCTGTCATCTAATACACCACAGTCTTTTTTCAGAATTCCCTCCTGCATGTTTTACAATTTAGCATATTTATATATCCATGAACTCAATTCTGGAAAAATAAGGAGAAATAGAGGACACAGATTGACAAGCAGCCAGCTGGGCATGCAATGTTTGATAGAGAATGTATCAAAGCAACTTCCACAAAGCTGTGTGTGCTGTGAATTCCTCAGCCTGGACCTATGAAAAAGTTGTCTGAATCCCCATGCTATTTAAGAGTCCTGATGACTAGAAGGCAGAATGTGCTTTTTGACCTAAAACAGTTGTACTTACCATATAACCATGTAGAAAAAATGTAGTAGCAAGAGACATAACTGCACAGGGGAAAACAAGCTTGGAAAAGTATAGTTAAGCTTGGGTGAAGCAATTGTAAAGCTGCAGGGACAACCCAGAGCAACAAACTGAGTTCCCCAATCATTTAACACTCTGATATAATCACCTTTACTGTGATCTATGACAATAAATCAGCAGAGCTGGCTAAGACAACTGCTCCTGGGGTGAGACAAGATTAATAACAGAGTTTCACAAGTAAGTGAACTCATGAGAGAGAGAGAAGGAGAGAGAATGTATTACATATAATGCTTTTCTCTCTTAAAACATTTACAATCACATGCACAAACACGCATTCTTAGACTTTTCAAGTACGTCTTATAAAGACCCTTCTTGGTTCGGGAACATTAATTTTAAACTAAAATGACTCGATTCTTCCAATGATGGACCTTCTACCTTTACTTCCTGTTCAAGTACATTGCACTGTGTCATAGTTTTATCTAAAATTCTAACTTCAGAAATGTTGTTCAGCTGTCCCAAGAACCTCCTTCATGTACTCATCACCATATCCTTAAATTACTATTGATCCATAAGGCTAGTTAATCTCAAATAAGAGAACAAAGCCTAGAACAGAGTCTGAAATGGGATAGGACAATAGTACACATTTATTAAGCTTGTCTAAGATCCCTCACACTAAACTTGGACCATACTTTCTTTACAGCACAGATAATATTTTGTACAGGGGCCAGCAATGTGGCATAGCAAAGTAGGCCACTGTCTGTGATGCCAGCATCTCATATGTGTGCCAGTTCATATCCTGGCTGTTCCACTTAAAATCCAGGTCCCTGCTAATGGCCTGGGAAAGCAATGGAAAATGACCTAAGAACTTCGGACTCTGCCAACCACATAGGAGACCAAGAAGAAACTCCTGGCTTCAGCCTTGCCTAGCTCAGACCATTGAAGTCATGTCAGGCTGAACCTGCAGATAGAAATCTCTCCCTCTCTCATTCTTAGTCTCACTCTCTGTCTACCCCCTCTCTCTCTGTTACTCTGCCTTTCAAATAAAGAAACATGTTTTTAAAATGAGTAAATAATGTGTTTATATAGCACTTTTTTCATTCTATTTTCATACCATGTCGTTCTACCCTCCCAAATTGACTTGAAAATCCTAAATTATATTTATATTTATATATAGGTACACATATATATGTGTGTATATGTATATGTATATGTATATCTGTATCTATATCTATATCTATATCTATATCTATATATATATAGAGAGAGAGAGAGAGAGAGGAGAGAGAATGTTTGAAGAGAGAAAAGCACAATCAACCATTCTATTTACTTTACCTAGGGAATATGGGTTCCCTTTCATCCCTGGAAAGAATGATAAAATGCTCCAAAGTGAAACCATTACAATTTTAGCTTTTGCTGAAAAATCAAATTTTATGTAGCTCTGAATAAAATTCTAACCCATGCATATAATTTATTATTAAATTCTTTCTGCCATGAAATATACTCCTGCAGTTTAATTTACCGTATAACACATATAGAGTACAATATGATCTTGGATTTCTAGAACAAAGTAAACTGTAACATTATATTATGATTGCTGAACATTTTATTCAGTTGAACCTAGCAAGTGGTTTTCTTAAATTTGTTCATTAATATTGATAAGTAAGTTAAGTAGCTATACTAAGAGCTCTTTTAGGACACTGGGATATAGAGTTCAGTATGAAATTGTGACAGTAGACAAAGGTAACTGCCATAAACAAATAGTGAAAGTTAATGGGGTGATTAGTTGCCTCTGGGAGGCCTTGTAAAGTCATATATATGGGGTGGTGTAGTGAATTCTTAGAATTTTATGTTATCTTGGTGCCAATTTTAAATATATTTAACTTTCTCCTACCAGAAACAGGATTCTTCAGAGCTCAGTTACCCTTAGCAGTTTCTAGCTCTATAACTATCCACTTTCCTCAATGTGGTTGCTCCAGATATCTGCCCTATACAACTTCTTCCCTATGGATCAGTTAGACACAATTTACTTGACTGACCCAGCTAACCCTTTCACCCTGCATGTACTGTGCAGATATGTCTCAGTGTTAACTTTTCAGGCAGCATGGCCTCTTTGAATCATGAACCTACTTGCTTTAAACCCACCGATTAAAATTCTTTATAGAATACTTCTGTGAGTAATACCCTAGACCCCAATGAAGGCATTGACCTAGGGTCCCCAGGGTATACCCATAGACCTCAAAGTATAAAATCATGATGTCTGTCTCACAACTCTCTTAGTTATTGAAGGGGTGCTTTTATCTGAAATACCTGAACTTAAAATAGCTGGCTGCAGAAGGATTATTTGGAATTATGGGCACAAGGGCATTTCAGTAGTATAGCCAGAAGTAATCACATGAAGGAATAGAGATAGAAGAAGAGACTATTAAAGTCAACGGTATGTCTTTCAATGATACCACAATGTAAAGTACATGAGCAGAAGTGCTATGAAATTAAAACTAAGGGGCTGGCGCCGTGGCTCACTTGGTTAATCCTCTCCTGCAGTGCCAGCATCCCATATGGACGCTGGGTTCTACTCCAGGCTGCTCCTCTTCCAATCTAGCTCTCTGCTGTGGCCTGGGAAGGCAGTGGAGGATGGCCCAAGTGCTTGGGCCCCTGCACCCACATGGGAGACCAGGAGGAAGTACCTGGCTCCTGGCTTCGGATTGGCACAGCTCCAGCCATAGCGGCCATTTGGGGGGTGAACCAATGGAGGGAAGACCCTTCTCTCTGTCTCTCTCTCTCTCACTGTCTGTCAAATAAAAAAAAAGAAATTAAAATAGTTCTTCATACCTAATAGTGAAAGATTCTGTGCATCATGTTAGAGAATTAATTTTGTCTGGCAGACAAATGGCAAAAATTGAAAATTTTTAAAATAAAGATTGACATGAGCAGTTCTTAACTTTTTAGTAATGTGAAGGTTATGATAACAGAAGAAAGTGAGATTATATTTAGAGAAAATTTTTATCTAATTTCATTCTCTAAACACATATTACAACGTTTTTGTTAGTGGAATTATATTTATTTAAATATTTATTTCGTTTTCAAAATTCAAAAATAATACTCCTTATTCATATTTAATTACATAGTTTTCAAAGCTGGTTAATCATTCTATACCCAGAAACAAATGTGAAGTGCAATTGTCAGTAATGAATGTTTTAAAAGATTTCACTAGTTTTGCTTTATCTTACTGGTTGTTGATTACTATTTCAACTACAATATTTTAAAATCTCTAATTTTATTATTAAGAGTTTTATCTAGTCTTTGGAAGGAGAGGTGCGGGCTAATTTGTCTCCTGGAATCAAAATACAAAGAGTTCCTGCTTTTAGATGACAACCTAAAATCTAAAATCATATCAATGTTTCCTTAAAAAAAAAAAAACTTCATCAGATGAACATCCTGAAAACAAACCCTTCAGAAACATTGCATATATGTGTTGGTAGGACATCTTTGTGATTTTTTTCACTTAGTTCATTTAATTGTCATGTTTCCCACAACAGTTTTTCAAATTACAAGAAGTAATCAATAATTATTATAACAATGCAAAGAAGTTACACCAAGTAAAAAACAGTATCATCCTACTTGCCTTTCACTCTACCACCTGTAATAATGCCCAGAGTAGATATCTACCTAATGTTTGATGTAGTTTTCAGTTTTCTCAGAAATACTAGCTAAAATGTCAAAGCTGAAAAGAATGGATGGAAACTCTCTCCTTTTAAGAAAAAGAAACAAAGAAAGAAAAGAAGGAATAAAAACTGTAAAGTGTACCTGAGCAGATTTCTCACCACATATGAACAGTGGGTGAGATTTTATAAAAGAGTGAGCCTTTAGAGAGAGGCACAGTAGTATCTCCCTTTCCCTTCCTTCATTGAAAGGCCACAGAATTGCTTATTCCCTACCCCATCAGCCAATCAGGGATGGCTTCAAGAGCCAAAAGGGGATCCTGACTCAGCTTTCCCAGACTGCAGATGTATTCCGCTGAGTTCCCTGTCAGTTGTATCAGAGACTGCACACTGAAAGTCCATGGGCAAGCAAAGCTTGCCCCTCATGCAGGTTTTTAAGGTATTCAGTCCCTGAATATCAAGAGGTTACCTCCATTCATCTTCAAGAATTCTTCATGGTAAAGCCTGGCTGAAGTTGCTACATAATGGCAGGGTGAAGAAAGTTGGATATTGTGAAAGCAACAACTCTTCCAACATTTAAGAATTTATATAAGCCCAGTAGCCTGGCTTCAAATATGTTTATAGTATCCATCGAAGAGTGTGTCTTAATGATAATGTGAGCACCAGAAGAATAAAGCTGTGGAAGTTCCATCAAAAGCAGAAAGTACCATCAAGAGCAGAATGTAGCACAAGGGATCTCACTGAAGAGCAGCCAGTGATTGTCCACTCTTGTCAATGTGCTGAGTAACTCAAGAATTTCCAAAGGAGCATCACATTTGCAAAACAGTGGTCAAATGTCAATAATGCAATATGGGTGCAAAAAAAGCAAAACTCAGAAGACTATATTGGTATGGGTCCTTTTAAAGAAGTTCTAAATCAAGAAAAACTGAAGAATTTACTGATTAATCAAATATATACATGTGATATATCTTTTAGAAAAAGTTAAATAATGGAAAGCTTGAATTTTAATATAGCAATCAACTTTTATGAAAAAGGAAAGAAGACAAAATACAGGAGACTGCCAAAAATTTAGGATTATAAATGAAATATACTTCTCTCAGATGTTTGAATTACGTTAATTTTCTACTTTTTGAATCATGTGAGCTGAAGAATTCTTCCTGTCAATCAATCTTACCTGCTCTAAATCTTCTAGATTATTCTTAAAACCCTTCACTGATTTCCAGGCTGACATAGATTTCTTCATATTTCTTTGGTGAATTATTTTTATTTTGGAAAGTGGAGTGAATTAAAATCACCGGCTGAAATCATATTTGTAGCAGAAGTCATCTCGATGCATATTTATAATGTTAACATTTTTCATAAAGGCTTAATTTAATAAATCTAAGAACTAATCAATTGTTGAATTCAAGTAAGAAATATTATATTTCCTTCCTTTTTGAGTGAATCTAATTGAAAGAAGATTTTGAACTAAAAATACTAAATACTGTTGATGTGACTGTAGCTAGCTTTTGAGTTACAGAGGAATGGTGTGCTTCACCTGCATCCTTCTTCAATTGATTACTTGCACTGCTTTCGGTGGGCAAGAGAAGTAATGACTCCAGTCCTTTCTCTTGTTGGCATTTAATTGGAGATGTGGCTAAAATATGAGAAAACCTTCCATTACATTCATTCAGTGCCTTCAATGTAGCTGTTCCTTCTGGCTGGGATGCATTTATCCCAGTTAAACTCCTTCTCCTATGTCAACTCTTTGCATCATTTTCATGCTTTCTTCCTATTTAATACCACAAATTTCCTTCCCATCTCAATACCCACAACACCCTTCACTATGAGTTTTTGGTTTGCCAAAGAACTCAATCACTTTCTATATTCTTCTAGGTAAAATGCATTCTATGGAGTAAAAAATCATTCAGCGTCTTCTATTCACTGAAATAGCTCATGCAGTTAGAGATATTCTTGGCCTCTAAAAGGAATCTAATAATACATACATACACACACATATGTATACATGTGTGTATACATATAAATATATATATGTGAAGACTGTAACATTTTCATGGCAGCTTTCCAAACTTCTGGTGATGCTCTTTTTATTTTCAAATACTTCACAGAAGAGGCCGGCGCCGTGGCACACTAGGTTAATCCTCTGCCTGCAGCACCAGCATCCTATGTGGGCACTGGTTCCAGTCCTGGTTGCTCCTCTTCCAGTCTGGCTCTCTACTGTGGCTCGGGAAGGCAGTGGAGGATGGCCCAAGTGCTTGGGCCCCTGCATCCGCATGGGATACCAGGAAGAAACACTTGGCTCCTGGCTTCTGATCGACATAGCTCCGGCCATTGTGGCCATTTGGGGAGTGAACCAACAGAAGGAAGACCTTTCTCTCTGTCGCTCTCTCTCACTGTCTATAACTCTACCTGTCAAATAAATAAATAAAATCTTTAAAAAAATACTTCACATTGAACACTCATTCCAATAGAACTCTAGAGAAGACAAGTTAAATGTTCTTTTTTTGAACTTTAACAGATTTTTAAATGTCATATTACAAAAAAAACCTCATAATCCTATCATTCCCAAGAAGATTTAAATAATATACATGCTTGAAAGATTCTTTCTCTTTCCCATTGGAAGCATACAGCTTAAGCAAATGTGTTATCAAAATTGGACATCATTTTGTTAGCATGGGAACACAGAAAGAGATGTTAGATTATTTTAATTGCCCTTGGCATCAAATAATGTCAGCCTGCTGCAGGTACGCTTCTTCAAGGAGAGATTTATAAATAAATAATTGACCTGGAACATCAGGGAAACCTATTACAGGCAAAATAACACAAATATTCTGTGAGTTTTTGCTCTTCAGACCATGATTTATAAATTTACCCACAGATCCTTATGCCAATATCAGTAAATGCTGCTTAGTTGCATGACACTACACATTTCTGTCATGTTTGGAGGCAGCACACCCTTCATTAAATTGTAGTATTTTCTAATGATTTTGATAATGTAGCTAGAGACAGCTTCATGGATATTGTCATTTCTGCAGCAGGATGATCTTGCCTGTTACATTAACATTCTCCCCAATTTCATTTTTAGAAGGTAATCTAAACCTGCATTTAGAAAAGGAATCATACCATTGAATTCATTTTCTGATGACAATTAACTATATATTAAAGGACTGACTTAGGAGTCAGATCATTTATGTGTAAATACTTGTTAAATGTTCTAAAAATGACCATTTGAAAACAACATGGCATTGTGATTTTTGCTTGTTGATTTCACACTTAACTTCTGTGACAGGAATTTTATATATGCCATGTAAATTGAAAATGGTTTGTGAAATCTCAATTCATTGGCCATACCATATGCCGTACCATCTATTTTAGTATCATCAATGAAAAGAATTAAATTTCAAAGTTTATCACTATGAGCAAATAATTAAATTTAAAAGACAGGAAATATTTTATAACAAACAATATTTATAAAAAGCAATATATAAACAATCTCATAATAACCTATATCTCTGATATTAATTTAGTACTTTTCTGAGGAGATGAATCAATATTGACAATTTCTAAAATTTTCCTTTTTAAAACTCAATTTCTATACAAGTTATCTTTTTATTATTATTTGACAGGTAGAGTTATAGACAGAGAGAGAGACAGAGAGAAACATCTTCTTTCTGGCACCGTGGCTCACTAGGCTAATCCTCCACCTGCGGTGCCGGCACCCCGAGTTCTAGTCCCGGTTGGGGTGCTGGATTCTGTCCCGGCTGCTCCTTTTCCAGTCCAGTTCTCTGCTGTAGCCCAGGAAGGCAGTGGAGGATGGCCGTAGCAGCCATTCGGGGGGTGAATGAATGGAAGGAAGGCCTTTCTCTCTGTCTCTCTCACTGTCTAACTCTACCTGTCAAAAAAAAAAAAAAAAGATCTTCCTTCCGTTGGTTCACTCCCCAAATGGCCCCAAATGGCTGCCACGGCCGACGCTGCGCTGATCCAAAGCCAGGTGCCAGATGCTTCTTCCTGGCCTCCCATGTGGGTGCAGGGGCCCAAACAATTGGGCCATCCTCCACTGCCTTCCCGGGCCACAGCAGAGAGCTGGACTGGAAGAGGAGCAGCTGGGACTAGAACCCGGTGCCCATATGGGATGCGGGTGCCGCAGGCGGAGGATTAACCAAGTAAGCCACGGAGCCGGCCCCCATCCAAGTTATTTTTAGTAACTATTCATTAAACACAAATAAATCTTATATTTTACTAGTTTATGTTACTTATTGCTTCCCATAGTGCTTACTCTAGTATTCCGATTTCAACTAATCTGTATGATGATTTAGAATTAAAATAAATAAATGACAGAAGATAAATTTATTAAGATTAGGCATAATTACAGCATCATGTGTAAATTTGCAGATCAAATTTTCATGGATAACAGAGAATTTAAATAATAATAACCTGCAGTGAGAAAATGCAGAATTTTGTTCTTATTTAGGAAACTGAAATCCCTAAAGATTTTTGAAGTAAGGGCATTGAAAGTTTCCCAAATACTTAAGAAAGTAACTTGAGAAATCAAGAATCATTTATGAAGTTGAGTAGTAAGATCTTTATCTAAACTTGGAGAAATGATAAAAGTGCAGGAGTTCTCCAAAAATGGAAATGTGTTAAAATGATCAAAGGTATTTAGCAAATTATTTTTGCAATATGAACTGTGGACCTCTGTATACAATCTGAGATATAAAAAGTGCTATGAGCAATATTATATGTAGCTCACTGAATAAGCTGACATCAAAGATATCTCAAAGGTTTTGATCCCTTACAGAAAGCAGTTAGCTTAGCTGTTCTGCTGTGCTGTTGCTTTAGGTCAGAAAACTTGAACTTCTTGATTTTTGATATTCTGAAATGTGAAGTAATTAATGAAAATGCAGAAAGTTATTCTCATCATGTCCCTATCAAACCTCAAGAGAAAAATGCATGAATAAAAATGCCCCCTGCTAATAAGTAAAGTTGTGGACACAACTTTTTCTATTATCATAATATATTATAACTGGCTTTATATCTGGGATTATGTGCCTCTGGGCACATCTATACACAGGTGTCAGAAGAGTCTGACTCAAGTTCTAAGAGCTGTAGAAGGCCATTTTTTCTAACCTGAGTAGAGTGGCAGGAGGTAAACCGCAACCCATCAAAAACCAATTGAACTACTTTTAGCTGCCTTTCAGAAAAGTCCAAAAGCTAGATGGCTGAACTTAAATGTCTCATAAATACCTTCTAAAAATTGTCAGTATAATTCTACACTTGAACAAGATAAATCTGAAATCTATAGTTGCCTTTATTGGATTACAGCTTTAAAAACATAGGAACAAATAAAATGTGACTATTTGTGACTAGGGCAAGGAATCATTTAAACTCAAATTTCCTAGACATATGCATCTTTTAAGTCATATAACTAAATCATTTTTCTTGGTCTCCTCGGACTGATTTCCTTACATGTAAAGAAATAAGTTTCTCTGTTGGTATTAAGTTAAGGAATTACAAATAATACATATATGAGTTCAGTAAGTGGGGCACTGGCTAAAGTCTGGAGAACTGGATTTAAATCATGCTTCTACAATAATCCGTTGTTTGGAAAACAATGTATTCAAATGAACTTCATGAATCCCCAGTAAAAACATGATGAAGTATGAAGCTACTTTGAAACTCAATCTTTTTTAGAAACATTGATTTTAATTCCTTAAATTCATAGTATTCTAATACAAAGAAACTTTTCTCATACTTTTTTCTGTAGCCAACACAGATAAGTATATACTAATATCTAACTTGTTCAACATTTTATAATATCTGATGGAACAAAGACATAAGCTTCAGCCATTCTTGCTCACTGCCCAAAGGACAGTTAAACATTGGAATTTATTGCTTGCCCTTGAATCTCATTTGGGTCTCACATCCTACTTTCAATAAGAAACTCACTTCACAAAGATATACACAGACTAAAAGTGAAGGTTTGAAAAAAGATTTTAACAGTCAAATGGAAACCAAAAGTGAGCAGGTGTAACCAACCTGATATCAGATTAAACAGACTATAAATCAAAAACTGTAAAAAGAGATAAATGACATTACATCTTGATAAAAGGTTCAATTCAGCAAGAAATACATAACAATCATAAATATATATGCATCCAACACAAGACCACCAGATATATACAGAAAATATTATTAGACTTAAGTGGCGAAATAGACTCCAATACTATAATATTGGGTACTTCAACACCCCACTGTCATCAATGGACATATCATCTAGACAAAAAATATCAATAAAGACACATCAGAGTTGAAACATACTATTGAACACACGGACCTAACACACATTTACAGAACATTTCACCAAACAACTACAGAATATACATTCTCATCAACACATTGAACATTTTCTGGGATAGACCACATATTAGGCCACAAATCAAGACTTGGCAAACTTAAAAAGACTGAAATCATACCATGTGTCTTCTCAGACCATGAAAGAATAAAACTAGAAATCAGCAACAAGAACAATAGAACACTCATGAATATTTGGAAGTTGAACAGCATGCTACTAAATGATCAATGGGTCATCGAAGAAATTAAAAAGGAAATAAACTTTCTTGAAATATATGAAAACACAATATGTCCAAACCCGTGTGGTACAACCAAAGCAGTATTAAAAGGGAGTTTATAGCATTAAGTACTACATTAAAAAGAAAGAGAGAGATGGGGCCAGCGCTGTGGCACAACGGGTTACTGCCCTGGCCTGATGCACCAGCATCCCATATGGGTGCTAGTTCGAGACCTGGCTGCTACACTTCCCATCCAACTCTCTGCTATGGCCTGGGAAGGCAGTGGAAGATGGCCCAACTCTTTGGGCCCTGAACCTGCATGGGAGACCCGGAGGAAGCTCCTGGCTCCTAGGTTCAGATCAGTGCAGCTACAGCCATTGTGGCCAATTGAGGAGTGAACCATCAGATGGAAGACACCTCTCTCTCTGCTTCTCCTACCTCTGTGTAACTCTTTCAAATAAATAAATAAATCTTAAAAAGAGAGAGAGAGAGAGAGAGAGAGAGAAATGTCTCAAACTAAATATCTAATGACACATCTTGAAGACTAAGAAAAATAAGGACAAACCAAACCCCAAATTAGGTGAGAAACAGAAAATACAACACAAATATCAACCACAAAAAATCTGTTTATGAGAATATAAACAAAATAAATAAACCTCTAGTCAGAATAACAAAGAATGCAAGAGAAAAAACTCAAATAAATATAATTAGAGATGAAAAAAGATATTGCAACTAACACCATTAAAATACATAGGATCATAAAATACTACTGCAAAGAACTATATGCTAATCAACAGGAAAATCTCAAGAAATGAATAAATTCCTGGATTCACATAACTTACAATAATGAAGAAGATACAGACAACCTAAACAGACCCATAACAAGCATGAAATTGAAGCAGTAATCATAAGTCTTCCATATAGGAGAAGTCCAGGATCTGATGACTTTACTGTTGAATACTACAAAACATTCAGAGAGGAAGTAATTCCAGTACTCTTCAAACTACTCCAAAATGTTCAATAGAATTGAACTCTGCCAAACTCTTAATTAGGCCAACATTACTTTTATATCAAAACTAAATGAAGACACAACATAGAAGACTACATATATCTTTAATGAACATATATGCAAAGATTCTTAACAAAATACTAGCAAATCAAATCCCAAACCACCTAAAAGATATCACACATCATGATCGAGTGGGTTTTTGTCCCAAAAGTGCCAGGATAGTTCAACATTCACTAATTAATAAGCAACATGAATCACATCAATAGAATGAAGAACAAAATCTATAAGGTCATCTCAGTAGATTCAGAAAGAGCACTTAATATAAAGTTTCAGCACCACTTCATGATAAAAAACCCTCCAGAGATTAGGTATAGAGGAACATCACTCAACATTATAAAGGTTATATGTCACAAGCCTATATCATACTGACTGGGGAAAAGCTAAATCATTTCCCACCAGATCTGGAACACTAAACAAGGTCCACTTTTGCCACTTTTATTCAATATTGTACTAGAAGTTTTACAAGAGCAATTAGGGAGGAAAGAAAAATAAATGGCATCAAAATTGGGAAAGATGAAGTCAATTATCCATGTTTGCCAATGACTTGATGTTATACTTGAAAAACCAAAACACTCATCAAAATGCTATTATAATGATAAACCAATTCAGTAAAGTGGCAGGTTTCAAAATAATAATACAAAAATTAGCTTTTTGTATGCTAATGATGAGCTCACAGAAAGAGAAATCAAGAAAGAAATCCCATTCACAAAGAAAACAAATATATAGAAATAAACTTAACCAAGGAAGTGAAAGATCTCTATAATGAAAGTTATGAAACATTGCTGAAAGATATCATCAAGGACACAAAAAAGGAAAAATATTCCTTGCTCATTGCTTGATCAGAAGAATCAATATCACTACTATGTCTATACTACATAAGGCAACCTACATATTCAATACAATCACTATCTAAATGCCAATGACATTCATTACAAAATTAGGAAAAGCAATCCGAAAATTCATATGGAATCACAAAAGACCCAGAATAGCCAATGCAAACTTTAAAAGGAAAATTAAGCTTGAGGCATAATACCAGATATCAAAGCATACTACAAAGCTATAGTAATTAAAATAGCATAGTACTTGCATTAAAACTGATACTTAGATCAATGGAACAAAATACAGATCCCATAAATTAATCCACATATATCCAACTGATTTTTGACAAAAGTGCTCAGGTCATATAGTAGAGAGAGGATAGTCTCTTCAACAAATGGTGCTGGCAAAGCTGGATGTATATATGTTAAAGAATGAAATTAGATTCATACCTCTCATCATATTCAAAAATCAACTCAAGATAGGTTATAGACCTAAGTTTAAGATCAGAGACTATGAAGTTGCTGCAAGAAAACATAAGGGAAACACTCCAAGAAATGGGTGTAAGGGATGACTTCTTGAACAAGACCCCCAAATCACAGGCAGCAAAAGCGGAACTAAACAAATTGGACTATATCAAACTTAGAAGCTTTTGTACAGCAAAGGAAATGATCAACATGGTGAAGAGACATCCAACAGAATGGGAAAAAAATCTTTGCAAACCAACTATCTGACAAAGGATCAGTAACCTAAATATATCAGCAACTTAAAAAACTCAACAACAGGGGCCAGCACTGTGGCATAGCAGGTAAAATTGCAGCCTGCTTGCTGGCCTCCAATATAGCTGCCGGTTCAAATCCCAGCTGCTCCACTTCCAATCCAGCTCCCAGCTAATGTGTCCAGGAAAGCAGTGAAGATGGCCCAAGTCCTTATGCTCCTGACACGTAGGAGACTCAGAAGAAGCTCCAGTTCCTGGCTTCAGACCAGCCAACTCTGGCCCTTGCAGCCATCTGGGGAGTGAACCAGCTGATGGAAGATAACTCCTTTCTCTCTCTCTCAAATAAATAATGAATCTTTAAAGAAAAAAAATCTTAACATCAAAGCCAATCCAATTGAGGAATGGACAACAGACAACAACAAATAGTTCTCAACATAAGAAAGAAAAATAGCCAGAAAATATATGAAAAAAATGCTCAGCATTAGTAGTCATCAGGGAAATTCAAATCAAAATCACGATGAGGTATCACCTCACCTCTGTCAGAATGGCTGCAATATAAAACACAGAGAGAACAAATGCTGGTGAGGATGTTGATGAAGGGGAACACTTATACAGTGTCAGTGGCAATGTAAATTAGTGCAACCACTGTGGAAAACAGTGTGATTTCTTATAAAACTAGAAATAAACACACCATATGATCCAGCAATCTCACTGCCAGGTATATACACAAAAGACTTGAACACAATTGTAGCTACAAAGCACATTCATTCTGTTAAAAACTAATTCAAAATTAAAATTTTTTTAAATAAAATTTCACACATTTTAAAATGATTTTCAATGTTTCTTTTTAATTTTCTTAAAATACCTTTGTCAGAATTTAGCTGCTGTTTTATGAATGCAACAACACTTGAAGACATGTCTGATTATTTTATTTGGCTTCATCTTTATTCCTCTTAGTAATTTTTATTATACTATTGGATGTGGTTTTACATATTGAAACTTTGCCTCAAATTCTTAGTTACACCCTTTCTCACTTTATATTTAATAATGTGACAACAAAGGTTGATAGGACAAGGTCTATCATTAGGTAGGCTTTAAGGTATTAAGATATTAAGTTGATTGTTTTCACCGTAAGACACTCACATCAAGACAAAGAATGTTTCAATGTATTTTTCTTCACAACACATCTTCCAATCCCCTGTGAATTTATATGTTCAGCGGTAGGGAGAAGGTAACACCCTCATGCTGTTATTCTGAAGGCAGAATGGACTGACCACTATGCAGCTCAATGAAGGAATTAATTTAATCATATCATTCTCTTATTCTCGATCCCTCCCCCTTGACTCTACTTTTTTTTATTGCAGTATGGAATCTTCCTTAGGTAGATGTGCAGCTATACTTAAATTTTCTTAAGAAAAATGTGGCAGCAAACATAGTATGTACATTAACAGAATGGACGTGGAATACTTGAGTCAGAATGATAGTAATTTCACTTGTGGTTGAGTTTGAACAAGTTAACCTCTCTGTGTCTCAGTTTTTTATTGGTAAAGTGATAATGTAAATAGTTTACTCTTAAGATGTATTTTGCAATTAAAAATAGTACATATAAGAATAAGGTCTAGCATAATATATGCTATATGAGAAATATAGTAAGTTGGCTAAGAGTAATCACTATCTAGATAGTTTTAACTTGTCTCCCAGCTTTCCAGCCTGTATTTCATATTTCTCTCCTAAAGAAAGGAAGCACTAGAGTGGTTGTTGTGCCACTGCAGAAAGCCCACACCTAATATCAGAGTACTGATTTGAGTCCCAGCATCTCTGCTTCCAATTGAGTTTCCTACTAACACATCTTGGGAAACAGTAGATAATGGTTCAAGTAGTTAGGGATCTACCATCCATATGAGGAGTCCATTGGAGTCCTAGGCTCCTGACTTCAGCCTGCCCTAGCCTGGGACATTTGGGAAGTGAAACAGCAGAGGGACAGTCTCTCTGTTTCTCCCTTTCCCTCTGACATTGTGCAGATACAATAAATAAACCTTTAAAATATATTTTAAAAAGGCCGGCACCGTGGCTCAACAGGCTAATCCTCCGCCTTGCGGCGCCGGCACACCGGGTTCTAGTCCCGGTCGGGGCGCCGGATTCTGTCCCGGTTGCCCCTCTTCCAGGCCAGCCCTCTGCTGTGGCCCGGAGTGCAGAGGAGGATGGCCCAAGTGCTTGGGCCCTGCACCCTATGGGAGACCAGGAAATAGCACCTAGTACCTGACTCCTGCCATCGGATGAGCGCGGTGCGCCGGCCGCAGCGCGCCGGCCGCGGCAGCCATTGGAGGGTGAACCAACGGCAAAGGAAGACCTTTCTCTCTGTCTCTCTCTCTCCCTCACTGTCCACTCTGCCTGTCAAAAAAAAAAAAAAAAGAAAAAAAAATATATTTTAAAAAATTAACAAGAGACAGTAGGTACTGCCATGAACTGAACTTGGCAGAAATTCATTTTCACTGGTTTCCTCAGGAAACAACATAAATTGACTATGCCCAAACTATGTGTATCATTGAGTATTTTTGAAGGTAGGTGTTTGGGACAGTCATTAATAGACTGGCTGTGACATTTGCCTCCTGTATCAGAGTGCCTGGGCTCAAGTCCAAGCTCTACTTTCAATCTAGCTCCTTGCTAATTTGCATCCGAGGAAGCAGTAGGTGGTGGCTCAAGTACTAGGCTCCCTGCCATTAAGATGGGTGATCTGTATTTAGTTCTGGCCTCTGAATTTTGGCTTGGCCTACTCCTGGTCATTGTAGACATGGGGGGGAGTAAACCAGCAGATGGAAGGTATCTCTCTGTCTGTCTGTCACCATCTCTTCTATGTCCCTATCTGGGACAGACTGTACCATTCAAATAATATAAAAATAAATTTTAAAAAACCTTCCTTCAGGTTTTTTTTTTTGACAGGCAGAGTTAAGACAGTGAGAGAGAGAGAGAGAGAAAGGTCTTCCTTTGCCATTGGTTCATCCCCAAATGGCTGCTACAGCCAGTGCACCGCGCCTATCCGAAGGCAGGAGCCAGGTGCTTCTCCTGGTCTCCCATGGGGTGCAGGGCTCAAGCACTTGGGCCATCCTCCACTGCACTCCTGGGCCACAGCAGAGAGTTGGCCTGGAAGAGGGGCAACCGGGACAGAATCCAGCTCCCTGACCAGAACTATAACCCGGGGTGCCAGCGCCATAGGCAGAAGATTAGCCTAGTGAGCCACGATGCCAGCCCCTTCAGGCTCTTAAGATTGTATTTCTTTTCCTCCCTCCCTCCCTTCCTCCTTCCTTCCTTCCTTCATTCCTTCCTTCCTTCTTTCTATTCCTTTTTTTAGGTTTCTAATTTCAATTGCCACTTCTTCATCTACATCTTGAACTTTAAACAACAGCACTTTTCAATCTACATCTGTTCTCTCTCCTATTCTCGTCCCTTGTAAATCAATCATATTCGTATTCATATGCTTTCAATTTAGTGGTGACTAAAATCTGCAAATCAATGTGTCTTTTTCAAATTAATTTCAAGTAAGAGTGCTGGGATCTGTTCATTTGCACATACATGATATATATGGTTGCAGATACATGATATATATGGTTGCAGATGTACTTGTGGTTTTACATCAGCTGTCAAGTTCTAAGAATTCCATCGGGGTACCTGTAAGGAATCAATTAGCTGTAGTGATAAATTGACTGAAATCCAAATTTCTCTACCCAAATGGAAATTTTCCTCTTTTAATGGATTTATATTTTGGTTTTTCACTTAAGATTGTATTTGAAAAATAAAAGGTAATTTCGGGAAATCACTAGCTTTAACCTTCATTGCTCTGAAAAAAAAACTTGATTGTAAATGAAAGTAGCAATGGAGCTTTCTCAGATATAGGAAATACAGAAAACTCTGAGTCATGTGGAAAAACTCCGTTGGTGTTAAGGAGTGCAAACTACTTACTTGATGTAACTGGGCATTTGAATAAACACAAATTCAAATCTATCAATCCATTACCATTTGGTCCAGTGATAGCCTGCATAATTAGATTTCTGACACCTCTGTGGGAAATCTGTATTGAGCTCCTGTCTTCCAGCATTGGCCCATTAGTGGGCATTAGAGGAGTGAACCAACAGATGGGATCTCTGTCCCTCAAATAAGTAAATTTTTTAAAACATGCATAAATTAAATAGTGAGAAATGCAGAAAAGTGAATCAGGATTTGAAGGATGAAAACATTGGTTATATTCTACTCTTCAAAATAGAAAGGAAAACCAGATGCTATTTCACTGAATAGATAAAGATGCTTAAACTGTTACCATGTTGTCCTGTGCATATTTTTCATTCATTATCCTCCACTTGTCTTCTTAATAAAACTTTTAATTAAAAATCTTCTTTGGACATGAAAATGATGGTGATGGTATAAAGAAGAAAAGTAGATAGACTTAGGCATAAGTAGCAGGAATAAATAAAAAAGGAAAGAATGAATGAACACTGTTCTTGGTTTCCTCTGAGAAATAAACCAAGATCAGAAAATATAATCTTGAACATTATGCTTTCCATTCATGAGATGCTGTTTTCTCTACTATGTCAGCAAAAATAAAACAGCTGCTAGGACAAATTATCAGTAGATATTATTCAAATACTTTAAATATGAGTATTCTACTCTCTCCCTGAAAATATTGAGTCAGCATTGAATAGCAATGTGCACAGGTCAGCAGGTAGATTTTAATGGATTCATTTGCAGGAGAAAAGTGCACAGTGTCTGCAATTAGTTTAGCATATAACTGTCCTTTTACTCTGAGCTCCCCAGAGGGAAAGGAAAAGTAAACAATAGCTTGGACATGCTGGTCCTGTTTAGATCCAAGTTTTAAAAGTCCTTTCTTGAGTTTTATCATGTTACTGTTTAGTAAGGGAAAAGTAAGGCAGATCAAAGGTGAGAAGTTAAGTCTCAGACTGGTTGCTGATGAATTCTCCCTCACCTTCTCATTATTCAAAAGAACAAAGAAAATAAGAAAATGTGTGTAGCAGAGAAAGGTGAACTTATTAAAAGTTTTCTTCCTTTAGTGAATGTAATTCAAACTATAGTTTATAAATCTGTAGTGGATTGTGAAGACAACTTACTGGTTTGAAATAAGAAATCTTGTAAAATAGCTTAAACACAGGGAAAGACAGACTCTATATAGAATCAAATATTGTACAAGGGTAGATAAAAGGATGTATAGATTTCCTTGAGAAAGATACTAGCAATTTTTTCTGGCCCATTTCATAGCCTTTCATTATTCTTGACCATCTCCTTTCTACCTTGTGATCACAATAATCTCAAAGATTATTCTTGATCACAAAAAAAGGCCAGTCTCATTAGTTTTCCAGGAATGGCTTTGTAGGCATTTAAATTAGCCTTGTTCCCTAAAATTGGGTTGTCATACCTGATTAAATGAACATTACTTTCAAATATGACACTCCAGGAAATGCACTGGTTTCACAATCTATTTTTCAAATTATTAGGAGGTACATTTTTAATGGAATGCTACAAATAATTTATAATTTCCTGAGAATCAGATTTTGTGGGGAGAATCAGATATCAACTAAAAATGTTTCAATTTGGTTTATCTGAACAGAGTCTACTAAATTTTTTGGGCTACAGATCATGTTGGAAGAAGCAGTTTCTTCACATATTTAGAAAAAGAGAATGTTAAAAGAAAAATAGAATGTTAAAACAACCACAGTATTTCAACAAAATAACTACAATAAAGTATCCCTCATCAGTCCTTTGTAATTAAATATTGTTTCCCTGGATCTTGAGTTTGCTTTCTTTTTTTAAAAATTGGTAATACTCTATCCATTATTTCCATTATTTTTATTTTATTTTTAAAGATTTATTTATTTATTTGAAAGTCAGAGTTACACAGAGAGAGGAGAGGCAGAAAGAGAGAGAGAGAGAGAGAGAGAGAGGTCTTCCATCCGATGGTTCACTCCCCAATTGGCTGCAATGGCTGGAGCTGTGTCCATTCAAAGCCAGAAGCCAGGAGTCTCTTCCGAATCTCCCACGTGGGTGCAGGGGCTGAAGGACTTGGGCCAACTTCCACTGCTTTACCAGGCCATAGCAGAAAGCTGGATCAGAAGTGGAGCAGCCAGGTCTCAAACCGGAGCCCATATGGGATGCCAGTGCCTCAGGCCAGGGCATTAACCCGCTGCGCCACAGTGCCGGCCCCTTGAGTTTGCTTTTTAATTTCATGAAGTTGTCTGCCTCAAGCCTAAAATAATTTCTAGAAATTCTGTCTCAGTGCACTAGTGTAGACTGAAAGATATCTAAGCAATGTAAGATCAGAAGCCTGAACCAAAACACCCAGTATCAAAAATTTAAAAACCTGAGAGATTACTTTTCTATGAAGCTATGAAGACCCTCCTACTTTGTGGAACAATGAATAAATCCTTTAGCTTATAGTACAGCCTTATTAAACAAATAGCAATATAAAACAGATGTGAGTGTTTACGCATCCAGTTGGAATGCCCTCAAACATGTCTGAGTGCCTGGGTTAGAATCCTGGCTCTGTGCCTGATTCTAGCTTCCTGCTACTGCAGTAACAAAAGAGTTACTGAACACCATTAGATAAGCCCTTTGACCTGTGGTAAAAGCAATGGTACATCTATGTCTCTGACATAGAGCTTTGGACTAAGCTGTAAAAAGAGCTGCCTGGAAGATCCATCAAGGCATTAGCTTTAGTCTTATAATTTTTAAAAATAGGAATTTTTATTCATCTTGCAAAGTAAGGAAAAAAACCTTAATCTTGGCTAATACTAAAATCATCTTTATATCATCTTCTTTATAATTTAAACTTCTGTATAATACCATCTTCCTTATATCTACCTAAATTCCTTCCTAAATGGCTTTCTACTATTTCTCATGAGTCAGAGGAGCTTTCTCCTAATGTGTATCTTATGCATATTTCATTCTTCCACATTCCTGATTTCAATTATCTGTTTAGGCAAACATAATCAGATTTTTTAAAATTCTAATTCATAGCGCAGATCAGAAAATTTTGTTGATGAACCAGCATTTGGGTAGTTAGACTAACATGAGAAACAAATACATTTCTTAAGGTAGAAAATAAGGGGTTTTAAATCTAATCAAATTTTAGCATAATATAGCATGTCTTTAAAATTTATATGAATGCAGTAGGCAATTTCATGAATCTAAGTTTGAAAACCTAGTTGGCCTTATATATCCACTGCCTTTTTTAAAATTATGTTTTAGTGGCTTTTTTATTGTATTTTTAAGATTTTATTTATTTGAGAGGTAGAGTTAAAGAGAGGGAGAGACAGAGAGAAAGGTCTTCCATCAGGTGGCTCACCCCCAAATGGCTAAAACATCCAGAGCTGAGCCCATGCGAAGCCAGGAGCCAGGAGCTTCTTCAGGGTCTCCCACTTGGATGCAGGGGCCCAAGCACATTGGCCATCTTTCACTGCTTTTGCAAGCCATAAGCAGAGACTGGATCAGAACAACCAGGACACGAATCAATGCTTATATGGGATACCAGCACCATAGGCAGAGGCTTAGCCTACTAAGCCACATCTCTGGCTCCCAAACTCTTGGTTTTTGTTTTTTTGTTTGTTTGTTGTTTTTGTTATGTTTTTCTTCTTTCATGTTGAAATAGTCACTTCCTTACTTGAAAAATCTAATACCAAATATTATCAACCTTTGATAATAATTTCATCTCTTTACCATGAATTTATGAACACAGATAATTAATTCATACCTTTAAATTGGTGAGGAGTGTAAATAGCATGAGATTATAAGCATTTTGGTAGAGAATCCAAGACATTTGAATCAAAGGATTTAGGTTTTACTTGATATAATGTTAGTAAGAACTGTAGGCTGTTTGCACAAGTCACATGTCTCTGAACAAATTGATGGCATATGTATGATAAATTGTTTGTTTACAGAACGTTCCTGATATTTACCAGAATTAGGTACAGCAGATGTCACATTAACATTTGGCAAGTAAAAGTCCATATGAATGATTGGAGAAAGTAAATAGTCTACAAGGTTTTAATAGAATGTGTTTAAATACCAGAGACCTAGAAAATTATTAAATATTGAATTATATATACTGATGTGTCACCTAGTAGATTTATTTAGAATGAATGGGCAAAATAAAAATCAAAGAGTGATGAAGATGGGATTATTTTCCTCTTTGTAAATTTTAGATATATGTGTCATTAAAGATATAGATCAATGTTTCTTAAGGATTCATAGAAAATGTTAGAAAAATAATAGGCAGAATATATAAATGTGAAAATAATATTATTAAATATTGCATATAATATCCCATAAAACATACAAATACTCTGCATCATCAGAAAATTAAGATTCACCAAGAATATACACAATATTCTCCATACAGCTAACGTAAATTAATATCAACATTTGAATAATGTAAGGTTAGATTAGCTTCGGAAAGAGAATACAATAGTTGAAAAAATGCAGAAAATACAATAAAAATATTCTACTTTAATTCAAATTCAGGCACTATATTATTGAACACATTGGAGCAAACCTCTTAACATCTCTGATATTCACTTATTAATGATGTCTACCTTACAGAGTTTATTTGCAATCAATTACATACATATTAGTAATTTGTTATTTTAGTAAAATTTGTTTCAATAATTTTCTAAGATATATAAATTGTTCTACTTACTGCTTCTTGAATTTTTATTTAATGGAAGTTAAGCTTGTGATTATAAATTAAACTGAAAATATGGCATTGTAAAAATTAAAAGAAAAATAAGAAAAGAAGGAAGAGGGAAGGTGGGAGGGACAGAAAAAAGAGAGTAAGAGTAGATGGGAAGTATCGTTATGCTCTTAAAACTGTGCATGGGGGTGCTGGCACTGCGGTAAAGAATTTAAAGCTGCTGCCTGCAGTGCAACCATCCCATATGGACGCCTATGCTAGACCCGGCTGCTCCACTTAGATTCAGCTCCCTGTTCATGTGCCAGGGCGAGCACTGAAAGATGCCCCAAGTCCTTGGGACCCTGAACCCATGTGGGAGAACCAAATGAAGCTCTTGGCTCCTAGCTTAGGTTTGAGAAAACCCTGGCCATTGTGGCCATTTGGGCAATGAACCAGCAGGTGGAAGCTACCTTTCTCTCTCTGCCTGACTCTACTTCTCCCTCTCTGTAACTCTGCCCTTAAAATAAATAGATCTTAAAAAAAAACTGGACATAAGAAATACTTGAAGTTTATTCCCTTTGTATGAATAAAAATTGGTTTTAAAAAATGAAAAAAATGTGATTCTACTGACTACTTCTCCTCTCATAGCTGCTTAATCAAATACAGGTTACTATTGGCAGCTTAAATTCTTATGCACAGTTCAAAATGTGAGATACTTAATAGACTTTTGACAGGCTAAGTTGCCAAAAATTGGATTTCAATTTTTGATTTAACAATCAAAGGAATGCATTTTTAAATATAGACCACTCTTTTGGTACTGTTGAATTTTAGATCCAAAAACAGGAAGAGAAAATGAGAATCCAAATGTAAAGATGTAATTAACATGTACTTTCCAAAACTGATCAACTGGATATACATACAGCCACAAGTTCAGGGACCAATTTAAAGTGAAAGAAAAATGATAAAATCAACCAGAGTACTGGTGGCAGCCAGCATTATTGGAATGACATCCTTAAAGCATTAAAAAAACAACTGCAAATTTAGTAAGGTATTCCTTCAAAACAAAAGTAAAATAAGACACTTTTTTCATACAAAGAGAAAGGTTTGTTACAGGAATACCTGCACTAAACACAAGATAAAAGATATATTCTGAAACTAGAAAAACAAAGATTTCAGGAGTAAGTCTCACTCTGTTTTCTGTTGCTGTAACTAAATACATAAAACTGAGTAATTTGTTATGAGAGAGGTTTATTTAGCTCACAGCTTTGGAAGTCCAGTAGCATGGTGCTGACATCTGCTCAATTTCTGGAGAGGGGCTCATGCTGCCTCTTATCACAGCAAAGAAGGAAAGAGGAGAGACAGGCATGTGTGGAAGAACCAGAGTGTGAGAGACACAAAAGGAGGTAGCAGGGTTGTTTGATAACAACCTACTCATGTGAGAACTAATTCATTACTACAATAACAAATTCAGTCCCAAGAGAACCAAGTTTCCCTAGAAAGTCATTTATCCATTCATGAGGGCAGTGCCATTATGCCTATCAACTACCAAAGGACCTGCCACCCACACCCTCACAATACAAAACAAACTTCATCTTGGATTTTGGTAATTGCCAACCATAACAGAAAGTTTAGAGATGCAAGATGATAAAGTTAAAATGTTCTAATGTCCTTGCCTTGCTCACCTTTGATAAATCAACGATTTTTTAAAAATCTACAGTTAACCTAAAAAATATAGTTATGAAGTACATAACAGCCTGCTAAAATAAGGCAAACATCAAAACAGCATCTGACACGCAGATCAATGGAGAAGAATAGAGAGCCCAGAAATCTATCCATGTGCATATAGCCAGCTGATTTTTGATACAAGTGCCCTGACCAGAAACTGGAGAAAGGATAACAAATGCAGAGAAAACGTGGTATATATACACTTTGGAATATTACTTAGGCATAAAAATAAAATGAAATCACATCTATCACAACAAATTGAAGGCAACTGGAAACCATTATGCTTAGTGAAATAAGCCAGTACCCAAAAGACAAATATATGTTTTCTCTAATCTGTGGTAACTAATAAAGCTATTATATTTTTATTGTATCTGTGAACTTCATTGAAACTATTCTCTTCGTATTAACATCACATTAACATGAGAATTCCTAGAAAAAAATACAAAGATTTCAGGCAAAAGTACTTCATACCTACAATATTATACAGTTAAACATTAAGCTTTTTACCCTCATCTTGGCAGTAAAAATCCCTGCATCATAGTCAGAGTAGGAGTTCAAAGATAAAACTAATAATGAAAAAAATTGATAATCTTGGTTATGGAGGGAAGAAAATTTCAGTAGAATCCAGGTCTTTTCTAGCATAAATGTATTCAAAATATTAACTATCTTATAATTCTTACAGCTATACTTTAAAAGATTTTAAAAGAGCCACATGAAAACACAAATAACAAGAGTGAAATAAAGCATGTTAACTTTGTTTTACCTCTTCATGCCCTTCACTCCTAAAAATAACCAATTAGAATAATTTGACCAGAAGATTGTAATATTAAACTGAATGAAAAGTGAAGCCTGGGTAGTGCAAGAAAAAATAAAAGTAAGGAAGCTATACAGCTAATTTTCTGATAAATCACAGAAGCTATGCTTTTTTTTCATTCAGACTCACAAATTAAAATTGTAAAACATATTTCTCATTTTCACCTTTTCTATATTTCCAGGAGGACTGTATGGCATTTTCTTTCATTTTGTCTCATTAATAATAGAGTCAATGTGAATGAGCTGGGTTTTGAATAATCCATTACTATTTCATGTTAACATTAGTGGAGGGTATTTGCATGCTGAATGATTTCATCTTGTTTATTCTTTGAAAGATATGATTTCCTGTGCTTGTATGAAAGAAAAACATCTTTAAAAATAATTTCATCAGGTTATTGTGAAAAGTTATTCCAAAGAAAACTATTGGATTTCTTCCAGTACCCCAAAATTAGAATTATTGCTGTAACATCCTGATCAAACTTCTCTGAGAGAAATTTTTATTCTTATTTTAATACAGTTTCTCAAAAATATGAACACCTCTTCCACCAGATTATAAACCATGTAAAGGTAAGAACAAGTCTGTTTTTTCATTTATCCACAACATTGCACTAAGTACATGAAATAAATATTTTGAACAAATGCAAAATAAGCTTAATAAAAATTATATAGTATTTTGCAGTTTCTTAATGGGGAAATCTAATCTATAGAGCTTCTTACATACAACATACACATATACATAGTTGTAGCTTACCAGGACTCAGAATACTAAGAAATTGGGAAAACATGTTAACACTCAGAGATATGGATGAGTTATTACACACTGGAATATGAAGTATTAGATCATAAATTTTGTTTTCCTTACACAAATATGAAATAAGTCACCTAGAAAAGGAGAAGCATTAAACATGATGATGTTGAGGAAGAACATATGAAATAAGGTCATAGGTCATTGCTTTAGTCTGGGAATTTTGCAGTGTTTTCCAAACAAAAATCAGGAAAGGGGAGAGGGAGTGGGAAAGGGGAGGGTTGCGGGTGGGGGGGAAGTTATGGGGGGGAAGCCATTGTAATCTATAAGCTGTATTTTGGAAATTTATATTCTTTAAATAAAAGCGTTATAAAAAAATAAAAAAATAAAAAAAAAAATCAGGAAATGAGTACTCAGGGGAGAAAATGTTGGAATTATAAGATACCTGCTACCATACTTAGAGTCCATGAAAAGGTCAAATGCCAAGATTTGACCAACCTGACCATAATTCAGCAGGGAATGAATAAATCTAACTTGGCACACATGAGTGAGACTGTAACCTCCAAGGCAAGGATGTCTCTAAATTATAAGGGCCTTCAAAAAACAAAAGGAAATACATAATTGCCATCTTAATGTACATTTTGTGATTAGGACGTTTGAGAGAAATCACAAAACATAACTTGTCAATTCTACTTTTTTTCTACTGGTGCATAAGATAAAAAAAAAAAAAAACAAGGACCATCCTCTAGCAAGAACACATGAAAATTCTTGTCTTTACATATGTGAGAATAAGACTGGATTTGCAAACTTGTGTTGATATTATCTCGAACTTTTTCAGACAAACAGATTAGAAATAATATCCTCACTAACTCACCCAATTAAAGATTGATTATAAAAGTTCATGTTCAAATGTGGTATCTGTCTCAATGCATAAAATTTGAAAACTCTCATTTTTCCACACAGTTAACATTAAGTGAAGTACTTCTTCCATGTATTGGATTTGCATTTGTGGTTGATGAATGAGGCCTGCCACTTCACCATCTAAGAGGATAGGAGCTGAGATGTAGACTAAAATATAAAATCAAAGCAATTAATCAGAACAGAACTATGCCTAACATACCTCAAAAGAGAATGACACTAAAGCCCCCTAAACTTGGTAGCAGATTAATTTAAAGGTTTGTTGTGGAAGGTGGATGAAAGTTGCCCTGAATATACACATGAGTAGTACAGATTATTGACACACTTTGACATTGCTCATTCATTCTTTTTAAATTAATCTGCTAATTTCCTGAGCAAATTTTGAATTTATTATAATTATGAAATGGATACATCTGGATATCAAGACTGACATCATTAAACTAAACATCTCAAATAGTCATTAAACATTTAAAAAAGGCTGTATTTTGTGGTGGAATGAGAAGGCCATGCCAACAGTATTTAACCCAAAGATCTTAAAATTGAATTTAAGTTCACATGCAAAAACGGATTTTCACCTAAACCTAGATTTTGAACTTCTCTGAAAAAATCAGATCTGGCAACACTGAGATAGCATTTCTAGAGGACATGGCATCAAATCAGGAATATCTGGAAATCAGTTAACTCCTTCAAGTGGGGCACACATCCTACAGTTTGCTGATCCCTAATGTTTCTACACAAGGCCAATTTTATTCAATTACATTATTTGCTTGGACCTTTGCATACTGGATTTTTATTTCCTCCAGCCAATCTGTACTCCAGAAAGACTTATTTCATTCCTATTAACAAAGATAAATTACCATAAAATATTTCATTTAAGTCTTGATTTTTAATTCAGATACATAATAGATAGCCATTGTCAGCAATCATTCTGTGGACACAAAGTTAGGAGTAACTTATGAGAAAGCCAACGAACAAATAGTATATGTACAAACATTTTGTTTCTTAAATGCAAATTTTAATCTTCATGATAATTTAAGGATAATGGAGGTATAAAATATTTAATAAATAATAATTCTAAGTGAATTATCTTCTAATAATAACTTCATATTTTGTATATCATAGTCTTTCATTATAACAGATGTGTTTAGCAAGTATGAAAGTGATGTATAAAGAATTGTTTTCATGTTCTTTACAATCAAAACAGATTTTCCATAGACAACAATCACATGAAAAGTTAATTTTGATTAATTAAGTATTAGAAGGAAATAATTATTCTAGTAATGTGTAGAGGGACAAAGGGAAAATAAACATTATTTTAGGATGCTAGCAGAGGGGTGAAAGATATGAGCTATTTAAAAGACAATCCATAATGGATTTTTAATTTTTGTTATTATTTTTAGGCAATGTTTCAATGTATTTGAGAAAACATATGGCTTGATCATGAAGGAAATGGTATTAAAGTATTCTGAATTGGGAGACTCCAAATAATCAATGCCATTTTGATTCATGCAGGCTGCCTTAGTCATCTTGGGCTGCCAGAACAAAATACCATATAGGCTGTATGGCTTAAACAACAGACATTTATTTCTCACAGTTCCAGAGGTGAAAAAAACAGGATAAGTGTGTCAGCAGATCCAGTTCTTTGTGAGGTTCCTCTTTATGACTTGCAGATAGCTATATTCTCCCTGAATTTTCACATGGTAGAAGAGAAAGCTCTAACCTCTCAGACTTCTTATAAAAATGTGAATCTTATCAACCACATCTAAACCTAATTGCATTCCGATGGGCTCAGTTCCTAATATTATCATGTTGGGAGTTACAGCATCAATGTATGGAAATGGAGGTGATACATCATTCTGTACATAACACAGTCTTACAGATGTTCTACTTCTGAGGGGGTTGGCATTGTGGCATAGTGGATAAAGCCCCTACCTGCAATGCCAGCATCCCATCTAGGTGCCAGTTAGTGCCCCAGCTGTCTACCTCCAGCCCAGCTCCTTGATAACAGCCTGAGATAGCAGTGGAAGATGGCCTAGGAGCTAGGGCCTCTGCTGTATGCACATGAGAGATCTGGAAGAAGCTTGAAGCTTCTGGCTTCTGGCTGCAGCCTGGCCCAGTTCTGGTCATTGAGACCACCTTGAGTTGCCCAGGCTATGGAAGCCTTTAGGGTTCGCCTACTTTGATCTTATTCCGACAGGGTCATAGTCAAAGTGGAAGTTCTCTCCTCCCTTCAGAGAAAGGTACCTCCTTCTTTGATGGCCCCGTTCTTTCCACTGGGATCTCACTCGCAGAGATCTTTCATTTAGGTCTTCTTTTTTTTTTCCAGAGTGTCTTGGCTTTCCATGCCTAAAATATTCTCATGGGCTCTTGAGCCAGATCCGAATGCCTTAAGGGCTGATTCTGAGGCCAGAGTGCTGTTTAGGACATCTGCCACTCTATGAGTCTGCTGTGTCTCCCACTTCCCATGTTGGATCATTCTCTCCCTTTTTGGTTCTATCAGTTAGTATTAGCAGACACTAGTCTTGTTTGTGTGATCCCTTTGACTCTTAGACCTATCAGTGTGATGAATTGTGAACTGAAGATGATCACTTGGACTAGTGAGATGGCATTCGTACATGCCACCTTGATGGAATTGTATTGGAATCCCCTGGTACTTTTCTAACTCCATCATTTGGGGCAAGTCCGATTGAGCATGCCCCACATTGTACATCTCCTCCCTCTCTTTTTCCCGCTCTTATATTTAGCAGGGATCACTGTTCAGTTGAAATTTAAACACCTAAGAATAATTGTGTGTTAATTACAGAGTTCAACCACTAGTACTAGAACAAAAAAAATACTAAAATAGATAAAGATTTACATTGTACATCAACAGTGAGGACAAGAGCTGATCAAGTCACTGTTTCTAATACTGTTCATTTCACTTCAACAGGTTTCCCCTTTGGTGCTCAGTGAGTCATCACCGATCAGGGAAAACAAATGATATTTGTCTCTTTGGGACTGGCTTAATTCACTCAGCATTATTTTTTGAGATTCCTCCATTTTTTCAAATGACCCGATTTCATTGTTTTTGACTACTGTATAGTATTCTATAGAGTACATGTCCCATAATTTCTTTATCCAGTCTACTGTTGATGGGCATTTGGGTTGGTTCCTGGTCTTAGCTATTGTGAATTGAGCTGCAATAAACATTAATGTGCAGATAGTTTTTTTGTTTGTAATTTAATTTCCTTTGGGTAAATTCCAAGGAATGGGATGTCTATTGAGGTCCTTGGCCCATCTCTTAAGTGGGTTGTTTGTTTTCATGTTGTGGCATTTCTTGATTTCTTTGTAGATTCTGGTTATCAACCCTTTATCTGTTGCATAGTTTGCAAATATTTTTTCCCATTCTGTCGGTTGCCTATTCACTTTCCTGACTGGATCTTTTGAAGTACAGAAACTTCTCAATTTGATGCAATCCCAATAGTTAATTTTGGCTTCGACTGCCTCCGTCTGCACGGTCTTTTCTAGGAAGCCTTCACTGGTACCTATATCTTTCAGGGTTTCTCCAATGCTCTCTAATAATTTGATGGTGTCAGGTCGTAGATTTAAGTCTTTAATCCATGTTGAGTGAATTTTTGGGTAAGGTGAAAGGTAGGAGTCTTGCTTCATGATTCTGCATGTGGAAATCCAGTTTTCCCAGCACCATTTATATTAAATAGACTGTCCTTACTCCAGGGATTGGTTTTGGATCCTTGATCAAATATAAGTTGGCTGTAGATGTTTGGATTGATTTCTGGTGTTTCTTTTCTGTTCCATTGGTCTATCCATCTGTTTCTGTACCAGTACCATGCTGTTTTGATAACTACCTCCCTATAGTGTGTCCTGAAATCTAGCATTGTGATGCCTCTGGCTTTGTTTTTGTTGTACAAGATTGCTTTAGCTATTCGAGGTCTCCTACGTCTGCATATGAATTTCAGCATCATTTTTTTTCCAGAACTGAGAAGAATGTCTTTGGTATTTTGATTGGTATTTCATTGAATCTGTAAATTGCTTGGGAGAATGGACATTTTGATGATATTGATTCTTCTAATCCATGAGCATGGAAGATTTCTCCATTTTTTGGTATGCTCTTCTATTTCTTTTTTTAAGGTTTTATAATTTTCATTATAGAGATCTTTAACGTCCTTAGTTAAGTTTATTCCAAGGTATTTGTTTTTGTAGCTATTGTGAATGGGATTGATCTTAGCAGTTCTTCCTCAGCCGTGGCATTGCCTGTGTATACAAAGGCTGTTGATTTTTGTGCATTGATTTTATATCCTGCTACTTTACCAAACTTTTCTATGAGTTCCAACAGTCTCTTAGTAGAGTTCTTTGGATCCTCTAAAAAAGAATCATATTGTCTGCAAAGAGGGATAGTTTGAGTTCTTCCTTCCCAATTTGTATCCCTTTAATTTCTTTTTCTTGCCTAATAACTCTGGCTAAGACTTCCAGCACTATATTGAATAGCAGTGGTGAGAGTGGGCATCCCTGTCTGGTACCAGATCTCAGTGGAAATGCTTCCAGCTTTTCCCCATTCAATAGGATACTTGCTGTGGGTTTTTCATAAATTGCTTTGATTGTATTGAGGAATGTGCCTTTTATACCCAGTTTGCTTACGGTTTTCATCATGAAAGGGTGTTGTATTTTATCAAATGCTTTCTCTGCATCTAGTGAGATAATCATATGGTTTTTCTTCTGCAGTCTGTTAATGTGGTGTATCACACTGATTGTTTTGCGAACATTGAGCCATCCCTGCCTACCAGGGATAAATCCTACTTGGTCTGGGTGGATGATCTTTCTGATGTGTTGTTGCAGTCTATTGGCCAGAATTTTGTTGAGGATTTTTGCATCTATGTTCATCAGGGATATTGGTCTGTAATTCTCTTTCAATGCTGCATCTTTTTCCGGCTTAGGAATTAAGGTGATGCTGGCTTCATAGAAAGAATTTGGGAGGATTCTCTCTTTTTCGATTGTTCTGAATAGTTTGAGATGAATTGGAGTTAGTTCTTCTTTAAATGTCTGGTAGAATTCAGCAGTGAATCCATCTGGTACTGGGCTTTTCTTTGTTGGGAGGGCCTTATTACTGTTTCAATTTCTGTCTCAGTTATGGGTCTGTTTAGGTTTTCTATGTCTTCCTGGTTCAATTTAGGTAGGTTGTATGTGTCTAGGAATCTATCCATTTCTGATAGATTTCCCTGTTTGCTGGCATACAAGTCCTTGTAGTGATTTCTGATTATTTGTTTTATTTCTGTGGTGTCTGTTGTTGCGTTTCCTTTTTCATCTCTGATTTTATTGATTTGGCTCTTTTCTTTTTTTAGTTAGTTGGGCCAGTGGGGTGTCAATTTTGTTTATTTTTTCAAAAAACCAACTCCTCGTTTGGCTGATTTTTTATAATTTTTTTTATTCAGTCCTGTTAATTTCTTCTCTGATTTTAATTATTTCTCTTGTCCTACTAGATTTGGGTCTGGTTTGCTGCTGATTTTCTAGATCCTTGAGATGCATTGAAAGCTCATCTATTTGGTACCTACCAATTTCTTGATGTAGACACCTATTGATATAAACTTTCCTCTTAACACTGCTTTTGTTATATCCCATAGGTTTTGGTATGATGTGCTGTTATCCTCATTTACTTCCAGGAAATTTTTGATTTCTCTTTTAATTTCTTCTATGACCCATTGTTCATTCAGGAGCATGTTGTTCAGTCTCCATGTGTTTGCATATGCTCTAGGGATTCCTGAGTTGCTAATTTCCAACTTCATTCCTTTATGGTCTGAGAAGCTGCATGGTATGATTCTAATTCTTTTGAATTTGCTGAGACTTGCTTTATGGCCTAGTGTGTGGTCAATCCTAGAGAAGGTTCCATGTACTGCTGAGAAGAATGTAAATGCTTTCTGTGTAGGATGAAAAGTTCTGTAGATATCAGTTAGGTCCATTTGGGCTATAGTGTCGTTTAAATCTACTGTCTCCTTGTTGATCCTCTGTCCTGTTGATCTGTCTATCTCTGAGAATGGAGTATTGAAGTCCCCCAGTACTATTGTATTGGGGTGTAAGTCTCCTTTTAAGTCCCTTAACAAGTCTTTTAAATAAACTGGTGCCCTATAATTAGGTGCATATACATTGATAATCTTTATATCTTCCTGTTGAATGGATGCCCCTCTTTGTCTCTCCTAATAGTTTTTATGGTAAAATTTATGTTATCTGAATTTAGATGGCTATGCCCACTCTTTTTTCATTTCTGTTGGCATAGTATATCTTTTTCCAGCCCCTCACTTTCAGTCTGTATGGATCTTTGTTAGAAAGATGTGTTTCTTGTAAGCAGGAAATAGATGGGCTTTGTTCCTTAATCCAGTCAGCCAATCGGTGTCTTTTAACTGCACAGTGCAGACCATTCACGTTCAATGTGACTATCAATAAGTAGTAACTTTGCTTTACCATTTGCCAAAGCTATTTTCTAATATATGCTTTGAGTTTCCTGTGATCTTTTGCTGTGAGGTTTCCTTCCTTTAGCTTCTTTCAAGTTGATGACCGTGTTTCTGTGTTTATGCGTGTAACACATCTTTAAGCATCTTTTGCAGGGCTGGACAAGTGGCGACAAATTCTTTCAATTTCGGTTTGCTGTGAAAGGTCCTTATTTTACTTTCATTCACAAATGAGAGCTTTGCAGGATGTAATATTCTGGGCTGGCAGTTTTTTCTCTCTTAGTATTTGGGCTATATCTCGCCAATTCCTCCTAGCTTGTAGGGTTTCTGATGAAAAGTCAGCTGTGAGTCTAATTGGAGATCCTCTGAGAGTAATCTGATGGTTCTCTCTTGCACATTTTAAGATCTTTTCTTTCTGTTTCACTGTGGTGAGTTTAATTACAATGTGTTGTCGAACCCTCGCCAGCAAGGGTCCAACGGAGTCACGACACAACTGCTGTTGATCGGTTCTCAAGGGACTTTTATTTGGAGCGACAGCAGAAAGCAAAGAAGAAGAAGAAAAAAAGAAAAACAGCAAAACCGCAGCCCCTGTCCCAGTCTTATATCTCCCCAGTCCCCTAGAGCAAGCAGTCCATAGCCAACAGTCCAATCAGATTAAAGGGCACATATAACTTCAGGTGGAAAGTGTATCTCGTCCCATCCTGTTATTTGTGGAAGTCTTGTGGATAGCACTTCCTTGACTTGTTTTGCTCAGCAGGATGAGGCAGGTCAATGAGGAGGTTCCCACAGGTGGCCAGCCTGTAGTTCCCCACAACGTGTCATGGTGAGGATCTCTTTTGGTCATGTTTATTAGTGGTTCTATGAGCTTCCTGTACTAGGATGTCTCTGTCCTTCTCCAAACCTGGGAAATTTTCTGCTATTATCTCACCAAAAAGGCCTTATAATCCTTTCTCCCTCTCCATGCCTTCAGGAATTTCTAGAACCCGAATGTTAGGTTTTTTTAATAGTATCCTGTAGATTCCTGACAATATTTTTTAGATTTCTAATTTCATCTTCTTTTCTTTGTTTTGACTGTTTCCTTTCCTATTCTCTGCCCTCTAAGTCCAATATTCTCTCTTCTGCTTCACCCATTCTGTTTGTAAGGCTCTGTAATGTGCTTGTCATTTGATCTATTGAATTCTTCATTTCATTATGGTTTCTTGTCACTATCACAGTTTCTTGTTCTACTAGTTGTTTCATTTCAGCTTGATTCCTCCTTAATATTTCATTTTCACGAGAGAGATTTTCTATCTTGTCCATTAAGGATTTCTGTAGTTCTAGAATTTGTTTTTGAGAACTTCTTAATGTTCTTATCAATTTCTTGATATCCACTTCTTGCATTTCTTCTATCTCATCATCTTCATAATCTTGAATTGGGGTGTCTTTTTCTTTGGGGGGCATCATAGTGTCTTCCTTGCTCTTGTTACCTCGATTTCTACTTTTGTTTGGCATTTCTCCACAGTCTCTCACTGGGTTGCCAAGGTTATGGAGTTTGTAAACTCGGTGGGTTCTCTGGACCCCCTCAGATTTTTGCAGTCTCAGTTTGTTAGCTCCACCCCCTTTCACTAGATCTAACCTGTTAATGGCGGGCACCATGTTACTGCTCTTTGTCTTGCTCGGCTTTGTAAGGTGAGTGAAGAGAGAGGCTAGTGTCCATGCCGGTTCCCCTTATTTATTCATTTTTTTTCTCTCCTCCAGTCAGCCTGGTGCACTTTCCCCAGTGGGGCTTGCCTATCCCCGCCAATGTCTCTGGTTACGGAGGGATTTTTGTCTCACCTCCCCTTCCAGTGCTGGCGCACAGATTCTGCAGCTGGGCTCCCGCCTGCTGCTCCGTTCCTCTGGCAAGGCTTCTACGTGGCGGGCGACCTTGCTCTCCCCGTAGGTCCTTTTTGCAACATCCACTAGATCTGGAAGAGTTTCCTCTGAAGTTTTTTTCTGAGTCTTTTCCTGAGGCTAAAGTAACTCCACTTTTATTAAACTATCTTTTCCCAGACTATTGGTGTGTGCCCTCACTCTTCTGCCATCTTGGCTCTGCCCCTACCTCACAGTTTCTAACATAGCAACTTTTTCGAGGTAATTTGATAGATGTTTGTTGAATTTACATAAATTATTTTCATGGCCATATGGAAAAAAATACACAAACTTAAAAGGATGACCTCACATTGAATGAGAATGAGTTTAATGGTAAATCAGGGAGATGTAGTATAATTGAATTTGTCTAAATATAGTTAACTAGATTTAATATCTTATAAAAGTTTTCTTGGGGCTGCCGCCGTGGCTCACTTGGTTAATCCTCTGCCTGCAGCACCAGCTACCCATATGGGCACCAGGTTCTAGTCCCGGTTGCTCCAGTTCCAGTCCAGCTCTTTGCTGTGGCCCAGGAGAGCAGTGGAAGATGGCCCAAGTGCTTGGGCCCCTGTACCAGTGTGAGAGATCAGGAAGAAGCACCTGGATCCTGGCCTCGGATTGGCACAGTGCTGGCCATGGCGGTCATTTGGGGAGTGAACCACCGGAAGGAAGACCTCTCTCTCTCTCTCTCTCTATCTCTCTCTCTCTCTCTCTCTCTCTCTCTCTGTCTAAATCTGTCAGAAAAAAGTTTTCTAATTGAAAAAAAAAAAAGATGAAGGAACTAGATCCAGGGAGAAAAATATCTATATATACCCTCTCCTAGAAATGTGCATTTGAAATGTATGCATATTTGATTCTCTGTGTCTGACAAGTACCTCATCTCCAATTCTCAAATCATTCCTACATATTTGTAAAGTCCCAACTTTATACCTTCACTAAGAAAAAATGGTATAATCATTAAATACAACTCCTTTGGGAAGATAGTTTCTTTTGGACTCATGACATGTTAACTAATTTTTATTTGTATTTAAAATGGTGTAACATGGCATTTAAGTACAAGTATCATACATTCTTAAATGTAGTCTATAGTTCATATATTCTACTATTTAAAACCCATCCTATCCCTTGAACTGAATAAGCCAATCGTGCAGTCTGACTTACATAACAACCCTTCATGGAACTTTTCCTTGCTCAAAAGAGCACCCATTGTGTCTATCATATGAACCCACTTCCTTATCATAGTTTATTCTAGAGTCACTAATTTATACATTTATCAAAGTTAAAAAGCAAGTGAGGTGATCTAAAATAAGCTGTTTCAAAAAGAGAGATAATGATGATACAGTTATCCAGTTAAATTCTCTCTTTCCAGAATATGAAATAGAAACAGAACCAGATAAGTATTAGCTGAAGAAAAGATGAAAAAGATACAGATAGGCAATGAGAATGCAAAGTCCTTAGTAAATAGTAGTTTAGAGTTACCTCTTCGTACTCCTTTCTTAATTTGTGGGGGGGGGGGGGGGTAATAAATGTAGCAAAAATATGTGTACTTTATGAATTACTTGAAAAATGAGAAAATACTTGTAAATCTCTTAGCAAACAGCCCTGGCATATTGCAAGTGCTCATTAAAGCTAAATGTTGCTGAAATCACATTATATAATAATAACTGTTGTAGCTCTTTCTACCAAAAGGCCATGTGCTTCTTGATGACAGAAATTGTTTTGTTCAACTTTATATCTTCTTTTTTTTTTTTTTTTTTTTTTACAGGCAGAGTGGACAGTGAGAGAGAGACAGAGAGAAAGGTCTTCCTTTGCCGTTGGTTCACCCTCCAATGGCCGCCGCAGCCAGCGCGCTGCGGCCGGCGCACCGCACTCGTCCGATGGCAGGAGCCAGGAGCCAGGTGCTTTTCCTGGTCTCCCATGGGGTGCAGGGCCCAAGCACCTGGGCCATCCTCCACTGCACTCTTGGGCCACAGCAGAGGGCTGGCCTGGAAGAGGGGCAACCAGGACAGAATCCGGTGCCCCGACTGGGACTAGAACCCGGTGTGCCGGCGCTGCAAGGCGGAGGATTAGCCTGTTGAGCCACGGCGCCGGCCAACTTTATATCTTCATTTAGGGACATACCACATGGGAAAGTGCTTAGAATCTTATAGGTACTAAATATTTTTATCTGCTTTCACCCATATTCCTCAGTTTTCCTTTATCCCCACCCATTTACATCATTATATTTGATGACTTTAAAAATACTGTTGTGTTCCAGTATTAGATCATTTGTAGATGGTGTTAGAATCAACCTCTTTCTTACAATAATAAGAAGTATAGATATTTTGAGAAGTCCCAATGAGATGTGACTATTAATGAAATGGGATCATCTAGATACCCAGAATTATGTATATAAGACAATTATGGAGTAGGCAAGCCATAGTATTAATGAGAAGAGGAAGAATGATCTTCACCTATCAGATATCTGGTAAGGATTTGCAATACATAAAATAAAATAATTTAATAGAAAGACCTTTAGAGTTTATCTAGTACATTACTTTGACTTAGTTAATTAGATGAAGAAACTTAGATTCAGATAGGATAAATAATTTACAATATGTTGGAGAGCACAGAACTGACAGAGCTAGAACTAAAGTATATGGCCCCTCATAATTATAATTGTCCTTCCTCTGTATCTCATTGCATAGAAGCATATCATGCATGTGCCTAGTTAAAACTAATATGGAATATTTATGCTATTTCAATGGCAGGACAAAGTAGGCTCATGCAATTAGATTTAATTTTAGTAAAGGTAAGCAGCTGCCTAGTATATCCTTTGGGAGAAAACAATCTGACCAGTAATGATGTTGTTTTCATCATTGTCTACAAATGTACTAAATTATTAATGAATATCACAGATGTCAACAAGAATGATAAACTAATAGCTTATAGTACTTTCATTTATTTGATTTATACATATTGTTACAGACAACTTTTATAGAGAAACATATAATAATTAAGTACTTGTCAGAACAGCTAAATGTCACTATAAAATGAACTAGCAAAACAAGTCCCTTGAGACAATTTTCATATGTCACTAGTTCTCTTGGGAAGGGAGACTTTCAAAACACCATTTTGCAAAATGTAGCCAATGTTCCTGGCTATCAGAATCAATATATTTCACTTGTGAAAGTAAGATTAATAGGTTAGGCAAAAATCTAACATATAATAGGAAATAGCAAATAACTGAAATTTAGGGATAACATGGATAAGAATTATGTTAGAAATGGGTCAAAATCAGAAGATTCCAAGAGGGGAAAATGGCAGAAATAAAGCAGAGGAAGTGCATGCAGAAGGGAGAGGTGGAAATTCTACAGAAGGAAGAGGGATGCTGTGGATCAATGTGTGAGGTGCTGACATGCAGCAACCAACACAAACACCACACACGACCTGTGCAGTTGAACGCTGGAGGATAGACCAGCTTTGGAGAGCGAGGTGAGAGCAGACTGCAGAGCCTGTGCCACTGGTGACACTGCCAGAGGGAGATCCTTGCTGGCCACACATCAGAAAGCTCTTTGAGTCCAGTCTGGAGCCCTAATGTGGGGCAGGGTACCCACTTAATTCAGTGAAAGAAAAGCCCTTTCTTTCACCTCATTCCCCAACAAGGGTGCTCAGTAATGTGCAGGGAGAAGGCGACATTTGGAGACCAGCAGAGGGTGCAGCACCTCTCATATATGAGTATGATCAGGGGATTTTACCAGAGGGAAAATCCACATTTTCCATTGATGTTGATTCTGGCTGGGAGGGTTGCCAGGGAGCTGGGCACCCACCTAGGAATGTGAAGTGTCCCCAGCCTCTCAGCATATATATATTTTGGAGCTCAAACTGCCAAGGTGGAGCACCCACAGACAGGTGGCTCTGGGAATATCTCTGCTGTCTCCATGGATGGGACAGGCTAGAGGAGCAGAACAGATTTTCTGCACCCCATGGCTGTGGGAGTCTCATGTGCTGTGGCTGTGGAAACTTTGTGACTACATGATAGGGTGCAGGGCGCAGCTGGGTCACGGGGCAATCACTGCCCAGTGCCAGAGGCTCAGTCCTCCCTAATTGCCTAGGGTGGGTCATTGCAGAGGGAACCATGCTCACACTGAGGGCTAAACAAAACCTTTGTGCAGTTCATTCAGCAGCATGGGTGAGTGTAATACCCACTGTAGTCTAAACCCAGGCATTGATCACCTTGGAAGAGAAGAGGTGATGGTGTGATTATGCCACCAGAGGGGATCATACCCTCCCTCCTGCTGACAATAGAAGAAATCTGCCATGCCCAAATTGAGTGTCACCCTGAATACTTTCTCCATGCTGGAGTACTGACCAGAGCTCCCTGGCCACATATAACATATGCCTCTGGATACTCACTGGAAGACCACACTCTCCAACACTCCATTAAGCCAGAGGCATAATTCAAAGCAAATCCATCAGAGTAGAAAACCAACAAGTATTTCCACAAATGCAGAAATTCAAGAAACAAGAATAAGAAGACAATATGGCTCCCCAAGAAACACAAACACTTCAATATTAGAATGTTGTAACAAAGAAATTGATGAAATATCTGAAAATGAATTCAAAAGAATGTTCATAGGATAACTTAGAAACAATGAGGAGAAAATTCAGGAGTTAAAGAAATCCATACATGACATGGAGGAAAAAATTTCTCATATGATTGAGATTGTGAAGAGAAACCAAACAGAAATATTAGAAATTAAGAATTTAATATCTCAAAAAAAATTCAGGGGGCCAGTGTGGTGGCGCACTAGGTTAATCCTCCACCTGCAGTACTGGCATCCCATATGGGCGCTGGGTTCTAGTCCTGGTTGCTCCTCTTCTACTCCAACTCTCTGCTGTGGCCAAGGAGGGCAGTGAAGGATGGCCCAAGTGTCTGGGCCCCTGAACCTGCATCGAAGTCCAGAAGAAGCACTTGGCTCCTCGCTTTGGATTGGCGCAGCACCAGCCATGGCAGCCACTTGGGGAGTGAACCAACAGAAGGAAGGCCTTTCTCTCTGTCTCTCCCAAACAAAATGCAGTAAGATTTTTTTTAAAAGTTGACAAATTGACTTGTATGAGAAGTCAAAATGAATACATTTATATACCATAATAATACCATAATAATACAGAAATTTATGGAGCTGGCACTATGGTACAGCAAGTTAAGCTGCTATCTGTAGTGCTGGCATCTCATAAGTGCATCAGTTCAAGTCCCGGCCGCTCTTCTTCCAATCCACCTCCCTGCTAATGGCTTGGGAAAACAGTGAAAGATTCCCCAAGTCCTTGGGCCCCTGCACCCATGTGGTAGTCCCAGAGGAAGCTTCTGGCTGCTGGCTTTATAGACCCAGTCTTTATGGCCATTTGGGGAGTGAACCATTGGATAAAAGACCTTTCTCTCTGTCTCTCCTTTCTTTCTCTTTGCAACTCTGACTTCTAAAAAATGCAGAAATTTAGACAATGTAGTAATGGCATTGGGATATACAAAATATTAAAGAAAAAGAATAGAAAAACATTCTACTTATAGGATCAATTTATTTTTATTTACTTAAATTGGCATGTTTAATTATTATGATAATTTAAAAATAATTATTTAGGTAAAATTTTTCACTCAGCATAAAAATTTTTAACTTTTGATTATGATTATCCTTAGAAAATTTTGTTACTGCCTCTTTCATTACACTGTTTTTTCAAAAATCAAGAATCTTAATAAATATCTAGGAAGCATATCAAACTCTTTCTATGGGGCTTACCTAGATATTAAAAACTTAGCACGATATGGAATAATAGCACAACCTCATGTGTAACACCACTTATACAATTCACCAAGTTAAACGTCAGCTAGAAATTTAGTTCATGTCAAAATGCCTCTGTGTGTTTTAATAAATTCCATCATTAGCAGAAGTAAACTCCAGTTTTGTCAAAATATCTATCCTATAAAATTCTAAAACAAACTAAATTTCCTGAACAAGGAATAGATCAGCTTGGTAGATTTCTTCAGGCATGAATTTCCATTAACATCTTGTTTAAAATCTAATTTCTACTCTCAGGAAAAATAAAGTATCTCAGCATGATACTAGGTCCTACCAAACATTCATCCCCACTAAATATCAGATACAGTCATCCACAGTGAGAACACTCTTCCCACAGAAGCACATGTTTTATACTCAAAACCAGATGAAATTTGTAGGCTTACTGTTAGATGCTGCATTTAGCTTCTGGACCGGTATCAGAGAAAGTCTTTTTAATCAGTAGATAAAATTACTCCTTCCACTTCACATGTATTTTTATTTATTTGTTTTCATTTTATTTGGAAACCAGAGTTAGAGGGAAACAGATACAAAATAGACAGAATCTTCCATTCCCTGGTTCACTCCCCAAATGCCTACACAAGCCAGGACTGGGTCAGGCTGAAACCAGAAGCCTAGAACTACATCTAGTCTTCCAGGTGGGCAGCAAGGATCCAAGTACTTGAGCCATCATCTGCTGCTTCCCAGGGTGTGTGCCTTAGCAGAAAACTGGATTGGAAGTGGAATAGCTGGAAGTCACACCAGGTACTCCCATAGTGCCTTCAAGCTGCAACTTAACTGCTGTGGTAAATGCCCACCCCACATAAAAATTTTTGCATCTGTATTAGAATGAGAAAATATCCATTTGTAGGGCATTTTTATAATTTTATTTGAATTATAAAGGAAATTCTATCTCAAAGTGATGACTTAGAGGCAGTGAGCTAAAATGAGAAATAGGCTCTTTACAAGGGAAAACTGAAGAAAAGCAATAGACAATTTCAGTTAGAGTTCTCTCACAACTTTTTTTTTTGACAGGCAGAATTAGTGAGAGAGACAGGGAGAAAGGTCTTCCTTCCGTTGGTTCACCCCACAAATGCCCGCTACAGCTGGCATGCTGCGCCGATCCGAAGCCAGGAGCCAGGTACTTCCTCCTGTCTCCCATGCGGGTGCAGGGCCCAAGCACTTGGGTCATCCTCCACTGCCTTCCCAGGCCACAGCAGAGAGCTGTACTGGAAGTGGAGCAACTGGGACAGAATCCGGCGCCCCAACCAGGACTAGAACCCAGGGTACCAGCACCGCAGGCAGAGGATTAGCCTAGTGAGCTGCGGTGCCGGCCGTTCTCTCACAACTTTTACAATTTCAGGGCATCAAGTGCAGCAAAGATGCTGATTAATTAAATTATAACACCTCATGGTCTGTGAGAAAGTGCAAAAACCTCTATAGGGTGAAGTAATTATGTAAAGGAGCCAAGAATGAAGTCCAGATCTCAAGACATGGGCTATATTCCAACTGGGTGGTTGAGTAATTTCTTGCAGGTCATGTAGGAAAAATATTACCACATAATAATTTTTTAAATTTCCTTCGAGGGGCCGGCACCGTGGCTCACTTGGTTAATCCTCCACCTGCGGTGCCGGCCTCCCATATGGGCGCCGGGTTCTAGTGCTGGTTGCTCCTCTTCCAGTCCTCCCTCCCTCCCTCCCTCCCTCCCCCTCTCTCTCTCTCTCTCTCTCTCTCTCTCTCTCTCTATATATATATATATATATATATATATATATATATATATATATATATGTCCCTATATAGAGAGAGACTTCAAAAAGTTCATGGAAAATTCCCATTAACACTGAATCCCATTTTTCCTTACATTTTGAAGGCTCTATGTATATGTGTGTGTGTATATATAGATAGATAGAGAGAGAGAGAGAGAGAGAAATATCTATATATATATCAATTTCAATATATATATATATTAGTTAATGGAAAATTCCCATTAACACTAAATCCCATATATATAATACATATATGAGATATGACATATATATATAAGATCTCCTAGGTTCTCTCTTCTATTGGTTCGATATTTTTGCTGATTTTTCAGCCTAAAAGTTTTATTGCTAAAGTGATATATGAAGTTACCAATTTTAATTGTGAATTTGTCTATTTGTCCCTGCAGTTCTATCAGTTTTTACTTCACGAATTCTGTCTGTTGTTTGGTATTTATGTATATAAGATCATTATGTCTTCTTGGTGAATAGATTCTTACATAATTATATAATGATCTCAAAAAAGTTTGATGCATCTCAAAAATATGACATTCAGTCAAAGAAGTCATGAAATAGGACATACCATACAAGCGCGCCGACCGTGGCGGCCATTGGAGGGTGAACCAATAGCAAAAAGGACGACCTTTCTCTCTGTCTCTCTCTCTCACTGTCCACTCTGCCTGTCAAAAAAAAAAAAAAAATTTCTCTAGGCCCGCGCCGTGGCTCAACAGGCTAATCCTCCGCCTTACAGCGCCGGCACACCGGGTTCTAGTCCCGGTCGGTGCGCCGGATTCTGTCCCTGTTGCCCCTCTTCCAGGCCAGCCCTCTGCTGTGGCCCGGGAGTGCAGTGGAGGATGGCCCAAGTGCTTGGGCCCTGCACCCCATGGGAGACCAGGAAAAAGCACCTAGCACCTGGCTCCTGCCATCGGATCAGCGCGGTGCGCCGGCCGCAGCGCACCGACTGCGGCAGCCATTGGAGGGTGAACCAACGGCAACGGAAGACCTTTCTCTCTGTCTCTCTCTCTCACTGTCCACTCTGCCTGTCTCAAAAAAAAAAAAAAAAAATTTCATCTGTATAAAGTTCAAGAGCAATTCGGACTAACATATGGCAATAGAAATCAGAAACATTGTTGATTATGGGAGTGATAGGTGACTACAATGAACACAAAGTAACTTTCTTATGGAAATAAAAAATATTTTGTAATCCATGAAAACATTCTGTCAGGCAAATATTCTTCCTTTCTGAGCATGAGAATTTTTGTTTCATGGCATTAACATCAGACATCTAAAAGCAGGAAAGCAAAGAACATGATGTTGTATCTCAGTTCTAATTCCCTACAATCACCTCCATTTTGCACCTACTGCTGAAGTTGTTATGTATTCTTTAATAAATCCTTTTTATGGTATTATAATCCATTAAAGTGAATGCATACAGGTATTCAAAGTCAATTCATGGTCATTGCGATGATTTAGATAAACTTTTGATGCAATAAATTAATTATATTAGAATAGATGCAAATACATATTAAAATAGGTAGAAATACACCGCAGATTTCTCTGAACCAAATGTCAGTCTGTTGTAAGATATCTGAATTGTGCTAGATAGAGATTTATACTAATAGAGATAAAGGAAGAATAGATCAAAAAAGAGGCAACAACCATCTGATTCATTTCCTCTTACTTTCCCTACTAAATGGCTGTTTCTTTCTTCCTAGGTGGGCTAGCCCGAAGTTTAATTAGTAGGAGAACATCAAGATGTTGGTGTATCTGCCAGGTCACTTCAGGAATCCTCTTTGATATCACAATCAGCTCTTCTATAATCTAGTATTTTATCATCCAAGCTGGAGATCAAAAGGTAAGTTTTGGACTCACAAACTCTTCATACAGTAGCTTATGCTCTAGACTATCAATCATTATCATTTACTGTTTATCCTATTCAATTTCAAAAAATAAATGGCCTTGCCTTGCTGAAGAGGAAAAACAGAACATTTAAAGTGAAAACATCATGAATACCTTTTTAAAATGCAATTGAAATGCAAATTTATAATAATAAATCTTATGTAAATGCAGTCACTAATCATAAATCCAGATATTAGAGATATTATTGCTATCATATTTCTAAATATTAAAAGTATTATTGCCATAATAATTCCAGAATTGAAAGGTGAAGTGTATTTTGAACTATCTGAAGAAAATTATCCTGTGCAAATAGCAACAGCATTCAAACTTCTATTCTGATAAAGTTCTTAAGCCATAGCTTACCAGTTTCAAATGAATATACCTTTTGTTTTTTGATAATTCTTTTTTCAACATGGTTGACAACATACTCATTAAAATAGGAGGTACACAAACTAACAAAATTAGAAAGCTTTATATTGCAGAGGAAGCCAAAAAATACTTCATTAAAATTAAAAACAGACTCCTGAAGAAAGCAGATAAGGAAAGAGATCTAGACTTTAAATTTTATGCTGTAAATTTTTAAAAAACTTGATTTTTCCTGTAAGCACATTTTGTAAGAACCCCTCAGATATCCTTGGATTACTAAATATGTTACTTATTCTTTGAAAAAAACAATATGCTGTAGACCTTGGAATTGTGCCAAGTTTGCTGTGTACTGATGATGTACTATTGAATATGAAGAGCTTCATCAGAGCCAAGCAGTTACTCAGAAATTAGGTGACCCTGATAATGACAAATGCTTTACTCTGAAGTTATTCCTCTTCCAAGGATAGTTCTGCATCTCTGGTAGGGAAAGTTTTCATAGAACCAGAGAAATAAATATTGAAAGAACGGCTTATTGTTGATTTTCAGACTCTCGATGCTTGCTCAGCTATGTAATCATCAGAGAAGGCCACTGAATACTTGAGAAGTAGGAAGAGGGATTGATGTTGAAAAAACAAAGTGTTCACTATGCCTAAATGGCTTAGAGAGGCAAAAGAATTACTAAGTCTCACCTACAAGCCCTGCCTGAAAAATGTTCATTTTTACCATATTTACTACTTTTTCTATAAAACTGTTTATTCCAATTCCTTGGATTAAAACACACATCTTCCTCTTGTTTAATATTATGGTTTAGTCATACATTAAGACTGTGATTATAGAATGGATTGGAATTATGTTTTTTCAAAATTTAAGAAAAAAACAAAAAGAAAAGAAGGAACAAGGGAGTTTGAGGAAGGGAGGGAGAAAATGAAGAAAACATGGTTATATTCCTAGATGTATACATATGAGATTTATGAAATCTATTATCTTTATATTGAAAAATAATAAATAAATAAAACATAGAAGAGGAAAAACAAAAAAAGTTAAAAACATATAAAGACTTAGAGAAACAAGCAAATTATTGTATAAAGAAGTGCAGTTTGATTTAAAGACTTTTCCAGGTTTCACCTATCTGTGTGATATCTTTAATTTCACTTCTGTTTCAAATAATGAGCCTGTAACCTTCTATAAAACATTTCCTGACATTGTCAATGTTAGCATTGTCTATGATGGAACTGCATGCAGCTGGCACTACCAAAATAAGACTGGCCAATAAAATGTTGAATCCTAGTCACTGAGCCATATCATACTGATTTCTTAGTATAATTTTTATAATCTGCTTTCTCATGTTTATTACCTGCCATTTATAGTAAACCAGACACTTGTATTTTTCTCTAATACACCATTCATAGAAGATTCCTGGCACATAAGTACTCACCAAAAATTTGTGATAAGAAAGAAGTGATACTGATCTGCTTTGAAATGAAGGATGTGGGGGAGGAGACAAGCATCTATATCTACTTAGATAGAACACCTAGTAACCTATAATAATCTAAATATTATGTGTTTATATTAGGGTAAGTAATATAGCTTGCTCTTCTTCCTCATGGGGTATTACTTAGCCATCTCTAAAGATTTTCAGTCCAGGGAGGAAATTGCACAACTGTAGGTATTTATTAGCCAGAGAAATCCAGAGAAACAGAATAGGAAATATGGATGGGTGGATAGACAGATAGGCAGATCCTTATAAGCAGTTGATTCCCATCATCATGGAGGCTAAATAATATCAAGATTTTCTATATACAAGCCAGAGATTCAGGAGAGTTGATGGTATAGATTCCAGTACTAGTCCGAAGATCTAACTCAGAAAGGCTTAAGTATAAATTTCAGATTGATGGCAAGGGAAGAACAGAGTCCTAACTCAACAGTCAGGCATCTGAAATTCTTTTTTACTTGGGCTTTTGGTTCTATTAAGGTCGTCAGTGGATTGCCAAGGTTCACTCATATTAGGAAGAGTGGTCTTATTTGTTCAGACTACAGATTCAAATGTTAATTTCATTAAACACCCACACAGACACTCAAGACAATGTTTGACTAAATGTCTGGGCACTGTGTAACCCAGCCACAATGTCACATAAAATTAACAGCTACACTTCTACTAAAGCCCATTGACTAGGTTTATATGAAAATCTATAATGAGATGGAACTGTTTTAGAGTTCTTTCTCCTAAATTCTTTTCATTCTCTTTTACTATAAGTTTGATCTTTCATGGCCAGGTATTAACTGAATACAAGTACCTGAGCCATAGCAAATTCTTTAAGTCAATACTTTCTTGTGAAGGGGCTGAGGACAACTAGCTGATCTTTGTAACAGCCTCAGTGTATGATAATTACAGTTGTAATGTGGTGATGAAGCTTACATAAGAAAATCAATTGCTTTTAAATAGGATGAGCATAAGCCTAGTAAAAATAATTTAAATCTTTACTTTTGCACTAAAAACATATTGTAACAATCAAAGTTCTCCAGAAAAATAGACCAATATATAAAAATCAAGGTAGTTCCTTGTTGCTGCAGTACAGAATGTGATAGAGAGGTGCAGGAGATGCAACACAAACAGGCAGCCAAAATGGACGCTTGTGAAAATGAGAACTATTGAATTATTCTATGGAAACATAGGAGTAAATATTCATGACAAAAAGGAATACCACCCCCATGAGCAGTCGCTCTCCAGGTCTGTCTTCCCCCAACATTTGGTAATAATTACTAATGTATTTCTGTCTCCACAGATTAACTCATTCATCAGTTCATGGTCGTCTAGGTTGTCTCTAGGTTTTGGTGATTATGAATAATGCTGCTGTGAATAATTTTGCACACACGCTTAGTGGATATGTACTTTAATTTCCTTCAGTAATTCTGAGGTGTGAAATTTCTGGGTATATAGTAACTATAACGTTGTGAGGAACTGAAAAACTTTTCCAAGATGATCAAAACATTTAACAATGACAACAATATATAGGGGTTCCCAAATTTGAAACATTCTCATCAACACTAGTGAGCATCAGTTTTTACTTTTTTAAATTGCAGTCATTTTAGTAATTGTGAAATGACATTTCATTGTGGTTTTAATTTGCATTTATGATGTTCAACATCTCTTCATGTGTTTATTGACCATTATACATATATCTTATTTGGAGATTTCTCTTTAAATTTCCTGCATTCTTTTTAATCTGGCTGTCTTCTAATAATTTAAATATATGTGTTATTTACCTATTCTTGATATGAGTCCTTTATCAAGGCATTTATAAATGTGACACAGAACTTAGAAGCCTTGAATTAAATTAGAAAAATTACTTAGTGAAAAAGTATAACATAAGAACTCCAAAGATATAAATGGCAAACTAGTAAAATTACTTGCAAATTTCATTACAGACCAATGATAATTCCCATATTATGTAAAGGTCTGCTGTGTATCAATAAGATACAAATAACCTACTAGAAAAATGTACTAAAGTTATGTTAAGTTCAAGGAGAATATACAGAGATATTTTAAGTATATAAAAATGTTTATTCTACCTCATATTAAAAGAAATGCAAATAAAAACTAAACTGAGATACAATTTTCTACATAGTAGATTGACAAAAATGAGAAAGTTTGAAATATACTATATTAGAGAAAATGTGCAAAAAATCATAATTTTCCAAAGATAGTTGAAAGCATACAAATTGACAAATATTTTTGGAAAGCTTAATAATATCTGTCTAGATGATAACTGTACATGCTGTTTGATCCAGCAATTTTGTTTCTAGTGAATTTACTCTACATAAATCTGGCATGTAAGCAATTACATATATATATGCTTTATATCACATTGATTGTAATAGTAAAAGAATGGAAACAATACAAATAATGATACATATATTTATACATTGGAAATAAACACAGCCATTTAAAAGGAAACTGCATAACTAATTTGAAAAAATAAATACCTATTGTTAGGTGCAAAAAAATCTATGTATAGGATCATGCAGAATCATACATGGAGAGTAGTCCCTTTTATCAGCAAGAGATACGTTCCAAGACTCCCAGGTAGATGCCTGAAACCGCTAGTAGTACCAAACTATATATATATATATATATATAGTACCAAACTATATATATATATATGTGTGTGTGTGTGTGTGTGTGTGTGTCATATACAGACATAGATATGGTAAAGTTTAATTATAAATTGCCTAATAAGAGATTAACTATAAGAAGTTAACAATAATAACTACTACTAAAATACAACAATTATAACAATGAACTATAATGAAAATTATCTGAAAGTAGTCTCTCTCTTGAAACGAGTGTTGTGGCACAGTAGTTTAAGCCACTGCCTGGGATGCCAATATACCCTGTGAGTACCTGTGCAAGTCCCAACTGCTCTACTTCCAATCCAGTTCCCTACTAATGTGTCTGGGAATATAGCATTAGACAGCCCAAGTACTTGGGATCTTACCACCCGTGTGGGAGACCAGGATGGAGTTCTAGGTACCAGGCTTTGGCTTGGCACACCCCTTGACCATCACAGACATTATGGGAATGAACCCGCAATGGATTCCTTCTTTATCTTTCCCAATCTCTCTATAACACTTTAAAAAAAAAAAAGAAAGAATCTGATATCTCTATTTTAAGATATCTGATTGTATCATAATCACCCTTCCTATGATAATATGAGATGATATAGGCCGGCGCCATGGCTCAACAGGCTAATCCTCCGCCTTGTGGCGCCGGCACACCGGGTTTTAGTCCCAGTTAGGGCGCGGGATTCTGTCCCACTTGCCCCTCTTCTAGGCCAGCTCTCTGCTGTAGCCAGGGAGTGCAGTGGAGGATGGCCCAGGTGCTTGGGCCCTGCACCCCATGGGAGACCAGGAAAAGCACCTGGCACCTGGCTCCTGCCTTCGGATGAGCGCGGTGCGCTGGCCGCAGCATGCCGGCCGCGGCAGCCATTGGAGGGTGAACCAACGGCAAAGGAAGACCTTTCTCTCTGTCTCTCTTTCTCACTGTCCACTCTGCCTGTCAAAAAAAAAAATATGAGATGATATAATGCCTATGTGATCTGAGGAAGCGAGGTAAATGGCAAAGCATTGTGATGTATTACCACTGATGATTTGCTTTACATGGTATACTTTCTCCTTAATCAATTACTGTAGCACAACTGGAAATATGGTGGGTTTTAAAAAAATATTTATTTTATTTGAAAAACAAAGAGAGAGAGAAACTTCCATCTGCTGGTTCATTCATTCCCCAAACAGTCGCAACTGCCAGGACTGGGCCACTTCAAAGTCAGTTGAAGGACTCCATCTGCCCACAGTTGGCAGGGGCCCAAGCACTCAGGCCATCCTCCATTGTCTTTCCAGTCACATTAGTATGGAGCTGGATCAAAAGTGGAGCAGCCAAGACTCGAACCAGAGCTCATATGGGATGCTGGCATAGCAGATGATGGCTTAATCAGCTATGTCACAATGCTGGCCCTGGTGGTGGGAATTTCATCAGCAGATAGTGTCTTTTATAATTTTTATATTTTTCAGTCTAAAACCTGGTTGTGAATCTGTGTAACCATTCGCTTGATGTTACTCATTTTATGAGAGCCCTTTCTAAAATCTTTTTATACCATAAATGCTTTCTGATGCAATATGTTGCTGTCAGTTAAAATGTGTTTCTGTTCATGCTTTCCACTCACAAATTTAATATATTTCCCATCTTAAGCACTTGTCATGCACTTTTGCAGTTTGAGATACAACAAGAAAATAGCATGAGTTTCTTTTTCCTCCCTCAAAATTGCAAGGATAGAAGAATGGTTCTTACCATACCTCTCAGTAACCATGGCATGTGCTATTTATTCCCTTATTAAGTCAATAACTTTGACTTTTTAACTTAGAGGCAACATTTTGAAGCTTCTCTTTGGCATATCTGAATTGCCTGCATCACTACTCTTGTGCTTTACAGTGATTACTAGTAAAGTAGGGGCTATTTGAATGTCAGCACTGCAATGCCATGACGGTAGATCCTTCTGTATACTAAGTAAGTGAATATGCTGAACACAGGGATGAGTCATGTACCAAGAGGGACAGTACAGTATTCTATCATGCTACTCAGAATGCTATGTAATTTAAAAGTGTATGTTTTTTTGTAATTTCTCATTTAATATTTTCACATCATGGTTGACCATGGATAGGTAAAACCACAGAAAGTACAGTTGTGGATAGGAAGTAATTAATATAGTTTGATACAATACAGTCTGTTGATACACAATCAGTTAGAGAGAAAATATGTAAATATTTGGCTGGTTCCATAAAGAATATTCATGAGAGAAAATATGTTTATAAGCATCTTATATAAATATAATATGGTTTCTCTAAAGACAGAGAAAAGGGATTAAATCTTAAACCACATAAACGTTTTATGTTTAAAAACAAATAAGTAAAATATAACTGTAGAAAAGTCTACACAAAACTATGTGAAATATAATTCCAATCTTTAGCAAACAAAATGAATAATGTAAATTCCCCAATTTTGCACGGAGAGATATCCTAGAAATGACAGCACTGGAGCCAGTGCTGTGGTGTAGCAGGTAAAGCATCTCCTGCAGCACCAGCATCCCATATAGACCCAGTTCAAGTCCTGGCTGCTCCACCTCCTATCAAGCTCCCTGCTAATGTAACTGGGAAAGCAGCAGAGGATAAAATACCCAAATACTTGAGCCCCTACTCCACATAGGAGACTCAGAAGAAGTTGCTGGCTCCTGGATTCAACGGGCTCAGCCCTGGTCCTTGTGGAAATTTGGGGAGTGAACCAGTGGATGGATAATATCTCTCTGCCTTTACCTTTTCTGTAACTCTGCCTTTCAAATAAATAAATAAATCTTTTTTTAAAAAAATATGATAACACCCAGTCCAAAAAACAAATTCACTGTCTATATCTACATTTCAGAATAATGTTCCCCAAATAAAAGGAATTAAGATTGTCTAGAGAAATACCTGATTCTAAGGATTAGCTAGGAAAAGTATGAGTCTAGATCATCATGTAGTAGCAGAGGATCTAAAAACCAGGATAGAGGCATGTCAAAGGACTACAGGATCCAACCTAGAAGACATCTAGTGGCCAAAATGGAACCATTTGGGCACTAAAACAAATAATCTAATATGGAATTAGAACCAAAATGTAAAATGAATACCTATGTGTCTATAGTGATGTAGCAGTAAATAAATAAATGGGTAGAAGGGACTAATCTTACAGAAAAAAATCAAATAATATATATAGATATTTCTGCTTCCAGGAGTGGATCTTACTCACCATATACCCAAAGGTGGATTTACTAGATTGATTATCCTTTTCCAAAGAATAGAAAAGGGCAGGAGTAAAATAGTAAATTGCAGTAGAGAAACCAGACAAACACTACCTTATCAGGTGATCAAAGTTAATGTCACCAGTGATGTGATGTAGAAATTATTGTAGATATTACTCCTTGATATTATGCGATGAAAAGGACAGTTTATATCCTTGGAATTTTTTCACAGACTCAAATCCAAGTATAATCATGAGAAAAGTATCAGCAACCCAGGTCAGAGTCCATTCAACTATCTGCCAGTAATCCTCAAGATTGTAAATGTCACAAAAACATGGAATGGGAGAGGGAGCGGGAGATGGGAGGGGTGTGAGTGGGAGGGAAACTATGGGGGGGGAGCCAATGTAATCCATAAACTGTACTTTGGAAATTTATATTTACTAAATAAAAAAATTAAGGCAAATTTATCAACTATAACGTCACTAGTATATATTAAATCTACTATAACCTTTTAAAAAATATTTTAAAATATTTGAGTTGCATGAAAATTATTATTTATCACTAGAGCATCTTGGTCAGTAAAATATTAGGGAACACAAAGTACATTTATTTCAAAAAGGCAAGAATGTGAATATATCTTACACCAATTTTAATAAAAAGTAGTTAAAGCACTCTGGCCTCAGAATCAGCTCCTAAGGCATTTGGATCTGGCTAAAAAGCCCATGAGAGTTTCACAGGCATGGAAAGCCAAGACACTGTGGCAAAAAAATGACCTACGTAAAAAATCTCTGTGAGTGAGATCCCAGGGGAAAGAATGGGCCATCAAAGAAGGAGGTACCTTTCTCTGAAGAGAGGAGAGAACTTCTACTTTGATTATGGCCTTATCTAAATAAGGTCAGAGTTTGTGAACTGAAGAGGCTTCCATAACCTTGGCAGCTCATGACAAAAGACCTTGGGTGATTACTGACATCATAAATAAGAGTGTCAGTGTTAAATCAACAACAGGAGTCACTGTGTACTTACTCCCTTGTAAGATCTCTGTCCTTAATGTGTTGTACTATGCGAATTAACAGTACAACTAGTATTCAAACAGTACTTTATACTTTGTGTGTCTGTGTGGGTGTAATCTGTTGAAATCTTTACTTAGTATATACTAAGTTGATCTTCTGTATATAAAGATAGTTAAAAATGAATCTTAATGAAGAATGGGATAGGAGAGGGAGTAGGAGTTTTGTGGTTGGGAGGGTGGTTGGGGGAGGGAAACCGTTATAATTCAAAAGTTGTTCTTTTGAAATTTATATTTATTAAATAAAAGTTTTCTAAAAATAAAAAAGTCACAAAAACAAAGAAAGTCTGCAAAACTGTCAAATTAAAGAAGTGTGGTGAATATTAAGTGGGCATTAATGGAATATCATGTGAAATCCAAACAAAGTTTATAGTTTAGTAGTAAGACATCAATTTTAGTCATTTCAAATAGGAAGGAAACATTCAAAGGTTTCAGACTATACTTGTGATAGGTTATTTCCTAGCCATAATTGTATCAGGATAAAAGCAGAGAAAAGAATCTGATAATAGGCTTCATTTCTTATCACCTTCCTCTTCTCCACTATTTTCACCTCTTTTTGCATAGTAGTCTCCCTGGTTCATTGCTGTAATCTAGCTAGAAGGAAAGGAGGAATAAGGACACCACTGTTCTAGGGAGACTGTTAGTCTTTCTGAGTGAAATATGCTTGGTAAAGGGAATTGTTTTTTCTGATCAAATATATAGAAAATTCAGTCATTTCTTGACCACTGGTTCCTTCCTGAGCCATCTATTCATGAATAGCTGGACATTTACATAGAGAGAAATTCATGAATAAAAAAGCTTGAAAATAACCCAGATGTAGTCTTAGTATGCAGGTCATATTCATATAATTCTTATTGGAACCAGTTAAGTAAAGAGAATAACAGTATGATTTAAAAAATAAATATATAAAAATCCCAACACAGAAAGCCAATGAGGACTTAATATTTTAAAAAATTCAATTAACGTTAAAAACATTAGGGAAGGACTGAAAATTCTACTTTAGGTTCTTGTTATATGTAGAAAGTAATCTCTGATGTTCCCAAACTTCTGTTAAAGATAAATCTAATGAAATTTTCATTTGAGGCTTATCTATATTAAGCTTAAAATGTTTATATTCCATCTATGATTAAGTACATTACAATCTTCAAACTGCTCGTACATTTTACATGTTTTTTTCCTTGAATTATTTTTATGACTTTAAAATAATTACAACCAGGTCATATACACCAAACTATATTTGAAACTTTGACAATCATTTGCTTATCTCAAACAACTCAGTCTCATTAGTGACTGTCACCATATGCTGCTAAAAATGTTGATGAGAATGTGTTTGTACTGCTAATAAATTAAAGTAACATGAATAAATGTACTCTGTCAATACTTTAACATTTTTACATATAAGTCATTTCTTAAATAACAAATTTTTTCTCTCATTCATGATCTCTGCTTGAAAATTCAGTCATTACTGATTAGGTAATAACTAATAACACAAATAGGTAATTTGGTAATAACACAAATTGCTGTTTCAAACAAACAAACTTCCTAAGAGTGAATTGTAAGAAATTGTGTAAGAAATTGAGAACAAAGGACAGGAAACAATTGATAGTTGACAACCGTTGGCTGGCCTAGAAAACAGCAGCTAGGTTGTGTTCTTTACTGAACATGAACAATTTCACAGAATGTCAACATCAGGAAAGATTACTCTGTGATAGAACAAAAACAAACACAAGTACACTATGCAACCACATTCCCCTCTCAGAGCCAATATGAGAAACTACTGCTCCTTTATCCATAACAGTTCTGCCTTATTTTTCCCATATGCTAACTTAAAAACTTTAATGAACTCAGTCACCAAGTAGTTCCCATTTTCTGGCAATGCACGGTGCGTACAGATATTCAAATCACCCAGTGCAAGCCCAACTCCTACAATAAGACTACCCTAATTCTTTATCACTGAGATTATTTTCCTTATATGAAGAAGTTTTCTGTGTTGCAGCAAGTTAATAAAAGTAAATTTGTTTGACTGCAGATGTTCTTGGTGGTATTTCAGCATATGAAAATATCAAAACTTTAGGAAAGTTATTAAGACCTTTTTGGTAGTTTTCTCAGAGGAGCATAGTGGGGATGGTAGGTACATGTGTGTTTGCCGTCATGAGAGGAAGAGCAGAAGTTATTCACCATGCGTGAAGGATAGGTTATATGAGAAACTGAGAGACTCTAGTTTTGCTGTATTTCTCTTTTCTATACATATTGTCCTGATGTTTCTACTGTGCCTATTGCCGAAATTATCTCTGCCTTTCACTGTAAATCAAAAAAGAATAACATCAGGGGTATTCTTAATTTTTAATTCCACTAGTAACATTCCTCTCTTTGCCACCCAAATTGTGAACCAACTGAGAAATAGATACGAATGAGATGCATGGATGTCAAAATAGGAGTTGTATTACTATAAAGGCAAGATTAGGAGTTGTGTCCAAAGTATATATCTAGACTTATTATTAATGATTTTTGTTCACTCTCACCCAGCCAAGATTTTAGGACAACCTAGCCAAGGAAAAAATTAATTTTCAGGACAAACTGCAACTATTTAGACTTTATCCCCTGTACTGGTGCAAAGTATATCATAAAATAGAGGCCAGACTCCCAGTGCTAACAAATGTTTTAATGGATTATCTCCACTCAATTAGGAAATGTAGTCCAATAATGTCACCCAATAATCTAATAATTTATACCAGAAGGGCTTCTTAAATTGTGGCCTCTGTATATGAAAGCATGTGCTGTACAATTTAGTGGGTCCCCTTTATATTGTATCCACTGACTTTTACTGATCTAACCCATTGAGCTTACTCATGAAAGCTGTGATCATATGTAACTATGGCTTTCATTCATAGCAGAGATAGAAGATGTCTCATTTCTATGCTCATGTAGCCAACTCCTCCAATATCCATCATTGTTCTTTTGTGGACAGTCTCTTTATCTATGATGGTCAGTGTAGACTTTGTCCATGAAAAGTTACTGGAATGGATACAATACATTTAATTAATTAACACCAATGTTACACTATATGTGAAGCTGAAAAATCATTCCCTGTTCTAATTATGTCCAATCACATTGTCTTGAATGGTTTATCTGGGGCTCTCGAAGGCATAAAATGGTAGTGCTAATATACTCTAATAATAAAATGCAATACATTAAGATATTCTAAAAGTGAATATAAACTCTATCCATTATGAAATTTCTGGGAAAATTTTAATCCAAATATAAAGCCTTTCTGGTTAAGTGCACAGGTTCTGAAACTTACTGTCTTATTTCAGAACCTATGTCTTGTACTTCTAGTTTTGTGATCCTGGGCATGTTAATTAAGCTACCTGCACCTTAGTTTTCTATTCTGACAATGAGAATGAGATTTATAGGGTTATTGTGAAGATTAGATGAATTAATGTATGTAAAGCTTTCAAAGACATGACTGGCAGATAAGGACTTTCTAAATATTATTTTTTATTATTGAATTTGTAATTTAAACTCATATGTCCTTGAAGTCCAAAAATTATATTAGAGCAGAAAAATCACTTCTCCATTCCCCCAATTTTTTTCTCTTTCCAATGTCTACTCATGTGCTTCTCTATCTCCTCAAGTTTGGGAAGGTCGATTTGGTGGTCTCATCTGGACTGCTTCTAAAAGAAGAAAAAAAGAAGGAAAAGAACTCATTTATTTGAAAGGCAGAGTGACAAAGAGAGAGACAGAGAGAGGAAAGAGGGAGGGAGGGAAGAAGGGAGAGAGAGAGACGGGGGGGTGGGAGAGAGAGAGAGAGAGAGAATATCAAGATCTTCCATCTACTGATTGACTTCCCATATGGCTGCACCAGGCAGGTCTAGTTCAAGCTGAAGCCATAAGCCAGACACTCCATCCTGGTATCCTTCATGAGTGACAGGGGCTCAAGTGTTTGACCCACCTTCCACTGCCTTCCTAGAGACACTAGTTGGGGGCTGAGATGAGTAGCAGAAGGGCCAAAACTGGAGCAAACACTCCAATATGTGATACCAACTCAGCAAGCAACAGTTTAATTCTCTACTCTTCAACCCAGCCCTATGACTACTTCTATTGGAAAGGATATTGTTTCCTTAGTACCTCTGAAGTTAAATAAATCCATCCCAAAGTTTCTGATATGCTTCATCTTTGTTGTCAGCACTAATGGGTAAGGGGGAGGGGTAGCGGGGGGGAGTGGAGGTATGGGTGGGGAAGCCATTGCAATCCACAAGTTGTACCTTGGAAATTTATATTCTAAATAAAAAAAAAAAAACTTAAAAAAAGTATATAATATGATGAGTTCTGAGAATTCATATAATTCTTATTGGAACCAGTCATATAGTCATATAGTCATATAGTCATATAGTAACCACAAAATATATTTTTCCATAATTCCATGTTAGTCAGTATGATCTGTCCTGCCCCTAGAACCTGGTCACCATCAATCTGTATTTTATCACTATTATTTTTCATTTTCTGGAATTTCAATCAACAGAATCATATATGATAAGGTCTTTTCTCATAGACTTCATTCACTTAGCAAAATATTTTTGAGTTTCATCTATATTCTTGGATGCCTCAGGACTTCATTTCTTCTTATCTCTAAGTCCTAGTTTGTTGTGCAAATGTACAACATGAAAAAAATAAGAAAATGATAGATTTTTCTCTGGCAACTGAGACAAAAGGACAATGCCATTCAAAAATCTTGTCTGACTGCTCTGAGGAGATCAATATCTTGTCATGCTTACAGTAATTTGGGAAAACAGATTTCTTGCCCATAATATGTACATTTCTGCCTGCATTAAAATAAACTCTGATCCTGTACTATTACACACCTGCTACCACTTGCCAAAAAGCATTCTATGTTTAATCCACAGTGCAATACTAAGAGTGCCAGGAAATCTTGTTTCTATAGATGTAGTTTCCTTTTGCTAAGAATTTCCTCCCCTTCTTTGGAAGTCTGTCAAATTGCTTCATGCTAATTATCCATTATAGATCAGTCTAGATAGCACCTCTCCTGGCATGCCTTTTCTGACCTTTTCAAGTAGCATTAATTATATCTTTCTTGCTGTCTCCAAAGCATCATGTATATAAGGTGAGTATATCACTCATTTAATGACCAAACTCAGTTATCACTTTCTAATGAAAAAGACAGTGTTGCTCAACTTTGTTTCCATAACTGTCAGTTCAGTGCTCAGCACAGAAGTAGATATTCAATAAATGTTTGCTTAACAAAAGAAATAAAATAAATAAATGAACACATGAAAATGCCCTCCTGTTGATAAACATCTGCCTTAGATAATGCAGGTACATGAACACAACTCACTGTTCTAATTGCCTAGAAATCTATTTCTTTGCACTCCATCAGTTTTTTGTGGGAAAAAGAAGTCTGTTAATACTTTGATAAATCTTGCTGATTCTTAAAAAAAAAAAAAAGAAAGAACCACTGTCCACTGGAAAGTGTACTTAATTATTCACAGTGCAGAGGTGCTCCTGTGACATGAATAGCAAAAAGAGCCTGGCCCCTCAGCTAGGAAGGATGCATTTGTAATTAAAAAGTGACCCATGCTGTCTCCTGCTGCCAGCTTTCCTGGAGTACTACCTAGAGATGAAATTCTAATTATGGCATTTGAAGACAAAATTCTCCAGGGGAAGCAGCCTCCAAAGGCAAACTGTATGTCGACAGCTGTTGTGGAAATTACTTATTTTAACCTTTGCCATAAAAATTGTAAAATCAACTTACTTCCTTCTCTATAGCAGACATTTTGAGAGATGGATTTGTAGGTATGTTTGGGGGATTAGCCTAAAGGCGAGGCAGCATCATTTTGCAACAGACGTTCCATGAAAGTTTCTTAAATTTCAGTGAACTTCTTTTCAGGAAGTCCTTTTAAATTCTGACAAGCTGACATTTGAATGTTTCTGTAGCAGATGGCTATCACCTAAGAGAAGCACATAATATTTTATTCTTACTAACTGAAACCATATTTAGAAGTTATGATAGATTTTTTTAATTAAAATTCTTACAAGCTTGGGTCATACACTTCATATATTAGAAAATTAAAATTCAAACTGGCTTGGACTTAAATTTAAGTTTTAAATTATAATGTTTTGTAACTCAAAAAATGATCAACAAATACAGTCTACTGCAAGCTATCTATTCTATAGCCATTTAGAAATTTAAAGATCATTATATTTACTCAAATGTTATTTATGAAGTACCTTCATATAAATGAAATGATAAATTGTCTAAGTGTTAGTGTCTCTATCAATCTAGAAATTACTATTCAAGAGTTTTTTAATAGATAGCTAATCTATGATGAATCTTCTATATTCTGAAGGAAATTAAAACAAAGAATTGGTCAAGTTTCCTAACCTGCAGGAATTTAAATTATATATATATATATATATATATATATATATATATATTAGATAAAGATAAAGTTAATATACAAGGAGAGTTTAACAGGTTCATGTAGGAGATGGAACAAAATGTCACTCTAGTGACAATCTCCCCACATAGACACCAACTTAAATGGCTATTCATGCACTAAGTCACATTCAGAAATCTATATAAGCCAAGTGAGAGACCATAGTGCCTGATTATAGTGTAATAAGAAGAAAAGTCACTTTGAAGATGCAGGAAGGAAAGAGTTGTCCACAACATCTCTTCCGTAGCTCCAAGTAGTGCAACACAAAGAGAAATATCACCTGCTTAGAAGAAGAGGGAATTGGCCGGCGCAGTGGCTCAACAGGCTAATCCTCCGCCTTGCGGCGCCGGCACACCGGGTTCTCGTCCCGGTCGGGGAGCCGGATTCTGTCTCGGTTGCCCCTCTTCCAGGCCAGCCCTCTGCTGTGGTCCGGGAGTGCAGTGGAGGATGGCCTAAGTGCTTGGGCCCTGCACCCCATGGGAGACCAGGGAAAAAAAAGCACCTAGCACCTGGCTCCTGCCATCAGATGAGCACGGTGCGCCAGTCGCAGTGCGCCGTCCGTGGCAGCCATTGGAGGGTGAACCAACGGCAAAGGAAGACCTTTCTCTCTGTCTCTCTAACTGTCCACTCTGCCTGTCCAAAAAAAAAAAAAGAGGGAATTAAGTCCAGTCCTCAGACTTAAATCCATGGCAGGTTCACAATGAAAATTTCAGAGTCAGGCAGTATACCAGGTCCATATCTGCTGACTAAATATATAGATCTTCCATAGCCAGGCAGCCAAAGGTCCACCCTTCCCAACTTCCAGCAGAAAGTGGACCAATAATACATCCCTTGAGGTGTGGGGGAAAAGCTTTGGACCTTGCCTTGGAGCTCAGACCTGGCCTACTCTCAGGTTCACCAGCTAATAAAGCCCAAAGGCCTCTATCCCCAGGCCAGTACTCACAGACTAAGCCTGCAGACTTACTCCAGTATTGAGCAGATACCTATGCTCTGTTAAGATATACCTCCACCAAAACTTCTGTCCATACGGAGGTATAAACCAGCTTAGTGATTGGCGGAGTAGCAAGGATGCTACCTTTACCATACAAACTTGGATAACTGAAAGGAACCACATGTCTGTCTCTTGGAACTCAATTCTAGGATGATAAAGTCCAACAATGTGGCAGATCCTAACAACCCCAGCACTTAATCATAAAAACTGTGTAGGTAACATGCAGGCTGCCCATCATAAGGCAGAGACCTGTGTTTTAATGGCATAGCCTTGTTTGCACACATATCACTATCAGACTTATGTACACTTTCTGTGCACAGGACCTGGTGACTGTGAAATTAGATGTGACATATATGGTACCTTCTTTTGAGTAGAAGACCAGGAAGGAGTTTCTGGCTTGTGGCTTTGGTCTGGCCCAGACCTGGCTTATGGCCATATGGGTAGTGAATCAGCAGATGGAAGATCTCCTTGTCTCTGTCTCTCTCTGTCTGTCTTACCCTACCTCTCTACCCCTCTGCCTTTAAAATAAATAAATATATTATTAAAAATTACTAGAGAAACACACAACTATTTAGGTACAGGAAGGTCAAAGTTCACCAGTTAAATGCAACTCAACCAAGTCTACTCTCTAAGACTGTTATACTATAATCAGTCTCTCCAAGGTTAAAGATAAAAAGATAATTCTCAAAGCTACAAAAGAAAAGAAACAGGCCGGTGCTGCGGCTCCCTAGGCTAATCCTCCCCCTTGCGGCGCCGGCACACTGGGTTCTAGTCCCGGTTGGGACGCCGGATTCTGTCCCGGTTCCCCCTCTTCCAGGCCAGCTCTCTGCTGTGGCCAGGGAGTGCAGTGGAGGATGGCCCAAGTGCTTGGGCCTGCACCCACATGGGAGACCAGGATAAGCACCTGGCTCCTGCCATCTGATCAGCACAGTGGGCCGGCCGCAGCGCACCAGCCACAGCAGCCACTGGAGGGTGAAGATTAAAAAGTATGAAGATTAAAAAAATATTTAAAATTAATAACTACACGAAAATATTGAGGCAGGATAGGAACTGGCATGGTGGGTAAAGCTGCCTCCTGCAGTGCCAGCATCCCATATGGGTACCAGTTAGAGTCCCATCTGCTCTACTTCCAATGCAGCTCTCTGCTATGGCCTGGTAAGGAAGTAGAAGATGGCCCAAGTCCTTGGGCCCTTGCACCCACATGGGAGACCCAGAAGAAGCTTCTGGCTCCTGGCTTCAGATTGATGCAGCTACAGCCAGTGCAGCCTATTAGGGAGTGAACCAGTGGATAAAAGACCTCACTCTATTTCTCTGCCTCTCCTTCTCTCTCTGTGTAACATTGACCTTCAAATAATAAACAAATCTGTAGAAAAGAGGCAAGCTATATGGAAAGAGGTAAAATGGAACATCAAATATTTAAAATGTGGGGAGGAATGAAATACAAGTATAGAGTTCTTTATTAGTACTTCTCTGTTTTCTCACTTCCTTTTATTTCTTCACAATTAATATCAAGTTATTAACAGTTCAAAATAGCTTTTTATAAACAAAAGATGTTTTTGTAAGCCTCATGACATTCACAAAGCAAAAATATATAATAGACTTACAAAAAAATAATAAGCAAAGAATCAAAATACACCACTAGACAAAATCACTTAAAAGCAAAGGAAGATTCTAAGAGAGAGAGAAAGAAAACAAAAAAGAAACTACAATACTAGAAAACAAATAACAAAATGGCAGTAGTAAGCTCTTACCTATCATTAATTACCTTGAATGCAAAAGGATTATATTCTGCAATCAGAAGACAAAGTCAATAAATGGATTAAAAACAAAAAAGAAAAACAAGACTCAACTATATCCTGGTTTAAGAAACCCACTTCACCTGTAAGGACACACATCAACTTAAAATGAAAGGATGAATGAAATAAGATATTCCGTGCAAATAGAATCCAAAGCAAAATAAGAGTAGACGTACATCTATTAGATAAAACAAATTTGAAATCAAATGAAGTAAAAAGAGACAAGGAAGGTCACTACATAATACAGAGTCAATTCAGCAATAGAAAACAATTGCAATTGCTATATCTACATATGTAGATATATATAGATATGTAGATATAGCAATTGCAGACAAGAAATCAATAAAGAAACATCATAGTTAAACTGTACCCTAGATCAATTACACATAATAGACATTGGCAGGACTAATCATACAGTATTTCATAAAACAACTCTCAACAAATGAAAAAAGTAAAAGTCATATAGAATATCTTTTCTCATCACAATTCAGTAAAACTATTGGGCCGGCACCGTGGCTCACTTGGTTAATCCTCCACCTGCAGTGACGGCATCCCATATGGGTGCCAGGTTCTAGTCCCAGTTGCTCCTCTTCCAGTCCAGCTCTCTGCTGTGGCCTGGGAAGGCAGTTTAGGATGGCCCAAGCGCTTGGGCCCTGCACCCGCAAGGCAGACCAGGAAGAGGCACCTGGCTCCTGGCTTCGGATCGGTGCAGCACCGGCCATCGCGGCCATTTGGGGAGTGAACCAATGGAAGAAAGACCTTTCTCTCTGTCTCTCTCTCTCACTGCCTATGACTCTACCTGTCAAATAAATTTTTAAAAAATCAGTAAAACTAGAGATCAATAACAAGAAAAACTTAGGAAACTACATAAAAAATAGACATTAACTTATTCCTGAACAACCAATGGATCAAGAAAGAAATTAAAAAGGAAATTAAGAAAATTATGAATGAATGAAAATGTAAACACAATAGAACAATATGTATGGAATGTAGTAAAAGCAGTTCTAAGAGGGAAGTTTGTAGCAGTCAATATCCACATCAAGAAAGCAGAAAGGTATTAAAAGAAAATATCTTTAACAGGTAAGATGGCATTGGTACATGCCACCTTAATGGGATTGAACTGGAATTCCCTGGCACATTTCTAGCTCTACCATTAAGCCCTAGTTAGCGTGTGCCAAACTGTACATCTCCTCCCTCTCTTATTCCCACCCTTATATTTAACAGGGATCACTTTTCAGTTAAATTTAAACAGCTAAGAATAAATGTATGTTAATTACAGAGTTCAATCAATAGTATTAAGTAGAACAAGAAAAATACTAAAAGGAATAAAGTAGTAAGTTGTTCCTCGACAGTCAGGACATGGGCTGATCAAGACATTGTTTCTCATAGTGTCCATTTCACTTCAACAGGTTTCCTTTTAGGTGCTCAGTTAGTTGTCACCGATCAGGGAGATCATATGATATTTGTCCCTTTGGGACTGACTCATTTCACTCAGTATGATGTTTTCCAGATTCCTCCATTTTGTTGCAAATGACCAGATTTCATTTTTTTTAACTACTGGATAGTATTTTATAGATCCAGTCTTCTGTTTATGGGCATTTAGGTTGATTCCAGGTCTTAGCTATTGTGAATTAGGCTGCAATGAACATTGAGGTGCAGACAGCTCTTTTATTCGCCAATTTAATTTCCTTTGGGTAAATTCCAAGGAGTGGGGTGGCTGGGTTGTATGGTAGGGTTATATTCAGGTTTCTGAGGAATCTCCAAACTGACTTCCATAGTGGCTTTACCAGTTTGCATTCCCACCAACAGTGGATTAGTGTCCCTTTTTCCCCCACATCCTCTCCAGCATCTGTTGTTGGTAGATTTCTGTATGTAAGCCATTCTAACTGGGGTGAGGTGAAACCTCACTGTGGATCATTGCCAAGAACAAACTCAAAACTTGTGGAATGAAATAAGTGATAAAACTCAGAGCATAAATAAATGAAAACAATACAGAAAATAACGAATAATTATTTCTTTGAAAAGACTTTAAAATTGATAAACTCTTAATTAGGCTAGTATGAAAAAAAGAGTATATTCAAGTACATAAAACCAGAAATAAAAACGGAGACATTATGACTTAACATAACAAAAATACAAAGGGTTGTTAGAAATTACTATGAACAACTATACAGCAACAAATATGACAATCTAGAAGAAATGGACAAATTTCTGAACACTTACATATTACCAGAATTGAACCATGAAGAAACAAGGGCTGTTCTTTGGCATAGTAGGCTAAGCCTCTGTCTGTGGTGCCAGTATCCCAGATGAGCGCTGGTTGGTGTCCTAGCTGTTCCTCTTCCTAACCTGCTCTCTGCTTATGGCTTGGGAAAGCAGTGAAAGATGGTGCAAATGCTTGGGCCCCTGCACCTGTGTAGGAGACCTGAAAGAAACTCCTGGCTCCTGGTTTCAGATCAGCCCAGCTGTGGCCATTACGGCCATTTGGGGAGTGAACCAGCAGATGGAAGACCTTTCTCTCTGTCTCTCTCTCTTTCACTTAGCCTCTGCCTCTCTATGAATCTGCCTTTTAACTAAATAAATAAATCTTAAAAAATGGGTAATCTATCTAAACAAATTACACCAAGTAAGATACACAAATGGTCAGCAAGTACAAATGCTCTCAGCATTGCTAATCGTCAGAGAAATGCAAATCAAAAACCACACAACATACCCCCACAATTTAGTTAGATGGTTATTATAAAAAAATGAAAAACATAACAAGTACTATTAAAAATGTAAATAAAAGGCTTTGCAGAGAAGGTAAATTAGTATGACTATTGTAGAAAAGACTATGATTTCTCCAAAACCAAAGATAAAACTACCATATGATCTAGCAAAATCCCACTACAGCTATAAATCTTAGGGAAATTAAATCAGTCTAATGAAGAGACATCTACACTTTCACGTTTATAGCAACACTATTCAAAATAGACAAGAAATGGAAACAACGTAACTGCCCATCTACTGATGGACAGATTTAAAAAACAAAACAAAAAACTGGGTTTATACATTTAATAGCATATTACTTGGGCATAAAAAATGATGAAATCTTGTCATTAGAGATGATGGATGGGCCTGGAGGTCATAATGTTTAGTAAAATTGACCAAGCACAGAAAATAAGTATTGCATGACCTCACTCACATGGGGAATCTTAAATAAAAAAGCAGCTGACATCCCCAAAGAAATTAAACATAAACTGATGGTTACCAGAGATGGGAAGAAATGGGGGAATGGAGGGACAAGGAAAGGTTAATAAACAGGTACTAAGTTGTATCTAGATAGCAGTAAGAAATTTTGGAGTTCTACTGCGTGGTAGGGTGACCATATATGCTAATATTCTATATATTTGTGAGTATATATGTGTGTCTGGATGTCTGTTTTTAAAAATACTAGAATAATGTGTTTTGAATGTTTTCACCATGAACAAATGTTAATAAGGAGAAATGGACATATTTATTCCAATTTGAACATCATATAACAAGTATATGTAATAAAGTATCACATAATGCCCCATGAATATGTATATTTTATGTTTCTATTTAAAAAATAGAAAAATAGATTTAATTGCAAAAACTTCATGAAAATAGAATTAAAAGATAAGTTTGTTTTGGTGCTAAATAAAATTTCAATCTACATATACTTTTTTCCATAATACACATTTTCTGCAAACATTTTAGGGATGCCTCATGTTTTGAGAATCACAGAATCTTTATTTAGAAAAAATAAAGAAAAAGACCTTACCAAACTTCAATATTTCCATATATCACTGGGTAAGGATTGAGACGTTAAATTCTTTATTCAAAGATTTATATCTAATTAGGAGAAAGGTTTAAAATGTGTTCCAATTAGTTCTTTTCATAGTGTTATAATGAGTTATATATTTTAATGAGTCTTTCTTTTTTTTTCTGATTGAACCCTGATACAGATCCAAGTTTTTATAATGTCACAGTGCACAGTCTGTCTAAAAACTTGCTTCCCTATTTCAGTGGTATTTTACAGTATTAACAAAAGGCTAGATATGGATGTATTAAAGACCTCACTATTCTCTTTCAAAATGACCTTGTCACCAAAACAAAGAGTCAAGAAGTCTTATAAGCTCTGTCTCACTCAACTGTGACATCATCAACCACTAGTAAATAACTCCTGACAAGTAAAGTGCCAGCTGTTTCAGAGCATGATGAATAGCTTTATGGGGTCCTTCTCATAGCTGTCATTGTTGTGACAGAGTGATTGAATATAGCTCTTGCACCATACCAATGGGAGCTGCCCACAAACAGCCTTACATATTTCTTAGTGCTTCTGGTCACATGCTTCCAAGATAGCATGACTGTTCAAACCAACAACCTGTTAGTCCAAGGGAAGAATAAACCTTCATCTCAGAACTTTCCTCTGTGAGAGTCGTAGATTCAAACTCATCTCTATAAATGTCATGCAGATATATCCTTGAGAATTAGATAATGTGCATCTTCTAAAATCCAGTCACACCAAATGGCTGCTGAACCATGTTTTAAATGCATTCCAGTTAAGTGCTTAGAAATTTAAGAAGGGGCGCATAACTTTAAAAGGGACCTTCCTTTCAGTTCAAAAGTTTGTCTGTCACTCTTGCCTTATTTTTCTCTGTAGTTGGTTTAAGTTCGTATGTCTCAATTTACTGGTCCACACTTGCCTGTAAACTAGTTACCACTGCAGTTTCTGTGCTAGTATTGACATATGCAATATGTCGCCTTGATCTCGCAACACCCTCCTGTAGTCTGGTCTGAATGGCTTGGATCAAGTACCAGATGAGACTCAGAAATTGTCGTGCCCCCCCCCCCCAGGTTGCTGGCTATGATATTGCTCTTTGAGATATCTTCACTAACAATGAAAGACAGGTGTAATGACCCCCACAGATAACCCCTGTGATGCTGCTTGCCCTCTAGGTCAAATCTCTCTTTATTTTGATGCTGTAGTTCTTGAGGCTAATGTGCTGTCCTGCTTTTCCCTCCTAACCCCAGATATTGCCTAATACATTTGTTTCTCGTCTAGGACTATATACTCTGCCTTTCTAGACATCTCCCTTTTCAAGTTGCTTCTCAATCCAATAGCTCAGTTTCCAAAGTGGGTCATGTTGAGTCATACTCATGGACATGGAGTTCTTAAAGTTCAAATGCTGACTCTACAGTTTATTTTCTGCTCTAGTGATTTCTTTCTCCAGCACTATAGGTACTGGATCTTGTCTGAGAATTGTGTGATGCTTTAAACACCCACAATCACCTAATTCCTCCATTTACTATTCATGTGTTCCTATGCGTTGATGTTTTGAGGAAACTGTCAGTGACTCCACTGAATAACTAAACTACATTAAAAGGCAGATGCACATGATGCAAACGTGAGAAACACACACTCTTGAGGTAGGTGGAATCCGTAACATGACTCACCACCATATCTCTTTTATTGAGGGCATATGTACAGTGGTAGGATACACATCTCACAGAGGAGATAGTTCTACTACTTATCAATATGCAAAGTCCATATTTTCCATGCCATAGCAACCTAAAGTATCAATAAGGATGCCTTACCAAAACTATTCAGATTCATCACCATCTATTCTATGGGAATTTAATGCACACTCAGATATTTCCTGTGTGGCCCAGGGAATCCTCAGCAATATTCTTGTTTACCACAATAACATGTGCTGTTTTCCTCCTCTGCTCCAGCTCACTATGGTACTATGCCCTGTCAATAACGATTTACAAAGCAGAAATCCCACTATTGATGTCTGCTAATTTCTACTGATGCCAATGCCGACAAAACTGCTAGGTGTTTGTTTGAAGACAGCCAATGACAGAAGTTGAGAGTACCTACATTAAAGCTGAAGAAGGTTCAAGTGCTTTGTATGTGTACTTAGCAGACATTAGTTCTTATGCCACACATCTGTTCTTATTCTTTTGGAACCACTGTCTTCTGCGAAGAAATGATCTACCTTAGCACTAAACATCCCCATCCATGATTTACTGGTTCTGGGCACCTAACTCAAATAAACCTTCTACATGGATTTAAAAACTGACACGAGATTAGACCAAGAGTAGCATTTCCCGAGAAGCAGGTAACAAGGCTCTAAAGTTTCCAACACTCACATTGTCTGCTATGTGGAAGACTCTCAATTTGCATCATGAGACAATGAAGTCAGAACAGAGACAGGAGTCTAAGAGACGCTGACCTCAACAACTTCTTTGGTAGGAGTTACACCCGAATATCCAGCTTCGTTGCTACTTCCCCAGTCACTTAAACCTTCATTGAGATACTTCAAGTATCTTTCCCATAAACCTTCCCTTTTGCCTAAGCCAATTCAGAGTTTCTGTCACTTTAAACAGAAGAGAGAGAGAGAGAGAGAGAGAGAGAGAGAGAGAAGGTAGGGGAGGAAGATGAGAGGAGGGAATGGGAATGAGGAGAGAAAAAAGGAGTGATGGAGGAAAAGGAAAAGAGAGGGGGAAGAGCAGAGGAAAAGAAAATGAGGGGGAAGAGGAAGAGGAGATGAGGGAGAAGACCAAAGGGGCAAAAAAAAAAAATGAGGGAGAGAGACAGAGAAGGAGTAGAAGGAGTAAAAGATGGAGAAGAGGGGAGAAGAGGGAGAGAGGAGAGTGGAAGTAGAAGGAAGAAGGAGAGAAAGAGGGGGGCAGGAAAAGAAAAAAGAAGAAGGAGGGAGAAAAGGAACGAAAGGGTAAAGGAGGTAGATACAGAGGGTCCCATGTTTCTGCTGAGGCCAGAAGGTGTCATTACTGCCCTGTGCCCACTGTTGCTGAATGTAAAGCATACTAATATCTGAACTAGGGATTTTTCTCCTGATTTATCTTTTCATTTTTGAAGTCTTAGTATCAATATAGTAAACACTGGGCTCTAACTTTCCAGCTACTTTTTAATCTTAAATGTTCTCTCTAGGGGGATTTAATGCTCCTCAGCATAGGTTTCAGTGATGAGTCCACGCAGACTGGGATATGTTCAGAAACATGCACAGTTTTCTCCCATCCAAAACTGGCCTAATGACTGAGACCAGGTTTCTGCACCTTCAATCTCTCTTCCCTCAGAAGTTGTTTCCCAGAAGGCTTTTCACCTCGTAATAAAAATTCCTAGAATCTTTGCCTTGCCAATAGAAGGTAAGTTACCCTCATCATATACACAGAACTACATAGGACCAGCCAGAGCTTACAGAAAAGGTGACAGTGGAAATGAGTCATGAAGAATGAATTTGATTTTGAATCCATGTATAAAATTGTCCATTTACTATTCAAAAAATAAAATGGAGCTTAACCATGTGTACACTCCTTCAGTGTGTCTCAGAAACACTACCTCCAGAAGAAAAACAAAATTAAAAAAAAAAAAAACCCTCTGCAGTATTATACTCACGTTATTTGAGGCTTGTCTTAGTTCTGTAATAAATAAGTTAAGTTTTTCCAGGAAATATAATAACAAAATAAAACTCATTTCACTTATTTCTGCTAAACCTCGAGGTTTTATCAGCATTATAGATTTCCTGTACTATTCTTCACATATGTCTTTTCACTGCATCTTTATTTCATTTACTACAGCAGAAAGTGGAATATAGATCTGCCTGTAGCTCCAGGAATGGATAGACAAGTGAAAATAATCTGTCACTGTGTCTTTTTTGTGGATAAAACATTGATTAAAAAAAAAGAAAAAGGAAAGCCAGGAAAATAAGTGTACACATTGGCCACATTATAAAATATGTCCAAGGCCTTTTCAGGAAAATGAACAGGAAATGATAATAATAAGACTTACAGCTTTGCAGGGTAGTGCAGACAGTTGTTCTTAATCCAAAGTCATCTTGTTACTTGAGGTGACCACATACTGAGTGCTCCTCACACCAGGAAAGCCACATTTCTGATTTTAAAAAGCAGACAAAAACCCTCTGTTGTATTTCCTTTGTTTTAGGATAAAATTCCTGCCTCCTCAGAATGGCATATACTGCCTTTTCCAAGCTGAGCCCTGCCCCCCTCTTCCAGTATTTTCTTGGACTTTAGTTCCCCATGCAACTTTCTGTTTTAAAGAGCAATCTTCATAAACTTCGTGGAAATGCATGTCCTGAAATTAACCCATGCATGGGTTTCAATTTTTGTTGCACCAATATGTTTATATTTTAATTTCATTTTCTATGAACTTTTTGAAGTCCTCTTGTCTCTCCATGATTTTACTGTTTCTTATTTTCAGAATGTTTTTCCTCATTTTTCTTTTTCTTTCTTTTTTTTTTTTTTTTGACAAGCAGAGTTAGACAGTGAGAGAAGAGAGAGACAGAGAGAAAGGTCTTCCTTCTGTTGGTTCTCTCACTGTACACTCTTCCTGTCAAAAAAAAAAAATGAAATTGACTCCACATTACTTTAAAAAAAAAGAAGAAGAAAAAAAATCCTACAAAGGACTTTGTAGGAGGGCAAGAATTGTGTCTTGTTAGCACCTCCAGTTCCAATTTTCCCTTACCACTGAATTCATCTCTGCTTCCCTTTTCCTGCCACCCATACTGCCCATTTATAGCACTACAGGCTGAGCATCCCTAATCAAAAAATCTAAACTGTGCCAAAATCCAAGAACTCCTCAGTAGTGATGTAACACTGAGTAGAAAATTTCATACCAAACTTCATGTGATGGGTCACAGTCAAAATGAAGGTGCACTAAAAATATTGTATAAAATTATCTTCAGGCTATTTGTATAATTTGTATATGAAACATAAATACATTTTCTGTTTAGACTTAGGTCCCATCCCCAAGATATCTTATTATAATATGCAAAAACTCTAAAACCAGAAAAAATGCAAAATCTAAACACTTCTGGCTCCCAGCATTTCATAAAAGGGATACCTAACTATACTCCCTATTAGATACTGATCATATATCCTTACTCCTCAAATATACTTTTTCAAGTCTGTGTTTAGAAACTTTACTAAGCAATTGAGGAAGAGAATGTTATATGGCTTTATGTCCACTATCAACCCATGATTTGTTCCTATCACTAAATCTTCACAGTCCCTCGATCATTCCCTCTTCCTCCAAGGAATAATTGGGAGTTGAGGGGTGCCTAGGTTCTTGATATTTGTTCAGGAAAGAATTCAAGGTTGGGACACAGATAATGGCCAGTGGAAACATAGGGTTTCTCAGTTAAACAAAAGTACATACACCATAGCCAGGGTATAAGCAGGCCAAGAAATTGAGCCGCTGCAGTGTCCCAAGGCTGAGGTACATTCTTTTATCAGATTTTCCAGGTTTTACTGAAGGGAGGGTCCTTGACCATGTTCAGGGTGGATTACTGTTTATACAGGTACAATTGGGATAACATGTTCTAACGTATATTATATGCTTTATAAACATTTATTCTCCCAGGGGTGTGTTTTCTCCCATTATAATAAAGCAAAGGTTGATCAGTGGTCAAGATGGCCACTGAGGAGGGTAAAATTATCTTGCATGTTTTCCCAGTGTAAGGAGGTAGTTGGGGTCTGGCTGTTTTATTACTGATGGTAAGTGCCACCTGGGAATAGATGGTCTAGACCAATTATTTATCCTGTCTCATTAGGCCAGCCTTCTGCCTATCCTGCCTAGAATGTCCTCAACATCTCCTTAGTTAGGTCCAACCTCATACTTCAATGTTGAGTATACTTGCTTCGTTGATTTCATTATTTCGCTTCCTTGATTTAAGCACCCACCAGACTAAAAATTTTTGTTTACCTTTTACATAGAAAAAATATTTTGTTTCATGTAACTCTTTGGCTCCCTCGTGGTGGTTGTTACAATTGCCCATCAAAGTATTTTGCTAAACAAAAACTGTCTCTCTTCCAAAAATATTTCTGAAATAAGCTTCTATTATGAACTGACTTTGTTACTCCAACAACCCAAGTAATAAGTATCTGATTTTCAGACCCTCTGCTAGACTCAGTTATAATAGTTACTAAAACCTGGCTCTGGGGGCCAGCATTGTGGTTTAACAGGTTAAGCTGCTGCCTGAGAACCCTGCTTCACATCTGGATGCCATTTTGAATCCTGGCTGTTCCACTTCTGATCTAGTTCCCTGCCAATGCTCCTGGAAAACAGTGGAAGATGACTATAGCTTTGACTTTCAAGTAAATAAATAAAGTTTAAAAAAAAAAGATGGTTCTGTCCAAAGGATTTCATAACCTATCAAAGTTATCTTTATTTTTTTATAAAGCTTTTAGTTAAAGTATATAAATTTCCAAAGTACAGCTTATGGATTACAATGGCTTCCCCCCCCCAATAACTTCCCTCCCACACGCTACCCTCCCCCCTTTCCCACTTCCTCTCCCCTTCCAGTCACATTAAGCTTCATTTTCAATTCTCTTTATACACAGAAGATCAGTTTAGTACATATTATGTAAAGATTTCAACAGTTTGCCCTCACATAGCAACACAAAGTGAAAAATACTGTTGGAGAACTAGTTATAGCATTAAATCACAATGTACAGCACATTAAGGACAGAGATCCTACATGATTTTTTTTAAAAAAATTAATTATCTATGCAATTTCCAATTTAACACCAAGGATTTTTTTTAATCATTTTCAATTATCTTTATATATAGAAGATCGATTCAGTATATACTAAGTAAAGATTTCATCTGTTTAAACCCACACAGAAACACAAAGTGTAAAAATACTGTTTCTGTACTAGTTATAGCATTACTTCACATTGGGCAACACATTAAGGACAGATCCCTCATGAGACTTAAGTACACAGTGACTCCTGGTGTTGATTTAACAATTTGACACTCTTGTGTATGGTGTCAGTAATCTCCCTAGGCTCTAGTCTTGAGTTGCCCAGGCTATGGAAGCCTTTAGGGTTCGCCTACTTTGATCTTATTCCGACAGGGTCATAGTCAAAGTGGAAGTTCTCTCCTCCCTTCAGAGAAAGGTACCTCCTTCTTTGATGGCCCCATTCTTTCCACTGGGATCTCACTCGCAGAGATCTTTCATTTAGGTCTTCTTCTTTTTTTTTTTTTCTTCCAGAGTGTCTTGGCTTTCCATGCCTAAAATATTCTCATGGGCTCTTGAGCCAGATCTGAATGCCTTAAGGGCTGATTCTGAGGCCAGAGTGCAGTTTAGGACATCTGCCACTCTATGAGTCTGCTGTGTATCTTGCTTCCCATGTTGGATCATTCTCTCCCTTTTTGATTCTATCAGTTAGTATTAGCAGGCACTAGTCTTGTTTGTGTGATCCCTTTGACTCTTAGACCTATCCGTGTGATCAATTGTGAACTGAAATTGATCACTTGGACTAGTGAGATGGCCTTGGTACATGCCACCTTGATGGGATTGTATTGGAATCCCTGGCACGATTCTAACTCCATCGTTTGGGGCACGACTGATTGAGCATGCCCCACATTGTACATCTCCTCCCTCTCTTATTCCCACTCTTATATTTCATAGGGATCCCTTTTCAGTTAAAATTTAAACACCTAAGAATAATTGTGTGTTAATTACAGAGTTCAACCACTAGTACTAGAATAAAAAAATACTAAAATGGATAAAGTATTACATTGTACAACAACAGTCAGCACAAGAGTTGATCAAGTCACTGTTTCTCATAGTGTCCATTTCACTTCAATAGGTTTCCCCTTCTGTGCTCAGTTAGTTGTCGCCGATCAGGGAGAACATATGATATTTATCCCTTTGGGACTGGCTCATTTCACTCAGTATGATGTTTTCCAGATTCCTCCATCTTGTTGCAAATGACTGGATTTCATTGTTTTTGACTGCTGTATAGAATTCTATAGAGTACATGTCCCATAATTTCTTTATCCAGTCTACTGTTGATGGGCATTTGGGTTGGTTCCAGGTCTTAGCTACTGTGAATTGAGCTGCAATAAACTTTAGTGTGCAGACAGCTTTTTTGTTTGCCAATTTAATTTCCTTGGGTCAGTTCCAAGGAGTGGGATGGCTGGGTTGAATAGTAGGATTATATGCAGGTTTCTGAGGAATCTCTAGACTGACTTCCATAGTGGCTTAACCAGTTTGCATTCCCACCAACAGTGGGTTAGTGTCCCTTTTTCCCCACATCCTTTCCAGCATCTACTGTTGGTAGATTTCTGAATGTGAGCCATTCTAACCGGAGTGAGGTGAAACCTCATTGTGGTTTTGATTTGCATTTCCCTGATTGCTAGTGATCTTGAACATTTTTTCATGTGTCTGTTTGTCATTTGGATTTTCTCTTTTGAAAAATGTCTATTGAGGTCCTTAGCCCATCTCATAAGTGGGTTGTTTGTTTTGATGTTATGGAGTTTCTTGATCTCTTTGTACCTACGTTTACCTTCTTTCATGTTGATGGCTGTGTTTCTGTGTTTCTGTGTGTAACTCATCTTTAATCATCTTTTGCAGGGCTGGACCAGTGGCGACAAATTCTTTCAATTTCGGTTTGCTGTGAAAGGTCTTTATTTCACCTTCATTCACAAATGAGAGCTTTGCAGGATGTAATATTCTGGGCTGGCAGTTTTTCTCTCTTAGTACCTGGCCTATGTCTCGCCATTCCCTTCTAGCTTGTAGGGTTTCTGATGAGAAGTCAGCTGTGAGTCTAATTGGAGATCCTCTGAGAGAAATCTGACGTTTCTCTCTTGCACATTTTAGAATCTTTTCTTTCTGTTTCACTGTGGTGAGTTTAATTACAACGTGTCGTGGTGAGGATCTCTTTTGCTCATGTTTACTAGGGGTTCTATGAGCTTCCTGTGCTAGGATGTCTCTGTCCTTCTCCAAACCTGGGAAATTTTCTGCTATTATCTCACTAAAAATGCATTCTAATCCTTTCTCCCTCTCCATGCTTTCAGGAACTCCTAGAACTCGAATGTTGGGTTTTTTAATAGTATCCTGTAGATTCCCAACAATATTTTTTAGATTTCTAATTTCCTCTTCTCTTCTTTGGTTTGACTGTATATTTTCCTGTGCTCTGTCTTCTAAGTCCAATATTCTCTCTTCTGCTTCACCCATTCTGTTTGTAAGGCTCTCTAATGTGTTTGTCATTTGATCTATTGAATTCTTCACTTCATTATGATTTCTCATCACTATCACAGTTTCATGTTCTAGTTGTTTCATTTCATTTTGATTCCTCAATATTTCATTTTCACGAGAGAGATTTTCTACCTTGTCCATTAAGGATTTCTGAAGTTCAAGAATTTGTTTTTGAGTACATCTTAGTGTTCTTATCAATTTTTTGAGATCCACTTCTTGCATTTCTTCTATCTCATCATCTTCGTAGTCTTGAATTGGGGTGTCTTTTTCATTTGGGGGCATCATAGTGTCTTCCTTGTTCTTGTTACCTCGGGTTTTGCGTTTGTTGTTTGGCATATTGGTTTCTTCACTGTGGTGTTTTTTTCTTGTTATACTATGACTCTAGATAAGTGGACTGTCTGCTTTCAATGGAGCCTTAGAGGCTTGAGATGGGTGTGGCCTGATAGCTCTGTTTGGTTCCTCAGGGTTGAGGGTGTGCCAAAGGTGACACTCTCAGGTTAGGTGTAGTAAATGTCTCTCTGTTTCTTTCTTTATTTTTGATTCAAAAGGGAAGTAATTCCACACAGCTGAATGGAATTAGGGGTGATTAGCAGGCAAATGGTATACCCACAGGAGCCAGAGATCAGAAGCTCTTTCCCAAGGACCAGAGAGGGAATCTCTGCAGCCCTCAGTATGGGCTCAAATTCTCCTGCAGTCTCCCACTGGGCTGCCAAGGCTATCGAACTGTAGTGTCTCTGGAGAGTACTCACATGAATTCGTGATTTCCGTGAGCTCTCTCCCCCACCGTCTCTTTTTTCAGAGTCTCAGTTCATTAGCACCACACGTTCATTAGGTTCTAATCTGTTATTTCATCCCCCTCCCAGAGTCAGGTTTTTCTGCTAGGCTCAGGGCCGGTGCAGACCTGAGGTCACCCTGCTTATAACGTATGTCCATAATGGCACCTGCTCTTTGTCTTGCTCACCTTTGAGAGGTGGGCGGAGAGAGAGAAACTCGTGTCCATATTGGTCACTTTTTTCTCTCTCTCTCTTCTAGTTAGCCTGGTGAACTTTTCCCCACAGGGTTTCAAGCCTTGTTCGCTCTAGTCTCTTCTTTCCGCTTCCCTGCTGGTGTCTCGGGCTATTGCGGTTCGGCTCACCTGACGTTCCAGCGCTGGTGCGTTGAGTCTGCTGCTGGTGTCCTGAACTGCGGGCTCCCACACTCTCCATGCAGGTCCACTGTGAATCACCAGTTCCGGAAGAGTTTCCTCTGCTGTTTCTTCCCATACTCTTCCTTGTAACTGCAGTATCTCCACTTTTATTAAACTGTCTCTCCCTGGACTATCGGTGTGCTCCCTTCCTATTCTGCCATCTTGCCACTCTCATCAAAGTTATCTTTACTCTTTGATAAACACAATAATCAGCATTTATTAGGAACATAATAAAATTCATAATACATAAGAAATGGAGTACTCTTTTCAGGTGGTAAGAAGTAATGTGGTTTTTATCTGAGATTATGTGAAATGTGATAAAAGCAGAATAGTATGATTAATGAACTTGGCAAGTCTTTCCTACCATCTACTTTAACGATTCTTTTCTTCCAACAATTCTCCTAGACAAAAATTTAACCTCATGAATATTCAGCAGTTTTGGAATTGTAATATATTTAATGGTGAACTACACATCAATACAGTTGAACTACAGGAAAAATAGGATCCTTGAGAAGCATTAAAAACATCTTATTAAACAAGTAATTGAAATCATTTTAAAAGTTACTTTCTCCTAAGGGATTAAGAAACATAGATTAAACTTCTTTATATAAAAAAGAGAGTCTGAAAGATGGTCATATGAAGCTTAAACTGGTACCTATATAATTTAATAATAGTATAAATCATTCCTTTGAAGCCTTTATGTTTTTAAAAACAGACTGTACTTAAAATGAATGAAGCCATCAATGACCTAAATTCATTTAGGAAATATTTAATTATTTATATTGTAACTATATTTTGGAGAAAAGTCATATGGATTTCCATTTTGTGTATTTCATTTAGAATTTTCATTATCACTGCTATAATACTAAATGGCTTTTTAGTGTCTGACCTCTTCATAGTACTTTGGGATCCTTAGTTGAAAACTGTAGGCATGCCTCTGTCCTTGCAGTATGTTCATCCAAGGCATACAGCATTTGATTTCTTAACTCTTTTTCATTGGTGATAGGACACTAGGATCTATTTAACAAAAAATTAAAGAAATGTAAGCGTCAGTTGAAGGGCGTCCTTTCCAAGGCTGGTGGAGGGGCTCTAACATTGAACTTATATAGTCTTAAGTTTTTTTTTTTGAAAGTTTGCAAACTTAGGATACTGTAGTTAGAGATAAGAATTTCATTCCAAGTGCCATTTTTTTCAATAATACCCTTTTGCCTATGCAATAATCAGAACATTTTTGGAGTATGGCTAAAAGGAAGTTGAATTAGAAATATACTTAGTTTGAAATTGGTGTTATAGACATAATTCAGAGCCATTTCCATGCCTCGTTAAGGTGTTACTAGTTATCTAGCATAGAAAGGGATTTTAGGTATATTCCTATATTGCCCACTGTGCCAGCTCGCATAGGTTTTGTCATGAAGACCCACGACCTGATTACATTCAATATGAGTATGAGCTATGACTTCCAGTACCAGAAGTTGGTACAAGGTATTAGAGAAGGAAAATTTGATTAAAATATATGAAGCCAAAATTAAGTCTGTAGAAAACTTTTCCTATCATCATTTATGTAAAATTTGAAACAAAAGATTGGGGTCTCATCAAAGACTAGTTCAAAAAGATGTTCTCTCTTAAATAAACTTAGTAGTTCAACTTACACAATTAGCAACATATTCTACATTTTTCCTTTTTCGGTAAGATTCATGAAAATGTCATTTATTAGAATTCCCATGTTTGAAAAAGCACTCATATCTAGTAGTACAAGACACAATGAGCAAATTGTAACAGTTTACGTATGAAAGAAACTCAGTGGAGATTTTCCAAACTTTGGCATTAACCCTAAACACTTCGTAGCATCACCAATGGTGAGTTTTAAAGCTGAAGCATTTCTAAATTTTTTCAGTAATAAAGAAAGATTTGAGCAAATTTGCCGGAGAAAATAGTGTCATACAATTATTGAGGTCAAAGATATAGACAAGAGCACTTGTCTGACCTAGCAGTTAAGTTGCCCATGATGTCACACATAGAAGTACCTGGATTCAATTCCCACCTCTGTCTTCAGATCTGATTTCAGTTTATTGCAGTACATGCCCCGGGAAGCAGCAGCGATGGCTTAACTAGTTATGTTTCTACCATCCACGTGGGAGACCTAGATGAGTTCTTGTTTCCTCGCTTTGCCCCAGATGGTTCATTATAGCCATTTGAGGAGTGAAACAGGATGGGAGCTTTCCCCTCAACTCTTTGTCTTTATCCTCTTTTGTTGGCCTCTTGTTTTAAAAAAAAAATTCTGAAAAAATATTAAGAAAAATTGGTTGTCGCATGGGAGACCAGGAGGAAGCACCTGGCTCCTGGCTTCGGATCGGCGCAGCGTGCCGGCAGTAGCGGCCATTTGAGGGGTGAACCAGTGGAAAAAGGAAGAACTTTTTCTCTGTCTCTCTCTCTCTCACTGTCTAACTCTGCCTGTCAAAAAAAATGGATTGCAAAAGTATACAGAAATAAATTAATAAAAATATTTGAGTTTTTGTTTTGTGGTAGATTTAATATTTGTCAGACCTTGAAAAATGATGAAATATTGTGATTTCTTTTTCATTAAAATAAATATTAACTTTCTCATATAATTTTCTGTCCATAATTCATAGTCTTTTCCTTAAAGAGGAAACCCAAATGTTATAAATTGCCTGGACCACAAAATCTTGATCTACTGAGATGACAGTGCAAGAAACTATAAGTGCTAATTCCATACTCAGCCTAAGTGTCCAAACATTTAGATCTCCTTTCTTTTAAAATTTAGAATAGCTGCTATCATTTCTGTCCCCATCCCTTTGGAATCCTATTCTCAGAAATTGACAATCAAATGGGACATAGACAGCAATCCTTACTTTTCCCAATGTTGTATTTTTGGCTAAAGAAGCACCCAAGCCAGTAAAATTACCCATATCTTTTTAAATCTAAGATGATTCCATGGCATAATTATAAGGAAAACACACAAAAAAGCACTAATTTTTTATTCAGGAGCAGATATGTAGTTCTATGCCACAGAAAACTTCATAGCACTTACATGACAGAAGGAAGCAATATTCTAGAATGAACTGTCAGGTAAGTTGCTAGAAGGTGCTGGAGTTGCTGCCAACTCTTCCACTGCTCATCCACAGTCCTGCCTGAATCGGAGAGAGGGTAAAATAGTGAAAGACAACTCAAAAAATGTAACATCTTGAATGATAATCACCCTTTATCATTCTCTTCCCTATTCTGGCTTCTTGTGGTTTCAGGAGTTTTTTACCAAGTCAGAAGGTACCAGCTGTGTATTACCATCATGTTGTCCCACCTCCACAGTCTTACAGCAATCAAAAATACTTATTTTCTTTCTTCTGGAGTGAAGATAACCAGCATGGTGCCATTAGATGATGCACAGCATCTCAGGGGACAGGATAGATATAATAATTATGATCACTAATGCCAGCTAGATGATAGCAATGACTACCTGTTGTACATGATGAAGTCCAATCTTTTAATTATTCACAAGAATCAAAGCAAAGACGGAACATCCTGAAAAGGTACTGAGCTTGTATTACCCCAACCTTCCAACTACTGGAAGGTTACATGTGGATCCTTATAGAAGATGGCTGTACATAGGACATTAGAGCATTCAACATGTAGACCACATAACTCAGTAGTAATATCTGAACTTTCTATTAAGCAACATAAAATAATCCTCAGAAGTATTGTCAAAAGGACAAGAATTGTGTTGCTGAGGCTACCAGTGCTTGCAACACCTTCATCCCATATCAGGATGTCAGTTCAATACTGAGCCGCTCTCATTCCAATTCAGCTCCCTGTTAATGCTCCTGGGAAAGCAGTGGAAGATGATCCAAGTTCTTGGGCCCCTGCCACCCAAGTGGGCAACCCAGATATATTTCCTGGCTCCTGACTTTGGCCTGGCTGACTTTGCCTTTTCAACCATTTAGGGAGTAAATCAGCACATAAAAAAATCTCTGTCTACTCTTTCTGTTTCTCTCCCTACCACTGTGCCTTTGAAATAAAAAAAAAATCTAAAAAAAAAGAATTGTTTTCTTTGATGTGAAAAGGATTATGTAAATTGATTGGATAAAGTTCATGTATACCAATAATGAAAGGAATAATTCTTTAAATATTAGAAGTATGAATGGGATTTTTTAAAGTTAGGCAGTAAAATAGGAAAGCTGAAACAATAATGAAGTTTGGTTAGCATACACGTTAGATGATATTGGATGTTAGTGACTCAGTAACTTCAATATGCCAGTGCCAGTTTTGGTATTGGCTAACCCCCAGAGAAAGTCATCCCAGTTGTTCATATATTTGAGCAGCTAGGTAAACTGGTATTTGTTTGTTTAGTGTTAGGCAATTCTTCATGGATGGTGTTTAATCTGCATCAGGCAATCTGAGTTTGAATAATGTACTCATTTCTATGATTGGTACCTGCATTTACCTAATGGGCAGCAGAGATAGCAACAGATTGATTGGTCTGTTGATTCTAGATTGCAGCAATTATTCAGTTAGCATTTCATGAATAATCTTTTCATTGCAGTGAGTTCCTCCTAGAATCTCAAAATCACATAATCTTACAAGAAGCTGTCAAGGACTTCATTGAATAAATTCCAATTTTGACATCAGTTTTATTGTCTGACTTAGGTTGAGATATTGAGAATTATGGTGAAATACAATTTAATTGTTATAATGTGCTTTAGAAGACAGTAACATGTTAAGGAGGATTCAGTAATATGTTAAGAAAAATAATATTTGGGGGCCTATGGGTAGCTTTCAAATCACATGCTGAAAAAAGCAGAGAAAAATTCATATTTAAGATTATCTCTAGAGAAGACATGGCTTTCCAGAACATCCTAGTAAGCCATAATATGGGGCCAACAAATAGGTGATCAAATAAGATAAATAAGTATAATAAATCTAATTTTTATTACTGGGTACTTTACATCTTGACTGTTGACAGTGCCATATTTTGTCTGGTGTATGGCTTTCTAGGAAAGAAAAAGTAGAGTTCAGCCAGTTAGGCTATAAATTCAAAATTAATAGAAAAATGAATTATTCATGAATATTTATAGCCTATGTATAAGTATCCATCCTTTGTCATCATAGCTGTTGTCTTATGTGAGTTAATAATGTATAAGAACCTAGTTGTTTTCAAATATCAGAACACTTTTGCTTGTTTTTTAAAGCCCAAACTTTAGATGTAGATATAGATATAGATACAAATAGATATCAAATAAGGCTGGTATATCATACATCATTTTGAAATCCTGGGACTGTAAAATCTCAACTCTTCATCTTTAATGCCATTAACTTGTGATGTTACCAACGTCTATAAGGGAAATAACAATTAGCTTTAGTTCATCATCTTCCTCCTGATTAAAAGTCATCACTAACTGTAAGATTTATGGTCACACACAACTTGTGGAGGTATAAACCTTTAGAAAGTTTTTGCCAAAAATTAAAATAAAAAAATTTAGAATTACCATTTGCAATAGTTTATAAGTGAGAATTTTTTTTACAGTGACACAGCTCGTGATCATTAATGTATCATCCTCAGGAATTCAGATCATAGGATTTCAAAATAAAATAGTTGGAAAATCATGCATCTGGTTAATTGTATATGCCTCTTTATTCACCTAATGGACAGGTGTAGTGGAAATAATTTGTGTCCTAGATCCAAACAGAGCCCTTTAAATCATAGATTTCTTACCAATCTCAGAGATTAGCTCTAATGGTTATGATCAAATGATGACTTCTCTAACACAACTTTATCTAATAAAAAAGTGGATAATATGGGATAACCTGAAGATAATTTCTGTAGATTATATATAATATAGACATTTACTTTTTAAATTTATTTTTATTTATTTTTTATTTTTTGACAGGCAGAGTGGACAGTGAGAGAGAGAGAGAAAGGTCTTCCTTTGCCGTTGGTTCACCCTCCAATGGCCGCCGCAGCCGGCGGCCCACTGCACTGATCTGAGGGCAGGAGCCAGGTGCTTATCCTGGTTTCCCATGGGGTGCAGGACACAAGCACTTGGGCCATCCTCCACTGCACTCCCATTTACTGTGCTTATTATTATTAAACTCAGCCAGTTCGCCCCTCCTTTTGCAAGTCCTACTATATTCTTATCTCTGCAAACTGGGATATGTAGCCTATCTCAGAACTCCTCTGAACTTGTTCTTACATGTGACATCAATTTATATTGAAGAAACTTCATAAAAATAGTCTACTGTAGTTGTCATGGTCTGGTGCTCATCAGTTATTATTTGGAAAATCCATTATAACTTTATGAGGCCCCATTTGCGAAATTCATCTCTGGTTCTCTTCTAGAAATGGATTCATCCTAAACAACTGGGTAGATTTTGTCTTACTGACAGTAAGAATTACATTATTAATAGTAGTTCATGTTTGACATAGAGGTACAGCTAAGTTAAGGTCTGTCTTTAGAAAATATATGTAAATTAATGGTACCAGGGTTCTAACTTCATTTTTTTTAAAGATCTATGTATTTGAAAGGTAGAGTTAAAGAAAGACACACACACACAAACACACACACACACACACAGAGAGAGAGAGAGAGAGATCTTCCATCCACAGCTTCACTCCCCAGATGTTCAAAATGGCCACCGGTGAGCCCATCCAAAGTTAGGAGTCAGGAGCTTCTTCTGGTTCTCCCCCGTGGGTGACAAGGTCCCAAGCACTTGGGTCATCCTCCACTGCTTTCCCATGTACACCAGCAGGGAGCTGGATCAGAAGTGGAGCAGCTAGGACACCAACAGGTGCCCTTAGGAGATGCCTGCACCACAGGCAGAGGCTTATCCTTCACCACAGCCCTGGCCCTTTAACTTCAGTTTTAAATCCTTTCATTTCCAAGTTCTAATCTCATCTACTGAGCCTCAGTCTAACACTATGTATTTTATTCTGTCCCAGTGCTTTCCCAAGCTGTGAAAAGTATCTATGTACCAAACTTTAGGAATGACTGACAACAAAAAGTAAGCAAGACCCTAAACATGGGTATGTGACTGACAAAAAAAAAAAAAAAATAGGTTCATATGCTAGATAGTCAAGCCCTTAAATCATTAAAACCAGTAACTCCCTCTACTAGCTTTGAATACTAGTTTAACAAGCATATTTCTGAATGTTTCTTTTTAATAACATTTGTTAAGAAAAAAAGGCATATTTTTCTTACTAAACATCTAAACTGTATATCACAAATTATTATAATTCTATTTAAATATTTAGAAATGGTATGTGTGAGTGAGAAAGAGATAGAGAACAATATTTCACCAAAACATTCCATTCAGTATTTCCATAAATAAGTTAATAGACAGATACTTAAGGAATGGTGTGGGGTTTTTTTTCTTTTTTCTTTTTTTTTTTTTTTTTGACAGGCAGTGTGGACAGTGAGAGAGAGAGACAGAGAGAAAGGTTTTCCTTTGCCATTGGTTCACCCTCCAGTGGCCACCACAGCCAGCGCACTGCAGCCAGCGCACCTTGCTGATCCGAAGGCAGGAGCCAGGTGCTTCCTCCTGGTCTCCCATGGGGTGCAGGGCCCAAGCACTTGGGCCATCCTCCACTGCACTCCCTGGCCACAGCAGAGAGCTGGCCTGGAAGAGGGGGCAACCGGGACAGAACCTGGTGTGCCGGCGCTGCAGGCGGAGGATTAGCCTACTGAGCCAGGAATGGTCTTTTAAAAGCTCTTCTCTGGAATTTTAACCTAGTTAACATGTTTTTATCTAATTGTATCATCTAAAACTTAAGAGTAAGAAAATTTCTCCTAAAATAATATCATGTGTTTTTAAATATAATTAACAAGAGTATATTCAAAAGACTCATGGGAGATGAAATAAAAATGTTTCTCTTTTGACTCAAAAATGTTTAAAAATTCGTAGTTTTTTCATAAGATGCATTTTCCATGAACTTTTTGAAGGGTTCTCTATTGATTTGCAAATTATTGCTTCTAATTTGCAATACCATATATATTGTGTGTGTTTATCTGATTTTGTCCAGGATATTGAAATTAAAAATAAATTTCATTTTTTTATATATAAAGCTTTTATTTAAAGAATATAAATTTCCAAAGTATAGCTTATGGATTACAATGGCTCCCCCCCCCATAACTTCCCTCCACCCGCAACCCTCCCCTTTCCAACTCCCTCTCCCCTTCCAGTCACATCAAGATCCATTTTCAATTCTCTTTATACACAGAAGATCAGTTTAGTACATATTATGTAAAGATTTCAACAGTTTGCCCTCACATAGGAACACAAAGTGAAAATACTGTTGGAGTACTAGTTATAGTATTAATTCACAATGTACAGCACATTAAGGACAGAGATCCTACATGATTTTTTTAAAAAATTGATTAATTATCTATGCAATTTCCAATTTAACACCGAGATTTTTTAATCATTTTCAATTATCTTTATATACAGAAGATCAATTCAGTAAATACTATGTAAAGATTTCATCAGTTTGCACCCACACAGAAAAACAAAGTGTAAAAATACCGTTTCAGTACTAGTTATAGCATTACTTCACATTGGATAACACATTAAGGACAGATCCCTCATGAGACGTAAGTACACAGTGACTCCTGGTGTTGATTTAACAATTTGACACTCTTGTTTAACGGTGTCAGTAATCTCCATAGGCTCTAGTCAGGAATTGCCGAGGCTATGGAAGCCTTTAGGGTTCGCCGACTTCAATCTTATTCCGACAGGGTCATAGTCAAAGTGGAAGTTCTCTCCTCCCTTCAGAGAAAGGTACCTCCTTCTTTGATGGCCCCGTTCTTTCCACTGGGATCTTACTCGCAGAGATCTTTCATTTAGGTCTTCTTTTTTTTTCCAGAGTGTCTTGGCTTTCCATGCCTAAAATACTCTCATGGGCTCTTGAGCCAGATCCAAATGCCTTAAGGGCTGATTCTGAGGCCAGAGTGCTATTTAGGACATCTGCCATTCTATGAGTCTGCTGTGTATCTCGCTTCCCATGTTGGATCATTCTCTTCCTTTTTCATTCTATCAGTTAGTATTAGCAAACATTAGTCAATTTTTAAAAATAAATATATTTATTTACTTATATAAGGAAAACAGATTTCATGTATGTCATATACGGTTTTAAGAACATGATGACACTTCCCACCCTCCCTCTGTCCTTTCTTATTTTCCTTTTAATTTTTGCAATGATATACTTTCAATTTACTTTTTAATAACAAGTTTAATCCTCCACTAAATGAAGAATTCAACAACTAGAAATCAGAAAGCCAAATTTTAATTGAATATTTTTTTCTTTAAGTGTATAGTTGTAACTTATTGCTTGGGACAGAGCAGATGGTACAACAATCTGATGACTTATATTCCATTCCTTGTATTCATAAATACTAATTATCCACATTTTAGATATTTTTCCCTATGGAAAAATTTTACTGCAGACATTGATAAATGTAAGAAAAGCAAAATAGTTCAATTTGCCCATTTATGTATGCCACAGGAAGGACAGCATTACCCACCAATCTCAGAGCAACATCTAGAAGGAAATTTAATATTGGTTAATGCTGCTTAGTCCAGACAAAACAAATAGAACTACCTACAAATTGCTGTCCCCTAAAGGCAACCAACAACTTAATCTTATAGTGAAAGAAATTCTGATTTAATTTATTTGAAATCCATAAACTTGTTAGAAAGGTACAAGCCAGACCAATTTTTATGAGTGTTTATTCGGAGAAAGCATTTGGGCAACACTTAAATCAGTAGTAGAGATAGATTAACTTTAACTAACTGAATTTTTTCAGCTCAGTATCATCAAGCAGAGTCTAAAGTTGACTATAGATTCTCCCAATCTGCAAAACCGCTATGAAAGGTAATGTTATCCATTGTGATGCTTGTGAAACCATCAAGAAATTGTATGGGTAAGACAGTGAGGTATTCTATTCTCTCTTGATTTTTAAAGTAATAGGATTTGCTATTTCAGTGCAGAAGAAACCTCTGGGCCTTTTGGTATTTGACTGAACTTTAAATACTAAATCTATCATGGCATTGCTGAGCCAGTGTGTTCAATCTATATTTTCAAAGCCATGTCTACTCTAGAACGGTGAAAAGCAAAATCCATGATTAAGAAAATGTTAAGGTCTGCTACTGCCCTCCTCCGTCATGCTTAGTAATGCTAAATTCACATTTCTGAACTGGTGATTTACCTCATTCAACAGAGACTGACCTAAGGTTCACAATATTTATGAAAAGGTCTGCCACGCAGATCAATTATTTTAAGAGTTACCACTGTCAGTGTTTAAACTAATTCAGAAACAGAGCTATTTTAAAACTTTTAAAATTATATACTGTTGCATGAAAGGTGCTACACTGCTAGGCATAAATAGCTGATCTTGGCTATTTCTTTCTTTTTCCTTGTAAGACTGATGTTGACAGGAGGAAATATAGTAACATTGACATTCTTTTGTAGATATCATCAAAGCCAAATTTTTCATAATGCTTAAATTGGTTGAACCATTTCTGTGATGGCTAATAAATTAGTGTAGCCAATCTCAAAAACATTTTTTCTACTTATGTCATTGCAGATTAATATAGTACTTAAAGAACTATAGTAGCATGTAGAAAAATAAAGATTTTCATGCACTTGCTGTAGTAATTCTATTTTTGGAAATAATTCAACAAAATTAAGAAGTTATATTCCCAAAGAATATTCAGGGTAGCACTAACTTTAATAGAATAAATGTTCAACACTGGGGAAAGACTTGCTAAATTGTGATAAATTAGCGCAATGAAATATTACAAAGCTATGGAAATGATCATTATGAAGAATAAGAGGAAATACTTGCGATGTAATTTCAAGTGGCAAAAAATACCCAGGTTGTGATTTACACTTGACATAAGCTTTGTAAAATAAACTATTTAAAAATAAGAACATGAAAATAATAAGTAAAAATGAAAAACATTTGCTATATTAATATAGAAAAAGTCATAGGTAATTGCTTCTCAATTTTTTTTTTACATTTTACTGGGTAGTAAAAATGGTGTATATGACAAAAAATGCAAGCACAAATAATATACTCAGGGTGAAAAACCACTGCACAATCTGAAACATTTTAAAATTTAAAAAGCAGACTATTTTTAGAGCAGTTTCAGGTTCACAACAACAAAAATAGAGCAGAAAATACAGAGGGTTCCTATAAACACTCTGTCTCCAGTAGGCGCTTATACAACTTCTCTACCAGAATGGTATGTTCAGTATAATTGATTAACTTCCATTGACATATCACTATCATCTAAGCTTCATATTTACATAAGATATCACACTTGTTGTTGAACAATGAGTTTGACAAATGTATAAATGACATATTTCTATAATTATAGTAATGCTTTCATGGCCCCAAATCATCTGTGCTCTGCTAGTCCTCCTGTACCTTCCTTCTAATCCTTGGCAAACACTGCTCTTTTCTTCTTTTTTTTTCTTTGTACCTCTACCACTTCATTATAAAAGACACAACTCATAATCAAATAGAAGAGATGCATAAAACATTTTAAGAACTATATTTACTGTTTTTATCAAGTTTTGAGAGTTGTTGGTAATTTGGCTTGAAGTCCTTAACTTTTAAAAATATGGAGACACATGGACCATGTGCCTTTGATGAAACAACATTCTGTAGACCTCTCAAAAAATAAACAGTATTCATTATAATTATTTGGCAAGGTGGTTATATGCAGTAAGGGAGCAGTTAAGAGTTGTGATTACATTGCTAGTTATAACCTCTTTATCTGATAAGTTTTCAAATATCAAAGTTAATCTCAAACATACAGACACTCTGCAGAACATCCAAGGAAAATGCACATTATTAAAAAAATTATGCTTTGATTTCAAAATTTTCTTGCACCAATATAAACTCATACTAACTTGTTATATAATGTGTCTGCACAAGATCTAGTTTTGGGCAATAAGAATAATAGCATATCAGTTTGAAAAGAGCCCCTATTAAAGCAACTTGAATTCTACTAAAATTGAAGGATGAGCAAACATCAGATTCATGTTGAAGCGTGGATGGAAGAATCATAAAATCACTTATGCTTCATGAAAAGCCCCAAAGAAATCAATAGTATAAGATGTATAACTCATTTTATTTTTTAAGATTTACTTATTTTACTTGAAAGAGTTACACAGAGAAAGAAGGAGAGGCAGAGAGGGAAACAGAGGGGTCTTCCATCCACTGGTTCACTCCCCAATGGACTGCAATGGCCAGAGCTGTGTCAACCCAAAGCCAGGAGCCAGGAGTTTCTTCCAGGTCTCCCATATGGGTGCAGGGGCCCAAGGGCTTAGGCCATCTTCTATTACTTTCCCAAGCCATAGCTGAGAGCTGGATTGGAAGTGGAGCAGCCAGGACTCAAACCTGCACCCTATGGGATGCCAACATTGCAGGTGGCAGCTTTACCCACTATGGCACAGTGGCAGCCCCATATAACTCATTTTAAAAGGGCATAAGACAATGTTGAAAATGAAGTCGAAAGTGGAGGATCATCCACATGATTTGCCAGGAAATAATTAAACTTGTCCATACCCTAATTGAAAAGGACTAATCACTAACAGCAGAAATGATGTTCAACATCATAGACATCTCAATTGTTTCTGAATTGAAAATTCTCACTGAAAAATTGAAGTGAATCAATTTTTTTGTTGTTGTTGGGTGCCAAAATTGTAGTGCTTAGATTAACAGCAGACAAGTGAGGAGATTTAATGGAAATTTTAAATAAATGAAATCAAGATCCTGAGTCAGTTTTTCAATGAAGTATACCTCTATCAATACAATCCTGAAAACAAAGCACAAAGTGATGACTACCAAGAGGTGAAAGTGGCCCTATCAAAGCAAAAGGAAACCAGTCAAGAGTAAAAGGGTCAGAGCAACAACTTTTTGACTCATTTAAGGCATTTTGCTTGCTAACATTCTGGGGAATTAAAGAATGATAACATCTGCTTATTATGAGAGTGTTTTGGGAAAGTCAGCCAAAGTTCTAACAGGAAAATATGAAAGAAAAGTTCACCAAAGGGTCTTTCCTGACCACAACAATACTCTGCTTATTCCTCTCTAAGGATAATTTTGTAAGAGTTTTGATGTAAAATTATTAGGCATCCACCTTAGAGTTTTCAGTTGACCTCTTCTGGCTTCTTTTTGTTTTTTAATCGTAAAAAAATCTTTAAGGAGCACTTATTTTTCTTCAGTTAAAAATATGAAAAGGACTGCATTGACAGGGTTACCTTCATGGGACTTCCAGTTCTTTGGGGATGGACCAAATTACAGTTATGTGTCCAACTTGATAGTACTTATGTTGAAAAATAAGATTGTTCTTAAATTTTTACCTTTTCATTCCATTTTCCACAAACTTTTAGAAGACCCCTCATATTTGTATTCAATGATAGGTGATAAAGAGCACCTGAATGCACAAATTTCCTGCAAATTATCACCCACTCAGAAAAGCTTATGGGATTCAACTGTTAGCAAATGATACATGAGTACTCTTTCTGTCTTTCCAAGTTTTACTCATGACACGCTGAGATGGTGAGCATGGCTGCATGCCTATCAAGGACAAAACTGACAAAAGCTTAGAAACCCTGCATGGGGACGTAAAGCTTCTTATACTCATAACCACATGTCCCTGAAATCCCAGCACAATTACGTTCCACAGTTTAAACAACAAATCTGTAATATTCCACGTCAGTTTGCTACAAACTTTTAAATGTGATTTCTTATATAATGATTAGTATGGTACATAGGTTATACAATAATGAATACTGAAAAAAGAATAATAAATAACCATTACCATTCAAAGCACAGCTGCTTTGAATTCATGCAAATGAGGACCAGTAAGTGGGTAAGTCCATAATTACTATCTGATTTCTCAAGCTAAGAAGGATTGATAATACCAGCTAGGCAGGAACTAATATATCTCTATAAATATTTTATTATTTATAAATAAGGAGCTTGCATGAAACGATACCCCTTAGCATTAATATTAAATTCAAACCTTATTTAAAATTCTATCAAGAAAATTCAGAGACTCTTAGGCTAACTACTAAAGAAAACAGATGAAATAGTAACTATGACACTATGTGTTATGTTAACTACTACGAGGAATATAATACAAGAAAAAGAAATGTACGATTCAGAACACACATTAGGAATAAACAATGGATATAGATACAAGATGGATTGGGGAAAAAACAAACAATTTGTAACTCTATATTCAATGCAGTATTATAAAGAAATAAAAACAATCTCAGAGAAAAAAGCTGCATAGTAATTTGCCACTGATTGACCCAAAAAGTAAAAATCTGAACTTACTAAAAAGGAGGGAGGGGATAATAAGTAAAACAGTTTCATGGCAATTAGTTCCTTGAAATTTGGTAATAAAATAGATCTTAAGAGTTCTCACCATATATACTCACACATAAACACACACACATGCACAGAGGGTAACTACATGTGGTAATAGTATTGATTAGTTTAATTGTGTTAACATGTTTTGTGTATGTAAAGCAAACCATCATATTGTACTTCTTCAACATTTTCCAAGGAAGAGGGTAATGTTTTTGATCATGGTCTCAAGAAATGTTATAGTCTATTAGCATTTATTATTGAATGTTAAAGACTGTGAACATTTATTATTGCTATTCAAAAAGCATTATGGAACACCTACTACATGGTAGGCATTTCAGTATTAAAGATAAATATTTTCTAATAGAAATAAAAAGAGAAAAGTAAAATAATGCCAGGTTTCAAAAAATAAAGTAAGAAATGAAGTCACGAAAATATATTAGCAAATCTGAAAGAGCATTATTAATTATATAAAATAATATTTTTTTCTGTTTAGAAGTATAAAGAGATATTTTAAATATAAAACTTAACAGTAATATGATGAAATCCTTCTTTCAAAATTGGAAGTAGTACCCATTCTATATAACATTGTTAAGGAGGTTCTAGAAAGTGGAATATGCCAAAAACAACCAATAAAAGGTATAAAACCCAGTAAAGAAGAGACAATACATTCATTCTCAGATGATAAGATTGTGTAGAAAGAAAATAATTCAAATTAACAAGGTCATGTAGCAAGTTTTTTGGAGCAAAATCAACATTTAAATCAACATTTAAACCAAGTAAAAATTTATTTATGTATTTATTTTGATTTGAAAAACAGAGACAGTTGGAGATACTTTTATTCATCCATTGATTCAGTCCACAAATGCCCATAACAGCCAGGGCTGAGCCAGGCTGTTGTGATCCTGGAACTCAATCCAGGTGTCACTTGGGTTCAGGAACCCAAATATCAGAGCCATCATCCACTGCTTCCCAGGCTGCACATCAGTAGAAAGATGGATTAGAAGCAGAGTAGCCAGGATTTGAACCAGATACTCCTGACCTGTGATGTGGACATCCTAAGCAGTGACTTAATCCCTGTACCACACATCTGCCTCAAGACTAACTTTAAAGAGATAACATATGCTTAAAAAGGTGTGTCTGTTTTTAACCTCTTATTCACAAATATGAAATAATAATGTAAAAATACTATGGGAATTATTAGTAAATAAAGTTGCTTTGGAAAAATGTAGTAACTTCAGAATTATTTTAGAAGCACCTCTAGATAAACATGATTCATACAATAATTCTAGTTCTGTTTCTCACATTGGTGCAATCCTCCAAGTATCTACATTTTCCAATAAAGTAAATGTACTTACTTATGAGTGGAATTAAAATGCATTGCTTTTGGAAATATATCAAGCACTTGTTAAAATTTTTACTTACCTGGGGGCCGGCGCCATGGCTCGATTGGTTAATCCTCCACCTGTGCACCGTCATCCCATATGGGCACCAGGTTCTAGTCCCGGTTGCTCCTCTTCCAGTCCAGATCTCTGCTGTGGCCCAGAAAGGCAGTACAGGATGTACTTGGGGCCCTACACCCGCATGGGAGACCAGGAGGAAGCACCTGGTTCCTGGCTTCAGATCGGCGTAGCTCCGGCCGTGGCGGCCATTTGGAGGGTGAACCAATGGAAGGAAGACCTTTCTCTATGTTTCTTTCTCTCTCACTGTCTAACTCTCTGTCAAATAAATTAAAAAAAAAAAAGAAAAACAATGTTTACTTACCCAAGAAAACTCTTATTTTAGTCCAAATTTAAGGACTGCTACATACTTAGTGAATGTATGTTATGATAAGACCAGAAAAAACTCATAGGACATAAAATTTTGGCTGGATATGTAGTCAAAAAAATCTTTTTATTTAATGATCCGAATAATAAGCAGTAGCAGAGACTTACCTGAGATGATCAAAGAAAGGAATATCTATAGAAAGTCTGCAACACTGGAATGATTTCAAAGGACTTTACTTTTAAAAGCATAAACACATTTATCTGTGCCACTAAAATGGTGGAAAATCATGTAGAGAAACTGGTAATTTTTTGTTTTTTCTTACATTAAAATGAGGTTTACTGTATTCTCTGATTATGTACATAATGTCTAAAGGGGTCATCTTACAAAGAAGGGAAAATGGATTTTCTGAAGCAAGACAGTGGCTGGATAACAAGCTCCAGTGATTGTCTCCCCTGAGACAACAATTTGAACAGCAACTGACACACCCAGCCGCCTCCATGAGAGTTAAGGAAGCCTGTAATGTAGCAACAGTATAGCAGCGAAACTTCGTAAACCAGCAGAGAGAGGACATTTACCATGGCCTCTGGCAATGGCAGCTCCAACTTCTACCTCACCTGTTCCTGGCTGAAACCCCAAAGGTAGGATGACGACACAATCCCTTCCAGCAGTGAAGACCAGGTGCCCTGGCTGTGGGAGAATTCCACAATCCTCACTGGCTTTAAGTCCAGCCTAGACAGACATCCCTACATTGTAGTAGGGCAGACTGAGCCACAGGGGTCCAACTGGACCCTTCATGGCTTCATCCCAGAGCCACAAGAAACCTGAATGAGGAAGCCAGTATGACTCCCCAGAGGGAAAAAATAATAAAGCATTAATACTGGACTGTGAAGAAAGGGAAGTTGATGATATGATGAATTAAAAGAATGTTAGGTTACTCCAAAATACAGAGAAACCATTAAATGAAAGTAGGAAATCAGTACATTACATGAATGAGAAATTTAGCAAGGAGCTAGAGATATTGAAAAATAACCAATGGGCTGGCACTGTGGCTCAGTGGGTTAAGCTGCCACCTGTGATGCTTGCATACCAAATGGGCACCAGCTCAAATCCCAGCTCTCCTACTTTCAATCCATATCCACACTAATGTGCCTGAGAAACTATCCAAAATGGCTCAAATGCTTGGGCTCTTGCCACACACATGGGAGACCCAGATGGTGTTCTGGGCTAATGACTTAAGCCTGACCCAGGTCTAGCTTTTGTGGCCATTTGGAGAGTAAATCACTGGTAGAATATCTCTCTCTCTTGATTTCTCTGTCTCAATTTCTCTATATCTTTCTCTTTCCAAAATAGGGACAAAATAAAGCCCCAAAAAAGGCATGATAAGAAAATACTCTCATCATGACACATTATGATCAAACTTTCAAAATTAAAACATAAATAAAGTATCTTAAATTGGCAGGAGGGAAATACCAGGTCACTTTTAAAGAAACTCGATCAGAAACCCTATGGGCCAGGAAAGAATGGAGAGATATAGTCCAAGTTCTAAAAGAAAGAAACTGTTGGTGCTGGCGCTGTGTCATAGCGGGTAAAGCTGCCACCTGCAGTGCTGGCATCCCATATGGACGCAGGTTTGAGTCCCGGCCGCTCTACTTCCAATCCAGCTCTCTGCTACGGCCTGGGAAGGCAGTGGAGGATGGCCCAAATCCTTGGGCTCCTGCACCCACGTGAGAGACCCAGAGGAGGCTCCTGGCTCCTGGCTTCGGATTGGCACAGCTCCAGCCATTGTGGCCAGTTGAGGAGTGAACTGATAGATGGAAGACTTTTCTCTCTCTGCCTCCCCTTCTCTCTCTGTGTAACTCTGACTTTCAAATATATAAATAAATCTTAAAAAAAAGAAATTACCTATTCAGAATACTTTTTTTTTAAAGATGTATTTATTGATTGGAAAGAGTCACACAAAGAAAGGAGAGGCAGAGAAAGAGAGAGAGAGAGTCTTCCATCCTATGGTTCACTCCCAATTGGCCGCAACAACTGGAGCTGCGCCGATCTGAAGCCAGGAGCCAGGAGATTTTCCAGGTCTCGCATGTGGGCGCAGGGGCCTAAGGGCTTAGGCCATCTTCCACTGCTTTCCGAGGCCATAGCAGAGAGCTGGATAGGAAGTGGAGCAGCCAGATCTTGAATCGGCGCCCATATAGGATACCGGCGCTTCAGGCCAGGGCATTAAACCACTGTGCCACAGTGACAGTTCCCCAGAATACTTTTTAATACAGCATTTTTTCATAAATTATGGTGAAATAAAGCCCTTCCAACACAAGCAAAAATTGAAAGAATTTGTCACCATCTGATAAGCCTTACAGATATACTCAAGGATGTACTACATATAGAAACAGACTGTCATCATCATAACAAAATGTGAAGGCAGAAAACAGCTAGTGAAAAACAAAGGAAGTTAAAAACAAACAATAGGAATATTCATTAAAAATGACATATCCAAGTCATTACTTATCAATAATAACTTCTCAATAATACTTAATAAAAACCTTGAATTTAAATTAAAAGAATTTAAACTTAAAGAACCAACTATGTTACCTACAAGAAACACACTTCATGGGGACAGGTGTAAGAGCATAGCAGTTAAGCCACCACTTGCAACACTGGCATCCTACATGAGCATTGGGTTACGTCCAGCTGCTCCACTTCCAATCCAGACCCCTGCTAATGCACCTGGGAAAGCAGCAGAAGATGGCCCAAGTGCTGGGTCCCCTACAGTGCATGTGGGAGACCTAGATGATGCTCCTGGCACCTGGCTCAGCCGTTCCTTGTGGACATTTGGGGAGTGAACCAGTAGATGGAAGATCTGTGTGTATATATATATATATAACTCTGTGTTATATATATATATCTATATATATATATATAACTCTGAATTATATACATACACACACATATATATAACTCTGATTTATGTATGTATTTATGTATTTATTTATGTAAAAGGCAGAGTTTTATATATATATAACTCTGAGTTATATATATGTATATACATATATATATACATATATATGAGTTATATACATATATACATATATATGAGTTATATATATACATATATATGAGTTATATATATGTATATACATATATATATAACTCAGAGTTATATATATATAAAACTCTGCCTTTTATATAAATAAATAAATAAGTCTTTAAAAATAAAAAGAAACATATTTCTCAAATAAAGATACATACAGACTGAAAGTTAAAGGATGGAAAAAGATGTGCCACGCAAATCAAAATCAATGTGCGCAGGAGTAGCAATGTTTAGATCAGACAAAATAGACTTTAAGACAAAAACTATAAAAGATACAATAGGTACTATGTACTGATTAAGAGATCAATTCAAAAAGAAAATTTAAGTATTGTAAACATATCAGTACCCAATGCTAGGACAGTCACTTTTAAAAATTAGCATTAATAAATCTAAAGGGAGACTTAAACTCTAACACAATAATATGGGGACTTCAACATTGCATTCATATCATTGGGCAGGTCAACCAAATGAAAAGTCAACAAAGAAACAACAGAGCTAATCTACACTCTATACCAAACTTACCTAACAGACACCAACAGAACTTTCCATTCCAAAGCAGCAAAATATATATGAAACACTGTCTAGGACAGACCATATCCCGATCCAGAAAACAAATCTCACCAAAATCAAAAAATTAAAATCATATCCTATATCTTTTCTGATCACAGTGGAATGAGCTAGGAATTTGCAGCAAAAGTAACTCTAGAAATTATACAAACCACATGGAAATGACACAGCATTCTACTGAATCATAGAAGAAAAAAAGAAGGAAATAAAAAAATTCCTATGGACTAAGAAAAATGATAACACAACATATCAAAACTTATAGTATATAGAAAATGTAATATTAAAAGGATATTTTATAGTAATAAGTGCCTACCTGAAAAAATTGGAAAGTTATCAAGTGACCTAACAATATATCTCAAGTACAGGAAAAACAAGAATAAATCAAACCCCAAATTAGTAGAAGGAAACAAACAGCAGAAGAGAAGAAATAATTAAAATATAAATTTAAAAAACTACGCAAAAGATCAGTTAAATGAGAGTCGTGTTTTGAAAAAATAAACAAAATTGATAAATTATTGGCCCAATGAACCAAGCAATCTTTGACAAATGAGCTAAAACCATTCTCTGGAAAACGGGCAGTCTCTTCAAAAAATAGGGCTAGGAAATTTGTATTTCTACTTGCAGAAGTTGAAACAAGACCTCTGCCTCACTATACAAAAATCAACGCACAATGAATCAAATATCTAAACTTAAGACCTGAAGCATCAGATTACTATTGGAAAACATGACACTGGCCTAGGTGAAGACTTCTAGGATATGACCCAGAAGAACAATCAAAGGAAAACTAGGAAAATGAGATTACCAAGATGAGATATATATCAAAATAAGATATTTTTGCACAGCAAAAGAAACATTTACTAAGGTGAAGAGACAACTGTCAGAAGGGGAGAAAATATCTGTAAACTATGCATCCATAAAGTATTACTATTCAGAATATAGAAACTCCACAGCAATAAAACAAACATACAGTTAAAAAATGGGCAAAAGATATGAATAGACATTTTTCAAGAGAAGAAATAAAAATGGCCAACAGGCACATGGAAAAAACAATGATCAGGATTACTATCTATCCAGGAAATGCAAATAAAAATATTGAGGTATCACCTCACTCCAGTTACAATGGCTACTACCTAAAAACCAAAAGATAATAAATGCTGGAAAGGTTGCAGATAAAAGGGTACTCTAATCCACTGTTGGTGGGAATGCAATTTGATAAAACAGTTATCAAAAATAGTATGGAGAGTCCTCATAAAACTAAAAGTAGATCTACCATATGACTCAGTATCCCACTTCTGGAGTACATCCAAGGGAAGTAAAATCAGTAATTAGATACCTGCTTGCCCATGTTTATAGCAGCTCATTTCACAATAACAAAGATATGGAACCAATCTAGAGGTCCATCAACTGATGACTGGATAAAGAAAAGGTGGTATATATAAATGATGGAATATGACTCAGCCACAAAATGAATGAAATCCTGACATTGCCAATAAAATGAGTAGAACTGGAAAACATTGCACTAAGAGAAATAAGTCAGACCTAGAAAGAAAAATATCACTTTTTCTCTTATTATTGGAAGTTAATACAGAGTATAAAAATAAGGGGGTCATTCATTTGATAGTTATAAATACTGAATCATACCATGCATCTGAGAAATATACCCTTCTTTACCTATGATCATTATTATGAATCCCTCACTCTGTGATATTAACCTGTTTTTAAGAAAAAAAACAGCATATGTGTGTATTTATACAATGTCTGCATATGAAGTGAATGTGGCAAAAATGTTAAAAAAAAATTTAAATTGTAAAGCTAAAGAAGTAAATTTTAAAAAAGGGGGGGGGGGCATGGAGTTTGCAATTAATCAGACATACATTTAAAAATTGACTGCCCTCAACACCAGAATGCCATTAGACTACTTGATTTATCTGAGTTTCAAGGCTTTTGTTCTCTTTTTAAATTTTATTATGATTATGACTATTATTTGAGAAGTAGAGAAATGGAGAGACAAGAAAGAGAGAGAGGGACAGAGGCAGATAGAAAGTTCCCATCCAGATTCCTTTCTCAAATTCCCACAATGACCAGGGCCTGACTAGGCTGAAACCAGGAGTTGGTAAGTCAATTCACATCTCCCATATGGGTGGCAGAGCCATCATCTGCTGCCTCCCGAGGTCTGAATTAGCAGGAAATCGGAATCCTGAGGTGCAGCTGGGACTCAAATCGGTATTCTGATAATGGATGTGGGCTTTTCTGCAAATACTGAGAAAAAGGAGATTATATGACAACAAGCATACTACTGGTTTTTGATCAATGTTAACTTTTGAAAATAAGCAGAGAAATTATTAGTCTGTATAATACAGCTTAGTCTAATGGTACACATTATTGTACATAAAACACTATAATATGCAATTCAAATCCATTACTTCAGTAAATCCTGGGGAAAAAAGCTTTATCAGTCACCTTTATTACTCCTGTTCTTTAGAGAAGTAGCTTAAGTTTTAAGAAATACATTGTTAAATTTTTTAAAACTAAAATAATTTCATTTCCTCAGTGTAATCACTGATATCATTTTAGAGTACTTTCTTCAAAATTTCTGGTTTTTCACTAAATACTAAAACATACATATTTTCAATGTTAATTAAAATTCTTTTAAGTAATATTTTAAATTAATAAATTTCTTTAATGCTGAATGTTTAAAATTTTGGAAAATTAGTCTCTAGAAATCATGTTGCAATGACTATACTTGAATAAAAAGCTTTAACTATTACAATATGTCAGATGATAATCTTAGGATACTTTATTATAAACATGAATATTTTCATGTTTTAAGACTTTTGATTGGGCAACTATTGTCCTGAAAGTCATTGTTTGATAAATATATGAATTCATATAATATATTTTATATGTATATATATATATAATTTTAAATCAGTTCAATATGTTTATAATATTTATTTTTTGAAAGGGAGGTAAAGACACAAGATAACCTATATGTATGAATGAAATTTTCAGAAAACACTGTTAACATCAACCCACAGGTAAAAAAACAAAAAAAGCTTTCAACTCTCTTCTAGGATAAAAATCACTAAAGCAAATAAAATTTCTTCATCCAAAGATTAGAAAAAATAAATTGGCCCAAAAGGATAAACAAAAAGCATCAAAGTTAAGGGAAAAAGACAGATTGTAGATAATAAGATGAGAGTTGAATGAAAAATAACATTTGCTGGCCGGCGCCATGGCTCAACAGGCTAATCCTCCGCCTTGCGGCGCCGGCACACCGGGTTCTAGTCCCGGTCGGGGCACCGGATTCTGTCCCGGTTGCCCCTCTTCCAGGCCAGCCCTCTGCTGTGGCCCAGGAGTGCAGTGGAGGATGGCCCAGGTGCTTGGGCCCTGCACCCCATGGGGAGACCAGGAAAAGCACCTGGCTCCTGGCTCCTGCCATCGGACGAGCGCGGGAGCGCGCCGTCCGCGGCGGCCATTGGAGGGTGAACCAATGTCCACTCTGCCTGTAAAAAAAAAAAAAAAAGAAAAATAACATTTGCTAACTTTGAAGGAACAAATGACTGGAATCATAAGACTCCTTTCTCAGCTGTCAGGGTGAAAGGACTAACAAATGATCAAGTTCCTCTTTTGCACAGGTAGAAACAAAGGGTTTCTTCAACTGACAGATAAAGAAAAGAAAAGCTACTGAAAAGGAGAGCAAACTGATAATGGGAAATGACTCAAAAATAACAAATTTTTAAGGAAAATGTTAAGGCTTCAAGATAATTAAATAACAAAGGAATAGTTAACCTAGAGAATAAAGAATCAGAGCCAGCAGTATTGTGGCAACACCTACAGTAACACATCTTTTTCTTCATTAAATTCACAGAATATTTTTGTGGATAACAAATTAGGCTATAAGATATAAAGAATGCAGTAGATAATGTCCCTGTATTATGAAGTTAATCTTCTGTTTGGGGAGTAAAAAAGGCGATTAAAATACTATGTGATACTTCTTTAGTAACATTAAAATGTTTATCTTCAAAGAAATGACCTTCTTTAAAAGTGGCAAAGTTGATAGTGTTTACTTTAATTTTATTAAGATAGCCAACATTGTCAAAAATGAGCAGATACTTATACTTATCCAGTCTTTGTGACATTATAAATTGACATCAACTTTCTGAAAAGGAAATTTGGCCTTGTCAAGAACTGTGAAGTGTCTGAGACTCTTACCTTTCTTAACAAGCTAAGTTGGCAGAAGATATTCATATCATTGTTTCTTTGTGTCAATTCCCCAAGCAAAGAGGGTCAGATGAAACATGCATATGTTATGGTTATAATATGAGAGGAACCTCAAGCCAGTTATTTTATGCTGGACATTAAATACATAGTATCCTTTATCCATGGAGAATATGTTCAACACAACCAATGCTTGAAACCATAAATGGTACTGAACCCTACACATACTTTGTTTCTACCAATATACACATACCTACATATACTATATACAAATAAGAGTTCAGTTTATAAATTAGGCAGAGTAAGAGATTGACAATAATAACAAATAAGAAAAGAACAATTTTAATAGTATATTACAGTCCATTTGCCAGCATCACTACTCTCCCACTTTGGAACCATTATTAAGTCCTATAAGGATTACTTAATCAGAAGCACTACAATCCTGTAACAGTGGACCTGATAATCCAGATTAGGTGTCTTATGAATGAGTAGCATATAGAGTGTAAACACTGGACAAATACACAGTTCATGTGGGAGGGAGGAAAGCAAACAGCACAAAATTTTGTCATGCTACTCCGAATAACATGCAATTTAAAACATATGCATTGTTACTTATAAAAATTTCTATTTAATATTTTTGAAATATGGTTGACCGTAGGTAACTGTATAAGTTACCCATGTATAAGTGTGTATAAGTGTGAATTTATACATAGATAAGTGTGCATTACCATGTATAAGTATGAACTACTGGACACTGGCTCATTGCTTCTTAGTGATGACATTATCTCTATCATCCAAGATCACTACAGAATCATCTGTGAAACATTGTTTGCAACAGAGTTGACAATAGACTTTGCTTAGAAGACAGATAAATGTGAGGGAGTCATAGAAAATAATCTCCCAGCAGACCTTAAGTATAAGAAAATCTGATATCACAGAAATTAAGGTATTGATAAATTAGATAAAATGAATCAAAAATCTTACTCAATATGGAGATACCAATTTCAAGCATACAAGTAATCACAAGGACCAGAGAGATGTTAAGATAGGCGATTCAATCCCTAGGTGGTTTCTTGTCATATTTGCCTTCTAAGAATGGTGTATAATAACACCACTTAACAAAAAGGAAGTTGTTTTAGTCATGAAACATTTCAGTTTCATACTCAGATATTTTCATAACATAGATGACATATTCCATGGATCTATTCCCCATAAACAGAGGTTTGCTTTTCATAAGCAGTTCTAGACAGACTGGGAATACCCTGCAAAAATATTCTATAATAAACTTTCCCGCTAGCATTTACAAATTTACCAATAGGTATGTCATTGGCATATTTTCTAGGTGGTAGGCAAAGTTAAGTGCTCTTATTATTCACTTATTTAACTTCCTGATAGCTCAGCTTCCTTACCACAAAATAAGAAAAATAAAATATCTACAACCTATGCTTATTATGAGAATTCAGTGAGTCAATGCATTGGATTCAAAATACTTAAGACAGTACCTTGCACATTGTAAAATTAGAATTAATTAATCCTATTATGATAAAAAATCATTTATCTTTTGGAAAATGCTTTAAAACCTTTAATATATCCATATGACAAAGGAAACAAGATCTTTTTTGTCTTAGAGAATTATCTAATGCAATAGAAAAGTGCTCATGACAGTTAAGTAAAAATTAACTTGAATAAAAACTGTATCATCTTACTAAAACTATTTTGCAAACTATGCATGTATGTACACATATAAACATACATAAATACTAAAATTCTCTAAATGTTAACATTCATTAGGGCTAATAGTTGGCTTTTCTTTCTTCACACATTTTAATATTTCTTATGTTTTCTATAATTGGAATTTTTTTTGACAGGCAGAGTTAGACAGTGAGATTGAAAGAGACGGTGAGAAAAGTCTTCCTTCCGCTGGTTCACCCCCAAAATGGCTGCAATGGCCGGCGCTGCACCCATCCAAAGCCAGGAGCCAGGTGCTTCCTCCTGTTCTCCCATGTGGGTGCAGAGCCCAAGCACTTGGGCCATCCTCCACTGCCTTCCTTGGCCACAGCAGAGAGCTGGAGTGGAAGAGGAGCAACCGGGACAGAACCAGCGTCCCAACCGGGACTAGAACCCAGTGTGCCAGCACCGCAGGCAGAAGATTAGCCTAATGAGCCGTGACGCTGGCCTGTAATTGGAATTTTTAAGATTTAAATTATTTATTTGAAATGTATAATGACAGACAGAAGGAGAGACAGAGAGATCTTCCATCTATTTGTTCACTCCCCCAGAGGGCTGCCAACTGGCTGTGTCTGGGCCAAGCCGAATCCAGGAGCCTAGAACTCCATTCGGATCTGTCATATGGGTGGCAAGAGCCCAAGTATTTGGGAAATCTTCCACTGCTTTCCCAGATTCCTTAGCAGGGAGCTGGATGAGAAGCAGAGAAACTGAGACTTGAATTCACACTCTGATATGGGATGCCAACACTGCAACATGACACTGTACCACATAATTTATTGTTAAAAAAAAGATTGGACCTATACCATTTCCTCATCAGAAAGACTGACACTTCAATAAAGATTTTTATATGAATATGTATGGAATCCATCTGTAATATGACGTGGAACATATTAATCCTGGTAGACCCAATTTCTGTTCCTTTTAATATAAATCCTTTTATATTAGTTCCTTCACATTATAGGAAGAACCTGTTTACAACGAAAACTATTGACCTACCTTGTCATAGTGATTCCAGTTTTAAAATTTTTTTGTCCAGAAAACCAATGTCTTATTTACCTCCTCTATTTATTAAATAATGCTTCCAATATATCAGGCCTAAATGAATGTCTCCTGCATACAAACAAGAGTTTCTCCATTTGTTCAAGAGGGAGATGTTTAAGTTGTAGATACTCTTTGTGATTCAACACATACTATGAGCTCTATATTATATTACACAGGACTTTTTTTTTCTGAGGTTGTCATCAGGAACGAGGCAGGCAGGTATAAATATCATACACCTGTTTATAGGTTTTCATGTAAGTAGGAAATCTAAAACAGGAGTCCATCTGTGAAGCGAACACATGCATGTGGTTTGTGACCAGCAAGAGTAGATATTGCAGCTCCAACGGACTGGAACTTCACCCATAACTTGCTGTATACTGAAAATGCATGAGGCAACATAAATTTCAGGTCTGAATAAATGGTGTAGGACAAGTGGTTGCCTTTACAAGCTTTACCTCAGGTTATAGCTGTGTTTGGAAATGCAGTGCCACCATTGGTGCCTAAAGTGCAAGACTGGGAAAAGCAGATGACCATGCGCCATTCAAAAAAGGAATAATTAAAATAATTTGTGGACCAAACACTTAAGAACATTTTTTATAGATTTTGCTAATGAGGGAGAAATATTCAAATATTCACATATAAGCTTTCTATAGTTCATCAATAATACTGTTCAGTAGGACTTCAGAAGATTTTGATGGGCTATTCACTTAGTCTCAGTAGCAAAATGTATTAAGTGGCATTGCCTACAGGCTTTCTTTTTACTGAAAAAAAGTTGAAAACATATCGAGCTGCCAGATGGAAGATGTGTTTGCAGAGTTCAGAAAACTGCTGCCGAGCGAACACAGCTGAACAATAGCAACTGGGACCTGCCTTGGAACTTGTTATCTATTTGCAGTCATTCATAAAATTTTAATGTTTGGGCATTAAACAGAGCACAGAAGAGATATTGCTATGGTCTGCTAAGTATTAGTGCTGGATGCAGACCTATCGTTAGAATTATGAAAAACACAACAGCACAAGCAGCTATAATGATTTAAGGGAAAATGACTACTGCTGCTCTCCCATCTGAAAGAATAGAGCTAACTGATAAATATACAAATTACTTCATATAACTTATTTATGATCTCCATGGAATCATGCAACAATATCATCCTATCATGTTCTGGAATGATTTATGCTATCATTGGCTAGGTTTGTGGAAGTAGTTTCAGAAAGTACCTTTCCTCAAGGAATCAATATGTAAGAATATAGTAATCTTGTTTAAACTTAATTTTCCTCCTTATCATGGAGTACTCTCTGTTACTGACTGAAGTCAATTTATGTGGATGTTTTGTATGATGTAAAAAAAAATCTAAAATGAGGTATGTATAAGAGGAGCTCAGAACTTGGAGGCTTTTATCTCTCTGTATTTCATTATTTTTTCCATCTATGAAAACTGATAATACCTAGTGGACATAGTTATTGGGACAATTTAATGAGACACCATAAATGGACATTTTAATTGTAACCTGGTTCTTAACAAGGTGACAACTCTTAGAAAGAATATTTGATTATTTCTACCAGATTTTTAAGACCTGGAATTAGAAATGATGAGGAGAGATTAATGGTCTCTCCATCAGAACACGCTGGGAAAGAAGGTATCCTCTCTTTCTCACTCTACCATTTACCCCAGATTATTCACTTCTCTGAAGATTAATTTTAAGTTATTTAGCCCAATACTAGGCATGATCTATGCACATCCATAGTCTGAACCCCAATTATTATGGGACCTATCCAAAAATTTATTAATAGTTTTCTTGCTAGCAAGTGGAATTTGCAAGTAGTTCACATATGTCATGTATGATGAATGAGTTTGTAGAGGTATTCGGAACTCCAGGTGCCTATGAAAGCATCCTGCCAAAACTTCTTGACCTGCACTAATGCCATGCAATGTCTCTGCTGGAATGGCTATTGATAAACTCCCCTGATGGACTGAGAGTACTGGGTCTCTGTCCTTGGCTCCTATTCATCTCACAGATGCCTTTCCAAGTTATGTCAAATTCATAATACCACACAAAATTTCTGACATATTTAAAACAGAATTTTTTGGAAGTAGATGTCTCCTTAGCTTAGAGTTTTGCCATTGTCTCTAAGGGCTTTTTATAATGGGCCAGCATTTTCTCCTTCCCTAACTTGTGGCTTTACCCTTTGTCTTAGTTGCACTTTCAAATCCACATAAACTGGTTTTAGTTCAGATCTATTTGCTCTTTGGTTTTCCATTCTTGGAAGAGCTCCTAGTATCAGTTATACAGCCAAGGCCTACTGTTTAAGACACTCTTGGTCACTCTATAAAGGCTCGTTGAGCATAAAATTCACATGATGGGGAAAATTAATTTGAGGCTTCTGTTTGTGAAATTATTAGACAAAGTTTGCTTAGATTAACAAACTGACTTTCTGCTGAGAATAATTTCTTCCATTCCATTGTGTGCTCCATATACAACAAACAAAACATTTAAATGAAAAGAAACACATTTTTCTCCACAGATAGTACAAGAATTTACCCTGAATAACATGAGAGAAGAATGATAGAATACATTCTGTGCCAATGAAGAATGAATGAATGACTGTCTTGTGTCCAGAAAAATAAAAAGACCCAAACATAGAATACTGTAATTTTATATAAAAAAAAAAGTTAGACTCTTCTTTAGAAGTCTACCTACTAATGAAGTATACCTATTCCTCACCTACAAAAATATACTTGACAGAAACATCCAAATTATGCCTGATTAAGCAGAATATACATTTAGAGTTTAAGACATCTGAAAATATAATTTTAAGGCAATTGGTAACAAGTTTTATGATCTCTCCATTATAAAGAGAAATATACAGAACTGAAATTTTGTGAAAAAATTTTGAATCTGCTTAAAAGGTGATGGATATATCTCAGTAGAATGAATCTAAACAGACACTTAACAATAAGGAGCAAAAACTAATACAAACACATTATTTGGCCCACACATGGCTATTGTGAGTGAACCAGGGGATGGAAGACTTTCTCTCTCTCTCTCTCTCTCTCTCTCTCTCTCTCTCTCTCTCTCTCTCCCATCCCTTCTCCCTGTCACTATGTCTTTCAAACAAACATGTCTAAAAAGAAAAAAAAGTCATAAATAATATCCTTTACTTAATTGTTGAATGGATTAATATAACCAATGAGCTGTCATGTGTTCTAACCTGATCAACCCCCAAACATGGCTCACAGATTGTTAGGTGGAAAGAGAACTCTCTGCACAGGAGAAGCCTTCTCTTTAATAAGGAGAAAGTAATAAGTCATATCCTTGTATTCATCCTCTATATTTAATTATCACTATTGTCTCCATTCTCAATGTTCATATTTGTAGATAAGTAGTGCTGACTGGAAACAACATGGAGAAAGGATGAAAAGAATGAGAAAGGAAAAAGTAATATTTTTCTCTTTGTCTTCATTTCTCTTTATTACATATTTCCCACAGTTTCTCTCTTTTCTCATCTTCATTAGTTTTCCCTATTTTCTCCTCTATCTACCTACTCCCCTTTTTCATAACCTTTTTTCTTCATATTCATCAGAACCCCTTCTTTTTCCTCTCCTCCATTTATTTTCTTGTCTTCCTAAGTAACTGCACATTACATATCAGTCATCAACAAAAAGGCTTAGAGCAAATATTCAGCATCTTCAAAGGATTCAAGATCAAAGTATACAAAGTTAACTATCAAGAGTACTTGAAAGTCTTTATCAATAAATAATGCCAACTCCCTCATAAAGACCACCAGGGAAACCTGATATTCCAACAAAACTGAGTTCCTTAACATTACTACATCAAGGGAAGTCATCTCCTTGGGAGTCTCAATAGTGTCTCAAAAAGGAAATGTTAAGGAATTTTGAGCTTTGGAATTTGGGGAAAAGTAGCCAAAAGGGAGGTCTTTCAAGATGGAGAACTAATAGGGATTTGGAAAAAATTATGAAAAATCAATTAAATTTTTTTCTTCACAAATAAGGTGATGATATTGAAGCATGTCTTGATAATCAAATAATTGCTCTGATGTGCTAACTTAATGTCTAGATGAATGCACTGCTGTCCAAAGCTTTTACCTAAATTAGTTCACAAAAATATCTTGAAGTGAAATAGGGAATTTTTTTTTACTGACTTGCAGAATTATCTTCCTGATAAAAAATGTCCTGATCAAATAGCTAAATTATATTGGCACAGATGGTCTCAGTTCCCAGTCTCAATAGACAAGTTAATGTGAAAGATGTGGTCTGAATTCTTTTTTTATTTTTAAGATATATTTATTTACTTATTTGAAAGGCACAGCCACAGACAGAGAAGTAGAGTCAGAGAGAAATCTTCCAACCATTTGTTCACTCTCAAATGGTTACAAAAGTCAGGTCTGGGCCATGCACTCTATTCTGGTCTCCCACATGGGTGGTAGGGGCACGAGTACTTGGAACATCTTCTACTGCAGCAAGCTGGATGTGAAGTGTAGCAGCTAAGACTCAAACTGGCACTCAGATATGGGATGGCATCATCGCAAATGGTGGCTTAACCCTGTGTGCCACAAAGCTGGTCTTGGTTATAATAGTTAAATAAGAACAGGTTTTGATTCAACACTAAGAAAGTACTCTCATTAAAGCACTGAAAAAAGCCTTCCTTGGAGAAGAAAAACAGTAAAGTGTAAGGTGTATTAGTTCTCAGTAAGGTAAGCTACTATACTCCAGACAAAAGTATAGGATATATTTTCAAAAAGAATATATTTTTGCATTTAGTGAGTAGGGTGTAGAGATGCCAAACAAATTGCAACATGCCAGGCAATCCTATACAATAAAGAATTGTCCCACTTAAAATGCCATAAGAGCCCCTATTTAAAACAATGACTGGATGATATTTTTAGGTACAGTCCCAGCCATTGAGAGCACATTTGAGTATACAAATTAAGTTTGTTGTTTTATGGTAGTCATCTCCACTAAAATACCAGAAAGTTCTATATTTTTATTTTCAACATTTCATAAAATACATGAATAAAGAACTAGGAAGGATGAAGTTGTGAGAAGTAGCTAATATTATGAATCAAGATTCAATTTTCCCTCAGGGAGGAAACAAAATGAGAATGAAGGAAATGGGAAATTGAGTAGGGGTAATAAGTCTAGTGTATCCTATACCCACCAAAACAAAATTAACTTGACTTCCAGCATACCATGCCTGGCAGTAGATTATTCAGGGAAGATTTAGAGATTTTAGGAGATCACGAATTTCATATGAATAATTGATGAAATTTAGATTAAATTATTGGAAGAATACTAGAATACAGATTTGAAAGTACTTTGGGAAAATTATTATAGATTGTATATATTATGTTTCATGAGAGACATTAGAGGGTCAAGATGAATTCACAAAAAAAAAATAACCAAAATTATGAAGGTTTGAAGGCCATAGAAATGCATACTGGATGAGAAACTAATAAGCTAAAGGCATTCAGCTTGTAGATACAAGTATACAGAAATACAAGATAAGGAGAAATTGTTGTTTTCTGCAATATTGTAAGGATTATTATCTTTAAAAAAAGCTTTGACATTATTTTAGAATCTTGCTGCATTGGCATCACCTAAAACTCACCAGAAATACAGAAAGTCAGTTCCCATCTCAAATTCATTAAATTAGAATCAGCATTTTGATCAGAACCCCAGGTGATTCCATGCACACTCATGTTTTAGAAGTAGTTAGAGTTGTGCGTCCCAGAAACATCTGAAAGCAATAATATCCTGCTGTATGTGATGAAATGCAGATCCCCAGACTCAACCTCAGATTTTTGGAGGCTGGGAAGTACTGTTACGTTTTTAAAACGGTACATATGAAATCTATGAAACCTGTTCTCTGTATATAAATAAATAATTATATAAATATATCATATTAACATGTGAATTCATGAGACTTCTTTAGTAGTAATTATCATGCACTTGCTGTGAACCTGAGAATCTAATATATTAATAAATTACTTAAATAAAAGAAACTCCAAAAATAAAATTATTTGAAATAATACAGTAAATTATAAAATAAGATTATCAAAATACAATAAAAATGCAATGAATACAATTTTAAAAGATTATTAACAAAGCAAAAAATTCTCAGGAGGAGAGGACAGGTAATCTTTAGGCTTAGCAAGTACATCAGATGATATTAAACAGGCAACTTTGGGAAACTGCTGCAATTCACAAAACTATATGTAGATAGACTATTAAAAACAGCTAGCTTTTAAATACAGTTTCTAAAACTTTTTGTTAGTAGAAGAATGAGTTGCTTTGGGAGGTAATGAGCCCAGGTCATAGGGCTGTTACACAGTGGAAGCTAACCATCTGTGGGAAAGGACAAAGGGAAGTATGTTCTCAATAGGAGGTAAAATTGGATGATTCTGTATTTTCTGACACACATAAAATGTAGATTTTTCTAAATTCAGCTGTGATTTCTCAAGCCAATTTGTAGAGACACACTTAATAATAAGAGCCTGAGGCAAATCCAAAAATAAAAATGTCGAACCCCCACCCCCTATCTCTGTGGCTGTTCTCACTGCTGCCTTTCCTGAGCATTTGCTGTAAATTCAACTAAACTGTGATCCCAATGGCACCAAGAACTGAAAATAGATCCAAGGGTTCCAGGAAGTAATTAAGGGTTTTTTCTATGAGCTCAGCTTGAATTAACTTCAAGGAGTCTTGCAGCTGCCTAGATTTTTCACACCAAGTCATGTCATGGTGCATAATTTGATGCTGTAATTTATTCACAGTTAATTCTTATTAAATGAAGCCCAGTGGCAGTTTTACCGTAATAAGGAAAGAAAGTACTTCTTGTTTTATTGCCAGAAAAATGTTCACTGAGGTGAAAAATTGAGACTCACCTATGATCTGTTAATATATAGGTAATTGTTATGTGGAGTTCTCAAATTGAGCAGCTACAAGAGTTCTCAAATTGAACTACTATGAAATTCCACCCTTATTTCTCTTTTATTACTCTAGTTGTTTGAAGATGCGATTCAATTATAATTTTGCCCTTCTATTTCAAACTCTAGACCAAGTTACACCACCGAGGATTTTTCAGCAGATACTGTAAAAAAATCAGACAGCTATCATTTCATTGAGAGATGCTCTCTCACTTTTTCATGTATTAAAACTGTTATGAAGGAAAAATAGTTGCTCTGAGCAAGGTGCAGGAGTGAGGCAAAGGAGAGGATCTGACAGGTGTGAAAATAGACTTTGCCAGTCTAAGGCTTAGGCCTTAGATGTGTGACCCATTTCTTGATGCCAGTGTGCATCATTTCTGTGAATATGAGATTTGTGTAGGGGGGTGGATATTGCTGTGACTGGACTGAAGTAAAAAAAAAGTAGGGAGGGCACCCGCGTGGGAGACCTGGAAGAAGCTCCTGGCTCCTGGTTTCGGATCGGCGCAGCTCTGGCCATTGCAGCCAACTGGGGAGTGAACCATCAGATGGAAGACTCTCTCTCTCTCTCTCTCTCTCTCTCTCTGTGTGTGTGTGTGTGTGTAACTCTTTTAAATAAATAAATCTTAAAAAAAAAAAGTAGAGAGGAAGCAAATGATATTCTGTGATATACAGAGTAATTTATTAGTAAATGTTTAAAAAAGCCTTTTCCTCACATTAAAAAATTTAATTATCACATTAACCTATTTTTTAGGGTGACTTCCCCATCCATCAGCCATTTGTGCTAAAATTCTCAAGTCATGCCCAACCCTCATTCTCTCTGAATCCCAACATCTAAGTATTCACCAGGACCTCTTTTTCTTACCTGTGAAAATGTCTTCCAAACAGTATATCACTTTCAGCCTAATGAGTTAACATTCTATCCATTCATTTAACACATTTCTGAGTACCAATTCAGTGTTGGACTCTGTCTTGTAATAAGGATTAAAAAGTGAACCAACCAAGGTCTCTGCTAACGATCCAGTCCCCAAAATATAGAACATTCATCTCCTCTACCTTATTTAAATCTTCCATTTCTTCATCCAGCAAATTTCTAAGTTATCACTAGAGTATAATGAAGTATAAATGACTCTCAATTGGGTTAAAAAAAAGTAATCATTGAAATCATCTAAATTATTTTGGGGAAAGGAAAGAGAGAGAAACAAGGGAGGTAAGAAGGGACAAAAGCGAAAGTTAACCCAGGTCACCACATCCACCTTCATTCTTATTTTGCTGGTCTGAGGGGGGCAAGAAAGTTGATTTTTACTAGACTCCTGGATGATTCTTATGATCAGGCAAGTTTGGGCAATACCAGGATAAAGAACACAGCCAACATTAAAGGCTGACATTCAAAACCCTTCACAAGGGTCCGGCTCTGTGGCTCACTTGATTAATCCTCTGCCTGCATCCCATATGGACACCAGGTTCTAGTCCCTGTTGCTCCTCTTCAAGTCCAACTCTCTGTCCTGCTCTCTGCTGTGGCACAGGAAAGCAGTGGAGGATGGCCCAGGTGCTTGGGCCACTGCACCTGCATGGGAGACCAGGAAGAAGCACGTGGCTCTTGGCTTCGGATCGGCGCAGCGCCAGCCGCGGTGGCCATCTGAGGAGTGAACCAACGGAAGGAAGACCTTTCTCTCTGTCTCTCTCTCTCTCACTATCTGTAACTCTACCAAATTAAAAAAAAAAAAAAAAAAAACCTTCACAATCGGCAAAACATGTAGTATTTCGCATTCTCCCAGTTACCGTATCCTCTAGTTCAGTTATTTGTGATCTTGTTTGCAAAGAGAAATGAGCTAAGAAGTTTTGAAAACAATCCACAGATGTTAGCCTCATCCCTGATTCCCTGTAGATGAATCAATCTGTAGCTCTATGGTGTGTTCCATCAGCTTAGCAGTAGCTAAAATTGTTGTTACCCTAAAAACATTACCTCAGTCTACCAGACTTTTCTCAAGCAGCCAGTTTCCTCTCACCATCATGGTGTAAATGCTGGAATACCTTACTTTTCTCCTTTTTCTAACTCAGGAAAATATTTTTTTCTTTTTTCTTTTTTTAAAGCTTTTAGTTACTTATTTGAGAGGTAGAGTTACACACAGAGAGAAGGACAGAGAGAGAGGTCTTCCATCTGCTGGTTCACTCCCCAAATGGCCACAACAGCCAGAGCTGAGCCGTTCCAAAGCCAGAAACCAGGAGCTGCTTCTAGGTTTCTTACCACAGGTGCAGAGGCCCAAGTACTTGGGCCATCTTCTACTGCTTTGCCAGGCCATAAACAGAGAGCTGGATCAGAAGAGGAGCAACAGGGACACAAACCAGCATCCAGATGGGGTGCTGGTGCCACATGCAGAGGCCCTAGCCACAGCACCGGCCCCAGAAAAAATTTTTCAAAACCCTCTTTAAAGATCACACACACACACACACAAGAGCACCTCTTCTATGAAGACACCTGTTTCTCCCACTTCAACCTACAGGTATGAAGATTCCCTCTTCTAAGTTTCTACAGTACTCTGCTTACATGCTTAGCCTCTTACTGTATTGTTGTGTGCCTATTTGAATAAATTCCCCTCTTCTGATAGGTGATGAAATATTCTTTCTAGAGATGGTAACATTTTCTTCCTTACATTCCTTTGGAAAAGTGGTGAAGGATAAAATGAAAAGAAAGGGAGAAATTTTTGAGAGGTGAACAATGGAGGGTATTTAGAGAAGCTGGAAATATTCTATTTCTTGATTTATGCAGTGATTACAGATAAATTTATGATAATTCATTTTGCTGTATTTAATGTCTCTTTTTAACTTCAATAAAAAGTATAAAAGAGAAAAAATAGGAAATAAAATTATCTACCATAGTGTATATGTACCCATACTTCAAACTCAGAAAAGAGACTACCTGACAACTTGTCTGTCTTCTGCAATATCACTTTGCCTGGAGCCATTTCCCTTAGAGAAGATGAGATCTGAGTTTCATTGTCATGTAGGCCTACTGGATGCCCTTTTCATCAAGTAGAATCATGGATGCCCTAAATAGTGCTTGACAGTCTGCTATGTCTTTTAAAATAGTGAGTTATATTACTATTAAATTATTGGACAGGACCGTAAGTTCTGATTCTTAAAAAATTCTGAGTTAAAAATCCTAATTTCTGGTCTTTTATTCCTCCACAGCAATTTAGTAATTATGGATTTGAAGCATATTAGTTAATCCATGTTTCTGAGACCCAGCTTCCATGAAATGAAATGTGTTTTTAACTCATTAAACGTAATATATGCTAACCTAGGGGTATGACACTGGAAATCAGATGAGTTTGCTGCCCTTAAAATGCTTCAGACTATTGCTCCCTGAGGAGCGCATATGTAACACCTGCTGCATAATATGAAGTGCTAATAAGATACGTACTATTTGGTTCTACAGGGGCAACAGGTGAGGACAGGGAACAAATTATAAAATGCAAAGTACATGACAAGAGTTAAAGCCTTGAAAAAGGTAAAGGTATGAGTCCTCTTTAATATTGACTCTTCGTTGGTTTTTCACTGGCCTGTTACAGTAGGCATCCATTAATTCAATTATTTACTGACTCCCAACCATATACAAGGCATTACATAAAAGACTAACAGCAGGAACAAAGAACTGGTCTCTGCTTTCAGAAAGTTATAGAAATAACAAATAACTAGGAACTTAAAAGGATGTGACAAATGCTGTAATAGATAGAGATTATGTTTAGATGTTCACGTCTGGGTGAGGAGAGGGGGTGGTGCTGTCGAAGAAACTGGAAACTGACCTGAACTTGGTAAATCTGAGAAGTGTTTCCAGGCTCAAGGAAAAAGAGAATTGAACAGGAAAGGAGGGAAGTGAGCAGTGATTCTGGTACAGTGAATGGGACAGAGGAATGATAGGTTGATAGCAGGATCCGTGAAAAAACTTTAGGATGAACATGAGGAAGTACGTGGCAACTGTCGAGACTGAAGAGGTAGACATGGACAGATACGTGACATACCCTGGTGAAGTTTGCAGATTGAGTTTTCGCTTATATTTGTAAGAAGAATAGAGATATGAGAGCCTCAAAATATTTTAAGCAATGGGTAGGGGGCACTATAGGAATTGTATTTAAAAATCACTTTATTTGCCATTTGAGAATTTTACTATGGGGAGGGACTAGATCAGGGCAGGGAGTCAATGAGGCAGCTCAGCAGCACACACACCATCTGAGGCCTGGTGTGCTCGCCATTAGTGAGGGCCGAGGATATGCATGATGTCCTTTCAAGCAGTGAACGTTTTACCTACAATTTGGGATAACATAAATTTTGTATTCCACATTCTTAAAAGGTTTCACCGCATTCCTGTGAAAGACAGCAGACCCCTGCTTTTCTCAGGCAACCAGCCTCCTGTTTTTATCACAAAAACCCAGAAAGTAGACAGATTTTATTTGTAGCAACAGAGTAGAACACTTGGCACTGTTATCTAGTCCCTGAGGCTCTGCACACAAAAACTTGAAAGCAAAGATGACAGCACTTCTCTGCCACAATTAGTGACTCAGTGCTAAGCAGAAGTCATCAATATAAAAAGCATAGAAGGTACTTAGATGTTTATTTAAAGTACGGATTTTATTATTGGGGAGATGCAAATTAGTCTAAATTTCAGGATCTGTCTTGTGAAAAAAGAAACTGAACAATTACTGCCTGAAACTCTTTTTCAGCAACATTTAAAAGCCAATCATGCAAATTTTGAAGGCAAATCATCAGAAATTTTGGAACTAAAAAGAGAAATATCTTGACTAGGAGCAAAATAATAGAGAGAACAATCAAACAGGCAAACTAAAACTTCTTTGATACTGCCTTCAAGATCAGTTTCAAAATCCCCATCCTGGAAGAGAGTCTCATATTTAGAAGTAGATTTTAGAAAAGTGCTGTGCTACAGATAGGGCCAGTTGTATTTGAATCAAAATGCAGCAGCCAAGTAGTTGCCTTAGACATCTCACCAACCAACACAGTTTTTAAAATGTATTCATTTAAGAGGCAGAAACAGAGAACTCTCATCCACTGCTTTACTTTCTAAATACCCTTAATGGCCAGTGTGGTGGAGCTGTAGAATTGTTGAAGCCAGGAGTCAGCAATTCAATCCAAGTCTCCCATATGGTTAGCAGGAGCCCAACCACCTGAGCCACTACTGCCACCCCCCCCCCCAGGATCTGCAATAGTGTGAAGCTAGAATCACATCCACACTGGATGGAAACCATGCACTCCCATGTGGAATGTGGACATCCTAACTTATGTCTTACCCACTGGGTCAAGTGCCCATCCCCAGCACATTTTAGTATTTTCATATATTCTCATGGCCGGAGCTGTGGCACAGCAGGTTAAAGCCCGGGCCTGAAGTGCTGGCATCCCATAAGGGCACCGGTTCTAGTTCCGGCTGCTCCTCTTCCCATCCAGCTCTCTGCTATGGCCTGGGAAAGCAGAAGAAGATGGCCCAAGTCCTTGGGCCCCTGCACCTGTGTGGGAGACCCAGAAGAAGCTCCTGGCTCCTGGCTTCAGATCCGCTCATCTCCGGCTGTTGCGGCCATCTGGGGAGTGAACCAGCAGATGGAAGACCTCTCTCTCTGTTTCTACCTCTCTCTGTAACTCTATTTCAAATAAATAAAATAAATCTTTAAAAAATTTATTCATATATTTTCAACATAAGAACAGCTTGTTGAGAATGAGGTAAATATACTTATTTCCATAATTGATTGAAAGCATATATCATAATGATTTGGCTATATTATATCTGGAAGACTAAGTATATTCGTTAAGTTTCTCCAGAAAAACAGAGAATCAATATGGTGTATTTGGGAATGTGAGAGTATATTGAGGGGGGGGGGGGGGTTTATTTTAAGAAATTGATTTATACAATTATGGAGGCAGCAGATCCCAAAATCTGTGGGATGAGTCAGCAGTCTGATGGTTTAATTCCATTTCCAAGTCCAAAAGCCTGAGAATTGGGCTGGTGCTGTGGCGTAGTAGACTAAGCCTCTGCCTGCAGCACAGGCATACCATTTGGGTGCCAGTTAATGTCCCAGCTGCTCCTCTTCCAATCCATCTCTGTGCTTATGGCCTGGGAAAGCAGTGAAAGATGGCACAAAAACTTGGGTCCCTGCACCTGCATGGGAGACCCAGAACAAGCTCCTGGCTTCGGATCAGCCCAGCTTTGGCTGTTATGGCCATTTGGGAGTGAACCAATGAATGGAAAACCTTTCTCTCTATCTCTGCCTCTGTCTGCCTATAACTCTACCTCTCACATAAATAAATAAATAAAAATCTTTTTAAACAAAACAACAATCAGGGAAGTTGATGGTATATGCCATCCAAAGGCTGGAAGCCCTAGTCCCAGTGTGCACTGATGGTTGTTTGAATTTAAAGGCAGTTCCAGTCTGATGGCAATCAAGAATAAATATAGATTATACAGAATTCTTATTTTTGCCTTCAACTGATTGGATGAGTCGACGAATGTTATGGAGGGCTATATGTTTTACCCATTCTACTAATTTAAATGTTAATCTTATCCAAAAACACCATCAAAAACACTCAATGTATTACATGACCATATATCTGGGTACCCCACAAACTGCTCAAGTTGACATATAAATTTTTTTTAAGATTTGTTTATTTGAAAGTCTGAATTACACAGAGAAAGAGGGAGAGACACAGAAAGACAGAGAGATCTTCCATCTGCTGTTTCATACACCACAGGGCCACAGTGGCCAGGACTGGGCCAGGCTGGAACCAGGAGCAAGGAGCTTCTTCCTGGTTTGTCACATGAATGACAGGTGCAGAAACACATGGACCATCTTCCACTGCTATTCCAAAGGTCAGTAGCAGTGAGCGAGATCAGAAGTGGAGCATCCAGGACACAAACCAGCTCCATATGGAATGGCAGCATCACGGGTGTTAGCTTTACCCAGTATGACACAGTGCCAGCCCAGAAGTGTAAAATTAACCATAATAGTAATTTGACAAGTACTCATTAGTAAAGTAATTAGCAGTATAAAGATATTTCTCACAATCTGAGTATTTTTCAGTGAGGACTTTAACTTATATGCATAATCTCTCTGAGTAAATGTAGGGAGATTAGTTTTGATTTGTAAAGATTTTTGAGCTAAAAGTTACCCCAAAACACTAAATTTCATCAGCATAGATCTCAAAAACAAATTGTGGTGTTCGTTTACTTTCTTACTTCAAGAATCTTACAGTCACTTCAGTGTTAAACACATAAAACATTGGGGGCCGGCACCGTGGCACAGTAGGTTAATCCTCCGCCTGTTACACCGGTGTCTCATATGGGCGCCGGTTCTAGTCCCGGCTGCTCCTCTTCCAATCCAGCTCTCTTCTGTGGCCTGGGAAAGCAGTGGAAGATGGCCCAAGTGCTTGGGCCCCTGCACCTGGCTCCTGGCTTCAGATCGGTGTAGCTCCGGCCGTTGCGGCCATTTGGGAGGTGAACCAATGGAAGGAAGACCTTTCTCTGTCTCTCCCTCTCACTGTCTGTAACTCTATCTCTCAAATAAATAAATAAATAAATCTTTAAAAATAAAAACACATAAAACATGCAAACAAAAGCCCACAAAACCAAATCTCTTAACAATTTTAATCATAAATCTAAGTACTTCTGTTTCTTTCTCACACACCTGCCTCTCCTTAAAAACTATGCCAAATGTTAGTGTTGTGTTGGAAATAACCAACACAGAGTTGTGGCAATAATAGAGGTCAGCTACACTCAGGGTGGGTACTGTTTTAATATAGAAATCCTTAAATCTGAAAGAGAAAAACAAGGAAAGACATAAAAGTCAGAGAACTTTGAGTATGCATGAGTATGTTGAACTACTTTACTTGATTTAATTCATAGAGATTTTGTTTGTTACTTATATAACATTTAGATGTATTTATAAGTGTTAAGAAACAAATAGTTCAACATCAAGATGGGTCTGAGAACTTTCCTATAGAGTTTAGTAGATACCCATTTTGAACAATGGAGACATGGCATTTCTATTAGTTCATTTTATTTTCAGTATAAACCTATTTTCCTATTTTAAACTGCTATGTCAAGGGACTCTTGGACAACTGAACCTTGCAGACCCTGGTGACTTTGTGGTCACTTGCCACATGTCACTTCTTTCTTAACACTAAAGCTACATGCAACATTGAAACAATAATAACATGGCACCTCAGCATTTGGACAGTTCCATTTCAAGAGATAATTTATATAACAGTGACAAGAAAAGGAGAGAGGGAATAAAATGGTGAAATGTACAGTTCTGGATCACCAGAAGTTCTGAATGCCTTCTGCTTGGTAATATTTCTTTTAAAGATTGGTGGGAGCTTTCAGTGTCTCAGTGACTTTCAGTGTCTAAACTGAAAAAAAAAAAAAAACTATAACAAGCTTGCTTGCAGACAACTCTTTTATTTTAAAACCTCTTTTTCCTAAAGCAGAAGATCTGTGTTCATATGTAATGCCTGATTATGATATAGTGAGTGTAGCTTTTGATAAATTCATTTGATTAATAGCTTTTGATAAATTCATTTGATTAATTCTATTTCTGGAGTTCTGAGTCTTCTCTCACTGCTTCTTTTTGTTGTTTTTTTCATTTAGAGTTTAACTGATTTGGAGCAAAATTCCCAAAAAATGGTTGGGGTGGAAAGTTTGTCCAATATCCATGACTAGGAAATCCCAGGGTCAAGATTATAAACCTGTAAATGCCAGTGTCAGATATCTTGGCTGTTTATGTCACAAGACTATAAATTTCTTGTAGGTATGTGTGTGTGTCTGTGTGTGCATACATGTATACATGTCATATGTGTATGTAAGTACTTCAAAAAGTTTGTGGAAATGGAATTAAACAATAAGTTTATTTTGATGCAAAAATTGAAATTCATGCATCTGAGACATCTTCAAAACATTCATGAAAATTGTATATTAAGAAAAGGAGTACTTGGGACCTGTGCTGTGGCATAGTGGACTAAGCCTTCACCTGCAGCGCCAGCATCCCATATGGGCACTGGTTTAAGTCCCATCTGCTCCTCTTCCAAACCAGCTTCCTGCTAATGGCCTGGGAAAGCAGCAGAAAATGGCCCAAGTGCTTGGGTCCCTGCATCTGCATGAGAGACCCAGAAGAAGCTCCTGGTTCTTGGCTTCAGATCAGCCCAGTTAGGGCCATTGAGGCCTTTTAGGGAGTGAAGCAGCAATGGAAGACCTTTCTCTGTATCTTTCCCTCTCTGTCTGTAATTCTACCTCTAATAAATAAAATAAAGTCTGAAAAAAAGAGGAAAAAAAGAGAAAAAATACTTGGACTTCAACATTTTTTGCACCAAATTAAATTTACCTTATAATGCTATTTTCTTTTGTTTTATATTACAGAATATTTATTTACAAGTAAATTTATATGTGAAAACATTGCCCCAGTAACAACACCTGCATGATAAAACTGCAGATTATATCACAAAGAAAAAGTAGATTTTGAAGAACACAGTCTCTGTAATGTAGTGTTTACTCCCTCATGTGAATTCCCTAAAACTTGCTGAGGTGTCACATTCAGCAAAGGGTTTTTCCACAATCATTACACTTTTTTTTATTTGAAAGATCGAATTAGACAGTGAGAGAGAGAGAGAAAGGTCTTCCTTCCGTTGGTTCACCCCCCAAATGGCCACTACCGCCAGAGCTATGCCGATCCGAAGCCAGGAGCCAGGTGCTTCTTCCTAGTCTCCCATGCAGGTGCAGGTGCCCAAACACCTAGGCCATCCTCCACTGCCCTCCTGGGCCACAGCAGAGAGCTGGACTGGAAGAGGAGCAGCCAGGATCAGAACCCAGCGCCCATATGGGATTCCGGTGCCATAGGTGAAGGATTAGCCAAGTGAGCCATGGTGCCGGCCCAGTCATTACACTTTTACAGTGTAATTTTGCTAATGTTTGTTGTGTTTTGGCTAAGATCAAGTGTATAATGCTATTTTCTACAAACTTTTGAATCCCCCTGGTAATACCTCCTGTCTAAATATTTCAGAGTGCTCAGCTAATAAATTTTGGCAAATGAATAAATAAAATAATTAATAAAAGAAATTTCTCAACATATTAATGATATACAGGAGACAGTTTTTATGTACAAATTAATTATAAGGAACAGTACAAGAAGTATCAAGACGCCTTGTGGCGCCGGCACACCAAGTTCTAGTCCCGGTTGGGGTGCCGGATTCTGTCCTGGTTGCCCCTCTTCCAGGCCAGCCCTCTGCTGTGGCCCGGGAGTGCAGTGGAGGATGGCCCAAGTGCTTGGGCCCTGCACCCCATGGGAGACCAGGAAAAGCACCTGGCACCTGGCTCCTGCCATCGGATGAGCACGGTGCACCGGCCACGGCAGCCATTGGAGGGTGAACCAATGGCAAAGGAAGACCTTTCTCTCTGTCTCTCTCTCTCACTGTCCACTCTGCCTGTCAAAAAAAAAAAAAAAGAAGAAGAAGAAGAAGTATCAAGCATACTATATTGCCTTAGTGGTTAATATAATTTTGTTTTCTACAAAATCATATTGAAAAAAATTGTGAATACTATTTCTAAATGACTCAAAAATTGATTATGCCACAAACATTACCAGGAGGTAGGAGGAATTTTGCAGAAGAAAAGAGTAAATAAGCAAAACTAAACTATGGATCGAGAAAAATATGCTTGTAGTAGAATGCCCAAAACAAACTCAACTTTGTCCTGTCATGTGACATTAAGGATCTTTATACTTCAACATATATAGTTACTTATACATACAGGATATTGCTTTCTCTATCATGCAAATATGAAGTTCTTAAAGTATTTCCAAGTATAGTATAATTGTTAGACTTCTGTTGTCAGAAATATACATCTCTGAAGATGGAAGGTCATGTTCCCATGTATCTCTGATATTGTTCTGTATCACAACTTCTACTCATCAGTATCTCTTCCACAGGATAATGGGTTCTTTGTGCCCAGAAACTGTAACTGAAATGTCATTGTGTCACCAGCAGGCAGACAAATGTCTAGCTCATAGGGAGTAAAAACAGTAAATATTTATAGGATGAATAAATGAAAAAATAAATGAGTTAAAACATGGTTCTGGAATATCTTTAGAGTACAATTTGAAGTTTATGCACTGCCAGATAAAGCAAGACTATTGTTATTAATTAGAAATGAAAGGTGTGTTCTATTACCACAACTTGAATTTAAGAAAGTCAGTGTTTCATGTGAACCTAAGCTTTACTATCTCATTTCCCCTCTTACTCAAAGTTCAACATGGTGAAGGAGGAGTTAACACAGGATACATTTCAAGAAGACCAAAATAAGTGATAATAAAACCATAAAATGAAGCTTAGATGAAATTTCTAGAAGTGGAAGTTTTGGCTAAATACACAACTTTTAATTGGAAAAGAAATAAGCAAGCTTCATATTATAATTATACAGCACCTTTGTGTTAATAAACCAATGTTAAAAATTAATAGCTCCATATACATGCCTGTGTATTTTACATGAATGTGATTATTATATAATATATATTATTGGTTAAATATTATTTTGACCAAAAAGCCTTTTGAAATAGTTAAGATAGAAATATTGTTCTTGTATTTATAGGTCAGAAGAATGAGTGTCAAGGAAGTTAAATTACCTGTTCACCCACACAGGGCCAAGATTCACACATTGGTCTTTTATCTAGTGCTGTGAAAAAACTAGCTTGCCAAGCCACCAATTTCCAGGGAGCTCATAATAGCGAATAGGTAGGGAAATAGCATTTGGGTCAGGCTTTCACTCAGACCTCCTTCCTTCCTTCCTGCTTGTCTGCCCTGCCTATTTTTCTGTGGCTGCCCAATCCTATTGATTACAAGGGTCCCAGTTTCCTTGCTCTGAACATATCCATTTCTTGGCCTTTGTCATACCCTCTTCTAGCCTCAATTCCCAATCTTTCACTGGTTGTTCTAATCCTCCTGTTTCCTCCTGGGAGAGGAGCTCAGAAATTTTCCTGAAATGCTATCATCCCCGACTATCTTTAGAAAAAGATAAAGCACAGTCATGATCATTCTAGTGTCTAAACCATATGCAGATCCAAGATAAAATCCTCGCACTGAGCTAAATTATCAGCACTCAGCTTAGGCACCAAAGAGGAGGGCAAGGATGCAGGAATTCACTTGTTCTCAAACTTCCACAGAGTCTCAACTTCCCTCTGCAGAATCACAGTGCTGGACTACTCCAAAAACCATGCAGGTCCTCTGCTCTCACAAGCAGAAAACTAGGATGCAGAGAGAGTAGCTCATCTTCCCCACTCCCTATTGACAACCTTGCCCGTTAAAATACCAAATTGCAAAGAGTCGCATTTGTCCAGGGAGTAGAATCATTGTATAAAACACCAGTAAGATTTGCCCCAGCACCTGCCCCCAGGGCTGTACTCCCACCACTTACCCAGAACCTTGACTTGTAGAACTTGTACCCTTACCACCTCCACCCAACATTCTGAACTTCAGTCTGAAAGGCTCTCTCACTTCATAGTAAGGGCTGAGGGCAATTACCTCTTAAGTCTACACCATGGGATCCCAGACAGCATATTGGCTTACACGTTATAAAATCTTTTTTAATTATTTCACCTCGTCAATAATTGGTAGCAAATTTTCAATGCAAAATCATAATTCTCAAATTTCATAGGTGAGGAAACTGAGCTTCAGAGAAATTATAGTTTCCACAGCATTAAAACTAGTTTTTGTTAGAATTTGAACTTGAATGTAGATAGTATTATTCCAGCTCTAATGCCTGTGGATGGGAGTGTGGAACAGAGGGGAAAATAATATGGGGAAGACACCACCACATGCTGTGCCTCTGGTGATGGCTGGCCAAGGCCATGGGATGTACTAAGCAGGACTTTGTTGTCAGAGAAGTTAGAGTTCAGTATGCCAAATTAGTAACTGGGAATGGCAAAAAGTATCAATGGAACGTTTGAATGCTTTTTTAACTTTTCTTTTTAATTTCTACTCATTTGAAAGGCAGAGTGACACAAAGAGAGACAGAGATCTACCACCCACCCATTGGTTCACTCCCTAAATGACTGCAACAACTGGGGCATGGCCAAGCTGATGTCAGTAGCCTAGAACTCAATCTGTGTCTCCCATGTTGGTGACAGAGACCAAAAGATTTTAGCCATCACCTGCTACCTCCCAGGTGCACTTCAGCAGGAAGCTGCAATTGGGAGCATATCCAGTGTTTGAACCCAGGTCTGACTCCCATGGAGGATGTAGATGCCTTAAGCACTACGTCTTAAACACTACACTAAATGTCTGCTCTTAGATGATTTTAATGCTAGTTGTTTTAGGCCTTGGGGACATTAACTAGTGACATGCAAGGTACAATCATAGAATAAAGGACTTCAGAATCAGGGGCATATTGGTGAAATTTTGATTTTTTTCTTTGAACAGGCTTCATTCTTAGGAAAAACTCTGATTTTGTACCACAACTTCTACAAAGCAGAACACGTTCAATGCCTCTCTTGTCCCAAAAAGTCCTGCTCCTCTATATGACTTGCATGCCTTAGTGCTCTGCTCACCACTCATGCCCCACCTGTCACCTCTGTCCCTTCTACTCTGTATTGCTGGGATTGGCTGTCTGCAATTCCACAGAAAAGCTGTGTCCTCTTTCATATTCAGGTCTTTGCTCATGCTTTCATTTCTGTCTGGAACCTTCTTGCTGCACTATTTTTTTTCCTTTTTCTTCTTGCACAAATAAGCTTAGCCATTATTACCTTTGGAAAACCTTACTGAATGCCCATGATTATAGATCAGCTATTCTTCATATGGCTTTATCTAACCATCACATGGTGCTATACACTTTTATAAAGGCATCCCTCAATAAAACTAAGTTCCTGAACAACAATGAATATTTTCAGCTACTAGAAATATGCCTGGTACATAATATAGGTTCCAGAAAAATTTATTAACATTGAATGCTTGCTATTAAGAATTTTATTTCCAGAATTTTCTACATTTAAAGGAACTGGAATAGCAATAAAAAGAGACAGAACTCTAATAGGTGGAAGTTAAGTTGAGGCAAGATTTGGAGTGGTCTTTTTGCTTGGTACTCTGTTTGCTCCCCTCCATTTCTACCCCAATCTACTCTGGTCTTAGTCCCAGGAGGTTAAATTCAGGTTCCATACATATTATGTTTCCTTTCCCTCTGGCTTCCTATTCAGTTCTGTGAATGAATACATCAGATGGAGACTAGGCAGCAGGAGTAAGAAGTTGAGAGATTTGAGTCATTGTCTCCCTACTTTCTAGGCTCACTCTCATCTACTTAATTACCAAAGTGCCCCTCTGCTATGGGGGGGCGACTCTCCCACAGCTGCAGCTCTCTTCTCATTCAGGAATGCTGCTGATATTCCCCATCACTTTTCCCTTCCTCCTATACACCTTTGTAAGTAACTTCTTTTGAGTATGCCATCTTCCTATAAGGACCATCATCCATACAGCCTTACATTTTGTAAGGTTTTGACTTAATTCTGTAGAAAATGAGAATCAAAAGATTTTAGACAATCAAGGCATCCATACAGGTCAAAATATTAGCAGTAGAATTCAAACTGTTACACAACAACCCTCTTAGGCATAAGGCACTTGCTTTATTTGATGCCATAACCAATGCTCAGAAGAGTGCTTGTTATATACAGCACGCAATACACATTTGTTAAATAAAATATATAGTAACCTTGAAAACAATTGATTAAATCTGTATAGTTTAAAGCTCAACTATACAGATTTAATCAATTGTTTTCAAGCTTTAAACTAGTGTAAACTAGGAGAATGTATTTTCTAACAGAGCTCCTAATATTAGGAAAGAGGGGTTCAGGTGAATCCTGTAAACTTAGAATGGGCAATCTAGATGAGAAATTCCTTGAGAGAACAGGACTTATAAAGGATCGCTTCAGCCCTGTAGGTATTGTGCCAGCTCTTACACCCAACTGACTTAAGGTGACCACAGATAATTTCTTCTCAGTGATTAAGTGCACTAAGAGAGTATAGCAATGAGCAATTATTGCTTTGTAAATCCATAAGGACAACTGTGGAATCAAGCAGGACAGTATTGTCAGCAAGGCACTGTCTACCTCATCCTGCATATATCATTATGACATCAAAAGCTGGTAAACTTTAAAAATAAGCTCTCCAGTTATAGGGGCTATGAGGATATTTTAAAATCAGGAGGCCTGAAAGACAAGTAGAATATGCCCCACCCCACCCCCAATGAGGATTGAAGGGAAATTTTGAGAAGCAGTAATTAAGTGAAGAAAAACACTTCTGGTTTTTATAAATCCTTCTACTTCCCCCTTGTGGCCAAATTACTTTAGAACTAGTTCTTCCCACCTCAAAATACATTTTTCTGGTTAAATTATAAAAATAAATTTGTCCCTTATCAATACTTTGAACAATGCATTGGAATGTATAGGTATAATGTCATGTGGGATTGTGTAAATATTGTAGCTGAGAGTTTTGCTTTAAAGATTTATTTATTTATTTGAAAGACAGAGATACAGAGAGAAGGAAAGGGAGAGAGAGAGAGAGAGATCTATCTCCCATCCACTGGTTCACTCCCCAAATGGCCAAAATGGCCAGTGCTGAGCTAATCCAAAGCCAGGGGCCAGGAGCTTCTTTCAGGTCTCCCACATGGGTGCAGGGGCCCAAGGACTTCAGCCATGTTCCACTGCTTTCCCAGGCACGTTAGCAGGGAGCTGGGTGGGAAGTGGAACAGCCAAAACTTGATTGTTGCTCGCAATTCCACTGCCTCTGATGATACACATTAGCAGGAAGCTGCAATTTGAAATGTAGCCAGGACTCAACCCCAGTCATTCTGATATGGAATGCAGGCATCTTAAGTGGCATCTTTTTTAAAAAAGATTTTATTTTTTTATTTGAGAGGTAGAGTTACAGACAGGGAGAGGGAGAGACAGAGAGAAAGGTCCTCCCTCTGCTGATCCACTTCCCAGGTGGCTGCAACAGCCAGAGCTGTGCCAATCCAAAGCAAGGAGCCAGGTGCCTCTTCCTCATCCCCCACATGAGTGCAGGAGCCCAAGGACCCCGGGCCATCCTCCACTGCCTTTCCAGGCCACAGCAGAGAGCTGGACTGGAAGAGGAGCAGCCGGGACTAGAACTGGTGCCCATATGGGATGCTGGCGCCTCAGGTGGAGGATTAACCTACTGCACCATGGCACTGGCCCCCCTAAGTGGCATTTTAACCACTGCACCAACCGCTCACTTTTGCCAGTTATATTTTAAAGTTGGTCTTGCACATCTCTACAAGAACTCTCTATAGGAAGATCCTTTCACCTTTTCACTATCCTGTATATTTTGTTTATTCCCAAAGGGGATAGACTTTGCTCTTGATCTTGTGCATTAACTACATATTTACATAAATTATATATAAATTTCAGAATTAGAAAATGTACTTTGTTTTGTTTGACCAAACTTACTCCTGTAGAGATAATAATGTGGCACTATTTTCTTTGAAATTATAGTGGCCATACATGGAATGGGAACATATTTGAAAAAAACAGCAAAATCATATGGAGTTATTTAAACCATTGTATGAAAAAGGTGTGATAAAGGCATTTATTATATGCTGGCTTTATCACTTTTATCTGTGATATAGAATCCTAATTCTCTTGTTCTAAGATTGCAGGGCATGTTTAATTCTGTCTGATTATCCCATAACATTTAAATGATAACTACAAATATACATGAATTAGCAAATTATATATTTAAAATATATAGGGTATAGAGGAGTTGTTATAGGCTGGGTGAATGGTAGTAGAACAATAAGACAAGGGAGAAATAGTTATCAAATCACAACTGTTAATTTTGTTTCTTTAGTGAAATAGGCCATCGTGTAAGTAAGAGCCCTGCTGGTATTTAGTCTTAATTCTTGGCTTTGCAAGTCACAGAAGTGTGACCCTCGGCAAATTACTGCTCCTTTCTAAGCCTCCATTCCCCATTTGCAGATATGACAACAAAAATCAATTGTGAAGTTCAAATGAGTAATACCCTAAAGCACTTAGTGTAAGTAAAAGTTCTAACGATGTTTGTTATTTGTGTTAGTCTGAAAATTACCCAAAATTTACCTTTAAGAGAGCATCTGACAGCAAGCTCAACCATTACAAATCTGTTCCTTGCAACTATATTGTGAGCACTTTGGGGACAGGATCTACACAGTCTGTTTGGAAGAGAGAATTCAATGACAGGGAACTCTAGAATAAGATGGCACAGATTGGTTTGTTAACTCATCTGACATTTGGAGATTTATAGGACACTAAAGGGTTGTTCACATAGATCAAATAAATCTATATATGAAGAAGTTAGTCTATAGTAAGTTTTCAAAAACTATTATAGCTCAGTAACTAAAGTTCTTCTTATCCTATCTTTATACATCCAGAATCTAACATTGAATGTAGCATAAAACAAGTGTATGTGTGTATGTATATATATCGCACAAAATGTTTATACACACACACACATACACACATACATATTTTCAACAATAGCAATAATTGTGAAGTGGGACCTACAAGATCTACTCCATGCATATCATTGGGATTTTGTACAAGTCACTTAGTCTCTTGATTTGGGCTTTATCATCTGTAAAACAGAAATAATGTGTGTTTTCCTCACCAAACTATAATAAGAGTCACACAAAGACATGATGATCAAACACTGTGAATATGCTTTCCTGAGGATGAATTTCCAGAAGCTTTACTAATGAACCAGAGACTAGGATTGTTTATGCAGTGTTATACATTTTGACTTTCTCTTTTAGAGAAAGACTGTTCCAATTTTCAGACTCTAAGGTGGAGTGCCAGAATTCGTGTTTCACTCTCACCAACAAAAGGATTGTTATCTTTAAAAGACTTGCTAGTCTGGTGTTCTCTTTAGTTCTTAATGCTTCTTATAATTGCTTTTTGGTGGTATACAACTATTGAGGTTCAGCTTCACAGTGTTTTACATGTATATCTCCAATTTGTATTTTATACATGTATGTTCACTTTCTCTTCATCCCATTGATCAGTTTTCAATAGGACCATTCAGTATTTCCTTGTAAATTGTATATCTCATTATGTACAAATTACATCTTAAACCATGTTTCTGTTGGAGATACTATAAGTAGAACACAAAATAGAGCAGAAGAAAACACTAAACTATGAAGACTCTTAAAAAATATTAGCCTTTTGGTACTTTTAAAAATATGCACTATTGCTAATTTACTCTCCACAAAATTCCTTATTCTAAAGGAGAAGGGGGAGAGGTTAAAGAGACTCTTAAAAATCAGTAGTCTAGGGACCAGCACTGTGGTGCAGTAGGTTTATCCTCCACCTGAGGCACCAGCATCTTATATGGGCGCTGGTTCTAGTCCTGGTTGCTCCACTTCTGATCCAGCTCTCTGCTGTTTTCCTGGAAAAGTAGTAGAAGATGACCCAAGTGCTTGGGCCCCTGCACCCATGTAGGAAACCTGGAAGAAGCTCCTGGCACGTGGCTTTGAATTGGCTCAGCTCTGGCCATTGCGGCCATTTGGGGAGTGAACCAGTGCATGGAAGACCTCTCTCTCTGTCTCTTCTTCTCACTGTCTGTAACTATCTCTCAAATAAATAAATAATATTTAAAAAACAAAACAAAACAGGAATCTAAACAAAGACTGCACACTCAGTCCTGTGCTCTCTGCTGAGCTGCCGCCCTGGCCTGCCCAGGTGTATTCTCTCCATTCAACCATGTAACCTTGCTTTCCCCCAGTCATAGTGATGGCACTCTCTATCGCTTCCATTCTGATGGATGCCCTAACTCTAATAAAACCTTATTACTTTTTAAAAATGCTCTAAAATACAAACCAAATTTAGACTTATAAAACTCAATTCTATTAGCCCTTATATCTCATGGAGTTTATATCCTCCTATTTATAAAAGTTATCTTATTAGGAATATATAAAACTTCAGAACTTCACCAGTGAAAAATTGTGTAAAAGAAGAGCTTTAAAATTGTAAAATTTTAAACTTGTCACATTACTTAAAAATAGCCTGCTTTAGCAGTTAGAAGCTTGAATTCTCACTGATTAAAGTATAGAACCTCTTAAAAATTTAATGAACCAAAACAGTTGTTCTAATATTAAACCTTCTCAGTAAATTTTAAAGAACTTGAGTACTGAGCCAGAACATTTTGTCTCTAAATTAAAACTACCATTCACTTTAATAAATATTAAAAGTCTTTGAAACATTTTGGCAAAATAGGCTTCATTTTCTTTCCCCTCCGAGTTACTCGCCCCCCCCTCCAAAAAAAAGAAAGAAAAAAAAAAAACCCTTAACTTATAGAGAACACCTGGTCTGAATATTTTAAAACAAACTATTGGTAATCGAGCTACCATGCCCAAAGCTGCCTCTCTTTTTGTGGATTTTGGGTAGCATTTAGGTCAGGGCTATATACCCCATAAGTGTTGCATATGCCGTTCCATCTCCATTGCCTGAACTCCTGAGTTCATGTGTTAATTATCACATAGTCTTTTTGAGAGAAGAAGAAATATAGTTCTGTATCCCCTGAGCCAGCAAAGTGCCTGGTCCACTATAGATGTCAATTAATATTTTATTGAGCTGAATAATGGTGAAGACACAAGATCCAAAGCATGGCTGTACCCTCATCCCTCTGAATATGAGCACACACAAAAAATGATTTTTAGAAGATTAAATGATTTTTAAAAGGCTGGCATTGTGGTGCAGTGGATAAAGCTGCCTCCTGCCACACTGGCATCCCATATTGGAGTGCCAGTTGGATTCTGACTTCTTTGCTTCCAACACAGCTCCCTGTTAGTGCTCCTGGTAAAGCAGTAGGAGATGGCCCTCGTCCTTGGGTCCCTGCAACACACATGGGAAACCAAGATGGAAATTCCAGGCTCCTAACCTTGGCCTCATCAAGCTGTGGCTTCTGCATCCATGTAGGGAGTGAGTCAGCAGAGGAAAAACCTATTTCTCAGTGCTGATGCTGTGATGTAGAAGATTAAGACTCTGCCAGTAGCACTGTCTTCCCATATGGGTGCAAGTTCAAGTCCCAGTTGCTCCAATTCCCATTCAGCTCCGTGCTAATGCGCCTGGTAAAGCAGTGGAAGATGGCCCAAGTCATTGTGCCCCTGCACCCACATGGGAGACTGGAGGAAGCTACTGGCTCCTGGCTTTGTTCCAGCCCAGCACTGGCCATTGCGGCCATTTGGAGAGTGAACCAAAAGATGGAAGATTCATATTTTCTCTTCCTCTCCTTCTCCCCCTACCCTCACTCTTGCTCACTCTTTCTCTCCATGTTTCCTGTGTTTCACATAAATAAAAATAAATCTTTTTTATCTTAAAGATTTAGCCAACATTTCCCAAAGTATGATTCAAGGAATAAGCTGAAGTGTTCTTATGGGTTTCCACATACTCAAAAAGAAAAAGTTAAATATTTGAGGAGCATCACTTACTTTAGAGATGCATAATACCTCTAGGCACCCATGAAGCCGTTGAAGAAGTATTGCAGTCTAAGGAAAGGGCCTATTACATACATGCCTCTTTCAGCTTCCAAAATGAAGAAAAAGCAAATTGCCTGCTTGGTTTACTTTAAAAATTACTTGATGTAGCCTTGTGAAGGAGGACCACAGAGCTGCAAGCTGAAAGTCAATTGTATATGTTAAACTAAGAAACAAAGTCAGTTCATTAAAATACAGTGGGTTCTGCATCCTTAGCTTCAAAAATATTCAAAAACCTGTTTCTCTACTGAATGTATTTTTTCTTATCACTGTTCTCTAAACAATACAAAACTATTTACATAGTGTTTACATTGAGTTAGGTATGATAAGTAATCTAGAGGTGATTTAAAATACATAGGATGTGCATAGATTGTATGCAAATTCTGCATCATTTTATATAAGAGACTGGAGTATCCTCAGACTTTAGTATCCACAGGAGTTCTGGAACTCTAAATTGCAGAGCAAAATTCCAGTTTTGGTGGTGTGCAATTAGAGGTAGAACTAACTTGCAGAAAATAAAAGCAGTAATATATGGGAATAAACTCAAGAAACTAAAAATGCAAAGTGAAAAGAAAAATTTATAAGCATTGGAGCAGAATAACACATTCAATCAATGAATTGAACATACTACCCTTGAAAACATAAGTTTAAGAGCAAAAGCAGGGGGCCTGCACCATGGCTCACTTGGTTGATCCTCCGCCTGTGGCACAGGCATCCCATATGGGCGCTGGGTTCTAGTCCCGCTGCTCCTCTTCCAGTCCAGCTCTCTGCTGTGGCCTGGGAGTGCAGTGGAGGATGGCCCAAGTGCTTGGGCCCATGCACTCGTATGGGAGACCAGGAAGAAGAACCTGGCTCCTGCCTTTGGATCAGCACAGCGTCAGCCGTGGCGGCCATTTGGGGAGTGAACCAATGGAAAGAGGACCTTTCTCTGTGTCTCTCTCTCTCTCACTGTCTATAACTCTACCTGTCAAATAAATTTTAAAAATTAAAAATAAAGAGCAAAAGCACAGCCAAGATATAATATAAATGCTTCTGAGAAAACAATGAATAAAAAATTAAAAATTTTTATTTAAATAATTTACCAACTGACTTTTAAAAAAAACTTGAAAAACGTTATCACACCTAGATTTCTAATGGGTTTAGTGTTTTCTTTTTATTTTTTGAAAGGCAGAGAGGCAGAGATATTGTCCATGCAATGGTTCATTCTGCAAATGCACTCAACAGCACATGCTGGACCAGGCTGAAGCCAATGAAGAGATACATCTGAATCTCTCACATGGGTGTCATGGACCCCAATACTTGGGCCAACATTTGCTATCTCCAGTAGTGTACATTGGCAGTAAGCTGGATCCAAAGTGAAGGCAGTGCTCAATTCCAGACACTCCAGTATGTGATACAAGTGTCCCAACCAGTGCTTTAACTCTGCACCACAGTGATCACTTTGAATTCAGTCATTTGTAACTATTTTGGGAATATACAGACATATAGAAAAATAAGGGAACAATGTAATAAGCCATCACAGATCCATCACCCAGTTTCATCAATTATAAACATCATATTAGTTTTTGTTTCATTTTATCTGCTTTTTCCTTTTGGGAGAAATACTCTGTGTTTTCTACCCTTTCACTTATGCTCAGGACACAACTTTAACAAATAACTTTTTTTCATATGGCCACCATAATCTTAGCACACCTAAAATCCCAACAATGTTAATAAGCAAACTCAACATTCCTTATCAAGATCATAAAAATATAAATTTAGAGTGAAAAAAAATCTAACATTACCATTAAGATATCTTAGTTGCAAAAGGAAGACACAAAACACTGTGTTTTCATACTGTAAAGGTTCATCTCACATTCCAGAAAGAGGCCCTGAAAATGAGGGTCCCCGAAACCAATTCTTCTTTACCTTCATGTCTGGAATGTACATGCAACTTGTAGCAAAACATTAAGGGACAACCAGATTCAACAAGATTTGTGACCACATATTATGCCAAGAGAGGCTGGACTTCAAGCAGAGAGCATAAAATCATTGATTGCTGAGTTTTCACGAACATCTTTGATGTTACTTGTACTGAAGGGTATGTAATAAATAAATATAAAATAATTGAACAAGGGCAATAAAGTCCCCTCAGAATCATGATTTCCATGTCTCAAACTTATCAGAAGTACTACTCCTGAAGCAATAACACCAAAAGAAACAAGGAGTTTCTGGGCAGTATCCAGTGTGGACCAATCCTAAAAGCAGAAGTGCTTGCTGCAGTTCATTGGCACAGCATAGGACCCAGATAACTGAATGTAACACTAAAAGAGTTAAATCCAAAGGATGAATCAGACTGAATTTCTGACTGGCAAAAAAGGAAGAGAGTCTAAATTATAATTATTTAAATCAAAAGCAAACATTTTCTTGCATAATTGAAGATTCTTACTAAGATAAATAACTGCTCCATTTCTGTTGAATATATAGATTTGCTTGATATTTTTCTATCCATGATTCCATTTAATCTTATAACAAGCCTTTAAATCTTTAGTACATAGGGCCTAGAAACTTAGGTTTGCATCTCAGTCACACTTAATTTCAAATATTGATTACTCCATTTTAATATATGCCCTGAGGGAAGATTGGTAACAGTGATAATCTCCATTTCCCTCATTTATTTGAAAGTTAGAGTTATACAGAGAGAGAAGGAGAAGCAGAAAGAGAGGTTTTCCATCCATTGGTTCACTCCCCAATGGGCTGCAACAGCCAGAGCTGCGCCCATCCAAAGCCAGGAGCCAAGAGCTTCTTCTGGGTCTCCCAAATGGGTGCAGGGGCCCAAGGACTTAGACCATCTTCTATTGCCTTCCCAGACTACAGCAGAGAGCTGGATTGGAAGTGTTGCAGCCGGGACTTGAACTGGCACCCATATGGAATGCCGGCGATGCAGGCAACAGCTTTACCCACAATGCCACAGCACTTGCCCCAGTATATAGTAAATTTCAATGGGCTTAATATATATTAGCTAATAGATAAAATAAATTAACAAGGATATTAAGGTTATAAATAAAGAAAAAAATCAAGAATGGGCTTTTTTGGGGCCAATGGCTAGTATTCTTTCAAAAGTCATTTTTAATGACAACATCTAAATAGTGACAATCTTAAAATCTAAACACTTCTAATATTTAATATTTAAAACTGTTAGTTTATGTTAAGGTCCTACTATTATACAGTTTTTCCAAATATAACCACTAAGATAGATTTTACTATAGTCTGAATTTCCAAAAAATGTGCCTCTTTTTCTCTTTATCCAACTGTTACATACTTTGTGTTGCTGGCTTTCTAATTGCTTTCAGAGATAAAATGAAATCATTGTGAACAGATTTTCTGGGAATCAAGGTTGGAGAACATAGCTATTCAACAATGTTTTCATGCTTAATACACGCTGTCATACTTCATTTTTCCATGAAGCAATCACCACATTGGTGTCTGGCTCACCTTACCCTTCTCAAATCAAGTTTCAGGGGGAAAAAAATGAACTGAAATGATCTCTTCTGAACATTTTATTTCATCACCTAAGATAACTTGGCATTTCTTAATACATGAGGTTCATGTTTTAATGCATCTTCATAAAGGGATGTCTTCAAGTTAACTATACTTTCAGAAATATTCCCTAGGCCTTTTAGCACTCTTCACAGTTTATCTGCTGAAGCAGCTGGCTAAAAGCAGCAAAACTGTTTGCTAAGAAAATAATCAGATCCACTACAGTATTTAACAGCAAGTAATTGGTTCCTATGAACCACACTCAGGTGCATACTTACCTGAACCAGTTTAATGTCCCTCACAAGGCTATTCCAATATACAAATAAGTCCACTTGGGATCCTCTCAGGCAATTCAGAATCAGAAGTCCTATCTCAAGCCCAGCACATCAACGTCTAAATAAATGAAGCTCAGGCACTTTGTAATGTTTTTACACATGAATTATTAAGTCCCATTCTAAGTCATAGGCCATTTTCCAAATGTTAACTATATACCACCTTTTCCATCATATTTGTCTAGTCATAGTGTTTAAGGGTCTCCTCAGAAACATACTTAATACTCATTTCGTATAACTTCACTCAGTTTTAACCTTTTGCATGTGTTTGTATCCACTGATATTTTTCTTATTTTCTGCTTCCCTTTCCACCTAAAATTAAGTTTCATAAAACAGCAGGAAATCTGTTTGTCTCATCGCTGCACTACACACCTAAGACTAATGTAGAATAAATATTTCAATATTTGGTGGGTCTCAGACATTAAATATGTGAACAAGTAAGTGCAGGTCTCTGACTTTTCCAAATCCCTGTGACTGAAGGCCAGCTCTCTCAGTAAGTCATTAATAGAGAGTGGTCATGGCCATTTTGATATCAATTTGTTTTTCACAATAAGTTGCTCTACCAAAAATAAGCCTGCTTTATTAAAAAAATGAATCATTTTTTAAAAAAATCTTTTCTTGAAGAAAAGAAAAATAGAAGCTAGACAGTTGCAGAGTCACAATAAAAATATTTTTCTGACAGGAACTTCAATAATGATGTTTTTATATCTGAAAGTATTGCTATAAAACTTAAGCATCTCAGATTAAATTCTCTCAGGGCATGTAAGTTCGAAAGATACAAAGATTCTGAGGCAATGTAAAAGGTTTAGTTTTCTGCCTGCAAAGGCAAATAATTGAAGAGTTTCACACAGGTGGGGGTAAAACTCTATAGTTTTGCAGTTTTTGAAAAAAATATAATTCTGGCTGCACTCCAGGTATAGATTAAGGAAGAAAGTATGAATATATATGAGCCCAGATATAAAATTTCCTGAAGAAGTGGAAGTGGTAAACGATGGTAGGTTTGTTCTGCTTCTGTGCTTATCAAGCACTCTTCAGATTTTGATTGCCTACTTGAAGAGCACATTCTAGAAATACCAATATAAGAATATTAATTGATATAAAATGTCATTTTTCTTTTTAAGTTAATATATATTGACATCCTGGTTTTATTATTCAGTGTGCCAGACCTAGTTACTGTGGTTCTACTTGCATTGAGCAACAACAAAAATCCAGCTCTCTCAGATTGCAAAGCAATGATCACACTGTGCACTTGAACAAATGTCATCTGTGATGTCTGGTGAACCACATAAAAGTCATCTTCTGTTGACATCCTCAACCCCAACAGGGATGTGCTTCCTTTTGAATTAGATATGTAATGTTGATATCTAGTAAAAAGTCAGAGCTACCACTAAGGCTCAAGTTTTTCTTTATTTCACAGCTGCAGAACGACTCCAGTTTCCCTCTGTTTTATTTAGCTATTTTTACTACAAATGTCTGCTTTATAAAGAGAACTGTCATAGGCCCCATCATAAGGAAAGATTATTTATATTCTCTGCAGATGACACATTTCTCCTGTGTTAAGGAGGTAAGCAGCCTGGAAGGAAGATGAAGTGGTAGGGAAGGCACAATTCCATGGGAACAAATATATCCAAGGTCTTTTGGCAGTTTTTTCCATTCTCCTCTGTTCTCACTTTGATTCCTGATACCATCAGGACTCTTAATAGCTAATAATAATAGCTACCAATTCATAGAGCATTTACAAATATTACTGTTAGTATCATTTTTATTATGAATAATCATTGTTTCACTGGGGCTGTTAGTTTTCATTGTGCTATACATGCTCTATTTATCCTTTATACTAGTTACAGAATGTCCTTTTGCTCACTGAATTGAAGACATTACTGTTTTAATTTTTAAATTTTATATAGTAAAGGCATATCAGGATAGAGGTATTTGTTAGAAGTCAATATACAACCTTCTGTTTATGAATATTTTTCCATTTCTTTTGCATAATTATTCCTTATTCCTATATTTTTCCATATGCACACATTTATGAATCAACTTTGCTTTGTAATGTTTCTTCTGGAAATTCTTGATGGTTGTTGGTGTACAATGTTGTGTATACACTGAAGCATTAGTTATAGAAATCTGGCTTCATTTGTGGCTTCCCTTCTAGAAATTCTAAGCAATCTTTTTATTTCCTCTGAATCTATGAGTACTTTTGCTTTTTCAGCACCCTAGGATAGCACTTTTTTCAGCACTTAGGATAGCACCCTAAGTCACAGTTTGCCTCAGGTCCACTGTTGAAATGCTTTTACCCAATCAGTCTTACAATACTCAATAAAATCAAATTTGTTCCCAAACTGCAAATCAAGTGCTGTTCAGTGTGAACTGGGAAGTGCCTAAAAGGGGTAGTCCATCCCTACCAGCCTCCTTCTGGCCTATGTAAGGCTCAGACTGACTGCTTGTCCTGTGCCCACAAATGCCACAATGCTGGGTCACATCTGTAGTCCTCAGCCCACCAAGACCTGTGCAGCCTGGGAGTGAGCCCAATGCTTACCCGGCTGTTGGTCTGTTTGCTGCTGAGGTATGCTCATTGTCTGATGCTACTGCACCATCAGCCATTGTTCATGTTGACTAAAGTAAAAGACCTGTTCATCTGGAACCATGGAACTCCATCAGGCAACAAAACAGGTCCAGAGACTGTCTGCAGACACTGGCCTGGGAAAAGGGACCATAAGCATCTACTCAACTCTGGGTTTTATCAGCCTGGCAGTCAGTTCCAAAAAATTCCTGTTGTGATTCCTTACTGTCTTCCCAAGGTTGTAGGAAGGTTGATAGATGCAAAGCAATCCCTCAGATTCTAAGGCAGGTGATTGGTTTGCTAACCCTGGTTTCACAGTCACCAGGTTATGTGTGATCTATGGGGTACATACCAGGACTGTAAAAGGCTGTTGGTGATAAACACAAACACAAATCACTGCTCTAGGCACATTTTTACATGTACTGAGCTTCAGGTTACTCAGTCTCCTGAAATAGAACCCCTGGCAATATATTTCCAAATAAGAGTTGAGTACTTTCAATTTGACTGAATATGTTCACTGTTTTCTAACAGGTTCTTACACATCCACCAGTGATGGGTGAGAGTTCCCACTCTTTTCCATCCTTGACAATGCCTGGCATTGTCAATCATTTTACATGATAGTATCCCAACCTTGGAAGTATTCCTTTTCACTTGTGAACTTTCTCTTATTCTTTCCATGGTGTTTAGTAACTGTTCAGTATGCTTTTGCATAGAGACAATACCTCTGCCCTTTATTTTAATTCTTGTTTTAGTGTTAGAAGTATTCTTATAGATATTTTACCACCGCATTTCTTTCAAGCTTATTTTTCATGTCTCCTGTGATACCATCCTTCACAGCATGTGAAGCTGTATAGCCTTTTTTGTGACTCAAATAATTTTACAGCCCCATTATCATTTAAGATTTTGAATATTTCTTATGTCATTAGAAGTTCTTCCTAAATATTAAAGGCTACATATTATTTAATTCAATGTATAACTCACTATATATTTAATCATTCCATATTTACATTTAATTTATACTGCAATAGATATCTTGGTGGATAAAATTGAACACTTAAAGATTATTTTATTGAGACCAGAAAGCTTTGCAAAGTAGTATAAATATTTTCAAGTACTTTATTCATGATGCTGATACCTTTCTACCAAGTTTTATAGTCCTTTATATTTCCCATTCATATAACAGTATCCATCTCATTCCTCCTTCAACAAAATTCAATGCATTAGAAGAGGAAGTTATTTTAAACTGCATTATGTGCTTTTAACAATGAATCCTCTTTCTTGTTATTAAATGTAAAATATCTATTAGCATTTATTCTGTTGAGAATTATCTGCAGCACTGTACTGATAAATCCCTCTTGGAAAAACTGATCCACAGTTCCAAATCTAAGCCAAGATGGGAATGGGATTGACCAGGTAGGAATAGACTCTATCCCCTGGAATCAAAAGAATCTGAAATATAGGCTCGGGGATCAAGCTTGGGTTAAGAAGAAAGTAAGGCATAAATCCAAAGACAGAACAGGCAAAGAATTGTGCTGTGCTCTCTTGGATCACTATCTTGGGAGCAACCAAACTGCCATGTTGTAAGGACACTCAGAGAATCCAGTGGAGAGGTCCATGTGAAGAGGAAATTATGTGTTTTGCTGGTGGCCACAAGTGAGTAAATCTCATGCAAAACCCTGGGCCAGAATCACCAAAGTAAACCACGAATATATTCATCACTCACAGTAACAGAGATAGTACTTAAATATGTTTTGTTCTAAGTTTCAAGATAATTTGTTGCATTATAGTATCTATTTCAGATGTTTTAGTTTAATCCACAGCACTTACAACTATTTTACTAAATGATTCATTTATGTTGATTATTGTATAACTTCCCATTTCTAGGACATAAACTTACAGAGAGAGAGAATTCTGATTTTCTCACTGATAGATCCTCAGCATCTACAATTAAAATAGGTACCAAATAAATATTTAGCTAATAAATAAAATGTCTACATGGTATTCCAGCAGGGATTTCACTCAATTGAGTACACAAATCCAGAGTTACAGGAGCAAGCCAGGGATTTAGATGTGGAACTCTTTTTTTATTATTATTTGTATGTATATCATAAATATAACATTAGGAACATAGTAATTCTTCCCACTGCACCAGCCCTCCCACACACTCACACCCAGCTTCCTCCTCCCTCTCCTAAGTCCAAGAAAGAAGAAAAAAAAAAAAAAAAACAGAAGGAAAATGGAATTAAAAAAAAAAAAAAACTAAGAGCACTGTTCTTCCACAGTCTAGAAAAGGGCTGTTCTTAGCTCTTGCTTCTCAAAGGTGATTTCACCTTTTTCCCCCTTCTTCATTTCCCTTCCTTCTTTCCCTCCTTTCCTTTTAGAAACTTAATTGTCTTTAAAGAAGTACTCAAGGATGATACATCTTTTGTGAACTCTTAGGACTGTAACTTATGAGACCAACAATATTCTCCTTTTAATACACTAAAAGGAAGTGAGTCTTGAGAACAAGTTTTACTGTTAAGTCTCATGATACAACTCTTTGGCGATCAGGGTCCTGCATGGGAAGTTAGTGCACAGTGACTCTTGTGTATTTAATGAATACCAGTCTTAAGTATGACATCAGTGATCACCCAAGGCTCTTGCCATGAACTGCCGGGGCTATGGAAGCCTTTTGAATCCACTAGCTCGACAAGGCCATAGCAAAGTGAAAGTTCTCATTCCCCTCAGAGAAAAGTACATCTTTTTTTGGTGTCCACTTCTTTCCATAGGAATCTCACCAAGACCATAAAGTTGTAATTGTGAAATGTATGAAGTTTGTAACTTCTAAAGCAGTATAGTCCTACATACATTCATATGGACTTACTTCTAAGGGTACAGTTTAACAACTAGCCATAAGACCCCAAAATCCCTTAAGCTGGCTGATAAAAATAGCAGCTTAAGTGTTATAAAGATCGAATGTATAGGAATAAGTGACATATAGATATGATCAAATGTTAAAGTGATCATATAAATAGGAACTGTTTGGAAACAATAATAGACAGAATTAAAAGAAGTGAAGGCTACAACATGGGAAGCAATCCATACAGCAGATTCATAGAATGACAACTGCTTTAAGTAGCACTCTAACCTCAGAATCAGCCCATAAGGCATTCCAGTCTGGCAGGAAAGCCCAGGGGCAGCATTTCAGGCATGGAAAGCCAAGATAGTCTGGAAAAAAATGTCTTTCAGAAAGATGTAGAAGTCTTAAGCACATTAAGGATGTTCGTAGAACTGAATGAGGCCACCTAGCACCATAGATAGAAAACAAGACATACCAGGTTACACCTCTATAATCCTCCAACAGTTAGAAAGAGATTATAAGGAATATTGAAAAAGAACAGCCAATGGTGTAGAAGAACAAAAATCAATTACAGAAAATGACAGCAAAGAACAAAAAGAAAGTAATAATTATGGAATGCTACTATTTTCCAATGAAAGCACTTTACATGGTTTATCTCATTTAATTTTTAAAAAAATTCTGCAGGATAGATTTTATTACCTGTGGTATGCAGGAGGAAACTAAGACTATGTTTTTGCCCCAGGCCACTTTGTCAAGAAGTAGAATTCTAGTACAGACTGGGATCATGTCATTCTGTGAAGTCATTCCCAGAATTAGTGTTTAATGTCCATCTGTTGTAAAGCTGTAACATTTGTATTTTCCTTTGTACAATCACATTCAAATATATTTTTCAGTTAATGATGCAATCATACATAGCAAAGTGCCAAGACATTTTGAAGTTATCATTTATAAGCAAAACATGAAATGTCTATCACACCTCAAGAAACATCCGGCTGTCCAAGAGGAAAACATTGAAGACAGCAGTTACTTGACTTTCTCACATACCTTGGCATATTCCATCACTTTGCCTACATGCTAAAGTATATCTCAGTAATCATAATAAATTTTATTTGGTTAGAGATGAAGTCCTAGTCATAAATAAGGATTATATCACACTAATAGTGTAGTCAAGGATGATGTTTCTTGCATTATTAGCAGTTGAAACTGTTAATCATTTAATTGAAGAATTCACTTCATAAAAACTTATGAACAGTGCTCATGCTAATAAGGTCCCGATTTTTTCAATTCATTTTCTCTAGTAGAATACAAGTAAACTACAAGTAAACTACTCTTTACCAAGATAAAATTCATCATATTCTGTGATGGTAATAACCATGAGATGGAAATGTTGTCTAAGATGCTATGATATTTTCTTTTTTTTTTTTTGACAGGCAGAGTTAGTGAGAGAGAGAGAGAGAGAGAAAGGTCTACCTTCTGTTGGTTCACCCCCCAAGTGGCCACTACGGCTATGATATTTTCAATTTGCAATTTGTAAACAATTATGCTTCACATATATAAATAATTTTTCAAGTTGACAACAGAGTGACTGAATATGGTAGAAATACTTCTGCAATTTTCCCAAAATTTGTATGACTGTTCCTGCTGCCATTCTTGAGCCCACACAAATGTCCTAATCCTACTGCCTAGGAAACTCAGCCTCTTTTGAAAATAATTCTATGTATGAGTAGTACTTATATAAAAAGAAAGTGTGTCTGTTGAAATATAAATAAATAGATAAATAAATTAACGCTCAATTCTCAAATTTTATTTATGACCTAAATTATTACAGTAAGAACCTGCTAACCAGTTTTCAGTTACATTGTCTTCAAATCAACAAAGTGATAGCGTTTTGAAAAATTCAAATGTGACTATGCACAATACCAACTCAAAATCCTTTTCAAGGTCTCTTTGACGATAGATAAAATTCAAGTCCCTGACACTAACACAGTGTAAGCCCTTCATTATGCATCTCCTGCCTAGTATTCCTGCTGCTACCCCCTACACTGCACTGCATGTTCCAACAAGTTAAAACAACTAACAGTTTGCTACTCTTACAACACTATGTTTTTACTCATGCTGCCCCTTCTTCCTAAAACATCTAATGATTCTATCCCTCCCCCCACACACATACTCCAGCTAACTCTTTTTTATTGTTTAAGACAACTCAGGAACCAAATCATTCTAGAATCTTCTGACCTTTCCTATCTGGTTGCATTAAAATACATTTTGCACATCCCTATTGATTTGTTTTAGTGATGTAACTATTGGTTTATGTATTTATTATCTCCCTTTTCAGAAACTAATCTCCTGGTGTACATGAACAATAGGTGTTTTTGTTGTCGTTGTTTCGTCTATATCCCCTGCCTGGTGTAAATTTCATTGGTATGCAGTGTTGGTGCTGAAATACTGAACCTCATTCTTCCTACCTTCAGGAATTCACTGCCAAGAGGACCAAATATTAAAGTAATAGTAATATAATAAATAATGAAAAATAAGCTATATTAAACAGTATGTAATTTTGTTTTTATTCTAAATGCAAGATTCTCTGTTGTGCTCTGCTGGTGTGAAAAGATTAGGCCTTGAAAAATGTGTGGAACATCCCTTGATCTATCCATCTATGAATCTGAAATGACCGTCATCACTGTGGGGGAGGTTGGTATACATTCTAATTACTTTAGTTACTGACAGAACACAGAGAGTAAGATGACAGCTGAGCCTGCAGAGGTAAGCCTTGCCAGGCACATTGTCCAAACAGATTCAAGAAGAAAGGGAACTCGATACCCTATATTTTACATAGAGTATCTCCATACCCCAATGAAATGAGCCAGAGTGAGTATCTCAGGCTTTGACCAGTTTAGCCATTCTTTGTCATTTAGGAAAGTTCTAGAAAGGAAGGCATAATGAACATATGTGTTCCCTGCTGCTGCTTCTCCTATATATTCTCACATTTTGAAAACAATTTACAATATTCAAAGTTTCATGTAATTTTCTACAAAATTCAGTTGTTCAATATTAATGTCTATACTCATAAGCAGGAAAGTCAAAGATGATACATGTAAAGTAATTAACCATGGTTCTAAACCTAAAGATCACCAGAACCAGAAGAAGACTTGGGCCTTCTAAATATGAAGTTACAGGCCGGCGCCATGCCTCACTAGGCTAATCCTCCACCTTGCGGCGCCGGAACACCAGGTTCTAGTCCCGGTCAGGGCACCGGATTCTGTCCCGGTTGCCCCTCTTCCAGGCCAGCTCTCTGCTGTGGCCAGGGAGTGCAGTGGAGGATGGCCCAAGTGCTTGGGCCCTGCACCCCATAGGAGACCAGGAGAAGTACCTGGCTCCTGCCATCGGATCAGCGCAGTGCGCCGGCCGCAGCGCGCTGGCTGCAACGGCCATTGGAGGGTGAACCAACGGCAAAGGAAGACCTTTCTCTCTGTCTCTCTCTCTCTCACTATCCACTCTGCCTATCAAAAAATAAAAATAAAAAAAATAATAAATATGAAGTTACAATATTTTCAATAGAGTAATTTGGGACAGAGTATGCTTCCAGCACCCATACATGCAAGTTTCTCAACAAGGGCAACAGAAGACTAAAAATGTTAGAAAAACCTCAGCAGTTGGTCTCAAAACTCACATACTGACTGTCCCCCATCTTGAGCTCACCTAGATATTTTGCACTATACCCACGGCACTCAGTTTTTTCTCTGTTTTGAGAACTCCATATATACATTAGTATATATAGTATATGGGATAGAGGAAAGATAATTTAAAGAAAAACAAAGGGTGTCTTGATGTTCTTTATGTCAGGAATTCCAGGTATAGCCTTGGTATTTCAACCTGGGCTTCAGACAAGTTCCTGCTTGCCTGTAAAACTAAAAACTAGGGTCTAAACAGACATTTATGTGAACAATCAAGCTCTCTTTATAAAAATCTTAGTTTCTTAGGGAATAAGAATTTTCTAAGGAATCTCTTCCTAAGCAAAGAGAAAGCTCAAACAAGTTTGAGGTTCAAGGAGAAGAGGGCTTACCATTTTGGCCAACCTCAGAATTTGACCTCAGAAGAAATTGAAAAGTAGAATTTTAGGTTTCCTTTGTGTTGTCTAGTCTAGTCCACTAGATAGGACATTAAAGAAGCTATAAATTCAGAGGAGAGATTCTGTTGGTAAATAAAATGCACATGTGGGGTAAGAACACCCCTCCCTTTGGTTGAGTGTAGTAAACACAATATATGATAATAAGACTTTCCCATAGATGATAATAATCCCCAAGTTAACTTATAAAAAAATTTGGAAATTCAAGCATGACAGTTTAGAAAGCCATTAAAATATGTAATGTTGTTTTGTTATATTTCCATCAAAAATGAGTAAAAATCTTTTTTAGCTGTCACTTGAATGGAATAATTACATTAAATCAGAAATGTGTTTTGCAAAAAACCTAATTCTGTGATAGACTAGATAAATAAATTTAAGAATAATAAGAAGATTTCTCAAATACACTCCACCCCAGTCTTTTATGTTCAGATCTGCATGGTTTTCACTCTGACATGAAACTATGTTGAGAAACATTGGCTTGTTAAAAACAATCATCAACTGACAATCTCCTAACAGAATTACAAGACTTCTTTTCCACTGGAATCTAGTTGCATCATCAAACTTGCTTGCCCAGGCATGTTTTCTGCTTTCTCTCAACCCCCTAAGAGAGACATTTGATAAGTTACAACTGGAGAAAATATTAAAATCACACACTGGTATAAAACAAATGGAAAACTCTACAAACTAGAGTCTTGATTTACATTAAATTAGGAATTAATGTCATAAAGGAATTAACTAAATAAATAGGCATAGTTCTTTTTTCCAAAGGATAAAAATAGCACTTATTTGTTGGGGAATAAGTCACTGAAGGGCGTGAATGGTAGAACCAGATGGAGTTCCTGTCTGCTGTCTTCTAACTGGCTCAGCCTTGCTGTTGTGGGCATTATGGGAGTAAACCAACAAATGGAAGATATATATCTCTCTCCCTCTCCCTGTTTTTAAAGTAAATAAATAGATAAATCTTTTTTTAAAGGAGCAATAAGAAAGGTATAAAATCCTCTAGAGTCACATCCATGTAGGGGAGGGGCAGGGAGCTGATAGGACTTTGCCACATTGTAAAGAAAAGTTTACTTTAAATTTTAATGTTTTAATTTAGGACTGTCAAAGTTTCTAGGCCTCCAGAGTTCATTGCTGAAAAGAAATTTAAGTGTTATGTCCCTAAGTGTTAATCTTATATGTGTCCAAAAAACATTGTCATTTTCTCTCTTCCAGCCACTCTAAAACAGAAATATTAAAATCTCATAGGCTTATTTCAAGGGCTCTGTTTTGTTCCCTTTCTGAAACTATTTAAGTTTAGACCCAAGAGATAGAACAGGAGAAGGAAAAATGGCAACTTACTCAATAGAAAAGAGATTTATCAGGAGAAAGGAGGGAACCTGAGTGGGAGGATAAAGAAGAAATTTCTAGAAGAGAGTTTCTCAGGAAGGGTTATCCAGAGACCTAGGGTTCCTGCAGAGATTGTGACAAAGACTTCAGCATGGTTTGGGAAGCTTTGTGTTTTGTGAAATGCCAGCATTTCCAGGGGTGGACAGTCACCAAGCAGTAATAATCGTGATTTCATCAAATGTCTTTTAGCCCTGAATAGCAGCATGCAGAAGGTTGTATTTACTTCGTTGAGTACATTATCAGATTTTTTTTTAATGAAATGTAATTATTTGACAGGCTGAGAGAGAAGCAGAGAGAGAAGCTGAAACAGAAAGCAGAGATGGAGAGGGAAAGGGAGAGGAAGAAAGGGAGGGGAGAGGGAAGGAGAGAGAGAAAGAGAGAGAGAAGGCACTTCCATCCATTGGTTCACTCTCCAAATGCCAGAAATGTCTAGGAGGCCTGAAGCTGGAAGCAGGGGATGCAGTCTGGGTCTCCCATATGGGTGGCAGGAATCTTCTACCTAAGTCATCACACTGCATCCCAGGTTATATAACAGCAAGAAACTGGGGTCAGGAGACATCAGTGGAACCTGGAAATGCTGATGTGAGACATAGGTGTCCTAACAGGTGTTCTTACCACTAAGCCAAATGTTCACCACCACTGTTTTTCACTTTTTAAAAAAGATTTATATATTTATTTGAAAGGCAGAGTTACAGAGAAAGAGGGAGAGAGATCTTCCATCTATTAATTCACTCCCCAGATGGCCCCAAATGCCAGGGCTGTGCAAAGAGCCTGGAATTCCCTCCATGTCTCCCATAGGGTTTGCAGGAGCCCATGCATTTGGGCCATCTTTTACTGCTTTCTCAGGCACATTAGCAAGGAGCTGGATTGGAAGTAGAGCAGCTGGGACTTGAACCGGCATTCATATGGAATGCCAGTGCTGCAGATGAGACATACCAATAACTCCAATGACACCTCCATTACCATAGTTTTTTCAGAATCATAAGGCCCGAGTGGCAGTGTTACTTCTACCAGAGTCTAGAGCTTCTTTACAAGCCTTTCTGATCTAGCCCCAGTCAGAACTAGAAGTTTTCCAAGCCACCTTGTATAGGAATTACAGTGGTATGAAAGTGTTTCTCCCAAAATTCATATGTTAAAACATCAGGAGTCACTGTGTACTTACGTCTCATGAGGGATCTGTCCTTAATGTGTTATCCAATGTGAAATAATGCTATTACTAGTACTGAAACAGTATTTTTGCACTTTGTGTTTCTGAGTGGGTGCAAACTGGTGAAATCTTTACATAGTATATATTGAATCGATCTTCTTTATATAAAGATAATTGCAAATGATTAAAAAATCTTGGTGTTAAACTGGAAATTGCATAGACAATTAATCAATTTTTAAAAAAAAAAAATCATGTAGGATCTCTGTCCTTAATGTGCTGTACATTGTGAATTAATACTATAACTAGCACTCCAACAGTATTATCATTTTGTGTCTCTATGCGAGGGCAAACCGTTGAACTCTTTACGTAATATGTACTAAATTGATCTTCTGTGTATAAAGAGAATTGAAAATGAATCTTGATGTGGGCGGAGGGGGGGAGGGAGCGGGAGAGGGGAGGGTAGGGGGAGGGAGGGAGGTTGTGGGGGGGGGAGCCATTGTGATCCATAAGCTGTTCTTTGGAAATTTATATTCTTTAAATAAAAGCTTTATATAAAAAAAAAAATCCTAACATCTAAGGTAATGTATTAGGAGATGGAGTTTTGGGGAAGGTGATTAAATTACATGGGTGTGGGTTGAGTTCTCATAAACAGGATCAGTGCCCCTATAAAAAAGACCCCAAAGAGCTAGATATGCCTTTGACTATGTGAAGTAGTAGTAGAAACTAGCCTATTTGGGGCTGGCGCCGTGGCTCACTTGGTTAATCCTCTGCCTGTGGCACCAGGATTCCTTATGGGCACTGGGTTCTAGTCCCAGTTGCTCCTCTTCCAGTCCAGCTCTCTGCTGTGGCCTGGGAAGGCAGTGGAGGATGGCCCAAGTGCTTGGGCCCCTGCACCTGCGTGGGAGATCAGGAAGAGGCACCTGGCTCCTGGCTTCAGATCGACACAGCACCTGCCATAGGGCAATTTGGAGGGTGAACCAATGGAAGGAAGACCTTTCTCTCTGTCTCTCTCTCTCACTGTCTATAACTCTACCTGTCAAATAAATAAAAAGGAAAAAAAAAGAAACTAGCCTAATTAAATAATTTTGTTGGCACCAGCATCCCATATGAGCCCTGGTTCAAGTCTTGGTTGCTCCACTTCTGATCCAGCTTTCTTATAATTTACCTGGTAGCACTATAGAGGATGCCCCAAGTGCTGGATCCCTCCAACCCCTGTGGGATAACCAAATGGAGTTCGAGGCTCCTGGCTTTGGCCTGGCCCAGACCCGATCATCACATTCATTTGGGGAGTGAATCAGTGGATGGAAGATTTCTTTCTCTTTTTTTCTCTTTCTCTCTAGCTCTGCCTTTCAAATAAATAAATAAATATTTTAAAATGCTTATTTTTCACATAAAATAGTTCATATAACTGAAAGATTCTTGGCTTTAAAGAGAAACAAAATTTTGGGAGAAAAATCATAATGCAAAATCCTACTTAAGTTCTGTATGAGATGAAACACACAGGCAAAGAGATAGAGTTGATGTTGAGATGTAGAAGGTAGAAAGTAATGAGAGTTCCAGAGCCTGCCTTTGAAATGCTTTCTTACTGAGTACTAGCCACATGGATAGGTCATTTGCGTTGACGTCATATTGCGTCATTACAAAGAATCTTCAAAAGGTTCATGGAAAATGCACATTGTGAAAAGACTATGCATGGGTTTCAAACCCTTACAACAAAATAAATGTATCTTTTATTCCCATTTTCCATGAACATTTTGGAATACATTCATATTTTCATGTGAGGGAAATAAGAGACCACATTCAGTAGTTTGGATCTTATTGGCCTAATTCACATGGGTTATACAGGCTAGGTCATTGTCCAAGGAAGGCAAATTGTATATTTCTGTACTGCAACATTCAAACACACACTGGAGAACAAAACACTTAGTCACCGGAAACAATTCATTTGCTCTGCAAGCTAACTTCTACTTGAAGCATATTTGCTTACTCTGTTACATTTGGAGCCCTGAACAAGTTTCTTCAGAAAAGGAGAAGAGAGAAAATAGGAGAGAGAGGAAATAAATTTTGGGAACAGATCCCAGAATTTTAATGAAGCCAAGAAGAAGAGAAGGCACGTAATTTGTAATGTACCCACAGGGCTCTAAAACATGATTAGTCAAACACACAGAAAACATTTTCAAACCTTTTCTTAATTGTAACAGATGGTTGAGCAATAAATTTCTATTTCAGGCTAAAGGATGTTCTGCAAATATATCTGGATGGAGCGAGGCTTGCCAGCATGGTATTTCATTGTTCAAAGAAGATTGTGTCTGTATTAGGGAACTGTTAGAATTTTCTCCATTAGCTGTCTGGGTGGAACTATTATTATTGAAATTGAAGCTCATGCTATGATAAAATTTTCAGACATAAAAAGAACAAGCCTTCCCTATTCCTTTGATTTTTACGGGGAAAACAACAAAACTAAGAACTAGACAGGTTAAATGACTTTCCCCAAACTATGCAGCTAAGTAATCACAGGCTGGAGCCTAAACTTGAAGCACCTGGCTTTTGGTCGTATGTTCTTTGAACTTACCATTATATATGTATGCGTTCAGAAAAAAACAAAGACTCAGATTAAAAAATAATTTTTTCAAAGTCCCACAGCTAGTCTATAACAAAATTAGATGAACATCCTGATCATCTCACTTGATTTCTGTGATTTCTGCAGATAGTCCACAGGGCATTTGGTAAAGTGACATACTAGTTCCTATAGAGGACACTATGGGACAGAGAGATGAGCACTGACTTTGGAACTAAAAAGACCTAAATTCTAAATGCAGTGCTATTGCTTGCTAGCTTTGTGCAGTTTGGCAATGTACACGTTTCATTAAGCATCAGAATATCAGTTAATTTTCCATAAAATGGAGACATTAACACTGAAATTTCAAAGTTGGTATGAATTTGAAATATATAAAATACCTAGTACAGTGCCTAGCCCATTTCAAGCACTCAGTAGATGTTAATTGAGCTGGTTTTCTTCTGTGTAAACGTCAAGGGCAGGTATTTGGAACAGCAGTGAAGATGCTGCTTGGGTTGCCTGCATCCAATATCAGAGTGCCTGAGTTCAAGTCCATGAGGATAGTTCAGGAAAGAGAATCAAAATGGGTTATCAAAGCAAATCCTACACAGAAATATATATATATATATATATATATATATATATATATGTAAGGAAGAGCCTAGAGGGGAAAAGACAGAAACAGAAGTGGCAGCCATCAGTAACAATAGGGCTTTAACTTCGACAAGGCTGATAAAGTTTGTGAACAAACATAATGAATGCCAGCAACACTGGCAAACAGCACGTGGAGGGGATCCTGGGCAGGCTCCCTTTTTGGATATATGGAATGTGGGCTTTTGGACAAGCTATTTATTCTACCTAGACTACTCCTACTTCTACTTAAAGTTATCTGGGATAAAAATCAAAATGTAAATCATATACACAGTTCTATGTATGTTCCACTGAAGAAAAAATACTGATGTTATCCCAGTTAACATGCACAGAGATTATTTGAGTAACTAAATAGTATTACCACAAATTTAGTGGCTTAAAATAATACAAGTCTATTACCTTCCAAGGCCGAAGGTTAGAAATTCTAAATGGGCACTCCAGACTAAAATGAAGGTTTCTGAAGAGTTATGTTACAAAATTTATCGGAGAAAATCCATTTCCTTATCTTTTCTGGTTTCCAGTGACTGCCTGCATGCCTTGCCTCCATCTTTAAAACACATAATTGTAATTTCTACTCCCATGATCACAACTTCTTTCTCTGCTGTTGACTGTCTTTCCTCCTTGTTTTAAGGGCCCTCATGATTAGGTTGAGCCCACCTGGGTAGTCTAGGTTACTCACCAATCTCAAATTCCTCAATTTAATCACACTTGCAAATATTACCTTTAACCATGTAAGGCAACATATTCATAGGTTCTAAAGATGAGGTCACACAAACACTTGAGCTGTTACTCTGTCTACCAAACATATCTTAAGTTATTTGGCGTTTTAAAAATTGAGTAAAATTTATCCCACTGTAATTATTTATAATAGCACATTTTACCAGATATTGTGTTGGAAATGTTAAAAACAGTGACTGCTCCCTATGATAACTTCCCATATTCAAATTCTAAAGCAACTCAAAAATCCCCCTACTTCCATTGCCATCCTTAATACGGGCCCTTCTTACCTATGTCCAGAATTATTTCAAAATTATCCAAATTCATCCTCATGCCAGCATTTTCTCCTTGCTCTGATCCATTTTGGAAAGTATTTGCATAATTTCATTTAATAGACAATTATTTTAAAAAACTTTAGATAAAATAAATTTAACAGTTTATTTGAACAAATAATCCATAAATTGGAAAACACCGAACTAAAGAGGGGTCACAGGATTTAATACGGCAGCAGTAAGTTCTTCTAGGCTTAACACAAAGCAAGGCAAAGAAATGACCTGATGGGCCACAGCTATGCATTGCCCTTATTTGGGCATAATTCTGCAGGCGATCCCTAGTTATATAACTAATGAGCCTGTTGGCTGTCTCTGATTAGCTGAAGCTAATTTCAGATGTTTTGTTTTCATAAAGCAGTTACAAGAAATGCCTTCAAGTTAAGCTTTGGATTGCTTACTTCAGAGCTTTGGATACACAGCCAGCCCTCAAGTAATGTTTTTTTTTTTTTTTTTTTTTTTTTTTTTAAGACAATTACTGTCAGACCTTCATTTAAAGCTTTCGGTGGTCATTCAACATTTATCAGGATAAAGTCCACGTCCCTCAGTTTGACATTCAAAATCCCTTCACGATGCCTCTTAAACTCTTTCTCTTTCCAAGCCCCTTTCATATACCTCACATCCCAGCCACACAGACCTTCATACTACTTCCCAAAGAAGTCTGTGAGCTCTGAGAATGCTTTGACTTTATTTTTTGTATTAATATCCCTTTCTCAACCAACAGAGATTCAAGTCAGCCTTTTGCTATATCTATAAGGATACCAAACAAATCTCACCTGTCAATTTTTCTGAAAATCTTTTCTCAAGATTTGCTATATCAGGGCCAGCACTGTGGCGCAGTGTGTTAATGCCCTGGCCTGAAGCACCAGTGTCCCATATGGATGCTGGTTCAAGACCAGCTGCTCCACTTCCAAACCAGCTCTCTGCTGTGGCCTGGGAAAGCAGTAGAAGATGGCCCAAGTCCTTGGGCCCCTGCACCCGCGTTGGAGACCTGGAGGAAGCTCCTGACTCCTGGCTTCAGGTCGGTGCAGCTCCAACTGTTGCGGCCATCCAGGGAGTGAACAATAAACTAAACATTAATATAGTGTATCTTTCTATTGTGCAACTGCATATGAAATACTAATTTGAAATATAATCCAGCATTTGTCAGTAGGGGAAGAAATAACAGCAGATGAGCCAAGCAGAAGGCAGAGCCAAGTCATTTTGTATTCTTTTCAATGTATTTTCTTCCAGTTTCATTCCAGATATGACTGTGATAGATAATCCTACATCAGAAAACATGTATCAAACATTCTTCATAACCATATACATGTGCCTTTGAGGGTTCCTTTTATAAGAGGATATTATGACTGAATTATTTTCAGGAAAGTGTAGATGGAATTAAGAATGGTTGAAGAGTGAAAGAATTGTGTAAGAATAGTAAAAATGGAGAGGTTACAATCAGGAAATGGCACACTGTTATTCCACTGCCCTGATTTTGATGTTAACTGATTTTACCCATGAAAATGTTATCATGCACTAACTCTGATCTTGTTCAATTTGTCATCGGGAACTAAGTGGTATAACAGCAAAGACAACAGATGTTGGGGATGACAAGCCAAATTACTGAAAGCTCTGCCAGTAATTTCCCCTCGAAAGTAAATGGTCTGACTTTCTAATCTCCTGAATTCATTTCTTTCATAAGAAGTCTATGGGTTTGCATGGCTGAATTGGAAGGCCATCTGCTTCCTGCATGCAGACAACCTTAGTTGCAGCCACACCTGATTAAGCCTACTTATCATAGTTCAACTAGTATTCCCTTGTCATTGTAATCCACTTCTAACTGCATCGTTCTTAGGATCAGGATTGGAAGTTTGATAATCCACAGGAAATTTGCATTTTTGGCAGGCCCACCTGAAATCCAAAGCTTTTGAAACATGTACACATATAAATAAATTTATTTATTTGAAAGTCAGAGTTAGAGAGAGAACTTCCAGCCCAGCTGGTGGCTCACTCCCCAGGTGGCCACAATGCCCAAAGCTGAAGCAAGCATAGTGGGTAGAGCCATCACCAGAGAGAAGTTGCCGGGTTCTTGTCATCATGCAAGAAGGAATTCAGGCATGAGACGGAGAGCAAAGAAACAAAGTTTTATTAGGGACAGGACATCTATCAGAACGGAAGGAACAGAGAGAGAGTGCCCAGTCACTCAGACTGGGGGAAAACGAGGTAGCATGGTTAAATAGAGAGAATACACCTGGCAGGCCAGGCAGGTGTCTCAGTGGAGAGCAGAGCTGAGCACACCATCTTCGATTAGGCTTCTGGTTTTTATGGGAGTCTCTCTTTTCCCCCTCCCCCTTCTCCTCCAGGACAAAGGATTTGCTGAGTGTAAATTAGGAAATTACTTCCCAAATTTGTTATCAGACAGGGGTGTCTTGCTGGTGCAGAGCCAAGGGGCTTCCCCTCTATGGTGCCTGCCCTGGAGGAAGGATGTTTATAGTCCAAGTAAGCCATTTATTGCTGCTGAGAGAGAACCTGGGGGAAGGGCTTGGACCACCTGGAAGGTTATGGGGCCTGGGCAGGACTTTCAGTGCAGTGCAGATGCTGGACTGCTGTAGATGTCAGTTTCCTCAGGCCCCTCTCCCACATAGGCTAATTTCTAGATTCCTACCTAGCAAAACTGCCACCTGTGATGCCGGCGTCCCATACGGGCACCAGTTCATGTGCCAGCTGCTCCACTTCTGATCCAGCTTCCCGCTAATGACCTGGGAAAAGCAGCAGAAGATGGCCCAAGAGTTTGGGCCCCTGCCACTCACATGGGAGACCTGAATGTCCACTATATTTTAAAAGTATTTTTGTGTGGAAATATATTCACAAAACATCTCCCTTGATGTTTATTAGTAACATAAGTCAGGTTTTTAAAGAATAATAACTTAAACTGGATTATTATTTACAAAATACATACTAATTTGTATTGATTGTAACAACACTGTGATTATTATCCATTATTTACAAAGAAGGAATTCATAACATTGAGAGTTTGCCTAATTTATTTACAAATTCTTTTTAAAAATATATTTTATTTGAGAGTGAGAAAGAGAGAGACAGAAACTTCCCATCTGCTGGTTCACTCCCCAAAAGCCCAGGAACCAGGATCTCAATCAAGATGGCAGAAAACAAATTACATCAATCATATACTACTGCCTTCTAGCATGTACATTAGCAGGAAGCTGAAATTGAGGGTGGAGCTTGGAATTAAATCCAGGCATTCTGATTTGGGATGCATGTGTCCAAAGCTGTGTCTTGATTAAACCCCATTTATAATTTCTTTTTAAAAAAAACTGTTTATTTATTTGAAAGGTAGAGTTACAGAGGCAGAGAGAGTGACAGAGAGGTCTTCCATCCACTGGTTCACTCCCCAAATGGCTGCAATGGCCAGAAATGAACCAGGCCAAAGCCGGGAGCCAGGAGTTTCTTCTGGGTCTCCCAAGTAGGTGCAGGGTCCCAAGCACTTAGGTCATATTTTGCTGCTTTCCCAGGTGCATTGTCAGGGAACTGGATCAAAAGTGGCACAGCTGTGAATCAAACCCACACCCATATGGTATGCTGGCATTGCAGGTGATGGCTTTGCCATACCATCAGCCATTTATTAATTCTCTTGGAGAATTTTCTAGATTTTGGGCAGTAGAAGCATAAAGGACATATTTTCAGTTCTAAATGTAATCAAGGAAATAGGGTTTAAGTATTTTATATTAATAAGTGTGACAATTGATATAAGAAAAGAAAATGATGTGAAGAGATATTATAGCAATATGATTTAATTTGGACTGGAAAATTAGGAAAGTCTTTTCTGAGGATGGTTACTTTGAATATGAAACCTCAGGATGGCTTCGAGTTTCCTGAGCAAAAAAGTAAATAAAGGAGCAAGCAAGCTACACGTAACATTAGGAAAACTTTAGGTGGGTTTCCACTTTGGTGCTCAGTTAGTCGTCGCCAATCAAGGGAAACAAATGATATTTGTCTCTTTGGGACTGGCTTAATTCACTCAGCATGATGTTTTCCAGATTCCTCCATTTTGTTGCAAATGACTGGATTTCATTGTTTTTGACTGCTCTATAGTATTCTGTAGAGTACATGTCCAATAATTTCCTAATCCAGTCTACTGTTGATGGGCATTTGGGTTGGTTCCAAGTCTTAGCTATTGTGAATTGAGCTGCAATAAACATTACTGTGCAGACGGCTTTTTTGTTTGCCAATTTAATTTCCTTTGGGTAAATTCCAAGGAGTGGGATGGCTGGGTTGAATGGTAGGGTTATATTCAGGTTTCTGAGGAATCTCCAGACTGACTTCCATAGTGGCTTCACCAGTTTGCATTCCCACCAACAGTGGATTAGTGTCCCTTTTTCCCCACATCCTCTCCAGCATCTATTGTTGGTGGATTTCTGAATATGAGCCATTCTAACCGGGGTGAGGTGAAACCTCATGGTGGTTTTGATTTGCATTTCCCTGATTGCGAGTGATCTTGAACATTTTTTCATGTGTCTGTTGGCCATTTGGATTTCCTCTTTTGAAAAATATCTATTGAGGTCCTTGGCCCATCTCTTAAGTGGGTTGTTTGTTTTGATGTTGTGGCATTTCTTAATTTCTTTGTAGATTCTGGTTATCAACCCTTTATCTGTTGCATAGTTAGCAAATATATTTTCCCATTCTATCGGTTTCCTATTCACTTTCCTGACTGTTTCTTTTGCAGTACAGAAACTTTTCAATTTGATGCAATCCCAGTAGTTAATTTTGGCTTTGACTGCCTGTGCTTCTGGGGTATTTTCCAAGAAGTCTTTGCCAGTACCTATGTCTTGCAGGGTTTCTCCTATGCTCTCTAATAATTTGATGGTGTCGAGTCGTAGGTTTAAATTTTTAATCCATGTTGAATGAATTTTTGTGTAAGGTGAAAGGTAGGGATCTTGCTTCATGATTCTGCATGTGGAAATCCAGTTTTCCCAGCACCATTTATTAAACAGACTGTCCTTACTCCAGGGATTGGTTTTGGATCCTTGATCAAATATAAGTTGGCTGTAGATGTTTGGATTGATTTCTGGTGTTTCTATTCTGTTCCATTGGTCTATCCATCTGTTTCTGTACCAGTACCATGCTGTTTTGATAACTACTGCCCTGTAGTATGTCCTGAAATCTGGTATTGTGATGCCTCCGGCTTTGTTTTTGTTGTACAAGATTGCTTTAGCTATTCGAGGTCTCCTGTGTCTCCATATGAATTTCAGCATCATTTTTTCCAGATCTGAGAAGAATGTCCTCGGTATCTTGATTGGTATTGCATTGAATCTGTAAATTGCTTTTGGCAGAATGGACATTTTGATGATATTGATTCTTCCAATCCATGAGCATGGAAGATTTCTCCATTTTTTGGTATCCTCTTCTATTTCTTTCTTTAAGGTTTTATAATTTTCATTGTAGAGATCTTTAATGTCCTTGGTTAAGTTTATTCCAAGGTATTTGATTGTTTTTGTAGCTATTGTGAATGGGATTGATCTTAGCAGTTCTTCCTCAGCCGTGGCATTGCCTGTGTATACAAAGGCTGTTGATTTTTGTGCATTGATTTTATATCCTGCTACTTTTCCAAACTCTTCTATGAGTTCCAATAGTCTCTTAGTAGAGTTCTTTGGGTCCCCTAAATAAAGAATCATGTCGTCTGCAAAGAGGGATAGTTTGAGTTCTTCCTTCCCAATTTGTATCCCTTTAATTTCTTTTTCTTGCCTAATAGCTCTGGCTAAGACTTCCAGCACTATATTGAATAGCAGTGGTGAGAGTGGGCATCCTTGTCTGGTACCAGATCTCAGTGGAAATGCTTCCAACTTTTCCCCATTCAATAGGATATTGGCCATGGGTTTAAGTGAAATGGACACTATGAGAAACAGTGACTTGATCAGCTCTTGTGCTGACTGCTGTTGTACAATGTAATACTTTATCCATTGTAGTATTTTTTTTATCCTAGTACTAGTGGTTGAACTCTGTAATTAACACACAATTATTCTTAGGCGTTTAAATTTAACTGAAAAGTGATCCCTGTTAAATATAACAGTGGGAATAAGAGAGGGAGGAGATGTACAATTTGGGACATGCTGAATCGGAACTGCCCCAAATGATGGAGTTAGAATTGTGCCAGGGGATTCCAATACAATCCCATCAAGGTGGCATGTACCAAGGCCATCTCACTAGTCCAAGTGATCAATTTCTGTTCACAATTGATCACACTGATAGGTCTAAGAGTCAAAGGGATCACACAAACAAGACTAGTGTCTGCTAATACTAACTGATAGAATCAAAAAGGGAGAGAATGATCCAACATGGGAAGTGGGATACACAGCAGACTCATAGAATGGCAGATGTCCTAAATAGCACTCTGGCCTCAGAATCAGCCCTTAAGGCATTTGGATCTGGCTCAAGAGCCCATGAGAATATTTTAGGCATGGAAAGCCAAGACACTCTGGAAAAAAAAAGAAGACCTAAATGAAAGATCTCCACGAATGAGATCCCAGTGGAAAGAATGGGGCCATCAAAGAAGGAGGTACCTTTCTCTGAAGGGAGGAGAGAACCTCCACTTTGACTGTGACCCTGTCGGAATAAGATCGAAGTCGGCGAACCAAAAAGGTTTCCATAGCCTCTGCAACTCATGACTAGAGCCTAGGGAGATTACTGACGCCATAAACAAGAGTGTCAAATTGTTAAATCAACCTCAGGAGTCACTGTGTACTTACGTCTCATGAGGGATCTGTCCTTAATGTGTTATCCAATGTGAAATAATGCTATTACTAGTACTGAAACAGTATTTTTACACTTTGTGTTTCTGTGTGGGTGCAAACTGATGAAATCTTTACTTAGTATATACTGAATCAATCTTCTGTATATAGATAATTAAAAATGAAAAAAAAATCTTGGTGTTAAATTGGAAATTGCATAGAAAATTAATCAATTTAAAAATATATATATCATGTAGGATCTCTGTCCTTAACGTGCTATACATTGTGAATTAATACTATAACTGGTACTCCAACAGTATTTTTCACTTTGTGTTGCTATGTGAGGGCAAATTGTTGAAATCTTTACTTAATATATACTAAACTGACCTTCTGTATATAAAGAGAATTGAAAATGAATCTTGATGTGAACGGAAGGGGAGAAGGAGTTGGAAAGGGGAGGGTTGCGGGTGGGAGGGAAGTTATGGGGGGGAAGCCATTGTAATCTATAAGCTGTATTTTGGAAATTTATATTCTTTAAATAAAAGCATTATTAAAAAAAAAAAGAAAGAAAACTTTAGGTGGGAAAGATATGAATCCTTTCCAAGAATGGATAGACCACTGAGCTGATTTAAACAAACTAAGAGAAAGATGACATGAGGCAGACTTGGGCAGGAAAATTAGATATATGAGATCACTTCAATGTCCACCTCAGCTGTGCAAGAAGTTAACCTTGCTGTGACTAGAAGTTGGTTCGTGATTTTTCTTCCACCAGTTTGTCTATGCTACAACTATGTTGTATATGTAAAGACGCTTTACAGATATGTGAACAAAGATAATGCCGTGTTTGAATTTATGTTTTCAGATGATATTCTTTAAAGAGTGACAGTAGAGTAGTGGATTATCACAAATTATCATTGGCTAAATATGTGTTTCAATATTGACTTCTTTGCATTTATTATATTAAAATATTAGCTATATTTAATGTATCGCATTCCTTCAGAGTCTCATACTTTGAGCTTTTGGCTTCCTTATGTATTAATTATTTCTCAACATGATTCTAATTTCTACTTTCTAGATCAGGAAATTGAAGTTCTGGGAACTTTAATGTCTTTCTCAAAATCATATAAATATGTAATACTGGAGCCAAAATTTGAAAACACTATCATGTAAATCACTAAATGAATTTTTATCATGCTATATCACACCATCTTTCCAACACCATGAAAAGTTGAAGCATCCCTAGTTAACACTTCTTTGTGGTACTCTCTTCATTAAAGATATGTGTACATGTACACAAGAGGTCAACAGATGTTGCTATGAAAACAAACCAACAAAAACAGCAGAGTCTCATTGCTTCTTCATGTTTATTTCCTGAAACATAGTTGTTTTTGTGTGAGTTGGTTTGATGGAAGACGTAGGTTGACCAGGTGACGATGTCAGCTAGTACCTTATTTTTAGGATGGGTAGAATGTTTACTTGATAATTTTGTGTCATTATTATTAAGAAGGGAAGTTGTCACTGAACTATGATAGCTCAGAAATTAATTGTATTGGGACCAACATTGTGGTGCAGTGAGAAAAGCTGCTGCCTGCAAAGCTGGCACTCCATCTTGGATCATTGGTTTGAGTCTTGGCTGCTCTGCTTCTTGTCCTGCTTCCCAAAGTTATCTGGGAAAGAGCAGAAAATGGCACAAGTACTTGGGCCCCTGCCACTCATGTGGGAAACAGTGGGGGAGCTCCTGGCTACTGGCTTCAGACCTGCCAAACTCTTGCTGTTACAATCATTTTGGAAGTGAACAAGCTGACGGAAGATCTCTTTCTCTCTCAATCTATCTCCCTTTCCCCTTCATCCCTGTGTGTATATACCTCCCTCATACTCTCTCCCTCTCTCTTACTCTGCATTTCTAATAAATAACTAATGCTTTAAAAAAGAGAGAGAATTGTATCAACTGAATTTAAATACTGAGCCAATCATTTATTTAAATATGCCTAAATCAAGGAATAACTAAAAATTTTAGATCAACTCACATGAAATTCTACAAAATAAAATTTGTTCAAACAGGCCTAATGTTGATGTTAGTTAAATTAGTTTCTCATAATTTTCATGAATTTTATGTACAATTTATTTTACATCAACATTATTAAGATAACATCATAAGCAATTTTACATACCCAAACTTGTCAATATAAAGAGCACTAACTGTCTCCACTAAAACGAATCCCACAAGGGCAAAGAAATCTTATCCATTTGGTCTCACCATTCCATCCCAGAGCAACACCTTACACATATTAGTGTTACATAAATGTTTGAATTAATGAATTGGTTAATATCTAAGCAAAGTAGTTAATTTCTTCAAGGACAACTTTCTTTGCCTGTATAAGGAGAAGGCTCAGAAAGTTTTCTCAGAGCCTTTATCAGTTGTGGCAGTTATCTGCTAGCCACAAGGGGAATGTAGATGCCTATAAACAACAAAGTGAAAAGAAGAAAGAACACAATCCCTTGATAAAATGATTGACTCTTTCTGTAAGCCAGTCTCAAAGGCTGTTATACATCTCTGCTTTCAGTAATGGAAATTTTAAAATAATAGTAATAAAAGTACTTCTGATTACTTCTCATTAAATTGATTTGAGGAAAAAATTGATTTAAGAGATAATTTCTCTACTTACAGTTGAAACCATTCAGATTTCTTTTCTATTTTTTTTTTTTATTTGACAGGTAGAGTTATAGACAGTGAGAGAGAGAGAGAGAGAGAGAGAGAGAGAGAAAGGTCTTCCTTCCATTGGCCCACTCCCCAAATGACTGCCACAGCTGGTGCTGCGCCAATCCGAAGCCAGGAGCCAGGTTCTTCCTCCTGGTCTCCCATGCAGGTGCAGGGCCCAAGCACTTGGGCCATCCTCCACTGCGTTCCCGGGCCACAGCAGAGTGCTGGACTGGAAGAGGAGCAACCAAAACTAGAACCGGCACCCATATGGGATGCCAGCACCACAGGCAGAGGATTAACCAAGCGAGCCGTGGCGCCAGCCCCTCTTTTCTATTTTTAACATTGATTTAGGCTGTATTACACGTGTTCTGGTATATTCTGGTTTTGTTAAAACATGTTTGAAAAAATACTTTTTTTGAGCAGTAAAGAGTACATAATTTTATACCAGGCAAAAATGAATGAAGGCATTGTCTTTTCTCTAGAGGATTATTAAAACAGGAAGAGGAACAAGATAAATATACAAATGCCAATTATCCAAAGCAGAATACATACTTTATATTTTAAACATATTTATGACTGTGATGCTTAGTAATCTCATTTATGACCATTCCTCTCTTTCTATTTATATATAATTGTCATTGTTGTTGACAATATTTAGTATATTAAATCAATTAAATATTAAATATTAAATTTAATTGAGCCTGTAGGTATTATTAAGGAAAAGACATTTTACTTTCATTATACATAAATACATACATTTGGGCTCTGAATGCTTGATATTTAGTTTCTTGTTTTTTCTTCTATGCATTGCAATTTTTTTCTGTTAAAACCAACAGAAGTTGGTACAAACTGGATTGAATAGTATCCTGCACAACTTCATGTCCATACTGAACCTCAGAATGCAAACTTATTTGGAAACAGAATCTTTGCAATGTAATCAAGGTGAGAACCAAGACAAAGACACACTGGATTCAGATGGTCCCATAATCCAGTGGTGTCCTTATTAGAAATGTGAAAGAAGACACAGAGGAGAAAATGCAGAGACCATTTCTTGATGCAGAGGTTTGAATACTGAATCAACAAACAGAAATGTCAGAAGGCAGAAGAGGTTAAAGGAGGGGAGTAGAATTAAGATAAACTTTCAGCTTATCAATAATAGCCACACAACAAAATAATATGGAAATACTAAAGGTAGACCAGAGAACAGCATAAAACCACAAATACATAGACACAAATGCACATCTGAGGGAGAATTCAAAAAGAGCATGAAAATGCATATTATGTGAAAACTATGCAGAGGTTTCAACTTTTTTATGCCAAAATAAGCTTACCTTTTAATTCCGTTTTCTTACAAACTTTTTAAAAAACTTATATATCTTAAAGCACTTAAATATATCTTGCTTTTTGCTTATTCAATCTATGCTGCTTAAGATTTTATCCAGTGAAAATTATCAGCAGTTAGGCTGTCAATTCACATGCCTTCACTGTCTTTAATCAGCCACCATGTTTGGCTGAATTAATCATTAAAGAGAGTAGGCGTTTAGCCTACAAATTAGGACTCCTATCCCATGCCTCAGCCTGGGTTCAATTCCCAGATCTGGATCCTGGTTCCAGCTTCTCACTAATGCATACCCTGGGAGGTGGCAGCAATAGTTCAAGTGGTTGGGTTCCTGAAACCATTGTGAGAGATCTGGTTTGAGTTACTCGTCCTGGTTCTGGGTCCAGACCAGTCCTGGCTATTGCATGTATTTGGAGGAGTGAATCAGTGGATGAAAGCCTTTTTCTCTAACTGTTTACCTCTCTGTGTCTCTTTCTCTCTGCCTAGCAAAAATATTACAATTTTTTGTAAAGTGCATACTGGAGAAAGTAGAGAGAGCAAGTGGGTACGGAGAGAGGAGAGCAACTTTCTGGTCATCAGTACCTCAATGCCAGGACAGAACGTTGTATTTTCACTTCAAACATCTTCTCTTGGAATGAATGTGGTTGCTGATGTGAGCTGTTTCTTTATGTGGGTTATGACACTAGTTCACAGGGCCCAAACTTATGTTCAGGGAGAACCAGGGTAATAAGTTTGGTGTCAGAATCCATATAACTTCAACTGGATGAATCCATGTGTCAGAGATCAGGCCTCAGAGCGTTTAAGTACAACCCCAAATCCTAGTCTATCCTTGTCATGATTACAACATGGCCTCCTCCTTCTTCCTGTCCTTTCTGTCCCAAGGTTGTAGCATCAGAAGTTACAGTGAGGGAAAGGGGCAAAGTGGAAATGATATTTCAGAGGAAGGCATCTGACATTAGCATTTTTCCTCCTGAATCAGTTTATTCAGAAAAATGTAGACCTAAGTAAGGTAGACTCAAGTGTTTCACTTATTTAGGAATACCAAATTTAACTAAAATATTATAGGGAAAGGTTTTTTGAATATTTATTGATACTGTGAATCAATGTGTTTATTCACACATACGCATACACACACACTTTCTTTATCCTTGTCGCCCCACTGAATCCTACTTAAATCTCTTATTTTCAGGCAGTCATTCTACTTAAAGTTAGCACACAGGCCCTAACCAATTTTGGTGGACTATGTTTTCAATGACAATATAATTTTCAGAGCCTTTGCAGTGTGATCTTCATTGGTTTGGTTGATTTGATGCCTCTCTTTCCTATTGTGCCCCCCAGGTTGGAGAAGGGAGTCTCAGACCCACAGTTATAAGAAATACACAAGGGGCTAGCCACTGTTTTGGCAGATTCCCCATGGCCAGTGCCCATGACTGCCCCCATATCTTTCGCTAAAGAAAGAAGTCTTGGCCTAGAAATTAAGAGACTCACCGGTCCATTCCATCTATTGTGGGAAGAAGTCTTTGCTGGTATTTCCAGGCTGATGGGTGTCTCTGAGTGGAGGGAAAATAGTCTTAGGTCCAGCAAAGAAGGAAAGAATTTCCCCGTCTACTTATTTTCAGCAGGGCTGTCATATCCATATCCCTTGAGGGTAGTACTTGTTCTACTGGGATTGTCTGCAGGACTCAGTCAGCCTGGGTAAGGACAAACTGACAAACCCAGCTAGACTTTCCATTGTTGCCAGATTACGGGTTGAAAACACCAGGCTTGGGTTGTCTTCTTCCATTGGGTAGGAGGGGTGAGAAACCCTGTTGTTGCTTGTTCTTCCTCCAGTCCTGAGATCCAAAATTGTTTCCCTTCCCTTCTCCACTTTTCAGAGTTCTCTTAACCATCGCTTCTCACATCATCTCCAGATTTATAGTCATACTTAGAGGGCAGAGTAGGAAGGAGCTGAATTATCATTTTAGGATTTTGGACCTGAGCCTTCCAGATCCCTGAAAGGGAAACAGACAGAGGAGGTGTGAAATTCCCTTTCTTTAATATAAAGATCAAAATAAACGCACATAATAAGGAGCCCTCAACCTACTTGAGGTAGCCTTAAGAGACAGAAGGACACCCCCAGAATGCTTGATGACCCAATAGTAGAGATCTGTTAATTCCATCTTAAAAATAATAAACATCAGACCCTGTCATGACTTTCAGATGCCATAGAAAAAAGGTGACTAGTGGTTGCCTGGGACATTAACTGCCTGAAGTGACTGAAGCAGCTCCACTAATTTCTCATGGTCCCGTCACACTTCCCCAGGTCTCCAAGAGGGATGAGGGAGTTAAGTGGGCTAAATCTCCTTGACACAGAGTAGACAAGCCAAATTTAGGTATAAAGTTGGATACCTCTGCAGATACTAGATGAAGGGATGACAATGACCAAAGGCCAGCCAGGACACTGAATTTCAGCAGACTCTGGAAAGTGTTCCTTGTTATCTTTTCCTGATCTCCTGATGCGAAGTGTCTACCTCTTCAAAAATACTGCCAACATAGAGACACAACCACAGGAAGAAGTGAAAAGGAGGAAATATCAGTTTAATGAAATAGCACTGAATTGATTGAAAATAAACCAAAATTTACCAGTTTTACCTAAAATCTCCCAAGTGAAGCTCCTCTGCACTCAGGTGAAATAATTTCTTAATTAGAGATTAAATTCAGTTATAAAGATGACACTCATCCTTTTTTGGTATCCAAGTTCTGTAGGCTTCCTAATTATCTTCCAACAAAAATGTATTCAAGTAAAAATAATTACTTGTGGAAAAAGAAGTATTTTTAGATTGATTTTAGATAGTCTTACTGAGCATAGAATTTTGTGGTATATAAAAAATAACTGTGAATCAGCACCCATTCTATAACAGCACATTATTCTGTGTGATTGCATGTGTTTTCCATTATGTGGTGAGAGCTCACAACATTCTATAAGCAATATTCCTTGCACAGAACAGCATGTTTCCTTTCCTTACTTTCCAAGGTCAGATGACTACAAAAAGAACTTTAAAGAAGTTGTGTATAAAATGTACAAATTCTAAAATGAACAAATAAAAATAAACATTTAAATATAGAGGGACAATCAAGTAAATCATAATATAATAGGAATTATAATCAGTTAACAAAATTTTTAAAAATACTGAAATTTTAAAAATATTTTTAAGAATTTTTTTACTTTTATTCAATGAATATAAATTTCCAAAGTACAGCTTATGGATTACAATGGCTTTTTCTCCCCATAACTTCCCTCCCACCCGCAACCCTCCCCTCTCCCGCTCCCTCTCCCATTCCATTCACATCAAGATTCATTTTCAATTATCTTTATATACAGAAGATCAATTTAGTATATATTAAGTAAAGATTTCGGCAGGCGCCGCAGCTCACTAGGTAATCCTCCGCCTTACGGCACCGGCACACCAAGTTCTAGTTCCAGGCGGGGCGCCGGATTCTGTCCTGGTTGCCCCTCTTCCAGGCCAGCTCTCTGCTGTGGCCGGGAGTGCAGTGGAGGATGGCCCAAGTGCTTGGGCCCTGCACCCCATGGGAGACCAGGATAAGCACCTGGCTCCTGCCATCAGATCAGCGCAGTGCGCTGGCCGCAGCACGCTGGCCTCGGCGGCCATTGGAATGTGAACCAACAGCAAAGGAAGACCTTTCTCTCTGTCTCTCTCTCTCACTGTCCACTCTGCCTGTCAAAAAAAAAAAAAAAGATTTCAACAGTTTGCACCCACACAGAAACACAAAGTGAAAAATACTGTTTGAGTACTAGTTATAGCATTAAATCATAATGTACAACACATGAAGGACAGAGAGCCTACATGAGGAGTAAGTACACAGTGACTCCTGTTGTTGACTTAACAAATTGACACTCTTGTTTATGGCGTCAGTAATCACCCTACACTCTTATCATGAGTTGCAAAGGCTATGGAGGCCTTTTGAGTTGGCCAACTCTGATCATATTTAGACAAGGTCATAGTCAAAGTGGAAGTTCTCTCCTCTCTTCAGAGAAAGGTACCTTCTTTGATGACCTGTTCTTAACACTAGGATCTCATTCGCAGAGATCTTTCATTTAGGTCATTTTTTTTTTTTTTTGCCATATTGTCTTGGCTTTCCATGCCTGAAATACTCTCATGGGCTTTTCAACCGGATCTGACTGCCTTAAGGGCTGATTCTGAGGCCAGAGTGCTGTTTAAGACATCTGTCATTCTATGAGTCTGCTGTGTATCCCACTTCCCATGTTGGATAGTTCTCTCCCTTTTTTATTCTATCAGTTAGTATTTGCAGATACTAGACTTGTTTATGTGATCCCTTTGACTCTTAGTCCTATCATTATGATCAGTTGTGAACAGAAATTGATCACTTTGACTAGTGAGATGGCATTGGTACATGCCACCTTGATGGGATTGAATTGGAATCCCCTGGTATGTTTCTAACTCTACCATTTGGGGCAAGTCTGATTGAGCATGTCCCAAATTGTACATCTCTTCCCTCTCTTAAAAGAGCCACTCAGGATGCATCTATCTGGCAATGTTGTGGAATGTTTATAGATTATTATACATATAACATATAATAATTATGAGACAGAATAAGCTCTGTAAAACCACAGACTGATACTTTTCAGCTTGTAGTTAACTTATGATTTGTCTGGATAAAATACATTTGTTCCTCATCCACACATAAAAGTCATCTCTTCTCTGAAGACTTCCCTGATATCAGTCAGATATGCTTCTTCTAGTCCCTGCAGATAGAGTTTGTTAGTGTCTGTGGCACTGTCTTGCCTCTAATCTTGATGTTTCTTGCAATCAGTGTATCACTAGCCCCTAGCATTGACATTATCACACATTAGCTATCCAGTCCATGTTTGTTTAATGCTTAAATGAGATATCTCTGATTTTAGATGGCATACTCAAAATAAATTTCACAGTTAATTGAAGGGCTTACACCTTAAATGGGAATTATCTGGACTAAGAAAGAAGAAAGAGACAAAGGAAAAGGAAAATTGACATTGATATCAGAAGTCGCACTACAAACTCCTTGAATGAACATCCATTAAACAGAAGCGTCAGGAAATGCCATGGTAGTTCTCAACATATACTTAAAGGAGGATGTCTTTCCTTCTCAGATTCTGTTAAAAGGTCAAGTGATCAATTCGAGTGTTGTCACACCATCAACTGATTTTAAAACTAGATGCTCTTATCGGTAAATTGTTTAATTAGCACAAAAGTCCCAAGACTGCGTTTCACTTGAGATATTTTCTCCTTTGTTACTCTGCTGGAGAGGAGGAAATTACCCAAAAGGAAATAAAATGGTGGAAAAGACAAATTGCTAATCAATCATTATAACTCAAAATGCCTTTTATTTCTGTTTTTTTAATCAGCAAATTAGGTTCTCGTTCATACTTCACCTCACAAATCTAATTGTAATTCTGTTCCCTAATATGATAAACATAATCTGTGAGTCAGTTCTGATTCTCAATGTGTGGCAATTTTAGCTATTTTAATCTCTTCTTCTGGAGGATGCTAGTCTAAATTTCTGCTAATGATGAAATTTCCTCATGCTTGAAAAATGTTGGTTGGATCTTTCAGTATATGTGGTAAGTCTAACTAAAGAGCTGTCTGAAGTTCTTTTGTTAGGCAGGACTGAAGTCCACTGATAAAGTAATAAAGGATTAACATCCTCTGCCCTGCAAATCTGTCACATAAATTAATGGTCTGCTCTATTATAACTAACCAGCAGTGTGAAGCCATTTTCTAGAACCTTCAGGAAGAATCTGAAGTAGAAATGCAACAACCAGGGACATTTAGAGCTACAATTTACTTCAGTTTCACTTAATATCCTTCCTCTTATATCTGCTAAGCTGCACACTTAAATTATCCCTGAAGAATAAGGCTCAGCAACATCTACATTTTAACACGTGTCTAGTCTTGCAGACAAATGTCCTATTGCAATCTCGTTCAAATGTTTCACATTTAGCAGCTCTAAATTCATTGGCTTTTATGTTTTTATTGCCCCCATAAATATGATAGAATCATAAACAGGGACTACAGCCATTATCTAACCCAATGTTTCTGGGGAGCAGTTTAGAAATTTGTGGTACATTGTTTTTCTTTGTTGAAAATACCAACCGGTGCCGCGGCTCACTTGGCTAATCCTCCACCTGCGGCGCTGGCACCCCGGATTCTAGTCCTGGTTAGGGTGCCGGATTCTGTCCTGGTTGCTCCTCTTCCAATGCATCTCTCTGCTGTGGCCCAGGAAGGCAGTGGAGGATGGCCCAAATCCGCAAGACTGGGAGGAGGTACCTTGCTCCTGGCTTCGGATCGGTGCAGTGAGCCAGCCGTAACAGCCATTTGTGGGGTGAACCGGCAGAAGGAAAACCTTTAAAAAAAAAAAGGAAAAAAAAAAAGAAAATACTGACAATGTGGCTGTTACTGAATGATACGGCTTCCCCAGATGAGGACATCTCACTTTGTGATATGCAAGCCATCTCCCATGTGCCTTGCAAATATTGTTTGAAGATGTGTGGTGTGGTTCTCAAACTAGCCTACTGTGGAATCATTATGGGGGCTGATTGCTACCGCTCAATCTCAGGTTCTGTTTCAGTAAGCCTGGAATCATGCTAGAGAACTTGTATTTCCAAGTGTTCCCAGATGGCACTGAAGCTGTCTACAGAGCATACTTGCACAAGTATAGCTCTAGGTAGATAGTCATGGAGGGAGAAAGTCTGTTTCTAGTTGTTCAAGCCAGAAAACTAGTTTTTTTGTATGCATAAAGAACTATTTTTGCATAATTTTAATAAAACTTTGTAAATATTCTGGCACTTTAAACTAAAAAAACTTTTGACTTAAGAGGAGAAACTTTTTGTGTGTGTGTTCAGACAACAGTTATTTGACATCTCAGAAAAGCATTTTGCCAATAAAAAAGCATCACCAATGACAATGCAAGCACCAGTACCTTACAGTTCTCTCACTGCCTGCATTTGTAGTTTTATATGTCCATAGCAGAGGAAACTGAAACTCTTGTTTAAAAACTTAGAACCAAACATTATTAAATTAGAAAAAAAACAGAAAAAAAAATCTCTCTGTATTTCATTACTTTTAAATATTTTAAAATATCTATACTGTTATCATCCCATTACAGCAGTTTTAAAAATTACATATCAAAATCATTGGTTTTTTTTAGTATGCCATTTGGTTTTCAGTATTACTCTATTGATCTCAGAGAGCTATCACAGAGCTATCACACAATTGATCTACCTCTTCTTTATTACTATATACTTTTCCAATGTATCCTGTATTCTCCATGGCATGTCAAAAGATATGGTGTCTAAGATCTGTGTAAGTATTAGAAACCCATAGAAGGATTTCAAGAAAAGACACATTTTTTTCTATCACTACCCGTTCTCATGTTATAAAATAGTTATTTGAGACTACACCTAAAACAATGATCTACTTCATTTACAATTATATTATAGTCCCCTGGTATCCACTTTCCCATTTGTAATTTGTGTTGGCATGTCAATTTATTTTCAATTAAGGTCATTTTTCTTCTTTTCCTGCCATAAGCAAGTAAATATGATCTACTTTTATTGACTCTAACACTATTTTCTTACTTCACTATGCACTCATATCTCCTCTTTTATTTTCATATACTTCTATAAAACAGTTTCTGATCATCTAGTATCTAACAAATTCTTACATTCATTGTGAGAAAGTACAATTATCTGACCACTTTCTGTGTCTGTCTGTAGAGTCGTAACAAATTTGCTCATTGAAATATATGTTATTTTACTATAAATCACATTTTCATTTCATCCTTATATAGTTATACCATTATACTTATTTTGCTAATAAATACATTTGTAATAAGTTATTCTATATGTGAATTTCACTTCAGATAAGAAAAAGAGCATTAGAATTATTTGGCATAAAAATGGATATTGACATGATAAAGGTGAGAACTACTCACCTGGTCCAATCCCTGTAGTTATTTCTGTGTGTGTGTGTGTGTGTGTGTGTGTGTGTGTGTGAAAATTGAGATTTACTTATTTGAGTAAATTATTTGAGTAAAAAAAAAAAGAGTTACTTATTCGAGAACACATAACTTAGAGAAAGCAACTCTTCTGAAATCTGAATTTATCAATTTCAAAGTCAATGATCCTACAACTACAATGAAAAGAACGCAATTTGTCCATTTCGTATTTTGATGTAGAAGGAAAAGTGTCAAGTACGGAGATTTATGTGATTTTTGATCATGGTTATAATAGCAACTGAATTTTCTTCTTGGTTTCAGATATAATTTATTTATAAAAAAAAATTCCCTTTATTGTTTTTTTCTGTCTAAATCTATAAATCCACAGGTTCTTGTTTGAGCCAAAGAAATTGTGTTGAAGATGATCCCTTTTTCATTACAGCATGCCTTTACTCTGCCTTCAAATGCTAAGTAATTGGTTCAGGCAGTGATTTGAAAGGGATACATTTCCTGGGAAAAGGCACAGAAATGGAGGCAATCATCTTCAACTGACAGAAAAGAGTGGTGAGCTCAGAAAGCCTGAGAACTTAATCAATACTGAATCAGACTAAGCACAATGAAGTACCATATTATTAGATAGCAACCTTCAAAAGTGCAATACTTACAATCTAGCAGAGCATGTGTGCTTTGAAAGCTTGGCTCAGCATTTATTAAGCACTCCCATTGCACATATCATGGATTACTGAGGGTTGGTCAAAAGTTTACTACCACAAAACACAATGATTGACTCTGTCTTTTTATGTGACTTAGGGAAATGAATCATTTTCAGCAGCATATATATTTCAAACTTATTACCTAGCCTTACACAGAATCAATGTCACTACATTGGTTTTACTGCTGTTATTGTTATAACTTTTTTATGGTTATAGGTTTTTTTGTTGTTTGTTGTTTTGTGTTACTTTCTCAGAAATAAGGTCATTATAAGAAACAATAATATGAAATTAGTGTAGGAAAAAGCTTTAATTATTCTTTTTTTTTTTTTTTTTACAGGCAGAGTGGACAGTGAGAGAGAGAGACAGAGAGAAAGGTCTTCCTTTGCCATTGGTTCACCCTCCAATGGCCGCCACGGACAGCACGCTGCGGCCGGCGCACCGCGCTCGTCCGATGGCAGGAGCCAGGAGCCAGGTGCTTTTCCTGGTCTCCCCATGGGGTGCAGGGCCCAAGCACCTGGGCCATCCTCCACTGCACTCCCGGGCCACAGCAGAGGGCTGGCCTGGAAGAGGGGCAACCGGGACAGAATCCGGCGCCCCGACCGGGACTAGAACGCCGGTGTGCCGGCGCCGCAAGGCGGAGGATTAGCCTGTTGAGCCACGGCGCCGGCTTTTTTTTTTTTTTTTTTAAGCTTTAATTATTCTAAGGAGTCACAGAACATGTTTCTTCTCTCTGGTCAAGTGAAATGTATAACATATCTGGTCTATGCTTTCATTTTTCTCTTGAAATTTATCTTTAATTATTTAAAAGACAGAGGGAGCCCTTTCATTTACTAATTTTCTTTGCCAAATGCCTGTAATAGTCAGGAGTGGGCCAGGTTGCAATCAAGAGCCATATACTCAATCCAAGTCTTCCACATAAGTGGCAGGGACCCAAGTACTTGAACCATCACTGCTGCTTCCCACAGTGTGCAATACCAACAAGCTAGAATTGGAAGTGCAACACTGTAATATGGGATGCAGGTGTCCCAAGTGGCATGTTAACTGCTGTGCCAGATGCCCGCTCCTGTTTGCATTTTCCCTCCCAGAAAACTCATAACCTACAGTTATTATTTAAATACAGCTACAGGAAGTATCTGGACCCTGGTGGTAGGCATGTTTATCTTTTTTTCCCAATCCTCTAATTTTTCCTCCATTTATTATAATTTTATTTAATTAGTTATTTGTTATGACTACCTTGATTCTATCACTGAATGATATATTAAGAGGGACAGAAAGATGTGAATAAGTGTGTCATAATACTTTCCAATCACTCAACCATTCTGATTTCAATTACCTGAGACTGTAGTTTTCCTTTTAAAGTTTCTAGTTGCCTTGGACCTGAGAAATAGATGTTTTTTAGGAAGAATGCTTTTGGTAGGAAGCATTTATCTTCATGCTCCTGTGTCTTTCAAATAAAAATAGAATAGTTATTCAAATAAAAATGTTACTTTGACAATTATGTATGAAATAAAGGTACATGTTGATACAGAGATAGTGGACAGGAGAAGACACAAGTAGCAGACAGCTATAAAAGTCTAAGTAAAGGAATAATGACTTGGACCAAGATATATCTGCCAAGGTGGTCAAGGAGTCAGATTCTGAATGTATTTTGAAGGTAGGGTTGGAATGTCATGGGACAGAATTAATATAGTTTAACACAGTAGGGGAGGGTCTAAAAGTGATTCTCAGATTTATTTGGATGGATCATCTAATCTTATTTGACAGGAAGATTGACAGATTTGAAGGAACATGATAAAAAGAGTGATCAGTTTTATTTAGGGCATGTTAATATTTACATCCCTATACTATATCTAAGAAATTCCAACTGATTAGTAGGATAAATAACCCAGAGGTTCAGATCTGAAATAAAAATTTGAATTCCAGAGTCAATGACATATATATACAGGTTCCTATACTTCTCTGTGTTTTTTGTGCTTTGTATTTATTCAGACCTAGAATTGTTAAAGGGAAAAAAATGCAAGGAAATGGATGTACCATTAGGATCCCACATCACAACAGAATAAATGCTAATTCCTCATTACCCAGCTCTTAGTTGCATTAATTTTGTTGACACAATAGGAGACTTGATTAATAACTATATTATAATCTTATAATAACTTTGTATCTTGTGGGATTATTTACTATTATTCAAAATCTATGGAAAATGAGTCACAATATTACAAAGTAAACTCAATGAAAAGAAGATTTACATAGGGTTTTTACTGTTTACTGAGTATGTTCACATATGTTTTTTCCTACAATTATTTTTCCTACCAACTATCGAAGGTAGAAATATCTGACATGTTTCAATATCCCAAACATCATTTAGACACTGCACACAGGGATAAACCTTTAATGCCGAGAGAGCAGATTCAGTGTAGTTCAGATACAATTTTAAGAATGTAGCGATATTCTCTTCTCTCCCTCCATCCTGCTCTCCTCCTTTCTTTTTTTGCTCCTATTTTCTAATTCTCGAGATAATGTATTTTTGATTTACATTATACTCAAAGGCTTATCGCTCTACTAAATAAAAAGTGAAAAAGTCAAAATTAAAAATACCATAGTTCAGCGGGAATATAGGCAAAGGCTCTAAATAATAATCAAATGAAAAGATGTCCTTTGTACTAACTATAATAGAATATCGTTATTAACCATTGATTTGAAAAATATATGTTTGAAAAAACTATATTTGCAGCAATACTGATATATGCATGCATTTTTTGTTTAATTTTTTAATTTTAGTTTCCACATATAAATGGAACATGTGATATTTGTCTTTCTGTGTCCAACTCATTTCACTCAACATGATGCCCTCTAGTTGCATTTATTTTTATGCAAATGCTTGAATTTCATTCATTTTTATAGCTGAAAATATTCCACTTTTATATATAAATATGTATGCATATGTATGTGTGTGTACAGATACCAAATTTTCTGTATCTAGTCATTTAATGATGGACACCTTGGTGGAGCCTACCATTGTGAATAGTGCTGTATAAACATGGTGTTACAGGTATCTCTTTGATACAAGCTATTCGTGTCTTTTGGGTATATACCCAGTAGTGGCATTGCTGGATCGTACAGCAAGTCTATTTCTAGGTTTTTTTAAAAATCTGCATACTGTTTGCCACAGTGACTGTACTAATTTACAACTCTTACCAACAGTGTATGAGTTTCTCTTTTTCCACATCCTCACCAGCGTTTGTTACTTTCTGTCAATCTGACGGGAATGAGGTGATATGTCATTGTGGTTTTGATTTGCATTTCCTTTGAGAACTGTCTTTTGAGATCTTTTGCCCATTTCTTACCTGGATTGGTTGTTTTTTTGTTGTTGAGTTTCTTGAGTTGCTGACATACTCTGGATATTAATCCTTTGTCATATAGATAGCTTGCAAATATTTTTCTCATTCTATTGGATGTCTCTTCATGCTATTAATTGTTTCTTTTGCTGGACAGAAACTTTTCAGTTTGATATATTCCCATTTGTCTGGTTTTTCTTTCGTTGCCTGTGCCTTGAGAGTCTTATCCACATAGTCATCACCTATACCAATGTCTTGAAGTGTTTCCCCTATATATTCTTCCAGCAGTTTTATAGTATTATGTCTTAAATTTAGTCTTTGATCGCATTACTTTGAGTTGATTTTTGTATATGGTGATAGGTGTGGATCTAATTTCGTTCTTCTACATATATCCATAAAGTTTTCCCAGCACAATTTATTGAAGAGATTATCCTTTTTCTAATGTGTACTCTGGGTACTTTTGTCAAAAAGTACATGGTTACATGTATATGGATTAATGTCTGGGATCTCAATTCTGTTCCATTGGTTTAATCTGTGTGTCAATTTTTATGCCAGTACTATGCTGTTTTAATTACTATAGCTTTATGGTATGCATGGAAATCAGGTATTGTAATGCCTAAAGCTTGATTTATTTCACTCAGAATCATTTTGGATATTCTGGGTCTTTTGTTAGTCCATGTGAATTTTAGGATTCTTTTTTCTAATTCTGTAAAGAAAGTTGTTGGTATTTTGATTGGGATTGTATTTAAATTGTAGATTGCTTTAGGTAGTATAGACATTTTAATAGTGTTAATGCTTCAAAACTATGAGCAAGAAATGCCTTTCCATTTTTTGTGTCTGCTTAATAATTATTCCCATCAATGTTTTATAATCTTCATTATAGAGATTGTTTAAATATTCTAAAATATTTTATCTTTGTGGCTATTGTGAATGGGATTTCTCTCAGAATTTTTCTTTCAGTGAATTCATCATCAGTGTAAAATAAGCTACTTTTTGCATGTTTATTTTGTATCTTGCAGCCTTACTGAATTGATTTATCAGTTCTATCAGCTTTTTAGTGGAGTGTTGGAAGTTTTTCCATGTACAACACCATGTCATCTGAAAACCTGGATAATTTTATTTCCTCCTTTCCAATTTTGATGCCCTTTATTTCTTTCTCTATCCTAATTGCTCTTGCTAATACTTGCAGTAGTATATTTAATAAAAGTGATGAAAGTGGGTATCCTTGTCTTCTTCCAAATCTGAGAGGAAATGCATTCAGCTTTTCCCTGTACAGTAAGGTATTGGCTGTTGGTTTGTCATATAAAGCCTTCATAGTTTGAGGTATATTATGTCTAATTTGTGGAAGGTTTTAAGGAAAGATGTTGAATCTTATCAAATGCTTTCTCCACATCTATTGAAATGACATATGGTTTTTGTTCTTCATTCTGTTTATGTGATCTATGGCTTATTGATTTATCAATGTTGAACCACTCTTGTGTCTCTGGGATACATTCCATTTGATTATGATGTGTGATCTTTTTGATGTGGTTTTGGATTCAGTTTGCTAGTATTTTGTTGAGAATTTTTGAACCTATCTTCATCAAAGATATATGCCTGTAGTTTTATTTTCCTACTTTACTTGATTTAGGTATCAGAGTGATGCTGGCCTAATAATAAGAGTTTGGCAGAGTTCAGTCCCGCTCAATAATTTGGAATAGTTTTAAAAGTATTGGAATTAGTTTCTCTTTATCTATTATATAGACTTTAGTAATACAGCCATCAGGTCCTGGACTATTCTTTAATGAAAGACTTTTAATTACTGCTGCAATCTCAGTGCATGTTATGGGTCCATTTAGATTTCCTATATCCTCTTGATTTAATCGTGGTAGATTATATATATGCAGGAATTTATTTATTTTCCAGGTGATACAGATTTTCCAGTTTGTTAGCATGTATTTCTTCAATGTAGTTTCTTATTATCAATTGTATTTCAGTGGTGTCAGTTGTAATGCCTTCTTTCCACCCCTAATTTTACTGAGTCTTATCTCTTTTTTTCTAAAAAGGTTTGTCTATTATATTTATATTCTTCTTTAAAAAGCCAGCTTTTATTTTTGTTGATTTTTTATATTGTTTTTAGATTCAATTTCATTTATTTCTACTCTAATCCTTATGATTTCTCTCCAATTTGTGATTTGGTTTATTCTTGTTCTTCCAAGGGTTTGAGGTACATAATTAGATATTTATCTGAGAAACTTCTTTTAATGTAAGCACTAAATGCCATAAACTTCCCTCTTTTATTAAGATTTATTTATTTTTATTTGAAAGTCAGAGTTACACACAGAGAGAAGGAGAGGCAGAGAGTGAGAGAGAGAGAGAGAGAGAGAATCTTCCATCTGCTGGTTCACTCCCCAATTGGCCACAAAGGCTGGAGCTGCCAAAGCCAGGAGCCAGGAGCTTCTTCTGGGTCTCCCACACAGATGGATGGGCCCAAGGACTTGAGCATCTTCTGCTTTCCCAGGCCATAGCAGAGAGCTGGATTAGAAGTAGAGCGTCCGGGACTCAAACCTGTGCCCATACGGAGTGCCAGCACTGCAGGCGGCAGCTTTACCTGCTACGCCACAGTGCTGGTCCTAAACTCCCCCTTAATACTGCTTTTGCTATATCCTTTGAAATTTTATAGATTGTGTTTCATTTCATTTTATTTCAAGATAGTAGTTGATTTCCTTTTTAATTTTTTCAATAACCCATTGATTATTCAATAGCATGTGATTTTATTTTCATGTACTTGTAATTTTCTGAGTTTTATTTCTCTGTAGTCTGAGAAGATACAAGGTATAATTTCATTATTTTTAAATTTATTGAGACTTGGTTTGTGGCCTAATATAGTCTATCCTAGAAAATTTTCAATATGCTTATGACAATAATGTGAAGCTGTTACATGAAATGTCCTGTAAATATCTATTAGGTCCATTTGCTCATTAGCGTAGTTCAGTTCTGATGTGTCTTTTTTGATTTTCTGAATGAATAATTTGTTCATTGATGAGAGTAAAGTGTTGAAATTACCCACTATCATTGTATTTGAGTTTAACTTTCCCTTTAGGTCTAGTAGTATTTATTATTTATATCTAGGTGGTCTTGTTATGTGTGAGTATAAATTTATGATTGTTATATCTTCTTGTTGACTCTGTCTTTTTATCAATATATAATGATCTGTTTTATCTCTTTTTACAGTTTTTGACTTAAAGTCTATTTTATCTGATGTGAGAATCACTACCCCTGCTCATTTATAGTTTCCATTTGCCCGGTATATCTTCTTCCAGCCCCATCACTTTCAGCCTTTGTATATCTTTATCCATGAAGTGAGTGTCTTCTAAACAACATGTAGTGAGGTGTTGGTTGTAACTTGACACGTTTCTCTTACTACCTTTAGAATTCCCTCCTTAGCCTTAACTTTTGACAATTTGATTATACTACACCTTAGAGAAGATCATTTTGGTTTGAGTCTGCTTGAGGTTCTTTGAGCTTCCAGTATCTATATGTCCATGTCTCTTTCAAGACCTGGGAAATTTTCAGCTATTATTTCATTTAGCAAGTTCTTGATGTCTTTTCCTTCTCTTCTTCAGAAATCTTTATAATATGGATATTTGATCATTTAATGGAATCCCATATTTCACATAGGCTTTCTTCATTTTTAAAAATTATTTTTTTCTCCTTATTTAGTCTGGTTGGGTTATTTCAAAATTCTTGTCCTCCACTTGGTATTTTCTGCTGTTGAAATTCTCCTCATATTTTTATTTCATTAATTGAAATTGTCATTTCCAAAATTTCCCTTTAGTTATTATCAATGATTTCTGTATCCTTTGAACTTTCATTCATGTTACCTGTTGATTTCATTTCTTTAAGCATCTATCTGTATTCTCTTGTACCACATCGAGTTTCTTTACAATCATTATTTGGATTCTATTTTTCACACTATATATATTTCCTTCAGATCAGAATCTAATTCTGGAAAATGATTGTGTCCTTTTGGAGACATCATGCTACCTTGCTATTTCATGTGCCCTGTGTCCCTACAGTGATGTCAGTGCATCTGGTGATAATAGTCCCTTCTGCTATATGGAATAGATTTTTTTGGAAAGGAGTTTAGGGTTTAGATGGAATCCAGGGTATCACTTGGCTTGTTGCTTTGGCTTTAGTTCCAGGTGAGCCCGAAACTATAGCCTCTGAAGGATTTCTCTTGTTTTAATCTTTGTCAGCCTTGTCTATAAGTGATACAGTGATCTAGTCTACAGAAGTTCATAGAGGCAGAAACATGACTTTTAGATGAATGTGGGCCTCCTAGGGTGTGTATCTTCAGAACACAGATTTTGGTGTCACTTACACTAGGCATTGTGATAGCCAGAGCCTTATTCTTGGTTCTGAGGGACATACAGGGGGCTGTCCCTTTGTCTAACTGGCAACCCTGAGTGATGCTTGGCCTTTGTGGCTTTGGACTGTGTGGTGTGGATAGTGCCTTTTTTGGGTCCTGCTGGGAGAGTGTAACTGGTTCTGGGACTTATATACCAACATCCCCAGCCCCAGGACTGGGAACTATGAAATTAACCCTGCTCCAATCCCATAAGATGACTACAAAGTGAATAGGAGATATTTTACTGGCAGATACTGATCCAGAGAGGAAGAATGCAGGCAAGTTTTTCCCTAGTGCCACCAGGTAGATTCTCGTGGGTTTGAGGAAACTGGTACGGATTGTTACAGACCTTGTTTGAATTGCATAGTGGAGTCATTAATCAAATATCCCAGATGGGAACTGTATGTTAGGGACAGTGGTAGGCTCCTGTCTAAAGCAGAACCATTCAAATAGAGCACTCCAGAAAATAAAAGTGATCATGAATTACTCTAAAGATTACAATACCAGCATCAACGGTCCTGGTTCTATCAGGCACATGTGAAACTGTCCCCAGTTCTTACAAAGCATGCAAGGGTGTTCCTGGGGTTTGTGCTCAGGGCTCCCAGCACTTTGAGCTAAGGGGTGCAGAGTGAACTTCCTCAGGTAAGGTCCAGATCTTTGAGCTGCTGCTGCTGCTAGCCCCAGTAGGCTGAGGGGAATCCCCCTGAGTGATTTTGAGTGAGTGCAGCTCCAGATCGTATGCTCTAAACTCCCACAGTTGCAGGATGCAAGGGTCTGCTCTCCACCCCTAAGTTGCCCTGACTCTGGCTCTGGTCACCTCTGGTAACAGAGGAACACAGCTCAGTTGTACAGCTACACAGTCAATTGAGCTTGTTGCCTTGTGGGAGTAGGGAGAGGACACAGGCAATGTTGCTTCCCTTTTCAGAGCCAAGTGGTTACACAGACATAGTCAGCTCCCCATACTGGAGTTAAAATCGGGGTGGGGGAGGGAATATGGAATTCTCCCTCAGTTAAATCGGCCCATGATGGGACACTCAGCAACTTTTTCCTACCTTTACTTAGGAAGATTGTGACTCGCAGCCAGCAGCTGGATGCGCCATGTGACTGGTCACAGCATCATGTCTGTCCTCCTGCTTCACTGTCCCATGGAGTCTTTGTTCTGTTGTTTCATTTCTCCACTGAAAATTTCTGTCCATCAGTTTCCTGGAAACATGGTCTTTCTGTTGTTTTTCTCATATCTTTCTGCAAATAATCCCAGTATGGTTTCTCAGTATTCAGCCATCTTGGCTCATCTACATCTCAATTTAAAAGTTGTGGCTACTCAAGTTAATTTGTCTAAAAACGCACAAAAAAGGAAAAAAGTAGTATAAGGTTTTATGTAATAGCTAGGTTTAAGAGTTATGTGTTTCAGTATATATGACAGAATCTAGATTTTGTCTATAAAACAAAAGAATATTAATAGACATTTAAATATATTTCTCGGTTATAGCCATAGTCTTTCAAACTAGAAGTCATACACATTCTAATGTAAGTCCAGAAGGATGAAATACAAAGTGATTTTAGTCTTTTCTAAAGAGGTCAAGTTCCATTCATATCTTTAAAAAAAATGTTAAATGAGAATTTACACCAAATCAATTATTGAGGGAAAAAGTAATAATTTTTAGAAAATCAAGACAGTATAAAATCCTGTTGTATAAAGAGGTCCCTATATAGTTAGGTTTATTATATCACCTGACTGTGTGGTTAAAGATACCTTTTAATAAACATGCAAAACAGGAATCTGAGCTAGTTCTAGGATAATGGCTAAGTGTTCAGTGGGGATAGATGTTAAATACTCAGGTTTATTGCATTCTGTTTATTGCATTTTGAATACCTTCAAATGACAGTTTAATGGAGCTGAAAGTATAAGGACTGTATTTTCTGCAACCAATTTTTTGACAAAAGCCTGTGAGATATGACCAGAGATCAGAGGCTAAGCCTGTATTACATGTATGGAAACAAGAATGAATTTCTAAACATGAGAGGCCAACGCCCAGCTGTGTCTTGTGTTTGTTTTTAACAGACTTTCCATTTCAAGCCATGACACATTTAAGAGATTTTTGCTATAGAACAGATCCTTGAGACAGAGTTTTAAATCATAAACTTAAGAACACATTGATTTGTTGAAACTTTTAAAGACATAAACATGGCATTTGTGACCTTAACCAGGATAGAAAATGCTGGTCTGGACACATAAAAAATAGCTATTTTTAAATTATAATAAAGTAATATTTCCCAATTATTCTGAACACACAGCTTTTTGGTTTAATTACTAGTATTTTTTTTATTAAACCTGTATTTTCCCATGAAAGCAAGCAAGTTTTCTTCATATGAGATTTTAAGATTTACTTTCAGATTGTTCCAGGATTTAGTCAGTTGACTATGTCTGCTCACAGTCTCAGTATTCTATTCCTTTTGTAATTCTAATTTACAATTGCAATCCATTGGTGTGATTAGCAAGTTATCCAAATTCCATGCTTTCTTTTAGTAAAGACAAATTGTTAAATGTAATCAAATTGCTATTCTTTTGTAAGAAAATGCATATAAAAATAATTAAAGGAAAAATATAGTTTTTAATTTGTATGTCCTTATTTATAATTGAGGAAACAGGTTTTTCACCTATGGGGAAAAACTAAAAATTATACTGAATAAAAATACAATAAGAATTATGTAATACCTGCCAAATATATTTTCAAGTTTTGATTAATAGAATGCCATGTGACTTCAAACTCTTGTTCACAAAAGGTTTTTGTTTCTACCTGGATATTGGAAATTTTCTCCAGGATTTCTACCTGGATATTATTTTTCTTTTTAATTAAACCATAAAGGTTTTATATGAACATAATTAGGTATTCCAATAAAAGTATTATTTTCCACATCAGTTCTTTTTTAATTCAATCCATAGAGATGGAAAATTTTTGTTTATGGCAAAACATTGCATATTATTTTAATTTTATTATATTTTTTTCTTTTTCAATATTATTTAAGTTAAATTAAGTTTTATGTATTTCATATATGCAGATTTATTCCTCCTTCCCACCCACATTCCAACTCTTCTTCCTCCTCACTCTCCCATTCCCACTTTTAAGTTTTACAGAGATCCACTTTCAGTTTACATAATGATAGTAAGATTAACCCTACACCAAGTAAAAGAGTTCAACAAATAATATGAAGGAAAAAAAACACTGTTCCTCAACAGAAAAGGACTGTAAACAATTATCAAATTTCAAAATGACCATTTCACTCCAATACATTACATTTTAGGTACTCCATTAGTTACTCTGGATCAGGGAAAACATATGATATTTGTTGTTTTGGGAATGGCTTATTTCAGTAAGTATAATGATTTCTAGTTGCATCCATTTTGTTGCAAAAGACAGGATTTTATTTTTTTACAGCTGAGTAGTATTGCATAGTGTATATATACCATAACTTTTTTTTCTTAAATATTTATTTATTTATCTGAAAGGCAGAGTTACAGAGAGGCAGAGAGAGATAGAGAGAGAAAGCCTTCCATCCACTGGTTCACTCCTCAAATGACTGCAGTGGCTGGTACAGGGCTGGCCAAGGGGCCCAAGGACGTGGGCCATATTCTTCTTTCCCAGGCCATAGCTGGATCAGAAGTGGAGCAGCTGAGACTTGAATCAGCATCCATATGGGATGCTGGCACTGCAGGCAGCTACTGTACCCACTATGCCACAGTGCCATCCCTACTACACCACAGCACCATCCCCCATAATTTCTTTATCCAATCAACAGTTGATAGACATTTGGTTTGATTTCATATTTTAGCTATTGTGAGTTGAGCTGCAATGAACATTGAGATACACATAACTCTTTTATATGCTGGTTTCTTTTCCTTCGAGTAAATTCTCAGGAATGGATGGCTGGGTCATATGGTAAGATGATGATTTCTGAGGTATCGCTATAGTGTCTTCCAATGGCTGCACCAGTTTACATTCCCACCTACAGTGGACTAAGGTAGCTTTTTTCCCATATCCTTGCCAACATTTGTTGTTTGTTGATTTTTGTATGAGAGCCATTCTAACTGTGATAAGGTGAAACCTCATTGTGGTTTTGGTTTACAATTGCCTTATAGTTAGTGATCCTGAGCATTTTCTTAAGTGTCTATTGGCCATTTGAATTTCCTCTCTTGAAAAATGTTTGTTCAGGTCCTTTGTCCATTTCTTAACTGTATTGTTTGTTTTGTTGTTGAATTTCTTGAGCTATTATAGATTCCAGATATTAACCCTTTTTCAGTTGCATAGCTTGCAAATATTTCCTCTCATTCTGTCAGCTGTCTCTTCACTTGGCTGATTGTTTCTTTTGCAGTGTAGAAGCTTCTCAGTTTGATGTAATCCCATTTCTCAATTTTGACTTGATTGCCTACGCTGTAGGGTTTTTTTTTTTTCAAGAAGTATTTGCCTATGCCAATGTCCTGCAGTTTCCCCAATATTCTCTAATAATTCTACAATATCAATATGGGTGATCTGTGAACCTGCCTGCCCTTCCCATGCAGAAGTTTGAGAAAGCATGGCACACTGCCTCCCAGGAGGGACCCTGCAGCCTGGCACATTTCTCCCCACTCCTTTCTTCTGCCAATCAGGTAAAGTGCTCTAAGGGTGGCCCAGGCCCACCTGGAAAGCTGTCCTATCTGACCTTCAAGATGATTGGAGAGGCATATTGGCACCAGTGTTGGGTCTGTCCTCTAGAGTTAATGTTCCCATGAATTAATTACACCTCTTCTGCCTTCCCTTTTAAAGTGTAAGTGGTTGTAAATAAAGATGGACGTATTCACCAAAGTCTGTCCCTGGTGCTTTTTGTGGAAGAACACTGTTGCCCAACTCTCTCTGATGGTGCAACCTTGCAGGACAAGTCCACAGTATCAGGTGACAGATTTAGTTCTTTGATTCATTTTGAGGGAATTTTTGTGTAATGTGTAAGATGGGGCTCTAGTTTCATACTTTTGGATGCAGAGATCCAGTTTACCCATCACCATTTGTTGAAGAGACTTTCCTTGTTCCACGGATTAATTTTAGCTCCTTTGTCAAAAATAAGTTGGTAGGACATGAATGGATTGATTTCTGGAGTTGCTATTCTGTTCCATTGAGCTAGCTAATGTATATATTTTTGTGCCACAACCAGGCTGTTTTGATTATAATTTCTCTGAAGTATGTCTTGGAATCTGGTATTATTATGCATCCAGCTTTGTTTCTGTTATATAACATTGCTTTAGCTTTTCGAGGTCTCTTGATGTATTAGCATCATTTTTTTCTAGATCTGAGAGGAATGTCATTGGTATTTTGGTTGAGATCACATAGAATTTGTAAATTGCTTTCAGTAGTGTGGACATTTCCATGATCTTGATTCTTCTAATTATTGCACATGGAGGATTTTTTTTTATGTCTTTGTCTCTTTCTTTAATATTTTATAATTTTCATCATAGAGATCATTCAGATCCTAGGTTAAATTTATTCCAAGGTATTTAATTCTTTTTGTAGCTATTGTAAATAAGGTTGATCTTAAAAGTTCTTTTTCAGCCATGGCATTGCCTGGGTATACAAAGGTTATTCATTTTTGTGTGATAATTTTTATATCCTGCTACTTTACCAAACTCTTTTATGAGTTACAGTAGTCTCTTAGTGAAGTCTTTTAGTTCTTGTATGTATAGAATCATGTGATCTGTAATTAGGGATTGTTTGATTTCCTCCTTTCTTTCTTTCTTTTTTTTTTTTTTTTTGACAGGCAGAGTGGACAGTGAGAGAGAGAGACAGAGAGAAAGGTCTTCCTTTGCTGTTGGTTCACCCTTCAATGGCCGCCACGGCCAGCGCGCTGCAGCTGGCGCACCGCGCTGATCCAAAGGCAGAAGCCAGGTGCTTCTCCTGGTCTCCCATGGGGTGCAGGGCCCCAGCACTTGGGCCATCGTCCACTGCACTCCCTGGCCACAGCAGAGGGCTGGCCTGGAATAGGGGCAACCAAGACAGAATCTGGCGCCCCGACCGGGACTAGAACTTGGTGTGCCGGCGCCGCAAGGCAGAGGATTAGCCTATTGAGCTGCGGCTCCGGCTTGATTTCCTCCTTTCTAATTTGTATCCCTTTGATTTTTTTTTTTTTCTTGCCTAATGGTTCTGGCTAAAATTTCCAAGACTATATTGAATAGCAATGGTGACAGTGGGCATTCTTGTCTTGTTCCATATCTCTATGGGAATGCTTCCAACTTTTCCCCATTCAATAGGATGCTGGCCATGGTGTCTTATATATTGCCCTGATTGTATTGATGAATATTCCTTTTATATCCAATTTGCTTATAGTTTTCATCATGAAAGGATGTTGTATTTTATCAATGCTTTCATTTCTCTGCATCTGTCAAGATAATCCTATGGTTTTTGTTCCTAATTTTGTTAATATGATATATCACATTTATGGGCTTGTAAATGTTGAACCATCCCTACACACCAGGGACAAATCCTACTTGGTCTGGGTAAGTGATTTTTCTGATGTGTTGTTGGATTCAATTAGCTGATATTTTGCTGAGGATTTTTGCATCTATGTTCATAAAGGATATTGGTCTATATAGTTCCCTTACTCTGTTGTGCCTTTTTCTCATTTCATAATTAAGGTGATAGAGGCTTCATAGAAGGAGTCTGAGAGGATTCATTTCCTTTCAATTGTTTTGAATAACTTGAGAAGATTTGGAATTAATTCTTCTTTAAATTCTTCTTCAAATGTCTGGTAGAATTCAGCAGTGAAGCTGTCCGGTCCTGGGCTTTTCTTTTTTGGGGGAGAGTATTTATTATTGACTTGATGTCCACCTCAGCCATTGATCTGTTTAGGTTTTCTATGTCTTCATGACTCAATTTTAGTAGATTATATGAGTCCAAGAATCTATCCATTTCTTCTAGGTTTCCCAATTTGTTGGCATACAACTCTTGTTAGCAATTCCTGATGATTCTTTTTATTTCTGTGTTTTCTGTTGTTATATTTCCTTTTTAATCTCTGATTTTGTTGAATTGGGGCTTCTCCCTTTTTTTGGTTAGTTGGGTCAATGATGTATCAATTTGGTTTATTTCTTCAAAAAACTAGCTCTTCATGTGACTGATATTTTATGTTTTTTGTTTGTTTTCAACTTTGTTTATTTCTTCTCTAATTTTAATTATTTCTTTCCTCCTACTAATTTTGAGTTTTGGTTTGTTGTTGTTTTTCTAGGTCCATGAGATGCATTGATAGCTCATTTATTTGATACCCTTCTAATTTCTTCATGTAGGCACCAATTGCTATATAGTTCCCTCTTAATACTGCTTTTGCTGTATCCCATATGCTTTTATATTTTGCTTTGTCATCTTCATTCATTTACAGAAATGTTTTGATTTCTCTTTTGATTTCTTCTATGACTCACTGTTCATTCAGGAGCTCATTGTTAAGTCTCCATGTGTTTGTATGTGATGTAGAGATTCTTGAGTTGTTGATTTCCAGCTTCATTCCATAGTGGTCAGATAAGATGCATGGAATCATCTTTTTTTTTTTTTAATTTGCTGAGACTTGGTTTATGGCCTAGCATGTGCTCTATCCTAGAGAAAGTTCCATGTACAGATGAGAAGAATGTGGAGTGATAAGTTCTATAGATATAATTTAGGTCCATTTGGTCCATACTGTCAATTATCTTTGTTATTTCTTTGTTGATTCTCTCTCTGTGTTCAAGAATATGAATGTTTTGAATCCTTGGCTGTCATGTAAGAAGTCTTGTTGGGCATCCCACTGTGCTAGAGCCACTGTGAAGGAAGACTACCTGGAATCAAAATGAGATACCCAAGAAGCCTAAATGTGGGATATGGCAAACCTGAGGGCTAGACACAGCCATCTGCTTTTCCAGAAACATGTGTTATCTATTATGTTATATATTATATATTATGGGGTGATATGTGACTGGTTTATTGAACCCATTCATTTTCTATATATTTCTACTGATTCAGTGATTAAACTCTATTTATTAATGAGCCCAAATCCATCTATGAAAAAGTTAAATTATGAGATCAAAAACTAAAGACTTGAAGGGCATAGGTACCATATTTTTCTTCAAGAAAAATAAAATATCAAAGTATTTCATTCAATCATCAAAGACTTCTTAGAAGTTTTGTGATTTTTACTTATAACAAAGCCCTACTGTCATTTGGAAGAGATGAAGCATAAATTCACTGGACATAATTCTGTGTCATTTCAAAGCCCTTTCATTCATACAATTTTATCCAAACTCCACTGCAGTCCTCTATAAGATTAAAGAAGGTTTTATTTCCACTCATAAGATGAAAACACTGAGATTCAGAAATGCTACATGGGAATTTGTTCAAATCCCACTTTCTGTACAACCACCATGACAAGGTCAAATCTCTTCTGCATGTTTATAAAACACATTCCTCTCCATCGTGGTGCTGAAAATATTAATAATTTGCATGTATTTGTATAATTTAGTTACATATTAAAATTTTTCTTCCCTGAAAGTTTTTCTATTTCATTGAGGCTGCTTTTACTCAAAAGTGTGATCCCCAACACTTCCCACATGTCTGGTTTATTTGAGTCTGAAGTGACATTTTATAAATTAATTCATACTCTCCATAGTAATGAAATAGTACCCTCAAATTGCTAAATATCTGAGGTGAATCTGTACCTTGCATAAAAGTGGATGTGTGTTTCAAAGAGTGTTTCTATTTGTTTGATTATTTTTTATTTTTCCAGCAAATACTTTTAATTTCCTCCTAAGACCACAATAAATACTTCAGAAAATAGAAAACTGAATGGGATATGCAATCATGTTTTGGGGGGTCCTTATAATCAATTTAAATAGACTAGAAAATCGTCAATTTTTGAAATGTGAAATTACAACAGATGATTAAATTCTGAAAATATTGTGCAGATAATTAGTTCAATTAGACATTCATTAAAGATTGAAGTGATTAGACGAAGTTTTACAGAAAAGGCCAGACAAAATGGACTCACTGGAGAAACTGAATATATGACTAGGGCAACTAATGGGTAGATGGCAATGCAGTGGAAGAGGGAATGTGGTAACAGTGATGGAGAGGTGGGTAATGGCCAGATCATTAATGCCCTTATGTTCTTTTAATCCTAAAACCTATCAGACAGAATGGAATAATTTTCCTGTTAGTACATTATCCTAGAAATAATGTAGATACAGAACAGGAAAAGGAAGGGTGAAAATGATCCTGTCAATCAGAGTGGACAAAACATATGCAAAGTATAGAGGTTGGGTCTTGCAAATTCTCTCTGCTGGATTTTGCCCTAGCTTTTTTCTTGGGAGATCCATAGGGATCCCTTGAAAGGACTTTGTTATTTAAGCCAGTGGACATGAAGTAGGCTTGAGATACGAGTTATTTACAAAAATTATATGAAATAATTTCATAACTTTAACAATCGGTATGGTCATACCTGTACATGCTGATTGAATCATCCTGTATAGGACAAATGTTTTTTGACTTTTTAGCAAGTTTCTTCCTGTACTCCCACTCCAACATTTCTTGACTTGTAACACATTGATGCCACCAATTTTTTTCAGTGTTTGTTCCTCTAATCCAAGTCCTCATTTTCTTCTTAACAAGTTTGTATTTCCTTCAATGGCCCAAGATTAAAATAACCCCTTTGCAAGGTCTGAGTTGCAATGTAGCAGATTAAGCTGCCAGATACAATACTGGTATTGTATCCAGCTTCTCCACTTTCAATCCAGCTCCCTGCTAATGTGCCTGGAAAAACAGCTGATGATGGTCTGAGTGCTTGGGCCCCAAAACCTGTGTGGGAGACTCATTGTAGCCATTTGGGGGGAATAAAGCAATGGAAAGAAGATTCTCTCTTTCTCTCTCTCTCTCAAACTCCACCTTTCAAATACGTAAATGAATCTTTTAAAAATCCCTTTGGACATGTACTCTATTTTATAGAATACTATACAGAAGTAAAAAAAAAAAATGAAATCCAATCATTTGCAACAAAATGGGGGAATCTGGAAAACATCATTCTGACTGAAATAAGCCAGTCCCAAAGGGACAAATATCATGTGTTCTCTCTGATTGGTGACAACTAACTGAACACCTAAAAGGAAACCTGTTGAAGTGAAGTGGACACTGTAAGAAACAATGTCTTGAGGAACAACTTATTATTTTATTCCTTTTAGTATTTCTTTGTTCTATTAATACCATTGGTTGAACTCTTTAATTAACACACAATTATCCTTAGGCATTTAAAATTAACTGAAAAGTGATCCTTGTTAAACAGAAGAGTGGGAATAAGAGAGGGAGGAGATGTACAGTTTGGCACATGCTCATTCGGACTTACCCCTGATGGCAAAGCTAGAAACGTGCCAGGGGATTCCAATTCAATCCCATCAAGGTGGCATGGGCCAATGCCATCTTACTTGTTAAAGTGATAAGTTTATGTTTGTAATTGATCAAAAAGATAGGAATAAGTGTCAAATGGATTACATAAATAAAACCAATGTCTGCAAATAATAATTAATAGAATTAAAAAGGAGAGAATGATCCTACATGAGAAGCAGGATACACAGCAGATTCATAGAGTGGCAAATGCCCTAAACAGAACTCTAGCCTCAGAATCAGCCCTTAAGGCATTCGGATCCAGCTAAAAAGCCCATGGAAGTTTCACAGACATGGAAAGCCAAAACACTGTGGCAAAAAAAAAAAAAATATGACCTAAATGAAAGATCTCTGTGAGTGAGATCCCAGCAGAAAGAATGGGCCATCAAAGAAGGAGGTACCTTTCTCTTATGAGAGGAGAGAACTTCCACTTTGAATATGGCCTTGTCAAAATAAATCAGAGTTGGCAAACTCAAGAGGCTTCCATAGCCTTGGCAACTCATGACAAGAGCCTCGGGTGATTACTGACGCCATAAATAAAGTGTCAATTGTTAAATCAACAATGGGAGTCACTGTGCACCTGCTCCCCATGTAGGATCTCTGTCCTTAATGTATTGTACTAGGCAAATTAACAGTAAAACTACTACCCAAACAGTACTCTATACTTTGTGTGTCTGTGTGAGTGCAGTCTGTTGAAATCTTTACTTAGTATATACAAAGTTGATCTTCTGTATATAAAGATAATTGAAAATGAATCTTGATGAAGAATGGGATGGGAGAGGGAGTGGGAGATGGGATGGTTGCGGGTGGGAAGGAGGTCATGGGGAGAAAAACCGCTATAATTCAAAAGTTGTGCTTTGTAAATTTATGTTTATTAAATAAAAGTTGAAAAAAAATTTAAAAAATCCCTTTGCACATGCTGTCACCTCTTTTTCCTCCCTCCTCCTCTGGAAGAACTTACATGGTGAAATCCTTACCAATATTGATCACCAATCTCTTAACTACTTTCTCTGTATTTAAGCAGCTAAATGTATCAGGTGGAAAAACACAATCATCCTAATTTGTCAGACTTTAAATTCAGTCATAAATGCATTACCTGTGCTAGAAAGATCTATAATAGGTCCCAAATTGATTTACTCTTCCATTCTACAATACTACTAAACACTCCACACATTTTCTTCTCTACTCTAAGTTTCAAAACCCCTATCACCTTCCTATTTTCTGATGATGCCCTTACTTCTCACTTCATTGTTAACTAAAAATGTACAGCAAAGTTGTATGAAGTTACATTGTCCTTGAAAATTCCTTGGAAGTTTCCATACTGGTGACTGTCATACCTTCTCTTAAGAAGTATATTGTAACCAGTTTCTCCTCCAGAATTATAACTGTTGGTTTAGTTTAGTAACAGATATAGCCTGCCTTAACAATCCATATTGTACCAAAACTGCCTGGGATTTTTAGGCATACTTTTCAAAGCTAGTTTCTCATACTATGAAAGATACATGGGAAATGACTTCCTCTGGGGAAAGGGAAAATTCATCTCCCATCTCCCTCTTACTCTAGGCATAAGCTCTTTAAATGGAATGGTAGGATGAATGGTTATACTATATAAATATACTATATAAATATGCATCCTTAAAGTATCTCATTTTTTGGATAGTAGGAGCTGCTGAGTATGATATGTTAATACTCATGATATAACAGATATGTGATATAATTCCACTGAAAAATATGGTACATTTTCTGTTTCTTATTAAAATTTATAGTCCACTTAAACTGTTTATCATAATACCTGGCAAATAGCAAACAATAAATATTAGCTACTGTTAGCAGTAATGTTAATATTCAAGAGTTTATGTTTCAGCCAAGTGGAAAGGACATATGTATATGAAGATAAATGGTGGTAAATGCTAAATAACTATTACAGGTGCTTAGGACAGAGAAGGATTACCACCAGCTACATCCTCAATAACTGTTTTTGAAATGTTATGCATAAAAATGCATGCTAGGACAAGAAGGATAAAGCCAGCAGCTGTGAACCCAACATTCAGATAAAATACAGAACAAAATTAGAGGTAATTTCCAGACTATTTCCAGGAAAATAAAACACAAAATTAAAGTTTATATGCATATGCTTTACCATTTACAAGAAATGTTCACCTTTATTATCCCATTGAGGCCTCATGAAATTTAGTGGATGGAGAGGCAAATCATTCCTATTGTCATTTTATTAATGGAGAAACTTCCCATTAATAATATGGTGACTTTCTTAGCCTCCTTTCTGCTCAGCAGTAAGGTCTAAAGAAGAGCTATGCAGTGTTTCTCTCACTCTAAACCCAATACCCTATGCAACTGTATTCTTCCTGTTTTGCCTGAAATAATAATTCAAATAAAATAAGCTGTACTGTGATAGTGTCAGGCCTAATATATTGCTTAAAGTGCTTTGTTCTGTTGACAAAGTCCATTTAAAAAGAATGAGAAAATCTTTAAAAGTGATGCAACCATCAATAGTGTTTTTCCATTAAGCAGACACGCTGGTATCATCTTAATTCAAATATTTGTAAGCAGAAAGAGATGCTCATTTTTATTCACAAAGCCTTTCCTATCCCATCTGGCACAAGCAATTTCCTTTTGTTTGCCTTTAAACTGTGTTATAAAGAAATTAATTTTACCCTGAGGGCTTTCACTAGGAATCTCACAACTTTCATTCTGGTTATTTCTCAATTCCATCATCAGTAACAAATTGTTCATGTGGGGGGTACTGTTTTGTCAATTTTTCTAGTTTAGTCCATTAGACTTTCATTAGGTCTTGCCAACCACTAATACAATTCTTTGTTTTCTTTCCAAAGTTGTCAATAGATACTATAATTACTTTATCATAATAACACACTTTACATTACTGTGTATTAATTAATAACCTCTTCAAATTACTTTATAATGAGAATTATATGAACTGTCACTTAGCCAAGTGGTCGAATGAAAAAGGAATCAATTTAAATAAATGTATGTGATTAATAACTTTAAAAATATGAACTTTGTAATTGTTTAACCATAATTCTCACAGAGTGTTCTCTAAGAACACTAGAAATAACCTTAACTTCCTAAAGATCAATGGTCCTTGGAAAATAAAATCAAAAAGTTAGAAAAATCCTAACATTTTTATTAATTCCTTCTTGATGTACCACTTTTAAATTGGGCTCAGACTTTGCAGGAATATAAAGAGCAGCTGCTTTATGATTTTATATTTTCCAGATTCAAAAAAAGCCATAATCTAAAAATGTCACAATATCAGTAACTACCACTTATTTAACAAGTTCTGTGCAGTGAGCAGACTTCTAGGTTTTTTCACATGAGACACAGTTTCTCACTTAAATCTCAAATCAACCCTAGAAGGACAATACATTGTAAGGAAAATAATCCTCACCAAAGTTATTTACTAAATGTTATAGCGTTAGTGAGTAGTGGATTCAAAATAAGAACCTCACTCCTGCTCTCTTTCTTTTTTTCTCTCCTCATTTCACTATCTTCGGATAAGAACTTAGTGATGGTGCGACTACCATGTTATAAAATCACAAAAGAACCACTGCCTCACTTTTCTTGACTACTGCTGCTCAGAAAATCCCAGCCTAAAATATTAGTCAAAGAAAACCCCATACTCCCTGGGCTCACTATCTCTCCAACACAAATAGTCTTCTGAACATCCTGGAGGTAATGCCATCCTTAACATTCCTTTCCACAAATCACCAGGCATTACTGAGACATTTGGCCAAAATTTCCAAATGTCATTGTCCATTAAGCTTAGAGTGACTGCTGTTCAAACTCTTCCTGCAGTGTCTTTGGAGAAATGACTCAAGATATCACATCCAATCTTCCCATCAGATAAATATGCATTTTTGAGATCTAACTCCATGTCACATACTAAACTAGGAAACAGGAATAAGTAGATTAAGGCATATTTTCTGCCCTCAGAAATTCTAGTGGAGAACACATAACTCATTTTAAGGGGGTAAAGAACAAAGTAAAAATTTATTTGGAGAAAGATGGCAAAAATAAAATGTGTTTCTTAATGGAAATGTCTAATACTCAACATTGTCAGAGGTAAAAGAATGCTCTGCCTGGTTTGTTGTGGGGTGATGGCTGTGGTAGGATCTTAGTACAGGCCGTAGTGTTCACATATTTAAAATACTTTCTGCCAGCCCTGCAGCTCACTAGAGTAATCCTCCACCTGCGGTGCCAGCACTCTGAGTTCTAGTCCCAGTTGGGGTGCCGGTTCTGTCCTGGTTGCTCCTCTTCCAGTCCATCTCTCTGCTGTGGCCCAGGAAGGCAGTGGAGGATGGCCCAAGTGCTTGGGCCGTGTACCTGCATGGGAGACCATGAGGAAGCACCTGGCTCCTGGCTTCAGATCAGCACAGCGCGCTGGCCGTAGTGGCCATCTGGGGGGTGAACCAATGGAAGGAAGACCTTTCTCTCTGTCTCTCTCTCTCTCACTGTCTAAACTCTGCCTGTCAAAAAAATTTTTCTCTAGAAGTATTTGTCAAAAATAGAATTAAGAAAGCATCTTCAAATCAGTGGTCTCTAGCAATTTATCTACTTAAACTCAATTTCCTAATCAAAAAAATTAATGGCTCTACTTTTCACATGTGTGATCCTGGAATGACAAAATGTATGTTATGTGTTTAGCATGATATATTTCACATATTTTTGAGGAAAAATGTGCACATGTAAACATAACTAGTACTTAAATTTGAAAGGCACATATAATTTACCTTTGCAGATTCTGACAATGTAGGATACAGGACGTCAGACTGTTTTGACAATTATTCTAGGTGACCATATCCTATATGCTTTCATAAAGAAAGAAATAGAACATCAGAAATACTAGTTTGTATAATCCTATGATTGACAATTTTCCAAAAATGCTTGTTTGGATGATGATCCAAATAAATATCATAAGGCTATTGTGAATTCTTCAAGCTGGAAGACCTCACGTATGCATAATAAACCTATCAGTTCTTACATGCTGATCTGAGTGGATTGTGGGCAGCTACATTGTGGATTTCTCACAACAGAGATCATGACCTCTATCTTTGAATCTTCAGTGTCATTCAATACTTAGTGCCTGAATCACAGCTACTCAATAAATGCTGGTATAAGAGAAATTTATAACTTTTACCCATTTAAAAATTATAAATTTTACTTTTTGATATGTACATTTAGGATACAATTTAAGTTTCCAGTCACAACACAATATTGAAAATTACTGAGAGAATCACAAAACTGGAGAAAATTATTTAATTAGTGTCAAGTTGAATTCATGAACACCATGACCAGAAGCCGCTAACAGATATTCACCAGCACCCTGTAATTCTTCTGCATATTGCTCCAAGAAGATTATTTCTGTATTTTCTGCTCAGCTACTTTATATTGCTTTTCATTCTCTCCAACAACTTAATTATTTTGCCTCGTAGTTCACAGATAAACCAGAAGTGATAGTAGAGGGAGTCCTTTTTCCTAACACCAAATCAAAAAACCTACCTGACTGCATCCACATTCTTGTGCTCTTCAGATGTGATGGGGAAGATATCTCCCTCCCAAAACCCAACTAAGGCTGTTCCTTCTCATGTAGTACATCTTCTTTAGCTATTCACCTTTTAAGGTGTCTGCTTTCTGATTATTCTCGCTCTCTTCTTTATCTTCAGCTTTCACTTCTATACAAAATTTTTTCCCACTAGCCTGCAAACACTGTCTACTGAAGCCCATTTTGATATTTCCTGACTTCCTCTTTTCTGTTATACCATGTCCCTGTTGCCTTTCCTGGTCAAGCTTCTTACAAGCATTGCCAACTCACATCAGCTAAACTTGTGCCAGCTGTTCTCTCTTCAGTTCACTGCTGCTTAGTGTTCACCTCTACCATTTCTCTACAACTGTCCTTGTTGAAATCTCCAGACTCCCATGTTTTCTGCTCTTTCCTTCATGAAATCCTCTTCTTCCTGGGCATCCACAATACAACCGTGTCCTGACTTTTCTCCTCTCTGTGTACTCTTGCTGAGCTTTCTTATTCCTCCTTTTACCATCTTCTCTCTATCTCATTTGTTGGGTGATCTCATCCATTCCCAAGACTTAATTGTCATATATATGCCAACAACTCTGCAGTGCATATCTGAAGTCCCACTTTTCTTCCCATCTTTGACCCCATGAGTCTAAACTCACTTAATATATAAAATCTAAGTGCATGTTTTGCCCCCTTAAGATTTATTCTTCCCTCTACCTTTCCCAATTCAGCAAAAGGGAAGACCATCCATCCAAGTGCTCAAGCCACAAATCTAAATGTCATTTTACTCTCTCCCTCTTGCTCATATTTTGCATTTATACTCTGCAAGTATTTTGAACTCTACTTTAAAATCTGTCCCTCTCTCTCCTTCTTCACTGTCAGCACCCTGGTCCTCCATTTCCCACTTGTATTACTGCAGTAACTGTCCTACTGAGGCACTATACTCTTATTTTCCCTTTGGCCTCCAATACATTTGTCACACATCAGCCAGTGATCAGATTATGAGATTTCTCTACTTAAAACTCTTCTGTGTGACTCCATTTCATTTATAATGAATACAGATTTGCCTGATGGTCTACATGGAGAGCCAAAATATTTTTTTACATCTCCTGACTCACTTCTAGCCACTCTCTGCCTTACTCACTACACTCGTTCGAAAAAGTCTCCATTCAGTAATTGAAATCACAAAGCTCATTGCCATTACAAAGCCTCTTGTCTTCCCTGAAATGTTCTTCCCTGTGCTCCTTAAGTGGCTAAATCCTCAAATATTGCTTTCTCTAAGAGAACTTTTAGTTATTAACTTACTATCATAGTAAACAGAGTTACATAGTTCCCATTAATCATCATTTAAGAAAACCTTTAACAGCCTATTTTTCATGTGTGATGTTTGTTGATCAGATTAATCATGGGACTTTCATGTTACCAATCCTGTGATCATTTCTTAATCCTCTAGCTCATTCTATCAGTAGCATTTGACACACTTTATTAGACTCTCTTACTTGAAACATCTCGCTTAGCCTCCAGACTATGGAATGCTGGAGCCCACTTTATTTTATCCTTCAATTTACAATGAGTTTATTGGAACATAATCCTAAGTCAAGAAGTATATGCACAAATATCTCTCTCTTCCTCCCTTCTCTCTCACTGTCTTTCCTCTCCCATTCAAGATCCTTCACCTATGACCTCTTCTTCACCCATATATAAAAACCTATCCCAAAAACTTCACTTTTTAAGCCAGCTGTTTTATTTTAATTATTTAATTTTTCATCAAATCTTTGCATAACTTTCCTCTCATTTCAAAAATATGTTCTGTTCACTTCTGCATGCTAAAACCCTTTAATCCACCCATCCCAGGCATTAGCTTCTTATGAGGGTTTCTCCATTATTGGAATAGATATTATCCTTTTCTCTAAACCCATATTGTGAAAAGTTCACATTTCTCTCACAATACTGACATGATCCCACTCTATAGTTTTTTGTACAGTTCCAAACCTTTCCCCTACACTTACTCTTCTTGATATGATTTAGACACCTGACGCAGGATTTTCCATATTCAGTAAATAGTTGTTAAGTTGATGATTTGAAAATATTTCATAATCTGTAGTTGTTAGTGAGTTAAGTAATATGTTATTATCATTTTAAAGCCTCATACTTTATTGTGTTCATTCTTGAAATCACTATTTTAAAACAGAAAAGAGAAAAGCATGATTAATTAATAATTAACACTTTTTTAAGTTGGCGAACACATGCTTCAAATAATGCAATACATATTTTTGCATTCATTTGCTCTCGGTAAGTGGTTAGCCATGATGATTTTTTTGGCAGAGTATTTCTACAACATATAGCAGATACTTTAGAGATCATTGGAAGCTTGCCACATATGATGCCAAATTCAAAATCTCATTCTTTATTGAATTAAAAAGAATAGTAGGAAAACAAAGAAACATGTATTAGTTTATGATGATACTTCTTACTCAGATGAAGGATGGCTCTATCATGGAAATATTTCAACCAGACCTGAGATTCTACTAGTCCTGTTCTGGTTCATATATTTTAAAGAATTAGATTAGCAGAAGGAGAAAGGAAGAGTGAGTCAGTATAGAAGTTCCATTGATTCAGTGGTTGATATAAGTCAAGCACCATGCTAAGACCTTTTTGAGCATTTTCTTATTTTACCCACAGACAAATCTCACAAAGTAATTATTTTTATCTGTTTATTAATGAGAAATCAGAAGCACAGAATAGCATCCATGAAAACAACTAAGAAATGATGGAGCCAAAATTTGAATACAGGTAATTTGTTAAGTCAACCTAGCTAACCCTCACCAAATATATAGATACCTTAATACTTTGGACTGAGTATCAAAAATTATATTGAGTAACAAAATTTTTAGGATATAAACTAAGGAATTCACAAGACAGTAGAAGAGGCAAATATTAATAAAAAATAGAATTTAAAGGAAAATCCAATAAGACCACAAGGGATTCAGAAATGAGAACTACAACATCTGCATGTAGATTCCCCTACTGGGTCTGGATATGAATAGCTTATTTATAAAGTGAGTACAGAAAACTTCAGCAAGAGAATGCAAAAAGCAAGCGAGACAGGCAAGGGCAAAACGTCACTAGTACATTGATACCAATAGTGCACAGAATCAACAAACAATGCATTAATAAACAGAAAATACTATGGACAACCGATGCTTGATTCTGCTAGGAATCTGAGAACTTGTGTGGAATGCACTGAAAATTGCCCCATCTCGGGGACAGAAAAGTTGCTATATTTAGCCCCTGTTATCTCTCATGGTTTGAAGTTTATCTCCGAAGAGTGATAAATCCTGAGCACTTTGGGGCTTCCCTGCATTCACACACTGGCGCGGGGCGGGGGGGCAGTCGGGGTAGGGGGGTGTCTCAGGCAGAGAACCAGAGATGCCAACCTTGTGGTGGGAAACTGGACTGCATATGCCCCTATCCACAACTCAGGGGAAATGGGATGAGCAACAACATAATCAAATATTCATGAGAAAGGAGATAATGTCTAAGGAATAACAAAGGAAGTAGAGCTGGTTTTGGTTTCACAGTGAGGATGAGGCTTGCACTGGGCATTGAAGGATGGGTAGAATTTAAGCCAGATGGCTATTCCAAGAGGTACGAAAGAGAGGCAGAAAAAACAATTGAGTTTTGCTCAATTGCAACCCACTCTGACAACCTCAATTAAAATTTTAATTCATCTCTCCCACCATTCTTATCATCCTGTCCCTTGCCCTACTTGGTCAAATTGTTTTCCATGGCAATTTTTAGTACACAGTATAATTTGCTCATTTATTATATTTATTGTTCTTTGTCTATACTACTGCCCCCATAATGTAAGTTCCAGTCAGTAGGTCAGAATGTTTTTCTGTTTCATTCATTGAAGTATCCTGAGTGCCTACAATAGTGCTTATACTCCAGAGTTGATTGATAAATATTTATGAAATAAAAGAACTTAATTCTTGAGCCCTTGAGTTGCTGAAATGCTATCTACAAGTTTAATGAAGATGGAAAATCTGAAAAGGAAGTATGAGAAAAAAAGTAATGAATACAGTTTGGTTCCCAGTTAAGGTGCCTGTGAGACACGTAGACATGTTTCAGTATCCTGGGGAAGGACGAAGGGCAAGGAATCGATGTTGTGTTCTGTTCGCGCCAGTGTCTTTGCTGTTCAACTTGATATTCAACATCATATATTCGGTACATTTTTAAGGATCTTTTTCCTCAGGAAATCATCTATATTTATAGTATTAATATACTCTGGCAGGCACAATAATCTCACATTTTTCTGGCATCATCTATCCTCGGGGGCCTCTAGGCTTTTGCGCTGAGAAGTTATTTCTCTTGTAGTTTTGCATTTACTTCCCTAAACTGAGAGCATCTGTCACAGAACCTGATTCTGCTTGGCAACTCGCGCCTGCTCAACAGTCCTCTCAACATCACTGCCAAACTCAGAAACTGGCTTTCCCTGGGACTCAGTCTTCTGCCACCACATGTCACAGGATCCTCCTCTGTGCATATCTGGGTGGAACAAAGCCTTTAGACTCTGTGTCACAGGGAGTCTTAAAAGCAAGATTATCTTTTTAGAACTGGCACTCATGCTAGTCTGTTGATGATCAGATTAGATGTAAGGAAATTGATATGATGGCCAATGTTTGTTTCTGACCTTAAATTTACAACTGCCTCCAGCTGATCAAATGAAATTCACTTGTATGGATTGCAACAACTTGAAAATGTTCTCAGTTGTGTTGAAGTTTACCTTTGTGCTAATGATGGAGAAATGCTTTGTTAAGCAAATTAATAGAGCTAAACCTTTGTGAACAGGATGCTTAAAGTTTATAACTAATTCAAAGAAGAAATTACTTTCAGGAAACCTCAAGTACTTTAGAAGCATCATTTGCATATAAAAACCTGGGATGATAGGCTAATTACAGTTGTTTTTATTTATTCACTGAATCTACTTATCCAAAGCATTCCCTTAAACTACAATTTCACATTCTATTATCCAGTCCCTTGAAAGTAAGAAAAGTGAGTTTTTAAAATTATTCAGTAATTTAGATTCATCTATAGGGTGCTTCCATCCAATGAATGAATTTACCAGCATTGTATTTACCAGTCATGAAGCTCCATCATCAGATTAAAATGTCAAATGAGTGACAAGTATTTGATCTGGTATGTAAAGTACTGCTTGGATACTCAGGTTTCTCTTCAGGTCATATAAACCTTGTCCTTTACATTGTACAACAACAGTCAGCACAAGAGCTGATCAAGTTACTGTTTCTCATAGTGTCCATTTCACTTAAATAGGTTTCACCTTTGGTGCTCAATTAGTTGTCACCGATCAGGAGAACACATGATATTTGTTCCTTTGGGACTGGCTTAATTCACTCAGCATGATGTTTTCCAGATTCCTCCATCTTATTGCAAATGACTGGATTTCATTGTTTTTGACTGCTGTATAGTATTCTATAGAGTACATGTCCCATAATGTAATACTTTATCCATTTTAGTAATTTTTTTATTCTAGTACTATTGGTTGAACTCTGTAATTAACAAACAATTATTCTTAGGTGTTTAAATTTTAACTGAAAAGTGATCCCTGTGAAATATGAGTGGGAATAAGAGAGGGAGGAGATGTACAATTTGGGACATGCTGAATCGGACCTGCCCCAAATGATGGAGTTAGAATTGTGCCAGGGAATTCCAATACAATCCCATCAAGGTGGCATGTACCAAGGCCATCTCACTAGTCCAAGTGATCAATTTCTGTTCACAATTGATCACACTGATAGGTCTAAGAGTCAAAGGGATCACACAAACAAGACTAGTGTCTGCTAATACTAACTGATAGAATCAAAAAGGGAGAGAATGATCCAACATGGGAAGTGAGATACACAGCAGACTCATACAATGGCAGATGTCCTAAATAGCACTCTGGCCTCAGAATCAGCCCTTAAGGCATTCGGATCTGACTCAAGAGCCCATGAGAATATTCTAGGCATGGAAAGCCAAGACACTCTGGGAAAAAAAGAAGACCTAAATGAAAGATCTCTGTGAGTGAGATCCCAGTGGAACGAATGAGGCCATCAAAGAAGGAGGTACCTTTCTCTGAAGGGAGGAGAGAACCTCCACTTTGACTATGACCCTGTCGGAATAAGATCGAAGTCAGCGAACCCTAAAGGCTTCCATAGCCTCGGCAACTCATGACTAGAGCCTATGGAGATTACTGAGGCCATAAACAAGAGTGTCAAATTGTTAAATCAACTTCAGGAGTCACTGTGTACTTACGTCTCACGTGGGATCTTTCCTTAATGTGTTTTCCAATGTGAAGTAATGCTATAACTAGCACTGAAACAGTATTTTACACTTTGTGTTTCTGTGTGGGTGCAAACTGATGAAATCTTTACTTAGTATATACTGAATCTATCTTCTGTATATAGATAATTAAAAATGAAAAAAAAATAAATCTTGTCCTTTTACTAAAGATTTCCATGGAGAGGAACAATTATGACTCTTAACCCAATTTTTTGAGGCCTCGAAGCTAATAACAGTTGTATAAAAAATAGGATAAAAATTAACAACAACAACAAAAAAGATAATGCTTGGGATGCCTGCATTGCATATCAGAGTGCTGGGTTCCAGTCTGGTTCCACTCCCAATTCTAGTTTTTTACTAGTGTGCACCCTGGGAGGCAGCAGGTGAGGACTCAAGTAATTGGGTTCTTGCCACCTGTGTGAAAGACCTAGATTGAGATTCTGGCTCCTGGGTCTAGCCTGGCCTAGTCCCTGCCACTGTGGCCATCTGGGGAGTAAGCTAGTAGATGATTATCTCTCTTTCTCAATCTCTCTCTTTCTCTCTCTCTCAAATAAATAAAAATAAATAAAAAATGTTAAATATATAAATGAATAAATACAATGTCAAATGATGAATTTTAAACCCCAACATCAATAAATTCCAAGTTTTACAGAGTTGTTTGAAAAGATAGAGTAAGCACTAAGTGAATGCTGCTTAAGCCAGATGCTACAGAGTCACTTTCTGGACTATAGCACACAGCAGGAGGGATTGTAGCCATGTTCTTATTGCAGGTACAGCAAGTATTTGAAGGGACCCTGTGCCTGTAGATGGTGGTAGAGCAAGCACATAAGAAGTTGCTACCTTACACTGATTTTTCTCCAAGTGCCTCGTTGTCTGACCAATGATGTTTCCATTGTTTTATTTCATACTGCAAACTTTAGTGTCCTAGTAAGTGCTAAAAGGTACTTATTATGACTATTGTGTAACTACTCCACTCTCTAATTCTGCCTCCACTCCACCTGGAATACATCCATAATTATCAACTTGACATGAGAGATTATTTAAAGAAAAGTGTGCAAAACATGTCTTTAATGTTTGTGCTAGTAATCAGTAATACTTTTAGTTTTCCTTAAGGCTAACTATGGTGTAACTGTAACACTACTTTTTGATACATGATATATTATAAAGATTCAGTGAATGAGGTTTCTACCAAGAATACTTATTAATCTCAATTTTTTCTTTACCATAATATTTTTAATTTACAAAGAAAATTGTTACAAACCCAAGACAGATGTGAAATTGAAATATATAGTGCGAACAATTACAGATTGGGACCGTTGGGCAGGATTATGGGAGTGGAGATTGGTTAGGCTTGCATGGCTAGTTGGTCAATTTTGTCTCTACCAAAATTAACCTACTAAACAATTGAACAAGGCAATTCAGTCATTTGTGTTTGGTTTAAACCCATCTTCATATAGTTATTTCTACCACCAAGACCCTTAAACAGTCCAGAGACTGTCTGATTCTCCAGATACATTTCTTGTCTCCTATAGAGTGTGGGGATAGAGATAACTGCTCTTCATAAACATTGGCAAGCCATTCTCTCATTGTTACCTACCCCATTAACGTCATACCTCCTTTTAGTGGTATATTATGCTTACAATTCTTTAGGCCTTTCCAAAATGCTATGAGAAAAAATGCACTTCCTGTTCGTAGTATCTGTCTCTCTGCAAGCCCTAATATTTGTATTTCTTCATTCTGCTCAGTCAAATATTATTACACCCCCTATTTTCATATCATACATTTTAGTTTAGATTTATGGATATCTTCCAGAATATGTGTTTAGAGCATGCATTTCTATGTCTCATTCTTTTTGTCCTGTATGATTTTCTATAGGGAAAGGGAATTGAAACCTGAAGCTGAGTGTTGATTCTTCAACACTTGAAGCTTATTAAGACAGAAGTGAGGGAAAGAGTATTCCAGAAAATGGGAATGATACTTTTTTATTTTTTAAAGGATTTATTTATTTGATCAGAATTACAGAGAGGGAGAGATATAGAGAGAGATCTTCAATTCTGAGTCACTCAGACATGGCCTCAATGGCTAGGGCTGGACCAGGTTGAAACGAGGAGCCAGGAGCTTCATCCAGGTCTCGCATGTAGGTAGCAGGGGCCTAAGCACTTGGGCCACCTTCTGCTACTTTTCCCAGGCCATTAGCAGGGAGCTGGATCAGAAGTGGAGCAAACAGGACATCAACTGGCACCTATATAGGATGCCAATATTGCAGGTAGCAGCATTACACAGGATGCCACAATACCAGCCCCAATATAGGGTTTATTTTTTTAAAGATTTATTCATTTATTTGAAAGGCAGAGTTATAGAGAGACAGAGGCAGAGACAGAGACAGAGACAGAGAGAGAGAGAGAGGTCTTCCATCTACTGGTTCACTCCCCAGATGACTGCAATGGCTGGAGCTGAGGGGATCCAAAACCAGGAGCCAGGAGCTTCTTCCTAATCTCCCACATTCATACAGGGGCCCAGGACTTGAGCTTTCCTCTGCTGCTTTCCAAGGCCATAGCAGAGAACTAGATTCGAAGTGGAGCAGACAGGACTCGAACCAACACCCAGGCAGGATGCTGTCACTGCAAGTGGCAGCTTTACCCATTATGCCATAGTGCCACCCCCCTGATATGGCTTTTAATCATTAATGAAAGTGTATATGTGGTAGACAGAATAACATTTCACCTCAAATAAGTTCATATCCTATTCCCTAGAACCTGTGAATATGTTACTATATGTGGTGAAAAGTACTTTAAAGACGTGATTAAGCTCAGCAGACTCCTAGAATGATATTCACTGTAAGTAACACTCTGACCTCAGAATCAACCCCTTAAGGCTTCCTGGTCTGGCTGAAAGGCCTGTGAGAGCATTTCAGGCATGGAAAGCCAATACTCTTTGGCAAAAATATCCTACATGAAGGATCTCTGTGAGTGAGACCCCAGTGGAAAGAAGGATCCATCAAAGAAGGATGTATTTTTCTCTGAAGGGAGGAGAAAACTTCCACTTTGCTTTTGGCCTTGTCCAAATACTTATGGAGTCTGTGGTCGTAAAAAGCTTCCATAGCCTTGGCAGCTCATTGCAAGAGCCTCGCATGATCACTGATGTCATAAATAAGAGTGTCAATTGTGAAATGAACTACAGAAGTCACTGTGCACTTACTCCCCATGTAGGACCTCTGTCCTTAGTGAGTTGTACTATGATAATTAACTGCAAAATTTATTCTCAAACTGTACTTTATATGTGTGTCTGTGTAGGTACAAACTGTTGAAATCTTCACTTAGCATAGAGTTGGTCCTCTGTATATAAAGTTAAACTAAAAATGAACCACAATGAAGAATGGGGTGAGAGAGGGAGTAGGAAGTGGGATGAGAGTCAGGGTGGGAGGGTAGATATGGGGAAAGAACCACTATATTCCTAAAGTTGTACCTATGAAAAATGCATTCATTAAATAAAAGCTTTAAGGCCACACAGCAGACTCATAGATGACAAATGCCCTAAACAGTTCTCTGGCCCCAGAATCAGCCCTTAAGGCATTCGAATCCAGCTAAAAAGCCCATGAGAGCATTTCAGGCATGGAAAGCCAAGACACTGTGGCAAAAAATGACCTAAATGAAGGATCTCTGTGAGTGAGATCCCAGTGGAAAGAAGGGGCCATCAAAGAAGGGGTTACCTTTCTCTGAAGGGAGGAAAGAACTTCACTTTGCTTACGGCTCTGTGTAAATACTGATGGAGTTTGTGGACTCAAAAAGCTTCCATAGCCTTGGAAGCTCACAAGAGCCTCAGGTGATCACTGACGTCATAAATAAGAGTGTCATTTGTTAAATCAACAACAGGAGTCACTGTGCACTTGCTCCCCATGTAGGACCTCTGTCCGTAATTTGTCATAATATGATAATTAACAGTAAAACTAGACTTCAAACAGTACTTTATACTTTGTCTGTCTGTGTGGTTACAATCTGTTGAAATCTTAGTACAGAGTTGATCTTCTGTATATAAAGATAATTAAAAATGAATCTTAATGAAAAATAGATGGGAGAGGGAGTAGGAGGTGGGATGGGAGTGGGGGTGGGAGAGTGGATATAGGGGGAAGAACTGCTATATTCCAAAAAGCTGTACCTATGAAATTTATTAAATAAAAGCTTTCAAAAACAGTTTTTTTTTAAAAAAAGAAGATGTGATTAAGCTAAGGATTTTCAGATGGGAAGATTATCCTGGTTGGCCTAATGTAATCTCAAGGGACATTATAAAGGAAAGAAGAAGGTAGAAAGGGAAAACTCAGAGAAGGAGCTATAGCATGTAGAGGTCAAAGAGGAGCATGGCTGAAGGACCCATACTGCTGGCTTTGAAGATGGTGGATTGGTTCACAAGTCCAGGAATGCAGGTGGCTTTGACAATGGTCAGAGAGGTAGGGATTGTAGCCTCCAGAGGAATGCAACCCTGCAAGCCCAGTGAAGGTTTCTGACCTCCAGGAAAATTCAAGAATAAATGCACTATTTTAAGCCACTAAGTTTCTGGCAGTTCTTCACAGCTATAGTGAGATGTGAGATACTGACACACTACATATAGAGGAAAATATGGGGAGAAAAGGTGAACATGTGGTGAGGTAGCAGACAGTGAAGGGTATGGTACATCAATTTAAGGGATTTAAACTTTATCCCAAGAGACAGAAATGGCTTTTTAAATCTATTTTTAATTAATTATTTATTTATTTGAATGTCAGAGTTACAGAGAGAGAAAGAGAGAGGTAAGGCAAAGATCTTCCATCTGTTCATTCCCCAACTGACTGCAGTGGCTGGGGCTGGGCCAACCTGAGGCCAGGAGCCTCATCCAGGTCTCCCATGTGGTGGCAGAGGTCCAGGGACTTGGGCCATCCTCCTCTGCTTTCCCAGGTGCATTAGCAGAGGACTGGGTTTGAAGAAGAGCAGCTGGGACTCAAGCCATTGCCTACATGGAATGCCAGTGCTGCAGATGGCTGCCTAACCTGCTACACCACAGCACTGGCCCCTATTTAAAGACTTTAAGAGGAGATTTCACAATTACTTTTGTACTTTAATACAACTACTCTAACAATAATTTAGATGGCAGATAAATTAGAGGGGGGGTCAATCCAAAAGCAGGTAATCAGTTTGAAGATTATCTCCATAATGCAGCCAAGAAATTCTAGTCCATTTGCAACCAGTAAAAATGGTAAAAATGTAATTAAGTTGAGGATATATAGAGGAAGTTGAGTGAGTGATTATATATGAAATATTGAATAAAAAATAGGATTCTAAATGGCTTTGTGATTGGCAGAAGGTTTTTATTTTTCTTAAAGACTACAATAGAAAATAAGGATTCGATTTGATAGAGGAGGAGCTCAATTTTAGATTTTTTTTGAAATTCTTTTTTTATTTATTTTTTATTTTTTAAAGCTTGTATTTAAAGAATATAAATTTCCAAAGTACAGCTTATGGATCACAATGGCTTCCCCCACCCCATAACTTCCCTCCCACCCGCAACCCTCCCCTTTCCCGCTCCCTCTTCCCTTCCATTCACATCAAGATTCATTTTCAATTCTCTTTATATACAGAATATCAGTTTAGTATATATTACGTAAAGATTTTAACAGTTTGCCCTCACATAGACACACAAAGTGAAAATACTGTTAGAGTACTAGTTATAGCATTAAATCACAATGTACAGCACATTAAGGACAAAGATCCTACGTTTTTTTTTTAAAAATTGATTAATTTTCTATGCAATTTCCAATTTAACACCAAGGGTTTTTTTTTTCATTTTCAATTATCTTTATATACAGAAGATCGATTCAGTATATACTAAGTAAAGATTTCATCAGTTTGCACCCACACAGAAAAACAAAGTGTAAAAATACTGTTTCAGTACTAATTATATCATTACTTCACATTGGACAACACATTAAGGACAGATCCCTCATGAGACGTAAGTACACAGTGACTCCTGGTGTTGACTTAACAATTTGACACTCTTGTTTATGGCTTCAGTAATCTCCCTAGGCTCTAGTCATGAGCTGCTGAGGTTATGGAAGCCTTTAGGGTTCGCCAACTTCAATCTTATTCCAACAGGGTCATAGTCAAAGTGGAAGTTCTCTCCTCCCTTCAGAGAAAGGTACCTCCTTCTTTGATGGCCCTGTTCTTTCCACTGGGATCTCACTCGCAGAGATCTTTCATTTAGGTCTTCTTTTTTTTTTTTCCAAAGTGTCTTGGCTTTCCATGTCTAAAATATTCTCTTGTGCTCTTGAGCCAGATCCAAATGCCTTAAGGGCTGATTCTGAGGCGGGAGTGCTATTTAGGACATCTGCCATTCTATGAGTCTGCTGTGTATCTCGCTTCCTATGTTGGATCATTCTCTTGCTTTTTGATTCTATCGGTTAGTATTAGCAGACACTAGTCTTGTTTGTGTGATCCGTTTGACTCTTAGACTTATCAGTGTGATAAATTGTGAATCGAAATTGATCACTTTTACTAGTGAGATGGCATTGGTACATGCCAACTATACAGCAGTCAAAAACAATGAAATCCAGTCATTTTCAACAAGATGGAGGAATCTGGAAAACATCATTCTGAGTGAATTAAGCCAGTCCCAAAGGGACAAATATCATATGTTCTCCCTGATCGGTGACAACTAACTGAGCACCAAAGGGGAAACCTGTTGAAGTGAAATGGACACTATGAGAAACAGTGACTTGATCAGCTCTTGTGCTGATTGTTGTTGTACAATGTAATATTTTATCCATTTAGTATTTTTTTTCTAGTACTAGTGGTTGAACTCTGTAATTAACACACAATTATTCTTAGGTGTTTAAATTTTAACTGAAAAGTGATCCCTGTGAAATATAAGAGTGGGAATAAGAGAGGGAGGAGATGTACAATTTTGGGACATGCTCAATCGGACTTGCCCCAAATGAAGGAGTTAGAAATGTGCCAGGGCATCCCAATACAATTTTAGATTTTTTAAAGACTTATTTATTTATTTATTTGAAAGGCAGAGTTGGGAGAGAGAGAGAGAGAGAGAGATCGATCTTCCATCCACTGGTTCACTCTCCAAATGGCCGCAAGAGGCTGGAGCTGGGCCGGTCCAAAGCCTGGGACTAAGAGTTGCTTCTGAGTCTCCCAGGTTGGTGCAGGAGCCCAGGTTCTTGGGCCGTCCTCCTTTGCTATTCCAGGGACATTAGCAGGGAGCTGGATCAGAAGTGGAACAGCCGGGACTTGAATCGGTACAATATGGGATGCTGGCATCACAGGCTGTGGCTTTACCCAATATGTCACAGCAACAGCCCCTAGATATGTTTCTAAGGTACCTAAAGCCTTCCAAGTATAAAGATCCTCAGTGGAATTATCTACGTGGGAAATGGATGCAAAGATTTAAAATGATCAAGAGTAGGTAATATATAAATAATAATTTAGAAAAATGCTGCACATGTCTTTTAATCTCATTTATACCCAGGAATCTAATATTTATACACTGATGGTTCCAACACTGATGATACCAAATATATAGTACTATTCTTTCTATAATTTACCTAATTTGAGATCCTTATTCAATTATTTTCTAGACTACAGTACCCTGACATTTAAAGATGTATTAAATTTTATCTGTTATCTATCTGTGTTAACAGAACTATCACTTGTCTGTTCCAATTTCAGAAAGCTCAATGTCATTTTGAGCAGCTCCTGCTCTCTCAATTCATTTTGTCAAATTCCTTACCAATTCCGCCTCAAATACTTGTATCTCTGAAATCTATTCCATCTATTCTATCTCCATTGCCATTTCTTTGCCTCAGACCCATATAACAACCTTTTGTTCTCTACATAATGACTCTACATTTTTTTCCAATCTATTCACTGTGCTGGCACAGAAGAGACATAATGCCATCATGGCCCAACATGACTTAGCACTAAGTTTTCACAGAACACTTTTGAGGCAGGAAAGGACTTCTTTGCCTTATCCCCTTTTTTTAAGAAGCAAATGCCTTCAGAGAGCCCCTACTAATCCAAGCACCTTATTGACCAGAAATGAGTCACATGCTCACTCTTTCACCAACCACTAAGATGAAAAAATATTTAATTTAGACAATTCAAACTTCATTTCATTAACTTAGGATGCTACTAGTAAATTAGGCTTCTCTAAACAAAAGAAAGGTGAGAATAGATAGTGACCCTGGTTAGAAGGTAACCAATAACATCTATTGTATCTAGAAATCATGAAATAGCAAGATGGTACTTTCCATTTAGGTTAATAAAAAAAAAAGTGAAAGAATTGATTAGACACAAAAGTTAAACCTGCATCTTTCTTTTTAGGAATATTCTTTTCAGGACTCACTCTGAAAGAGATTTTTCTGTTGCTGAAAAATATGTGTGTTGAATTGCTAATGATTATATTCACATTAAAAATAGAGGAATGGATCAAAACAGTAATACCTTTTTATGCTTTAGGATGGTAAAGGACACACACTCACAACATGGTATGGATCTAAACTTTCCTAAATAAGACATCATGATTCAACTCACAACATACATCTAAAGGACCAGCATAGTGCACACAAATAACTACTTGACCTCCATATGACTACATGTGCGTTATGTATTTGTTTTAGAAGCATAACCTAGGGGCCAACACTCTGGGCATAATGGGTAAAGCCACCACCGGCAGTGCCGGCATCCCATATGGGCACTGGTTTGAGTCCCACCCAGCTGCTCCACTTCTGATCCAGCTCTCTGCTGTGGCCTGGGACAGCAATAGATGATGGCCCAAGTCCTTGGGCCCCTGCACCCACGTGGGATACCTGGAAGAAGCTGTTGGCTCTTGGCTTTGGATTGGCCCAGCTCCAGCCATTACGGTCATTTGGAGAATGAACCAGTGAACAGAAGACTCTTTCTCTTTCTTTTCTCTTTCTCTCTCTCTCTTTCTCATCTTTCTCTCCCCTCTGCCTTTGTCTCTGCCTTTCAAATAAATATAAATCTTAAAAAAAAAGTGTAACCCAACATAACATGACTTATGTACAACTACTATCTGCCCATTTAAAAGCAACATAGAAATTGTGAAACAATGGCCAATAGTATCCAAAAAAGGGGTTGGTGGAGCCTGTTGAAAGGGTGAGAGAGTATTATCATCTTTAAAAACTCAGATTTCAAAATGCAGCACTACTTTGCACATTCTGAATGCCATCAAGTTCTATGTACTGTTTTCTTGATCCCAAGCTGGAACGCCATTTGGTTTGTCTACAATATGCTATCTTGTTATTTGTTTTACTTTCATGAGAAGCTTTAAACATCTTTGTATTAATATTATACATAAAAATAAACGACTATTACACTAAAAGGCTTTAAAGTTCATGTAGCAAGTTAACAAATGAGTACCCCCATCAAATATTCATTATCCAAGGACATTTTTCTTAATATACATTTCTTTGGGGTTTGGTCATTCTAGACCTCTATAATGATAATGATCATTTGAATACTGATTTGATATAGCACAGGGTCATTTTGAAACTCTTTATCAAAATAACTGGAGATACAATGTTTAATACTCTTCAACACAGCGACCTTAATCTCTGGGGATAAATAGCGACAAATGAGACTTAGTTTTTGACTTGTTTAGCTGCTGCCTGAAACAGAGTGGGTGTTTTAATGGAAGTTTTAAGTGGATAATAGGCATGTGGTGAGCATTCTGAAGTATGATAATGAGGTTTATGTATGGATGCAGTACTATATTTTTTCACCGTGTTTCTGCACAAGAAAAGTATTTGCAATTTATAAAAGAATCAAAAGTCTATTTACATGGCCACTGGGATGTGTGCTAAACTTCCTTATGCATTTAAATATCCCTATTTTCACACCCACTACAACCATTATTTAGTTTACAGATTCATTAAATTGTATAATGTGTGTTTATTAACTGCCAAAGAAATCATGTCAAATTAGGTGTGGATTTTTATTACTAAAACCAAAAAAAAGGAAAGTGCACAATAATGCAACGTGCTCAAAAAATATTTGAATCTGTTATAAGGAGAAAAGAAGTTTGGATGAAAGTCTTCCATCTGAGCCTTCAAATTAATGTGTTTAAAGTTAATGTATTCCAATTACAGGAAACACTAGCTGTGACTTCAGCATTGATTTGATGAAAGCAAATCCTGATTCTGTAGTTGCTGAAATGTGACAGATCACGTAAAACGACTTCAGCCAGAATACAGAAACTGTAGAATCCTGGCAAGTAAGCATAAACTCTTGCTCCAGTAAATCTCAATGTACTGGTGCAAAAAAATGAGTAGACAGAGGTAAAATTAAAAGGCTGGATGCTCTGACAACACAGTATTCTGGTTTACCACTAAAAATCAATGATTGATTTCCTGCAAATTAGTTAAGGTGATAAAACATACATTAATGAGAAAATTTATAATGCCTTGTGTTATATTTCCTATTATCTATCTTCAAGAGGATAAATATATAATAGCATGTGTGTGTATGTGTGGTTTTATCAAAACAGTGTGGTTATTAATGTAGACGACTCTGAATTTCCATCTCTTTGTGGGCCTTTCCTATTTATACAGTTGTTGACAGGCTAGGTGTTGCCTTTATTCTCAATTTCTCATGATTAAAATGTGCCAGAGGCTGCATTTCTGATACAAAAAAAGTAGGACTTTATAGTCCTCTGGACTCTGAAAAGGTTTCTGAATAATTAACAACTAGGTTTCGTATATGTGTGTATATTTTTCAAGGCACTGCTGAACACACAGGGAATAAAAGGAAAATTTAATAACCATCTCTAACAAAATTTTTAAGTGGCACTAAAACAAACATTTTGGTTGTCCCAGGTATAAATTCCAATATCATGGTTGATGTCATGAGATTAGACATTAGTCCAACAAGTGCAAGGGCTAAAATTACAGAATCACGTACTAGGTTAAAAACTCCCAAAAAAGTTAAAATGGCTTTACGTTGGAAAGTGGTGTCAGGCTCAGGGCAAGAATAAATGTATATGCTACCTGTAGGAAAGTATAACAGATATAGACCTCAAGACTTCTGACACTTAGATCAAAGTCAAAGATAGCAAAACAAAAAGCCTAGATGAATGAGGATTGGCAAAATAACACAGTTTCAGACTTATTTTGAAGCCATTATTATAACGATAACATAAAAAAGACATTGCAAAGAAAAGAAATTATAAATTTATATCCTTGAACATAGACTTAAAAATTCTAATGAAAAATTAAGGGCCAGCACTGCGGTATAGTAGGCTAAGCTCTGCTGCGAGGCCAGAATCCCAAATGGGCTAAGATTCCAGCTGCTCCTCATCCAATAAAGCTCTATGGCTATGGCTGTAGGCCCCTGCACCCACATGGGAGACCCAGAAGAAGCTCCTGGCTTCTGGCTTCAGATCAGCCCAGCTACTGCCATTGTGGCCATTTGGGGAGTGAACCAGTGGATGGAAGACCTTTCTCTCTGTCTCTCCGTATAACTGTAGCTCTGCCTCTCAAATAAATAAATGCATACATTTTTAAGAAAACATTAGAAAATTAAACACTACCAACAATATAATATATATAATGTTCTCACTATATACAGTATACAGTATACTATCCCTGTCTACGTGTCCATCTCTTTCTCTCTCTCTCTCTCTCTCTCTCTCTCTCTCTCTGTGAGCCGAGAAGTATGCACCTCCCACAGGGAAACACAGAAAAATTATATAGTAATAAGCAGAGATTTCTAACATTTTGATAGGGAGAGGAGCACATAATTTTGAATAATACAGTGTACCAGAGTTTGATATTGTGTACCTAGATGTTTCCTATCATTCCATAAAAGGCAAAAAAATAATTTTCAAATAAATAGAATAAAAGTAAGGGATCTTACTACCCATAAATCTTCACAAAAGAAAATTCTGAGAAATGTACTTGAGGAAAGATGGGAAATAATAACAAAATAAATGCAAGAAAGAATGGTGAGCAAATAAGTGTAGGCATATAGCAAAATCTTGATTGTATAAAGTGTCTAAATTCCGCTGGGAAAGCAAAACAACAAAACTAATATGTGTATGGAGGAAGGTGAGAGGGAGGAAGTGGTTGTGATCATCCTAAAATTCCTGAACAGCCCACTTTGAGCTGACCGCCGTGAGTGTCCACCACTCCTGTGTTCCTTCTTTTTTTTTTTTTTCTTTTTTGACAGGCAGAGTGGACAGTGAGAGAGAGAGAGACAGAGAGAAAGGTCTTCCTTTTGCGGTTGGTTCACCCTCCAATGGCCGCCACGGCTGGCGCACCACGCTGATCTGATGGCAGGAGCCAGGTGCTTCTCCTGGTCTCCCATGGGGTACAGGGCCCAAGCACTTGGGTCATCCTCCACTGCACTCCCTGGCCACAGCAGAGAGCTGGCCTGAAAGAGGGACAACCGGGACAGAATCCGGTGCCCCGACCGGGACTAGAGCCCATTGTGCAGGCGCCACAAGGCAGAGGATTAGCCTGTTGAGCCACGGCGTCGGCCCTGTGTTCCTTCTGAATGAACACCCAACCCCTGGTTTCCTTGACTAACTCCTAGTATACTAGATTTTCAGGATTCAAATCAGGTATCCTCTGGAGAGTCCTCCAGGATCAACCCTCCTTCAAGGCCTAGGTTAGGTGGTTCTAATAAGTGTTTGCTAGCACCCTACCAAAGCGTTCAATCACAAAATTCATCACACCGTGCTGTTATTTCTTGTTCATTTTTCTGTCTCTTACACTAGAGTGTAGAACAAGAAGTTTGCTGTTTTCCTGGTTATATCTCATGCATCCAGCACAGTGACTGTAGGCTCCCAAAAATAGTTATTGAATCAGATAGAAGGAATATAAAGTGGAAAGATACTTCTTATTTTTGTAGTGAGTCTTAATATTTGCTGATATTTCTTTAAGGAATAGCAGATGCCATTTTGTTATTTTTAAACTTTCAGTTAATTCACAGTTCTTTTAAAAACATTAATTTTTTGAGAAACAGAGAAGACAGAGAAATTACTACTAGTTTATGGATGAGCTCACCGCAGCTGAATGCAGGCAATATCTTTTTCAGAAGGTAATACAAGTATTCAGATCCAAATCTCCTTTTAAATAAGCAGTCAGCACATAAAAAATAATTTTTCCAAGTGCTCAAACTGTAGGTTCTTACATAGTATGAAAAGAAAAAGAGAGCTCTATATTTCTTGTAAAAATTGCTATAGCTTAATATTGAATGTGAATAGTATAACAAGCTAGATTCCATTCAGCTATTATTAAACAAAAAAATATTGTTCTTATTTTTCCAAAAATAGCTGACAAGATTTTGAAAACATTATTTTCCAGAATCTTTTTCAGTTTAAAAAGTTAGAAAATTGAGGAAGTGGTAAGCAATTGTTTTATCATTCATTCTAAACTCTACCCAATGCAAAGTATATAAATTCAAGCCTATTATTCTCATCCAATTAATTTCAGATTGATGTTACTTTATGGCTTCAATAACATTTAATCCAATCTATTAAATAAGGGAAATGAAGCATTTATATAAATAGGTAAACACAATAATATTGGTGAACTGTAAAGAATTAGCCTGTAGATGTCTACAAGATCTGACATGGGAATCATAGTTCCATTTGACTAATTTGTTATTCTGTTTTCCATTTGTAACACAAGAAGTATTATAACAATAAGGAAAGACAGAAAGGAAGGAAGGAAGGAAGGAAGGAAGGAAGGAAGGAAGGAAGGAAGGAAGGAAGGAAGGAAGAGAGGAAGGAAGAGAGGAAGGAAGAGAGGAAGGGTGTCTGTTCAAATCCACTTTCCATACAGCTCTCTGCTAATGCACCAGAAAAAGCAGCTGAGAGTAGCCCAAGTTTCTAGGCCCTTGCACCCACATGGGAGACCCAAAAGAAGCTCCTGGCTCCTGGATTCTGTCTGGCCTGGCCCTGGCTGTTGTGACCATTTGAGGAATGAGCCAGAGGATGGAAGATTCTCTCTCTCTCTCTCTCTCTCTCTCTCTCTCTCTCTCTGTCTCTGTCTCACCGACTCTCTGTAACTCTGCCTTTCAAATAAATAAAATAAAGCTTAAAAATAAAGAAAGTTCTCACCTTAGAATCAAATCTTTTATTTTTTTATTTTCACTTTTAAGGTCATGAGTAAACATGTTTTATACATGTGTGTAAGTACAGTATATATTTAATGTTTCACTTGACATTATGTTATAAACATTTTTCCTATTGATATTTTTCACAGTAACATTTTGTTTTAATTTTTATTTGACAGATAGAGTTAGACAGTGAGAGAAAGAGACAGAGAGAAAGGTCTTCCTTCCATTGGTTCATTCCCCAAATGGCCACTACGGCCGGCACTGTGCCGATCCTAAGCAAGGAGCCAGATGCCTCTTCCTGGTCTCCCACGCGGGTGCAGGGCCCAAGCACTTGGGCCATCCTTCACTGCCCTCCCGGGCCGCAGCAAAGAGCTGGACTGAAAGAGTAGCAACTGGGACTAGAACTTGGTGCCCATATGGGATGCTGGCACAGCAGGTGGAGGATTAACCAAGTGAGCCACGGTGCCAGCCCACAGTAACATTTTTAAATTGAGGGTTTAGAGTCTACAAATTGCTATTCTATTATTTACTCAACAGTTTCTCAGTTTTCAATCATTAAGCTGCTTCCAATTTTTCACTATTATAAATATTAATATTGCATATTTTTGCATGTAGTTTTTCCTTAATAATAATATAGACCCTCAACAATAGTAACATCAGTTTCAAAAACCTTGAATAACTTCAAAGTTTTTATTATTTTGTTTTTAAAATAGTACTATAATTTATACTCTCAGCAGCACACACGAATGCACCAATTTCAACACGAACTCTTGTGCACATCTATGCTAATGGTTGTAAAAAGATATAAAGCTTTATTCTTTGAGTGAAAAATCAGTTTAAATTTTGTTCCATATGGGGCTGGCATTGTTGTGCTGCAGGTTAAGTCACTGCCCAAGACACCAGCATTCAAGTCCCAGCAGCTGTGCTTCTGATCCAGCTCCCTGCTAAGGTGCCTGGGTAAGCAGCAGGAGACAGCCCAAGTACCTGGACCCCTGCCACCCATGTGGGAGACCTAGATGGAGTCCCAAGCTCCTGACTTCAACCTGGCCCAGCCCCAGTTGTTCTGGCCATTTGGGGAGTAAAGCAGATAGAAAATCAATCTCTCTCTCTTTCTCTCTTTCTCTCTCTCTCTCTCTCTCTCTCTCTCTCTCTCCCTCCCCCCCCCACACCTTTGTCCATAACTCAGCCTTTCAAATAAATAAAATGAATCTTTTCAAAAAGGTTTTTCCTTTATGTGATTACATGTGAACTCATTACCCCATTCTATATCGCAGTCCCCTGATGTAAGGACTCAATAATCCTGTGGCACGTGATCTTACCCCTCTTTCAACCATATTCTTCAAGTATATCTGAAAGAGGTTAATAGTTATTCTTTTTTTTTTTTAAACTTTTATTTAGGATATAAATTTCCAAGGTATGATTTATGGATTACAATGGGTTTCCCCCCATATTTTCCCTCTCCCCCCACAACCCTCCCCCCTTGCCCGCCCCCTCCACCCCTTTGTTCACATCCAGATTCGTTCTCAATTCTCTTTGTATACATGTGATCAATTTAGTATGTGTTAAGTTATGAATTCGTCCCTTTGCCCTCATATAGTAACACAAAGTGAAATATAGTCTTTGCGTTCTCATTTTAGCATTGAGTCACATTATACAGCACATTAAAGACAGAGATCCTACATGAGATATATATATATATATATATATATTTGAGACTGATAAATTTTTTTTGATGCAGTTTCCAATGTAACACTGAGAATAGTTATTCTTACTACATCATCACTAACTCAGAAATTTTTGATGCTGGAGTATGATGTAGTCATCAAATACCATGTTGCATTTCATCAAAGGAAGTATAGATACCAACTAAGATAAGGAGAAGGTAACTGCTGGCTCCATAGTTGTATAATAGCGTAGGTATTTCTATCTAACATTTAATCTCAGAATCATGTGAGTAAAACATCAAGAATCTTTCCACTTAAGAACACCACTAAACTTATTCTTGATTGTATTACTATAAATAACATTTTTATTTCAAGGGGGATTTTTAAAATGCATTAAATATTTATTTTGTAAAAATTATTAAGTATTACACTCCTATTTTTGCCAGGTACTTGTATACATCCGATCTCTGCTTCTCCTAACAACCTTGTGAAATAGATACTACATTCATCCTACAGGTAAGGGAATTGTGACTTATGAAAGGTAAGTATCTTGCCCAGAGCCATGCAGTAAATGACTAAGCTGAATTCCAATGTTGCCTCTCCTTAATATCTATGTTCTTTTCACATTTAATCATTTAATTTGAGTCATTTCAAAAATTAACTATTTTTTTCTTCTCTAGACACTTATTTTCTATTACAAATTACATTTCAACATCAGTATATTTTAATCTAAAACATGAATAAACTGAAGTCAAAGTAATGACAATGTTCGAACTATTTCTGAATCTAAAGTGATTAAGCTGTTTTCTATCTAAATTATCATCAGAGTGAATGAAACACCAGTAAGAATGAAATCTCTTTTGAAGCCAGTGCTGTGTTATACCTACTGTAGTTTCTGAATAATAGGCTCATTTGCCATTCTTGAGCATGATTTACACCTTCTTGCTTCTGTACCTTAGCTTATTTTCAACTGCGAGCCTCGTTCACCAGTTTTGAAGGGCCCAATCCAACGGACGTATTTCTTATGATAGTTTTCTTAGCCACTTTGGTCAAAGTAACTCCTCTATCTTTTCAACAGCATACGATTTTTCTCTCTACTCTTCAACGCCATTGTTTGTATTCCTTCAGTGGAATGTACATGGCAGCGGCAGAGTTCCAAGGAGAAGCTAGTGGAAGGCTTCCTAGGGCCTAAACTCCACAATGAGTCATCTTTGTCACATTTCTAAATCACAAGGGCAGCTTAGATTCATGTAGTAGGAAAACAAACTGTACTTCTTGATAGGATAAAACATAAGGTAATATATACATTTCAGGGTTATTATGAAATTAAATAGGATATTTTGTTACAAAATCCTTAGCAAATCTTTGAATACAAATACACTAAATATGTGCTGAGTTATGTATCCCTTGTGTATCTTCCTACTCATATCCTGCAACAGTAGCTCCACAAGAAATACCAAACCTTAAGATTCTAGACAATTTATTTTCTATCTAATGGTCATTTATACTACAGAAACAGACAATGATATTTGTGTGAAAATTTTGTGTTTTATTTTATTCTTTAATGTTTAATCAGAAAAAAAGTTATTATCATCATGGTTCTGCCACCCAAAATCAACATGACATTGGGAAAGAAACTAAATTTCCTTATTTTTTAAATTCTAAATACTGTTTAATTTGGAAATGGAGAATGTCAGACAAGCTTTCTAGAATTCTATTTCCACTCTGAGATTCTGTGTATGTAAAACTTGACAGAAAAAAAGAGCTTATTTCCTTGGGTGCAATGTTGTATGTAGAGGACCTATATAAAGTTCACAGTTAAATAATAACATTTCTAAGAATATATTACTGAACCTAATTATGTTTAGAAAATATCAATAAAATCTCAGGAAAAAAACCTGGAAACTAAAGGAAATCATTTTTGCATGAATGGTATAGTAGAAAGAAGATTCCGCTAAGAAGGAGCAATAGGTTGATGCTTTCTAGCTATGTTGAGAAAATACTTTTTCCTCTCTGATTGCCATTTACCTCTTGGTGTTACCTAGAAGATCAGAATCAGAGCAGTAGGTACAAATAGACTTACCGATTTTAGAGGGATCAGGAGAGGAAGGGAACAATTACTAGATCCTGGGATCAAATCAAATCAAAGATCAAAGATGCCTCATTCCAAAGACAAGATGAGCTTCTCAATGTATAGACTTTCCAGGACAGTTTGGGACAGAGGAGTCAAGATGCTTACTGATTCCCAAGCCATGAAATATCAAGAATTTCTCCCTATAAAATCCGTATGCCTAATTGCAGAGAACTCATTTGCACATTGTTAGTCTTTAATCAAACATTTCCTCCATATGTGAGCAGAGAGAGTTGCCAATTCTCAACATCCCTGATTTTTATCTCGGACAAAATAAATTCCTTTCTTGCTGCAAACTGTGAAGGATGAGTCAGCATGGTTCCTCTATGGAATGATCAGGATCCATAATTTTGATAATGTGAGAGTCTGTATATGGTAGACAACTGTAGTAAGTTCTGAGTCAAGGGGGAAAAGAATTGCAGCAGATTATAGGTGTCATTATATACAAGCATAGCTTCTTTTATTAAAAAAAAGTAGAGAATGGGAATTTTCATACACAGCTAGAGTTACATATTAGTAGTAACTAGTAAAGCCAAAGATGAATATTCCCTACAACTCAGCAGCTCCTTTTCCAGCAGAGAAACTCTCCCATGTGTATAAAATGACACATAAGGCAATATCTACATTTCAGGGCCATTATAAAATAATACGGACATATGGACATCTGGCCTAGCAACTGAGATGTCCTCATTCAGTATTGGAGTACCTGTGTTGGAATCCAGTTTCCAGATCCTGATTCCAGCCTTACTGATATAGACTCTGGGAGGCACCACGTGATAGCTTAAATAATTGGATTCCTGCCATCCATATGAGAGAACTGGGCTAAGTCCCTGGCTTCTGGCTTTGGCTTGTACCAACCAGTTCAGGTCATTATGGATATTTGAGGAGTAAACCAACAGATGGGAACATCTCTTTCTCTTGCTCCCTCTCACAAAAATAAATTTTTTAAAAAGAATATGTGTTCAGGACTATTTATGGCAACAACTTTTGAGTAAAGGAAAAATTGGAACCATCTGAAGTGTCCAGTAGAGGAATGAATGAATAAGTTGTATGGAATAATCATAAAATAGAATGGTATAAAACAATATAATCCAAATAAATAAACCAGAGCAACATATATGTTAATTTGGATGTGGCCTATAGATATAGATATAGATATATAGATAGATATAGATAGATACATAGATATATAATGTTAACACAATGTATATATTTAAAATTCTGAAAATGATAATATATATTATTTACAGATAAATGAAAATGTAGAGGTAGCAGAAAAAACTAACTATAACTTATAAATTTGTATTAATGAGAGTAGATTACCTCTGAGAAGGAGCAATAAAAATGGAAATACAAATGATTTTAAAAAGAATCCAAACTATACCTAAAGCAAATGTGGAATAAAATGAGAATATAATAAAGAGGCTGAGCATATGCTTTTCAAATTTTCTATAATATAGTCTGAGTCTTTTGAAATGCATAAGTTTGACATGCTGACTTACAAAGATTAAATGTATATAGCACATTCAAGCTTGAATATTTTGTTTTACATGTATTAAAAACTGTCTCTAACAGGTGTAAAAGATAAAAATACAAATCCAATGCAGGAAACACTGAAGTACCACCTTAAGTTATGTAGGAATATATGAACCAGATATAGATTAATTAGGAAAGTTATGTGCCTCATTAATAGAAGAAAACATATCCACAATGACTCAGTTCCCAGCTCTTTTACTACAAATTCAAACACATGTTTCTTCAATTTTCTCTAATTTTTCCATTCCTAAGATGGATAATGCAGATTGTTATTTCAAAGTTCTTTAACAAGAAAAGGTGGTTTCTAACATTGCAAATAAAGTCAATATATTTGGGCACTAAGTACTGTTTGTGCTTTCTTTCAGCAAGTAAAATTCATGAGAATGTATTCAGTCCATGTCTGTCTATGACACATTGAGGTGGTGAAGTTTGAAGGTGTTATGTTCCTATAGATTTCTATTATAGTAAAAATCCTTGAAGCATGACAAGTATGTAGCCATACTGATTTTCTCCCAGCATGCAACATAGAATTTATATACTCTATTTTGTTCCTGTAAAAGAAAATCTATTGCCAAAAATAATGGTCCTGCACAAATTATATATTGTGTATGATCAAATAACTCCTCTTAAAATTCTCACTTTTTCTCTGGTATAAAAATCTAAATTAGGAAACAGGAGTTTGAAGAAAAATGGTTAAGGCTTCTATGGTTTGTCCCATCAGTTTTTATTTTTCTCTGTATAAATATTTTATAAAACCTGAATTAAGTGTAATTTTGAAGCATTTAAGATATCTAAGTAACTGCAGATTCTTATTAAAATACTTTTAAAATATGTTTTTGGAGAGCAGTTTGGTGTAGCTATTGTGACATTGTTTCAGATGTCCGCATTCCATATCACAGTCCCTGGGCTCCACTCACAATTTGAGCATCCTGCAAATACACTCCTTCTGAGGCAGCAAGAACATGAATCAAGAATATGGGTTGTTGCCACCACATGGGGAACCTGGCTTAAGCTCCTGACTCCTAACTTCAACTTGTCCCAGCCCAGCTGTTGTGGACATTTAGGGCATGAACCATCAAATGTGAGCTTGCACTCTCTCTCTGTCTCTGTCTCTCTCTCTCTCTCTTTCCCTCCCTCCCTCTCCCTCTCCCTCTCTCTCTCTCCCTTTCTCTTTCTCTCTTTCTCTGCCAGTGGCTTTGGAATCTTAAATTGCCTAATAGCCATTAATGCATTAATTTCCTCAGAGATTTCTTTGTTATATATTTATGGAGAACCTATTCTAAATTATTCTAAGTTTTTGACAGCATTGGGTAAACAAGTGCATTTCTGCTCCCATTGAGCCTAAATTTTAGGAAAAGGATACAGAAAATAAATTCATAGATAAGTAAATAAATAATACAATGCCAGGTATTCACTTCTAGGACATGAAAGAGAGGAATGGAATCAATGGTGAATTTTAAGTTTTTGATGTATGGTCATACCATTTAGTATATATATAGGGGCCAGCACTGTAGTGGTGTAGCAGGTAAAGCCGCTGCCTGCAGTGCCTACATCCCATGTGGGTGCTGGTTCAAGTCCCTGCTACACCACTTTCAATTCAGCTCTCTGTTATGGACTGGGAAGCTAGTGGAAGATGGCCAAAATCCTTGGGTCCCTGTACGCACGTGGGAGACCTGGAAGAAGCTCCTGGCTTCAGATTGGCACAGCTCCAGCCACTGCGGCAATTTGGGGGAGTGAACCAGAAGATGAAAGACTTTCTCTCTCTCTCTCTCTTTCTCTCTCTGCCTCTGCCTCTCTGTAACTCTGCCTTCCAAATAAAATAAAATAAATCTTTTAAAAAATATAGCTGTATAAGCATTTCATAAGTTTCAAGATCAAGAGTTTGATTTTGGACAAGTAAAAATTTTGAGATGCTGCAATGATATTAGTGGAAAGTTTGATTAGGTAATTGGATACAAGATTCTGGAGCTGGAGGGATAGGATAGAGGAGAGCAGTGTATCTCCACTGCAACAGGCACCAAGTTAGGGATAGAAGCATTAGTAATGAGGCCTGGATAAAAATAGAGGCTGGAAGGTAATGGCTGCCTGAGCTGATTTGTAGTCCATGTAGCTGATCTTCCGGGTGTGTTCCCATAGATATTGACAGGCAGGTTGTTTTGAAAGTAACTAGAATTATTGCAAGATGCATGTGGGAGTTGAAACTAGCAAGATTTGAGTACCAGTATTGATGTGATCTTATTGTTCCCTACTTATGGATTAGTGAGGCATAGGATGTTCGAATGTATATATGCAAAATAGATATATACATGCAAAATGCTAACTAATTATTTTACAAAGTATCACACTGTGCTTGTGGGTAAGTTTGTTTCATAGTATTTGTTTTATATCTTTAGATTAGGGATGTTATATTTATGGAGACACTGTGGTATAATGGGAGAGTACTGGATTTGGAGCCAAAGTGATCCACCTTCGATGGAGGGATATATTCAGTTGTAAAGAGGCTGCTTTTCCCAAGGTCTTGTCACTTCCTGGGGTGGCCCACATCCAGTGACTCATCTATGTGAGAATATAAATGCTGAAGCATCTAAGCCCAACTTGGGGTCACTCTACAGGGAACTCTGCAGGGTCTAGCCTGATGGGATTGGCTGTCATTAGGCCTGTGTGGCAGCTCAGCTTCTCCTACTGCTCATTCCTGCGGCTGCCCTCGCCTTCACAGTTTGATACCAAGGGCACACCTTAAAAAATATCCTGTACCCCAAACTCTGTCTTGTTTCCTGCCATGCAGGGAACCCAGATTGCAAGACAAAGACTAGAGTCATTTCTCAGTTTCATTTTTCGCCACATAAGTCTGTCTGTGTTTGTTTTTTGACAAATGTGTTAACACTTCTACCCAGAAGGTGGAGTCCATCCTTTATAAGTGAAACAAGATGGACTTTATTATTGCTTCAGTAAACAAAGGAATATAATCGGAAAAGTTTTTGTGTAGGAATGTGTGATTCCTGAGGGGAGGAGGGAAAGTTCCTGGGACTGCTGCTGGTATTTTCTGGGGTGCTCACTCTGGGAGCCTTCTTCTCCACATAGAGAAACCATCTGGGGAGACAGAGAGGGCTGGGTCTGAGGATCCCCAACTAATCTAGCTTCAAGATAGTGAGTCATCCCAGATCAGGCACCAAACAAGGAAGTGAAAGCTTTCTGGTGAACTCATCAGCTCCAGCCGTCACCTGATTGATTGCAACAGTGTTAGGGACCCCAGGTAAAGAATGAATGACAAGCTAAACCCAGGCCACCCCCCAGTGAACAAAGAAAATGAGTTTTTGCTTTAAGCTATTATCTTAAGGTGATTTGTTCACAATTATAAATAACTGTAACAGCAATTAAATTATTTTATATCTCTCAGTCTCTATTTCTCTATCTGTGATATGGGAATAATTTGATTAAAACCGCCTGAATGTATCATACTACCATGTTGTGGAAACAGCATTAATAATATATGTAAACTTGCTTTATAAGCTATAAGAAACATTAGGTGCAATTTATTATAATTATCACCATAAATCCTCATTAACTTGGAACAGTATACAGAATACCAAAAAAGCCCAGTTCCTGATCTCAAATTATAATCATTTATCCTAACCACAAAAATGTAAATAAGAGGTTCTAGAACAAGAAAGCAAAAATGGAAATCAAGAAGTGACTTTAAAAGAAGCTAATACTGTTTTTCTTTATCTACCTCTTCTGTGTAGCTCAAATCAGAAAAGTATTTTCACAAGCATTTGTAGAAGGCACAACTTGTCCTATTCTGTTTCAAACATGGAAACTTGGTACCTAACAGTTCCCTCTTAAACACTAAACTTTAAATGCCTCTGACCACCGCCTCTCTTTGTTCTTTGTGCTACTGATTTTAATACCTGTATCTCCAACTGGATAGGAAATGGCTTTCAAGGCCAGTCCAGCAATTCTTTGCAGTTGTGCTGTAAAAATAACCATCACTTGTAGAAAACGGATACCTAATAATGATTATAAAATAAACTCCAGGGGATAGCGCAGTGGTGTAGCAAGTAAAGCTGCCGCCTGTAGTGCCAGCATCCCATGTGGGTACCATTTGTGAGTCCAGTCTGCTCCACTTCCAATCCAGCTATTTGCTATATCCTGGGAAAGCAGTGGAAGATGGTCCAAGTCCCTGAGCCACTGCATCCACATGGGAGACCCAAAGAAGCTCCTGGCTCCTGGCTTTGGATCAGCTCAACTCTGGGCATGGTGGGCATTTGGAGAGTGCACCAATGGGTGGAAGACCTCTCTCTCTCTCTCTCTCTCTCTCTCTCTTTCTCTCTTTCTACCTCTGCCTCTCTGTAATTCTTCCTTTTAAATAAATAAATAAATAAATAAATCTTTAAAAAGAAATAAGTAAACTCCAAAGAGTCAAACTATGATTTTAGAGATACTAAAGAATACATGATTACTTAACTAAGCTCTTTCTTATTTAATTGAAACTTGAGCTATCAGTTTAAAGTGGTTTTTCTTGTATTTTTTAGTTTCTGAGTTCCAAGGTTTTTCCTGAGACTTTATTAGTACATCCTGCTGAATATTCCAGTTTCCCCCAGTCTTGGTCTTTCAGGCACAATGCCTGGCACTCTTGTGACTCTGAGTAGAAATACCTTTTGCCTTTCTGACATTAAAATTTCATGTAACATCAACAAGAAATGAACTATTATTGCTAATTAAGTCCTTGAATTTTTTTTTTCAAATAGCATATTCCCTTGATATGGCTCTACTGATATGCTTTTCATTAAGTGACTGGGACTGATGGATGGGCTTGGCAAAGCTTGACAGCAGAAGACCCACAGCTCAGGTACAACTTCTGTGCTTTCCAATTCTTTGACAGTACAATTTAAATTTGTTTAGTATTTCAGCATTTAACTTGAGATGCCAAATTGTTACCATAGAGACCACAGGCAGTGCTTCTAATGACTGAATCATGTGTAATCTTTAGGCGTTCCAAACTTTATGTTAAATTCTATTAAGGTAGTCTGTTGTGTCTGCCTTTATGCCTAGAGTTGTCTTAGATGCATACACCCAGAGAAAAGACCCTAACACAGAAATTTGTATGCAGAAAGTTTACTTGGGAGTTCTTCCAGAACACTTATTATAACTGAATGTAAAAAAATATGATTGATCACAAGGAGATGCTGAACTGCAAAGCAGTCAGAACAAAAGGCCTCAGCTAATGGTCCAGGGTGCTGTTTAGATGGTACTTTATAGCTGTTGGTTGAAGCACAGTTCTGGCCTTTCATGTCCCTGCCTTTACTCGTCTTTGGGTATAAGTAACCCCAGGAAAAGAGATGTAATTTTCAGCTCCACAGCTTCCTTCAGCTCAGGGCAATGCCTAGGAAGGGGCTCTGTGGTGAGGTGTCAGCAGCCAACATTCCTGCCAACTAGAAGAACATATGCCTCTGTCCTGAAGGGGGATTCTGCATGGTGCAAAAAGCATTCATTGAAGGTGTAATATAAATTTCCAATAAAATCATTGGCAACCTGCCACCAGCTTGTCTCCCTCTGAAACCATTAATCAGTACTTGTCCATCATGACCTGTCCACTTGGAGAGCTGTTTCGCAGTCTCTACCTATCAAATGTTACATTTAACCTTAAGGTTTCAGCTCAAACATCTTGGAAAATCCTCCCAGTAAGTCTCTCCTCCTGGTGTTTACAATCACACATGTTTACTTCTTTGTGTATGTTCTTGGCACTCTCCACCATTCTTGCTTTATCAGTTTGTTGAGTGTGTACTTTGTAGGACTGGGAGGCTGCTCCTCAAACCTGAGGCATAGGGAAATCAAGGAGAGAAGGGAGGGGGAGAGAACTTGAAGGATACAGATAGGGACATTTTAGGTCTCCTTTGTTTTTCTGTGGTTCCCACAGAGATAGCACTTAGTCTATGAGTCCCAGAGCATCCTGAAGTATAAGGGTGGTATTTTGTAAACAAATGTATTCTATTTTTTCACCACAGTCTACTGATTGTTTCTCTATGACTACTTCAAAAGCTTTAGCAAATGATTGTTTAGGAATTCCATTCTTGACTTGGCCTTGCTTCAGAGCTTTAAAGGGAAAACAGATCAGTTCAATCCCTTCTCCAGCCTTTTGTCCCCATTTCCCATCTGTGCCTCCATCCCTATCAATGGCTGAAGTCTAGAGTGTCAGTTATTGAGGGGCATTACCAAGGGAAAGGTAAGTGTTAGAGAGTAGAGTCTGAGCTGTCAAGTTTGTTTCTTTTCCTATAGGAAATCTTCTCTATAGAGTCTGCCTCAGATTTATCTGTTTTAAGTTTTGTTTTGAGCAGAAGCTATTTTCTTATACTTTCAATTAAAATGTGTTGTGTATAAAATTTATTTGTTAGACTTCAAGTTATTTAATAGAAAGAATAAATTAAGAAAAAACAGTAGAAGCTTCAATTTTCCCCATTTGCTATAATTCTATAAAGGGTCTTCCATCTGTAGAACTTGCTGATTTTATATGGGCCAGTCAAAAATGACAAGATGTCACAATTCTAGAAAAGTTGAGAATACCTTGTCTCTAGTCCCCATATTAGTTTGCTGGCAGATATGCTGCCTATACCTTTTTGTTACTTTCAGATAAAATAACTCCTCTGGAACAGAGGGCAAGAATACCACAAAGTGAAACAGAGAAATTTCACAACAGCCATCATTAGGAACTGAGGGGCGATCTGACTTAAAGCAACTTAAAATTTTAAAAGAAAAACCAAAAAAAAATGCAATCTGTTTTTGGTTTTCTGTTTAAGCGTGCACACTCTATCTCTCCTAAGATTTTTCCCTAAAAAGAAAACACATTGCACAGCTTGACCTGTAATTTAAATCACAATTATGTTTCCAGTTAGAATGTATCTTCATAATAAATCTGCTCTAAATCCCCCCAGTGTTCTTTTAAATTCCCTTATCCTCTTAAGCAGCATGACCCCCATATTATTTTCCCTAGGTTAAAATGCAGAATTATAGCTTATTTATGAGTTTCATGAATAAAACTAATTTGATAGCAGTTGGCAGAGAGATTCTCACCAGGTTGTTTTACTCCTAGATCCCATTAACTAATAAAAAATACACAAAATAAAAATTACTCCAAATTAGTCTTCCACACAGAATTGCTGGCAACATTTCTCTGTATAAAAAGAAGATCCTGCCAATCGGCACTGCTTTGAACATTTCCTCCTCTTCCCTATGCTACATCCAATCTGCTTTTAATAAACTTTTCAGGTCTACTTTTAGCCCATTAAGATATTTGTTCCTAGAAAGGGACACTGCTTTTTCACTAAGCATTTATTTCCTATAAGCTGTGTCTGAAGTGGTTCTGATTTTATGCTATAGGCTTAAACCAGGGTACTTAACGTTGATTGTTATTAATCCAATCTCGACTGAAAACATCCAAGTATCTGGTGAAATGGATCAACTGGGGTTTTGATTCACCTGTGAATAACATAAAAAGACTTGGAGACATGAACTTTATTGGCTATTGACAAGGAATATGGATGACTGGATTTGGATTACTATAGCCTCACTTGAACCGTATTGTGAATGTTCCACAAATACCAGTAATTTTAAGAAAAAATTCTCAAACTCTTGGACATATATTGATGAGACACTCTCACTCTCATGGTCTGAGACCCTTATGGACAAAAGGATAAAACCATATCCCTATGAGTGAAAATGGGACTTGGGGAGAATGGAATATAAAGAAAATGGAGATCAAAGGTAATTAGTAAAAATCCATGGATTCCCTGTCACCGACCCCCAGTGCAGTAGAAGTGGCTTGGAAGTATGTCAGTGTTAGGAGAAAAGGCCAAATGACAGAGAGAAGAAAGTCATCAAGATAATTCCTCAGTTTTTATGTATAGTGATGTTTGATGGAGCATACAAGCATTTACTTGGGAATTTAAATACAGGCAAAAAAAATTTAAATAGCAACAAAACAAAAACCAGTTTTCATCTGGAAAACAGAATGAATGTTGTCTGGTTGAAGAGAATGACAATATTTACAATCTTTGTATGTTCATGTAGCTGCTCATCCATTCAAAAAAACATTGATAGGGTTTAACTGTGTCAGAAACTGGGCTCTATGCTAGATTTACAATCAAAAGGCAAGACCACTGTTGCCAAGTGCTCTCAAAAAGGAAAGCAAATATATAAAAGAATACATGTAACAGGAGTCTCTGTATGTAATAAAGGAGCACAAAGGAAGGTTGGTTACTTTTCCTCAAAAGCAACTAAATTACACTCTTTCAACCTGAAATCCCAGCTGTTCCTATGGCATAGCCAAAGCTGGTTTTTATTTTACAGGCCAGAAAATCATGATCTGAGAAAAAGGATACAGTGACCAGGGTGTTCTGAGACACAAAGCTATATCGTGTACCCCATGGTATATTCCTCACCCTTATGAATGTCACTGCAGTCAAGGAGAGTATTATACAAATAAACCCTGGGCTAGCAGGTATATATATATATATATATTTTTTTTTTTAAAGCCTTTAATGCTAAATCAATGAGAAATTATCACTACTATTAACTTAGTAAACTTAAAATATTGACTTTTTTTTTTTTTTTTACAGGCAGAGTGGACAGTGAGAGAGAGAGACAGAGAGAAAGGTCTTCCTTTTGCCGTTGGTTCACCCTCCAATGGCCGCCGCGGTCGGCGCGCTGCGGCCGGCGCACCGCGCTCGTCCGATGGCAGGAGCCAGGAGCCAGGTGCTTTTCCTGGTCTCCCCATGGGGTGCAGGGCCCAAGCACCTGGGCCATCCTCCACTGCACTCCTGGGCCACAGCAGAGGGCTGGCCTGGAAGAGGGGCAACCGGGACAGAATCCGGTGCCCCGACCGGGACTAGAACCCGGTGTGCCGGCGCCGCAAGGCGGAGGATTAGCCTGTTGAGCCACGGCGCCGGCCAAAATATTGACTATTTTGTGTAGTACATTTATATTCCAGTACTCAGCACATTTCAAGTCTTTTTTTCTATTTTTTCCCTTTACCTAAAGCAGAGGTAGCAAACTTCTTTCTGCCAAAGGCCATTTGGACATTTATGACATTAATCATGGGCTATCAAAATTATCAATTTAAATATTAGCCTGCTACGATGCTGTAGGCATAGCAGGTAAAGCCACTGCCTGTAGTGCAGACATCTCATATGGGCACCAGTTGGAGTCCCAGCTGCTTCTCTTCCAATCCAGCTCTCTGCTATGTCCTAGGAAAGCAGTAGAAGATGATTCAAGTGCTTAGGCCCCTGAACCCATGTGGAAGACCCGGAAGAAGCTCCTGGCTTCTGACTTGCAGCCATTTGGGGAGTGAACCAGCAGATGGAAGACCTCTCTCTCTCTCTGCCTCTCCTTCTCTCTCTGTGTAACTCTGACTTTCAAATAAGTAATAAAACTAAATCTTTAAACCACAAGAAATTAACTTAGGTTTTAAAGATGAAATGCTCTTGTCCATAGAGTGTTGCAGAATGAGGCACAGGTAGAAAAGATAACTACGTTCAGGAGCAGGTGTTCTGAAAAACAACTAGGAGTACAGAGTCTGTTTAGTTCTAATAAGAACTAAGTTTGGTAATTAAAGGAAACTAACTGGAGGAGGATCATGTATATGGAGACAGATTTAAAATTAACAAATAGGAAAGGACGACCTTGACAGAATAATGAAATGGGGATAACATTTTAGGAAAAGAGCCAATAACCTTCCCTTAAAGGAAGGGTATGACAATGCAAAAGAGATTTGAGATAGTAACTTTAGTCATACAGCAGCATAGAAAAGATAGATTTCAGGTATGGCTGGAAAAAAATTGGAAGAACAATTAGGATTCTACTGCATCTTACGAGGAGTTCATGAAGGCAGTTTCTTAAGAATTAGGTCAAACTGAACCCCAATACTTAATGCCTTTGATGTAGAATCTATCAAGACCTAGTCTCTCTCCCCTACCTTAAAATTTCCATGTCCTGCTTTGATGATTGCAAGTAAGTTTCTTACTAAACATTAACTCACAAAATGAAAGGAGCAGTTCATGTGTCAAGTTGGCCACACAGAACCCCAGGTCACAAGACTTTGGGTTCACTTCTCCCCTTTATAAATAACATCTTGTTGCCAGTCCCTATTTTGAGATATTTTTCAGGGACATAAGGCCCTGATCAATCAAAGTAACAGCTGCCTACAAGGAGACTGTGGTTGGCTAGAGCTCAATGCGCCATCACAGTATTCCCAAAACACACTGACCATTAAAAGGAAGGCCTTGAGCACTATAGACCAACCAGAGAACCACACAAGAGCTGATCACACACTACTGAACACAAATTCATTTTGTATGATTCCTAATGCTTAATCCCTTGAGGAGTCTTGGAATTGTTAGCTGTCCAACTGCCTACTTGATGCTTTGAAAATAAATACCTACATTCTTCCAATACCCTGGTGTCTGTGACTGGCTCACTGTGTATCAAGCAAGCAAACCCAGACTCGATATGCATCAAGTTGACAACCGTAAAGGACTCTAGTCCTGATAGAATGTCTTACCCATGGCACATTAGGTCCTGGCTGAGAACCACCCTTTGGAATGGTCCTGCAGCTGCTTGAGAGCTTGTTAGTTTCTAGGATGGGCCTGAGTGTCTGGTTGCCAAGAAGATATCATTGGCCTATTAAGCTTTCAAGTGGAGACAGCTAGATTCCAAATTTGCAAAGACCTCTTTGGTAGTAAGCTCATGCAACATGGTGCCAACATAATGCCTTTTATGCTAATTCAGTTCAGCTGTGGATTTAAAAGGCTTCTCCCTTTAGGAGCTGGTGGAAATACTATCTTTAAATACTACTTTGTAAGCAGTTTCCCAGCAAAATTGGCCAAGACCGATGAGTTATTAGAACCCTATTCCTCCTGGTAGTCCTTTAGCACATGTTCTGGCAAACTGAGGAATCTTTAGTTGTAAACCTATGAGAATGAGCATGATGTTGTCTTACTAAAATACAGCCTGGCCTCAGTATTCCTAGGGATCTGTAGAGCAACGGTCAATGGATCCTTGGACTATGTTTACTATTTCCCAACTGGAATTGTCCATTGAGCAAGAAGGAAAAATGGGAGTAAATTCCAAACATGCAAGCAAGCTTTTATGCTATTATTTCAAAATTAACTGATTCAGAGGACATTTAATAGGCCTAGAATAATGATTCAGAAGATAACTTCCTGAAGAAAAGGGATAAGAGAATATTAATTGTCTTACAGAAGCCAGAAGATGAGCTGTTACTTCAAGAGACAAATACTTCCATGGCTCCTCCACTTCCACATGGAAGGAAAGGGGAAGAAGAGGCTGGGGCAGCTGGGCCAGCTGATTCAGAAATTTTAATATTCCCTCCTCAAGCTGGCTCAGTGACAGCAATGGACTCTCCCTAAAATGGGAATGAGATGCTAAGAGAAAAAAAATGGTCTCAGCCCCAAATACCTGGCAGGGGACTCCATTAGGTCTGAGAATGGAGTTATTCTGGAGAATGGTTATTCTGTTTCAGGCAGGGCAATTCCCATTAATCCAGGTCCAGATAGGAGAGGTAAATGAGAAAGGTCAGTTGGCAGGGTTTATCTGGGTGCCCTCTCTGGTTTCAACCTCTCTAACTTATACAGTTGGAAGAATAACCTGCCTTCATAACAGGATGATCCAAAATTGATGGAAGAATTATTTTCCTCCATCCTCACGTCCCTTGATCCTGACTGGGAAGCTGTCCAAAATTTGTTAACAACTCTATTGACTGCCAAGGGGAAGTGGATGGTCATTAGAAAGGCCTGAGCAGAGGCTGTCTGCATTAGCAAAACCCTGGCAGCACAAACACAATGGGAGGTGACACTGCTGGTACCTATTATCTGGCCCAACCTCTCCAAATGAGATATGAATGTCCCAGCAGGAAAACACTGCATTGAGCAGCATAGAAATCGTCTTTCAGTAAGTTTAAAAATGGGCACCAAAACAGCACATTTTTAACAGAGTGCAAGGAGGTATGGTAAAAGCCACAAGAGAATCCTCTGAGTTTTTGGAAAGAATTTACAAAACTTACTGACAATATGCAGATCTGGAACGAGATGCCCCTGAAAACTTTAACCTGGTTAACCAGACTTCTGTTGCACAGCATGCCCTTGATATTAAAAAAAAAAAATTGCAGAAAATAAAGTAGGTCTTTGGCTTTCCAATGTCACATGTAGTAGAGGGAATTCAATGACTCATTTCTCAGTTGGGGAAATAGCATACTACTTGAGATCCCAAATGTTACTCTAAAAGCTGTATCATCTTTAAATTCAGGATACTCTGATTCTATACTCCTCTGGAAGAATTTATAACAATTTTTTTACAGATTATTGAACAAGTGTATCCCAGTGAACCAGACACGAATCACATTCTTGTACAGACTCTGGATCTAGAACTCTTCATGGATAGAAGCAGCTTCATGGACCAGAGAAATTGGAAGGCTAGATTCATAGCAGTAACTCTCCAGGAGACTTTGGAATAGAAGCACTGTCCCTAAGTACCTTGTCTCAAAAGGCTAAACTTATAGCCCTTGCCCATGCTTCATAACTTGCAACAGGTAAAAGAGTATACTTCTATATTGCATGCCGATACAGCTGTTTAGAAGGAGAGAAGAATTTGACTTCAGGAAAAAAAAAAAAGAAAGAAAGCATACTCAACTTATTAGAAGTAGTACAAGAGGAACTAAGCAACTTCATGGCCGGTTTGCAACAGACATGGAATGCAGGCCGGGAATACGGTGTTTAGACCCAAACAGGACCTAATGGCTATGCAGTATCAAGTTGTGGTTTTGGCTTACTCCTAGGATGGAGAGAGAGAAAAGTACTTTAGGTCTCCTTTGGGCTCAAGAAAGATAGGAAAAGGATATATAAAGCTTACCAACTTTCCAAATCTGCTTCATAGATGGACTAGATCCATCTTGCAGGAGTACAACCTCTTGTTACCCATTTTTGTTCCACAGACAGTGTAATTTTGCGTGTTGAAGTACTGGCAAATTATACTCAATGTGACTAAAATGATAGTCTCAGAGGATTGTGCTTGTTAAATGCTAAAATTTTCCTAATGAGGAATGCAGTCCTCTCAAACCAAATGGCTTTGGGAACCTGTACTGGTTCGAGTTCTGGCTGCTCCACTTGCAATCCAAGTGCGATTATCCCTGTTAATGCACCTGGAAGATCAGAGGAAGGTGGTCCAAGTGTTTGCACTCCTACTACCTACATGGGAGACCTGGATGGAGTTTTGGGCTCCTGGCTTCAGTCTGTACCAGTCACAGAAATGTTGAGGCCATTTGAGGAATGAACAAGTGGATGGCAGATTTCTCTGTCTCTGTCTGTTTCTCTCTCTCTGTATTCTGCCTTTCAAATAATAAAGAAATGAATTTTTTAAAAATTCCATATGGGTGCCAGTTCAATTCTTGGCTGTTCCACTTGTGATCCAGCTCTCTGCTATGGCCTGGGATAGCAGTAGAAGATGGCCCAAGTCCTTGGGCCCCTGCACCCACATGGGAGACCCAGAAGAAGCTCTTGGCTCCTGGCTCCTGACGTCAGATTGGCACAGCTCTCGCTGTTGCAGCCATCTAGTGAGTGAACCAGCAGATGGAAGATTCTCTCTCTCTCTCTTTCTCTCTCTCTCTCTGCTCCTGCCTCTCTGCAACTCTGCCTTTCAAATAAAGTAAATAAATCTTTAAAAAAAAATCCAAGAATGTTACAGTTACATTCCTGACAACTTGGAATCATTTTCCTAGCACTATAGGATATACACATCCAGATCCATGCTATGAATTACCCCATGCTAAGTCTTAATGGCTCTATTCCTGGTTTGAGACTGGAAGTCTGTACTGGTAGAAACTCCTATTCTTTCTGGTTTGCATTATAAGTATAGGAATATTAATAGGCTGTTGCTTTATTTATACATAGGTTAATTGGGCCAAATGCTGTCGTGATGCAGAGAATCTCCTTGGTCAAACTTGGGACTAGAAATATTCATGAACAAATGCCTACAGCTTCTTCTGCTCCAATCCTGAACATTTCTGCTGTGTCCCTTGACAGCAGAAAGCAGCTAGAATGGTCATTGCCCTATACCCAGTCAGGATTAAGGAATTACAAGAAATAGGGGGAAATGACACTAAAATCCTACGTTTAGTGCCTCTAATATAGACCCAATCAGGCCTAGTCTCTTTCCCCTAGCTGAAAGTTTATCTGCCCTGCTTTGGTGATTGTAAATCAACATATACCTAAAGGTTAACTCGCTAAATTAACAGACAGGTACATGGGTCAAGTCAGTCCTGCAGGGCCTCAGATCACAAGATTCAGAGTTTTCTTATCCCCTCTATAATCAACATCTTGCTGCTAGACCCTGTCTTAGCCGCTTTATAGGAGAAAGAATTAGGCACTTAGGCAAAACCTGAAGACGTAACCAATTGCTGGTTACTGGGATTGTGCAGATTCTTTCTACTAACCTGAGGAGAGCCAAGAAAGTTTGCTCTTTTCCTGGAGTTTTGAATGACGGGGATGATTTAGGGGAAGGGATTGTAAGAAGGAAGTACCTGTGAGAAATGAAAACCCCCAGTCCCACAACAGATCTAAATTTACAGTATCTGCATAATTCAGGAACCACAAGCTGAGAAATTATCCTTTTAAAGTGCTACAGGATCTTTAAGAGTCAAAGAATGTTGGCAGAAGCAAATACATAATTGTTCTGAAGGGACTCTTTCACAACTCAGGGCATAAGAGATCTCCATAAACAAAACAACCCCACTGAAGAGAAGTGTCACATAAATCACTATGAGTAGGAGTCAGCAAATCTTGTAAATGAGCAAGTTAGGAATTCCAATGTTAGACATAACACAAGTACCTGAAAAAAGAACATAATTATGAGTGGGCTTTGGCCTAGTGATTAAGCTGCTGGTTGGGACACCCAAATCCCATTTCAGTGTGCCTGGATGCAGTTAGTCCTGGCTCTGCTCCCGATTCCAGCTTTCTGCTAACGAGCACCCTGGGAGGCAGTAGGTGATGGCTCACTTACTCGTGTCCCTGCCACCAACATGAGAGACTGAGATAGAGTTTCCAGCTCCTTGCTTTAGCCTCCTGGCTGTTGCTGTCATTTGGGGAGTGAACCAGCAGAGGGGAGTTCTCTCTCTGTGTCTCTTAAATAAATATTTAAGACAATGTGACAAAATAGTAGAAATTACAATTAAATAGGTAGATTTCACAAAGAACCAAACAGAACATGCAGTTCTGAAAACAATATTGTCATTGAAATTAAACCAAATCCCATAGGTGAACATTATCACTTCGTTATCTATTCCTCATTTTAAATTTTGCTTAACTGTCTTTCCATCTTTGTCACACAGGATATATTTGGTGAACACAAGAATAATTTGGTGGTAGAAATAAAATATTAAAGATGTGGTGCTACTCAATATAATTTAAAATATGAATTTCCCATGTTATCATCTTATCCCCTTAAACCTCTAAGTAATCACTCAATAAAATGAATCACTCCTTCCTTCTTCCTGCAGTGAAGTCCTTTATTTCTAAATCTGTCCTAAATTCCAGAAAGAGGATTCATTCAAACCCCTGTAAGAGCTACTTTAGGACTCTAAAAATTACAAAAGTATACCCAGGCTTTATCTGTGTTTTTGTTGGTGCTGCTACCTCCCACATAAGAACTAAGATTTCAGTAGTCTGTCAGCCACTAGTCTTGGTTTAAACACTGCCTGCCAGTATTGCAGCTTTCAAAAGCTTAGATCCACAGGGATGAAACAAGAACAGTGCTCTGCTTATAATACATCTACCCAACAGTCAGTCTGTTTCCAGCCCTCACCTTTCCAAATTAGGGGGTATTATTAGCTTTGGGCCTTGGTGGTCTCTTAGCTCTGGTGATCTCAGGAGACAACACTAAATTAGTCATTAGTGATTTTCCTCAAGTCCTGTACTATATTTAACAGAAATTCCTTAGTGTTTCTGGCATGTACTCAGACTAGCTTTGTAAGCAATTTTTTGCTTTAATAGCTTTAATGGGAGTAGTTAGATGTGTACATTGACAACCATTCAGAAGTACTTACACAGCAAAAGTGCATATGCATATGTGTTTTCATTTGACTTAAGTATATGTTAGTTTTTAATCAACTGAAGTAAATGCAAGGCCTAATGATGTCAGTCTTAACAATTGTATTTTTATTTCAAAAATGAACAGGTTATTTCATAGTTTGATAAAATACACATTAACATTTGTTGGCGAATTAAAAATCTTTATTCACAAAGTGATAAAAGAGAGCACAGCTCAAAGCAAAAGGGTAAGATTCAATGGAACCAATATAAATGAATAGCTATGGAGTACCGAAGATACAGGAATCAAGGCAGACAAAGATAATTGTTTAATTAAATTGATCTTCAGTAACTACCAACTGCTAACATCACAGAAGTGGGTAGCATATTAGAATAAATAAAACAAAGTCTTTCCAAACAAACAGAAAGACCCCATAAGACAACCTTTACTCTCTTATGGGAGACAGAATTTCAAAACATACACTCCATTCTTGGTAGTGAAAGCCAGGTTCAAATTACTGCAAACCCATTCCAGAGCCAAGAATGCAACTTTTAAGTACATGCCCTATAGCATGGCCTATAAGTGTTCCCGATAAATTCAGAGTTTGACATACTAACCCCCAAAGCGCTATTAGGTGTGACCTTTGGGGGCGATGAACGGGATTAGTACCCTTGTGAAACACACCCCAAGGGTGCTCCTCTGCCCTCTCCAGCACTGACCAGACCACTGGAAGTTGTCAACTAGCAATAACCTTACACTACACCTGCCCATGCCTTGATCTTGGACTTCAGTCACCCAAATGGGGAAGAACACATTTCTGTAGTTTGTACGCTAGTCAGTCTGTGGTGTCATGTCATAGACGCTCAGAAGGACCGACACCCTGAAAATGGATAACGGGGCACTCTGTCTTTTTGTACGTCAGCTAGAGTAAGACAGCAACCCTAACTCAGTAACATCCACATGCTCAAATATGTGTAAATCCGACGTTTTTGTTAAAAGAAAACTTAAACAGGATTGGTTATTGGTAGCCCCGGACCTGTAGACCATGTGTGCTCTAGAACTAGACTATCAGAGAATTCCAAGTTTCTCAGCTTACTACTGCTTCACCCTTCTGTGACCGTTTACTCGTGTGTAAAAGGAGCGCGGCCCTGAGGATTGTAAAACCACCCTCGGCACAGACCCTGGTGCACAATGAATATTAGCTGTTGTAAGGAGTTTCCAGAACGCTTCCCTGAAATGTTGGGCCTCCCACTGCTTATTACCCAGCTCTTAAGAGCAAGGAGGTGAGCATCCTTGGGCCCAGAACCTACTACTCGCCCTTCCGTTTTCCCAGACTGAGAACAGCTCCCAGGCAGCGAGGGGCGGAGCCTCGACCCCCGCCACGGCCCAGTAAGGCCAGAGCTTCCCAGTTCCCACCAAACTACAGCTTCCATGTCCAGCAACTGGAGCCACACACCGAGGCTATTTTGATGTTTCTAAAACCCTCCGCCCCTCCGCCTCTGTCGCTTTAGCCCTACAGCACCCAGCATCAGCGAGCGCTGGCCCGCCCTCGCGTAGGCGGGATTTCCAGGCTGCGGCCCGCGGCCGGAAGGGGCCTGAGGCGGGGCGGGCCGTTCGCGAGGCCCCGAGGTCTCGGCGTGGGGTTGCCCGCAGTATGCCGGATGCCGGTGTCAGCAGATAGCACCTTCTCCTTCAGTTCTCAGGGCCACAGCGTGACCTCTTCGGAGGCACAGTTCTCAGAATTGTTTTCTTCTATCGTCCTGTCCCTTTTGTCGTTGGAGTGGAGGGAAAAGACTAAACCTTCAAGCCAGGCAGCTCCTAGGCACCAGCAGAGGAAATAAGCAGCGGAGGTGGGGTCCTTAGCTCGCGCCGAAATTCAAAGGAATAAATAGCTCGGGCGCGGGTGTTGGGTGTGCGGCCGGTGTCGTAGCCGCTATGGTGGGGTTTGCCTCGTAGCACCGGATCCTGGCGAGGTTGGTTCACCCGTCACCCTACTCGTGACCTGGAGGAGGTTTTTGGGCGCTTTGAGCCCAGGCGGCCTGAGACAGCAGCGAGGCCGGTGGGTTTGCGCGGCTGGTTGGGCCCAGCCTGACGTCCTGGCGGGAGAGGGGGTAGGAGGAGGCCGAGGAGCTAGGACGCATCTGTAGGTGATAATTGGGAATAAAGGCTAGTTGCTATCCGGCCTTGCAGGCGCGCGAGCGAGTGTAGTTAGAAAGTTCTGAGGCAGCTGCTTGGAAAGTAGGAGCTCGATCAGTCTCTCATAAGGAGAATCTGTGAGGACCCCGTGTACCCGCTGCCTCAGGTGTTGTATGCGGAGGTAACAGTGGTGGAAGCAGGCGAAGATCCTTGCTACAGGAACTGATGATGAGTGGGTGAATATAGTGTAGTGCCCGCATTTAGTGTCGCGAAGGAAAACAGCTGACGGAGGGGGCTTTTTACGTAGGGATGTCGGAAGGGACCCCACCAAGGTGACATCTGTACAGCACCTGAGAACAGTAGGGAGCCATACCAGTGGGCAGAGAGGACGAGATGTGAAGTAACCAGTGGACTTCGTTAGCTAGAGAATACAAGAGCAAGGCCAGCCAGTGGGTGGAAAAGTGATGAAGAGCTAGGACTTCCAGGCTGACCGGTTTCACCCCCGGGTAGCGGTTCTTTGCCATCTTTCAGTTGATTAATCTCTATGTGAGAGAAGGTAGTATGTCAAGTGGCTGATTTGTTTCTGTCGCCCTGTCGTTCTTGTTTTAGTTTCAGGTTCCCTGTGATCCCAGGTTTGTGTTCCATTTACCTGGAGTTCTTCCTCGTTTGTACAGAACTAACTTGTGGCCTGTTTGATTCCTAGCAGAGGTTTGCCTGCCCAAGGCACTATTGAAAATGCATATTAAGTCAATCATTCTTGAAGGATTCAAGTCCTATGCCCAGAGGACTGAAGTCAATGGTTTTGACCCCCTCTTCAATGCCATCACTGGTTTAAATGGTAGTGGGAAATCTAACATCCTGGACTCCATCTGTTTCTTGCTGGGCATTTCCAACCTATCTCAGGTAAAATGTAAACTTTGAGATTTACGTGAATTTAAGTTTGGACCAGTGAATCCTTACTGAACTTGGGAAACCATTGCAAATGTTCTCTTGATTTGCAATTTTGCACTTTGCATGAATTATCTCATACCTCGTTGCAACCTTTAAGGAAAGTATTATTCCATCTATTAGATGAGGTAGTAAAAACGTGGATTACCTGTGACTCATCCTCTTAAGATATTTGGGATTAACATTCAAATTGAGACATTTAGCTTAAAGGCAGTCTTATATATGTATTTCCTCCCTATATGAAAAGCCTTTTCATGATCTAATGGATATTGGCTGACTAATGAAATTCATAGCACTGACTCCCCTTTTAGTCTTGCAAATTTTGTCAAGAAATGAGTAGAAAACAATTCAGAATTGAAATTGTTCTCTTGCTAAAGGTACCCATTGCAAGTTGTTGTCCAGATTTTCCTTGCCAGTAAATGTAACTGCCTTATCTACTTAATGGATGAAATTTCTAATAGCAAAGGGCCCATTTTTAGTGTTACCTTGTACAGTATGTGGTTTTAAAATTGATAAATGTTTATTTTAGGTGCGAGCTTCTAATTTACAAGATTTGGTTTACAAAAATGGGCAGGCTGGTATTACCAAAGCGTCAGTGTCAATCACCTTTGATAATTCTGACAAAAAGCAGAGTCCTTTAGGATTTGAAGTTCATGATGAAATCACAGTAACAAGGCAGGTGAGTGGCAACCAAACATATAGACATCCTGAAAGTTTTCATGCCTATTGTGCTGTTGTGGAAATATAACTTTGTAGAAAATGTTGGACAGAGAAATTCTTGAGCAAAATTGTTTCATCAAATAATGACTAGATTCCTTAAGAGTAACTTCCTTATGCAGTCACGTGCTACTTAATGACATTTCAATGACAGTCCACGTGAAGTATATGACCCATATTATCATTCCCATGTTATATCACCAACTAATGACATAGCCTTCTTTATCTTGCATAAATATGTTCTATGATATTTAGGAAACTGTGAAATCACCTAATTATATATTTTTCAGATCATGTTTCTGTAGTTTAGTGACATTTGACTGTATTAAGTTTTAATCGTGCGGCTTCCACCATTAACTAAGAAGCTGAAAGATCTGATCTGAAAAGCTATCCATTTAGTATAAGAACTCAACCATACTTGAATCTGTGCTGAAATGCCTGTAATACCTGCAATTTTGCTATCTTCTGAGATAACTTGTTACTTTTTTTTGACAGTTCTTTTTAGAAAATTACTCCTCTATTAATTCAGCCAAAGTCTGCTCTTTTAAAATTTTATATGTCATTCTTGTTCCCTTTGGAGAGCACCAAGAGTAAATCTTCATTGTTCCATATTTCAATATTTAAGTGACATTGCAAGTTTAAATGTTTTCCAAGAAAATATTGCCAAGTCTTTCACTTGATGTTTGTTTCTAGTTCCTTCACTTGGCCAGATCACAGCAAGTAAACTATGTATGATATTACCCTACCCCAAACCCCTCTATTTTTTTAATACGTGGTGTGTCAAAATTAGTGTACCAGAATAGGTACAGTTACAACAGAAGTAAGTGCAATTATTATGTCTTTCATTTTAGTACCCAACTTCTGTTCTTCCCAGCATGTCAATTGTTTTGTAGTACGTTGGAAATCCATAACAGATATATTTGAAATCGATCTAATTTTTCCATGTCTATTACTACTTAATCATGTAACTGCCATTTATGTATGTATGTATGTATGTATGCAGATTGTTTTTTCTTTTTTTTGAAAATTTGTTTTTTTTTTATTTGAAAGGCAGAGTTACAGAGAGAGTGAGAGAAAGAGAGATCTTCATGTACTGATTCACTCCCCAAATGGCTACAATAGCCAGGGCTGGGCTAGGCCAGGTCAGGCCAAAACCAGGAACCATAGCTTATCTGGGTCTCCCATGTGGGTGGCGGAGACCCAAACACTTGGGCCATCTTCTGCATTCCTAGGGCCATCAGCAGGTACCTGAATCATAAGTGGAGCAGCTGGGACTTGAACTTGTACCCATATGGGATGTCGGCGTCATAGGCAACTGCTTAACTTGCTACACCACAACGCTGGCCCCATATGCAGGTTTTTTAAACGAATGTAGGACCTAACATATGTCCCCTAAATTTTTTCTTGTGATCAGTGTTTCTATTCAGCATGTTAAAGTTTTGGTTAAAAATTCTGTGAACTCCCATTTATTCTCCATCTTAGCGTTACTTCTCAGAGATTTTTTTTCCCTTCATTTAAGAAGTGTCTGAATAAAAAAAATACTAAGTTGAATCAGAATTTTGTTTTATATCACTAGGCATCCAAAAAATAATCACCCTCTAGGAATTATCACCAAGTCTGTTACTGCCCTCTTTCTGATCATTAACCTGTACCTTCAACACAACTTTGTTACAAAGTTCTGATTAAATTACTCAGAGCCTTTCTAGGGCTGTTGAGTATTTTGATGTTTGAACCACCAACCTCACAATCCTATCAGGAAAATAAAAGAACTAACATTTATTCAGTAGTTGTTATGCACTTGATGTGTACTGGATATTATTTTAAAAAATTTATTTATTTAAAAGAGAGAGAGAGGGGTCTTCCCTCCACTGGTTCACTTTCTAAATGGTCACAATGGCCGGAACTGAGTTGTTCTGGAGCCAAGAGATTCTTCTGGGTCTCCCATGCAGGTACAGGAGCCCAAGCACTTGGGCCAGGATATCAGCAGGGAGCTGAATCCAAAGTGGAGCAGCTGGGACTCAAACTGGTGCCCGTATGGGATGCCGGCGCTGCAGGCCGGGACTTCAACCCGCTAAGCCACAGCACTGGGGCCTGTACTGGATATTCTTGAATCCACTGGATATACAGGAAAAAAAGGATGAGCAGTAGTTTTTAAAGACCTTAAAATTTGGTGGTGACACAATCATATGCAGTTATATGATTCAGTAGATTATAAACAAGACAATGAACCCATACTGAAATTCTGCTCTTTTAAGTAGTTGAAAATCATGTCTTTATTAATCGCTTTTAGAATCATTTCAAGGATTGATTCTAGACTACTTGTCTTTAGCTTTTAGTATCTGACTTCTGTTGCTGTGTAAAAGTAGGAGAAGAGGGGTTAACTTATAAGTGTGGAAAAATTGCAGAAAGAAGGTGACTAGGAGAGGAAAATACATTTTACACATCCTTGAAAACTTAAAGCTGGAAGTGACCTTAAAGACCTAGTACTCCCCAGGGAAAGTTAAAATGCTTGCATGTGGCTATGTAACTTCTCAGCAAAGTCCCTGGATTAGAGGTTAGTTGTGCTGACTCAGATTAGTATTCTCTTTTAACTGTGTCATGCCTCTTCACTCTTAACTCAGGATTACTTTCATTTACCATTAGGGGACAGAGCAAATACAGGTAGTGTATTTGGTAATTTATTGTATTAGCATAAAATGTACGTGTACGTTTATTTTTTTTTAAACACTTCCATTTTAGGTGGTTATTGGTGGCAGAAATAAATATTTAATCAATGGAGTAAACGCAAACAACACCAGAGTACAGGATCTCTTCTGTTCTGTTGGTCTTAATGTTAACAACCCCCACTTTCTCATCATGCAGGTATTATTTGTGTGTGTCTGGAGGGTGGGGTATTGATATCTCTTTCAAAATGATTTTGACATCTCTTAAGTTACTATTATGGAATGCTGTTTTTACATCTTCAATTTTTTTTCTATTATGCTGTGTCTTGATACCTATTAAGAAATGTGGTTTAGTTATCGGTCCATTGTATTTTATACATTTAAATTTTGAAGAATGGCCAGAAACAATTTTTAAAAGATTTATTTGTTTTATTTGAAAGGCAGAGTTACAGAGAGGCAGAGGCAGAGAGAGAGAGAGGTCTTCCATCCACTGGTTTACTCCCCAGATGGATACAACAGCCAGGGCTGCACCAATCTGAAAGCTTCCTTCAGGTCTTCCACACACATGCAGGGACCCAAGGACTTTGGCCTGGGAAGACAGTAGAAGGTGGCCCTAGCAGCGAGCTAGATGGGAAGTGGAGAAACCAGGACTCCAACCGGCGCCCACATGGGATGTGAGCACTGCAGGTGGCGGCTTTACTTGATACGCTACAATGCTGGTCCTGCAATTTTCCTTAATTGTATTTTGTTACTACAAGAACAATACATGCTGACTTCCAAAAATTTGCTGTATTATGTTCTTTTAAATTATTAGATTAAAGCATTTTATTATTTCAGGCATATACATTTGAATAATTTTTTTGGAGATCAATATACATGAAAAGTAACGGATAATATTATTCTGTACTTATAACATATTTCACTTGACACTATATTTGAGAGTCACAGAAAAGTCATTGGTGGGATCCTGGTGGGGCCAGGTCTTAGTCCAACTTGTAATGCTATAACAATATCACTGGGTAAATTATAAACTTAGCTTATTGTACCAGAGATTGGGAAGTTCAAGAACATGACACTGGTATCTGTTAAGAGCTGTATCTTCCATGATGGAAAGCAAAAGAGCAAGGAGAGCTAATCTCACTCTCTAAAACCTTCCTACTTTTGTAATGATGACATTAATCTTAATTGCTTCTTAATTAGGCCCTACTTCCCAACACATAAACTTTGGGGGACACATTGAAAACATAGCAAACAAAAATAAAAGTATTTTCACTAGAGTACATAACAAATTTCATAGCTGAGAATTCACTTCAAGTGAATCTACATCTAAGCAGTATGATTTTCTGTAACCTGGTGTACAGATTTTATTTGGGTAATGAATTGTGATTTTTCTGGCATTGAAATAAAATATTTTATTCTTCTGTTTGTAGCCTAGAACTGTTTCATGTGTTTTATAAAATCTTCGAGGTCCGTTATTCAGAAATCAAAAAATGTTCACTAATTATTCTAAAGATTATTTATATACTTGCTTTAGAATTGGACACATTATTAATGGTCTGAGTTTATAACATTTAATAAAACATTTCATTTATATCATTTAATTTAGGAAATTTGTATCACTTATAAATGAGAAAGTGAACAGCAAAGTTCTAGAATTCTATAAGTATGAGGTGCCTTTGTTCTCAAATCTCACAAAAGCTTTTTTATATTGGTAGAAGAAAAACCTTTTCAATGATGGGTATGTGGAGATACAGTGCTTTGAATACAGATAAACTTAAAACTTTCCTTTACATTTTCTGTAATTTGTTATAGTAATAAATTTGCCATTTTGTTTTCAGGGCAGAATTACAAAAGTATTGAATATGAAACCTCCAGAGGTAAGAGTACTGTTTATGGACAGTTAAAATAGGAATTTTACATGTTGTTTTAGTCATCTTGACGTCAGCTTTATAAATAGCAATTTATATTAAAATTCTTGGAAACATTATTTAGGAATGATTAATGAAGGTTGGTTAACTGGCACTGTGCCCAGTATTATAAAACAATTTTGAGTGTGTCAAGCAGCCTTGTTCAGTTGGTGTTCCATGTCAGTATTAATTTTGTAGAGAAACTAACAGTTTGTGTGAAATTAAACCATTTCATACAATTTGTTGCATAGGGATTTGGAATATTTTTTTGTTTTAAAGATTTATTTATTTGAAAGCTAGAGTTAATAGACAAGGAGAGACAGAGAGATCTTCAATCCACTGGTTCATTCCCCCAGATATGGCCATAATGGCCAGGGCTGGGCCAGGGCAATGCTAGGGTCAGGAACTTCTTCTGGGTCTTCCATATGAGTGCAATTGCCGAGGCCCAGGGACATGGGCCATCTTCCATTAACCTCCCCTCACCCAGGGGGGCACATTAATGAGGGGCTGGAATGGAAGTAGAACAGCCAGGACTCAAACTGGCACCCATATGAGATGCTGGCACTGTAGGCTGCAGCTTAACCCATTGTGCCACAGCACTGTCCCCCGGGCCTTAGGATTTAATTTCTCTTCGGGCTACCTTGAAAAGTGTTGTTAAGAAGGAATGAATATTTTGTATATTATATATATATTTACATAGCTTTCTATTGATGACAGTACTAGTCTGCTTCAGAGTATAGATGATTCTCATTTTCTTTATATAACATTTTAGGGCAAGAGTGGGGAACATCCAACAGGCTGTATAAGGCCCATAAAATCATTTCATCTGGCCCTCCCAAGGGAGCTGCAGGCAGAAATTGAAACAATCTCTATAACAGACTAATTTTTTTTAATTGATATTTTGTATGGCTCGTGATCTATGTTATAAATATCTATATGGTCTTTGGCAGAGAAAAGATACCCCTTCCCCACCTTAAGGGGAAACGTCTAATTTTATTTTTTTATTTATTTATTTTTAAAGAGTTATTTATTTGAAACTCATAGTTAAACAGAGAGAGGAGAGGCAGAGGGGTGGGGGGAGGGGTCTTCCATCTGCTGGTTCAGTCCCCAGTGGCCGCAATGGCTGGAGCTGTGCCAATCTGAAGCCTGGAGCCAGAAGTTTCTTCTGGGTCTTCCACATGAGTGCAGGGGCTCAAGGTCTTGGGCCATCTTCCACTGCTTTCCCAGGCCATGGCAGAGTGCTGGATAGGAAGTGGAGCAGCCAGATCTTGAACCGGCACCCATATGGATGGATGCCAGCGCTTCTGGCCAGGTTGTTGATCTGCTGCACCACAGCGCCAGCCCCTTTATTTATTTTTTTAAATGCATTTATTTGAAAGGTAGACTGAGAGATACAGAGATCTTCTTTCTATCTGCTAGCTCATTCTTCCAGTTTTCTGCAACAGCCAGATCTGGGCCAGGCTGAAGCCAGGAGTCAGGAACTGCATCCAGATCTCTCATGTGGGTGGCAGGAACTCAAGTACTTGGGAATCATCCACTAATTTCCCAGGAACATTAGCAGGGAGCTGGATCAGAAACAGAGCAGCCAGAATTCAATGGGTGTTCAGATAATGGGGTGCCAGAATCACAAGCTGTGACTTAACCCACTGTGCCACAATGTCAGCCCCAGGAAACTTCTAATTTGAAAACTTGTGAATAATAAAAATCTTAGTGGGTTTCAGAGAAGAAAGAGTCCTTTGTGATATGAATTGATGAGCAGAAACTTCAAGACAAAGGCGTGCTGACAACGTGTCCTTATAAAATTATACTTAATATTTGTGTTTTTCGGAGTGCTTTACACATGTTTTGTTTAATTCTTAATGATGCTATAAGATACTATAAGTGCTTTGGATGAAGAAACAGGTGCAGATAAAATTAAGTTGCTTGTTAAAGCATGTGTCACAGTTGGGAGGCCAGCATTACTGCTGTGGTTACCTTCATTGGCACAAAAGGACTGACTGGAGAAGAGTTTTAAGTACAAACTCCCAAAATAAAAGCTAATATTGGCAACTTTTACTTTACTTTTTTTAGATTTGTATTTGAAGTAATAAAGGGGGGAAGAATTAATGGCTTTAAGATGTTTTTGTGTCTTGGTTTTTTGTTTATAGTGTTTATTGATGTTACACAAAAAGAATACCCTAAAAGTGAAAAAAAACATATTACGTACAAAAAAGATTTCCCTTGGGAGGAAGGCTCTGCCCAATCTCAACATGCAGTGCCTTCAACTGTAGCTCCAGCCTCTAGCGTCCTCCCCACTTGCTGCTCAGCTTTCAGTCTGATTCTCAGCTGCCTCTTTTTTTCTGAAACTTGTTTTCCACTGAGGAGAGTGGCCATTGCCTCCTTTCACCTCTGCCTCTTGTTTGGCTTTCTGTGCATCATCTTTCTGGGGACTTTCTTCTTCTGGTTTCCTTTCTGACAAAGTGGGAAATATCTGTCACACCGTTTGATGGAGAACCACCATTTGTTCGGCTTTGTACTGAGGAGCTTCCTCCAGTGGGAGTGAAAACTGAAATAGAGCTCCTCAACTACATTCCCTTTATGGTGGGATTCTTTTGCATCTTCTGTTTTCTTTCATTTCAGGGGCAGTTCTTTCAGCTCCTCAAACTCTTTCATTCAGTAGGTGACCCTTCAGCCTCCTCCATCTGCTCATTTTCTTCTTAATGACATCAGTAGATTTGCTGAACTGTGCCACTGCCTCATTTACTGAGAGTTGTAGCCATAAGCCAACCCCAGTGGGTCACTGCAAGGAGACAGTGATGGGGTTCCAGGTACTGCTGGTGCAGGCTTAGACAAGCTTAGAACTCTTCTACAGCTTGGATGTAATCACCAGGGTCCACTTCAACTTCTCCAAGTTTAGGATGTTTCCGTGTATCCTAAAGTTCAGCTTATATGTTTTTTGCCTTTTAAAATGATCATTGCTAAATCCTGCATATCCCAAGCAAATTCTAGGTTCCCAGTCTCCTTTTCATTTTCTTAAAGAGATTTGTTTTCAATAGCTGAATCATTGGGTGCTTTTTCAGTCTTTTTTTTTTTTTTTTTTTTTTTTTTTTTTTTTTTTTTTACAGGCAGAGTGGACAGTGAGAGAGAGAGACAGAGAGAAAGGTCTTCCTTTTGCCGTTGGTTCACCCTCCAATGGCTGCCGCGGCCGGCGCGCCGCACTCATCCGATGGCAGGAGCCAGGTGCTAGGTGCTTTTCCCTGGTCTCCCATGGGGTGCAGGGCCCAAGCACTTGGGCCATCCTCCACTGCACTCCCGGGCCACAGCAGAGGGCTGGCCAGGAAGAGGGGCAACCGGGAAAGAATCCGGCGCCCCGACCGGGACTAGAACCCGGCGTGCCGGCGCCGTAAGGTGGAGGATTAGCCTGTTGAGCCACAGCGCCGGCCAGCTTTTTCAGTCTTGTGATTTTTTGAACCTTCAGTTTCCTCACCCTGTTTTCATCTATTCTCTGTTGTCTCTTTGTTAGCAGCTGTCGTTAACTGTCTTCAGTGATTTCTTGGTTTCAGCCCCATCACCAGCAGTCTCATATTCTCATGTGTAGCTTAGCCTCTTGGCTAGGAACTAGTTCTGCCCTGACCTCTAGTTCTGAGCCATCTTTTGTTTCTCTCAATCCTGCAAAAGTCTGTGGATCAGCAGAAGCTCTGCAGCTGCAAGTTCATACCATCATTAGAGACAGCTGGGACCTCCTGCCCAGGCTCCTAAGATTCTTCTGGTCTCCCCCTGCATCTGGGCTTCTGTAGCCTTTGTTGTCCTGATGGGTGGCTTTTCTAGAAGAAGCACTTCCTGCCCTACTAAGATGCTCATTGAGAATAGCCTTTTCTGTTTCATTTTCAGAGGTGGTTACCTGCTCCTTTGCTTCTACGTCCACTGCAGTGTCCTGCTTTTCTGAGTTCAACAGGCTGGTCTTCTGCACTGTCTTTTGACTTCTGTCTGCTTACAATCACCTCTCTGCTTCTGCTGTCCTCTTTTTTCTCTGCACTCTTCTTGGTCCAGAATCTGATTTTCCTTCCTTAGTATCTAGTGCTTCCTGTTCCGGCTTCCCCAAAGTGACCTCAGCTTTGTTCAGCCCTTCTGGTGCTGCTGTTCCTTTTGCCTCTTTGGGCGTTTCAGTTATCTGAAACATTGTCTTGTAGCTTCTCTGTAGGCTCACTTAAATCCTTACCTTCTATTCTACCATTCTCCATTTCACTTCTTGGGCTTTGATGCAGACTTGCCACCTTTTTGTGTGTGTTCTTGGCATCAGAAACCTATTTTTTCAACTCTTCCCTTGCTTCCTCAGGTATATTTTCATTTTCTACCAGAGATTCATCTTCTGTTTGTCTCATTTTTCCTCTTCCATGTGTACTCCTTCCAAGGCATTTCCCAACATACCATTCTCTGTTCTGATAATTCCAAAAGTGATTTTCCATAGAAAAAAGAAGACTTCTCCACACTTGTTAGCTGTCCTCCCTATACGCTGTTTCTTAAAAGGTTAGTTACTTCCTGGAATTACCAGGCTTTACTGTCCACATCAGCACTCCCCACCTTATCTGTAGAGGTAGAAAAAACAAGAATGTCTTCAGTTTTTCAGCAGAAGCTAACTCCATAGTGTTGGGGGCAATGGCTGTGGACTGTTCCCATCATTCCCTCGAGGAGGTGGACCACTGAGTGGACCAGAATCTGAGGGAAGCAGAGGCTTACTCAGGGATAGAAAATGGCAAATTCTGGGTTTATAAATCCCAGAAACTTAATGTACCAAAAAACTTGATTTTAGAAGAGGAGTGAAGGCCAGAAATGTTTCTTGGATGTAAAAGCTATGGTAATCATCTGCTTTAAAAATGCATATATTTACTTATTTCCATTTTATTTGAAAGGCAGAAAGAGATCTTCATCTGCTGATTCCCTCCCTAAAAGCTCTGCATACTGGGGGTAGGCCAGGCATAACCATGAGTCCAGAACTCAATCCAGGTTTCCCATGTGGGTGGCAGGAGACCAACTACATGAGCTGTCATCTTCTGGCTCCTACCGTGCACTTTAGCAGGAAGCAGGATTTGGAAGTGGTGCCAGAACTCAAACCCAGGCATTCCAGTATGGGATGAAGGCATCCCAAGTGAGTTGTCTTAAACCTCTGCTCCAAGTGTTTGCTTCCCAATATATGCATTATTACCTATTTAACTTTTACTTTCTACTAGGGCTGTTATTTTGGTTGCTTACGGAGGCAAAGGCTATAATAATGTTTCATGCAATTCCAGTTAGAAACATTAAGAGTCTTAAAACATTAATACAATGATCATTTCAGATTTTATCCATGATAGAAGAAGCTGCTGGAACCAGGATGTATGAATACAAAAAAATAGCTGCCCAGAAAACTATAGAAAAAAAGGAGGCTAAGCTGAAAGAAATTAAGACGGTAATTAAATTCATATGAAACGTTTTTGGAAAAGAGTATAACTTTGCATTTGGGTTTTCTGCTTGTAAAGAGGGAAATTATTTATTTATTTATTGGTTTTTACAGAGTCTTCAGTATTTTTAAAAATATTTTGATGATACCTTACATACTGAATGTAGGGATTTTCTTTATTTTCTAGATACTTGAAGAAGAGATTACTCCAACCATTCAAAAATTAAAAGAGGTATATACTGCATATGTGAAGACAACCATTTAGAATGTCTCAAAAGTGGTGATGTATCTAAAATCAGTTACAGGGATGAAGTGTGTATAACATTTCTTGGGGATCTGTCCCTGTGATTATATAAAGATTTAAAGTTAGTGCTTCATAATTCAACCTTTGTTTACAGAGGCTATGTACTTCATATCTACTAAGTCATAGTGATTTTGGACAACCATCTATCAGAAACTTATATGCTGTATGTTAATACTTTATTGAAGAGAAGGAAGTTTGGATTTTACTGGATAATTAGAATGAACTGGAACAACATTTTTTTAAAATGTAGCACTTAGTAACCCTCAGTGGTAATGAACATTAATAAGGTGGGTTAATAGGATGATGTCTAGGATAAGCTATAATTATTGATATGAAGACATTTTGTAAGTGGAAGGTACTGAAACCAAGGATTGGGTTTTCTCTGTAATCTGTAAAGCTACAAACATTATAAAACTTGTGAAATCCAGAGTGCATTTATAGAGTATTTTTAATATGTCCATTTAAGAACTCCTTAAATGTTCATAAAATGTTGGTACTTTTCAGAGCTGTTTTCTTTCTTTATATAGCAGTATACGTGATTATTGGAAAAATTTTAATAAGTGATCTTTAAGGTGCTTTCCTTGTATGAATGATTTAGTAGAAAACATTGGATTAGGAGTTTAAATTTAGATTTCAGAGCTGACTTTGACACATTATTTCTAAATAAGACAATGTGGATGGGTCATTTAACCACATAGAAGTTGTTTCTTCATCTGCAAATAGAGAATTCAGTTGTTACTTTATTCCAGCAGGTTTTTAGGGGAATCCAGTTCAATAATGTGTGAGCAAGTACATGAGGTAATCCTTGAAAGAATGTTAGTATGCACTTTGGGTAATACTGCTACAAAATGCATTTGGTAACATATCACTGGAGGATGTGCAGATTTTCTTTATTGACTCCATATTAGACTAATTTATATACTTGTTATTGCCCATTTATGAACCTCATGGCCACATTGCTTGTTAATCCCAACTGCCTGATTAACCAAGGATTCACTAGAAATTTTTTAATGCTGTCTAAAAAAGCCAAAGTTCTAATGTTTTTGAAATTTTCTAATTTAAAATGTCAAGATCATTTAATATAAAGCAAAATTTCCATGTCATGAGAATTTGGTACATATTGCTATAGTTTGATGTTTCCCAGTTCTATTTAAAAATATAGATTTTGAATTGCTCTTTATTTGTGACATCTCTCTCAGGAAAGATCTTCCTATTTGGAGTACCAAAAAGTAATGAGAGAAATAGAACATTTGAGTCGTTTATATATTGCTTACCAGTTTTTGCTGGCTGAAGATACCAAAGAACGCTCAGCTGAAGAATTAAAAGAAATGCAGGATAAAATTGTAAAGCTTCAAGAAGACTTGTCTGAGAATGATAAAAAAATAAGGGCACTTAATCATGAAATAGAAGAATTGGAAAAAAGAAAAGATAAGGTCAGAATATGTAAATTACTGCAAAAAATACTACATTCTGTACACTAATTATTTAGGATTCACTTGGACATTGTTTTCCATGTTACTTTGTTCATCTTAAAGTAAGATAATGAAATATCTTATAAAGTAAATACTGCGTATAGAAATCACAGAAGAATGGCTGGCACTGTGGCATAGAAGGTTCAGCCTCTGCTTGCAGTGTTGGCATCCCGTATGGGTTCCAGTTTGAGTTCCTGCTGCTACATATCTGGTTCAGCTCCATGTTAATGTGCATGGGAGAGCAGTGGAAGATGGCCTGGGTATTTTGGCCCCTGAACCCACGTGGGAGACCCAAAGAAGCTTCTGGCTTCTGCCTGGCACAGCCCTGGCTGCAACCATATGGGGAGTGAGTCTGCGGATGGAAGGTCTCTTTTCTTTCCCTTTCTCTCCTCTGTCTGTATTTTTGACTTTGAAATAAATAAATAAATAAATAAAATCTTAAAACTCACACAAGAAAAGGATAACACGAACAAGTATATTAAGTAGTTGAACTGAATAGGGTACATTTGATTTCAGGAAATTGGAGGAATACTCCGGTCTTTGGAAGATGCTCTTGCAGAGGCTCAGCGAGTTAATACCAAATCCCAAAGTGCTTTTGACCTTAAGAAGAAAAACCTGGCAAGTGAAGAAAACAAACGCAAAGAGCTGGAAAAAAACATGGTCGAGGTAAGTGGCTAAAAGTGTCATTTAATTACCACTAATGTACATTTATCCATTGTGCTAATATTTAAGGTGTATCTTGTGTACCTTGTTATTTGGGCTGGAGTTACCGCAGTGGACAAAATGGTAAAAAGTTACTACCTTGTGGTATAGTGGAGAAATGACTAAGAAGATACATAAATAAAATATATAACATGTCATACAGTGATAGCTGATGAGAATAAAAAAAAAAAAACAGGAAAGAGAATTCATAGTTTAGAGGATGAAGGTTATGATTTAAGATTTTAAATTGGATAGATATTGAAATATGCAGCTACCATTGGCTTAGAGAGAGAAATGGAAGAAGGTTTCATTGGAGAAAATACAGTGAAAGTAGTAGGCTTGAGATACCAATAAAATATCTTGAATAGTGATGTTGATTAGGTAGTTAAATATATGAATATTGAATTTAGGTTTAAAATACAAATTTGAGGGTCCTGAGTATAAAGATAATATTTAAATCCCTAAGACTAGATGACATTATTAGGATTGTGAGTTTATATAAGAGAATTCTGAGTTTTGAGAGTTTGATTACTTCAACATGTAAAAGTGTAAGACAAGAAGAATGAGCAGGTAGATCGAAAAACTAAGAAAAATCATGCCAGTAAGTTGTACTGGAGGCCAACTGAATAAAATGTTTCAAGGACAAGTCACCTGTGATTTACATTAGAGTGTATTTACATTCTCACAGAATAGGAGCAGGAAAATTTTAAGAATAAGAGTAGATGACTCTTGAAAAGTTTTCTGATAGGAGAAGGATAAATAAGGGTAACAGAAATAATGAGTTTTTTGAGGGGCTTGATTTTACATGAAGTAAGTAATAATATTATATTTTAATTTAAAAAATCCAGCAATGAGGTCAACATTTGTGGTACAAGGAGAGGGATGAGAGAATTGTTGAAACAAGCTCCTAAAGTAGATGAGATGGGATAGAAACTGCTATATAGTTAGAGAAGGTAGCCTTTGTGACGAGTAGAGTAGGAGTAGGTCATCCATGGTGAGAGTCAGCTGTACTGTTACTTATGCATGTAGATGAGCAGTTCTGTGATTAGTGCTTATGAAAATTTTCTTGAGGGTGAATCCTGTCCCAGTAAAGAATACACATTTGATGTTTTATCTTAAAAAATATTAACTTCATTAAAATATTTATTGTAGTAATTAATAGTACTTTAAATATTATAAATAAAGTATAAACTGTTCTGTTAGATACTTTTGCACAAAAATAACAGTTATTGACTTTAGAACCAGTGGGATAAAAATTTAGACAGATTGTCAAAGCAAGATGAATGTGATGTCTGTTTCACCCAGCAGATGAAATTAGATTGTCAAAAGTGCTTCTTTTGCTGCTATTTTGTTTGTTTTTAAATAGGGCTCATAAAGCTCTGCCGTGGTTTTGGCTCATTTTTTTTCCTTAATCTTGTTGGGTACTTAAGACTTCTCACACAGTGGCATGGAATACTGCATTTTTGTCTCCTTTGTTATTCTTTTTGATTTCTAAATGTTAGCATGCCCCAGAGCTAGTACTCAGACATCTTTTTACAATTGTTTCTGAGGTGATCTTATCTAGCCTGTAGCTCTAAATACTGTCCACATGTTGATGTCTTCCAAATCTATAACTGGTCTTAACTCTTTCTCTGAACTCTGAATTAGTTTTATTGTGTATTGGTTATTAACTTGTCTGAGTCTAGTTGTTGTCTAGGGACAACAGAAGACCTAGGATTCACTGCAAGCTGGTCACCCAAGGCTCAGAAAAACTGCCTGAGGTGGATGAAGTCTTATTTGCATGTGCCCTATTCACAACACAGCTGAGGTACCTCAGAAAGCAGCTGACTTATATTTTATACCGTGGGGATGATATTAGGCACTAGGGTAAAAAGCATTGAAGAACAGCCTATTTCTGGAGGAGGACTGATGTAGAGCCCTGGCTTTTTCAGCTACTCACTCCCTTTTTCAGTTATTCTTGAGAGCAGTCAACCAGAAAAGGGAGAGCATCTATCTGCCCAGAGTGCTGTCTTGCAAGCCATCCCTGACCCAGGTACCCCCTTAGTGTGCTTGTTTCTTTCATTTGCCCACAGGTACCTCTCTGAATCTGAAGTACGAGGTTTGTCACCTTAGAGTGATCTAATGTGTTGACTGACTGAGTCTCATTGCAACATTTTTGAGCCGTAGCCAGATTTCAGTAGACCTAGAAGGATTGTTATCATAAGTGAAATGGTCAGACCTGCCTGGAACACTGACTAAGCCCTGGATCTCAGCAGTCCAGGTACAGAGCTGCTAAAGTAGTTAAAGAGGAGTCATTCACATGGTCTCAGCGTTTACTGCCAATGGGCATACTTCTCAATCTCCATTTATAATTCTGTAATACCTGAGGTATTTATCCAAGTACATCAGGAGGTGTTAAACTGCCTCCTCTCCTTCCAGTTGGCCTGACAGGAGGTTTAGAACAGATCTATTGGCTGAAACAACCTTCCTAAGGGAGTTGAGGGACATCTACTAGGCTGCCAGGAAGTGGCTACGGTAAAGCAGTTTGTCTGCTAAGAACAGATTTCTTGGCATTTTCTCTGAGCATTGACTCCTATGTATAATACCAAAAAGATCTTGTAAAGGATATAAACCCAGAGTCAGTCACACTTCCCAGTAGTTCCCAAGTAAGCCTGATATACATCTTTAGGCTAATGGCCCAATGGTGTATCTCATTTGTAAGCGTGGTATCTAGAAGCAGCTGTAGAATGCCTAATGTATAGAAGCCTACCATTATGCCAGCTTTTCAGGTATGATAGCATTCTTCCCATATTTGGATCATGCCTCAAATGCACAGAGAGAAAGATGTAGCTCTTGTGTGCACACAGTATCCTTTCTCCCATTTTATTCTGTGACTTATTTGTGGATATAGAGACATGGCATTTACTAACTAAATCTTACTGGCATAGTTGCAGAAGCTCAATTTCTCCTATATAGGGTTGTTCATTAAGCACCTCCCACACTGAAGTCTAGCACTAGTCTAGTCCTTGTTTGGGTTTTTTGTTTTTTTTGTTTTGTTTTGTTTTTTTAATTTTTGACAGGACAGACAGAGAGAAAGGTCTTCCTTTGCCGTTGGTTCACCCTCCATTGGCCGGCGCACCGCACTGATCTGATTGCAGGAGCCAGGTGCTTCTCCTGGTCTCCCATGGGGTGCAGGGGCCAAGCACTTGGGACACCCTCCACTGCACTCCCGAGCCACAGCAGAGAGCTGGCCTGGAAGAGGGGCAACCGGGACAGAATCTGGTGTCCCGACTGGGACTAGGACTAGAACCCGGTGTGCCGGCGCCGCAAGGCGGAGGATTAGCCTGTTGAGCCACGGCACCAGCTAGTCCTTGTTTTTATCATTGCTGCTAGAACATTTCTCATACATAAATCAAAGGAGCATAGTGCTTCATACTTCTGTCCAGTAAGGTTTAGTTAGTTTTTGCCATGACATTTTGCCAGGGTCTTTTGAGTTAATACATTTCTGATTCCTTTGCATGTCACAGGAGTCAGCATTACATCTTGGAGTAAGCCAGGGCTTTGGGGTTGTTAGTGTATACTGTGAGGTTAGGAATTCTTACTCTTGGCAGGACCATCTGGTCACTGTGGTCTGTGACAAAATATAAAGTCTGAGCCGTCACATTTAGCATTTCATTAGGTTGTGATCACAGCTTGGGAATTAGTTTCTTGGCCTTTTTTTTGCTACATCCTTGTAGAAAAAAGCATACTGACAGGGTAGTTTCACACCTCCCAAGATCTTCAGTGTACCCTAAATATCAGATGGGATTGGACTGAATTGGTACAATGCCAATGCATTCCCTGTGTGTCTCTTGGTCCATTCTGGTAAGCCAGCTATTTGTTTATAGAGCCTACTAGTTCCTCAGGTTTCAGCTGGGCCCCCTTGAATGCACCATTTCCATTTCATCATTGGGTCTGCCTGTGTTGAACTTGCCCTAATTTATTGATGGGGTTTTTTAAGTACTCCTGTAAGAACAAATAGTCCAGTTTGTTGCAGTCACATATGGTGCTGTGAACTTAAGTTGTTTAGTCTCCACCTGTGCTCATTAACAAGTAAAGACTTAACATTCGAAAAGGGTTTTTTCTGGTGGCTGCCTCAGGCAATTTACAGTCCAAAATCAGAGAAGCTGGTGTACCCAGTGGCAGTTTTCTCTTGCTGTAGCCTCTGGTCAGTATAGATGCAGTTTGAAGACACCTGTTTTCTATTAGACTAGCAGGCTGTAGCAGGCTTTAAAAGCAGTACCTTTGCTAAGACTTGCGGAATGACGTGCAAGGCCTGCTGCTATATAGGGTACCATTCAAAGTTGACAGTTCTGTTGAACACCTCAACTACAGGGCCAAAAGAACTCCCAGATGGAGTACATGCTGCATCAGGTACCCAAGAGTTAGCAGCTGTGAGGTGCCAGCAGAGCCAAGAATTTTTGTTTGACTCTCTGGGGGATACTTCCTTGGCTTCTTATCCAAATGGTTTTGGCATTTAACCTGCACTAATTTTCATGGCCTGAAGGCCTTTTTGACCAGCCAATTTGAGCTGGTGGTTACCATGATCTGTAACATTTTTATCTCTTTAACACATTTTTGAATGAACAAAGTAATGTCCTGTTTTCCAGTTAACATTCAGTACTGCTTTGGAACTTGGGTGGTTTAGATACCAGGCAGGGGTGGATATGCCCACTGGCAAGGCTTGAATTCTTAACTGTGAGAGAGCATATCCTTCATGTGGTAGAGATGTTCCATGCTACAGACAGCCCCAATTTCAATGTCTGTATGGTACTCATGGTGAGAACTGTGGTACTGGCACCAAGACATCCCATAGTGCCCTACCTACAACAAATAAACACCGTGGGTCACTGACTTCATCCCCTGACCTCTGTTACCCATTTAACATTTCCCCTGAGGAGAACTGGAAGTGTTGTCATGTGAACTCCAATATCCAAGGACCCCAAAAAAGTATGAATTCTCTCAGGGTTTTTGTTTGTTTTTCCTCATTTTGGTAGGAGTATACAGCCTTGTCTTCTGTTGGGGACCTGGAAACCTTGTCCTCATTACCAACCACACTATTCAGTCATTTGGATATGTTGTTTCCCTTTATCAAGCAAACATTTCTGGCCCTTCTCCATCTCTTTCCTTTAGATAGTGAGTCTCCCTTTCTGTGAAGGCCTGCATTATGCATGTTGGTTTCTTCTCAGATGCTTCAGGGTCCATGTGAATACCCACTTCCCAAGGCGTTTGGCCCTAGGAATGAGCAATTACATGAGAGCCAGCAACCAAGGGATCATGTGCTGAACTCTCCCATTTGCTTATTTCTAAATCTCTACCTCAGTCCATGCAGCCAGCTCTCGTATCTATGAGTAGGTGACCTGTGTACCATTTACTGTGCCTCTTTCTGCATAAAACTTCCAGACTGACATCTCTTCCTTAGCCTAGGGATTGGGAGATAGGGTCCTTCCAGCTTTGTCAATAAGCCATGGTTCTGTCAGACTGAATCTACTCTTCTCCAGTTTGTAAAGCAGTTTCATTTTGCATTGGTTACTAATTTGTCTGTGTCTAATAGATGGAATACACCTATACAACAAGTAATGTGAAGCAGATTTACTACTTAGCAGTAGATATCAAGGAACAGTAGAAGCCCAGGATTCCCATAAGGCTCAGGAGAGCTGTCAAAGGTAGATCAAGTCTGCACTGAATGTGACCACTTGAACTAGAGCTGAGGAAACCAAGAAAACAATGTGCCCCAGATTTTATGCTCATAGATGATGTGAGTCTCTGAGCCAAGACATTAAAGGGCATCTTGTTCCTGTAGAGGGACTGAAACAGGGCATGAGCTATTAGGCCGTTCTATCACTATCTCAGGATCTTGCACTTCTAGCATATTCCAGTTACTTTTGAGATCCACAGCTGATAAAAAGGAGAGAAATGGGTCAAAGACCACCTAGAGAATTGTCCTGTAAACTCCAGATTGCTTTGGCCAGCTCTTTATTTGACAGTTTTACTTGAATGACTAACAAAGTATAAAATACCATACCATAGAATGCATAAATTTTCCCTATGTGTCCAAACCTACTTGTGTTACTGAATTTTCCTCATGTCATTAAATGTTACCTAATTCACCTAGTTGTTTAGGCTCAAAATCCTGGAGTCCTTGTGGATTTTCCCTTTTCTCAAACTTTGTTGTATAATCCTTCAGTAAATTCTTTTGAATTTAGAAGTACTCCAGGACTCAGTCACCGTTTACCACCTCATCAGTGTAACTTTTATTCAAGTCATCACCTCCTTAAGGGCTTTTGCATCAGTCCTTATTCTTTGCCCTATATCTACACTTGCCCTTTGGTAGTCTGTTCTTTATAGGAGCTAAAATATGAATTGGATTACATCACTCTAGTGCTAAAATCCTTCAACAGTTTCAGAGTTGTTGCTGTGGCCTACCAGATGCTTCATGATGAAAACACTGGCTCCCTCTTAACCATTTCCTCACTGTGCTTCAGACACAGTTCCTCAAACACCCACTCCTTAGGGACCAACTATACTATTCCCCAGCTATTTGCATAGTCGTTCCTCTCCATTCAGGTTTCTGCTCAAGTGTAATCTCAGAAAGGCCTTCCTTTCTTATTAATATAGTAATCCCCATCACTTTATTTCCCCTATGGCCCTCTACCCTAGATAGTGTTCTGGGGACAGGGCCTTTGTCCATATAGTGTCTTAGAAGAGAACTTGGTATAGAGTAAGCACCTAATATTTGATGAATCTTGATACTCAAGTGGCCCAGAATTTCTGGTCACTTTCATTTAGACAAGATATCTAAATTTTTGTTGTTGTTTTTCAGTGCTGGTATCTTATATAGTCTGGATTATTAATAATATTTTTCTACAGCTTTTTAATACTTGAGTTTTATGGTCTTTAATAATTTGTAAAATATGTTCATGTATATGCTCTTAATCCTAAAACCTCTACTTTTAAGTTTAGTATAGGATAACTATTTCAATTTCATAGATTTGGACACTTATTCTTAGTTTCTTCAAGTGGTTTGTTTTAATATGGAATGATTTTTTAGCTCATTATATGATATCCTTCCACATATGGAATGAAAATATTTCAGTTAGTATATGTAAGAGTCAGAAGTGTCTCAAAAACGGTGAATTTCTAAATGAGAATTCAGCAGTTAAACTTACTAAATTATTTTCCTTCTGCCTACTTCGAGCTGTTGAAAACATTTTGATGATATTTGGGTATATATGTGTAAGAAAATGGATATTTTTTCTAAAAATATTCCCCAATTTGAAACTCTTCCTAAAGGATTCTAAAACTTTAGCAGCGAAGGAAAAAGAGGTTAAAAAGATCACAGACGGGCTGCAGGCGCTGCAAGAAGCAAGCAGTAAAGATGCCGAGGCTTTGGCTGCAGCACAGCAGCACTTCAATGCTGTTTCTGCTGGCCTCTCCAGTAATGAAGATGGAGCAGAAGCAACTCTGGCTGGTCAGATGATGGCCTGTAAAAATGACATCAGTAAAGCTCAGACAGAAGCCAAACAGGTAAATGGAGACATTAAGTGCTATATGATTGCTTTTTTTTAAAAAAAAAAAAAAACAAAGGCTAATTTTCATGTTTTTTGGCAGTTACACGATGTTGGAAATAATCAGTTTAATGTAAAGGACACTGTTAATTTTGTCATTCTGTAGTACCTAATACAGTAAATTCAGATATTTTGATTGAGAAATCTTGATGATAGTGATTTGTCAAGATGTTTTAAGACATAAATTACCTTACTTCAATGTGCAAGTAATTGCTTTGTTTCAGAGATTATAGAGATGATACTCTAAAAATTTGTAAGAACTCAATAGTAGAGAAATTCTAAGGAATTCTTAGTTTTTCTGTTAATTTATAAGGGAACTGTGAAAGATCTATCGTTCAGTTTTAAAGTGAGGATACCTTCATCTAGGTCTTAAAATACCACTTCACGGGCTAGCTGCCTGCAGTGCCGGCATCCCATATAGGTGGCAGTTTGAGTCCCAACTGCTCCACTTCTGATCCAGCTCTGTGCTGATGTGCCTGGGAAGCAAGTAGAAGATGGCCCAAGGGCTTGGGCCCCTTCTGCCATTCATGTAGGATAGCCGAAAGAAGCTCCTGGTTCCTGGCTTCTACCTGTCCAGCCAAAGTCTTTTTGGTCTTTTAGGGGTAGTGAACCAGCAGATGGAATCTCTCTCTCTCTCTCTCTTTCTCTCTTTCTCTGTCCTCTCTCTCCCTCTCTCACCCCCCTTTTCTCTATCTCTGCTTTTCAAATAAATAAATCCTAAAAAGTTTATGGTTTTAAGCAGAGTCAATTCAATTGCATAAACTTAAACATTAGCTTCCCCTTTGCTGTATAATCTTACTTTTCATTGCTCTTTCCACTGATTAGTGGTCATTCACAAATACAAATGTGAACTCCTAAGAAGAAAGAGCTACTCGAGTTTTGATTTGTATTTCTCCATTGTTTTTAATTTAACCAGCTCCTTACAGTTATTCTTTTCAAATAATTTCCCAACTTTTTTAGTTTAATAAATACTAAAAATATGAACTTTAATTGTATATTATTTGGTGGTTTATATTATATATTAGTTTATACACTGAATTTTTTTGGAAAACACTGAAAAATTATTAATCTGTTGCAGTATTAATCCAAGAGAGCAAACAGATTTTTAAATCTGATCTCTGTTAACCTATCTTAATCTATGGCTATTCGATTATAAGCACTATTTGCCCATATCATCAGTTACATGTTTCCATCATAGGCTCAGATGAAGTTGAAACATGCCCAACAGGAATTAAAAAATAAACAAGCTGAAGTTAAGAAGATGGATAGTGGCTACAGGAAGGATCAAGAGGCTTTTGAAGCTGTAAAGAGACTTAAAGAAAAACTTGAAGCAGAAATGAAAAAGCTAAATTATGAAGGTTTGTCTTTGAAGACATTATAAATCATTAGCAGGTAGCAATTGTGTGTAGCAACCAATAAAGATAATAAGGAAGAAACATTTTTACTCTAAATGGGTGTTAGGGTAAGAAGTATTTGTAAATATAGTCACAAAAATATGCACAAAATAACCCTTGAATTTTTGACAGCTTGGTGTTGAGAATTTCTTATTTTAATTACTTGAAAGCTTAGAAATGTCATTTCAATAATATTACATTAAGCATTGAATTATGTGTTATTCCTTCGAATGAAAAGTGTTACTTGTTAGAAATAGTGGCTACTTGACATTTGGTAGAAGTTTGAATGTTAAGCATGCTTTTTCATTTAACACTTTTAAAAATTTATATTTTGGTCCTAGGAATGCTTTGGAAATGGAGATTACTAATGTTTTCCTTAAAATAGTAGAGTGTCTGAATTTACTTATGATTTATTCTTCAGAAAATAAAGAAGAAAGTCTTTTGGAGAAGCGCAGGCAAGTATCTCGAGATATCAGTAGACTGAAAGAAACCTATGAAGCTCTCTTGGCCAGATTTCCAAATCTTCAATTTGCATACAAGTAAGAAATTTAAACCTTGAATATTAACATCATAATAACCAATATGTCAGTTTTTAATCAGAAGACAGGCTGAAAGCTTTTTGACATCAGTGTTTTCATATGAAATCATTGTAAGCTCTTTTTCCTTCCCTAGTACAGTTTCTCTTAAACATTTAAATAAATGTTTAAGATGTTTGTAGGAGAAATTCTTGTGAAATTTAGTGACTACTAATGCCAATAATCTTACATTAAAACCAAAATGAGGGGAATTTATCTCAGTTCAAAGTATCTTTAAAGTCATTCATTGCAGTTAAATATCTATATATTAGAGTTTGTTTTGCTACATGAATTTTTATGGAGTATTTATAATATGCATTATAGAGATTAGGACATCAAAATTGTTTTTCTTAGGTTGAAAACACACTGAAAGATCTTTTTGGTTGATTTAAAAAGCAACAGCTAGTTAGTCGTTTGGGACATTTAAAAATTTTCTGTTAAAATTTGTGATAATTTTTACCTTCATTTCATTTTAATGTGCTGTTCAAAGGAGCTCTTATTAGCAAATTATTGTTTTTCTGTTTTCCTGTTTAGAATTAATTTCTGTCAACTTTTCTTAGGGATCCAGAGAAGAACTGGAATAGAAATTGTGTGAAAGGACTTGTAGCTTCTCTGATTAGTGTAAAAGATACTTCTGCAACCACAGCTTTAGAATTGGTGGCTGGAGAACGACTCTACAATGTTGTGGTAGACACAGAGGTAAACTGATTTTAACTAAAGAAAATATAAAATTTCTGAGTAATAGCAATGTAAAATAATGTACAGCTAGAGTTGGATACCTGTTTTTTGTTTTCAGATTCTCCTAAGGTCACTTACTTCCATAGGGCAAAACTATTCAGTTAATGACTTTTTTGTCGTAACATGTTAATGTGTGTATTTATTGGAACATAAAACGTAAGAAATATTGTTACCACAAATACTTTCGTTATGAAAGTCCTCATATTTAAATATCTATTTTTCTTTAATTTTTTTTATTTATTTTTAATCTGTATGAAAAAAATTCATTTGGGGGCTGGTGTTATGATATAGCTGGCATCTCATGTGAGCACCAGTTCAAGTCCCTAGTCCTGGCTGCTCTACTTCCAATTCAGCTCCCTGCTGATGTGTCTGGGAAAGCAGTAGAAGATGACCCAAATACTTGAATCTCTGCCACCCATGTGGCAAGATTCAGATGGAGTTTCAGGCTCCTGGCTTTGGCCTGGTCCAGCCTCAGGCATTGTGGCCATTTTGGGAGTAAACCATCAGATGGAAGATTGATCAACAGATTCTCTCTCTAGGTCTGCCTTTCTAATAAATAAGTCTTTTTTTTTTTTTTTTTAAATCACAAAATAAAACTTTTATTTGAGAGGCAAAGAGACCTAGAATGAGTGAGAGAGCTCTTTCCTCACCCTCCGGTTCACTCCTCAAATGCCTGCAACAACTGTATCGGACTGTGCTGGGCCAATCCAGGAGCAAAGAACTAAATCTAATTTTCCCATAATGACTGTTTTTTAAAGATTTATTTCTTTATTTGAAAGGTGCAAGGGAGAGACAGAGAGATTGTCCATACCCTGGTTGACTCTCCAAAAGACTACAACAGCTGGGTCCAGTCCAGGCCAAAGCCAGGAGCTGGTAACCCCATCGTGGTCTCCCACAAGGGTGGCAGTGGCCCAAGTACCTGGGCTTCTTCCACTGCATTGGACCATCCTCCATGGCCTTTTCAGGCACAGTAGACAAGCTGGATCAGAAGTAGAATAGATGGGACTCAAACTGGCACTCTGATTTTGGATGCTATAGTTAGAATCATTGGCCCAACCTACAGTGCTACCACACCAGCCCCACACAATAACTTTTTGATAACTGTATTCCAAAGGAAGTCTTAAACTCACTCAGAAACTAAGAATGCCTATTTTCATGCATAGACACTTTGTTTTTCTGTGCAAGTTTACATCTATTTAAATTTGTTAAAATAACCTGGGAATAAATAATCTGCTTTGCATGTCAGTCCTCCCACCAGTGTATCATTAGATTTATCTGTGTTTTTCTTTTTTTAATTTTATTTATTTGCAAGTCAGAGTTAACATAGAGGAGAGGCGGAAATGGGGGAGGGTATCCCATCCGATGGTTCACTTCCCAGTTGACTGGAATGGCCGGAGATGTGTCAATCTGAAGCCAGCAACCAGCAGCCAGGAGCCTCCAGGTGTCCCATGCGGGTGCAGGGGTCCAAGGACTTGGGCCATCTTCAGCTGCTTTCCCAGGCCATAGCAGAGAGCTGTATTGGAAGTGGAGCAGCCGGGTCTTGAACCGGTGCCCATGTGGGATGCTGGCACTTCAGGCAAGGGCGTTAACCTGCTGTGCCACAGCACCGGCCCCTAGCTGTACTTTATAAATTCTAACTTTTTATCCTTCTGTAGGATGCTCCTATTTCTTATATACATTCTACATAGTCACTGTCAAATTTACATCCTAATATTTAATTTTTTGTTGTACATTTAAGGTGTACACCATGATGCTTTGATACTTAAACATAGTGGAATGATTCCTGTAGTCAGATGCACAAGGATGATAACCTTACACATATATGCCTCTTGTGTGTATAGTAAGAACTCCTAAAATATATTCTCTTAGCAAATTTTCAGTATACATTATCGTTAACTATAGTCCTCCTGCTGTATATTACATCTTTAGATTTCATCCTAACTGCCATTTGATCTGTGACTGACTTCTATGCATTTCCTCCCCTCTCCACCCTGATAAACTACTGTTCTACTCTTTATTTTGATAATCAATGTTTTCTTTTTTTCTTTTAACATATTGCATGATAAGTGTGTGGCTTACATCAGTTGGCATTGTATTCTCTAGGTTTTTCCATAGTGTGATAAATCTCTGTTGATTTGTTACTTATCGAATATTCCAAGTGCCTTAGTTGACTGAGGAATATCCCATAATCTTAAATTTTTGCTTGTCTAAGGTAGAAGGCATAAACAGTTGTTCAGTTACAGATTCCTAAACTTTCACTCTTTCTATTTCAATATTTTCTGTCACTAAATTTTAGTTTTAAATGTGTGTTTTAGGTTACTGGAAAAAAGCTACTAGAAAAAGGAGAATTGAAGCGTCGATACACTATAATTCCACTCAATAAAATTTCAGCTAGATGTATTGCTCCAGAAACTCTGAAGGTTGCTCAGAATCTTGTAAGTCTTGTTTATTCTTTTTGTAGTTGTTAGAAGTTGTTAATTTGAGGAGGTCATAATCATATACAGTATCACAAAATTTCCTGTTACCATTCTTTAAAAAATTAACATACAAAAAAATAGTTCACCCATGTGCAATTAGACAACAATAAAAATATTGGAAGACTAGGCCTCCCAAAGAATAGTATTGCAATGTCTTTTACATTTTTTTTTAAAGATTTATTTATTTGATAGGCAGAGTTACAGAGAGGCAGAGGCAGAAAGAGAGAGGTCTTCCATCCACTCATTCATTCCCCAAGTGGCCACAACACCCAAGCTGAGCTGATCTGGAGCCAGGAGCTTCTTCCAGGTCTCCCATGTAGGGGCCCAAGGACTTGGGCCATCTTTTACTGCTTTCCCAGGCCATAGCAGTGAGCAGGATGGGAAATGGAGTAGCCGGGACTCAAACCAGTGCCTATATGTTGCTGGCACTGCAGGCAGTGGCTTTACCCACTGCACCACAGTGCTGGCCCCATGTCTTTCAAATTTTAAGTCACATGACAATCAGGTGATAGTCCCTTGTATATGATATTAAAATACCCACCTCTGCTTTCAAAAAAAAAATAGTAGAGGTGGGAGACATGTGTTTGACACAGCCATTAAGGCACCCTTATCACATATCTGAGTACCTAGTTTAAATGCTAGCATTCCACATCCAATCCAGCTTCCTGCTAACATGCATCCTGGGAAAGCAGCAGATGATTGTTCAAGTAAGTGGGTCTCTGCCACCCACATGGAAGACATGGATTGAGCACCTAGCTTTTGGCCTGGCCCTGCCTGTTGCGGGTATTTGGGGAGTGAGCTAGTGGGTGGAAGATCTCTCTCCATCTGTCTCTCTGCCTTTCAAATAATAAAAATAAATAAAAATAATATGTGTATATATTTACATATAAAATTAATATGGCAAAATGCTTAATCTGTGTTTATTAAATTCTTATTTTTTGAATTATTTGAAATAGTTTTTTTTTTTAAAGATTTATCAATTTATTTGAGAGAGTTACATTGAAGGGGAGGCAGAGAGAGTGAGATAGAGAGGTCTTCCATCCTCTGGTTTACTCCCCAATTGGCCACAATGGCTGGAGCTGAGCTGATCCGAAGCCAGGAGCCAGGAGATTTCTCCAGATTTCCCCATGCAAGAACTTGGGCCATTTTCTACTTTCCCAGGCAAAAACAAAAACATTCATTTCTGATTTCTGAATAGAATTGCCACTAAAGATAAATAACCAGAATTTATTTAGTTTTTTTTTGTGCCACACACATTTAAATCATCTGTGGTGCATCCATTAGTATTAGAGAGATGTTTTCTGAGGGTTCCTAAGATTGTTGTTGAGCCTATGGACAGTACATAGCAGGTAACTGGGATTCCAGCCAACTGCTGCAGTGAATCTAAAGTAGTATACTTGCTAATAAGGAAAGATATTTAGAGAGTGATCATGATTGTGTAATACTGGGTAAAACCATGAAGCTAATTGTAACATTCAGCAGCAGTATCAGTTTGTTACTGACCAAGTACTTCTTCAGTTGCTTGAGTTGAAGACAGTTCTATGAAACCTCTAAATAACATTTGTAATTAAGATACCAAGTGGATAGCCACTGTTCTTAATGAAATTGAGAAGCTTTTAATAAAAATGGTTTCAAATATAGTTATCTTGCAAAGTATACCATTAGAACAGAGAGGATAAAAGCAAAGTAATCAAAATGAATGTTTTTGATTGATACTTCTTTTACTTGAAAAATTATGTTTGGGTCAAGAAGGCTCAAGAATTTAATTCAGCCATTGGTTAAGGCTCAGTGCTAGAAGGTAAATTGAAATGCTTGGGAATCAGAAGTGTTTTGAGTTCTGTTACATTTTGGATTTGGGATTATTTGCATATACATTATGAACTATCTTGAGGAGGAGATCCAAGTGTAAACTTGAAATTAATTTAGGCTTCATATGTGACAGATACATAACATGAAGGTAATTGTGTATAATTTTTAATAATTTTGTGAACTAGATAAGTGTTTTATTCTGTGCAATTTTCAACTTGTGGCATGTCAATGCTCAAAAAGTTTCAGATGATGGAGCATTTCAGAGTTTTGGGTTAGAGATGTTCCAGTTGTAACAGCAGAAATACCTCCGCTTGTATTGGTTAACCAGACCTGTTTAATGGTAACAATGCTGAGCATTGTTATTTAGATTTACCTATGTTGGGATTTCTGTTGCTGTTACTAAGCAACTTAGGGGATGCTTAGTTTCTCTAAAAATATGAACAGAGGAAGACATAAAAAAAGGTTAAGAAGAGGCAGTTGAATCAAAAAAGAAGATGAAGGGAATTTTTATTTTTTCCTCTCAGTTATTTTCATGTTTTGATATCTTGTAACTGGCTGCTTCTAGCATGTTTAGAAAGAAAAAGTATTCATTGTTGAACAATTAAATTCCTAATAATTAAAATAAAATATTCAATATAATTGTGTACATTTGGAAATTACTATACTTTTCCTTAAGAAGATTATGTGCAAGTAGTCCATTTTGGATTTAGAGACTTGTTTTTGGCTCCTTCTTAATAGAAAGTCCCCTGATGCTTTGTACTTTAAGTAAATCTTTTACTTAGAAACTGATCTTTCAGTGTTTAAACCTGAAAGTTTTGTTTTTTGAAAATTTTAAATTCTACAGAAAGGACTAATAACTGGAAGGAAAGAAGGTTATATGTACTAAAGCCTATCTGATTTTCCCATAGGTTGGCCCTAACAATGTTCATGTGGCTCTTTCCCTGGTTGAGTACAAACCAGAACTTCAGAAAGCAATGGAATTTGTCTTTGGAACAACATTTGTTTGTGATAATATGGATAATGCCAAAAAAGTGGCCTTTGATAAAAGGATAATGACTAGAACTGTAACTCTAGGAGGTGATGTATTTGATCCTCATGGGACATTGAGTGGAGGTAAGTTTTATATTGTTTTTTCTTCACAATTCTGTGTAGTAAATAAGTAGGGAATAGTAGGTTTGGATGATGTAATTGAAAGTTTTATTGCTAGTCTTTAGTTAGAACCAATATAACTGTTCAGGTGGTATTATACCTAGGATCAAATACTTATTTCCAAAACCTTTATGTAAGTATAAGAATTAATTATAGTGGCCGGTGCTCTGGCTCAACAGGCTAATCCTCCGCCTTGCGGCGCCAGCACACTGGGTTCTAGTCCCGGTCAGGGCACCGGATTCTGTCCTGGTTGCCCCTTTTCCAGCCCAGCTCTCTGCTGTGGCCCGGGAGTGCAGTGGAGGATGGCCCAAGTGCTTGGGCCCTTCACCCCATGGGAGACCAGGATAAGCACCTGGCTCCTGCCTTTGGATCAGTGCACTGCGCCGGCCGTGGTGGCCATTGGAGGGTGAACCAACGGCAAAGGAAGACCTTTCTCTCTGTCTCTCTCTCTCTCTGTCCACTCTACCTGTCAAAAAAAAAAAATTAATTTTAGTTTTTAAGTACATACCATGTGACAGGTGCATAATAATAATGAAAGCTTATGCAATGGCATAACAAGGAGCTCAGAATCAGCTTATCAAGTCCTGTAGCTTCTTTTATTCATCTCAGATCTGTTCTTGTTTATTTTGTTTTATGCTCAATCAGGATATTTTAATCACTGGGAAATGAAGTCTTTTAAATATATGTTTAACATGACTATTCTTCAGGAATATACTTCTTCAGGAAGGTTAACATGTTTAACTTGCACATACGCCAGTGATATTACTGCTTGTATCCAAAGTAAAACAAGAAATTAAATCTGGTCTTGAGGTGGTGCCTGAATGCCATAAGAAAGGAATTCTTAGTGATCACATTCTTCTTTATTTAAGGATTTGTTTATTTTCTGATAGCGTTACACACAGAGAAAGAGAGAGAGAGAGGTCTTCCATCTGTTAGTTCATTCCCCAGTTGGTCACAACGGCTGGAGCTGCCAAAGTCAGGAGCTTCTTCTGGGTCTCACACACAGGTTGGAGGGGCCCCAGGACTCGAGCCATCTTCTCCTGCTTTCCCAGGCCATAGCAGAGAGCTTGATCGAAAGTGGAGTAGCTGGGACTCCCACCATTACCATTATGGGATGCTGGCACTGCAGGCCGTAGCTTTTACCCGCTATGCCACTGTGCTGGCCCCAATATTCTTCTAATATATGCCACATGGAGTTTGCAGATCCATGTCAAGTGATTCAAACCCTGAAATTTACTTAACCATGTACCTTACGGTATTCTAATACTGCATTGTCCAATAAGGTAGCCACATGTGGCCCTTCACATTGAATTCAGTTAATTAAATTAAACTATATAAAATTTTAGGAGGTTTACTCACTTGCATGAGTTACATTTCATGTGCTCAATAACTAAATTGTTAATGGGTAATTAGATAATTCATATAATACATTGGTTCTATAAATTTAGCTGTATCCTGTGGTCTTTAAATAATGAACTCCTTTACTTGTTAATAACAATTGTGAGGTACATGTTATTTTCATCTCCAAAGTAGGGTAGTGGAAGGTATAGAGAGATTAAATAACTTGATAAATTTTACAGCTCAAAACTTGAATCCAGGGCATTCAATTTCCGAGTTTGTACTTCTTAAGTCAGCAGACTATGTGAAGCCTTTTGAGATGTGTAGTGACTTCTTGTCTTTCTAGGTCAAGACAATAATAACCCATTAAATGAATTCTCATGGTCAAATGCCAGATTACCCAGTACACTATAAAATGACTAGCATCTATAAATAACAAGAAACAAAGTACTTTAAAGTATCTGAAAAAGAAGACACTTTTTAGAGTTCATTGATTTGGATGCTTTAAAAGTTTCTACTTAAAGTGTGACATATAAGCAAATCCTTATCTTATTAACAGAATGCTTATAATAGCATAGATAACTGATGTTGACAAATCTCCCATCTAACCTGCAGCTTCCTTGTCAACACACTGGTTAGTTAAGCCTATTGCTGCTAGCTGATTATAGTTGCTTATAATGTGAAATCAGCTTAATCTGCTTGCTGTGCTATATCAGTTGGGGCTAAGGTATGATGTGCTATAAAACAACCCTCAAATCTTAGTAGCTTACAACACAAGTTTATTCCATAATTATGATACTGCACATTAGTTGCTCATTGTCTAAAGGAGAAATAGGCTCTTTAACATCCTGTTTCATGGCAGTGAAATCATGTGAATCATGTACTGCTTCTTAAAACTTAACTTTAGAAGAAACACATTTTCCATTTCACTGGCCAGAGCAAATCATATGGCCAAGCCCAATGTCACTGAGACAAAAAATACTCCACAGAGGGAAGGACCCAGGAAACAAGGCAGTAGTTATTCTGAATAATCTACCACATCTACTTAAAACTGTTGCTAATTATGTATGCCCTAAGGTTCAAATGATGTAATGAATTTGGAAGCTTCATAAGCTCACTAAAACAAGCTTTCGGAGCAAGCATTTGATGTAGAAATTAGAAGGCTGATTGGAATGCCTACATCCCATATCAGAGTGCCTGGGTTCAAGTCCTGGCTCCACTTCCAATTCCAGCTTCCTGCAAATGTGCATCTTGGCAGGCAGCAGATGATTGCTCTGAGTTCCTGCTGTCTATGTAGAAGACCTGTATAGAGTTCTGGGCTCTTGACTTGATCCTTGCCCAGGCTTGGCTGCTGTGAGCATTGGTGAATGAACCAGAAGGTGGAAAATGCCAGTTTTCTCTTCGTCTCTGTCTCTTTCAAATACATGTATTTTAAAAAGCTGTTGAATCTTTTCCAGAGTCATTCTGTAATGAAATTTTTTGTTGAATAAATACTGTAGCAAGTTAATCAAAGGCCTATTTGAATTTGTCTTTATCAGGTGCTCGATCCCAGGCAGCTTCCATTTTAATGAAGTTTAAAGAACTCAAAGATGTTCAAGATGAGCTAAGAATCAAGGAGAATGAACTAAGGGCTCTAGAAGAGGAATTATCAGGTCTTAAAAACACTGCTGAAAAGTAAGACTTATGTTGGGTTAAGCTACATGTGTGAGGGTTTAAAAATCAATTTTGCATAATACAAAATGATGGTTATTTTTTATGTACTTTACAACTTTTTAACATTTTGCCACATTCACTTCAAATGTACACATTATATAAATACACATACATACTGTATTTTTCTTGAAATCAATGATTATATGTGGGGACAGATGGGCTTATTGTCATTTACCTAGTATGATTCAGTGAAGCAATATTTATAATGAAATACCAAACAAAATGACATGTGTATAATTTTTTTGACATGTGTATAATTTTTATATCTTATATATTAGTTTCCACAAATACGGTAAAATGTGGCATTTGTCTTTCTAGGTCTGGCTTATTACCCTTAGTGTAATTATCTCCAGTTGCATTCATTTTGTTTAAAATGGCAGGATTTGATTGTTTTGTGGCAGAGTAATAGTCCATCATGTGTATATACCATGTTTTCTTTGTTCTGGCATCAAGTTATTGCACATCTTAGGTTGATCCCATATCTTTGCTATTGTGAATTGAGCTGTTATAATCATAGGAGTGCAGGTACTTCTTTCATAGACTGTTTTTATTTTCTTTAGCTATATTCCCAGGAGTGGGATAGCTAGCGCATCTGGTAGATCTATTTTTAGTTTTCCAAGGAATCCGTATACTGTTTTGCATAATGGGTGTACCTGTTTGCTTTTCTATCAGCAGTATACTAGGGTACCTTTTTCTTAACAACTTCACTAGCATTTGTTATTTTTTAATTTTCAAATAATAGTCATTCTAACAGGAGTGAGGTGATATCTCACAGTGGTTTTATTTTCATTTTCCTGATGGCGAGTGATGCTGAGTATTTTTCATGAAGACACATGAAGAAATTTGTATTTCTTCCCTTAAAAATGACTGTTCATACCCTTTGCCCATTTCCTTCTCTTTTTTTTTGTCCATTTCTTAATTGCATTGTTTGTTTTGTTGTTGAGTTTCTTGAGCTCTTTATATATTCTGGATATTATCTCTGTATCCATTGCATAGTTTATAGATCTTTTCTCCTATTCTATTGGTTGTTTCTTGACTTTATTGTTTGTTTCCTTTGCAGAGGTTTCTTAGCTTTTTGAAATGCCATTTGTCCATTTTTGCTTTTATTTCCTGTGCTTTCTGGGTTTTATGTAAGAAATGTTTGCCTAGGTCAATGTGTTGAAATTTTCCCCTATGTTTTCCTGTAATTTGATGGTTTCAAGTCTTAGGTGTGCATCTTTGATCCATTTTCAGTTGGTTTTTGTATAGGCTGTAAGAATCTTGTTTCAAATCCAATTTTCCCAACATCATTTGTTTAAGAGACTATCTACTCTAAAGGGAATGATTTTTACTTATGTACCAAAGGTTAGTTGGTTATAGATAGGGGTTAATTTCTGAGGTTTTTTATTCTGTTTCATTGTTATACATCTCTACTTCTGTGCCTGTGCCAGGGTATTTTGATTACAACAGCTCTGTAGTACGTCTTGAATTCTGGTATTGTGGTGCCTCCATTTTTGTTTCTATTGTTTTAAGATTTTTTTTTGGCGTTTGAGATCTTTTGTGTTGCCACATAAATTTTAGGATTGCTTTTGCTAGTTCTGTAAAAAAATGTGCTTGCTTGGAATTTGCATTAGGATTGCTTTGAATCTCTAAATTGCTTTGGTTAATATGGACATGTGATGGTTTTAAGTTTTAAATCTATGAACCTAGAAGGGTTTTCCATTTTTTTTATGTCTTCTATTTTTTTTATTAATGTTTTGTAACTTTCATTGTAGAGATGTTTCACATCCTTGGTTAAATTTATCCCAGGGCATTTAAATATTAGCTATTGTAAATGAGAATGATCTTAGAATTTCTTTCTCAGCCAGAACATCTTTGGTACATAAGAATTGCATTGATTTTTGTGTGTTGATTTTATATCATAATTTTGTCAATTTCTCCAGGTTATAATAGTCTCTTAGTGGAGTCTTTTTGGTTTCCCTATATAAAGGATCATGTCAGCAAGTATTATGCAGGGATAATTTGACTTCCTCATTTCTAATTTGTATCTCTTTTTCTTGCCTAATGGCTCTGACTTTAGTCTGACTTCCAGAACTATACTGAATAATACTGATGAGAATGGTCATCTTTGGTTCCGGATCTTACTGTGGATGTTTCAGGATTTTTCCCATTCAGCATATTCATATATTGCCTTATGTTGAGATACATTCCTTGTAGACCCAATTTTTTCAAGGTTTTTTTGTTTTGTTTGTCATAAAAGGATGTTGTGGGGCCAATGTCCTGGCATAGTGGGTTAAGCTGCCAGCTGTGATACTGGCAGTGCAGATGGGTACCAATTCCAGTCCTAGTTGCTCCACTTCCCACTTGGCTCCCTGCACATACATCTGGGAAAGCAGCAGAATATGGCCCAATCTCTTGGGCCCCTGCATTCATGTGGGAGATGAAATTGAAACTCCTGGCTCCTGCCTTTTGCCTGCCCAGACCAGGCTGTTGGAGCCATTTGGAGAATGAACCAGTAGACGGAGGATCCTGAAAGATTTCTCTCTCTCTCTCTCTCTGTAACTCTTGATTTCAAATAAATATGTTGTCAAATGTTTTCTCTGCATCTGTTGAGTTTTGCCTGTCTTGAACGGTCTTTATTTCACCTTCATTTATGAATGAAAGTTTTGCTGGGTAAAGTATACTGGGTTTGGCAAAATACTCTTCAGACTAGGACTGTATCTCTTCTTTCTTCCCTTGCCTGTAAGGTTTTTGTTGAAAAAATATGCAGTCTAATTGGTATTTCTTTAAGTTGATCTACCGTTTTTCTCTTGCAGATTTTTAGTATATTCTTTTTGACAATTTGACTATAGTGTTTCATGGTATAGGTGTTTTCTTCTGATCATACCTATTTTGGGTTCTGGGTGCTTCCTGTATTTGGAAGTCCATAATCTTTCTTTTAATTGGGGAAATTTTCTGCTGTTATTTTATTAATCAGGTTTTGTGAGCCATTCTTTCAGTACCTTAAAGACCTCCTAAGACTTATGTCCTTTGGCTTTTGATGATATCCCATTGATCCCTAACACTGTTTTCAATTCTTTGCATTTTTTTTTTTTTATTTCAAAAGATCTGTTTCCTGGGTTGGATATTCTGTCTTCTGCTTCATCAAATCTATTATTAAGCCTCTCCACAGTATTTCTTTATTTGACATTGATTACTTAATTTCTAATATATCTGGTTCTTTTTAAGTATCTCTATGCTGAATTTTTGTTCATGTCATGAATTGATTTCCTAATTTCATTTAATTGTTTCTCTGAAACCGTACAATCATTCTTTTGAATTATTTTTCACCCATTTCATCAATCTGTTTCTTCACAGCCCAGTATTAATGCATTATTGTGTTCCTTCTTGGGATTAAATATTACCTTCCTTGTTCATCTTGTGTTTCCGTCAATTTTTGCAGCTCTGTGGGATCTCTTTTTTTTCTATCACTTCTGGAGGATGGCTTTTTTAAATTGAGGGATTTATGTCTGGAAACATGCCTCTGGGGCTTGGTGAAGTGCCTCAGAGTTCCATGTGAGCTCCAGGAGTCTGCTGTGTGGGACCGGGGACTCCTGGCCACTATTTGTGGGTAGGGCAAGAGTCCAGAGTGACACCCAAGATGGTTGTGGTGGAGCACGTCTGGCAACAGTCAGGGTTGGTGGATATTGGAGTTAGCTGGTATGAGCTCTTCACTGTGCCAGACGGAACCAGGTGATTCACAGCTTAGAGTAAGCTCATAGTACTTGTGGGGCCCAGTCTGACCTGCAGGAATGTCTCCTGGGCCCCTCCAAAGAAAGGCCCCTGTGAGCTCTCCAGTCTCAAGATGATACCTCCCTGCCACAATCCCTGCTCTGAGGAGTCAGGGAGAGAACCTTGCAGGTTCCTCTTTTGAAGTCTGGGAGCCCCTAGTTTTTGCGGGATTAATTCTCACTTTCTGTGAGTGCAAGATCCTCCTTGTAGGATTGCCCAGGTGATAGGTCTAGGCAGAAAGACTCCACCAATTACCCTCCTGCAAAACAGGGAATCCCCGACTCTGGGCCTCAGATACTGCTTTGTTCCTCCTCCTCCTCCTCTATTCTGCTATGCCTGTTACGGATTCCCACTGTATTCCCACTTTACTCCTACTGCCTCTGGTGTTCTTCCTTAGGCACTGAACTTGGAGTATCTTGGTGGAGGAAGAGGCAAACACTATACTTCTCTGTATGCCCATCTTGAATTCTGTCTGGCTTGCAAACAGAAGAGTTATTTTAAGAAATGTAACTTCTGACATCTTTCATAGTATCCTTTGGTAGCAACAGTTTTATTCATCTTTTTCTGGTAAAAATGAAGTCTTTGTTATAATATACGGGAAAATCTAATTAAGCAGAAGGGGAAAGAAATCAAATTGTCTCAACTGCCTGCTGAGATAAATACTTTTAATATTGGTTAGGTCTAAAGGTTTCTTAAATAGTCTTAGATCTGATACCAAAGGGTACTTGAGTTCTTGATTTGAAATTGTGTGAAACAGTATAGCGTTGATCAGGGGTCCACAGGAAGTTCAGCAGCATTATGCCTTTTCTACAGATATTAAGGATCACTGAATTATGAGGAGGAGGTACACAAGTTCATGTCAAAAGATAAACAGTAAAATTTTTACTGTTTACAATGTTTTCTGTGTGGGTACAGATACATATTTATATGTATACTATTTAATATCCTATGCTTAGTGCATATATATGTACATTTTAGTTTTTTAAAATTGAGCTCATACTATTTAGTGAAGCCTCTTTATAATTCAGTGTTATTCAGTAAGTATTTATTGAATGCGTCCTATATGCCATGTAGTCTTCTAGGAGCTGAGGATACAGCATTGAATCAAACAGATCAGCTTACTTCTAGTTTGATGTAGTTGGGGAAACAGACTATAAAAACAGATAAATTGATAAAACATATTAGGAGAAAAAAGTAAATTAAGGCAGAAGTTAGGAACCATCAGAAACAAAGTGGTGTTGAAATTTTAGTGTGAGTGGTCAAGAAAAGCCTCACTAATAACATGAGCACACACCCAAAAGATGTACATGAACTGGCCCTGTGGTTAAATGTGAATGAATCCTCACTTGGTTGAGAAGCTTCTGGAGTACAATTGCTGCAATTTTTGGAATGCATTCTTTGAAAGTTTAAGTGTAATTTTTTGCAGTCTCTCTAAAGATTAAAAAATCTGAACTGATAAAAACATTTGTTCAGAATACACAATATTTAATCTGAATAACCAAAACTAGAGTGTTCTCTCTCTCTCTTTCTTTCTTTTTTTTTTTTTTTTTTTTTTTTTTGGTGAACTGTGTACACTTGAAGCATTTAGCTTCTGAAGTTACCAAAACTTAAATTGGGACTAATGTTTTTGGGAAACTCAGTTGGAATTGGCTATTCCATCGTACAGTTTGCATCAAAATCTCAACTTTGAAACATCACACATGTGTAAAGTCTGCATTTACATCCCTTAGCATAAATTCACCATAGAATGAATGAAACTTTTTCTGTGAGAAAGGTGCAACAAAAATTTGTGGTATGTGGAAGCTCTAACAAACTGAGTTCTACTCATATTTGGCTTAGAACTTCATTTTATTTAGTTTGAGAATAGATATATTGACTTATTTTGGCACTAAGGTCGAGAAAGGGATACAGATTTTGGAAAATAGGCTGGAAGTATCAGCTAAAGCCATTCTTATTTGTCATACAGGAAAATATTTTAAAATTTCTGTGCTTCAGACTTTTAAATGACTTAACAAATTACTTGATTTTAAAATTACTATTTAACTTTTATTTATTAAATATAAATTTCCAAAGTACAGCTTTTGCATTATAGCAGCTTTTTCCCCCCATAACCTCCCTCCCACCCGCAACCATCCCATCTCCCGCTCCCTCTCCCATCCCATTCACAAAAAGATTCATTTTCAATTATCTTTATATACAGAAGATCAATATAGTATATATTAAGTAAAGATTTCAACAGTTTGCACCCATACAGAAACATAAAAGTATAAAGTACTGTTTGAAGACTAGTTATACCATTAATTCACATAGTATATCACATTAAGGACAGAGATCCCACATGGGGAGTAAGTGCACAGTGACTCCTGAAGTTGATTTAACAATTTGACACTCTTGTTTATTATGTCAGTAGGCACCTGAGGCTCTTGTCAAGAGTTGCCAAGGCTATGGAAGCCTCTTGAGTTTGCCAACTCTGATCTGATTTCAACAAGGCCATAGTCAAAGTGGAAGTTCTCTCTTCCCTTCAGAGAAAGGTACCTCCTTCTTTGATGGCCCGTTCTTTCCACTGGAATCTCACTCACGGAGATCTTTCATTTAGGTCATTTTTTGCCAGAGTACCTTGGCATTCCATGCCTGAAATACTCTCATGGGCTTTTTAGCCAGATCCAGATGTTTCAAGGGCTGATTTTTGAGGCCAGAGTGCTGTTTAGGGGATTTGTCATTCTGTGAGTCTGCAGTGTATCCCACTTCCCACATTCTACCATTCTCTCCTTTTAATTATATCAAATTTATTAGCAGACACTGTTCTTATTTATGTGATACCTTTGACACTTAGTCCTGTCTTTTGATTAGTTAGCATGTGCTGAACTGTAGAGTTCAACCATTGGCATTAAGTTGAAAAAGAAAATACTAAAAAGAATAAAATAGTAAGCTGTTCCTCGACAGGACAAGGGCTGATCAAATGATTGCTTCTCATAGTGTCCATTTCACTTCTACAGGTTTCCTTTTAGGTGCTCAGTTAGTTGTCACAGATCAGGGAGAACATACGATATTTGTCCGTTTTAGACTTGGTTATTTCACTGAGCATGATTTTTTCAGATTCCTGCATTTCGTTGCAAATGACTGGATTTCATTTTTTTTTACCACTGTATAGTATTCCATAGAGTACATATCCCCAAATTTTTTATCCAGTCTTGGATAAATAACTTATCAATGTTGATGGACATTTAGGTTGATTCCATGTCTTAGTTACTGTGAATTTAGTTGCAGTAAACACTGAGATGCACTTAGCACTTTTATTTGCCAATTTAATTTCTCTTGGGTAAATTCCGAGGAGTGGATGGCTGTTCCCTGTAGTATGGCTATACTCAGATTTTTGAAGTATCTCCAAACTATCTTCCATAGTGACTTTACTAGCTTTACCTAAAATGCATTAGTGTGATTTTTTTCCCTACATCCTTACCAGTATCTGTTGTTCGGTGACGTGAAACCTCATTGTGGTTTTGATTTGCATTTCCTTGATGGCTAATGATCCTGAACATTTTTTCATGTGTCTGTTGGCTGTTTGGATTCCCTCTTTTGAAAAATGTCTGTTTAGGTTCTTGGCCCATGTCTTAAGTGGGTTGTTTATTTTACTTTTGTGGAGTTTCTCTATCTCTTTGCAGAGTTTGTTTTTTAATCCTTTATCAGTTGCATAATTTGCAAATATTTCTTCCCATTCCCTTGTGTGCAACTTTTCTGACTCTCTTTTGCAGTACAGAAACTTCTCAATTTGATGTAATCCCAGTTGTTAATTTTGGCTTTGACTCATGTGCCTGTGGGGTCTTTTCCAAGAAGTCTTTGCCTGTGCCTGTATTTTGCAGGGTTTCTCTGATGTTCTCCAATAATTTGATGGTGTCAGTCGTAGATTTAGATCTTTAATCCATGTTGAGTGGATTTTGGTGTAAGGTGTAAGGTAGGGATCTTGCTTCATGCTTCTGCATGTGGAAATCCAGTTTTCCCAGCACCATTTATTGAACAGACTGTTATTGCTCCAGGGATTGGTTTTAGCTCCGTGATCAAATATAAGTTGGCTATAGATGTTTGGATTGATTTCTGGTGTTTCTGTTCTGTTCCATTGGTCTATCCATCTGTTTCTGTACCAGTACTATGCTGTTTTGATTATAACTGCCCTGAGTATGTCTTGAAATCTGGTATTGTGATGACTCTGGCTTTGTTTTGGTTGTCCAAGATTGCTTCAGCTGTTTGAGATCACCTGTGCCTCCATATGAAATTCAGCATCATTTTTTCCAGATCTGAGAAGAATGTCTTTGGTATCTTGATTGGTATCGCATTGAGAGAAAATGGACATTTTGATGATATTGATTCTTCCAATCCATGAGCATGGAAGGTTTTTCCTTTTTTTTTTTTTTTTTTTGGGTATCATCTGTTTCTTTTGAAGTTTTGTAATTCTCATCATAGAGATCTTTGATATCGTTGGTTAAGTTTATTCCAAGGTATTTGATTGTTTTTGTAGCTATTGTGAACGGGATTGATCGTAGATGTCCTTTCTCAGTCGTGGTATTGTCTGTGTCTACAAGGCTGTAGATTTTTGTGTATTGATTTTTTAAATTTTTCTGTAATTTTTTTAACTTTAATGAATATAAATTTCCAAAGTACAGCTTATGGATTACAATGGCTTTTTCCCCCTCATAACCTCCCTCCCACCCACAACACTCCCCTCTCCTGCTCCCTCTCCCCTTCCATTCACATCAAGATTCATTTTCAATTATCTTTATATACAGAAGATCAATTTAGTATATATTATGTAAAGCTTTCATTTGTGTATTGATTTTATATCCTGCTACATTATCAAACTCTTCTATGAGTGCCAATAGTCTCTTAGTGGAGTTCTTTGGATCCCCTAAATGAAGAATCATATCATCTACAAAGAAGGATAATTTGACTTCTTCCTTCCCAATTTGTATCCCTGTAATTTCTTTTTCTTGCCTAATAGCTCTGGCTGAAACTTCCAGTACTATATTGAATAGCAGTAGTGAGTGTGGGCATCCCTGTCTGGTACCAGATCTCACTGGAAATGCTTCCAGCTTTTCCCCATTCAGTATGATGCTGGCTGTGGGTTTTTCATAAATTGCCTTGATTGTGTTGAGGAACGTTCCTTCTATACCCAATTTGGTTAGAGTTTTCATCATGAAAGGGTGTTTCATCATGAAAGATGCTTTCTCTGCATCTGTTGAGATAGATAGTCATATGTTTTTCTTCTGCAGTTTCTTAATGTGGTGTATCACATTGATTTATTTGCAAACATTGAACCATCCCTGCAACCAGGGATAAATCCCACTTTGTGTGGGTGGATGATCTTTCTGATGTGTTGTGGCATTCTATTTGCCAGAATTTTATTGAGGATTTTTGCATCTATGTTCATCAGGGAAATTGGTCTATAATTTTCTTTCTCTGCTGCATTTCTTTCAGGTTTAGGAATTAAAGTGATGCTGGTTTTGTGGAAAGAATTTGGGAGGATTCCCTCTTTTTCAATTGTTCCGAATAGTTTGAGAAGAATTGGAGTTAGTTCTTCTTTAAATGTCTGGGAGAATTCAGCAGTGAACAGATCCTGTCCTGGACTTTTCTTTGTTGAGAGGGCCTATATTACTGTTTCAATTTCTGCCTCCTTTATGGGTCTGTTTAGTTTTCCTGTGTCTTCATGGTTCAATTTCAGTAGGTTGTTTGTGTCTAGGAATCTATCCATTTCTGATAGATTTCCCTGTTTGCTGGCATACAACTCTTTGTAGTAATTTCTGATGACTCTTTATTTCTGTGGTATCTGTTGTTTTTCATCTCTAATTTTATTGATTTGGGTATTCTCCTTTTTTTGGTTAGTTGGGCCAATGATGTGTCAGTTTTGTTTAGTTTTTTTAAAAAAAACAGCTCTTCATTTTGCTGAACTTTTGTAAATTTTTTTATTCATTTTTGTTGATTTCTTGTCTGATTTTTTTTTCTCTTCTTCTTGTTTTGGGTTTTGTTTGTTGTAGTTTTTCTAGATCCTTAAGATGCATTGATTGCTCATTTGTTTAGTGCCTTTCCAATTTCTTGATGTAGGCAGCTATTGCTATAAACTTTCCTCTTAACGCTGCTTTTGCTGTATCCCATAAGTTTCTATATGTTGTGGTGTTATCTTCACTTGCTTCCAGAATGTTTTTATTTCTCTTTTGGTTTCTTCTATGACCTAGTGTTCATTCAGGAGCATGTTGTACAGTGTCCATGTGTTTGCATATGCTCTAGAGATTCCTAAGTTGCTGATTTCCAGCTTCATTCCGTTGTTTTCTGAGAAGATGCATGGTATGATTTCAATTCTTTTGAATTTGCTGAGACTTGCTTTATTGGCCTAGTATGTGGTAAATTCTAGAGAAATTTCCATGCACTGCTGAGAAGAATGTGTATTCTGCAACTGTAGGATGAAAAGTTCTGTTGATATCTGTTAGGTCTATTTGGTTTATAGTGTCGATTAAATCTGCTGTTTCCTTGTTGATCTTCTGTCTGGTTGATCTGTCCATTGCTGAAAGTAGAGTATTTTAAAGTCCCCAATACTATTGTATTGAAGTCTAAGTCTCCCTTTAGATCCATTAACATATCATTTAAATAACCCATTGCCCTGTAATTAGGTGCATATACATTTATAATAGTTACATCTTCCTGTTGAATTGTTCCCTTAATCATTATATAGTGCCTCTTTGCCTCTTAACAGTTTGTGTGTTAAAGTCTACAGTGTCTCATATTAAGATGGCTATGCCAGCTCTTTTTTGGTTTCTGTTGGCATGGAATATCTTTTTCCAACCTTTCAGTTTCACTCTGCATGCACCTTTGTTGGAAAGATGTGTTTCTTGTAAGCAGCAAATAGATGGGTTTTGTTTTTTAATCGATTCAACCAGTCTGTGTCTTTTAACTGGAGAGTTGAGGCCATTTACATTCAGTGTGACTATTGATAAGTAGTGGCTTTGCCCTGACATTTTTCCAAAAATATTTCTAATTTATACTATGAACTTCCTGTGATCTTTTACTGATTTTCTTCCTTTGCCTTCTTTCATATTTATGAACATGTTTCTGTGTGTTAATCTCATTACAAAAAGTAGAACATTTTAGTTAACATCTTAAAGTAAGGATTAATAAGTAGATAACCACATTTTTAAAATTTTATTATAATCTACTTTTGTGGTGAATAGTTTTTGAATTTTTCTTTTAGGTAAGAATTGTGAGGGAATATTTTAAGAAAATGTAATCAAATGTTATCTAAATTTAGTACTTTCTAAAATTAAGACTTTTTATAATTAGAAATCACCACATATTCATCATTTACAGTTGTTTATTTCAGCAACTAACTCAGACTTGAACTTAATTGACACCTCAGAAACTTGGGAGTCATCAACTTTTTGTAACACATGCATCTTACATTGTTCATAGTGTAAGTTAGGTTAAAAGCCTGAAGCTTGTATGTTTTAAACTCTTAAACATCAGAAATATTATGTTTTTTCTTTTTTTGTGTGTGTGAACTTATCTTTTTCTAAGGTATCGTCAACTAAAACAGCAGTGGGAAATGAAATGTGAAGAGGCAGATTTATTACAAACCAAGCTACAGCAAAGTTCATATCACAAGCAACAAGAAGAATTAGATGCCCTTAAAAAAACCATTGGTAAATTAAAACATTCTGTGCTTAATTGCTAGTTTTGTTATGTTGCTCCACTTTATATTTGGAAAACTCTGTGTTATATTTATGTGGGAGAGTTTCTTTAGGATAAATTTAAGGATGGATTTTTGGGGACTTAGGCTATTATCATCTTCACTTTACTATTTATTGCTAAAGTTCTTACCATTTGATCAAGATTTCTACCAGTAACATGAAAGTTCTACTTTCTCCAAATCATTTTCTTTGTGGACTATAAAGATTCTCCAATCTCATGGTTGTAAGGAAAGCATATTAGCATTTTAATTTGTGTGTATTCAGTTGCTGATGAAATTTAGGGTCTTTTTCTTTTAGTGTGTTCATTGGACCTTTGGTTTTCTTTTTTCTTTTCTTTTTTTAAGATTGATTTATTTGTTTATATGAAAGGTAGAGTGAAACAGAGAGAGATCCTGTCTCTGCTGGTTCACTCTCAAAATAACTACAACAGTCAGGTCTAGGCCAGGTTGACACCAGGAACCTGGACCTTTATTCTGGTTTCCCATATATTTGGCAAGGGCCCAAGTGCCTGGGCCATTATCTTCTGTTTTCCCAGGAACATTAATAGGAAGCTGGATTTGAAGCGTGATGTTGTAAGTGGCAACCTAACCTGCTGTGTCACAATGCTAATTCAAAACCTTTGGGTTTCTATTTCTGTGATTTTCCTATTTTTTCCTTATCTATTTTTCTATTGGGTTGCTGTTTTTTCCCCTCCTCTAATACTTAGGAGTTCTGATTTCTGACAGGTTACGTGCCTTGCAAATATATTTTTTTGACTTAGCTAATTGTCTTTTAACTTTGTGTTTATAATATTTTCATTACATATCTTTTTAATGTTTAATGTAGTGCAATTTTTAGCTATCTCTCTAATTGAAGAAACCGTTTTTCACTTTTGCATCAAAATTTGATTGGCTATGATCTTATTTTTGTCATTCCTTAAAATTACTTGGACCCACCCATTTCCCAATGTTTTTATTTTGTAATGAAAAGTTGCATAGAGAATTCTGCCCTCATGGTTTCCAGGATTGAATAGGTCCAAACACTGACAATGTAGGTCATTTGTGATATTATTATGTCCATTCTATCTTGCTCTTTTACTTTTTTTCTCTCATAAATTTGGGACAATACTTTTCTTGTGTTTCATCATAGACATGTTTTCATAATGTTTCTCAACTTCAATGAAAAGTTCTTTAATTAAATATAAAGCTCAAAAACACAAAATTATCTTAGTATGAAATTATAAGATTTATGGCAACTGAAATTATAGAAAAATACCATAGGTGTAATCCTGGTTTTAGAGAGCATAGTTTGTCAAAGATATGAAATCTGATGTTTTTTTTAATCAGTTGCTTCAAGCTCTTAAAAATAGGTGAGTTGAAGGTAAAGTTTTTGTTACTCAGTTTCATACCATTAGTAATGATTTCTTTGCAGATCTTTAGATCATTCAGATATGGCTCCTCAGCAGATCTCTATATTAATATACCATTTCTAGAATATGGTTGGAATAGTTAATTTTTGTAAAATCTCTAGCCTGTAATTTTCCAGATCATTTCTTCTATTAATGGTTGAATTTATAAGCCTTTATCCATAGCTGTTAGTTTAGCCAAATTTGCCTACTTTATGATGCAGAGGAAAGTGAGGAAATCTTAAAAAACACCAAAGAAATTCAAAAAAAGGCAGAAGAAAAATACGAAGTATTGGAGAATAAAATGAAAAATGCAGAAGCTGAAAGAGAGAGAGAACTGAAGGATGCTCAGAAAAAACTGGATGGTGCTAAAACAAAGGCAGATGCATCTAGCAAAAAAATGAAAGAAAAGCAACAGGTAATATTCTTTGTTTAAATGGAACCCATCTGAAAATCAACGTAGAGCCAAAGATGGTAGAATGTCTTTGGTTGACTTTATTCATCAGTCTTGATTTCCAAATCTAAAAGTGGTTATATTCTTAGGAAGTAAATGATGCAACATACAAGTTAAACATTGCATTTTCTGAAAAATGTAATTGAGTGTCATATATTGTGAGAATGGGTTGCATTGGCTTGCTAATTTTAGGCAGAGAGCAGAGTTGATTTTTGGTAGATGCCTCCTTCAGGAGTGACTTTGCTGTAGGAGTGAATTACATGATGTGGGGTACTGTGACATATCCGAAATTCAGTGTATTGACATTTCTCTTTGGAAACCACATATGTGAAATGCACTGTGAGAGAATGCTGGCAAAAGTACCTTATATTTCAAGATGTTGTTCAATTGTAGACTATAGTACCTCATTGCATTCTTTTGATAGTGGCAGAGTTGAGATTTAGACTTATGTTTTTGTTTCTAAACATTTTTGTTTTCAAAAGCAGTGAACTTAGATTCTATTCTCTACAATCTCATTTAAGTCTACTTTTTTAAATATGCCTTAAGATAGCTGCACAAAGTAATTTCTAGTGAACTAAAAGCTATAATGAGAAATTAACTTTTCATGTTGAGTAATTTTAACAAAAAAATTTATCTCTACTAAGTATCTGTAATGTATAATTTTACATTATTCTTCCTATAGGAATAAAATGAAGTAATTTATGCATAGTTCTTTGAACCTATTAGAATTGTATATATATTGTAATTTATTTTAATGTAGGAAAACAAACTGCCTTTCTTCTCTTCTGAAAAAGCAGCTTAATATGTAATTTTGGTTGTTGAGTGGTCACAAAACTATGTGTGAGAATGTTGTTAATTTTGTTGCCCTGTAAGTATTTTTAGTAGTCAGTTAGCTGTGTGAATACTAAGACATTGTCTCTCTTTAGGAAGTTGAAGCTATCACTTTGGAACTGGAAGAACTCAAGAGAGAGCATGCTTCTTATAAACAACAGCTGGAAGCTGTAAATGAAGCTATCAAATCCTATGAAGGTCAGATTGAAGTAATGGCAGCTGAGGTGGCTAAAAATAAGGTAAAATTTATTTATCAAATTGGAGAAGTTAATAATACTAATCTGTTCATGAAATGTTGGTTTAAGATCATTGACTTGAGTGGTGGTGATCTTTTCACTGTTGTTAGGATGAGAGTATGAGGCAAAAACAGTGATTATTGACCCAGAAAGAGTCCTAAAATAATGGAACTGATTGATTTAGTCCAGTTCCACTCAGAAAAAAACCGTAAGGTTTGGACAAGCACAGTTTACATTAAAAGCTTACTATGAGATTGATCACTAACGATCAGGGAAAATGCTAAAGAATACAAGAACAACAGATAAAAGGAAATAGCTGTTACTCAAGGTATATGGCAATATACCATGAAAGGAACAAATTTGGCTAAGAGCCGCCATTTTACCTGCAGGGCCGAGGACCAAATCTAATTGTGGAAGGCCTACTTGTGACCCACTGGTGGTGATATTTGATGAAGTGCCAGGAAAAGCTGTCCAAAAGGAAGTGTTGATGATGTGTTACCTACTGGGAAAGTTTTTTGAGGAAATGGGTCACTGGGTGTTTTCTTGCCTGGAAAAATGAAGCTAAGCCCTTCTGAGGGTTCCAGACAAAACTTCCCAAGCTGCTAACCTCTGCACTTGCCAGATACACCTTTAAGGAAAGCACTCAGAAACCAAAAACTAGAACTTCTTTGTCTGACAGCAGTCCTATAGCGACAATTCCTGATGATACTGTTAGGGCAGCTGTCAAAGGCAAAATGTTCTGTTGTCAGGAGAAAGGCAATAAAGGGTGAATTTGGGCCTGAGAGTTACACAGGGTATAAATATATTCCTTTACCTGCAAATTTATATTAGGAGACTAAGACTATCCCCCAATGAATATTGGATATTCTCTTACCTCTTTCTATGTTTTTGACCTTGAATTCTATTTTATTCCTACTTAACTTGAAAAATGAATGTTATATTACAAAAGCTATCTCTCATTTTGCTGTATACTTAGCTTTTTAAGAAATATGTATCGTTGTTTCATGTAGCTAAATACATATAATTTTTAACAGGTGTGTTTCATCCATTTACCTGCTTTAGAGTACAGAACATTTTGCTCTGCTTTTGTCATCTGCTTCTATATTTTCTCTGTTTTTCCATGTAGATGAATGTTCTGATCATTGTACTATGTGCTTTTTTGTAAAGTACATCTTTTCCCTTGATTTTATTCTTGGTTACATTCTTTTTGGTCTGTTTTGTTTTGCTTTAACACGTTATTTATTGAATCAGTAGCAGAATAACAATTCTTAACCCCCTTTTTGTTCATAAGAGATCAAAATGAATCACAGCTTGTGTTTTCTGTATTCTCTGTTCAATTTCTTTGTTGCCTCCAAAGTAAATGTTAGATTTTAAAAAGTTACTTACTTTTAATTTAATGTTCTTTCATTTCATTACATTTTTCCATATCTCTATTCCTCATGGACATCATGTTGTGGTATTAAAACGGGTAGCTTGTTTCCAAAGAGAATTATGAAAATAAAAATAGAAAAAAACTCCTTCCTTATCTAAATAAGTATAAAATTAACATACACATGTTTCTATACAGAGGGTATCAGTTTTTTTTTTTTTTTTTTTTTTTAAGATTTATTTATTGAGGCCAGTGCTGTAGCATACAAAGTTAAGCCTCTGTCTACAGTGCCATCATCCCATAAGGGTGCTGGTCCTAGCTGCTCCACTTCCAAACCAGCTCCCTGCTAATGAGCCTGAGAAAACAGTGGAAGATGGCCCAAATGCTTGGGACCCTGCATCCTTATGAGAGACTCAGAGAGAAGCTCCTATGACTCTGTCTTTCAATAAATAAATCTTAAAAAAAGAATTACTATTTTTGAAAGAATTAGAGATGATCCATCTGCTAGTTAACTCCTCAAATGACCACAGTGTTCTGAGCTGGGTCAAGCCCAAGCCAGGAGCCAAAAGCTTCATCTGATTCTCCCTTGGGGTTTATTGCTTTTTATAATTTTTTTTAGTTTTTTTATAGTTCTTCCATCTACTGGTTCACTCCCAAGATGCCTGTAACAGCCAAGGCTGGGCCAGACCAGGACCAGGTCCCCCAAGTAGGTGGCAGGGACCCATGTACTTCAGTGGTCACCTACTGCCCCCCAGGGTGCATATTACAGGAACCTGGATCTGAAATGGAATTAAGACTTGAACTCAGATGCTATGATTTGGGATGCAGTTGTCACAAGCAGTGGCTTAACCACTGCACCAAAGTCTATCCTAGGGATCTGTTTGATTGTCTGATTATGTTCTTGTGAATTTCCTGGAATTACTACTTTTTGAGAGACTTCAGGTCAGCTTCCAGTAGTGACTCCTCATATCTAATTAATCCCATCTACTCTGCATTCAACAGAATCTCAGTTTGCCAGCATGAACACTGTACCCCTCACCCTTTTACTTTTAATCCTAACCAAGATTTCTCCTGTGTGTAAATTCATTAATTATTTTAATGGTGATATAAAATGTAGAAATATTATGTGACTGCCTGTAATCACATTGCTGTCTTGCCCAGAAGTATATCAAAGGCATCTCAGTAAAACTAAAATATTTATGTGTTACCTTACTGTATGTTCTGTTCTGATTTTTTTGCTTTAGGAGTCGGTAAATAAAGCTCAAGAAGAGGTAACCAAGCAGAAGGAAGTGATAACAGCCCAAGACAATGTAATTAAAGCGAAGTATGTAGAAGTAGCAAAACATAAAGAGCAGAACAATGATTCCCAGCTTAAAGTTAAGGAATTAGAGCACAACATCAGCAAACATAAACGAGAAGCTGAAGATGCGGCTGCAAAGGCATGTTTGTGTTTATTTTTACTCTTAAATTCTAATTCTTGTTTCTGAGCTGCTGGAAAGTTCTAGTAAACCACTCAATGAAAAACTCACTAGAAAGATACAGCTACAGCCTAATATAACTCTGAGCTTACAATCAATGTTATCTGTTTTCCAATAGTACTCACTTCCAACAAGTGGCACAATGTTTTATTATTTTTTTAAAGATTTATTTATTATTTGAAAGTCAGAGTTATGCATAGAGAGAGAGAAAGAGAGAGAGAGGTCTTCGGTCCAATGGTTCACTCCCCAGAGGGCCGCAACAGCTGGAGCTGTGCCAATCTGAAGCCAAGAGCCAGGAGCTTCTTCCGGGTCTCCTGCATGGGTGCAGGGGCGCAAGGACTTGAGCCATCTTCTACTGCTTTCCCAGGCCATAGCAGAGAGCTGGATGGGAAGTGGAGCAGCCAGGTCTTGAACCGGCAGCCATATGGGATGCCAGCACTTCAGGCCAGAGCATTAACCCACTACGCCACAGCGCCGGCCTCAAAAATGTTTTAAATTTAGTTTCAAATATTGGTTCCCATGCACAAAATGTATTTACCAAATGTTTAGTGGTTTCTCTGGAAACACAAAGGTACTTTAAAAAATGAAATTAAATGCATTTATTTTGGTGCAAAAAATTCTGGGATCCCTGCATATGAGGTACCTTCAAAGAGTTAATGGGAAAAATGTATCTTGAGAAAACTATTCATGACTTTCAAGTTTTATTACCTAAAGTTACCTTTTAATTCCGTTTTTCACAAGCTTTTTGAAGTATCCTTATAACTTTATATTCCCAAATGTTAATTGACCTAATTACCAGGTATTAATCATATATCATTATTTACCTTTTTTCAAATCAAATTCAAAGAACTACTAAATGCACACATACACACAATATGTAAAAAGATTTAATTGACTTTTTAATGCCTTATGAAAGTCACTACCAATTTTTGCAACTTTATTAAAAATCTGAAGCGTTATCAGCCAGTTACATATTTTAGGTTATTTCATTATTTTTGATCATCTTAAAATTTCTTACATGTATCATAATGTCTTTATTTAAGTACTATAGAGAACAGATGCTCTTGCAGAACGTTTTTGCTTGTTAAGAGGCTACATACATGTAGTCTTTTTTTTTTTAATTTATTTAATTTATTTGAAAGTCAGAGTTACACAGAGAGAAGGAGAGGCAAGGAGAGAAAGAGAGATCTTCCATCCGCTGGTTCACTCCCCAATTGGCCGCAATGGCCGGAGCTATGCTGGTCCGAAGCCAGGAGCCAGGAGCTTCTTCAGGGTCTCCTACACAGTTGCAGGGGTCCAAGGACTTGGGCCATCTTCTGCTTTCCCAGGCCGTAGCAGAGAGCTGGATCAGAAGTGGAGCGGCCGGGACTTGAACCAGCGCCCATATGGGATGCCAGCACTGTAGGCAGTGGCTTCACCCACTGTGCCACAGCGCCAGCCCCCCATTTAGTCTTAATTCATATATCTTGGTTTCCTATGAGTATTTGTAGTTTGGTGCCTTTTTAATGTCAAAGATCACTAAGAACATTTAAAATGTTCTTTCCACCTCTGAAAGAACTGTGGTTTCCTGTTCAGGTTCATTACTTGATTTAAAAAATTTTTTTATGAATACATCATAATCTCTATTGTATTACTATTGATTTCCCATTAGTCGCATAGCTTAATGTTAGTTGACTCACCGAGATACACCAATGCCCATATTACTGCTAATAGTTTTCTTTGTAATTGAAAATGCTAGTATTGGTGACTGTGGTGACTGTCTTCTTTTTATTTGCTTTTAAAGATATAAACGGAGGGACTTGTAAGTGGAATTCTTTGAAAATAATAGTTTATTATATATTTATTACTACCTACTTATATCAGCATTACACTCAGCAGTAAAGATAGAAGGGTAAGCAGCATGTATACAGAAATGCAGGTCAGCAAGGAAGATAGCTTATAAATGATTTTATGTTGGGGTGTAGAGGTGATATCATACTTAGGGAATTAATAAGGCTAAACTGAAAGGGGTTATATTCTATCATTAAAAATGATCTTGAAACAATTCTGGTGGGAGAATAAGTTCTTTAGATGTGCTTAAGTTTTAAATTTTTAATAGGTTTTATATGAAGACATATACTATGCCTTGTAGGTGACACACAGAGATGAGGTCAGTGTTTAGGGACTTTTTTTCTTAGATCATAATTCTGAGAGACAATTATTACATCTCATAGTTAGGCTTCTTTAAGCTTATCAAATCTATGGCTTACTATATTATATGAAAGTTTTTCACAAATTGTTTTTTGAAACAATAAATTGAATTTGGTAAAATTTGAAGGAGCTTGTTCTAACATTTCATTTTAATGGAGATGTTTTACATGTACATTTTGCGCATTCCTAATCTGAAATGCTCTAAAATCCAAGACTTTTTGATCACTGAGAAGATATGAAAAGCAAAAAACCGCATACCTGCCACACTGCAATGGATTTTTGTCAGAATGCAGGCACATCAAAAATATTGTGTAAAATTATGTTTTGGCTTAGGTGTATAGGGTATATATGAAATAAATGAATTTCATATTTATACTTGTAAATATTCCAAAATCTGCTAAAATCTGAAACACTTCTGGTCCCAAGCCTTTCAGATCAGGGACACTCAACCTCTCCTAGTGCTTAAGTAATAGACAGATCTTCTATACAATTTCTTATTTCCTGAGCTTATGCTGCAAATACAAATGGTCATCTTTTTGTCCTATTAATAGTGAACATTTTTTAAATGAAAGAGTATGGAGTATTTCTCAGCAAATACTTGATTTAAAATTAGTAAATAGTTAAGAACCTTGTAATATGTAATAATCATGGATCCTTTTATTTTTGTATGTGAGTAGGTATCAAAAATGTTGAAAGATTATGGGTGGATTAGTGCAGAGAGACACCTATTTGGCCAACCCAATAGTGCTTATGATTTCAAAAGTAACAACCCAAAAGAAGCTGGTCAGAGACTTCAGAAGTTACAAGAATTGAAGGAGAAACTAGGACGAAACGTCAATATGAGAGCTATGAATGTACTGACAGAAGCTGAAGAGCGGGTAAGTCAATTTCCTGTAAATATCTTGCCACATTAGAACATGGTATTTTGTTTATTTTTTTATTTATTATTTTATTTTTTTGACAGCCAGAGTGGACAGGTGCTAGGTGCTTTTTCCTGATCTCCCATGGGGTGCAGGGCCCAAGCACTTGGGCCATCCGCCACTGCACTCCCCGGGCCACAGCAGAGAGCTGGCCTGGAAGAGGGGCAACCGGGACAGAATCCAGCGCCCCGACCAGGACTAGAATGATGGCTCTGTATGACCTCTGATAGAATTATTAGAGTCAACCTTTTGCTTAATGTCCTAGGTACTTGTTTTGTTTCTGTTTCCTTTTCTTCCCTTTTTTTTTTTAATCATTCTTTTTATGCTATCAGTTGTTTTTACATTTTTTTTACCTTGAATGATTTTTCCACTGGCTTTTGCTCTTTGCCATAAACATGGTGTGTGTGTGTGTGTGTGTGTGTGTGTGTGTAAATAAAAACTACACTTTTGAATCTTGATTACTCACATTTCTTTCATTTTTCATTTGCCTTGAAAAGCCTTGAAAAATAGAGATTATTGCTTTCTCAACAGTTACTCCATACCTGCTATCTTCTTTTTGATTTTAGTTTATATAGAAATCATCATATGAGTATTAATTAAAACTTAGTATGTAACAATGTTTCACTAATCCAGCAACTTCTTTTTAGTTTCAGTGCTCTCCATTTGATAAAGTGATCTATTCTTTTTTTATTTTAATTTTTATATAATGTGAACAAATTTCATATATTTCATATATACAAATTTATAAGTGCAATGATACTTCCCACCATACCCTCCCTCTTCCTTTTTTCTTTTTTTACAGTGACATACTTTATTTGGTGGAGGGTTAAGCTTGGGATTATAATAAAGAATTCAAGTAGTAAGTAGCAAAGACCACTGTTCCTCAAGAGTATAGACATGGGCTATAAACAATAGTCAAATCTCAAAATGTCAATTTCATTCACATACATTACATTTTTTGCACTCTCAATTACCACAGATTGGTGAAAATACGATGTTTGTCTTTTTGGGACTGACTTATTACAGTAAGCTTAATGGTTTCCAGTTTCATCCATTTTCTTGCAAAAGACAATATTTCAATATTATTTACAGCTGAGTAGTATTCCATTTTGTGTGTGTGTGTGTATTATATATCACATTTTCTTTTTTTTTGGCAGGCAGAGTGCACAGTAAGAGAGACAGAGAGAGGGGTCTTCCTTTGCCATTGGTTCACCCTCCAGTGGCCTCTGCGGCTGGCGCACCGTGCCTATCCGAAGGCAGGAGCCAGGTGCTTCTCCTGGTTTCCCATGCGGGTGCAGGGCCCAAGAACTTGGGCCATCCTCCACTGCACTCCCGGGCCACAGCAGAGAGCTGGCCTGGAAGAGGGGCAACTGGAACAGAATCCAGCGTCCCAACTGGGACTAGAACCCGGTGCCGGCGCCGCAAGTGGAGGATTAGCCTATTAAGCCACGGTGCTGGCCCACATTTTCTTTATCAAGTCATTAGTTGAAGGAAATCTGAGTTGATTCCATATCTTAGCTATTGTCTGCAGTAAACATGGGGAGTATATATAACTCTTTGCTATGCTGATTTCATTTCAGTTGGGTAAATTACCAGGAGTGGGATGCTGGGTCATATAATAGATCTATTTTCAGCTTTCTGAGGAGTCTCCATATTGTCTTTCATAATGGCTGTACTCGTTTGCATTCCTGCCAGCACTGGATTAGGGAACTGTTTACCCCTCATCTTCACCGGCATTTATAGTTTTTTGATTTCTGTAGAAGAGCCATTTTAGCTGGGTGAGGTGAGACTTCATTGTGGCTTTGATTTGCATTTCCCTGATGGCTAATGATCCTGAGCATGTTTTCATGTGTGTCTGTTGGCCATTTTAATTTCTTCTTTTGAAAAATGCCTGTTCTAATCCTTTCCCCATTTCTTAACTGGACTGTTTTGTTGTTGAGTTCCTTGAGCTAATTATAGATTTCTGGATCTTAATCCATAGTTTGCAGAAATTTCCCCCCATTCTCTCAGTTGTCTCTTGACTTTAAATGTTTCCTTTGCAAAGCAGAAGCTTCTAAGCTTGATATAATCCCATTTATGTATATTTGCTTTTATTGCCTGTGCTTCTGGGGTGTTTTCCAAGAAGTCTTTGCCTCTGCTGATGTCCTGCAGAGTTTCCCCAGTGTTCTCCTGTAGTGATTTGATGATACCAGGTTCCATTTTACATATCCCTATATTGCATATTTCTTCCCATATTAAAGTAGCTAATTTTTCATTTTTGTTTTTTACCCTTTATACTAAAGGTATAAATAGTTAGCACTATGTTTATAATATTAGAGCATTCCAAATTTTTGTGTGTACTCTTACCGGAGAATTTTGTACCATCCTTTTTATATTTTCTTCATCTTCATTAATATCTTGTACTTTGCATTTAAAGGACTACCTTTAACAGTTTTTGTAGGGACAGATCTGGTGATTATGAACTCAGCTATTTCTGGTAATTTCTTTATTTCTTTTATATCCAAGGGATAGATTTACTAGATAACAAAAAAAACCTCTACCAATTAGGAATATTTTTTCTTTCTATAACTATGAAAATCTCATACACTTCTCTCTTCTCATAAGGTTTCTATTGAGAATTTTGCTTTTGGGTAGATTGAGACAACCATATAAATTTGATTTCTTTATTTTGCTGCTTTGAGAATCCCCTTTTACCTTAGAGCTTGAGTATAATATATCTTGTGTTAGAGAATTGCCTGCAAAGGTTAATGTGTCCCAACAAAGCCTTGACCTCAGGTTAGGGTGAGCCCAGACATCTTATCCGGAGTCATTGGTAAGGCACTGCCGGAGTCTGCCTGCCTCTGTTCTCATGATGGCACCAGCCCCTTGGCTCCTGTGCAGTGACTGGACACCCAACTTTATTTTCTTCACCTAAGCAATTAGGTTTACTTTGTTGTGCTGCCTGGATCTGGAAGATGAGTAGGCTGGGCACCCTTCTGGCCACTTTGAGTCCACAGCTTGCAGAAACAAGGGCAGCACAGAAGCAAGTCCAAGGCCCATGCTTCTTTGACCTGCCTGATTCTGAAGTGGTCCCTGGGCCTGAGACTGCTGTAGTCAGCCACAAGTGAAGCTAGCCAGAATAGAACTCCCATCAGCTGGGGCACAGGTCTCCATTTGGCCCCCAGGCGAGTTCATTCACTCCTGCAATCACTGGACTGGCTTCCTCATCTTTTGTTAAAGGGTTTGGTGCTTGAATATCTTTTCAGATTGGTAGAATGTCTTACTCAGCTTCTGTCTTGCTTCTAATCTAGGGAAGAGATTTTGAGTTTTGCCACAAAGGATAAGAAGAGCAAGGAAGATAGCCAAGTTAGCTGTAGTTGTGTGTGGGTTTTTTGTGTTTTTTGTGTTTTGTTTTTTTTTTTTTTTTTTAAGATTTATTTGAAAGAGTTACACAGAGAAAGAGAGGCACAGAGAGCAGTCTTCCATCCACTGGGTCACTCCCCAGTTAGCTATAGTTATTTAGGGAGAATATGAAACTTCTTTGACATGTGAGGTTTTGAATAGAAATGGTTTAAAATAAACTTCAAAAGTTCTCCTATTGTTCATGGTATCTCTCCATCAACACCCTCCCTTAAAGGAAATCCACTCTAAAGAGTGATTTTTTTTAAAAAGATACATATTAATTTGAAAGGCAGAGGGATGGATGCAGAAGAGAAAGATATTGAAAAATCAAGAGATCTTCTGTTTGCTGGTTCACTACCTGAATGGTTGCAACAGCCAGGACTTGGCTAGGCTGAAGCCAGGAGCAGGAATTCCATCCTCCTTTCCCACATCGGTAGGGACCATTTTCCACAGTTTCCCAGGCACATTAACAGGTTTCTGGATAGGAAGTGGGACTTGAAACAGTGCTCACATGGAATGCTAGTGTTGCCACTGGTAGCTTAACCCGCTGTGCTGTGCCTGCCCCACATTATGATGTTTAAGCTGAAATTTGAGTTTCAGTTATGTCAGAAAGAGGGAAAGAAGATTTCAGGAAGAAAGTACAATTCAAGGGCCATAAAATAATCAGTTTATTTTTTTCTAGAAACTAAAAAAAAATATGCATAGAACATAGCAAGAATTCTAAAGTTAGATAAATAAGAGCTATCATCTTAGGTAGAACCTGTATGTCATGGTGAAAATTAAAGCCAGTCTTGACAGCAACAAGAGTGAAATTTTAAGAGTATTCAGGGCTACTTTTACTTGAATTTTTATGTAGCACATTTTCCTTTTTACCTTGACTGCTAGGACCATAAATATTAGGAGAGTCAAAATATTTCATGAGCTTCTTGTATAAATTCTCAATTCTTGTGGCTGAATTTTATATAGATAGATAGATAGATAGATAGATATACACACACACACACACTTCATGGTTTGATATAATAATTCTTAGTGCATTACATCTTTTTGGTTAATTGAATCATGCATTAAGTTAAAAATAATGAAAACTTTTTATTCCTCCCTGTATTACAGAACAGAGGAAATTTTATATTTTCCTAATTAAGTATGCTTTTTATCTCACAGTATAATGACTTGATGAAAAAGAAGAGAATTGTGGAAAATGACAAATCCAAAATTCTTGCAACCATAGAAGACCTTGACCAGAAGAAAAACCAAGCCCTAAATATTGCTTGGCAAAAGGTATTTGAACCCCAAAATAATATCCTTTATTCTGTGTGAGGAAAGAATGAAGAATATCATCAGTAGGTTTATGAGCTAAGATTAATTTGAGATGAGTAATTTGTGTTTGAATGAGGTATATGCTTAATCCTTAAGTAACACTTCCCCTGCTTTATTAAATATATTTTGTCTGTTTAGATTTTGCTACTACTAGATGTTTAAAGATAAGTTTGTGTCACTGCAGCATAATCTCATAGCCTAGTACTCTGATTAAGTTATGTTAAATTCCTAACTTTCTAACTTTCTCCATTTTCTATTCTTACCTTATTTGTTATCTTTCCTTTTTCTGAGACTGTAAAAACGTTAGGCTCTATCCAGTATCCTCCATACTTTACTCAGCCTAGAAAGGCAATCTCAGTTTCACGTTAGGGTGCTCTAAATGTTGGAAAATGAAAACCGTGTTCCAGAGACTCATTTATTTTCATGGTCTTTTATTTCTGTTGTCAAATTCACTAAGGCCAAATACTAGTTTTAAGAACTTTAGCTTAGAAAGATTTTTTATATGCAATTTTTACTTTTATTGATACATAGTAATTGTACATACAGGATACCATATAACATTTCAATACCTACATATGTAAAATATCAGCTCTAGGCAGTTGATAATGTTTATCACCTCAGACAGCTGTTTCTTTGTGTTGGGGAAATTCAAAATCCTCTAACTTTTTTTGCAATATTCAGTTATCTTAATGTGCTATTGAACATTAGAAGTTATTCCTCCTATCTAATCACTTCCTTGCTAAATACTAACAATCTTCTCTGCATCCCATCCACCTACAAACTCTGCCTATGCTGTTTCTTTTCTGTGCTTCTGTGGTATCAACTTGTTAGCCTCTACATTTAAGGGAGAGTGTATAGTATTTGTCTTTGTAAGGGTACCTTACTTCACTTACGTAATATGCTGCTGTTCCATCTGTGTTGCTGCAAATGGTATAATTTCATTCTTTTTAAAAAATGGCTGAATAATATTCCATTGTGTAGATGTTCCACAACAGAACAACAGGTAAAGAACATGTGGAACATCTAAGTTGATTTCACAATAGCCAGAATATGGATACTGCTGCAATAAATGTAGCAGTGCACATGTCTCACTGATTTGGATTCCTTAAGATATATGCAGGGTCTTCAAAAAATTTTGTTTATAACTACATGGATTTAAAAATTTTTGGACCAAAATAAAACTGCCTTTAATTTCTATTTTTCCATGAAATTTTAATAATTAGTGAAGTTGAGCACTTTTTCATATACTTATTTGCCCTTGGTACTTCGGAGAAATGTGTGTTCAAGTTTGACTCATTTTTAATCAATTTTTGCTATTGAGTTATTTGGGAGAAACATCTGCAAACTGTTCATCTGACAGGTTTTAGAACCATTCTTTTCTCTTTGTTGATTATTTACTTGCTCTACAGCAGCTTTTTAGTTTGACATAATCCATCTGTCATCTTTGGCTTTTGTTTACTGAACTTGTGGAATCATATCACAAAAATTGCCCAGATAATATACTGAAGTATTACCCCATTGTTATAGTATTTTCATATCTTTCACTTAAGTCTTTGATCATTTTGAGGTGATGTTTACCTATTGTGAAAGATAGGGGTTTGTCTTTTTAGAGATTATATTTTTATTTACCTGGCAGACTCAGAGAGAGAGACAGAAATTGTGCACATGAAATCTCCTTTTTCCAGAAGCATTTATTGAACAGGCTTTCCTTTCCTCAGTGTTTGTTCTTTCTGCCTCTTGAAAAAAAGGTGAATGTAAATATCTGGATTTATTTCCAGGTTTTCTAATCAATTCCATTGCTGTATATGTCGTTTTTATTCCAGTACCATGCTGTTTGGTTACTGTAGCTTTCTAGTATGTGTTTAGAAGTCAAGTATTGGAACCCTCCCCCCTCCCAGGTTTGTTCTTTTTGCTCAGGGTTACCTGACCTATTTGAGGACTTTGTGGTTCCATAGAAATTTTACTTGTGTTTTCCTTTTTCTTTGAAGAATGTTACTGCTTTCTCTTTTTTTTTTTTTTTTTTTTTTTGACAGAGTAGACAGTGAGAGAGAAAGGTCTTCCTTTTCTGTTGGTTCACCCTCCAATGGCTGCTGCAGCTGGCGCACCGCGCTGATCTGAAGCCAGGAGCCAGGAGCCAGGTGCTTCTCCTGGTCTCCCAGGCGGGTTCAGGCCTCCACTGCCCTCCTGGGCCACAGCAGAGAGCTGGCCTGGAGGAGGAGCAACTGGGACAGAATCCGGCGCCCTGACTGGGACTAGAACCAGGGTGCCGGCACCGCAGGTGGAGGATTAGCCTATTGAGCAGCGGCACCGGCCTACTGCTTTCTCAATAAGAATTGAATTGAATCTGTAACTCACTTTGAGTAGTATAGACATTTTAACAATATTGATTCTTCCAATTTATGAACATGGAATATCTTCATTCTTTGTGTCCTTCATTTCCTTTCAAGCAGTGTTTTGTAATTTTCATTATTGTGATCATTCACTTTGTTGGTTAAATTTATCTCTAGGATTTGTTTTTTGAGCTATTAGAAATTGGATTGCTTAATTTTAAAAGGCATTGGTTTTTATATGTTGTCTTTGTATCCTGCAACCTGTTGACTCTGGATTTGTCAATACTTACCCAATTTTTTGAGGGTAGTTGTCATGACCATCCTCCCATCCTTAGTACAGATCCCATTTTACATGATAAATATTTTTTTTTTTTGACAGAGTGGACAGTGAGAGAGACAGAGAGAAAGGTCTTCCTTTGCCGTTGGTTAACCCTCCAATGGCTGCCGTGGTCGGCGCGCTGCGGCTGGCACACCGCGCTCATCCGATGGCAGGAGCCAGGTGCTAGGTGCTTTTTCCTGGTCTCCCATGGGGTGCAGGGCCCAAGCACTTGGGCCATCCTCCACTGCACTCCCGGGCCACAGCAGAGGGCTGGCCTGGAAGAGGGGGATTCTGTGTGCTAGTATCTTGTTGAGAATTTTTCATCTGTTCATTAGGGATATTGGTATTTAGTTTCTTTTGTGCCAGTTTCTGGCTTTGTTGTCAGGGTAATGCTACTGCTTAGAATGGGTTTGGAAAGTTTTTCGCTTTGAATTCTGTAGGATCATATTAGATGAATTGGGGTTAATTCTTTCTTAAAGGTTTGTTTAAATTCAGGAGGAAGCAATCTCTTATTGGTCTGCTCAATACTGAAAAACTTTTTTCTTACTAATCTTACTATGTTCTATTTTTACAGTTACCTGTCCTCATGGTTCAGTTTTGGTAGGTTATATGCATGTATGCACTAATTTATCCACTTAGGTTTTCAAATTTGTTGGTATAAATTATTTGCTTTGGTCCCTAATAGTCTTTATATTTCAGTGATATCTGTTGTAATGCCTTATTTTTTAATCAATTTGGTCTTATCAAAAATCAACTCTTATTGTTAAGTGTTTTTGGTTGGTTGGTTGTCAGTATTTATTTGGGCTCTGATGTCTCCCCCTTCTATTAATTTTGAGCGGAGTTTTTTCTTCCTTTTCTAAGTTCTTGATACGAATTGATACATTGTTTAGGTTGTGTATATTAAATCTGTTATCTTGATGTAGGCATTGTTTACTATAAACTTTTCTGTTAGTACTACTCTTGCTGTTTTCCACAATATTAGGAATGTTATGCTTCCATTTTCATTTCTTTCAAGAACTTTTTTAAAGTTTCCCATTTGATTTTTTCATTGACAAGACAGTTTAATTTCTACCTATTTCTGCAGTTTATAATTTGTTAATTTCTAGTTTTTTTCAGTTGTGGTCAAAGATAAGTTTTTTGAATTTGTTGACACTTGTTTTGGGGCCTAGCATGTCTCTTTTGGAGAATGTTCCATGTGCTCATGGAAGAATGTGTATTCTGCAGCTATTGCATGAAATGTTCTGTAAATGATTAGATTCATTTGATCTGTAGTTTAGCTCCAGTGTTTGATTTTTTTCTAAATGATCTGTTCATTGATGAAAGTTGAGTATTGAAATTCCCAGCCATTATTGTATTAGAATCTAGCTCTCCTTTCAAATTTAGTGTTTGCTTTATGTAACTAGGTGCTCCAGCGTTGTGTTTATATATATATATGTATATATATATGGTATTTCATGTTGAAGTGATCCCTTTAATCATTATGTCATGTCTTTGTCTCTTTGTATATTTTACTTGAAGTATACGCCTATGTAATATATCTACTCCTACTGGCTTTTAGTTTCTGTTTACAAGATATCTTCTTCCATCCCTTCATTTTCAGTCTTATGTATATTTTTGCTAGTGAAGTTTATTGTACACAACTTTTTGTTGGGTCTTGGCTTTCATGGATTTACAATCAGGTTATTAATAAGTAAAGACAAAGTTCCATCATTTTGTTACTGTTTCTCTGATTGTTCAGCATTTATGCCCTTTTTAGTCTTTTGTTTGTGATTTGGTGGCTTCCTGTATTTGATAAAGTTTGATTATCTTCTCCTTTCTGTTTTAAGTATCTACTAGTGAGCTTTGTACTTTCGTATGAGTTTTTCATGATTGTAGGTATCATACTTTTGCTTTTAATGGAGGAGTCTCTGAAGTTTTGCATGTGTAGCCAGTCTGATTGTCATGAATTCACTCTGGTTTGTTTGTTTTAAAGACTATTGCCAATCATTCTGAAGGACAGCTTTTTGGGTATAGTATTCTTGGGGATTTTGAATCTATAATCCCATTTTTTTCCTGACCTGAAGTGTTCCTGAGAAGTCTGCTGTTTCTCATGGGGATTCTCTTTTATAAGATTTACTTTCTTTCTGTAACTCTGCTTTTCAAATAAATAGAGGGAGAAACAGGTTTTCCATCTGCTGGTCCACTCCCAAGATGGTTACAACAGGGCTGGGCCAGGCTAACGCCAGGGGCCTGGAGCTTCTTCTGGGTTTCCGCATGAGTGCAGGGGCCCAAGCACTTGGGCCTTCCTCCACTGGTATATTAGCAAGATGCTGGGTTGGTAATGATGGAGCAGCCGGGACTCAAACCAGTGCACTTGTGGGATGACGGTACTGCTACACCACAATGGGATTCCTTTGACTCCACATTTTCCTCTTGCTGTTTTTGGACTTTTGGATGTCTGATTTTAATGTATCTCAGAAATGTCACTTTTCTGGTTGTATCTATCAGGGGTGCTTTTTCTTTTTGGACCATGATGACTGTATCTTTCCCAACACAGAAATTATTTATTTGAATAGGATTTCAGTGTTTTTTTCCTTTTCTTACCTTTCTAGAACACCCATAATGCAAATGTTTATTGTTTTAAGACTTACTTTAGGGGCTGGCCTTGTGGCATAGGTTAAGGTACCACTTGTGATGTGTAGGTGCTGGTTTGTGTCCTGGTTGCTTTGAAATCCAGCTTCCTGCTAATAGCCTGGCTAAATTAGTGGAAGATGGCCCAAGTGTTTGGGACCCTGGCTTCCATGTAGGAGACCCAGATGAAGTTCCTGGCTTTGACCCGGCCCAGCTCTGGTCATTATGGCCATCTGTGGAGATAGATTTCTCACTCTCCAGTCTTTCAAAATAAAAGGCTGAGTGACAGAGAGGAAAAAGAGAAAGGGAAAGAGATCTTTCGCCATTACTCTCCAGGTGCTCACCCGAAGCCAGGAACTCCATCTAGATCTCCCACATGAGTGGCAGGGACCCAAGTACTTGGACTAGCATCCACCACTGCCTCCCAAGCATATTAGCAGGAAGCTGGATCAGAAGCACAGAATAACCAGGACCTGAACCTGCAGCCTACTGTGGGATGCAGACATTCCAAACAATAACTAAAACACATCATACCATATATACAACATGCTTAATTGTGTCCCATAAGTCTCATAGGCTGCATTGGTTCTTGCTGGTGTCTGTGTATTTATCATCTGACTTTGTTATTTCAAGGTACTTTTCTTTCAGAAATTCTGCTTCATCTAGTCTGCCATTGACACTGTCAACTATATTTCTCATTTCATTTGAATTTTTTAAAACTGATCTGCCTTTGCCGAATTTTAGTCCTATCATGAATTGTCTTCCTAATTTTGTTGAGTTGTGATATTGACTTATATAATATTGAATTCTCTTATTTTCATTCTTGTCGAGGTAGTTTATTGATTTCCTTTGTGTTGGGGTCTGTTGCTAGAGTTACTGTGTTCCTTTGCAGTGGAGTTTGTTTCTCCACATATCTGTGTCCGTATGTTCATATTTGTGCATCTGGCACATCATTTGCCTCTACATTATAGTGGAATTTTTAATGAAAGATTTTCTGCTGGCAATGTGTCATAGGATTTTAGTTCGATAAATTGCACTGGATTTGGTTCTAAATTAGCACTAATACAGAGTCCAGGTAGCTTGTTCTGTGATCATCAACGTCAGCAGGGTTGCAGACTCTGCAGCAGTGTTGGTTCACTGGTAGCTCTGCATAGTGTACCCAGCTGTGGGTTGAGTCACCTATTGGTTTACAAGAGTTATGTGGGGGCAGGAATACTTGGATGGTCCCTTTCAGTTAAGTCATGACTGGTGTGGCATCCACCAGTTTCTGATGACTATGTAGGTACGAGTCCTCTCTTTTGTCCACTAGTTGGTGTTGCACAGCATTCCTGGTGACAGTGTGGCATGCCTTTCCATGTCTAAGGCTGTCAAAGGGCCAGTTGTGGCACCTGTCAGACTTAATGACTACACAGATGACTTCACTGGGACACTGGGGCCAGCCTACTCAGGATGGGACCTCTAGCTTCTGGGGCAAAGGGTGGCTGAACATCTGTTTCTAGGGCCTTAGTAGGTCACACATCAGAGTATGGGGTATTTGAGGCCACAGGATGGTGAGCATGACCACTTTGCAGGGGCTTCTGTAGGCTGAGTCCTCCTGGGACTCAGTTTTTGCGCACTGAGCAGCATAGCACAAAGTGTGGGTGGACCGTGCAGATCACCTCCTTCCTAATCCTTCGCAAGCCATGCTGCTTAGGGTAGGCTGGCTGTGTTGCTGGGCTGCTTCACTAGTCACTGTGTTGGTGGTAGGCAGGGTGAAGGTATAGTACCAGCCAGGCTCTTTCTCTAGCACAGTACAGCAGCTCATTAATCCAATAGCTCCCCAAACTGGGCTCAAAACAAGAATTAAAGACTTCTTTAGAAGCCAATACATCTGTATATATTGAGAGAGGAGACTGCTGGTGTTCTGATTTGTCTCTTATTGAAGTCCCCTTTTGTTCAGCGTTGGTCTTGAAAGGAGAGAATATCTGCTGTGTGCTGATTTCCGTTCTTTATAGAGCCTTCATGTCTGTCTGTCATTGTCTCTGCCACATCCCATGGGTTGTCAGCCTCAAATACTCCCATGAGATAGCTGTGCTTTTTCTTTGTCATGGAGGGAATGCACGGATATCAATTCTGTCCTCTTTCCCCTCATTTCCTCTAGCACAATTGATAACATTCTTTACCATTCAGAATTCATAATATTCATTCTATATGGCCCTAGTAGTCATGTTAGACTAATATTAACTAACATAGTAATTAGTGAATCCTAATTATTTTACATGAATTACTTTAAAGCAATTCTGTTTCTTTATAGATGAGGAAAATAGTTTATAAATGTTTAGAAATAGCCTCATTTGTATCATATAGCCAAATGTTAGAAGAATTAGTTTTTTATTTTGTAACATCAGAATAAAGTTAGAAAATGCCTGTTGCTGTTACCTTAGTAACTTTAGAAATTGAACAAAAAACATTCAGTATTTTCCTTCTCAGTACTTTCAGCATAATCTCAATTGCCTTTTTTCTTTTTTTTAACAAATTGGGAGGATTCCTGGCTTTTTCACTGTTATTTCTACTTTCATGGCTTCATCTGTCTCCTTTAGGATAATTCTTTAGTCTCATGTGGGAGTTTTCCTATTTCTACAAAAGATTCCAAACATACTTATTTTGTGCTCTTTAGTACTTTAGCAAACCTGTATCAACCAGGGTTAAATTGGGCACCTTAACTCCTTTTTCTTATCACTTCTGGTAGGAACTTTATTTTCAGTCACCTTGTTTTTTCCATGACTGACTTCAGTGATCCACTTTTTATCTCTTAAAAAATGCATGCAGAAAGTTGAGCCCATTATTCTTGTACAACAAGCAGACTTCCATCCTCCTTTCTCCTTCATAGCTCCTGGAATCCTCAAACTGATTCCTTTCCACTTCCCAAGGGTTTTCCAAAGCAAGTAACATGCATTGTGTGCCTATTATGTCAGTGTTATGAAATTAATTTTCTCATTCAGTCCTTACAGTTGCCTAATGAAGAAGTTATTACCAACATTATATATTTCATTCTGATGTAAAGCATACTTGATTCACAGAACCAGAGTATTTTAGGCAAAATCATTGTATTTCATCTGTATGGTTCTATGAACATATACACACACATAGCATGCATGCATGCACATATATACAATTTGTAATTCATAAATTTAAAAAATTGGCAGTATTAATTTCATTTTACACATACTTTTTGAAATATCCCCATGTATGCATATATATGGTTATAATTTCTGTAAGTTAACATATAAGTTTCTGTTTTCCCTTTTGGAAGCATTCCTACACGGTGTCATCTGTGGTTGTATTCAGGTTTTAGTAACAACATGTGCTATCTTTGTCCTGAGCCACTTTACTTCTCTCTTGCCTGGGCAGAAAAGGGGAGAAAAAGGACATTTATAAATACTATGCTATTTCCCAACATTTCCATCTGAGTAGATTCTGTTGCCACTTTGTAGGAAATTTCTCAACAGGTGTGCTGTTGCTCTTAAAATATGGATTCCTAACTATATTTGGGAGCACAGCTATGTCTAGGAAATTTCCTTGTTACTTTGAGTCCTGGCTCCATTCTTAGCTCCAGCTTCTCACTAATCCATATATATTCTGGCTGAAAGCAGATGATGACTCAAGGAGTTGAGTCTCTGCTACTCCCATGGAGATCTGGATTGAGTTCTTGTCTCCTGGCTTCAGTCCAGCCCAGCTGTTGCAGGCACTATCTTGCTGTATTTTGCCTTTCAAATAATAAAAATAAGTGTCTGTCTGTGATTGAAATTTTGCATACCTGAATCTAAAATTTCTGTGTCGAAAATGACCATCACACGCTTGAAGATGGAAGGGCAATTGTGTACTGTAGTTGTGTCTTTGAAGACAGGTGGCCAAATTGCCAAATCAACAATCATGTATATATGCACAAAAAGTACTGTATTACAAGCTAAGGTATTGACCATAGTCTTACGTCATTTTCTAATGTGGCTTAACAGGAGAAGGTTCAGACAGCTTCCTTAGCATTTTTCTCTTGTATTCCTGGTCCTTAACACTTTAGTTCGGAAACACAGGACCATCTTACTCTTAGTCAGCAGAAAAAAATGTTTTATTAGAGAAAAGTTTATGCCAAATATCTGGTTTATATTTACTTCTGTAATAATTTTGTTTTCTGTATGATACAATTGTGTGTGTCTTGAGGATTCCTACATTATGTTCTCAAGTGTGAAAATTTAGGGGTAGAGCCATATAATCTCTAGTTCTCCCTGGATGAGCTCATTAAACTATCGGTAAATGGTCAGATAGTAAGTATTTCTAGCTTTCTGACCCATCCAGTCCCTGCTCCAGTGCTTGACTATTACAGAACTAGCAGCTATAAACAATGTAAATGAATGGTCATGGCCAGATTAGTCACATGGACCAGAGTTTGACAACCCATGTGTTAAAGTAAGAAACACCACACTGGATCTCCTGCATATGATTTTTTTTTTTTTTTTAAATCCAGGTGAATAAGGACTTTGGGTCTATTTTTTCTACTCTTTTGCCTGGTGCTAATGCTATGCTTGCACCACCAGAAGGGCAAACAGTTTTGGATGGTCTGGAGTTCAAGGTAGCCTTAGGAAATACCTGGAAAGAAAACCTAACTGAACTTAGTGGTGGCCAAAGGTGAGTAATTCTTTTGTAATGTTACAGTCATTTCAAGTATTTTATTATAATCTACAATTTCATTACTCAGTTTTTGATTTGCTTAGTTACTTTTGCATAGGTGTTTAAGGAGCCTAACACATGAGTAGAAGGCTAAAAATGTTGGTTGGAGCATTTGACTAAATTAGTTTTCAGCAAAAATAAGCAGCTAGGTCATTCAAACATTAAGAAATTAGTAGTCCTGGACCATGAAACCTGAAAGAGGAAACAAAAGTTCTGAGCCCTATGTCAACCCAGCTTTCTCTCCACTTGCAGAAAGGAATCCAAATAGAACTTAATAGTATCAGTAAATGTAGGAAACAGAGCCTGGGATTTGAGTCCCAAAAAGCAGCACTTTTGCACTTGGTCTTTGCTCTCCCTAAAGTGAAGTCTATTCTAGGAAGATCCTAGGAAGCCCAACAGGATTTTTAAGAGATCAAACTGATTTGCATGTTATTTAACTGTTCATCAGAACAAAGCCCTGTGCTCTTTAAAGGAAGACACTAAGCAATATAATAACCACAGTGTTAGGGATCTAATAAAAATAATGACAAAAATTAAGAAAAAGGACTATATAGAAAAATCAGTAGAAACAGAACAAGAAATGACAGAAGTAGGAGACAAAAAAATCAGAGTTAGATGTTCTATTTTCAAGAATTACCAAGAAAATGAACATAATAATTGTAAGTTCTACTTGATTTTAATAGCTTCTCAAGGTAAAAATACTATTAAGATAAAAAAGTATACCTGAAATGAATTTTACTGCCAGAGGTTAACAGATCTGACTCTGAAAGAAAAATGCTTAAACTTGAAGATACATTAGAATTTATTTAAGCTAAACAGAAAAATTAAAAACTAAAGCTAAAGAGCTTATCCTGTGAGAGGCTACCTGACATACATATAACTGAAGTTTCAAAAGTAGGCAGACAGAAAGATACCATTATTTAATGATCCCAGATATTGCAGATATAATGAATTCTGTAAACAATACATTTTGGTTTTATGAATTCCAGGTAGGGTAAACACAAACACAGTAATCCTGCAAGTCATGTATAAAATTGCTGACAGCCAGTGATTAGGAGAAAAATCTTAGAAGAAACCAGGGGAAAAGAGGTAAATTAATTCTTGTCCAAAAGTCTAGGATATCTATAGGGCTCAAAGAAAAATATGTCAGTCTAGAATTCTGTATCTAACAGCAAAAGTCTTCAAATTGAAGGTGTTATGCTTTTACAAAAAAGTTTCCAGATTGAAGGAAATTCTCAGGCAAAAGTAAAATGATACCAGATGGAACCGTGTGCTTCCTTAAGGGAATGAAGAGGGTTGATTAAGACATGCCTGAGACTCAGAGGAGTTTCTCCAGCCTTTACACAATGATGCAGAAACTCAGCATACCAAGAAACTTAAAAGATCATGTGACCTTTGCTGCAGCCAGCCAGATAAAAAATTATACCCTCCCAAGAAAAATTCTAAATATTTACATATGGAAATTGATTTAGTAATTTTTTTCTCCTACAGAAAGAACAAATCAAGAACTATGAATTGTACAAACTCTTATTTGTAGAAAATATTGATCTGTTGATTTTCCCTATGAACATCTTTGTGATTTTGAGTAGAAATATATTCCAGCTCATACTTCATGATTGATATAATTTCTAAATATTTTAAGATGTGAAAAATAGCTCTAGTTGTTTGTTAATCAAAATTGAATCCCATAATTTAAATCCCAGTATCATTATTTAGAAAATACTTATTTTTAAGATTTATTTGTTTGAAAGGCAAAGAGATCTTCCATCCTCTGCTTCACTCGCCAAATGGGTACAACTGCCAGGAGCCTAGAAATGGAACAGCTGAGACTAACTGGTGTTCCACTATGGGATGCCAGCATTGCAGCAAGGATCTTAATTTGCTGTGCCACAACGTGGCTCCCCCAGAAAACATTTAGAAGAAAATAGAAAATGGATGTACCCCTTCGTACTGAATCCTATAAATTATTACATAACTAAAATACTTTAAAATTATTTTTGGATACACCATGATCTAGCATAGCAGTTAAATTTTCTAAAGCTTAAGTTTAAAGCTTAATGTCTTAAGCATTTGGCATAGACAAAGCTAAAGAAAAATATTTTTATGTTACTTGAATGACCTCAGCTTTTGGCTGTAGTGGTTCAGTCTTAATATGCTTGTACTACCTTCATGCATTTCTTGTTTCCCTTCCACTACAAATTTTAGGTAAGAATTGGCTGAACTTCTGACACTGTGAAGTACTTAGAGTTACAGATCATAATCTATACAATGTACTAGCAAATAAAAATATAAGGAAAAAATGCATAGTATCTGTGTGCATGCTTAGTGTAGGTGTATATATAATAAAAGTGGAAAATGTCACCTAAGTCAGTTATATAGGTAAGTACCAAAATATGACAGTATCAAAATTGTCTTATAAAAGGAGAATGCTTATGAAGGAAAATGGAAAGCTAAAATAAACATTTTAATACGAAAATACTGAAGTTTGAAACTTAAACACTCTTTATATGACTTGATTATAAAACTGTACTATTTGTCCTAATAGGACTACAGATTTTCTTTAGGGTTTGGTAATAAGTAGTAAAAAAAAAATAATGGTTCTTTTTCAACTCCACTTTTCGTAGGTCTTTAGTGGCTCTGTCATTAATACTGTCTATGCTCCTCTTCAAACCTGCTCCAATTTATATCTTGGATGAGGTAGATGCAGCATTGGATCTTTCTCATACCCAGAATATTGGGCAGATGCTGCGTACTCATTTCACACATTCTCAGGTAAGGCCCATAAAAAAATTCTCAACTGCAGTTTATGTGGAATATCTGTTTTTCTAGAACTGTTCTTTTAAGATATTTAGGATTAAAGGGCACTCTAAAGCATTTTCTGTCTTATTTTTATAAACTTATGTTACAATGAGCATAGAATGTTTTAGTATTAGAGCCAGTCATCCAGATTATTGGTTGTATGAGAGAGAATCCAGTTTAGTCATAATATAGAATTGATTTAGGGTTAATGTAATTATTTTCTGTTGCTAGCTGCCATAGGATGCACAATCGAATCAAAAGTGTTCAGGGATATACCTTAGGTATCAGAAAATTATGTGACACTCAATGGGGAAACCTCATTTCTCCTGGCTAGAGGGAAAAGCCTCCTGAAGCTAAGAACAGTTTTTGTTTTTAATATTAACTTATTTGAAAGTCAGAGTTGCGCAGAGAGATGTCTTCTCTCCAATGGTTCACTCCCAAGATGGCCTCAACAGCTGGTACTGTGCCAATCTGAAGGCAAGAGCCTCCTTCGGGTCTCCCACGTGGGTACAGGGGCCCAAGCACTTGGGCCATCTTCCACTGCTTTCCCAGGCCATAGCAGAAAGCTGGATTGGAATAGGAGCAGCCAGGACTAGAACCAGCACCTATATGGGATGCTGGCGCTTCAGGCCAGGGTGTTAACCCACTGCGCCACAGCACCGGACCCAACAGTTTGTTTCCAATATATGAATATTCTTGCTATAGGACCTGTGGGCTCCACCCATTATAGTTGTAGTTATTATACAATGTGTGTTTATGGTGGCAGGATGTTGTTTTTTGAAGATAATGTTGAAGTTTTATAAAGTTACCAAAATTTGGGGTAGAGGTTTAGGAATGTAAGTCTTTGATGTTATTAAAATATCAATGCAGGCCAGCTTTGTGGTACCATAGGTTAAGCTGCCACCTGCAATGCCAGGATCCCATATGGGTGCTAGTGTGAGTCTCAGTTGCTCCACTGCCAATCCAATTGGAAGGCAGAAGCAGAAGATTGCCCAAGTCTTTGGGCCCCTGCACCCACACGGGAGAGGTGGATGAAACTCCTGGCTTTGGTATGGCCAAGCCCCCGCCTTTGCAGCCATTTGGGACTTGAACCATCAACTAAAGATTTCTCTGTCTTTCCCTCTGCAACTCTTTTAAATAAAATATTTCACTGACAGTGAATGCCAGCTATAAAAGATAACAAATATCAGAAAATAGCAAACTTAAGAGATTTCTAAAACCCAATATGGAAAGTTAGCATTCATTTACACGTCAAATTGCATACATGTATGTTACTTGCACTTGAAGATTTGCATCTCTTTGAAGTATTTAAAGAAATAACAAAATGACCTCCAAACAATACTTAACCCCAGAAAGGAGTTAACTTAAGAATATTAAAAAAAAAAAGTCTTTATGTCTTTTTCTTTTTCCCTTAAGTTCATTGTGGTGTCCCTGAAAGAAGGTATGTTCAACAATGCAAACGTTCTTTTCAAAACCAAGTTTGTGGATGGCGTTTCTACAGTAACCAGATTTACTCAGAGTCAAAATGGAAAGATCCCAAAGGAAAAAAACTCCAAGGCAAAAGGACCCAAATGACCCCACGTGGAAGTTTAAAGTACAGATGTACTCCTTCAACTTGCCTCTTTAATGTCTTGGGATCTTTGTTTATATAAAAAAAATTAATGTTATTTAACCTATGTTTTCATTTATATCAGTTAAAAATGAGCATAGACTATTTTAATTGGTGTAACTAGGGTCCAATTACTGTGATAGTGATTTTATGCATATCAAATGCTTTTTCTTATGCATGTCTTTTTATATAATAGGGAGTGTCAAATACCTGGTTGGTGGTAAATTCTGTATGTAAATGCAAAAGTATAAAGAAACAGATGAAATTAAATTGTATGATAAATATAGCTGATAGTCAGCTTTTAATTAGTTTAATTCCTAAGGCAATATTTGTGTGTTTTCTAATGCTAATAAAGTTATCTAGGTAGGGAAGAATTATAAAGCATGTAGCTAGACCAACAATGGGAACAAAAAAACAAGCTATTATACACACACTGAGCTGTTTGGAAGATAGTCCCTTGAGAACTCAATGCCAGATCCAGAGATGGGAAACAGATCTTGAAAGATACTTCACTTTAATGATGTTTGAATATCATGTCTCTTTATACCTAATGATTGGTTCTGCAACCTTAAGAGTTTTTTTTTTAAGCTGTATATTTTAATAGAAACCTGAGTGTGTGACATTGTGCTCTGCAAGATTTTCTGAAAAACAGTTTTTAAAGATGCATGGCAACCCTTTCATAATTTAATCAATAATGAACTGCTATTAATGGGTGAGAGTGTAGAGCCCAGCAGGCTAAACCAGATTTATCTTCGAGTCCGATAGATATATAGATCCATCTTTCTACCAAAATAACTCCAAAGTGTGATGATGATTGTACTTCTTAGTGTCTTCTACTTTCCAATTCAAAGAAGATGAAATTCCTTTAGACCTTGAAAGATGGAGCTTCAAACACCTCAATACTATCTTTGTGTCTAGAGACACATCCCAGAGCGGTATCTTCAGATTAAGTTCTAAAAGCTCTGATGTGAACTACTCTGATCTTGTATGTATTATTTTGGCCCTGTATCCTTTCCTGAGGTGTGAATCTTAGGTCTTTATTGTTGTTTTCATCCTTTCCCTGATAAATTCTAATGCTTCCTGGCCCTGGGTTTGACATCTCTCATTCTTTATTCTCCGTTTTTAGAATCTGAGATTTTACATAATATATGTAGTTGATAATATGGACACATAAGAAAGGATTGATTCTGGAATTGGTTATATCTGCTATACAGGAGAGGTTGTAAATGCTGAGTTAAGAGAAGTTCAATATGACGTAATAGCTATGTGAAGGCTTTTGTTTCCTATTAAAAATAACTTAGATTGAATATTTTGCCATATGTACTAATTTTCTTTATTCTGCTACAGTTTCTTCTGTATGCTTTCCTAATGCTTGTTTTATATATATATAATCTTGTTTGAAAATTCTCAAATATACATTAAATTTTTTTGAGTAATATTGTTTTTTGAGTAGAAGGAAGATAAGGGGAATGGAGACATTTATGTCGCTTAAGCAACTTAACATTAATCACACTTTCTATACAGCAAACGCTGTTCTCATTTGCATGCAATTTCACATGTAATCCTCAGTAACACAGTGAGGTAAGGACTGTTGTTATCAACAGTATAATAATTGAGGAAATTGAACTAAGCAGAGAAGTGCAGCTTGCCCACAAGGATAACAGTGATTGGTAATCAAGATAGAAATAGTGGCAGTTGGCCTTCAGAAACTATGGATATACAGGCTAAGTATCCCTTATTTGAAATGTATGGGTCCAGAAGTGTTTCAGGTTTCATTTTTCACATTTGAAATACCTGTATACACTTCAGTGGTTGAACATTTTTAATATGGAAATCCAAAACTTTTTCAGCATTTTGATGTTCAAAAGGTTTGATTTTTGCATTAATCATATAAGTTCAAGAAATAGCCCTATAATGAGCAGTATGTAACTTGTGAATATTATTATCCAAGGACTTCAATCATTGGAAGAAAGGGATCCCTTGTTACTGTTTTGGCATTTCAGATAAGCTAACAAGAAATGCAAAGGAAAGACTTGAAATTTCCTCTTCTGATATGGTGGAGAGAAATCTAACATATCAACACTTCCACAGATAATATAGATTCTTTGCAAAAATACCAGAAACAACTGGCTGATAGCTTCAGAAGCTAAAGAAAAGGTAGGAGGATCTTGGATGGGAAATGAAATTTGGAGGAAGAGACAAGCACCAAAAAGTCTGTCCTTCCAGCCTGGAGACCATGGGACGGAATCTGGGATAATCGCAGCTTCCAGAATGGGGGAAAACACAGAAGCAATAACCAGAAAAAAGGGGTCTCTAAATTTGGTTGATGAAACTTTGCCTAACTAATTGCGTGACTCCTAAACAATACAGATAACTGAACATGTCAAAGATAAACAAAACTAGACCCTAGTTAATATGCTAAGGAAACATTTTAAACAACACACTGTTGGAATAAGAAATAATCTAGCATGAACTGAACTACAATTTTTATAGTGGCGACATTGTTTTAAAGAATGAATGAGGAAGGGCTGGTGTCCTGGCATAGCAGGTTAGGCTGCCACCTGCAGCCATCGGTTCAAGTTCCTGCTGCACCATTTCTAATCCAGCTCCTGGCTAATATGGCTGGGAAAGCAGTGGAAGATGACCCAAGTGCTAGGGCCCCTGCATTCATGTGGGAGACCCAGAAGAAGCTCCTGGCATTAGCCTAGTATGGCCCTGGCTGTTGCAGCCATTTGGGGAGTGAACCAGCAGTTGGAAGACCTCTCTCTCTCTCTCTTCTCCCTCTCTCTGTAACTCTGTCTTTCAAGTAAATAAATCTTTAAAAGAAAAAAAAAAAAAAAGGAATGAGGAAAAAGGAATGGGGATAATTAGGGACTTAGAAAATTGAGAAACAAAAGAGGTGCTGGTCTGTTTGAGTGGTGCATGTCCTCAAGCTGCACTCTTAACCCACCCCCAACACTGGGACACAAGGTATTGGCTAGAACAAACAGTAAATCCTTTAATAACGAATTTTCTTAAGTAGGCAATTAAAGGGATGCTGTGGCCATCCTAGGGATTTGACAAAGTACATTAGTGTTTTCATGAAGCCATTACAGATAAACGTTTAGGTCTAGTAGTGAAAAGTCGCAGAGGTGCCTGGCTAGAATTTCGTCAGAAAGTCTTTGTTAGCAGGCAAGTGGCTTGCAGTTTAGCCTAATAGAACTGAACTGTGATTTGAACTGTCACTTGCAGGGAAGGTCTCCAGATGCCCTTGGACCAAACCATGTTTCCCTTTGTCATTTGTAGTTCTCAAAAAGAATTGTAGAATGAGCTGGAAAGGCAGCATTCTAAGACAGTGAGGAAACCAGCACTTGGCAGTTTGGGCCTTCGCAGGAAAGAACTCACTAAAAGAAATGGAGAAAAGCCATAGAAGTCTTACTCAGTGTGATTAAAAGTCTCTGAATGGGCCGGCGCCTGGCTCAACAGGCTAATCCTCCGCCTTGCGGCGCCGGCACACCGGGTTCTAGTCCCGGTCGGGGCCCCGGATTCTGTCCCGGTTGCCCCTCTTCCAGGCCAGCCCTCTGCTGTGGCCCAGGAGTGCAGTGGAGGATGGCCCAGGTGCTTGGGCCCTGCACCCCATGGGAGACCAGGAAAAAGCACCTAGCACCTGGCTCCTGCCATCGGATCAGCGCGGTGCGCCGGCCGCAGCGCGCGCCGACCGCGGCAGCCATTGGAGGGTGAACCAACGGCAAAGGAAGACCTTTCTCTCTGTCTCTCTCTCTCACTGTCCACTCTGCCTGTCAAAAAAAAAAAAAAAAAAGTCTCTGAATGGTGCAGTTAGAATGGAGCCAAAGTCTGGGTCCTCAGTAATGGGCCTACGCTCCTGTTAAAATTTGAGAGACTATTCTCGAATTCTTGGATACTTGGGCCCACATGACAGTATTTCCAAATCTTAGGGGAAAAAAACTAACAATTGGGAGTTTTGGGGGTGAGCAGTAACTCATGGTTCTTGTCAGCTTGTGTAGCTTCTCTGCTTGTAGGTAGGATCCTTTGAACTGTTTCAGGTGCCAATGAGCTGTCTATCCAAAAAGCTACAGCCTGCACTAGCTGCAGAAGAGTAGAAATATGCACTAGCTGCGTAAGAGTCGAAATATGACTAGAAAGGGTGGTAGTCCTTGGGACTTGATTTGAAGTTCTTTTTATATAATTCCATTCCCCAGAAAGCAGGACATGAGCAGAGCAGAGCAAAAAAGAAACTTAACTCCATGTTGGCCTACTTCCTAGGATTAAGAAAGGAGTTTGGGTGGGGAGTAAAGGAGAAATTGCTAAAACTCAATTATAAATTACTGAGGGCATCCAAAAACAAGCTTTCTATACTTCACTGATCCTATAGCCATTCTTTGTCAGAGATATTTAAAAAATTAAAATACTTTATATTTTAATCCATTCCTACTTCAAATTCACTTGTTTCCCACTACCTTAACTTGTCCCTGCTGATTGTGTGTTTGTATAGAACCTTAGTGGGGAGAATCCTGAGCCATGTGGATTAATATGAAGAATTTTGAATAACTAGATGTAGTGAGATTTACTGGTATCTCACTGAAACATACGTATAGAAGCTATTATCAAGCTTAGAGGCTTAAGCAAATCTTTCACGAAAGTGTGCAATCCATGAGACTTCTTAGGAACTGCCAGGGCAGATAGTGGATCATTCTTTTCTTGTGATATATTAGGCCTTAAACCTTCATTTTAACCAACATGTAACAAGTAACGTGATTTGCAGTTTTTGTTGGTTCTAATGATAGCATGTTGTTTCAACAAGATTTTTATGTGAGAGAAAATGAGAAGCATAGAACAAATCACAGAATGCCTAGATAATATTCACAGCTGATGACAAGCAATATACTACTTTAGAATGATGGTTTTCAAATTGGGTTCAATAGGTAAATTGCCATGGGGTTGAGAGAAACAATGACTTGAGGTTCTGTCTCTGTCTGCCAAAGCCCTTTCACTCATACTGAGTTGTGTATGTTAGTAGAAAGGGTAAAACCCTAAAAATTATTTAAATAAACTTAAAAAAATTAAAACACTACTCTAAAATACATTGGTATAGTATTTAGTGCCACTGTGTATCTTGTTTCTGATCTAAGGGTGCCAGAAAGGAAAGGAATGGAAGACAAGGGATTTAATTGTGATTCTTACCCTTCCAGAAAATTGTGATAAGGATGCGTAGGGGCACTGGCTGAAGTTTAGAGTACAGTGTGCTTCAAAAGATGATATTACTTAATTAACCTTTAAAGTTCACTTAAAATTTAATTCATTCAATGTCTATGTAATCTTCTGTAAACTACCAGCTATTGTGTTAGCTGCTACAAGAGACTGGGACTTGGTCCTTGCTCTCTTGGTAAAGATGGGAAGATAAAGTACCAAGAGGGCACCTACTGGGGTAGAGAAGAACGGACACATAATCAGATAATTACAATAATATGTAACTGTCCAAAACCTGTTTGTTAAATGGGTAGTTGGCTTAAACAGAAAAGGCTGCATGAGCACAAAGGTAGAGCTACTTCCCAGAAGAAATTATATAGGAACCTGATCTTGATTGACAAGAATTTACATGACAATTTGTGATTAGGTTAAACTACTTTACGTACTTCAGAATGCTATTAGATTTCTATTCCAGTTATTGGTTCATGCATTCACTGAACAAGAGGTACTTACTACTTGGTCATATGTCAGAAACTGTTAAGTGCGCAGAGTATGTACATGAATGAAATAATGTTCTTATCCTGAAAAAATTTACAGACTAGTTCAGTGATTTCTCCACAAATCTGAGGCTAGGCATTTTTCCCCCTTTTGATTTCCAGATCTTAGCACAGTTACAGGGATATGCTTCCATCGCAGGAAATAAATATTGAATGTACCAATTCCCTATGCATTGATGAAAGGTAATTTACTTGTCCCTTTGATTCATATCAGCCTCATAATATTATCAACACAAAGTTTGTCATTATAACCCTTCTAAAAGTAAGTGCTCACTATGGACTGTTAAACAGCAGAAACATTATGCACCCAATATGTTTTAAAAGGAGAATATGTGAGGATTCTGCAAGAACACCTGGACGATGGGACTACATGAGCCATATCTGGCTTAGCCCTGGATGCAGAGTACCACAAATGTCATCTACTGACAGAGAATTTGATAATGGGAAGATATGATGGTGTGGAGAAATGGTAATACATTTTAAGCATTTTAGCCAAAAATAAACCCCACCTGTCAATTTTAGATATTTTAACTTCATTTAATCCTAGCAATAATCATGTAAATTGTGGCAACTCTTCTGTTTTCGTAGCAGAAACTGAAGCACAGGCAAGTGAAATAATAACTCACTCTGTTCTGTCTCAACTGTTAGTCTGAGCAAGTTTTTAAAAGTTATGTTTCATTCTCAAGACCAAGATATATATGGGAATTTGGAAAGGTAAAAATAAGAAAGGATAATTACTTGAAGTAAAATCCCCTTTTATCATGAAAACTAATGTAGTCCATTATCAAGGGATAATCGGTCTTCTTGTACATTACAACATTTTAAAATTTGGAAATTGTACATATAGCATATAGATGCTATTTATAATACATTATGAAATATACATGCTAAAATATTGTTGCTGGAGAGGCATTTATGCTCAAGACTAAATTCTTAATATTTAAGGAACCATGTCACTTAGGAATAAAAATAATACTTAAAAAATTAATAGATCTTTACACTTAGCAGAAATGCCCAACAGCTGTCTTTATTCATGAACAGGTCAAGTGAACCATTTGTCAAACAAAACACTGAAAGTCTGTTTTGTCAAGAAGTGAAATCATTTAGTCTAGGAGAGGAACTGAACCAACATGATAATTCAAAACCAATCAAGTACAAATAGCTCAGTAAGGAAAATCTAATGAATGTTCTTTGCTGCTGTTTTTCTTTTCTTAAATGTCATGGCCCTAATTTATCAGAATAATAATGGTTTAGTAATACTTTTCTTCTGTAAGATTCACAAAAACTCATTCCTAAATTTGTCAAGCTTCAATTTGTGGGACTGAAGTTCCAATTATATTACAGTAAACATTTCCACCTGTTTTCGCCCACATATAACTAAAAGCATTGGACAAAACACATTGTCATGAATTAGGAACTCTGAAAAGTAAATAATGCAAAGCATATTTGTAAGGGACATAAAATTCCAAAAGTAACCAGTATTGTCTTGAACTTCCTGTGTTTTTTCTTTCTTACATGTCTCCCACCTTATGCTTTAGGGTATCCCAAATCAGTGAGCATGGACAGAAAAAAGAAATCCAATAAATTCCCTCTCCTTTTCTGACCAGAGGAAGAAAATAGGGGACCCTAGAATAGTTGTGAATGAAACTCCAGTTTTCAAAAAATTCTGTTAATTCAGCCCTATACAGGCACCACTCATGAAGCTGTAATACATAGCAACAATACTGGTTGTGATGCAGGTATCTATCCCTATGTGGGGCTGGTGTTGTGGCATAGCAGGTGTGATGCTGGCACTCCATATGGGCACTGGTTCGAGACCCAGCAGCTCTGCATCTGATCCAGCTCCCTGCTAATGCACCCAGGAAAGTGGAGGAAGATGGCCCAAAGTAGTTGGATCCCTGCATCCACGAAGCAGACCCAAACTCCTGGCTCCTGGCTTTGGCCTGGCCCAGCCCCATGCATTGCAGCCATTGGGGAGTGAACCAGAGGATGGAAAATTGTTTCTTAATTCTGCCTTTCAAATAAATAAATACATCTTTAAAGAAAAAGAAAAATCTTTGTGACCAAAAGAATTTGAAAAGTCCCTGTTGTCCAAAGAGTATGAATAGATAAATTCTGGTTCTCCTTTCTCTCACCACTTTCCTGCTGATATAGACCAGGTCATGGGAAGTTTGTAACAGTACAGGACACTAAAATTTCAGCTTAGTAGCTAGACGACCAGGGAAAAGGATCTCTTGGGACAAAGGGTATGGCAGATTTCACAGAAGAGGGATAATTGTGTATAAGGTCCTATGCTGAACTGCATATGAATGGCACTGGCCTAAGGTGTGATATACTGTAATTTAAACCACTGGGGGCCAGTGCTGTAGCATAGCAGGTAAAGCCACTGCCTGCCATGCTGGCATCCCATATGGATGCCAATTCGAGTTCTAGCTGCTCCACTTCTGACCCAGCTCTCTCTTATGGCTTGAGAAAGCAGTGGAAGATGCCCCAAGTCCTTGGGCCCCTGCACCTGTGGGAGATCTGGAAGAACCTCCTGGCTTCGGATTTGCACAGCTCTGGCCGTTGCAGCCATCCGAGGAGTGAACCAGCAGTGTGAAGACCTCTCTCTGCCTCTGCCTCTATGTAACTCTGCCTTTCAGATAACTAAATCTTTAAATAAACCACTGACCAGATTCTAGACTGGGACAAATAACACTACCTAAGTTTTGAAAAATAAGAATAGTAAGATTTGAAATGCAACTGTACCTAATGCAGTTGGTTGTTGCTAAAACTAAATGTCAATATTCTCTAAAGAATATGACAAAATTTACATTTTATAGTATTCATAAAGTTCCAGATGTAATTAAAGTTACATGGCATACAAAAAACAAAAATAAGATCTTAGCAAAACTCAAAAATGCTAGAAAATTTGTAGATAACTAACCCTGAAATGACCCAGATGCTCAAATTTTGAAAAACGTTGAAGCAGGAGGTATAAAGTAAGAGCAAATACTACTGAAATAGAAGATGTTCTCAGTAAAGATTTGGAAACTATAAGAAATGGAAATTAAAGAATATGGAAAGAGTCTTAACATAATTTAAATCTCACTTGCAAAATGGATACAATGGGAAAGAATTAACTTGAAGATTGATCAATGAAATTTTTCCAAACTAAAAAGAAGAGTAATATTGGAAAGCAAAATGAACAAAGCTTCCAGACCCGTTTGACAATAAATAAAATATTGGGGCTGGTGCTGTGACAGCAGGTTAAAGCCCCAGCCTGCAGTACTACTATGCCATATGGTTACCAGTTCATCTCCCAACTGCTCCATTTCCAATCCAGCTCTCTGCTGTGGCCCGGGAAAGCAGTGGAAGATGGCCGAGTCCTTGGGCCGCTGCTCCCATATGGGAGACCCTGAAAAAGCTCCTGGCTTCAGCCTGGCTCAGTCCTGGCTATTGTGGCCATTTGTTGAATGAACCAGCTTATGTAAGATCTGTCTCTCTTCTCTAACTCTGCCTTTAAAATAAATAAGTACAATTTAAAAATATGTAAAATATTGGTATATAGGCAATAGAGCACCAGATAAAGAAGAGACTGACACTGAAAATTTAATTTAAGAAATAATAGTTTGAAATTTCCAAATTTGGTACCTTCCCATTAATTGAACAGATAAATGAAATTTGGCAAAATCTTAGGATAAATTCAAAGAAAACTACATTTTGATACATCATAATCAAACTACTGGAAATGAGGAGAAAGAATCCTAAAACCAGGTAGTAGAAAGCTGGCTGCATTGCTTATGTGGAAAACCAGTTTACATAGGGGATGTCTCATCAAAAATCATGCATGGAGGGGGAGAGCAGAAAATGGAAAAAAGTGCTGTAAGAGGGAAAAAACTTTCTAGAATTCTCTGTCCAGAGAAAATAACCCTCAGAGATAAAGGGGAAATAAGAGGAAATAAAATGAGGAGAACTTGCCTCCAGCAGGCCCTCCCTCCTCCTTGGTAAGCACAGCATACCAAGAGAAAACTTGCAACTTCAGAATTAAGGGAGAACAAGACAGTAAATAGGTAAATAAAATAACATGTTCTTCAGTTATTTAAAATATATATAACCATGGAAGTGAAAATTATAAATTGATGGATTTTCAATGGATTTTTCTGATCTAAACCTGCGCTATGTTCTCCAAAGCATGTCCCCTTTCCCTATCAGCCTCTAAGCCTTTCTTAGCCACAGCCAACGTTGCAGAAGCAGCTTAATGAGAAATGAATTGAGAAGCTAGTTTAATGGGATACTGTTGCATTCATAGGAGAAGTGAAGATAAGAGTTTTGAGTACATTTAAAATAACTACTTATTAAAAAACCTAAAAATTGAGTTTGTTCTTCTGCGAGTAGAACTTAAAACACTAAGTTGCTAGGTAGCTTTTCCCTGCTCCTCTGCCTTGTCTGTCTTTAGTTTCTTTTGTGTTCACATTCTTTCCTCTCTTCTTCTCCCCTCTCTTTCATCTCTGTCATGTGTTGTACATACAACAGTTACAAAAGAGAGAGGGTAGGCTGAAGAGACCTACAGTTATAAGGATTCTGCATTTCACTTTAAGAGGTAGAGGTAAAATAAGTAGACTGGAAAATTATAGTGTAACCCCTATAGCAATCACTTAAAAAAAAAAAAAACCTCTGAAGACATAAAGTCAGAAAGTCACACTGATAAGTAAAATGGAATACTAAAACACATTCAATTAATCCACACTGATCAGGAAGGAGGACAAAAAGAAAATTTGAAAACCGAATGATAAAGAGAAAACATGAAAATGGAAGACCAATATCCAAATATATAGGTAATCACATTATGTGAAACTAAACAAACCAATGAAAAGATTATCTTCAGATTTGGTTAATAAAGTTAACCTAACTGCATCTTGGCTAATTGCCCACCAGGGGAAATTATATAGCCTAATATTTTATGCAATTGATACAAAGTCTGAGTTGGGTTGATACTGGAGGCCTAAAGTGTCATTGGGTCTTATTACAATGGGGGCATTTGAAGGTGAGGGAATAAATGAAAACTGGTTCACAGGGTTCTACTGGGAGCATGGATTCATATAGTGGTAATCTACTCAATTCTAAACAAGCCTCCTTGGTAATGACACAACACCTACATCGGATCCTTAGTTTATGGGGTAAAAGCATCATAGTATGAAATTCCAAGGGAAAGTTTGTGTTACTTTAATACTGTCATAAGAGAAAAGCAGAAATAATTATGTATCTTATGTGGCTGGCAGAAATTAATGCCACTCTTAATCTTCAAAATTACAGGGTTGTGAGAGGTCCCTGTCATTTCTCCACCAGTCTTTAATTCACCAGTCTTTCTCCTGTAAAATTATATTCTGGATTTTGGAAAATGGTGTTACATTGTAACAACCTAAGCACGGGGTACTGCCGAATGTAGCCATCATGCAAAATGAGGTGTCTGCTTGAGCACATTGAAACAGTCCTAGGTAGATGGAATGTATCCATTGATTTATCAAGTCTATTTCTTTATATCACTATCAGAATAATGGATCAGAAATACTTTTTTAATTCAAATAGAACAGACCATAGTATATATTTACAGATGTAAGTTGGTTTTCCCTGAAAAGATCTAGATAATCTAAACATCTTACAGGATACCAAATCAATCACTACATAATATTATATCAGTGACATGCTAGTTGAATCAGATAAACAAGGAGTGGCCAGTGTATTCCAGAGGATGGGGGATAAGCCCTATAAAAAGCCCTGTGATGTGGGTATGCCACATCACTAAAATTTTAGTGGACAGTGGTCACAGGCATTATAGGACATCCTATATCAAATAAAAGACAAATTACTGCATCTTGCAAACAAGAAGGAAGCACAGTGCTTCTGACGCCTCTTCAACTTCTGAAAGCAGTATATTCAACAGTCAGAAACACTGTGTTAACCCTAAGCAAGTCACACTGAAGCTTCAGGAAGGGCGCAAAACAGGAAAAACAAAACAAAACAACTCTGTAGCAAGGCCAAGCTATGGGAGAACAGCCTTGCCACTTGGAACATATGACCAGGTAGATCCTATATAGGTGTCAATTGTGAGAAAAGATGCAATGTGGAATTTATGACAACCCTCTCTTGGATATTCACAACAAAGACCTCTAAAGCAAAAACCATGCCATCTATAGCAGAAATTTCAACGGTCTGTAAGAAAACAGTAACTCCTAGTATGCTACAGAGCCCATGCAGAGCTGGAGCATCTATCTGTGGAATGCCAAGTGACCATAGAGCCCCAGCTCCCATTTTGAGTTCAGTTCTATCAGACTCACCAAGTTGTAAAGTCTGGAGTGTAATGTATTACAGCAATACATTTTAAGATTAGTGCATCAGGGATAGAGAACAAATTTATCACCCCCAATCACTGTCACACAGGCCTCTTTCAAATCACACAGATTGTAATTGAGAAATCTCATATGACTTGCAGACAGAAGAGGAAAAAACACGAGACTGGTTCACAGTTGTGCCAGTTCAGTGTTAGTGGATGCAAGCTAGGGCAGGTGCACTAGTGGCAAGTGAGCATATTTGCATTGTATGCCTAGAAAAAGATGGTCTGAAGTTAGGATTTATCAATGGCAGTGGGAAATGGATTGGCTGGCTATCCCGGGACTTCTGAGAATAATTGTCAGAAGGCTGAGGACAATCCATCCTCAGGTAGTGGCATGCAATTAGAAGTTCGTGACATGGACATATGGAGGAGACAGACTGTAAAATCCTATCACATGAAAACTCCCACAGGAAAACACACCAAGATATAGGTAGCAAATAACCAAATTATCAGAGAGTAGCTTGGGCAATCGATGTTAGTGACCTTCTATTATTGGTTTTCCTACTGCTGGCACAGTAGACACATAATGCAAAGAAATCCCTACTTGGGCCCACTACTGTGGGCTTTCTTTACTGATTGAGTTAATGCTACCAGCAAGGGACATTTACAATGGAGATGGTAGGTGATGGCACGGAGACAGCTGTAGCTCCGAGACTAGCTGCAGTGGCTGCCATTTCTCACACTAACCATCCTCTTCTGCAAAGCTCATTCAGTAATAAGAGCCTCCAGAATCCTGTAGAAGCTGCTCCAAGACTGCACATGAAGGAGATTTGCTCGGTAGGAGGGTTGGATTTGGTGGACAGTGTGATTTGTCACCCAGTTCTCCCTTCAAAGGATGACTTCCTGTGCCAGCTGTCGGGAATGCTGTGACTAGAGTTTGCAGCTGCTGGTTCTTCAATGTCTGCTTCAGCTGAGTCACTTTCCTGAACGTTACATCCCTTCCTGGGATGATCCACATCAAATGATAGACGGGTATCAGTGCCGGCCCATCTTGACACAAGTTGGGACGATTCTGGAGGAATATGCTAGCTGCAGAGCAACTTTTGGAGTAGACTGAGCCTTCACTGGTCCTGCCTTACAATTTGACTTCCCCATCTATTCAGTCCTATTTTCCTCCATGTCCCCACAAAGGACCCTATAAGCCGTCAGCAAGCAAAACTCAGAGTCAGCTTCTGGATGAACCCATGTTTTAATTATATTTAACTCTAAATTTTAATTTTTGTTTCATATTTGTTAGTCTGTTATTTTCTTTTAAATTATCCTTAGGAAATTTCAAGTCTTGTTATCAACTACAGAGATATGTAGGACTAGCAACATCACTGGACATCCACCTAAGAAGTTGGTTCCTTTGTGTAATAAAATAAATAAAATTTTCCCCCAATGGTATCCTCAGCCTCAAAATATGTTTGAATCTTTTCAGTGGTATACAGATCAAATAACAATATGCAGCTTAATGTTTACAAAGTCTTCTCTTTTAGTAAGCTGAAATCTTCCTCTTGTGTCTTCTCCCCATTTACTTTGCTTTATTAATCCACTTCCACGTGACAGTTTCAAATATATGAAAACATGTAGCACGTCCTCTGAATTTTCCTGAGTCTTATTAATCAAATATCCTCTACCAGGGCCGGCGCCATGGCTCACTTGGTTAATCCTCCACCTGCGGCACTTGCATCCCATATGGGTGCTGGGTTCTAGTCCTGGTTGCTCCTCTTTCAGTCCAGCTCTCTGCTGTGGCCTGGGAGGGCAGTGGAGGATGGCCCAAGTGCTTGGGTGCCTGCACCCACGTGGGAGACCAGGAGGAAGCACCTGGCTCCTGGCCTTGGATCAGTGCAGCACCGGCCGTTGCGGCCATGTGGGGGGTGAACCAACGGAAGAAAGACCTTTCTGTCTCTCTCTCTCATTGTCTAACTCTATCTGTCAAATAATAAAAAAAAAAAAAGCAGTAACTGAAAAGAATAGACAAATGTATTAAATATATATATCCTCAACCATTCTTCACGTTTCAAAATCCCTCAACATCAAGTTCCATCTCCCCCATAAACTTTTGTCAATGACTCATTCTCTAGCATAGAGATATCACTTAATTTTCTAAATTGTTCCGACATGGTCCTTACCCGAAGCATATTTTTCAGTGTAGACATTGAATCACATAAACAAAATTATGTAGATTGACTGGAATAATACTTAATCCTTTCCAACTTCTAAAGTATCCAACCCTTTTTGATTTAATCTTTTTCCTCCTCCTCAACTACAGTGATTTGCCCATAAATGCTGTGGTGGGAATTCTGGTCCCTTTATAGGACTAGTATGATTTATTAATGGTATCATCACTCTGAAATGATTTGACAAATCAGGGGTAATTCAATTCTTCATCCTTTCAGTTAAAAGTAAGGGACTGATTCTTATTCTGATTGGCATCACTAATGAGAGTGTGGAATTCAGCATTCTGGGCTCTGCTTCAAGGACAAGCAAGAAGGTGAAGTAGTTGCCAGTTTGACTGACATTTTATGCAAATGACATGAATCAATACATCTCTGGTGCATGGCTCATTGAAAATTATAATTGCATATTTAAAAATGTATACAAGCCATATTTTATATTGGCAGCATGTGTTTTGTGAATCAGGTAACACATGGCAAGAAACAAACATCTTTATATTGCTAAGGAAATGAGGCTTTTGCCTGTGTTAAAACACATAACTTCTTGGGAATGAAAAGTACCCACTTTAGTGAGAAATTTCAATTATTAAATTCTGCATTTAACTCTGAATTCCATAGAGAGCTGCAATCCACATCCTTCGATAACTTAAATGCCAATTTGGTTTGGAAAGTAGAATGATATGAAGCTTATGTCATTAAGGAGAAAAACTCATTAAATTAATTCCCAATTTCTAATTTACTGTGGGAAATTATTAATGTTGAAAAGATTAGTTGAGAAAAAGATTGATGAATTTAGTTTTCTTATGGAGCATTGGGGTTGTAAAAACAGCCAACTGAGTTATCCTTTTTATATTGTGTGTACTTCCTATCTTATTGAACAAATTGACACTTGGTTCACTTGATTTTTATTATTTTATGTTTTGAAAAGAAAATAAACTTTCAGAGTCTCAATCTTTGGTGAGGAGGTTGAATGCCATAATTGATGTGAACAAAGGCATCAGAGTTAGAGGTTAAAAATCCCAAATATGTTACCTATTAGTTATGTGACCTTAGTCTAGTTTTATTTTACTTTTATCAGTCAATTTTTTTCTCATCTATAAAAGGAGAGTGGCAGTAACCATTACTTCATAAAATTGTAAGCATTAGATGCGATGGGACACCTGCACACCATGAATGTTCTCAGATGGTAACTGCTCTCATTATATTGTAGACGAAGCAAGATTCAGAAGCTTTGGTGCAATTAAAATTCTTTGAATATAAGAAAATTTACTCCAACACAGATTTTCATTAGTACTTCAAAAACATTGAAAGAGAAAAATTTGCCTATTCTGACTCCGAAGAACATTTTTCTCCCACTTTTAGAGCAAAACACAACAGAATATCTTGTGGAGAGAAGATTTCTGATAACTCTCGCAAAGATACATTTATTTTTCTTCCTTGGGGCTTCAGGAGGAAAATCTCTAAGAATGCTACCCTGTAAATATTGGACATGAATAATCTCAAAATGAGGAGATAAAGTGAATACTGAGTTCCTACTAGGTACCAAACTCTGCAATCAGCATTTGTGAACACAACACACACACACAAAAAAAACACATTATCACCATTAACCTTATTTTCATCTTCACCTTAATAGTAATAACAGATGCAATTTAATAAGCACCCATTCTTTTTTTTTTGACAGGCAGAGTGGACAGTGAGAGAGACAGAGAGAAAGGTCTTTCCTTTGCCGTTGGTTCACCCTCCAATGGCCGCTGCAGCCAGCGCACTGCGCTGATCCGAAGCCAGGAGCCAGGTGCTTCTCCTGGTCTCCCATGGGGTGCAGGGCCCAAGCACTTGGGCCATCCTCCACTGCACTCCCGGGCCACAGCAGAGAGCTGGCCTGGAAGAGGGGCAACCGGGAAAGAATCCGGAGCCCCGTCTGGGACTAGAACCCTGTGTGCCGGCGCCGCAAGGCGGAGGATTAGCCTGTTGAGCCAAGGTGCTGGCCATAAGCACCCATTCTTTACATCTGCTATCCAATTTAATCCCTAAAATCACCTCATAGGCTATTATTTTATTCTAATCTATTAATGAGAAAGCAAGGTCTAGAAAGTTAAAGGCAATTGTTCTAAATGATATAACTGGTGAATATTGGCACTAGAATTGGAAGTCACGTCTATCCAAGAAAGCCCCAAAATGATGAGGATTATTCTGTATTAGGTTGCTTCAGTTTGATGTACATCAACATAACACGCAGACCTGAGATTTGGATAGCACTACAGAGGCCACAGTGAGGGCCTCAGCCAAGCTCCTGGCTACTTTCCAAAAGATGTCAGGACCTCCTGTATGATTTCACACTCCTTGACTTTTGTTCACTATCTGCTAGACATCACTCACCATCCACACAGGAATTCTGCCCTGGAGGCCTGCACTTAATACTTCTGCAGCGATAGCCCTTTGATCACACCACATCTGTTCTCATGAATGCTACAGCTGTAGCTGCTTCCCAGCAGCCTCATAGTGCTGAGAACTTTGGAATGCAGAAATTGTCAAGAGCTGATGAGGAGTTTTGCCTCCAAAGAATGGCTGAAGACGACTCAATACATGCCAAATAAGCCATGCTTTATGATATTCTCAGGTACTGGTTCTTCAAATGGTAGCTCTGCAGCTGCCTTGGATTTCCTCTTCACAATATTCACATCATTCAATCTTTACTAGCAGTAAGAGCTTCAAATGTTACACGACCCACGTGGGATTCCTCTGATGTAGACTATCTGCGTAGAATCCATAGTCCCAGGACCCAAACTATACCTTACAATAATGGGCTATTTCCTCTTCATCATGTTGCTTAAGTGTATTATAGAACTTATAGTATGGAATAAATATTTAAAATAAAATATGGGCCTCAAAACAAAATAAAAATAAGCAGTTAATGAATTTTAGTTACTGATGTGGTCTCCAAAGCAACTTGGATTTCTGGGATGGACTATCAGTGCATATTGACATCCATTGTTTTACATTCAGAATGCTTCTATTTAACATTTGGAATAGTCAGAGGCTCAAGAGACACACAGTAGTCACAGAGGGGAAATTCTGTTGAGAGAAAATATAATATGGCAATGCTATCTTTTCAAGGTATAAAAAATATGGCCTATATCTCCTTAGCCAGTTTCTTATGTGAGGCTCTAAGATCCCAGCAGTGAAAGACATTTCATTGTGGGGAATAAAAAAGAAAACATCCCAGAAACTCCAGTGAGTTCACAAGAAAGGTCACTGAGAACAATCAAGGTGAATGATGCTTGCATGATGCCTTAAGGCCCAGAATGAGGACCAGAGGGACCCAAGGTTTACGGACTTCAAGGTAAACTCAATAGCTTAGCCAGTGAATGGGAGGTCAATTGAGACAAGCAGTAAATCAGACCCCAATAGTTCCCAATGCATGATTGTGAAATTGGGGAAGAGAAAGACTTGTTAGCCAGTGGCTTCACGGGAAGCAGTTTAAGTTGAAATCTGCATCATGACAATCTCGGTGATCTCTCTGAAGCCTATTACATTCTTACTACTGAGTAGTGACTGGAATATTTAGACTGAAATTTAAAGGCTACTTAGAAAGCAATGCTGTCTCTGGGAAAAGGGAGAAGCTAGATTCACAATAGAATTTTTGGAAAAAGTATTACAGAATTTTGTAACTGAAAGGCACCTTAAATAGCTTCCTTGCCTGGTGCAGATCACTGTAACCCAGCAAAGATTAGAAACCTAACTCTTCATTGCCACAGCAATATTCTTTTCCAGTACGTGACCTTGCCAGCCAAGAAAATGTCAAAGGAAATAGCAAAAAGGAAGAAAGTTAGCCAAGGGCTCACCCGACATGCTGAAAAATTTCCCCTGTGGTCAGTTACTGGTTTTGCTAGCAGATTATTATATTCACAAATATTTATTATGAGCAAGCAGCTTTCTTATGCAATCTTCACAGTATTCTTATAAGATAGGAATTATTCCACTTTTGAACGATCAAACAGGCTCTGAAAGGTTAAACAACCTTGCTGAAGAGGATTGGGTAATTACTCAGTAGCTCCCATGTCTTTTGATAATCAGGTCCAGTGTACTTTCCTTGAGAATTTAAATATTGGGATTTTTGAATAAGTATGACCTGGCTTCAGCATACTGCTGTCCTCATCAACTTCAGGAGACCCTGAGAGTTGAAATTTTGAATCAAAGATTTTAACAGATTGAGGCAACTATTTCAAGCATTTGTACCTTGGCATTAACCAGTCACTGGGCATCATCTTTGGTTAAGGGTTATTCCCAGGAACATTAACATGGAAGCCAGGAAACTGATGACACCCACCAAAGCACAAGCATCAAATGCGAAAGTAAGCAAGTAGAACTGCATTGAACAAAATAATTCCTGCATGACAAAAGCAGCAATGAAGCGAAAAGCAACCCACAGAAAGTTAAAAATTATTTGCAAGCCATGTACCTGGTCCAGCCTAGGCTGCTGTGAACATTTACGGAGTGAGCCAGTGGAAGGAAGCTGTCACTCAAAAAAAAAGTTTATTTAGCTGCAAAACATTTTTTAAATCCATGCATAAATTTTTCATAGCATACATTTTCTGTGAAGTTTTTAAAGGTCCCTTGTATGCATGAATTTCAAAAACTTCTTGCACCAAAAAAAGTTTATCTTTTAATTCCATTTCTAAAAACATTTGAAGTACATTCGTAATACTTCCAGCCTTGTGTATAAAAGTATTAACTCTGTAGTTTTTCTGTATTTCTGCATGAAAGAGCAAGGTTAGCTCCTTTGTGATGAAGGTGTATTGGCTCCCAAGATAAATGGAGGCAAAGTAATCAGAACTTTGAAAGTATAAAGACACTTGGATCACAGACAATTATTCATGAAAACTAATTCAATAGAGCCCGAGAATGGAGATGTGAGAGGACAAAATAAAATTGTTTGGCAAGCCATTCAGCCCTGACTTGAAGGTGTGTGTGCTTGTCTATGCAAGATTTAGTCTGCTAGAAAACAGTATACATTTGGTTGTTTCTAACAGTGAGATAGTCCTCAATTTTACAGGGCAAGAGATAGTTGCAATATGGCAAAATTTATTGATTGGTTTGATAATTTTTGGTTGAATACCAACAAAAGAGATTGGTTTTCCACATTTTTAATCAACTGTTGTGAACAAAGAACTCATATTCTTCTTTCTTTCCACTTGATTAAAGCATGATACAAGTTTACCATGGAGAGATGTCATGTACTTTGAATAGGGTGCCAGGTTCATGCTTGCAAATGAGTAGTGCAGCTTTAGTAATGGATAAAAATCCAAAGAAACTGTTTGAAAAAATTTGATTTTGAGAAAATAGACAGTGAAACAGTCCCAGGATTGCATTAAATGAACAGGACATTGCAGAGTTGGGACTGAGATGTGTTGCACATTAGCTGAAGCAGACCTATCTGGAAATAAACAAGGAGGGGGCTCTCCTTATGTTTTGTTTGTGAGACAGAAAAGGTTCTTGTATTTCACAGAACAATATAGGCTACTATGAGAATCTCTGTTCTCTAAGAAGTTTTAATGAAAGAAGTTTTATAAAGATAATAAATGGTATGAGTTTTCAAAGAAATTTCAAATGACAGCCATGTTTATGAAGAATTCAAGGCTGCCAGTGAGAATAAGTGGACTGTGCTGAGTACAGGCTGCATCAAAATGCCTAAGTATTTGAATTTGTATTTAAAAATTACTTTCTCTATTGATAAAAATTGTGTAGTTACTACTATTTTGAAAAAATCAAAGTATGATGAAGATAATAAAATGACCATAATCACTCTAATCCTTCCACTAAAGCACTTATACAATACTTTATGTATGAATATATATATATATTTTACTATTATGTCCTAATATAGAAATACAAAACTGAAGAGATAACAGCTCAGATCTTTACTATCTTCATTTCTCCAAAAGTTTTGAAAATAAAATTATTAATAAGTCTCTGTGCCTTATAATTCTCACAAAAGTATTAAATGTGTTATTCTCACCTCTCAGCTAATTTACTAAAGTAGATTCCTTTGTTTGTGAATTTGTTAATATGTGGTTGGAAATGATCTAAAACAGCACTAAAAGAACTTGCTAAAGATGAATGTACAAAGTGAGTGGTTTGACTCCTCTGTCTTCTTTTGTTTGGAATCCTCTATGAACTAGAAATGAGGGGCAGGTACCTCTCGAGATAGAAAATTAATCAATATGGATTGAGAGGCTTGCTAATATTTTCTCATCAAGCTTCTACTATCTTTCCAAAGCTCATTTTGCTGAGATAAAAGTTATGTACGGATTTTAATTTTGGCATAAAATAATTTATTTTCCATGAACTTTTTGAAGTCCCCTCCTACAACATGTGTCAACAAGAATATAAGAAGTTTGTTTATTCAATTATAGTGACCATTTAAAAACATGTTATTAAAATCATTTTTCATTTTATGGAATCTTTGAACTCTGCAACACATGGTGGTTCCTTGCCCACAAGGAAGATCAAACTTGTATCACATGTTTAGTACATAGAGGACATTTTAGTTTGTACTTTGGATTTAATCATATCCTGCCTTTATTTTCCTGCTTTTATTTCCCATTATGCCATTGCCTTTCTATTTTGTCTAGCTGTATGTAAGATCAGCCAGAAATTAAAGCTAAAATCCCAGTAGCCTAACACAAACACAGTTTCTCACTTAAGTACATTATGCACTGGTGCAGGGCTCTATTCCACGTGTCACTCAGCAATTCCAGCCAAAGGTTCATCATAGATAGCTGCACTGTCTAGAATATGCAGTCTGTTTGATCATTATAGCAAGAGAAGAGAGCTGGGTTGAAAAAGCACTCATTGTGTTCACTATTACAACAACAAAGTGACGTACTATTGTTTAGTCAATGAAACAACAACAAGGAGACTGCAAGTTCTCACCCAATGAAAGACAGTCAGGAAATGAAGTCTCTGTGTTAGTATATTTGTGACAGGATTTTTAGAATTTTCAGAATCAGATCAATAATATACGTGCAGATATTTCTATGGGACAAAAAGGATAAAACAGCAGTTTCACATAGAACAGCCTAGTAAGAACATCATGTAATAAGCACTTTTCTGGGTTAATAATGTCTTTGCCCTCAAGAAAGAGGCTTGACTGCGAGCCAGCCAAAGCCTGCACACAAATAAAAAGTAATTCAATGAGCAAAATGCTAGGTGCTGTGTGCAAAGTCTCTGGTTATGTAAGAACTTGTTGAGGGAAATGTCAATTCTTCATTAGTGGTGGTCATCAGGAAGAGGAAGGACATACCTTCTAGACAGAGGGAGCGGCCCGAGATTGACCAAAGAATTAAGGAAAGTGCTACGTCTAGAAAAGCCCAAGAACAAAGCATAGGTAAAAGAAAGGCTGGTTTGGAATGAGGTCTTAAAAACAGAGGATTTAGGTGCCGGCGCTGTGGTGCAGCAGGTTAAAGCCCTGGCCTGAAACACTGGCATCCGATATGGGCACCAGTTCTAGTCCGGCTGCTCCACTTCCAATCCAGCTCTCTGCTATGGCCTGGGAAAGCAGAAGATGGCCCAAATCCCTGGGCCCTCACACCCACGAGGGAGACCCAGAAGAAGCTTCTGCCTCCTGGCTTCGGATCGGCCCAGCTCTGGCCATTGTGGCCATTTGGAGAGTGAACCAGCAGTTGGAAGACCCCTCTCTCTCTGTCTCTACCTCTCTCTGTAACTGTCTTTCAAATTAAAAAAAAAAAAAATCTTTAAAAAAAATAGAGGATTTAGATGAGATAGCTTTGTAGGGGACTTTCAACATTTTACTAAAGAGAATTTGAGGTACTAAAGGCTTGACAATGGTGGAATCGGATCTGTCTTCTGGGGATGAAGAAGGAATTAGCCTGTAGGAAATAGTTGATGCTGTAAAAAAGATTCTTTGAGAATCTTTTTATGATGCAGAAAGATCCTTTAAATTTTACACAATAAAATGAGTCAAATATAAAAATCTAGAGAAGCTTCGTGGATGTGGTATAAGCCAAGTGTCTGGTTAGTATTGTGGAGAACAGCGAGAGTGAAAATACCTGCCACAGTTCCAGTTGGTCACCTCCAACCTGGTATCCTGACTTTGAGGTTCTTGTAATGTTCTAAATGAAATAGTTTTTGGAGTTTTGAGTTAGGTGGGACCTTAGAGGTTTTATGATCTCGACTTGTTTTGTGTGAGAGTTTTCTGAACATTTAAGAAACTTGCAAGTGGGCATTGAATTTTGTGCTTGAATAAGCCCTTGAGCATCTAATTTATTCTCAAGACAGATCATTCTATTAAAATAAAAAGGAAAGTGTTTTTGCTGTTGTTTGCTACTACAAAAAAGAATACTTGAAAAATGGCAAAAAAATTGACTAGAAATCTCAAATAGAGTCTTTTCAATTTTAAACTAAAATCACCATAACAATGCATGACTTACCCATAATGGGAAAAAAAATGTTCAAAACTTTAATGAGCAATAACAACTTCAACTTCTAATATCATGGTGTATTTGGGAGATAGTGCATGTCTGTGTGAAAGTAAAACTTGATGCTGGCTGCCTCTATGAAGTTTAATAGGAAGCTTGAGAATGAAAGAATAACTCAACATCTCTGCCAGTTTTTCAGTTCAACATTTGAACAGTGACACTAATCAGTCGCTGGATATGCCAGTGCGAGGGATGTAGAATCCTGAAGGACTAATTGCTCTGCATAAATAAAGTGATTGTGATTGCGTGGAGTGGGAAAATCTGAGGATGAGCAGCCTTAATCCTTCATTAAAGACTGCACATATGCAAATGCCTATGTGACTGTGTGACTGAACCTCAGAGCTTTCCATCACATTCCACTGGCCTTGTAAAATGTGAAAATTCCTCTCAGTATTTAGCAATAGCTTATGCTGTTATTGATGTTGTAACGTAGATGTCAACTAAGGTAACCTAACATTGGAGATTTAAGTGGGCATGTCTAAGATCATGTGTATTCTCTAGGATTCCTACATTACTGTCAACTGTTTCCTAGGATTCTAATAAGTGACTTAGAGGTGCTGACTTCACTGGGAAGACAGTAGATTACGGCCTAAGTTCTTGGACCTCTGCAATCTACATGGAAGACTGGGATGAAGTTCCTGACTTTGGCTTGGCCCAGCTCTGGCTGCTGCAGGCATTTGAGGGATGAATCAGCAAATGGAATGTCTGTCTGTCTGTCTCTTTTTCTCTCCTCTCTCTCTCTCTCTCTCACTTTCCCTTGCTCTGCCTTTCAATAAGTAAATAAACCTTTAAAATACCTAGAAGACTTGTTACTCTTTTATCTGTACATAGACTATAACATGATTGCATCTCATGATGTCATATAGCATGGTAGCTCTGGGTAGGAAGGGAGATTGATGACAACTGATTCATCTCAAACTCTGAACTTCCGCTTCCCTGAAATTGGATTTTATCAGCCTTTTTTCTTTGGCATGCTTGCTGTCCCTAGTTCCTTTAATATCACCTAAATATAGAATACACTCCTTTCCTTGAAATCCTTATTGCTTTAAATATATATAATCATTCCCTCACTGTTTTCCTTCAACATGCTCCTCGGTTCATTAATACATGGCATATGGTATGGCATCAAATTAGAACTGTTTTCTTAAAGAAGCACTTCCTATTCTCCTCAATCAGAAGTGAATTCCCCTAGCTCTTTACCTATTATCAATTATGTTTACGTCTTTAAAAGTCTACTAATTAATTGCTATGTATTTTTCTTGCTATAGTCTTAACTTCCTGGTATCAGGAATATTTTTAATTAATCTTTTTATTACATGACCTACAATTAGGACAATCTATAATAAAAAGAGTAGATCTCATAAATTCATGTACCAAGCCCAGAAATAATGACTTGTAAAGCCCTGAATATCAGCTAAGACCAATTATGCTGTTAGAGATGTCTCACATATACCTAGATTGCACAAAGACAAAGTTTTACATGTGGTAGTTTTCAAATTTACACCAATCTTTAAACTTCTTAGCTTAAAAACTACAAAAGGGAGTAAGCAGCAAGCCAAATGATTTAAAACTCATTTAGAAAGCAGTATATGTATTTAATATACATTAACATGATCCTATTCATAGATGAAACTGCAATTTTATGGCATTCTAAATAACTCTTTTAAGTACATTTTGGCATTTAAATAAAGATCAAATCAAGAAATATATTCTTATTCATTTTCATAACCTCTGTCATGTTTTGTCCTATGCCTTAACTAATACCATAACAATCAACTCCATATAAATCTGTGGGTAGCATTCAGAAGAAAGGGAGCTGAGAGCAAGAAGAATTTAAGACCAGTTAAATATCAGATGAATGATTGTTGATGAAAAATTCTGTTAAACACTCTATTAAGAAAAATAATGTATGTTTATTCATGATGAAACTGACTCAGGTCACTTTTGCATTCAAACCATAAAAAGGGACAATAAAACATGCACAGGAGACAGGTCAAGAAGCACATGTGCATAATTCAAGTAGAACAGAGATATGAGGGAGACATTCAGTAGCATGCTCTGAGTAGCACTCACAAGGGCAATTCCAAAGTCCAGCTCTGTGCTGTGCAGGAAATAAATTTTATTGATCATGTTTCATTCTATATCTCTTTGATCTGTCTCTAACATCTATCCTATTTCAGATCCATGTCTGCCTGCATTACTTCCACAAAAGTCTGCCATCTTCAGACTCCAATTGTCATTTCTTCTCAGTTTAATTTATTTAATACATTTATGGAGTGCCTTAAGTGTTTCAAGCTATCCATAAGGCATGGGGGAGTATGCATGGAAGCTCAAGAAACAGTCACTGCTTTCAGGAGGATGGCATAGAAGAAATGCCTTTGAACCTGGCTTTGAAGAATAGGGTAGATAATTGGATCAGAAAAAGAAAGGTGCAAAAGGTGTTTCAGACTCAGGGAACCCTATGCAAAAGCTGGAGTCAGGGGCATGAATTTTATGTTCAGATACTAGATTGACAGTCTGACTCATATGGGGTGAGCTAGGATTGTTAGCTAAGAAAAAGGTGACTTTTCAAGTTTTTCAATTTTAGTAAATCTCCACTTCTGCCTTTTAGCTCTAATCCTGAATATTATTTCATTCATTTCCTAATCCTAATTAAGTCACATTCGGTATCTCTGGTGAGAAAAGTCATCTCTTTTGTGCCAACCAATAATTTCTGCAGTTAATTAATTCATAAAGACAATGCAAGCCTAATTACATCAAGTAGAGTCTACATTCAGTTCATTACCAAGGCAAATATTTAGAAGCATATAGATTAAATTGACAATAGTGTAGTCATTAAACCTACAAAATCAAGAATGGAACAAGTTCTTTATCATCTCTAAATTTCACATTTTTCATTTTTTAAGTAAGAATAATAATCTCACAAGGGTTCATTCTTTTGTGTTGTTTGCTTTTCATTTGCTACCTCCTCCTAGCTCCCACCTCTGTCTCTGTCCCCTGGGTTCTCAGTCCTTCCCCAGTGTCTGCTATGCTCCATGGCTACACATTACAGAACCCACACTCCCTGATGGGCTAGTTTCTTAGTGCCCTGCGTTGACTAGAAGCAACAACAGAAGACAGAAATAAAGTAGTTGATGATTCTTGCCTTTCTCCCTGTTCCCTTGTCCTGGTCCCGAGGAATTAAGGCATCAGAATCCCCCTTCTCCTGTCTCCCCGGCCTCATGCAGTATGCTCGATCCCACTGGGCCCTCACAACTGTTCTTCAGGCTTAAGTGTAGTAACCCATGTCTTTCACCTATCTATGATGTCAGCACTTCAGCACCCATTATTAATTCTCCTAACTTGTCTAGTCTTCTGTAAATAGTCCCTTCATTACAAGGCTTTGTACTGAAATCATCCAAGTTGAATTTTGTGTCTTCAGGACCCTGACTGATGAGGGATGTAACCAGCAGAACATGTATCTGACACATACTTTAGGCTCATGACATCTCAGCTGTCTTTATCTTCATCTTTTGTCAATCTTAAATGTTTTTCCTGTGCTAAATTCAATAAATGCTACTTAAATTTGTTAAATATTACCTTATTCTATCTCAAGCACCCATGTTATTCCATCAATCTTAGACTTACACCAAGAAGGCAATAAGTGTTTAGATGGAAGACTTTTCTTCCTTATATTTCTGATACAATTGAGGAAACAAAGGCTGGTATCAAAAGAACAAAATACCAACAAACAGCATAAAATAAAAACAAAAAAACCTCAAACCTCCAATATCAGCTTTATCCATGGCAATCAGCTTTGACTTTTAAAATAATTAACCAGCTTTTCTTTAATGTTCCTGGGTTTCATATAAATTATTGCATGTAACAGCAGTTCTTTAATTTTTATTGTATCATATTCTATTTTGTGAATTTATTTATTCATTTTACCACTGATGGATATTTGGGCTGCTTTCATGTGGTGAATTTTTTTTAAAGATTTATTTATTTGGGGGCCAGCACCGTGCCTTACTTGATTAATCCCCCACCTGTGGTGCCAGCATCCCATATGGGCACTGGGTTCTGGTCCCGGTTGCTCCTCTTTCAGTCCAGCTCTCTGCTGTGGCCCAGGAAGGCAGTGGAAGATGGCCTAAGTGCTTGGGCCCCTGTACCCACATGGGAGACCATGAAGAATCATCTGGCTCCTGGATTCGGACCGGCACAGCACCGACCGTTGCAGCCATTTGGGGGGTGAACCTATGGAAGGAAGACCTTTCTCTCTCTCTCTCTCACTGTCTATAACTCTACCTGTCCAAAAAAAAAAAAAAAAAGATTTGAAAGGCAGAGGCAGAAGCAAGGGGTGGGGGAAAGAGTGTCTTCCACCAGCTGGCTCAGTCCCCAATGGCTGGATTAGGGCTGATCTGAAGCCAGGAGCCTCTTCCAGGTCTCCCATGTGGGTGTAGGGGCTAAAGCACTTGGGCCATTCTCCACTGCATTCCTAGGTACATTAGCAGGGAGCTGGATCAGAATGGGACAACTGGGACTCAAGCAGGCAACCATATGGGATGCTGGTGTTGCAGGCAGTGACTTTACCTGCTGCACCACAGGACTGACTCCTCACAGCAGTAATATTAATAAAATTTACCAATGGGGGCCAGTGTTGTGGCATAGCAGGTAAAAGCTGCCATTTGCAGTGCCAGCATCCCATATGAATGCTGGTTGGAGTTCCTGCTGCTCCACTTCTGATCCAGCTCTCTGCTATGACCTTAGAAAGCAGCAGAGGTGGCTTAAAGTCTTTGGGCCCCTCACCCATGTGGGAGACCCAGAAGAAGCTCCTGGCTTCAGCCTGGCCCAGCCCTAACCACTGCAGACATCTGGGGAGTTATTTAGTGGATAAAAGATCTATGACTCTCCTTCTAACTCTGAATTTCAAATAAAATCTTTTTAAAAATCTGTATTATTTTGTATATAAGTATACATATATTTCTGTTGGGAATGGAATTTTGGGCTCTAAGTACATGTATATGTTAGACTTTGTGCCACACAGGTTTTCAAAGTAGGTGCACTGCTGTATGCAAGTTCCAATTACTCCACATTTTCACTAACACTCTACTGCTAATATCCCCATCGTAGTCATCCTAGGTATCTGCTGGTATTGCCTTGTGGTTTGACTTTGCTTTTCCATGGTGCTTACTGAAGTTATAGGCATTGTTCCAGTTATCTACTGCTATGTAACAAGTTATCTCAGAACTTAGAAGGACAGATAACAATGATAATTTTACTATACCACAGCTTCTAGAGATTATGATCTCAGTGATGGCTTAGTCGGGCGATAATGACTGGGGATCTCTCATGAAGTTGCTGTCGGATAGTCAGATGATGGCTGCAGCAGCCAAGGAAAAGCCAAGTAACTCCCCCGCCTGCCTCCCTGCCTCCCCCACCTCCCAGTAGCCCAGTAGCTCTCCGCCTGGGCTTCCACACTGCATGGGAGTGCAGAGAATCCAGACTGCTTTCATGGCGGCTGAAAGCTTCGAGATAGTATTCCAGAGAACACTGGAATGAAGAGTGAAGGTAAGTTGTCTCTTTTTTTTCTAATATGTAATATGTTTTGATTCAATTGTCAAAAATAACAAAGAGGAGAAAATCTATTACATTTACCTATATTTTTGCTCTATTGTTCTTCCTTTCAGATGTCCCAAGATGTTCTAAGATTACTTTTTTTTTTTTTATTCCCAAAGCTTTGGAGAGCTTCCTTTAGGCATTCTTCAAGAATAGATCTGTTAGCAACCAGTTCTAGTTTATCTATGGCTGAAAATTCTTGAAGGGTCATTTCATTAGATACTGGACATGTTTTCCATCTGGCACTTCAAAACAGGTTATGCCATATCTTTGTGGCCTCCTTAATTTCTGATGAGAAATTAGTTACCATTTGAACTTTTTTTTTCACTGTATATGACATTTTCTGCCATTTCAAAAGGTTTTATTTTTTCATTTTATTTATTTTTAAAGATTTGAGAGGTAAAGCTTTAGATAGAGAGGGAGAGACAAAGATCTTCCAACCTCTGGTTCACTCCCCAGATGGCAGCAATAGCCAGAGCTAAGCAGACGGAAGCCAGGAGCTTCTTCTGGATCTCCCACGCTGGTGCAGAGGCCCAAGAGCTTTGGCCATCTTCCACTGCTTTCCCAGGCCTTAGCAGAGAGCTGGATCGGAAGAGGAGCTGCTAGGACATGAACTGGTGCCCACACAGGATGCTGACACTGCACGCAGAGGATTGGCCTACTGTGCCACAGCACTACCCCTATCTATTTTTTTGATGTTTGATTATGATGTATTTTGGCATGGATTTTTGTGTGATTGTCCTGTTTGGACTCTACTTAACTTCTTAGAACTGTAAGTTTCTGTCTTTTGCCAAATCTGAATATGTTTTCAGCCTTGCCATGTTTTCCTCTCTTTGGAACTCACATGGACAGCAATGCTGGAACTTTTGTTGTAGTCCTACAAGTCCCTAATGTCTGCTTGCTTTTGTTTTCTTTTTTTTCCTCTGTTGCTCAAACTGGCTAATTTTTATTGGTCTATATCCAAATGCTGATTCTTTGTTCTGTCTTCTCCATTCTGTTCTTGAATTCATCCGGTGAGATTTTATTTCGGTTATGTGTTTTTAGTTCTAAAATTCCAATGTAGTTCTTCTTTATTTCTTCTATTTGCTGGCAAAACCCTTCTATTTTTTCATGTTTCAAATTTATTTGTAAAAGATTGAAGTTTCCTTAAATTTTTGTCAGAGAATTATATCTGTATCATCTCGGGGTTGCCACCTCTTGTTTGTTCAAGATGAGATTTTCCTAGTCCTTGATCTAGTGAATCATTTATTTAACTGGAAACTTTGGTGTTAAACTGTTTTTTTTCCATTCTCATTTTAGTAGGCCTCCCCTTATACCACAGTGTGAGGGATGAGAGGGTGCATTGCATTGCTACTATCAGGTTTGGGTGACAGGTCAAGTCAAACGCCTGGCCTGCTTTGACACACTCATACAGGGATAGGACGCCTTATTACTGTTGATTGTAGGTAGAATTTCAGACTACCTAAAAGTCCTGGCTAGGTAGCAGAGGGACACCTCATCTCTGTTCCACAGGAAACCTCCACTGACACAACACAAGTAGGAAAGAGGAAGACTTCACTACCTCTGAATGGTGATGAAAGGTTGGCTTCTGACTTGGCCTCCTCTGTTACAAGAAAAACAAAGGGCTGCTTTGTTATATGCAGAGGAGGTGGGGTTCATTAACACTGGGCAGTGATAAAATCTCTGGCTCTGCACTGGTTCTTCTCTGATACCACCTGAGCTGAACGGGGAGGCAGGGGCCTTCATCTCAGCCTAGTGAAGATGTTGTCCAGGCTCCCCTTTGGCCATAGAGAATAGGAATGGTAGTGAGGCCACAATTTTTCTGTGTTATTTGTCTGGATTTCAGTGTTCTAAGACTTACTGAACCGAAAGTGTTGCACCTTGTTAAATTGTCTCATTCTTGCGGCTTTGGCTGGACACTGTTGATTCCCCTTGAGGTCTTTCTTGTCTACTTCTGTTGGTGCTTTTAGGTTGCTAACTTCTCTATCACCAAGTTGGAGACACATGAGGCAAAAAGGTAACCAGGGAACTTACTGCCAAGTAAGGATCTAAGATCCCTAGTTCGCCTCCCTTTATTCCATAGTTTTCAGAGTCTTATGTTTGTTTTACACATAATGTCAAGGGCTTTTTGCTGGATTTAGGAATAGGAAAAAGTGTATCTGTTTCATATTGGTCAATCTGCTTTATTTTTCTTGGGTTGGAGGAAGCCCATTGATTTAAATGGGGAGGGGTGGTGCTGTGGTGTAGCAGGAAGGTTATGGTCTGCAGCACTGGCAACACGTATGGGTGCCAGTTCAAGTCCCCGCTGTTCTACTTTTGGTCCAGTTCTCTGCTGTGGCCTGGGAAAACAGTGGAAGATGGTCCAAGTCCTTGGGCCTCTGCACTTGCGTGGGAGACCTGGAAGCAGCTTCTGGCTCCTGGCTTTGGATCGGCACAGCTCTGGCTGTTGTGACCATCTGGGGAGTGAAGCAGCAGATGGAAGACCTCTCTCTCTCTCTCTGCCTCTTCTTCTGTGTATAACTCTTTCAAATAAATACAAATAAATCTTTAAAAAAGATTAATGGGAATTTTGCCTTTTTCCCCTGAATTAGATGTATTTACCTACTCATGTAGAAAACGCCAACAAACCAGGTCTTCCAGAAGCAAAACCAAGTATATGTAATCTGTAGGTCAGGCAGAGCTATAGAGAAAGCTGGTGACCTGTCCCCTCTCCCCTCACCTCCCTCCCCCGTAACAGTCTTCCATTCTGTTAAGGCCTTTCTTCTGTGGGAGGCATGAATAGTGCGGTGCAGGGGAGAGGGGCAGAATATGTCTCAATACTTTCAAGAGGGTGCTAGCTCCTGGTTTAAAGGCAAGTGCAAGATCAGGGGGAGGAGGGAAAGGCTTGCTCTTCTTGCAATCAAGAACTGAGGTGGGGAAAGACTTGACTAGCACATTGTCTCAATAAGAAAGTGTTTTTAATCAATGTTCATGAAGCAATGGATTACATTCTTCCAGATTGTCCTGGAAACTGTCCATTTGGTGAATTAAATTTAAAATTAAAATTTTAGAGCACAGTTTTATTCTGCAATCCTTATATGCCTCTAGGATGTTTTCCTGCACCACTCATGCTTGCTGTGTAATGCTGAGACATTGCTCTGGAGCTACCTCATGCCCAAGAGTGCAGAGGCTACTATATTTTCAGAATACGAAGGTAAGGAGATTCTTGGAAGACTGGCCGGGAGAAGTAATTAAACATGACGGTGGCACAGGAAAACACTACTTCCTCAAACAAAAATGAAGGCAGAACTTGGGAAAAGAAGTGGTCAAGCTCAACACCAAAATGTCCACAAAGCTGACTCACGCTTTTCCTTGAGGACATGAAGCTATCCTGCACTTAACGCCCACTTTACCAGAGAAAGTACACAGTTTCAAATGACTCAAGTAGGTAAGAATTCTTGAGGTTCCCACTGACCTATGTTTTATAATAACGTTTCAACACTCCTTCAGGAAACTGTTTACTGAATTTCCATAATCATCTTATCTGTTTGAATATACAATAACATAAATGTATGCATTCTTACCACACTGATCTAATAGCCCACAGAAATTGACAAACCCCCTTTTCTCGTTTGTTCGTCTTGGGCAGGGGGGTAAATTTGACATTTCATCGAATATATAAGGGTGATGTGTACAACACTGCTTGGTTGTACAATCTTCCGATATCCTGTCTCTTGCATTATCAGTTGCAGTACCACTGAATAATATGTAGAACTCTCCAATATATGTATTCTCTTAGGACTAAAAATAATCAGTGTTTCAGATCTCCAAACACACGACATTACCTAACAACTTATCTTTTTGAAGGAGCAAAAATATGTGGTTTTTTGCTACTGTTTCCAACATTGAAAATGTATTCATGTCTAACAACTTCAGTTGAAGTACTTGAAATTGCTTAATCACTACATATGAAATCTGTTTATACCACACATCGAGTGTGGTGACCTTTCACTCCTATTTGATAACTCACTTTCTCAAATTAATTTGCAACATTGTAAATAAAAGACATCAACAAATAAAAACACATTTTTAAATGACACAAAAAATTGTATATACCCAGATGAGTGAAAACTCAAAACCAGCAATAAATAAAAAGCTCAAGCCTCCCATCATCCAATTCTTAAATTCTGCAATGTTATTTCTTTCTCTACTCTCCTTAGACCCTCACAACCATGCACACGTTTGTAAATATAGACATTTGCATACATATATACTGTGTTCCTATGCATATAAACATTTTGTACAAATATTGCTATAATTAAGGCATTGATATGCAATCTAACAGTACATAGAGCTCCTCTTTTAAACAACTGGATGGCATTTAATAGAAAACCTGTTGCTCTACTGATGGATGTTTAGATTGTATTTAATGTTTTTTTCCCCCACTCAATCTTCCAATAAGTTTTTATTGATTTCCTATTATGTGTGAAAACTTTGCTATAGGCTGAGCATTAGCCTGAGGCTAACAGTGAACAAAACAAATATATTTCCAAACTTCAACAGCTTTGATTCAAGTGTTGAGAACAGGAAAAAAAAAAAGTGAATCAACAATTAAATGACATCATTATAAAGTTAAATGTCATGAAGTAAACTAAGGGAGAACATTAATAGAGAGTAATGGGAGGATCCACAATAAGTTGGGTGTCGAAGAGAGGCCTCTAAGAAGTCATGTGTGAAATCCAAAGAACCAAGAATCATCCATTTGGAAACTAGGGAAAGAGCCTTTCAACCACAGAGACAGCAAATGCAAATGTGCTATGGCAGGTGCTTGGCATGTTCAAAACAATAAAAGAAGGTTAATGTCCTAGGAGAAAATAAAATAAAAGATGGTTAATGGTGCTGAGAGAGGCAAAGAGTGCTTTAAGCTATTGCAAAGGGATCTGATAGTGGAGACCAGAGTGCAGCACCTTATTTGCCACAGTAAGAGGTTTTGATCCGATCTGACATGAAATGGGAAACCACTAAGAAGGGAATTGGCACACCCAGATGTATTTTTAAAGATCTTTGGATGCTGTAGGAGGAGGAAAGGGGAAGCATACAGGAATGATCGTATTTAAGTGAGAAATGATGATAAGCCATATTAGAACGATAGAAAGAATGATGAATGGGCCAGCACTGTGGTGCAGCCGGTTAACGCCATGGCCTGAAGCTCAGGCATCCCATATGAGCACTAGTTGGAGACCCAGCTGCTCCTCTTCCAATCCAGCTCTCTGCTATGGCCTGGGAAAGCAGTAAAAGATGGCCCAACTCCTTGGGCCCCTGCACCCATTCGGGAGACCAGAAAGAAACTCCTGGCTGAAGCTGCTGATCGGTGCAGCTCCGGCCATTGTGGCCAACTGGGGAGTGAACCAGTGGATAGAAGACTCTCTGTCTCTCTCTCTCTGCCTCTCCTCTGTGTAACTCTTTCAAGTAAATAAATATTAAAAAAAAAAAAAAAAGAATGATGAAGAAAAATGGCTTTATTTGTGATGGTTTGCAGTTAAACATTGTGGGAGAATTGATGAAGTATAGGAGCTGACTTTCCAGCTCTGAAAGGCACCAAATTATAGGATTTTTCAGTCAACCTAGAGTCAGCTTTTTCAATTCAGCAGGATTCAAATGATGGGATTTTCAGCCTCAGGCAGAGAACACTCATTTGTTGTATTTCATTCCACTTCTGCTTGCAATTAGGTTCACTCTATCCAGAGTTAGAGGGTTTTACTCTGGGTCAAAAGCACATTTTGAAATCAATGATACAGTAAATAATTTAAGTATTGTGTTTATATCATAATACACATGCTTTTTAAGTCTCCAAGTTTCTAAATATGAAAACCTCAAAATAAAGTTTAATTTAAGCATCATATTTTTAATCTTTTTGTAAATTGTAGAAAAGTAGGCATGAAATAAAATTCACCTATTTATTCATTTTTAAGTCTACAGCTCAGCGGCATCAATTATTATGCCACCATCATAAACATCCATTTCCAAAGTCTTTTCACCTTGGAATCCAACTAGAGGTCTAGTGATAGATGATAGGAAAATATGGCAAATACAAAAGAGAATATTTTTGAGTCACACAAAAAAATGATGAAAATAAAGCATTTACAACAGAATCGATGGAACTAGAGATGATTATGTTAAGTGAAATAAGCCAGGCAGAGGAAGGCAGATATTGTATGTTCACTCTGATGTGTGACAGTTAAAAAGCAGTTGATCAACTTAGAACAGTGATTCCTCAAGTCTGGGAAGTGTGGGGGAAGGAGGGAGAAAGATGTTTGATGAGTATCAAAAGGCAGTTACATAGAAGTAGTAAGTTCCAATGTTTCACAGTGCAGGTGGGGTGACTATAGTTCATAGTGATGTTTTATGTGCCTTTTAGAAAGAACTGGAAGACAGGAGCTAGCAGGCTTCAAACATGGAGAATGGATAATTAGATAGAAACACTGGTCATTTGATTTGATCAGCTTATGCTGATACATGTGAAATATTTTAATGTACTCTATATAAAATGAACAAATATTACATGTTAATCAAAAAATTGAAAATCAGTCCTTTAAAAACTGAATGAAGATCAGTAGCTCTGTATCTTAGGATTTTTTTTTTAGTGGAAAGTAAAATAGCAAAGTTTATTAAGGAAAGGACATCCATAAGAACGGATGGGCACCTCTCCAGACAGAACCTGAGAGAGAGTGCCCAATCACTCAGACTGGGGGGAGCAAGATTACATGGTTGAGTGGAGAGATAACACCTGGGCAGGCCAGGTGCGCAGCTCAGCAGAGAGACAGAGGGCTGAGCAGGCAGTCCAGTTGAGGCTGGGGGTTTTTCTGTATCTTGGGATTATGAAATGCCTCAAGTTTCTATTATTACTCAGTCTTTAAAAGACTGTCTAAATGTAATAGTTACCTTTGTCATAGATATCACAGCAATTGTCACAATAGGAAATCATTATAATTTCTCTAATTACTAAGAAATCCATTTATTGAAATGAATTATCTATTATTGAAACAGTAATGAGTTACTGGAAGATACTCATAGTCAGTTATTTACACCAAACTGTCAAGTCATTTAAAATAAAAATACATGGCAATGAAGATAACTTAAGAAATGGCAAGTATGAATGGCTCTCTTCTGTTTTATTTGAACCCATAAAATGATTTTTAGGGTACAGAAGATGAAAAGACAGTACAAAATGAATAAAAACACTTTTCTGGGCAAGGAATTTTAAAGGGTAAAAGACAAATATCAAGCCTTAGCTTCAAGTTCTCTAAGTATTAGAGAGATCTAAAATTTTAAATTATTTAGTACAGAGAGAATTGAACAGTGATATTAGAAAAATTTCTATAACTGACTGATATATTACTGCAATTTCTCACATACCTAGAAACTAAAACTTTCAAGGACAGGAATCATCTCTTAGTTTACTTCTCAATCTCATATTTTAGCTGGTAGAGAACTTGCTAAAATGACTGACTATATGAATGCTGGAATTATTGACTAAATACTTAATCTGCTGAATAGATATTATAATGGTATTGTGATATTAGGGTGTTCTCTCCTTAATCTAATTGAGCTTCCAATCTTGCTATTCTACCAAAACTACTTTTGCCATGATCACTAGTTGTTAGTTGGTTTGCCAGATCAGTAGCCCTGATTTTCCTCTACTGTATTTTAGAGTACAAATATATAAAAAGAATACTATTTTAGTCTAAAAAACCTGTTAAACAGTAAAGTAACTGATTTATCCTTCAAGTTCTCTTCTTTGACATAACATTGTCCCTGCCTTTTTTATTTTTCTACCATCCTCCCTCAGTCTCCTTTGTTGACATCTCCCCTTTCAATTAGTCTAGAAAGGGTACTGGATTGCACAACCTTCTGGGCCCCTTTTCCTATCTTATTTTTCCTTTTCTCACACTCCCTTGATCTCAATCATACACATACAAGATTATGTATGGTTAATTCCCTGCCCTCTGTCCTGTGTCTAAATGCAGTAACCCAGCTGTCCACTTGATGTCTCCAACAAGATTTCCAGTAAGCATTTCAAACCCACCACACCACTAACAGAACTCTTTAGTGAGTTTTCTGCCAACCCAAACTCCCAATTAAACTCCTACTCCCTAAAAATAATGCTACCTTCCACCCAGCTTCTTAAGTCAAACATGTAGGAGTCATTTTTGATTCCTTTTTCTCATTACTTTCAGCCAAACCACCTTCAGTTCATGTTAGAACTGAATGTATGAAATCCTCTCTTGCTTCTCTGCCTCCAATCCATTACTTTCACGCAAGCCACGCATGTATTTCTCCTATATCAAAACAAAATTCTCCTAATTAGTGTCTTTCGTTGCAATCTTTCCATCCACTTTCATCCCAACCTATTTTAAAGATGAGAAAATATTTTACAGATGAGTTAGGTATTATTGTTCTACTTAAACCTCATGACTTCCCATTTCATTTATAATAAATTATTCTTACCAAAGCTCACAGGCGATGTGATCTTGCTTCTGCTCTCTTTCTCTAGAATTGCCTCCCTTGCTTTGTTCTGTAGAGCCACCAGAAACCTCTCTGTCCATCATATTTTCCAAGCCATATTCTACCACGGGGTTTTTGCATTTGATCTCTCTGCATAGAACACCCTCTTTTCCTTTGCTCCCCTTTTCAAAATAGGCTTTTACCATAAGCTTAGATGCCACATTCTCAAAGAGGTTCTCTGTTGTGCAAATAGCCCTTTCCTGTCTTTCCAGTTTTTTTTTTTTAATCACATTATGCAGCTTTGGAGTTTGAGTTATAATTGTTAAAAATTATCTCATTTATGCATTACTTTACTTATTTTCTAGCACAACTAAAATTAAAGCTCAATGAGAGCCAGAATTCTAACTAGTTCATTTTCCAATTCCATTAAATTGGAGGATTTCATCATATTTATTTACAAGAAAGTTTCACATACAAAAGAGGAAAAATAATTATGAAAATCTCCTCACTCAATATTTTATTGCTGGGCACTGTGCTAGGCACTGAGATATGGAAGTGAACAAAAGGAAGTTAACTCTGGATACACTGAAAACGGGATAATTTAAATTTTCAGTCATGCAGATTTATCATAAAACATTGTTTCATTTTAGATATAAAAATGAGGACTTAGAGAAATAAGAATACATATGGAATAGGATTCTAATGAAGCAATTATTGAGACCCTATAAAATCTTATGACAAGATTTTACATCAAAATATTAAAATGAGGGATAAATTAATTCTACTTAATTAAATTCCTTAATCTCCACTGCCTTGTTCCCAATGTGCTTTTGTTGTCATTTCCTCAATGGAATTTGCTGTAATATCCATACAGCATCTTTTCCCACTGTAAACACCTCCCACATCTTAGACTCTGTGAGATTGTATTTCCTCAGATTGCTGCTTGAACCATAACCTGGTCCTGTATCAGACACTTTCAAATCTAGGTCTTGCTCAAAGATGGTAGTGCGTCTTTGCCATCGTTTTAGAGTTAAGCCTGAGTAATATTCCTAGGTGTAAAATGAACTCACCAGCTAAAGAGGTTATGGGATTTCCACATGTGTGGTAGAAAATTCATTGTGTGGTAACTTGTTTCTACTTTAGAGAGGATGTCTTTTAGAAAATTACACTTTTAAAAACTGTACAGCATTGTGGCACAGTGGGTTAAGCTGCTGTCTTCTATGCCAGCATTCCATATGGGTGCCAGTTCAAGACCCAGCTATTCCACTACTGATCCAGCTCTTTACTAATGTGCCTGGGAAAGCAGCAGCAGATGGCCCAAGTAATTGGGCCCCTGCCATCCATGTGGGAGACCCAGAGAAAGCTCCTAGCTCTTAGCTTCAGTTTGACCCATCCCTGGCTGTTGTGACCATTTGGGGGAATAATCTAGCGATGGAAAACTCACTCTCTCTTTCCATAACTCTTTCAGATAAATTAATAAATCTTTATAAAAACAAAGTAAAGATGTTATAAACCATTTAGTCTTTGAAGGATTTACCTTCTACCCTCTAGAACTGTAAAACCAGAAAAAAAGCACTGAACTACTAAGTGGAAAATAATAATCTTAAAACTATTTAGTCATATGGACAAATTCCTGTGTTACCAGTTACAGAACTACCACAGCTAAAATCCATTTAAACCGATTGTAGAGTTGTAAAATGTGCTGTATGAAGATAAACTCTTGATGGTAAAACATGACTAATAGATTATTTATAGAAGGTAATAATGCAAGTTTCCCCCCTAAAATTGCTTTAATTTTAAGGCCAAAAAACAGTGTGTTCTGCATGTTTCTGGGAAAAAAAAAGGCAGTGAGGACCTCACATACTGTTTTGTGAATTGCTTTCTTGCTAAGCAATTGCATATTTATGTTTCTTTACCAAGTCAGAATATAAATACTTAACAGTGGTAGTACTGATAACAGCACTTTACTTGCCCTGAGACTTTCCTAATTAGTTGTTGGCCTGTTTTGTGAGAAACAGCTGTATTTCTATTTTGGAAGTTGTATAAGATTTTGAAGGGGTGGAGTAATGGAGGGCTTCTTTATACTCTACCTCTTCAGCTTTTGTACCTGCCCTAAATCACTATAAAATGATGTATCCATGTGTCAAAACCACTGTATCATATCTGATTTGCTAGTTTTCTCTTTGCTTCTGACACTAATAGTTCAAAGAATCAGCTACGCTTTGTGTTTCCAAGTGCTAAAGATACTAGTTAGATGAAATGACCTCAAGCATTTGGCCTGGGAGATTCCTAGAAAGAAGGGAAGTATCATTATATCTTGGAATTGTATTTAGGAACTAAATTGAAACTGTTCTCTTTTTGTTATCACATGAATGTGAGAATTGGCAAGAAAAAATATTTAAACAAAGGAAAGACAATCTGGGACCATACGGCCAGACTGGATCACAAGTTGAAGGAATCAATTCTTGCAGATAACCCTTAAGTGACTCCAGTGGTGTTCATCCATGAAATGAATCCTTTTGTTAAATTGTTAGCTCCCAGCTCACTAACTGCAATCATGGGATGATGTTACAAGAATTGTCTGATTACATAAGTACTTAATAATGACTTAGAACCTCCTGGCTGTGCAACATATGGACTTCAAAGATCAGAAACTCAAAAACTTAATAAATTGGATTTTGTAAGCCATAAGAAAATATCCATTTCTAGAATTATCCTGGAATTGGGATCACTCATTGCCTGAACTCAGAAATAGGTCCAGACCTTTTGAAAACAGAAAAGGGAAGCACAAACAGATTGGCCTAATATTGTAGCACTGAGACTGCATACAGCTGAAACTCCTCTCCTCTGGGGCTCTGAATATCAGATCTCATCTTCCACAGAAATGAGAAAGGAAAGGTTTTTCTAAAAATTTGACCATATATTATGTTGTCAGCCCTACCTTAAATGAAGATTTTATATGATGTTATTTCATTGTCAACCCATTTCTGCTTGGCATTATGACCTCCATGTTAGTGGTGAAAAGGTAAGTCTTACCTAGGTTAAGTAGCTTTCTCAGTAAGTGCTGTTCTGGAATGCGAACTCAGTTGAGATTTTCATACTGCTTTTTTGACATATTGCGTCCTCTTCCATAGCAAATTATCCAATAACATCTCTTCTGCTCATTCTCCTAGTACCTCCTATGTTCTCCAGTGCCTATGTATTAGAGGCTAGATATTTTCCCCTTGTACCCGGGTCTTGGGCACTCTAAACTCGGATATCTGCTACTATTTCTTCAACACTCACAATTAGCTGGTGGCCTACACCTTGTATCATAGCCAATTATTTGCTTCATTTGTTTAGATACTGGCAATCTGTGGTTTAGTATGCAGGTGATTAGCTTAGATGTCAAATTAGCTTGGCAGTGCTTGGCTAGTTAATCATGTCAGGTGTAGCTGTGATTAACATCTACAGCCAACTTACTATAAGTAGATTGTTCTTCATAATAGGTGGAGCTTACCAACCAAAGACCATAAGAATGAAAATTGAGATTTTTCTGGAGAAGTTCTTCAAGACTGCAGTGCTAACTTCAATCAAATTTCCAGCCTGTCCTAATCTTTGAGTCTCAGGACTACATCAACTTCTGCCTAAATTTCCACCTGACCTGCACACAACTGTATAAGTCCATAAATTAAATTTCAGCATATATCCATATATAATAGTCTTCAAATAATTTACATAAATGTATGTATAATATATAATTAGTTCTGTTTGTTCTGTTACAGTTTGAAACATTTTATTGCTACAAAATCACTTCCCAGTCTATGACAGGATGTGGACTTTGCTCCCATATTGAGACCCCATCCTAATACAAGCAAGGCAGTCTTGCCCCTTGGCCTTCTTTGTTCTGATTTATACCTTGAAGATAATACTGCAGCCCCCCCCCCCCCCCCCGAGGACTAACGCTATGTAGTTCAAGTTAACCTATGCCTTTTTGTGTGTCCATTAATTATTGAACATGATGCTTGTCAAAATAGGCACACTAAGAAATTCAGAGAGACAGAACAGACTAAAACCAATGTAATGATTAGTTACTACAAAACCTGTTAAGCCAATGTTCCAAGTATTCTGGAAAAGTAAAAATATATAAATATGTAAAATTTACAGAGCAAGGTGCCCCCCTCAGTAATGTGTAAAAATTTCTTAATCTAGCTGGGAAGCCAGCTAGTTAGAAACCAAGTTTGATAATGAAAGAGACATGAAGAATTTAAATGATTAGTGGGGAGATAAGCAGACTCTGGACTCAAGACCACAAAGAAGGAAAGATGGCTGGATTTGGCTTGAGCAGTCTTGGGAATCCGGTGACGATAAACAGCTCCTGCCAGGAGCTCCCGCAAGTAGAAACTTTTGTTTGATGTTTTACATATATAAATTCCTTGAACAAAACACTAGAATTCTTTCCATGCCTGGCTAAATTTACAGGAGTTTCTTATCTTTCCTAATAATTTTTTTTTTCTGCTAAAATCATCTGCTCATACTTCATCACAGAGCAAAATCCTGGGGTTCATCTCAGCTGTTACAGAAATGATTTGTTCATGTACAAAGAAAACACTTAGCCAGCTTAAGAAATTTAATTGCAGTATTATCCTCCTGGTGCTTTTGAATTTTCATAAAATGTGATAAACAATTCATAATACATCATGCAATTATAGACATTACTTAATCTAGGTTAACAATATTATCATGAATTACTGAGAATTACTTATATTTTTTACATAACCAGACTATGCTACATTTTAATGGAATGTTCATTTTAGATTGATATAGCAGTATGTCTTGTTTACTTCCTTCAATACACATTTACTTATCAAATACTTACTGGGAACGTCTGTTGTAAACACTATGCTATGCCCTAGAACTATAGCACCACATGCCTTGGCCCTGCCGCCTCTACCCCACGGATGGGAAGAATGAAATACAGCTGAGGAATCAGGCAGTGGGTGGAGCATTTTGGATGAGAGCAGAATTCTTTTCTGGCATATGTGAGGGCAGCTAACTCATACTTTTGGGAAATGAGAACTAAGCCAGGAACTAACAGCCAAATAAGAGCCTGATGAAGAAGGGGAGATAGATTTGCTCTAGGAAGACAGACATTGGCCACGTGAAGGCCCAGGAATGAGAGTTCCTGGCCTGATAAAGAGAGATACCTGGAGTATATAAAGTAGGCAAGGGGGCTCAGGATGGGGAGAATGGGTAGCAAGAAATGAGTTGAAGACATAGCTATGTGAGAGGTTGGACTTGAGCCTGTGACCTAGACTCCAGAGCTCTGCATCTCCAAGTGGACCAGTGACTGAAGTTTATTCTCTGCTCACATCCAACCCTCAGAAAAACATTTTGATAAGATGCTCAAAGAAACCATTTTTCACACTGAACTTTGAAAAGCATTTATCTAGAGCTAATGACCAGCCTAACTAGAATCTGATGAAAGATCTTTGGCCCATTTCAGCTGTTGCTGGTCAAACCTGGAATTTCATTTTCCAAAAACGTCTCAGGTGACTCTGGGCTAGTTCTCAGCCCTCATCTGCTCCTTTCTCCCGTCTGCTCACTGTGTTCTAGCCAACCCCACCTTAATGAGGCATCTTTTCAAGGAGCTGCTGTGATCGACTCACACTTCGTCCTTGCTCTAGATTCTGCCTTGAAAGGTCTGCTCCAGAGCCTGTACAACTTGTTCCCTCACTTCCTTCCAGTCTGTGCTCAAATGTCACCTCCCTATCCAAAATACACACGATATTTTGCTCAATTCTTATCACAACGCACACCAATACATGGCATTATTCTGTGGTTCCATTTTTTACATAGCTGCTTATTTGCTCTCCTGCCTGCAGCTCCCAGGCGTGTTCATGTCCATGTCCACTAGGGAATCACTTAAGACAAATTCAAAGAAGAATACTGACGATATTAGGAGAATCCAGGCCCACATATTTAAACTACATTTTCAAAAAGGTCATGTCAGAGATAAAACAAGAATTTTTCAGAAGTTGCAAATTCAGCACACCATGAATTTAGAAATGCCCACTTCATCCTATCAAGTAAAAAATTGAACAGATTGAAACATACTAAAATGGCTACCTTCAAGATCGGAGATGCAATGCAGGCCAGTAAGCAGGGAGCCGTGGCTTACCTGAGCAGAGGCTCACGCAGGGAAACCACCGCAGGAACCAGTGCTGGGTCGGCAATCCCGAACCATAACTGATGAATTTGCTGGAGGCTCACTGGGGACAAGTCTGAGACATCAGACCTCTACTGGGCATTAAATCCTAGGGGACACTGCACTCTTGTGAGAACTTTACCGCCAGGACTTCCACCAGGCTCTCAGGGTAGATATAAGAGAAAAAATCCTCTCGTGTTTCTAGCAGGGGTGAGAGGAAAGGAGCCATTTTGAAATGAACCAGAGGACTCTGCCGCTAACAAGGCATGCCCTCAGGAGACGCTGTTTAACAGGAGCTCAACCTGAGGGGGTTTTATCAGAGCCTAATTAGCACGAGAAGTATCCAACTCCACCCAGCTGTAGCCCTCCTGTCCCTGCTGACTGGAAGGAAACTCTTTCAGAAACCCACACGAAGTTCACAGACCAAAGGCTCTTAGGTTCCCTGTAAGAAGGAGATGAAATCAGCAGGACTAGAGAATGCTCCCCTCCCTTCCTTCTTACTACCTCCTTCTTACTTACCCAGCACACTTTATCTATCAAGGAAAAATGCAAGGCACACTAAAAAGCAAAAAAAAAAAAAAAAAAAAAGAGTAGTAGAGCAAGCATCAGAATCAGACATGGTAGGGATGTTGGAATTACCAGATTGGGAATTTAAAACTTTAATGATTTGTATGCTAAGAGCTCTGACAGAGAAAGTAGAAAGAAGGTAAGAATAATTTAAGCAGAGAAATGGAAATCCTATTAAAAAAGAAGAAGAAGAGCTAGATCAAAAACCCCAACAGAAATGAAGACTGCCTCTAATGGGCTGCTTAGCAGACTGGATGCAGCTGAAAAAGAATCTGTGATGGAGGATCTGTAGTAGACACCTGCAGATCTAAGAAGCAGGGCACAAAGGCTTGACAACACAGAGCAAACTATCCTAAGATTGCTGGATTGCTGCAAAAGGCTTAGTTCACATAATAGGATTATGACAAAGAAAGAAAAGAAAAGAAGTATCTGAAATGGTACTGAGACTTCCTCCCGAATAAATATCATCAGCAAGCCACCAATCCAGAAAGCTCAGAGAACACCAAGCAAGATAAATGCCAAACAAACTATATCTTTTTATAAAATTTTCAAATTTCAGAGATAAAGAAAAAAAAATCCTGAGAGAAGTCAGCAGGAAAAAATAAAAACTTTTCTCTAGAGGAACATAAGAATTACATACAATTTATCCTCAGAAGCCAGGCAAGCAAAAAGAGAGTGGAATGAAATATTTACAGTGTTGAGAGAGAAAACAAAACACCAACCTAGAATTCTGTACCCTGTGCAATTATGCTTTAAAAGTGAAAAGAAATACTTTCCCAGACAAATTGAGGCAATTTGTTGCCAGTAGATCTGACTTGCGAGTAATGTCAAAAGGAGTTCTTTGGAGAAATGTAAAATAATACAGGTCAGACTTGCAGAGCCTCACTAAGAAAGGAAGATCAAGAAAGGAGTAAGCAAAGGTGAAACAATTATTTTTATTATTTTTGTCAGCTTTACTGAAGTATGGCAAATAAACCTGTATACACTGAAGGTGTTTTGATATTTATATACCCTGTGAGGTAATTACTACAGTCAAGCTAATTACCTCCCATAGCTACTGGGCGTGTGACAGAGAACACTTACGACCCACTCTTGGCAAATTCAATGACACATTGTTAACTATAGTCACCACGTCGAACACTGGGGCTCTGTATGCCCAGGGCTTAGGGCCCAGAACGAGCAGATCCAGATTGCGACAGGTCAGAGAACAACTCAGAATCGTTTTTTTAGATTATGCATGTAAGTCAAATAGTGCAGTTTTTGTCTAATGCAAGTTGTAACTTACAGAGAATGGCCAGGGTAGGCTCTCTCTCACTGCCCCCTTCACGTCTAAGTATTTCACTCAGGACAATCAACTTGAGCACAAGAGACCCAGCACCCAGAAGGAGACCGGTCCAGGGAGCACTTATTCTCAGCACGGGTAAAACTGGAATTTTGTGCGTCTTCTTCCATCCTTTCTCCAATTCTGTTTTGCTTCCTGCCCTGTGATGTACATCTCAAGGCTGAGCACATCCTTTTATGTATTTGGTTCTGTGTTTAATGTGGGATGTAATAGCTGAAATGACCTCTGATGTTGTTTTTGTCCTAAAACTTGATCATTTGTAACATTTTGGCTCAATTGACTTCTGGTTCGTCTAGGCGATTACTCTATTGGATTCAGCCTTGGCTGGTGATGGCAACCTCATATCGATTTAAGTGGGTTCTGGAGCTTTAGCAGGGCCCGGTGGAGGAAGGACTACTGCTGGAGACATTCTGACCTCAGTTTTGGTGCAGAAGCTAGAAGACAATCTTTTACCTAGGCTTTTTTTTTTAACTCATGCTCCAAGTCTGTGTAAATTTACTGGTTTCAGTGATTAAATATGAGTGCTTCCCAGTCTTTTTTTTTTTTTTTTAAGATTTTATTTATTTGAAAGAGTTACAGAGAGAAGTAGAGGCAGAGAGAGAGAGATCTTCCATCTGCTTGTTCACTCCCCAGATGGCCACAACAGCCAGAGTTGTGCCCATCAGAAGCCAGAAGCCAGGAGCCAGGAGCCTCCTCTGGGTCTCCCACATGAGTGCAGGGGCCCAAGGACTTGAACCATTTTCCACTGCTATTCCAGGCCACAGTAGACAGCTGGATTAGAAGAGGAGCAGCCGGTACTAGAACTGGCGCCCATGTGGCATGCTTACACTCCAGGCCAGGGCCTTAACCCGCTGCGCCACAGTGGCCCCTCCTGACTTCTTACCAAGACATCTATAAATCTATTCTAGGGCTTCATCATTTCTGTTCTTACCTACTTTTGTCCAACTTGGTGTTGATTTATTAGGAAATTCCTGTAACGGATAATGTTATGTCTAAATTCTGAGGGTAATTTACATTATTCACAATCCACAGATATTTCAGGGGCTTCTATTTTGCCAGCTATTCTCCTAAACAACAAGAAAAAAAAAATCAGTGGTTAAGAGACTGCTGTACATGCAAACAAGTTATTTCAATACACTTTGAAAAGTCCTAAATACAAGGAGTCTAAAATGGACTCAGCCTGCCAAGCAGCAAAGATTTTGAGTGATGCCACTTGCAGCTTGCTAACACAGCATGTACTGTAAAAGGCAAATGCTAGGGATGTCAAGAGAAGACACGAAGATGGTGTAGGAAGTATATTATTCAAACATTTCAGGAAGATCTTGTGCTTTCAATGTTACATAAACGTGAAATGTACCAGGAATGGGCAGAAATACACCCAAATTTGCTTATGTTTTTCTTTGGGTATATAAACCTGCAGGATGGCTTTAAGCTCTGTACATTAATGGCATGTGCTCTCGAAGTTGCTAATTTGAAATTGCTTAGAGCTCATCTATCCTTATGGAATATGCTGATGTAAGTGACTAAAATTCTGCCATTCTTCTCAGGATCTTTTGTAGAATCTTAAACTATACAAGAATATTCATGTATAATTCTTCTAGGCAGAGTGAATTGCTCTGAGCAGGTTGCCTGTGCAGCCCAATTCTCTTTAGAAATACCAGGAAGTGTGGTGAGCATTCAGCCTAGTGGCTAAGAAACTGACTAGGATAACAGCGCCTGATGTCAGTATACGTAGCATCATGGCTGGCTCTAGTTCCTAATTCCAGCTTCCTGATAATGGAGATCCTGGCTGGGAGGCAGTGGTGATGAGTCAAGTAATTGGGTTCCTGCCATCCCTATGGGAGGCTTGGATTGAGCTCCCACTTTTGGCTTTGGCCTGACCTGGCCCTAAACTGTTTTAGACATTTGGGGAGTAAACCAGTAGATGGGAGCTGCTGGCCTTCTCTGTCTCACTGCTTTTTAAATAGATAAATAAACATATAATTTTTTTAAAAATACCAGGAAGTAACTCAAAAGAAATACAATGTCTACTTACCGTACCACAGCCTATAATGACGTATTACTGTGGGCATACATTTTTTGTTATGTTACAATTTTTACTTTACTTTGAAGTACAGTTATGTCTTATAGGAGACATCATCCTATAAAACATCCTATGGGGCATGAGGGACATCTGGCCCATGGATTTATTCGACCTAGTCCTACCAAGGCAACTGCAGTGGAACCCAAACTTGAGCAAATCTACAACAAACTCATTTTTAATGAGTTAATTTTGTATGGCCCATGAATCATAAATATCCAAATGGCCCTTGGCAGAAAAAATGTTCCCCACCCTTACCTGGGGGAAGGATTCTCTCTTATATGCAATTTTAAATTGTGAGTTTACATTTTTACATGTAAATTACATTTTTACTTATAATTTGCATTTTTATAGTATCCTCTTTAACTGTAAATGTAGGTCATGGTAGGTTTATTTTTTCTTGTTTTTTTTGATGATACATGGGAAAATGCAAATTAAGATGGCTGCCATTATCTTATGTGAACCTAAATGCTCTAAAATATTCTTATTTTTATGATGGAATTCAAGCCTGAAGTTGGGACTATCCATTTCACAAGCAACTTTTCTTACTGATCTTTATGTTGCAGGGAAAAAGGAATGGGTCTTCAAGAAAGTCACACCTGGATTAATATCCCAACTGCATGAGCATTGCTTACTACCTATATTAGGTTCACCTTCATGTCTTCATCTATAAAAAGTAAATAATTATCTGTAAGGATGTTGTTAGGGCTAAATGATATAATAAATACAATGTATTTAAATAGTACATTTCACTATAGTTTATTTCCTTTCCTTTTAGAGAGAACAGCCTGAAAAACAAATACCTGCTAAGTTGAATCTGGAAAAGAAAGCTATAATGGGTTAGGGGAAATGATTTAAAAAGCTAATATCAATATCTGTCATTGCACTCATCTACTATTATTCATAAAAAAATCTCTGCCATTTCAGCTACACTTGTAATTGAGGTCATTCTGTTGATGTAACGTATGGCTACTAGGTGGATTAAGATATTTATTAATTTGCTTTTGATGAAAGGAACAATCATGATGGCAGATTAGAATATTATGGCAAAACATGTCCTTGCTCCAGTGAATGGCCTTCTTCAAATTGCTTTTCAAATTTATTATTGTTCAAATACAGTAGTTCTCCTATTCTGAAAGTCTGACGTGAAGCAGGCTAAAATATAGGAAATGATTTCTTAACTACTTTCATTCACAGGTATATAAGTAACAAGATGGTAGCAAATGTAGAGGGAATCATATTTTGTCCCTTAGGATCTTTCATGATTCATGCTTTTCTAAAAGTTTAGATTTTAAGATTTAACTTTTTTTCCTGTCTTATTTCACCAACAACCTTAACTCAAGAGGGAAGAAAATCATCCAAAATATGTAGCCCAATCAATCAAGTGGTTTACCTGTTTCCTTTATGCTTTGGAAATGTATATCTATATAAATATGTATATATTATAGGCTCATTTTTGTAGTTACCTTTACAAAATTGTTATAAGTGCATGCTAATTAGAATGAGGTACATAGTGTGAGTAGACAAACAAAAACTGAAAGAGAAAGGAAAAATTATTTAGGGAGATATAATGAGTGATTCTCCTTTTTGTTGTTCCTTCCACTTTGCTAGGGTATAATTGAAAAATAAATTTTGTAATTTATTGTAAATAATGTGAAGTTTTAAAAATATATGCATTGTGAAAGAATTAATGTGAGTCAAATTAATATATCCATCATCTCGCTTATTTTGTATGTATAAGGACAATTAAGATATATTCTCTTAGCACTTTTCAAGGATACAGTATGTTATTTTTAACTATAATCACTAATCACTCGTCTAACTGAAACTTTCTACCTTTTGACAAACATATTCCCGTCTATTATACTCACAGGTTTCTAGCCTGTAGACAGCACTATTCTACTCTGTTTCTATATGTTCACTTTTTAGTATTCCATATATGAGTGAAATCATGTAGTATTTGTCCTTCTGTACCTGGTTTATTTAGCCTACCATAACCACCATCCACCTGCCTGCCCAGTTCATTAGTGTTGTCAAAAATTACAGGATTCCTTCTCTATTTTCCTGTTATTACTTTTTAATTTAAAAAAATCTGCATATTTAGTATATACAAAGTGATTTCATATATATATATATGTATATATATAGAAATGGATTAGTTGAGATAATTAACAAATGTATTACCTCCATGTATCATTTTTTCATAATGAGAACACTTAAAATCTACTCTCGTCAATTTCAAGTATACAGCACATTATTATTAACTACAGTCACCATGTTATAATAAAAAAGCTTTCTTAAACTTACCCCTCCTATCTAATGAAGTTTTGTATTCCTTGACCAATATCTCCCAAACAACTTCCCACTACCCAAACTAGCCCCTGGTAACTACCACCATATTCTACTTTGAGTTCAACATTTTTAGGTTATCATGTAAGTGGAAATATGTGATATTTGTCTTTATGTGCCTGGTTTATTCAACATTATGTCTTCCAGATTCACCAATATGTTGTTGAAAAATGACAGTATTTCTTTTTTAAGGTTGGCTAGTATTCTGTTTTTCTTTATATACTTATTTTTTATGAACATGTAAGTTCACTCCTATTTTTGCTATTATGAATAATGCTGCAACAAACATACTTATTTCATTTCCTTTTGATTTATGCCCAGAATTGGGATTACTGGATCATAATGGCAGGTCTATTTTTAAATTTTCTTCTAAATATTTAAAAAATGTATTTATATAAAGGGAACAGATTGCATGTATTTCACGTATATAGTTTTAAGAACATAGTGGTATTTACCACCTTCCGTTTGCTCCTACCCTCCTTCCTTCCTCTGTCCTTTCCTGTTTTAATTTTTGCGACAACATACATTCACCTTACTTTATAATCACAAGCTTAATCCTTCACTAAATAAAAAATTCAGCAAGTAGAAAAATTACTATTCCTCAGGAGCATAGACAAGGGTTATAAGCAATAATCAAACTTCAAGATTCAATTTCACTCATATACATTACATTTTTTAGTACTTGTATCTTAGTTATCACAAATCAAGGAAGCACATTTGTCTTTTGGGGACTGGCTTATTTCACTAACATAATAGCCTCCAAACTTTGCCATGTTTTTCATGATGGCTATCCTAATTTACATTCCTGCCAGCAGCGTCTGAGGGTTTCCTCTTCTCCACATCCTCACCAACACTTACCTTTTCTCATTTTTTTAATATTAGCCAATCTAGCAGGTGTGCAGTGATATATCATTGTTTTAATTTGCATTTCCCTGATGATTAGTACTTTGAGTTCTTTTTCATTGTCCATTGATATGTCTTCTTTTGAGAAAGACCCATTTATTTTCCCTTTTGTAACATTTTACACATTGTTAAACGCTTTGCCATATTCACTTCAAATGTAGATACTATAAGCATACACATATATACTATTTTTTCTTGAAAATAGATAAAATATCACAGAGTATCTTGTCATTTCTATAGTATGATTTTGTGAAGCAATATCTATAATTGAATAATAAATGATATGAAATCCACATAATTTTTATACTTGCTATATAATGTCTACAAATAAGAGAAAATGGGTGATATTTATTTTTCTGTGTTTGGTTTATTTCACTTAGCATAACTATCTCCAGTTCTATCCATTTTGCTGCAAATGTGGTAATTTCTTTATTTTTATGACTGAGTAATATTCCATAATTAATTGGGTTATTTGTTTCTCATTGAATTTCTAGAATTTCTTGTGTATTTTGTATATTACCCCCTTGTTAAGTGGATGATTCCCCAAAACTGTTGTCTCATTCTCTAGGTTGATACTTCACCTTTTTTTCAAATATATATTAATATAAAATTTCATTTTTTATAACCAAATATTAACAGCTAACATATATAAGAGCATGTCCCAATTCCATACAATCTTTTAAATGTTTATATGTAACATCTTGTTTATTTCTATATTTGCAATATGAACAAGGTTGGTTACAAAGGGTCATAATCTAAAAGTAATTTGCAACGTATGTGATTCTTTATATAATTTACAATTATCATCTTAACAGTTGTTTTTTAAAATTTTATTAATATACAGAACAGATTTCATAAATTTCATAAGTATAATTTTAAAATAACCATATTTCTTTCTATCCCTCACTCACCACCTGTCCTTCCTTCCTTTTTTCCCATTATTTTTGCAAACACATAATTTTAGTCTAATCTATAATCATAGTCCTACAACATGATTAGCCATAATATTCAATAGGTAAAAAATAGAAAAGCTACTGTTCCATAGAATAGACAAAGGCTAAAAACAATAATTGAATCATAAGATATACGTTTTGTTCACATACATTTTTTAGTATTTTATATTTACCATTACATATTGAGAGAAAACACATTATGTTTGTCTTTTTTGGACTGGCTTATTTCACTAAGCATAATGGTTTCCAGTTGCATCCATATGGTTGCAAAAACAAATTTCATTCTTTTTTATGGTTGAGTAGTATTCCATAGCGTATATATGAATTTTCTTTATCATCAGTTATTGGACATCTGGGTTGATTCCATATCTTAGCTGTTATGATTTGTGCTGCAATAAACATGGGAGTAGAAATAATTCTTTCATATGATTTCATTTTGTTTAAGCAAATTCAAGCAAATTCTGAGGAGTGGGATGACTGAGTCATATAGTTGATATATTTTCAGATTTCTAAAGAATTATTTCCATACTATCTTCCAAAATGGTTGAACTAATCTACATTGCCACCAATAGTATAGTAGGGTAACTTTCTCCCCCACATTCTCACTATTATTATTTTTTGATTTTTGGATGATAGCCATTCTAACTGGGGTGAGGTAAAACCTCACTGTGATTTTTATTTGTATTTCTGGATGGCTAGTGATTCTGAGAATTTTTTCATGTATCTGTTGGCTATTTGTATTTCATCCTCTGAAAAGTGAGTGTCCGTGCTCTTTAGCCATGTTTTAACTGGATTAGTTGTTCTATTGTTATTGCATTTCTTGGAGCTTTTTGTAGATCCTGGATATTAATCCTGTATCAATTGCGTAGTTTACATATATATTCTCCCATTCTGTTGGTTGCCTCTTCACTTTGTTGAATATTTTTGTTGTAGTCCAGAAGTTTCTCAGCCTGATATAATCTAATCTGTCTAGTTTTGCTTTTTATTGCCTGTGCTCTGGGGTCTTTTCCAAGAAGATGTTGCCTATGCTAATGTGTTCATGATAAAAACTTAAGCAAAATGGATATACACACAATCAAGACAATATATGACAAACCCTCAGCCAGCATCATATTGAATGGGGGAAATTTGGAAGCATTTCCACTAAGGTCTGGAACCAGACAAAGGCGTCCTCTTTCACCATTGTATTTCAAAATAGTTCTGGAAGCTTTAGTCAGAGCCATTAGGCAAGAGAAAGACCTCAAAGATATACAAATTAGAAAGGAGGAAGTCAAATTATCTCTGTTTGCAGATAACATTATTTAAAAACTGCCCTAAACACACAAAAATTATTAACCTCTATATATTCAGACAATGCTGTGGCTGAAAAAGAACTTGTAAGATCAGTCCCATTCACAAGAGCTACAAAATAATTTAAGGGCCAGCGATGTAGTATAGCAGATAAAGCTGCCACCTGCAATGCCAGCATCATATATGGGTGCTGGTTCGAGTCTTTGTTGTTCCACTTCTGATATATCTCCTTGCTAATGTGCCTGGGAAAGTAGCAGAGAAAGGCCCAAGTCTTTGGCCTCCTGCCAACCATGTTGGAGACATGGAAGAAACTCCTGGTTCCTGGATTTGGTCTGTCCCAGCTCCAGCCATCACAGCCATTTGGGGAGTAAACCAGTGGATGGAGGATCTCTCTCTCTCTCTTTCTCTCTGTCAACTCTGCCTTTCAAATAAATATGACTTTAAAAATAATTTAAATATCTTGGAATACATTTAACCAAGGAAGTGAAAGATCTCTACAATGAAAATTATGCAACACTAAAGAAAGAAACAGAAGACAGAAAAAAAAAAAAAATGGATGAATTCTCCATGTTCTTGTATTAGACGAATTAATATCATCAACATGTCCAGACTACCTATCCAAAGCAATTTACAGATTCATTGGTATCCCAAGCAAAATAACAAAGACACTCTTCTGAGATCTAGAAAAAATAATGCTGACATTCATATGGAAGCACAAGAGGCCCTGAATAGCTAAAGCAATCTTAAACAACAAAAACAAAGCTGGAGGCATCATATCAGATTTTAAAGCATACTACCGGGAAGTTATAATCAAGACAGCCTGGTATTGGCACAAAAATAGACATGTAGACCAAAGGAATAGGAAAGAAACCCTAGAAATTAATCTACACAACTACAACCAACTAATCGTTGACAAACAAGCTAAAATCAATCCCCAGAAAAAGGACAGTCTCTTCAAGAAATAGTTCTGGGAAAATTAGACCTATGAATGTGGAAGTATTAAGCAAGACCCCTATCTTACACCTTATACAAAAAACAACACACAATGAATCAAAGATCTAAATCTATGATATGATACCATCAATTTACTAGAGGGAAACTCTGCAAGACATAGGCTAGCTGATTCTTTCTTCTTCTTTTTTTTTTTTTGACAGGCAGAGTGGACAGTGAGAGAGAGAGAGAGACAGAGTGAAAGGTCTTCCTTTTCCATTGGTTCACTCCACAATGGCCACTTTGGCCAGTGCACCACGCTGATCCGAAGCCAGGAGCCAGGTGCTTCTCTTGGTCTCCCATGCGGGTACAGGGCCCAAGCACTTGGGCTATCCTCCACTGCGCTCCCGGGCCACAGCAGAGAGCTGGCCTGGAAGAGGAACAACCGGGACAGAATCCGGCGCCTGACTGGAACTAGAACCTGGGGTGCTGGCACTGCAGGCTGAGGATTAGCCTAGTGAGCCACGGTGCCGGCCAAGCTAGCTGATTCTTAAACTATCATGCTGTATTTTACATTTTTATATTATTGACAATGAGGTTGTTTTATATTCTAATAAGTACCTATTGTGTCATGGTCTGTATATAATTTGTTACATGGTTACTATGCATGGAACAGATAATATTTCATAGATTTAATAATGAAAAACTGGCATAATTCATAGTAGCAATAATAAGGTATGGCATTTAGAGTACATATTCCATATTAGCAGCAATGCAATTATGTAAGTACCATTATTATCTGTAACTGAAAAAGAACCTGAAAGAAAATTCAAGTAACTTGCCCAAGGTCATATAGCTGGCAGTAGTGCAACTTGTCCAAGGTCCGATAGCTAGTACACTGTGCAGGCAGGGAACAATAATTTTATCACTGTCCTGTACATATTTCACCAGTGCCCATGGGCTCAGGCTCCATAACCCAGCACCCATAGGCACCAGGTCTACCCCAGTACCAAACCAGCTCTTGTAGACTGAGACTCATGTACACCCCTGAGGATTGTGCCAGTCCCTCACTGCACCTGCAACCTCATGTTCCAGGCAAACCTCCAATGCTAGTCTCATCCATTTACAGACCCAGCCCCCAAGACAGCCTAATGAAGACTCTAGAAATTAGCTTGTCCTCAAATCATGCAAAAGAGCCAGCCCCAAACTGGAAAGACTGACTGATAAAGGGCTTTATCAGACAAATCCAGTCATTAAAGACTGGAAGAAGCCTCTACTTTTTCAAATATACCAAGAAACATGAAAAATCAAGGATATATAATATGACAAAGAGAACGTAATAATCTGCCAGCAGCTGACCACAAAGAAATGGATATTTACAAATTGTTGAAAAGAATTCAAAATAAATGTTTCCAGGGCACTCAGTGAGAGACAAGAAAATACAGAGAAATGATTCCTTGAAATCAAGAAAACAATCAACAAACAAAAATGAAAAACTTAACAGTAAAATTGGAATTAAATATCTGTATATAAATATATGAATATTTCAAATAGAGATTCTGAAGCAGTAAAATACAAAGAATTATGTGGAAAATGCAATAGGGAGTTTCAGTAGCAAAACTGATCAAGCAGAAGAAGGGCTCTATAAATCTAAAGACAGATATTTTGAAACATATAGTCAGATAAGGGAAAAAATGAAAATAAAACTTACATGATTTATAGAAAAGCATCAGAACAGCAAACATTCAAGTTATAGGAGATGAAGAAGAGAAAAGCAACAGAGGTAGTAATCTTACTTAAGAAATAATAGTGGAAAAATTTCCCATTTTCCAAAATTCTCCAGTCAGATTCAGTCAAAATAAGACTATGTCAAGCTGTATTATAATCAAATCACCAAAAATCAAGGAAAAAGTTATCCTGAAAGAGGCAGAAGAAAAGAAACAGGGGCCAGTGCCGTGGCGCACTAGGTTAATCTCCCGCCTGTGGCGCCAGCATCCCATATGGGCACCGATTCTAGTCCTGGTTGCTCCTCTTCCAGTCCAGCTCTCTGCTGTGGCCCAGGAAGGCGGTGGATGATGACCCAAATGCTTGGGCCCTGCACCTGCATGGGAGACCAGGGGGAAGCACCTGGCTCCTGGCTTCAGATCGGCATAACTCTGGCCCTAGTGGCCATTTGGAGAGTGAACCAATGGAAGGAAGACCTTTCTGTCTCTCCCTCCCACTGTCTGTAACTCTAACTCAAATAAAATAAATAAAATCTTTTAAAAATAAAAAAGGATAAAAAAGAAAGAGGCAGGAGAAAAGAAACAAATAATATAAGGCTATTTCAATGAGACTAACAAAGGTTTTCCCAGGAGAGACCTCATAGGTCAGCTAGAAGTGGGAATAACCTATTCAAAGTGCTGAAAGGAGAAGCACATTCCACAAAAAATACTCTACCCAGCAAAGGTTTTTTTTTTTTTTTCCTTCTGAACAAAGGAGGTGTTTGGAGAATGTTGATCGTTAAATTGGAAGAATAAAATCAGGAGATCTATTGTACAACGTGGTCATGAGTTAATAATAATGTAAGGTATACTTGAAAATTGCTGAGTATAACCTTTTCTTATCATAAGAATATAACTAGTGAGGTGGCACATATGTTAATTAGTTCAATTTAGCAATTCCACAGCTTGCTAGCATTATACAGCATAGTGGTGTGTCTAAACTTCACTATAGTCTATCTTATGAGCAGATGAGTCTATCTTATGAGCAGATGGAAGGAATTACAAGTCTCCAATCATCAAGTAGTATCAGAGGAGGAAATGTTGATTACCCTGATTTGACCAGTATATGGTGTGCATATGCTTTAACATGTCATACTGTAGCTTATAAATATGAACAAGTATTAATAAGAAACAAAAAATGCACACATATGAAAATACTACACACTTCTATCAGTAAATATACATATTTTTAATTTTTCAATTAAAACATTTAAAGGTTGAATTGTCAAAGCCGATGCACACAAATCATATCTTCCCTGCTACAAAATTTACTAATTAGAAAATAATATAAGCACAAAGCAGCCACAAACTTCAAAAGTTTCTACAAAGTCCTGAATCCACTGAAAAAGACTCCTTGAAGTTCCTTTTCTCATCCCCAAATGTGTTCTGGGTCTGAGTGAGGACTGACTTCAAATGGTACAGCTTGGCACGCTTACAGTTTCTTAGTTTGTATATTCAATTAGGCTGGTAGTCAGTGTCTATATCCAACTGCATCTCATAAATTGTAAATTATAATATCAATTAAACTGTCCAGATAAATCAGGTATATTCTTCAAAAATATACTTTGCCAAGAACTTAGCTTGCAAGAAGATTTCATCAGAGTAGTTGTGGGGATATTGGATCAAGGAAAGAATACATTGGGTTTCCTGGAAGAGGCACTACTGTAAAGTCCTTCTCTTGATGAGGTGGATGTCATCCAACATCCACTAAAACAGCTGGCCTGGGTCAGGATGCACACAGCATTTGAACAGAGGTGAGGCTTTATCCATGTCTCTTCTGTGCATCTTGATTCATGTGACCACCTTTGGATTTAACTTCAGTTCCTTTACATAAAGTTTCAGACTGTGTGTGTGCCTAGACAAAATATTTACATTGACCAAGAACTTCTTAAAAAGCAAAGATCAGGCCGGCGCCGTGGCTCAACAGGCTATTCCTCCGCCTTGCGGCGCCGGCACACTGGGTTCTAGTCCCGGTCGGGGCGCCGGATTCTGTCCCGGTTGCCCCTCTTCCAGGCCAGCCCTCTGCTGTGGCCCGGGAGTGCAGTGGAGGATGGCCCAGGTGCTTGGGCCCTGCACCCCATGGAAGACCAGGAAAAGCACCTGGCTCCTGGCTCCTGCCATCGGACAAGCGCGGTGCGCCGGCCGCAGCGCGCCAGCCGCGGCGGCCATTGGAGGGTGAACCAATGGCAAAGGAAGACCTTTCTCCCTGTCTCTCTCTCTCACTGTCCACTCTGCCTGTCAAAAAAAAAAAAAAAAAAAAGCAAAGATCAGAGCAGTCGTCATGAAAGGGTTTTTTAATTGCTCTTGTTGTTAGTTAAAATGACCAACTTTCTTACAGAGACAACCATAGATTAGGTACATTTTTAACTATAAAAGAAAAATAGAAACACTGTTTTATTATAGTTTTTGTGACTTGAAGCACTACCTTTACCTGATACAAATCTTTACTTTGGCAACATTCCAAGAACTGTGTATGGAACTTTTACTTAATATTCTATTAAAGGGATATTAATTATTTTACAAGGTAGCCCACTTCCACTTGGGCCAACTATATACTACATATTAAACAAAAATCATTTTTTTTTCTTTCTGGCCCTTGGTTTGTTTATTGTTTTGTTTTGAGGCACAGAAAGACTGAGAGGGAGGGAAGGTGGGGGAAAAGGGGGAGAGAGAGAGAGAGAGAAACACATTCCTATCAGTTGGTTCGCTCCCCAAATGTCCACAGTGAACAAGATTAGGCCATATTGAAGCCAGATTACAGAAACTCAATATAAATCTCCCACGTTGGTGGCAAAGACTCAGTTGCTTAAACCATTCCTGCTGCTCTCAAGATTTGCATTAACAGGAAGCTGAATTCATGAGCCAGAACAAGGAATCGAACTCAGGTACTCCAGTGTGGAATACAGGAGTCTTAACCATTATGCTAAACACTCTTTCCCACCCCACCCCACTTTTTTCTTAGTTTGCCTTCCAGAGTTACATGATGTTAAGTTATTTTAATGCCATGGGTCAATACTTTATTTAAAGGTGTATGACGGGCTGGTGCCGCAGCTCACTAGGCTAATCTTCTGCCTGAGGTGCCGGCACCCCGGGTTCTAGTACCAGTCGGGGTGCCGGATTCTGTCCCGGTTGCTCCTCTTCCAATCCAGCTCTCTGCTGTGGCCCGGGAAGGCAGTGGAGGATGGCCCAAGTGTTTGGGTCCCTGCACCTGCATGGGAGACCAGGAGGAAGCACCTGGCTCCTGGCTTCTGATCGGTGCAGCGTGCCGGCTGTAGCGGCCATTTAGAGGGTGAACCAACGGAAAAGGAAGACCTTTCTCTCTGTCTGTCTCTGTCTAACTCTGCCTGTCAAAAAAAAAAAAAAAAAGCCATGTAACATGGCAAAAAGAACAGTGACCTGGGAATCAAGAGACTTAGATTAATGCTGCAACTCTACCATTAACCAGCTTTTCACCTTCATATACTTGGTATGTCTTTTTCCCTGATACTCTAATTGGAGAGTAATAGTAGTGAACTAAATGACTATTCAGCAGTTGGCATTTTTTTTCTGTAGCTTCAGTGCTGCCCAGCATTTTAGCAAAGTTGGTGGGGAGCCTTTTGATTCTGTACAAGACCTTGTGGCACAGGAAGCTGGTGCTCACCATTCTTTGTGTTTCAGGACATACTGGCAGACCATCTTTCTCATTTTCTTTGCAGCGAATGGGATTCTTGGACAGAATTTTGGCCAAGGAAATGTAGAAGAACAAAACTCAAGTATACAATCCAGATCTGGCCTCCAAGCCTCATATGCTGACAGTGTTCCCCCACCCCTCACTTTTCTCCTCACTTGCCCTGATGTTGTGGACTCAATAAATGAAGTCAGAGTCCTAGAAGAGGAAGAACTGACAGGGAAAACCCATCAGTGCAGGTTTCTAAATATATATGGGAGCAGAAGTCTTGTCTGACCTGCACTGGACTGTGTGATATAAGAGAAAACGAAATCTGTTTCATTAAGTCCCTGCAATGTGGGGGCTGTTGTTACAGCTGTTGAGCCTTTACTCAAATACAGTGTAGAAGAACAGAAAGTTGTTTCCCTTGCCCTGAAGATGGATACAGAGTTGAATAATTTATATACCACATTCGCATTTTCAGAAAGCTGCTCAATTATGATTAGGAAATTATCACAGCTCACATGGGCAAGGGTGTACTTTCTGTCTCATTTTAGGATTTGGGAAGATGAAAAAAGTAAGAATTTTGGGCAATGAAAAATAAGTTGCAACATTCTCAAAAGCAAATACTCCACCAGGAAATAGAATTCATTTGTTTGAAATTAAATGCTAGAATTCTCAATGTTTTATTTGTGTAATGCTCAAATTCATTAGAGTGGAATCAAGGATGGTGTTTTTAGCTTACTGTTTTTCTTTAATTTACTAAGATATCCTACTGATTAAGAATTCTTCCCACTTTAACCATTGTGCTACATTTTTAAATGAAGCATATGAAAATATAAATAACAAAAACACTTAAAATAGCAAACTACTTCTTGTTGTTAAAACAGAAATATAGATAAAGAGATTTCTGAAATTAGAGTTTTATTGAGCTGTTAATAGATGGTAGCAAAAATAAAAGACTGGCTCTGGGTCAAATTCCCCTAAGCTACCAGCATCATGGCAGGTAGCATTTAGAAAATGCCAACTAATCTTGAAAAATCAGCACCTTTTATAATGACACTTGAGAGAGAAGAAAGTATAAACTGTGTACGTTGAACCCACACTGGGTGTAGGTGAGAGCGGTGAGACAAGCTTTGGGTAGGAGGACAGTGCACAAAATGCTCGCTGCTCTTGGTTGGCTGCTTCAGTGTACGGGAGGCTGCCTTGATGCCTAATCCTCAGCGGGCAGGAGAGGAATGTGGAGCAGTTTCTTTTCATGTTTTCTTTGTTGGTTTAGCTCAAGGCTGTCAGTTTGATATCTGCGGCTCTTTATCTCTTACATCCTTCCATCCTCTTGTCTGCGACTTAATTTAGAACACCTCAGAATTCTTTTCTTATCATTGTGTTTTAAGTTTAGAATCTTTACACATTTTTATTTCAAAATAAAGTTGGAATGATACTTTTATATCTACTAGATGTATGTAATTTATTTTTTCAATAGAAACCAAGATTCACAACTAAATCCCTCATACTGATTGATCATAAGCACCGGTAAAGAATATCTGATGCCAATGAGTAAAGAAAAAAATACGGGACCAGCACTGTATGTAACAGGTAAAGCCACTGCCTGTAATGCCAGCATCCTATATGGGTGCTGGTTCATGTCTGTCTGCTATAGACTGGGAAAGCAGTAGAAGATGGCCCAAGTCATTGGGCCTCTGTACCTGCATGGGAGACCCGGAAGAAGCTCCTGGCTCCTGGCTTCAGATCCGCTCAGCTCTGGCCGTAGCAGCGGTTTGAGGAGTGAACCAGTGGATGGAAGACCTCTCTCTCTCTCTGCCTCTCCTTCTCTCTCCATGTAACTCTGACTTTCAAATAAATAAATAAATCTTAAAAAAGAAAAAATATTACTTAATCCAACTTTAATTACTTAATCCAATGTCTTCCTAGAAGAGTGGATTCTGATGATGGAGGACTCTTTATTTGCTCAGCGGCAATCTCTGGAGTGCAGCTTTGCTTGTTGGATCAGGCAACTTTTCCTGAATAAATAACAGGAAATGGAGGCCAGCACTGTGGCACAGAGGGTTAAGCCACCACCTGCAGTGCCAGCATCCCTTACGGGCACCAATCTGAGTCCCGGGCTGCTCCACTTCTGATCCAACTCCCTGCTAATGCGCCTGGGAAAGCAGCAGAAGATGGCCCCAAGAACTTTGGCCCTGGCACCCACGTGGAGACCACAAGAAGATCATGGCTCCTGGCTTTGGCCTGGCCCAGCCCCAGCCATTGCAGCCATCTGGGGAGTGAACCAGTGGGTGGAAGCTTTATTTCTCTGCTACTCCCTCTCCCTCTCTGTAACTCTGCCTTTCAAAATAAATAAATGAAATCTTTAACAGCAAAACAAAAATAAAAAAACCTAGGAAACTCTTCAGACATGAGAAAAGGCTGGCAACAAGGAAAATAAGAATGGGAAAAGCTAAATATTGAATGGAGAAAAGGAAAAGGTAGGAATCTCAACAGATATAAGCAGAGTTAGAAAAATCCCATGACATCTTGTGAGAGTTCTCTGCTTTGAATATATGATGGAAAACGGAAGCTTCAATAAAATCTATGTTGTTTACTGTTTCTTTTCCTATGAGATGTTCTAGGGGCTGATGCTATGGAGCTGCAGGTTAAGCCACTGTCTGCAGTGCCTGCATCCCATATGGCTGCCAGTTAGAGTACTGGCTGCTCCACTTCTGATCAAACTGCCTGCTAATGTGCCTGGTAAAGCAGTGGAATATTGGCTGGGTCCTTGGGCCCCTGCACCCATGTGGGAGACCCTGAAGAAGCTCCTGGCTTCTACCTGGCCTAGCCATGGCCTTGCAGCCATTTGGGAAGTGAAAAATCAATTTTAAAAGTTGTCACCCCATTGGCCGGTGCCGCTGCTCACTATGCTAATCCTCCGCCTTGCAGCGCCGGCACACCGGGTTCTAGTCCCGGTCGGGGAGCTGGATTCTGTCCCGGTTGCCCCTCTTCCAGGCCAGCTCTCTGCAGTGGCCAGGGAGTGCAGTGGAGGATGGCCCAAGTGCTTGGGCCCTGCACCCTATGGGAGACCAGGAGAAGCACCTGGCTCCTGCCATCGGATGAGTGCGGTGCGCCGGCCGCAGCGCACTGGCCGCGGCGGCCATTGGTGGATGAACCAACGGCAAAGGAAGACCTTTCTCTCTCTCTCTCTCTCTCTCACTGTCCACTCTGCCTGTCAAAAAAAAAAAAAGTTGTCACCCAACATCCACTTCTGTATCCAACAATCATACATCCCGCAGGACTTTCCTCTCAGGATTCTGATCTCTGTCTGCTCCATATAACACCAAGGATAAGGAAGGTTGGCAGAGCAAATAACTACTTATTTCCTGGAGCTTGTAGCTTTACCCAGTACTCTTGCTGAGCCTTTGACCCTTTTGACAGATTGTGATCTTACTCAGCCCTCTTCATCCACATAGACTCTTCTTATTCATTATTTATTGCACCAACTTATAAAGAACTCTAAGAAAGAAATAAACTAACCTCACCATCTACACACTAGCTATTAACATTTTTTCTCATCCTGTTCACTGCTTATACTGATAAATCAACATTTTATATAGTTGGGACTACAGCATATACACAAATAAAACACAAATCTTTTCATGTGAAAGTCGCTATGAAGTCTTTGCAATCACAATATTCAATATTGCAGGCTTCCAGCAGATGCATATAAACTTCAGGTTCCCTTTTCTTCCTTGTTAAAATAAAGAATACAGTTTTTTTCCTGAGCAACTGGCTAGAAAAGTTCCCCTGGGTTTGCTGTACAAAGCCATTCTTTGGCTGCCCTCTTCTTCCTAGTTTGGAACCTGACTTGTCTGAATGTGATTCTTCTACACAGAATCTTTCTTGTCTGGGTGTCTCTACATCTCCATCCTCAGTAGTCCCTTCCTCATAAGGGCTTTTAACAAAATGCATGGGGAAAATGGAACTAAAGAATAAGCTTAGTTTGCTTCTCCCCTCAAAAAAATTAAAAACCATGCATAGCTTTTTCTTTTCTTTTCTTTTTTTTTTTTTTTGACAGGCAGAGTGGACAGTGAGAGAGAGAGACAGAGAGAAAGGTCTTCCTTTGCCATTGGTTCACCCTCCAATGGCTGCCGCGGACAGCGCGCTGCGGCCGGCGCACAGCGCTCATCCAATGGCAGGAGCCAGGTACTAGGTGCTTTTTCCTGGTCTCCCATGGGGTGCAGGGCCCAAGCACTTGGGCCATCCTCCTCTGCACTCCCGGGCCACAACAGAGGGCTGGCCTGGAAGAGGGGCAACCGGGACAGAATCCGGCGCCCTGACTGGGACTAGAACCCGGTGTGCCGGCGCCGCAAGGCGGAGGATTAGCCTGTTGAGCCACGGTGCCGGCCAGCTTTTTCATAATACACATTTTTCACGAACTTTTTGAAGCCCCCTGCATGTTTTCTGGTGTCTTTCAAAAACTCAGTCTTTTTTTCCTTTTTAAAAAAGACATTTGTTTATTTTAAAGGCAGAGTTACAAAGTGAGAGGAAGAGACACAGAGACAGATCATCCATCTGCGAATTCACTCCCCAAGTGGCCACAAAGGCTTGGAAGCCAGCAGCCTGGAACTCTATCTGGATCTCCCATGTGGGTGTAGGGGCCCTAGTACTGGTCCGTCTTCTGCTTTCCCAGGCACATAAGCAGAGAGTTGAGTTAGGAGTGAAGCAGCTGGGACTGGAATTGGCACTCCAATGGAATGCCAGTGTTGAAGGCAGCTTCTTAACTCATTTTGGCACAGTGCCACATTCTGGTTTTGGCTTCAAGTTTCTAGCTTTAAAAGAAAAAAAGTAAAATTGCTTAAAATTTCAGTCTAAATTACTGGGCATTGTTGTTAGCTAGATGTTCATAATTAACATGAATTCTGGGAATGTAAATATAAGTAAATTTTTAGGATGGGGAAGATTTATATTTGCTAAGCATATCAATGAAAGTATTGTACTAAGCATAGAAAACAAAATAACATTTGTTGTAATAAAACCTTACGAAACTGGCATTGTTCATTTTCCTTCTGTTCTATCTTAGGGATGAAACCTTGGTGCCATAGCTTTAATATGTCCCAGGATACATTACTAGAAAAGGACAGAACCATAGAAATTTGAACACAATCCTGCTTTAAATTTTCCTGCATTGCTCAACTATCACCACAAGTTTCAGATAAATGAGTATCTCATCTGTTTATCTCTTACAATATTGAACAGATATTGATGAATGATGGGAGGAAATAATGATCCTCTTGTCCATATGCAACTTCTAGCAGCCATGGAGGCCTTTCAGGAGAATACTGTTATGAATTCACCTCAGAAAGATGTTTGTCATGTAATCTTTCTTGATGTGCTAACCCCTGAAAACCTTACTAATTGTTGAAACAGAGATGAGCCTCTGAGAAGTACATTAAAATATATTTATTTTCTGCCTTTGTATGAAGATTTCCACTGTAAGGTTAAAAAGTAAGTACTTGATAAGATTTGACATTCAGACTATGTTTAATGTTTTTAATTATTTAAATTCCATTCGCTATTCAAGGAAAGTGTGATTTTGGCAAGCTGCTCCGTGTCAGGTGCAACACTGACTCTTACTTATGTTGCTCTGAGAGGTTAAGTTCTCTCCAGTGTTTGGATGGCTTCACAGCTGTTCCTCAATGCCTGGCAAGAAGGAGTCTGAGCTGGGGTCAAATCCTCCAGGGAAGAAACAGAATGAAAATCAGTTAGGAGGTCGATAAGGTGAGCGCTGGAGTTTCTAAAATAGATGTTTGTGTGCATGGGGTGCCTTCTCTCCTCAAGGATACAGGAAGTCTGTCAGCTGCAGAAAATAAGTAAATATTGAGAAAGAAAACATCCAAGTTGTGATTGCTGACATCTCACTGGCAAGAGGCCAGTTGATGAAATTAGAACACAAGGTAGGAGAAGGACTGAGTGCAGAGTGACACAGGGAAAGTGAGAAAACAGAAGAAGCAAATAAGGTGAGCACCAAAGATATAGTAACTGATAATTCAGTTCAACAGATTATAGTGCTGGGAGTAACAGCAAAGGCTGAAACAATAGAGCAAATCACCTACTTATTTAATTACATAATAATTTAATATTTTTGCAAATATTCCTCCATAGCATATTCAAAATTTTACTGCAAAGTCAAATGAGGAAAAAGATTTAAAACAAATATTTTTATATAGTATGTATGAACTTGTAAATGAAGGCTTTTGTTATACAATAAAGAAGGGACAAAGAGAATCCTGGAGAAAGGATAATTCAACAGTTTACTAAAGGAGACGTAGCAATAGCCAATAAATATACAGGGAGATGACTTCCTTCACTCTCAAGATTGATGTCTGTTGGTTTTGGTGATTATTTCCTTTTGGAGAAATTTAATACTTGAAATTCTGGTCTATTTACCCACAAAACCCACACTTACTAGCTTATTGGATCAAATACAGATATTCATCGTCTCACTAAATGCTAGTTATATAATTTTATTCTGATTTTAAAAGAAAAACTTGTGCCCTTTAGGGGAGAAATGAAAATTTAAAAGTATAAACAGAAAACAGAAAAAGCATTAACATTTGGTATAGTTCCTTCTAGCAACTTTTTGTGCAACATATGCTTTTTACTTGAAATTGATATTAAACTGCATATCTTATAATTTGTTTTGTTTTTTCTAACTTTGCATTTTATTTGGGAGGTAGAAAGACAAGAGACAGAGAGAAATCTTGCATTTACCATTTCTTGTGCTAAATGCCTCCATCAGCCAGGGTTAGTGAGGCTTCCTGGTAGAGACCAGGTGCCTAGAACCCAAACCAAGCCTCCCAGACCCAGGTATTTGAGCTATCATCTACTCCCTCACAGGGTGCAGGTTAGCAGGAAACTGAATTGGAAGTCAAGTAGCTGGGACTCGCACCAGGTACTCCAACATGGAGTGCACATGTCCCAAGCTGCAACTTAATTACAGCACCACACACCCACTCCTCCCTAGCTGTATGACTTAAGCAATTTCTCATGTTAATAAATGCTATTCAAAAACAGGTATAAGAAATAAAGATGCAAAATATTTAATCATTTAATGATTTTAATTCTGTATCCTTAAGCATTATCACTTTTAATTTAGATTATACTATACATATTTCTAAAACTGAATCCAAGTACTTTTATTTATTTCATCTCTTCAGCCTTAGTTTTGTCATCTGTCAAATGGTGATAATAATAGTACCAAGCTCAAATGTCAGTAAATAAGATAACGCACTAGTTGTTGTGCCTGGCATCTAGAAAGTTCTCAAACATTTTTAGCAACTATTATTTATCATAATGACTTTCTCATGTGGATGTAATTAAAGTGATTTGGCATGCTGAATATTTGGTCCTCAATTCTCAATTCCCTGGTTACAGTTTTTAGTTAATTTTAATGCAGTGTTTTGAAAATGTGTCAGTTCTATGATAATAAATCCTGTGATAGCATTTAGCACAAGTGCAAACAAAGGCTTCAGCCTCCCCTGTGGGTACATCACAATGCTCATGGCATCAACAGCAACATGTTTCTTGATTAGATCAATTAATTCAGGCACACAAGATATTTATTTTGCATTTTTCAATTTTTATGCTCCCTGGTGACTTCCTTTTGTTTAATGCTTGCCATTACTCTTACACTTTATTTCATCTAGACCACTGAATGGTGTAATGAACTAACAATGACATGTATGAGAGTAATTTATCCAACACCAGCTCACCACTGAAATCATGATCCATCGGGGATGAAACAATGAGATATTAAAAGGAGAGAACATTATAGCTCTGCATAAGTTTTGAATGACTTCTTGTATACTTGGAAGAATTATGCAGTTAAGAATTAGAGATTCCTATTTTTTACTTGTTTGACATTATGGTTAGTGGTGAATTAAGCCTCTGATTATAGAGCGGATTGAAATTATGTCTGCAAAATTAAAGAAAGAAAAAAGGAAGTAAGGAGAAGAATTTGGGGGGGGGGAAGGTAAGTTTGGTTGTCATCTTAGAACTGTACCTATGAAATACATGGAATCTGTTCTCCTTAAACTAATAAAAATTTTTAAAAAGATTTATTTATTTATTTAAAGGCAGAGTTACAGAAAGGCAGAGGCAGAGAGAGAGAAGTCTCCCATCCACTGGTTCACTTCCCAGATGGCTGCAACAGCCAGAGCTGTGTGGATCTGCAGCCAGGAGCCAGGAGCTTCTTCTGGGTCTCCCACAAGGATGCAGGGGCCCAAGAATTTGGGCCATCTTCTACTGCTTTCCCAGGCCATAGCAGAAAGCTGGATGGGAAGTAGAGCAGCTGGGCCTTGAACCGGCATCCATATGGGATGCTGTCACTGCAGGCTGTGGCTTTATCTACTACGCCACAGTGCCTGGCCCTATATTAATAACAATGTAAAGCAGATTTAGAGATTAGAAATATTGAAACTTTTATGACTATTATTCACTGAAATTTAATTTTATGCATATCATTTGTTTTTATTATTCTCTTTCTCTCTCTCAGTCCTTATGTCATAAGGACAAAGAAGTATATCATACAACTCTAGAGCACAGAAGTACCTGAGCATCACCAGGGTCTAGAATCAGGAACTGGGGAGAAGAATTGATACTAAATATCAATAGGGGGCATCCACCAGGGATTGCATCCAGCATAGTCTCTTCCTCATCTCTGTGACACATAAGGAAATACGAGAGTGAGAAACCTCTGCCATTGTAATTTAGGGTCAGCTGGTGTCCAGACTCTTACTACTTAAATCTGGAGGATGGATTTTGAAAGCTCCACCAGCATGGAAGCACAGCCTCTTTGCTGCCGTCCAGTGAGCGCTGCTCTGCAAGTCTTCATCTGCCCTTGGAGGGTCGTCTTCTTTGGAAACTATTTCAGCTCTGTAGGTAGCGATTGTGCTGAATAGTTGGCATTCCTATAGTCTTCAGAGTGTTCCTTCCTGTGGCAGGCTAACTTACTATTCCAAACTCTATTATAGTTTATAATGTTTTATACCAAATATTTTCTGCCCAAATAACTGGGTGATTTCTGTCTCTTGATTGGACTTTGACAAACATTCCATTCCAAATTCTGGTTGAAACCACACTATTTCTTACCCTTTGAAAAGAATCCTTTAAAAATCAATGTCATGGGGGCTGGTGCCTTGGCTCACTAGGTTAATCCTCCGCCTGCAGCGCCAGCATCCCATCTGGGTGCTGGGTTCTGGTCCCAGTTGCTCCTCTTCCAGTCCAGCTCTCTGCTGTGGCCCGGGGAAGGCAGTGGAGGATGGCCCAGGTGCTTCAGCCTTGCACCCGCATGGGAGGCCAGGAGGAAGCCCCTGGCTCCTGGCTTCGGATTGGCATAGCTCTGGCCCTAGTGGCCATTTGGGGAATGAACCAACAGAAGGAAGACCTTTCTCTGTCTGTCTCACTGTCTGTAACTCTGTCAAATAAATTTAAAAAAATCAATGTCATTTTGTTCCTATTATTAATTGTGATAAATATTATGAGCAGCTTCCTATTATTGATTTATTTTTTGATTATATCAGTTTTTCTTTGGCATTACTGATGTTTTGAATTGCATAGTTCTTTGTTATTAGGGGTTTTCCTGTGCATTGTTTCATGGTTAGCAGCTACAAAACCACTCTTCATTGAGAACCATGGAATTAGTCTCCTTTTAAAAAAAATGTACTTTGGCCCATTTGGAATATACTTTGAATTTTGGAATGAGAGCAGAACTTGTTTCATTTTCCTTCTGCATATATATAAGCTATTGTTCCAGCACAGAATAGGGGACAATGATTCCTTTCCTGATTTAAAGTGCTGCCTTCCTCTTTTACTTCTTATACATATTAGTTTATGCTTTAGAATTATTTTCCTATTTCATTAGTCTTTCATTCAATTCTACAATGTTGTAATTGTTTTAGCTCTGTAGGATATTTTTAAAAATCTGAGAGGTTTGCATCCCTGTAATAACTCTTCTTTTTAAAATTTGCATACTTATGCTTGTCCATTTATGCTTCCAAATGAACAGTTAAATAGTTCTGTGAAGCTCTTTAAATGTTTTCTATAGATTTTGAGAAAACTGTATTAAACCTATTAATCACAATAAAAAGAATTGACTTTGTCTTCAAAAAGGCACTGTTCTCCTACAGGAACACATTAGCAAAAAAGTCATTTATTCAAATCTCCATCTATGCAAGTCAGTGAAGCTTTGTTGCTTTCTTCATGAAACCCTGAATATTTCTTGTTACATTTATTTCTAGGTATTCTCTAATGAGACTGGGAACAAGCTTATTTATTGCATTATATTTTCTAACTGTTCATTGCTAGTTTAAAGGAAAGTTATAGATTTCTACATATTTATTGTATTTTTGACAACTTTATTAAATTCTTATAAATCATATTTTAAGTTAATATTCTTGAGTCATCAAACCTATTTCGATGTAAGAATTTTAGAAAAATAGATTCTATGAAGTTATTATCTCCTTATAGAAAGTAAGACCTTTATAGTTTTCTGAGAGTTTAATTTTCTCATCTCATTGAAATCTTTTCAGAGAAAAGTATTGAAAGGTATATATTAGAAGGAGATAAGATAATAGACCTCCCTAGACATGAAATAAAATGTAGAATACATTCCTCTCTTTTCTGCTCTCTTGGTACATCATGGCCAGTCTAATGGTACATTTGTGCACAAACTTGAAAGCTTTGCCAATTCAGTTTAGTTTAGCTAACATTGGCAAACATCTTTTATGCAACAGATCCAATCATAGGTCTGGGAAGAAAAGAAATATACCATTCTCAGACCTTATTCCGAAGGAACTTGTTTCTCAAGAGTAGAGAGGACAAATGGATACTTTCAAAATCATACAGTGCTTGCTATGAAAGTGAAATGCCCAACATGTGGTTGCAATCAGAGCTCAAATGAGGGAAAGTTAAGCCAGCTTACGGGGAAGAACAGATGGAGATAAGCGGAAGGTTTTCCAAGTAAATTGCATCTAAAGTGGATAAGAAATATTTAGCCAGGCTGTGAAAGGGATAAGATGAGGTGGAGAATTGGTGAGACTGAAGAAGCATGAGAAAATTCATTTATTTATGTGATTGGTGAAGTAGAGACTCTACATCTTCCAGAAATGCTGAAGTTCTAGACAAGGAGAATAATGGACATGAGGCTTAAAGAGGAAGGTGGAGACCCAGTTTTTAAAGGCTTTTATATCAGGCTGAAACACTCAGACTTAATTTTGTGGCTGATACGGATTTATGTGTGAGTTGAGTGGTGAGGTCAGATTTGTTTTATTTTTTTAGGTAGTGTGGTAGTGCTATGGAGCATGGATTCATGGATGTGAGGTTTACTAGATCAAAGAAAACCAGCGAAGAGGCTACTGCATCAAGGAGCAGGTTATTACAAATTGAAGTGGCGGTTTTCAGCAAGCCTCCTGTAGATAAACATTTTGGAAACAGGCAGTGTTTTTGACAAATGGGATGCTGTGATGAATTTGTGTTGTGTTAACATAGCTGAAATGCAAACATGTTTCTTAGAACTCCCTTCACTTCCTAGTTCCATATTACCATGGGCAATGTGAAACATTCTGAGTGAGATTTGGAAGGCAGATATTTCAAACAGTTCATGGAAAAGGAGTTAAAATGTCTGCTTTTGTGCAAAAGATTTTCAAAATCATGCAGTTTTTCCATAATATATATTTCCATGATTTTTTTGAAAAGCTGACTTTTTTTTTTTTTTTAAAAAGATTTACTTATTTATTTGAAAGGCAGAGTTACAGAGTCAGAAGCAGAGAGAGAGAGAGAGAGAGAAAGAAAGAGAGAGGAAGAGAGAGAGAGAGATAAAGAGAGAGAGGTCTTTCACATGCTGATTCACTTCCTGGATGGCCACAAAGGCCACAGCTGAGCTGAGCTGATCTGAAGCCAGGAGCCAGGAGCCCTTGGACCATTTTCTACTGCTTCCCCAGGCCCTAGCAGAGAGCTGGATTGGAAGTGGAGCAGCTGATCTTGGGTCTCTAACTGGTGCTCAATAGGATGCCGGCACTGCAGGTGGCAGCGTTATCCACAATGCCAAAGCCCTGGCCCTTATTTCCACGAAACTTATGAAAACCCCTCATACTCATGTATTTTAATTTTTACACAACATAAACTATCTTTTAATTCCATCCTTCTCAAACTTCCTAAAATACCTGTGTGCCTGTATGTGTGTGTGTGTGTGTGTGCTGGTGCAGAGAGTGTCAGTGAGACACTGGCACAACTGTAGTTCTTACAGTCTGTGATATATACTCATTCACCTTATTGGCGTGAGGAGCAGAGAAGACCATGATAGGACAGGCAGAGAATAAGGAGGCCAAATGAGGTCCATTTCAACCAGAAAAACAGAGAAGGAGGCAATGATTCTGATGGTGAAATTTTTTTAAAATGGCAATCGAAAAATGGAAAGAGGAAAGCTAGTGAGGCAGGTGGCAGAAAATTAAAAGCTGTTTTTATAAGTCAGCCTTGAGAGAGGCAAAGTAAGTTGGGGGTAGTGTATTTTGTACTTAGAATTTTCTCCGATATGTTGGTATATGTTCCCATGCAGTTATGTAGAGCGCAGCTGCAGCCATTCATTACCTTGTACAGACATTCCCGAGTATCTATGATGGGCCAGGATCAGGTTAGCCATAGGACAGAGCAATGACAGATAGTGTTCCTTTTGCCTGGGAGGGTGTAGTGCAGCATGGAATATAAAAGGAAAGTCGAATAACCATTGTGATAAGAATAAGAAATAAACGTAATATAGAAGAGTATAGAAGTTTAATACTCACAGGTACCTCACGTGGCTATGTCAGAGTGAGTAGTTTAGAAAGTTTACATAAACCATTATTGGTTGTATGTTCTCAAATTAACCAGTATCTCCAGCATTACAGTAAAACTATCTAATGGAAATCAAACAAGACAGAAAAAAAAAAAAACCCTGAGAAAACAAATATTGTAATTCTTAGAAAACTTTGCATGAAATATACATTCTGTAAGTGTACCTGCAACCTCAGATATACTCCTAACACGTGTATTTCATGTATCTGTAGGGTTGGTTACTGGTACACTGCTGTGGTACAGATAGATGTTAACAATAAAAAAATCAGCTTTATATATTATGACCAGCTTTCTGTGGCCATGATTTTTCCTAGAATTAAAAAAAATCCATTTCAATATATTTCACATTAATGATTGATTGTTCCTGCTAGGAGCACTGATCTGAATGCTGTCATTGCTGTACTATATTCCAACCTCTTAAGCACTAGTCAGTTAAATGGATTCTCAATTAGGCTTCCCTCTAGAATTAACCAACAAAGTCTAGTTAATTAGAAAATAACATCCATTTAGCTCAGAATTCAAACATATTTTTCAAGTTGCTTTTGGCTGCAACAAGGTCTACTGTAATTAGAAATCCTAGGAGAGACCACAACTCTTCAGTAACTGCATGCTTTTGTTCATGGCATATTATTGAACTTGGAATGTCTTTCTCCCTTTATATTGCCCTTCAAGATTGAGCTCAGAGACATATCCTCCCTAACACCTTGCTAGAGCCTCCTTCTAAGCTGCACTAAATGTTTCTGTTACTTTCTGATATCTTACCATGTCACTTAGAAACAGTCTACCACATGGTGTCACACCCAGTTTTTTCAGGGCTAGAAGCTTTTGTCTCCAAAAAAGCACAATTCTTGGTGTCTAATTTGTTCAGGACATATTATATGTACTCTGGTGTTCCATTTTGTTTAGATAATGCATAGCTAGTTGTTTTAAACTTCCTTCTAACTACATAAAAACTGAAGAAGGCATTTTATCATTCAAGTATTTATTCATCACATACCATGTGTCAACCACCATAAAAAGTATCAGGATCCAACAAGAAGTTAGTAGATGTGGTCCCTGCCTTCTCAGTATTGATACCAGGATGAAGCCAAGGAACAGATCCGGTGTATAGTGTGGGTATAATCATGGCCATAAGGGCTAGTTACTGTGGCTCTGTCTATCCTGAGATCTCTGACTCCAGCTGACTGAAGCTGGTAGATTATTAAAGGTCATTTACAATCAGATGACAATAAAAACTGGGCTGGGGTGGTGGTAAGAATGTGTTAGTCCCTTCACCTAGGAAATCTATAGGAAGAGAGTGAGTGCAAATTGAAAAGTTACGGATGTCATGAGTCTAAAATCCTCATTTTACACATTTTTGAACTGAGAACTTAAGAGGGAATATAACTTATCTGAGGTTACAAGATGAGTTAGTTTAGAAGCTGGAGTATATCCTAGTTATCTAATTATTTTTATTTTTTTACATCATACTTGCCAACCCGCTTTTGCAAGTATAACAGGGTTTTAAAGTTTTTTCTTTTAATATGAAAATGTGAACATTTTAAAACTTTCCAAAACATTAAATCAATAAATGCATATTGAGTATTAGCCAAGAGTCAAACAAATTGTGAGACTCTCTCTCGCTCTCTATGTATGTATATATATATGTATGTATGTATATATATATATATATACATACACACATATATAAATTCTTCCTGCCCAGATTGTAGCTTAGAGTCTCCTATTTTCATCTATAAGTCATATACCAACTATCATAGTAATATTTTAATTTCAGATTGCTTCCAAGAAGCTTTTTTTCTTTTTGTAGGTAGGAGGCTGATTTCAGACACGTTTTTATTACATTCAGGAGAAAAAAAATGGTAACTGCAAATAAAAGTAAGTCATTCAAAATGAATGATTTTTTCAGACCCCTATAATTCTTTAAAGGCAGGACTTGGACCCACTGCCCAACTTGGGTTTAATCCAACCAAAATGAGGGGGGGCGGCGCCGTGGCTCACTAGGTTAATCCTCCACCTGTGGTGCCAGCATCCCATATGGGCACCGGGTTCTAGTCCTAGTTGCTCCTATTCTCGTCTGGCTCTCTGCTGTGGCCCGGGAGTGCAGTGGAGGATGGCCCAAGTGCTTGGGCACCTGCACCTGCATGGGAGACCAGGAAGAAGCATCTGGCTCCTGGCTTCGGATCAGCGTAGCCGGCAATAGCCGACTATAGCGGCTATTTGGGGGGTGAACCAACAGAAGGAAGACCTTTCTACCTCTCTCTCTCTCTCTCTCTCTGTCTAACTCTGTCAAATTAAAAAAAAAATGCTGGAAGCAGAGCACACAGTGGTGCCCATCAAAAAGACGAGGGCCAGTGAGGACACGGCTCCTCCATAGCGCTTGCTGAGATCTCCCAAGTAATAGCCGTTAAGTGTAAAGGACCCACCGAACCATCCAGACCCAGCCAAAGCCAGAACTATACATGGTGACAAACACCTTCAACAACCAGAAAAAAAACAGAAATGGAAGGTACACTTCCAGCGTGTTCTGGTGAGCTGACTGCAGTTGAAGAGGTACCCATTTTTGGGGTCTGTGCTGTACATACGGGCTACTACACTTTGTACTTCTTGCAGGCCTCACTGACATTGATGGATGGCTAAGTAAAGCACTATTACAAAGCTGGCAGCACCCGTCAGAAGCACGGAACTGTATTCCTGCGAGGACAGCCATGTTGGCCTTGGATCACCTTTGCAAAGCTCAAGAATCATTTTTAAAAGTAAATACACAGGAGCCGGCGCTGTGGCATTTGGGTAAACCCACCACCTGCAGTGCAGGCATCCCATACGAGCACCTGGCTGCTCTACTCCCAATCCAGCTCTCTGCTATGGCCTGGGAGAGCAGTAGATGATGGCCCAAGTCCTTAGGCCCCCAAACCTGTGTGGGAGACCCTGCAGAAGCTCCTGGCTTTGGATAGGCCCAGCTCCAGTCTTGGGGCCATCTGGGGAGTGAACCAGTGGATGGAAGACCTCTCTCTCTCTCTGCCTCTGCTTTCTGTAACTCTGCCCTTCAAATAAACAAAAAAAAATCTTTTTTTTTTAAAAAAAAAGTATATACACAAAACTTACTGAATTAATGTTGCAAGTCTCCATCTTAAGGCAAAATGAATTGGCCATAGAACAAAAGAGCTAAAGACAGAGTATAATAAAAAGATACACTGTACAAAATGTTTGAGTTCAAATGATGAATATAGAAAAATAGTTGATAAAATGCAGAGATAAAACATTGGTTAGGAGAAGCAGAGATACATACTCTGAAACAAAAGCTCAATATGGAACCTGAAAATTCAGTTTCAAAGGGATAAACTTTCAATGAAGACTATTTTATGCTGGGTACCACACGAAGCACTTTCCTTATAATACCATGTTTAATGTGCACTATAGCACTATAAGACTAATATTTTTGTTGACTTTCTCTGCCATATAATTTAAATATTCAGAAATTGAAGGGGTCATGGAAATGCTATGACTTTTTCAGATTCCACAGCTAGCTGGAATCTGCCCAGAGTGATTGTCTCTAAGGCCCACCATTTCCAGTTTGAATTCTTACATTTGTCATCAGAAAGTTGATTGATTCCCATGTAATTTTATCTCTTATAGCTATTGAGAATCATAACTGATGAAACATAGTTACTTAGTGTTGCAAAATTATAACTCATTCTATGATGTTATTAAATATTTATTTGAAAGGTAGAGCGAGAGTGAGAGAAAGAATCTTTCATCCAGTGGTTCACTCTAAGATGGGTGCAATGGCCAGGGCTGGGCCAGGCCAAAGCCAAGAGCCAGGAGCTTCATCTTGGTCTCCAACATGGGTGCAAGGGCCCACACTCTTGGGACATCTTCTATTTTCCCAAGTGTGTTTCAATCTAATAGTTTCTATTGACTGAATTTTACCTATATTATTTTAGTCATGAGTAAGCCATCCTACTGAACAATGCATGTTATTTTTTCCCTGTTGGCCCTATTATTTTTTTAACTTTTATTTAATGAATATAAATTTCCAAAGTACAGCTAATGGATTACAATGGCTTCCCCCCCCATAACTTCCCTCCCACCCGCAACCCTCCCCTTTCCCATTCCCTCTCCCCTTCCATTCACATCAAGATTCATTTTCAATTCTCTTTATATACAGAAGATCAGTTTAGTACATATTACGTAAAGATTTCAACAGTTTGCCCTCACATAGAAACACAAAGTGAAAAATACTGTTTGAGTACTAATTATAGCATTAAATCACAATGTAAAGCACATTAAGGACAGAGATCCTACATGAGGAGTAAGTGCACAGTGACTCCTGTTGTTGACTTAACAAATTGACACTCTTGTTTATGGCATCAGTAATCATCCTAGGCTCTTGTCATGAGTTGGCCTTATTATTTTTATTAGATTGCATATATCTATATAAGACGCACAGGGTAAATCTGAGAGTAAAAGGAAGATGAATTGAAATTAACTATTTATGGAACATCATTAGAAGCTTGCTAAGTCTAAAAGGAAGAGTATACTTCTAATATCTAGAACAGCTACATATTTCATACATCAACAACCATCTCTCATAAATTGATTAGGTCTTAAAAGTAGTTGGAAAGTTAAATAATGAAGCTAAACAGAATTCCAAATGCCATTAGTAAGTACCAAATTAACACCAGATTCGATTTCTGCAAAATATTATAATTCATTTTAATACATTTAATTGCTGTCTTTTATCCATTATTAATCACTTCTAGTAAACCTGCCTTCACAAATGAGGCAGGCTGCACCTTAATTCTACCAAGCAGCAGCAAAAAGTCATAATCATTATTGTGTCAAGAAATTAAAGAATTATCTTGAGAATGGAGATCCAGATGTACTAAAATCAGGGCAAACTAAAGTCTTTCAAAATTTTATTTGAAAGGCAAGATGATGATGATGATGCTAATGATGATGATGATGGGGAGAGAGAGAGAGAGAGATCTCGCATTTTCTGGTTCACTTCCCAAATGCACATAACAGCTGGGACTGGGCCATGCCCAAGTAGGGAGCCAGGATCTCCAGCTGGATCTCCCAAGTCAGTGGCAGGGAACCAAGCGATTGAGCCTTTTAGGATGCACCCTTCCACTCAGGTGCACATTAGCAGGAAACTGGACCAGAAGTGGAGGCAGAGATGACCCCACCACCCCAGTACGGAACACAGACATCTCAAGCAGCAACTTAATTGGCTGTGCCATAATGTCTGCCTCGAGTGCTCTTTCGTTACTGAGTATACACAGCTCTTCACTTCTCCATCACCTTGGGGGATATCTGCAAAGTACATACATTATTTTGGGCAGAAACACAATATTATCTGTGAGCTGAGGCAGAGAAAGGGCTGATGTGAGGAATTGTTGGAAGTGATAAATCACCAGAGTCAGCTTTTTTTTGACAGGCAGAGTGGACAGTGAGAGAGAGAGGGACAGAGAGAAAGGTCTTCCTTCCATTGGTTCATCCCCCAAATGGCTGCTGCGGCTGGTGCGCTTCAGCCAGCGCGCCACACCGATCCAAAGCCAGGAGCCAGGTGCTTCTCCCGGTCTCCCGTGTGGGTGCAGGGCCCAAGCACTTGGGCCATCCTCCACTGCCCTCCCGGGCCACAGCAGAGAGCTGGACTGGAAGAGGAACGACTGGGACAGAATCCGGCACCCCAACCAGGACTAGAAGCCGGGGTGCCAGCGCCATAGGTGGAGGATTAGCCAAGTGAGTCACGGTGCCGGACCAGAGTCAGCTTTTAAAAAAATATTTTAATTAGTTTTTAACAGATTCAATGTGATTTGTAGATACAATTCCAAGAACATAATGATTTTCCCTTACTCCCTCCCTCCCTTCTGTCCCCTACTCTCTTTCCTACGTCCTTCCTATTTTTTTTTTTTTTTTGCTTTTGAGATAATATATTTTAAAATTACCTTACTGTTAAAAGGCTTACTACTTCACTGAAGAAGATGTTTGACAAGGGTAAAAAGACCCTAGTTTAGTGGGAATTTAGACAATACCAAAACCAATAATTTAATGGAACAATGACCATTTCACCCATTTATAGTAAGTTTTAAAGTAATCACAGATCATTGAAACTATTACAGTATAACATTCTTAACCATTGGTTTGACAAAGGTATACAACAAAGTTTTATAAAACTCTATTTGCAGCAATATTGATACACACAGACATTTCTTTTTTCTTTTTGTTTGGTTTTTAAATTTTAGCTTCCACATATAAGGGAGAATATGCAGTATTTGTCTTTCTGGGTCCTGCTTGTTTCATTCAAAATGATGTCCTCCAGTCGTATCCACTTTGCTGCAAATGGTAGAATTTCATTCTTCTTTATGGCTGAATAATATTCCATTGTTCAGATATCACATTTTTTATCCATTCATCTGATGATGGACACCTTGGTTGCTTCCAAATTTTTGCTACTGTGAACAGTGCTGTTATAAATGTGGTGATGCAGCTGTTTCTCAGTGTGTTCAAGCCTTTTGGGTATATACCCAGTAGCGGAACTGCTGGATCAGATGGCAGCCTATTTCTAGGATTTTTTTTTTTTTAAGAAATTTCCACAGTTTTCCACTGTGGCTACATCATTAACTTACATTCTAAATGTCTTAAGTGTTCCCCTTTCTCCACATCCTTGCCAGCATTTGTTACTCTCTTTGTTCTGTTTATCCAAAGGAAATTAAATTGGCAAACAAAAAAGCTGTCTGCACATTAATGTTTATTGGAGCTCAATTCACAATAGCTAAGACTTGGAACCAACCCAAATGCCCATCAACAGTAGACTGGATAAAGAAATTATGGGACATGTACTCTATAGAATACTATACGGCAGTCAAAAACAATGAAACCCGGTCATTTGCAACAAGATGGAGGAATCTGTTCTGGATTTTAGCCATTCTGATAGGAGTGAGATGATATCTTATTGTGGTTTTGATGTGCATTTCTCTGATTGCTAGTGACGTGGAGCATTTTTTCATATATTTGTTGACGATTTGTATTTCTTACTTTCACGACTATCTATCGAAGTCCTTTGCCCCTTTCTCAACTGGATTGGTTGTTTCTTGTTGAAGTTTTTAAGTTGCTGATATATTTGGGATATTAATCCTTTGTCAAATAGATGGTTTGCAGATTTTTCCCATTCTGTAGGATGTCTCTTCACCTTATTGATCATTTCTTCATTGTGCAAAATCTTCTGAGTTTGATACAGTCCCATTTATTTAGCTTTGCTTTCGTTGTCTGTTTTTTTGTGGGGGGTGTGGAGGGTCTTGTCCAAGCAGTTGTTCCCTATGCCACTATGTTGGAGTGTTTCCCCTATTTTTTTTTTTTTTTGACAGGCAGAATGGACAGTGAGAGAGAGACAGAGTGAAAGATCTTCCTTTTCCATTGGTTCACCTGCCAATGGCGGCAGCAGCTAGCGTGCTGTGGCCGGCGCACTGCGCTGATCTGAAGCCAGGAGCCAGGTGCCTCTCCTGGTCTTCCATGTGGGTGCAGGGTCCAAGGACCTGGGCCATCCTCCACTGTCTTCCCCGGGCCACAGCAGAGAGCTGGACTGGAAGAGGAGCCACCAGGACAGAACCAGTGCCCCAACCAGGACTAGAAACCGGGGTGCCGGCGCCGCAGGCAGAGGATTAGCCTATTGAGCTGCGGCGCCGGCCTTCATTATGTTTTCTTCCAGCAACTCCCTAGTCTCAGGTCTTAAATTTAGGTTTTTAATCCATATTGAGTTGCTTTTTGCCTATGGTGAGAGGTAGGGATCTAATTTCATTTGTCTACAAATATACATCCAGTTTTTCCAGCACTGTTTGTTGTATGGTCTGAACATTTTTGTCAAAAATCAGTTTGCTGTATGTTCATGGATTCATTTCTGGGTTTCTATTCCGTTCCATTGATCTATGTTTTGGTTTTTATCGCAGTACCAAACTGTTTTAATAACTGAGACTTTGTAGAATGCTTTGAAATCAGATATTGTGATAGCTCCAGCTTGGTTTTTCTTGCTCAGAGTTGGTTTGGCTATTCTGGATGTTTTGTGATTCTACATGAATTTTAAGATTGCTCTTTCTAATTCTGTAAAGAATGTCATTGGTATTTTGATAGGGATTGCATTGACTCTACAGATTAGTTTAGACATTTTACTGATATTGATTCTTCTGATCCATGAGCAAGGATTATCTTTCCATTTTTTCTGTCCTTGATGATTTCTTTCATCAATGCTTGATCATTTTCATTGTAGAGATCTTTAATGTCTTTGGTTAAATTTATTCCTTAATATTTGATTTTTTGTGGCTATTGTGAATGGAATTCCCTTCTTGATTTTTTTAAAAGATTTGTTTACTTATTTGAAAGTCAGAGTTACATAGAGAGAGAAGGAGGGACAGATGGAGGGAGGGGGAGGGGGAGGGAGAGGGAGAGAGACAGACAGACAGACAGACACCATCTGTTGGTTTACTCCCAAACTGGCCGCAACAACCAGAGCTGCGCCGATCTGAAGCCAGTAGCCAGAAGCTTCTTCTGGGTCTCCCATGTGGTGGGTGCAGGGGCCCAAGGACTTGGGCCATCTTCCACTGCCTTCCCAGGCCATAGCAGAGAGCTGAATTGTAAGTGGAGCGGCTGGGACTCGAACCACTGCCCATACGGGATGCCAGCATTGCAGGCAGTGGCTTTACCCACTATGCCACAGCACCAGCCCCTTGATTTCTCTTTCTGTGAGTTAATCATTAGCATACAAAAAAGTTACTGTTTTTATGCTGACTTTGTAATCTGCAACTTTACTGAATTGGTTTATCAAATCTAATGGCTTTTCAGTGGAGTGTTTTCCATGTACAACATCATGTCATCTGCAAACATGGATAATTTGATGTTTTTTTTTTAAAAATTGATTAATTGTCTATGCAATTTCCAGTTTAACACCAAGATTTTTTAATCATTTGCAATTATCTTTATATAAAGAAGATCGATTCAATATATACTATGAAAGGATTTCATCAGTTTGCACCCTCTCAGAAACACAAAGTGTAAAAATACTGTTTCAGTACTAGTAATAGCTAGTTTTTCTAGGTTTTCTCTTTCTAAACTGTACTACATACACAACTTCCAAGGAAGTCATAACAATATGAACATACTGCTGCCTCAGCACTGGTTTATGCAAAAACAGGAAAGAAAGAGTCTGATTCTTTCTTGCTAATTATATTGTTCCGTAACTAGTGTTTCTCTTATTATTCTACATAATAAGAATCTAGTAATTTAATTTCACAATCGAATCCAGCTGCTGGATTTTGGGGGATAATTTTCCCCCTGGAACTAGTATAGAGAAATCCATACAATTTTGCTCATGGGGTTTATCATTCAACAATGGACTATATTCATTCATGAGACAATTCTACAAAGCTAGTTTATGTATTTATTTTCTGAATCGTATTGACTGTAAGAACAGACACTTGTCTAACATCTCTTTAGGAGGCTATATTAAAGGTTGGTTGGCAGGGCGGGTGTTGTAGCATAATGGGTAAAGCTGCTGCCAGCAGTGCAGGCATTCCATGTGGGCACCAGTTTGAGTCCTGGCTGCTCCATTTCCAATCCATCTCTCTGCTATGGCTTGGGAACACAGTAGGAAATGGCCCACGTCTTTAAGCTCCAGCACCCACATAGGAGACCTGGAAGAAGCTCCTGGCTCCTGGCTTTGGATCATCCCAGCTCTGCTATTGTGGGCATGTAGGGAGTGAACCAGCAGAAAGAAAATCTTTGTTTCTTTCTGCCTCTTCCTCTCTGTAACTCTGCCTTTCATATAAATAAGTAAAGCTTTTATTAAAAAAGGTTGGTTGGCTTGTTGTTTTCTATTAAACTTTCCATTGCTCCTGATCTGTCTAACTTAATCAATGCAGGGGTAGAGAGATCTATTCTTTATGGATTCTATAGTTTCTGTAATGGAGTTGAGCTGACCCAATGTATGTTCCTCCAGAGAAAGCTCCCATCTATTGATTCATTCCCCAAATGGCAATGGTTGGCTGGGTCGGGCTGAAGCCAGGAGCCAGGAACTCAATTCAAGCCTTCCATACAGTTGATAGGGAACCAATTACTTGAGCCATCACCTGCAGCCTCTCAGGATGTGCAGGAGCAGCAAGCTGGAATCAGGAGAGGAGCTGGGACTCAAAGCCAGGCACTCCTATGTGGAATATGGTAGTCCCAAGTGGGATCTTAACTCTATGCCAAATGTTCATTTTGTGTATCTTTTAAAATGTTAATATCTAATAAGTATTATTTGATAAATCTCAATTTATTAGACTAACACTTGGACGAATTCTTAAATAATTACATTTAGACTGTCATCTCTCATTAATAGGTAAGAATCCTTTCCCAGTGCACTGGTAATTATCGTATGTGTCAATGTGGGGGAAAGAGGGAAATGCTTGAGCTGTGTTTCCAAATTTTTTTCAAAGCCAATTAATAAAATCTCAGAACTTAGGAAGAGGACTAATAATTCACTTACTATGGATTAAAAATAATACAGATGATATTGGACAAAAGAAATTATTCTTGTTCCTCCTACAGTGTATTAATATAAAACAAATAATGAGTGAAAGCAACTCTTTTACTTTAAAAATACTCATGATAGCATTTATATAAAAATCAACTACATTGGTAATTGTCATTTTACAATCTGTGTTTTGCTCTTAAATAATTGTTTTGCCTTCCTTTCATGTTTAATCAGTTTCAAGAGAAAATGAAGAGTGATCATCATCCCTAGTAACTGTGCAACCAGTTCAGAAGTTACTTCTGCTTGGCTAATAGCTATCAACTTTTTAGAGTTAATTCTAAATTTAAATTTTCCTAGAATCACTAGACAACATTTGACAAATAAAGTATAGGTGATAATTAGGAAAGCAATTTTCATAATGACCTAAATCATTAATAAATCATTTCACACAAGATTTGTGTTATTTTTCCAAAAAAGTCTAAATACTCTCTATATACTATAATTGAATAACACCATAATTAATAAAATTTCCATTAATGAAAAAAGCAATTGCTTCAATGAAAAAAAAAAGTTAAGACTAGAGGATTTTAGGATCACAAAAGACTAGTCACTGCAAAGTAATTTAAGTAATGCAAATTTGATTTCCTAATTATACAATTTGGGTTCTAGCTGGGTGAAGTTATGAAAACTTGCAGGAGAAATGCCTACATGCCAAAAAGCATGTGGTCACTCTTCTATCTTTGCATTTCCATTCCTTTGTTAGGCAACTATTGAGGTCTGTCCTGCCCTGCCCTTTACAATGAAAATAATATCCTCTACATATTGGCAATATTCTAGGTGTTTTGTAGATATGAAATATTCTATTTTCTTTCCTATAATGACTTAGAGAGAACTGAAAAATAATAGGACAATTTATATTTGGAACAGTAAAATTCTTGACTTGAGGTATTTTTTGTTTGTTTTGTTAATCTGTATTTGAAGGCATGCCTGTTTGGCTTCATTTGGTAGACTGATGGGGCCCTAGTCTGTTTGCACGGGGTTGAGTTGGCACTAGGGTGCTGGCATCAACTATAAGAGTGAACATGGAATACATACATGCAAGGAAATATAATTTCAGTTAAAATAAACATGTATATCTATGTTTTCTTATTTTAGTTGAGAGGCACACACACACACACAGAGAACCCCCACCCACTAGTTTACTCTTCAAATGTCTATAATGGGAACTGGCGCTGTGGCATAGTAGGTTAAGCTTCTATCTGTGGCACCAGCATTCCATATGGGTGCTGGTTTGTGTCCCGGTTGCTCAACTTCCCATGAAGCTCTCTGCTTATGGCCTGGGAAAGCAGTGGAAGATGGCGCAAGTGCTTGAGCCTCTACACCAGCATAGGAGATGTGGAAGAGCTCCTGGCTCCTGGCTTCAGATTTACCCAGCTCTAGGCATTGTGGCCATTTGGAGAGTGAACCAGCAGATGGAAGATCTCTCTGTGTCTCTAACTCTGCCTGTTAAATAAATAAATCCGTTTTTTAAAAAAAGTCTATAATGGCCAGAGGTAGTCCTTGCCAAATCTGGAAGCTCCATCCAAGTCTCCCACATTCGTGGCAAGAACCCAAATACTTGAGCTGACATCTGCTGCATCCCAGAGTCTGCATTGATTGGTAGCTAGAATCAAGAGCCAGTGCTGGGAAATGAATCCGGACACTCTAATGGGAATGTGGACATCTTAACCAGTTTCATAACCACTAGGCTAAACACCTGTCCCATCGCTATGGCATGAACATGATTTGGTCCAAAACATATGCAAGTTTTTAAATCTCAAAGTCTTGAGTTAATGGTACTAAGCAGGTGGGAACAATCAGTTATGGTGTGTAGGAGGTGGACCTTATGGTAAATGTTTAGGTCATTCAGGGCATTCCCTGAGAAAGTAGTTCTCACAAGACAGTTTATTATAAAAGCCTAATTTGGGGCTGGCACCACGGCTCAATAGGCTAATCCTCCGCCTTGCGGCACCGGCACATTGGGTTCTAGTCCCAGTTGGGGCGCCAGATTCTGTCTCTTCCAGGCCAGCTCTCTGCTTGGCCAGGGAGTGCAGTGGAGGATGGCCCAAGTGCTTGGGCCCTGCACCCCATGGGAGACCAGGAGAAGCACCTGGCTCCTGCCATCGGATCAGCGCAGTGCGCCGGCCGCAGCATGCTGGCGGTGGCGGCCACTGGAGGGTGAACCAATGGCAAAAAGGAAGATGTTTCTCTCTCTCTCACTGTCCACTCTGCCTGTCAAAAAATAAAAATAAAAAAAATTGTTTAAAAAGCCTAATTTGGGCCCAGTCACTGGCCCTGTTTCCTAGCTCATCATGTAGTCCTTCCTCCACCCATACTCCACATTGCTATCTTCCATCAGAGACCAACCAATAGCATCCTAATTTTAGACTAGAATCTCCAGAACTGTGAGCCAACATAAGACTCTCGCCTTTATAAAGTTAGTTGTTTTGGGTATTTCATTGTAGTAATGAAAAACTGACTAATATAAGTATCAGTGTAGATAAATCTCAAAACATAAAATGTAACACTGAACATAAAACAGCAAGGTACAAAATAACCAAGAAGTATGATGCTTGAGGTAGTTGTGGCACAATGCATTAAGCTGTTGCTTGGCACACCTGCTTCCCGTATCTGAGTGCCAGTTTGAGTCTTGGCTGTTTTGCTTCTGATCCAGCTCTCTGATAATATGCCTATGAAGCAGCACATTATGGCTCAAGTAATTGAGTCCCTGCCACCCAAGTGGGAGACCAGGATGAAGTTCCTGGCTCCTGACATCAGCCTGGCTTAGCCCTAGCTGCTGCAGCCATTTGAGGAGTAAACTGGAGGATGAGAGTTATCTCTCTCTTTCTTGGCTTTTCAAATAAATAATTTTTTTTTTTTAACTATAGGGGATGGTACTGTGGAACAGTGGACTAAGCTGTTGTTTGCAACAGCACAGGTTAAGTTCCAGCTGCTGCACTTCTTTTTAATTTTTTTTAAGATTTATTTATTTATTTGAAAGTCAGAGTTACACAGAGAGAGGAGAGACAGAGAGAGAAACCTTCCATCCGATGATTCACTCCCCAATTGGCTGCAACAGCCAGAGCTGCGCTGATCTGAAGCCAGGAGCTAGGAGCTTCCTCCAGGCCTCCCATGTGGGTACAGGGTCCAAGGACTTGGGCTATCTTGTACTGCTTTCCCAGGCCATAGCAGAGAGCTGGATTGGAAGAGGAGCTGCTGGGACTCGAACTGGTGCCCATATGGGATGACGGCACTTCAGGCCGGGGCATTAGCCTGCTGCACCACAGTGCCAGCCCCGTTGCTGTACTTCTGATCTAGCTTCCCACTATGTGCCTGGGATACCAGCAGAAGATGGTTCAAGGGCATGGGATGCCATCCATGTGGGGGACCTGGAATAGACTTCTAGGCTCCTGACTTTGCCCCAGCCCAGGCCACTGTAGACATTTGGGGACTCATCCAGTGGATGGAAGACCCTTTCTCTGTTTCTCCCTTTCTCTCTGTGTTACTCTGCCTCTCAAATAAATAAATCTAAAAAAGAAGTATGATGTAGCTTATATAAAATTTTAAAACAAAAAGAGATAATACCAATGAGCTTTGAAAAATACATATTATTTATATCTTACAAAATCATGGCTTAGAAAAATACACTCTTTTCAACAGAGTGATTTTTCTCTGAGCACAACAGTAAAACTGGATGGTGGGAAGGCGGTATCATATGCATCTCTAGTTATTTTATCCATTAAAAAAAAAACTGAAGAAAAGCAGCAGTCCTTTCAAATGACAGGTTTTAAGCAGCACATGTCCTTAATGAGTCCCAGTAATGTAGGTCTCTAAACAGTCATTCAAAGTACAGTAATCAGGGTCATTTGCTGTTCAGTACAGGAGCTTGAACATCTAAAGGCAAAGTAAACATAATTCTAACTGAAACACAGTACTTGGGAACCAACATATTTTTAACTTTTCTGACAATCTTTAAAGCCATAGGACATTCTTGTTAATATGATTGAAAACTGAGGGACAATTTAAAATATTACAGAGGTGGATTAAAGATAATGCACCTAAGGTTGTTTGTGAATTTTAATAGCATTTAGAAATGAAAGAACTTCAGAAATGTCCAGTTCTGTATTGTACCCTGGCACTTAGGGTTTTGAAAAGTGGTAATGGGGATGGCAGTGGCAAAGGAGTGGAGCAATTTATTAGTTATTTATGACATTACGAAAATCTGAATGGGATTTTCCATTTAGTTATGCAAATGAATTTCTCATCATATTTATTTATAGTTGGTTAATAAAATTCAAGAAAATGAATACTTTTATAACAAATAGAGTGCTTTTGGAATAAAAAACTGGAACACTGATTTATATTAACAAATAATAGAAAATATTAATAAATAATAGAAAAGTTCTTTTAAAAAATGGCAAAAGTGGACATGCTACAGGTTGTCTGCTTTTTAGAAACAGAATCTAAAACGCTGAATGCTCAGGTCACATGGCTGCCGAGGAAAAGGAGTCGCTGGTCTCCTAGTCCAGGATACTTTGCATACTCATGTGATATTGTTTTCTTTTTTGGAAGAGAAAATGAGACAAGAATCTTCCTGCTGGAGCAAGCGCCATGCATAGCAGGTAAAGTCATGGCCTGTGACCCTGGCATCCCATATGGGCATTGGCTAGAGTGCCAGCTGGCCCACTTCAGATCTAACTTCCTGCTAAAGTGCCTGGGAAAGCAGAAGAAGCTGGCCCGAGTGCTTGGGCCCCTGTATCCACATTAAAAACCTGGAAGAAGCTCCTGGCTCCTGCCTGGCCCAGCCTTGGTCAGTGAGGCCATTTGGGGAGCAAACCAGCAGATGAAAGTCTCTCTCTCTTTCTCTGTCTCTGTCTCTGTCTCTCTCTCTGTCTCTCTGTCTCTATGTCTCTCTCTCTTTTTCTCTCACTCTGTCTCTGCCTCTGTGTGTGTATGTGTGTCTTCCTCACTCTGTGTAATTTCTGCCTTTCAAATAAATAAATAAAATCTGAAAAAATAATTTCCAATCTGGCAAAATTCCAAGTAAGAGATTGCTGGAAAGTGTACTATTTCCTAAAAGAAACAAATGGATACAAATGTTGTTATTCTATCAGCTGAGAAAGGCTATTTAAACAGTTCTAGAGGAAGCAAAACAGAAGAAACGAACATTTTCTAAGTACCTACTATGTATGCAGGGGCGGCTCTTCCATTACTTTATTCATTTACCTTGACTCCCTCAATCTGTTATTATCACTTTCATTTCACAGATGAGGAAAAAATGTTCACCAGAGTTAAGCAGTTTGCCCATTGTCACGTGGGAAGTGCTGAGCCAGCCTCTGAAGTCAGGCTTCTTCCTACACCTGCACAGACGCTGAATGAGCCAGGATCATCAGAATTTGGGTTCACACAATGATTTTTCAACTATTTTGTGCCATGGACCATTTTCGTTTACTCTGGTGAAGATTGTGCAGTCCTTTTTAGAATCATGTTTTTAAGTGCATAAGATTTTATATATATATATATATATATATGTATGTATGTATATAATTTACCTCTTATTTATGTGCATATAATACTTACAAAGGGATAAGCACCTGGAGGAGAAAAGTGGAAAGAAGGATGGCTTGTAAGAGCAGGTAAGAATTAGTAGTTCTCTATTTATGATAATCTATTCTAGCTAGGTAAGGAAGTACATTTTAGAGACAGAATTCAAGAGAAACATCCAAGGTAGAACAGCTAGCTAATTACCAGGTAACTAGGAACTACAACTTGGGTCTTCCCCCAGGAGAGATACCCGAGTGATCCAAAGTCCTGAAAGAGAAATCTCAGCTTCAGTGTAAGAATGGAGTTGAGGGAGCCAGCGCTGTGGTGTGGTGGGTTAAAGCCCCAGCCTGTAGCACCAGCATCCCCTGTGGGCACCAGATTGAGTCTGGGTGCTCCACTTCTGATCTCGCCCCCTGCTAATGTGCCTGGAAAAGCAGTGGAAGATGCCCACATCCCTGGGCCCCTGCACCCATGCGGGAGACCCAGAAGAAGCTCCTGATCCTGGCTTTGGATTGGCCCAGCTCCTGCTGGTGCAACCGTTTGGGAGTTAATCAGCAGAAGGAAGATCTCTCTTTCTCTGTCTCTCCTTCTCTCTCTTTGTAATTCTTTCAAACAAATAATCTTAAAAAAAAAAAATGAGATGAAATAGACCAGCACAGATAATTGTAATTTACCACAGGGGTTGAGTAAACTTATTTGTACCTGTCATTTGCCTAAAATGTAAATAATGTGTATCTATAATTCACCCCATGTTATAATCACGTTAGCTAAGAGTGCACAGAGTGTTACTCCAGATATCTGTGTCTAACAGGGTTGACTGATGGTGGCTGTATTAGTTCCCCACTGCTGCTTTAACAAATCACATACATTAGTGGCTCAAAACAGTGCAAATTTATTATCTCACATTTCTGTAGTTCAGAAATCCAAAGTAGGTCTCTCAGGGCTAACATTAAGGTGTCAGCAAGGCTGCGTTCTTTCCAGAGGCTCTGGGGAGCAGCCATTTCCTTGCCTTGCCTACCTTCCAGGTATAGAGGTTGCTGCATTCCTTTGGTCCATCTTCAAAACCAGCAGCATCTTCAAATCTCTCTCTAGCCTGACTCTCCTGCCATACATTTTTACCTCCAAGTACCTTTGTGATTACAGCAAGCACACCCAGATAATCCAGCCCCCATTACAAACTCCATAATTTAACCACCTGTGCCACATAAGGTAATGCATTTACAGGTTGCAGAGATTAGAGAGTGGTCACGTTTGATAGGAAAGGAGTAAATTCTGATTATCACAGTGGTGCCTCAGTAACTTCTCTTCCCAGGAAAGTCATTCCCAAGGTTGTGAAAAACTCAATCCTGAGATTTTTCCCTTTATCATCCCCAGAAAGATGGTTCATAGCCACCCTACCCTGCAACAAACACACCTACATAAACATGACATTAAATGAATATCCGCTTCTCAGTGACAGGAGCTGGTGGTTGATACAGGTCATGGCGTGGGGTAACAGAAATATCCTAAGTTCCAGAAATGCAAGCACAGTGCTGTATTAACTGAAACCCAGAGTGACCTCCCCAAGGTCATTCATTCAGCGCCTCATTACCCCTTCTTCCAGCGTTCATGTCAATGCTGTATTTCACTTCTCTTTTGTATCTGACCATTTCACTGTCTCAACAGTTAATATTTCATATGGAATTTGTCTCTTTACCAAAATACCTTCTCTGTTAAAACAGGAAATTCTCAAAGGCCAAGTGATTTCTTTGCCTATATGCCCCAGACCTTAGCACTGCATAAGGCCTTTATTAGGCAGGCACTAGATATTTGCTGAATTTGCTTGCTTTATTCAGGTTGGTAATTTCTGCGCTCTCTTAAAAAAAATCCTCCCTGGGCAATATTTTTATATCACATATTTTATACCTACTAAAATTCTTACCTTAGGAACCCACTTAAATAGAATTCAGAGTTTGCCAGATCCTTAAATACATGCACAAAATGTTAAGTGTATGTATAAAGGGAAACATCCTTGTTAGCAATGCCATCCATAAATAGAGCATTCTCGTCATCTCTTGCTGCACCGCTGCCAGATTTGTTACACAGATCCCTACGGATTTTTTGACAAGGTGAAGGTTCAACCTCACACGAAGCACAATAAAAGATGGTAGCAGTGCATTTTCGAGAAGCAATTGGATATCTTAATCGTGTCACTCTTGAATGGCCATAGTCACTTTTTCCATAATGAAAGGTCTAATTGCTTTGGGTTCCAGTTTTCCATTTTCAATCTGGTCTGGGACATTAGTGTCTGTCTCCATTAGCCTTTGCTGGAAGTTATTTGTATGATTTTTTTTGGTGCCAGCTGCATTACAAAAATGTTGATGGCCAGGATTTTGGCCTGTGATAACTGAATGCTTTCAAGGTTAGAACAGCCAAGCTGTTAATTAGCATGATGTAAGGACTACACATCCACTTTCTATTTTCATTGTGATCTGCCAGCATTATCTTCTTTTTGAGTAGATCTCTGCTGAAGTATTTTGAGAAATGCTTGTTTTCACAAAATAATCATCTTTGATTAGTGAGTAATGAACAGCTGTCTGTTATGAGAGCTGACTTAGTCCATTTGGTTAATGCTCAATGTATTACCCAACACATCATTGGTGCACAGAGTTTATGGAAAATCTACTTTTGCCCTGCACAAACAACAGTGCAGAAAATCTAGGTGGTGTTCTGGGACTAAAGCACTTCGCTATTCATAGACCTTTAATACCTAATGGCATCTTGATTAGTAGAGAAAGCTTCACATATCAAAAATCAAGTCTAATAGAGAAGAAGCCAAGCTGCTTTTGACTTCACTTTAGACTTATTGATTTTTCTTTGTTTCCATTTTTCTATTCCTCAATGATATTTTGTTAAGCAAAAATTTGGCTACAATGACCTGCCCTCTGTGGGACTGAGATTTCTAATGCATGTTCCTGTTTTCATCACCATTTTATTGATGGAGTTTAAGATTCCAAATGGAGTTTGCTGAGTTGGCAGCTGGGCAAATAATCATTAAAACTGGAAATGGCCTGGCTCTAACAGCAACGTCTTTGAGCACATTTGTGACTCAGGAATGGTTGGAGCAGCCACATGGTGTGGTGGCCTCCGTTTCAAAGGACATAATCTATGCTGCATAATGTGTAGACAGATAGACAATGAGTCTTGTATATTATAATGCTCATCAATGATAATGATGAAAATGCTAATAACAACAGTGATAATATGACTATTGTTTATAGAGAAAGACAGTGTAATGCCTGGTACTCAGATTTAATGCTTGTTGCTTTTATCCTGCAGAGAGCATGGTATAATGAGATGGGTTTGGACCTAGAGTCTTGAGTTCTAGACTTGTTTACCATACTCATTTCTATTATTTGAGGATGTCAAATAATTTCTCTGGGTAATAGTTTCCTCAATCATAAAATAGGAAAGAGAAAAGGAACAAACTGTAAGTGGGGATAGTAAAGTTTACTGAGGTGATAGACATGGTCTAAAACTCCATGGTGGTCATTGTTATGCTACTTTGAGATCTTTTTACTTAAAAATATTGAATTATATATTTAAAATGGGTAAATTTTATAGCATCTAAATTATTCATAGGTACTTCTAAAAGTTAATGGAAAAATGGAATTAGAAGAAAAAATTTATTTTGATTCACACATTTTTTAAATCCATAGTTTTTTTCATAATATTCATTTTCTTTTAACTTTGTGAAGTTTTCTTATACTTCAATGAATTTGTTAAAAGCGTAAAGTGTTTTTTCATTCTTTGAACAAATAGTAACATCCTGTTTCAAAGAGCTCACAATATAAAGCAGAAGTTTAAAACACTTGCAATTATTTTATCTTTTACCTTAATGTAACCAGTACATTATAGCATTTACTTAGATACAGAAACCATTCCGTATACCTTACACATATTTTTTTCCCAGATGTGTAAACTGATGTGTGGATCCCTGGAGGTCAGACATCTGTGACCAGAGCGAAACAGATTCAAACCCAGGCCAATGGGGCTTCAGAAAGTGTCATAAAATGTAGCCCCAGAGGCATCTCGACACTAATGTGCATAAAGACACAACGATTTATGGAAGTTACAGAGGAAGCACAGCAACGCCCTCAAGTGGTCAGGAAGAGACCATCAAAGGGCTGTGAAACATGCTGAAGTGTGCAGTGAGAGGTTGCCAGGCACAGAATAGAATGCCATCCCATGCTGCAGGGACAGCATGTGAAAAGTATCAAGACAAAAAATGACCAGACTCCAAGTTCCCTTTGAGCTGCAACGTTCTAAAATATGGGAAATAGAAAGTGATATGAGTACAGTGATCTAGGAGAGAATTTTAAAAATCCCACGGGAAGGTTAGTAAAAGTTCCCAAAATTTTATTCATGAAAAATGTTCCTTTGTTCACAGCGTAAGTATCTTATTGCAAATGAAGCCTAAGGAGAAAATTCATGTATTACTCTATGTGACCTAATACTAGTGTTTCCTGGGGTGCGAATTTATTCTTTGTGTGTTACCAGGCTTATAGAAGACTAGAAACACGACAGTTCCTATTGATATGCTAAAGGAATGCTATGGCACAGCCACCCAGAATTTGTAGCCCAGCACAAAATCACTATTTTTGTATCAATTGCAGCTAGACAGGCAGGAGAGGAATGGGAAGGATGAGAACAAAACAAGTACATGAGGCAAGTCGTGTTTAAATTCAGTAGGGATTGCTTTCTACCGAGGTGGTCTCACCGCTATATGGCCATGTAGAAAGAGAACGGATTATATCAGCAAAGTCCTACAGTTATGATTTTCTCTAGCTGATTGAAATTTTACTTATTTTTTGAAATCATTTTCTCAATTATTATTTTTATGCCATCTCTAGTTTATTTACTAATGATCTTTCTGGTTCCTAGTTCAGAATTCTTTGCTTTTATCTTTATTTCACTTTGTTTCTGTATTTTTGGTCACTCTTATTGTTAAGTTCTTAAATTAGTTTTATTTTCTGATTTAATGGTTGAAGTTTGCAAGGTAATCAACCTGTCTTTAAGGGTAGCTTTGGCTTCAGTTTAAAGCTTTACTAAATCAGTAACTGAGGAATATGATGAATAGTATTAACTTTGAAATACACATACTTTTTTTTCTTAACTTCTGGATTTTACTCATAACTCTCCCCTTCCCATCCTTTATTGGCATCTTGGGCAGCTTTCATACCATCTTTGATTAAAAGTCACTCCAGTTATATACTTGAAGCAATTTTAGTGGAAATTTAATAGTAAGAAGGGTAAAATAGATCAATTCAAGTTAGCTGTTGTATAAAAGTGACAGGAGATAGCAACATAAAGAGAAGAATCTTATGTGAGAAAAAGGTATGTAAAGCTTTGCAGGATAAGATGTACATAGTTAACTCCAGCTTACTCTATGAAAATGACAGGAGTATCTGCAAAAGAGGAAAATACTTGTTGAGGAAAAAATAATGGAAATTATTCAAATGGATGGTGATCACATTTTAGATCAGAATTCTGCAAATGTTTTCTGCAAGGGGCTGGACAGTAAATACTTTCAAATTTGTGGGCCACACAGCCTCTGTAGCAATTTAAGAGCAGTAAGCATCCACAGACAATAAGCAGACAAATGGATGTGCTGCATTCATTCCAATAAAACTTTCTTCACCAAAATAGGCAGGAGACCTGGTTTGAACTAACGGCATAGTTTATCAGCCTTGTTCTAGATTGTAGAACTGACAAGAATATGCAGATGCAAAAATAATGTTTTGGGAGACATGCAAAATTATCCACAACAAACAAGTAATGGTTGCATTCAAATTAGATTTGGAAAGGGGGAGCAATCCCAACCCTTTTGAAGGGGTAGGACCTTGGACTTTGAATCCACTGACATGGGAGGATTTGCTACCCAACACATTCTCTGACCATCAGAGAACATGCAGTTTCTTCTGCATTTTCAGCAGCGTCTGAGAAATGCATGATTTGGGGAAGGAAATAAGTTCCCTGGAAAAGGTGTGGCAAGCAGCATTGAGTAGAGACAGTGCTGCCTAATCCGAGTGGAATACAGAACCTGAGAAGGGAGAATATGCAATACGTCTGTAATAAAATAAATAATTGGATTCACAGACTGTGGTTGGTTAGTTAAAAAAAAAATAAGAGGAATTAAGCACATGAACTCTGCCCTTCCAGCTTCTGCCTTCCTAACTTAATGTAGCCTTTGTTTCTCCAGTTAGCATGCCGAGGTAGCCATTCACAGGTGAGCAGGTAGCTCTGGGCAGTTTGGGTAATGTCTAAGCCGTGCTGAGTTCCTATACACACTGAGGTGGTCCTGTGTGGGTGGAGTTCACTGGCTCCTGTATTTCACTTGAGTCTCTCACTGGCATTTCATCCATCCATTTTCTTAACAACACTTCTTGACACTATTTATGATACTACAGAGGTGTGGCCCCATTGAAGTGTGGATCCAGGCTTGCTTGAAGTCACTGTGTGCATACTGGGAGCAAGTGTAATAAATAGCTTTTGTGTTTCTCTGGGTACCTCTCCATGTAAATTGATGACTGCTGCCCCAGGGAATGAGTTGGGCATGAAAACCCAAAGAGATTAGTTTAAGTGTGACAAGGCCATAATCTGTTACGAGGAACATCCATCATTGTCACACAAGAGAACACGGTGCCGGGAAGACCCCGCTTGCTTGTAAAGGTCTCCCAGTCTGAGGCTGACTGTTCAGGCCTCCTTAGCTCAACTACTCCTGTTCCCGCCAAAAAAGCTCTTTTATTCAAATTTGACAAAATAATTATTGCTACCATTTGGCTTTGAATGATTCAATTATGGCTGTAGTCACTTGGATTAGTAATTACTAAAATTATGGTTTGGGCTCAAGGCCAGTCCTAGCTTTCCTCTCTTCCCTATGGAAGCAGTAGCAGGCGCTTTTATAGAAAAATAGATGGTGATTCAAAACCCAGGTTGTAACACTTCATTTTAAATGACCTCAATCAATGGGAAAATAAAACTGAACAGCCTGGCTGAAAGTGGGGCTAAAATTTTTTTTCCTGATCTTTCAGAAACCTGGCACCCTGAAAACCAGATGCTTGGTTTCCTTGGATAATTCTAGTCTTCCATGAGAAAAGTAAAAACTTGTTTTTCCTTATACTCTTGTCCTTATGCTAACCCTCTTAAGAAATATTAAATAACTGGTTGCTATTTAACTCATGCTGTTTTGGCTTAACCAGAGAAAAAATGCTGTGCTCTTAACATCTCCATCCCAAATTGGTTTTGGAGAGAAGGAAGATTGGGGAAACATAAAGATTTTAGAAACTTTGGGAGTATAGTTTTTCTTGGTTTGGAGGCTTTATCAGAGTTTTATTGCTGAAATTTCTGAGTATATAGGAGATAGTGTTTAGTCATATAAAGAACATTTATAAGTTCCAAATTCTGGCCCTGTCATTTTGTCTTGTATAGCTTTGGTTTATCTCTAAATATGGATTAGTACATGATATTTTTCTCATGAGGTATTTATGAGAATCAAAATGTAGTATTAAAAATAAAAATAGCCAATTTCAACAAATGGAAAGCCAGTAAAAACATGATAAGTAATAATCTAACTATATAAATAATCAATTTAAATACAAAGGGTCTAAATACACCGATAAAAGAGACTGTCAGAGTAGATTAAAAAAAAAAAATAGGAACCAACTACTTGCTAAGTACCAGAAACCACTTTAGATATACAATATTAAAAGTAAAAAGAGGGGGACTGGCCCTGTAGCATAGCAGATAAAGCTGCTGCCTTCAGTGCCTGCATCCCATATGGATACCAGTTCAAATCCTGGCTGTTCCATTGCTGATCCAGCTCTCTGATATGGCCTGGGAAAGCAGCTGAAGATGGCCAAAGTCCCTAGGCTCCTGCACCCATGTAGGAGACCTGGAAGAAACTCCAGGTTCCCGGCTTTGGATTGGCCCAGCCCTGGCCATTGCAGCCATTTGGTGAGTGAACCAGTAGATGGAAGACCTCTCTCTCTCTGTCTCTGCCTCTGCCTCTCTGTGACTTTGCCTTTCAAATAAATAAATAAATCCTTTAAAAAAAAGTAAAAAGAGCAATGATATACCATACTAACATTATTAAAAAAAATAAAAGCAAAAATACATATATTGTTTTCAAACAGACTTCAGATAAGGAAAACTATCAAAAATAAAGAGAGACACTACATAATGACAGGGGTATAAATTCTCCAGGAAGACATACACTCAACAAAAGAGCATCAAAATACATGAAATAAAAACTATTAGAACCCTAAAGAGAAAAAAACGTACTTGTATAGTCAGAGTTTTTAATACCACTTCTCTTTTCAGTAAAGCAGGCAGAAAATCCATAAGGATATGGTTGATCTAATCCTTTCCTTCTTTCTTTCTTTCTTTCTTCTTCTTCTTCTTCTTCTTTTTTTTTTTTTTTTTGACAGGCAGAGTGGACAGTGAGAGAGAGAGAAAGAGACAAAGAGAAAGGTCTTCCTTTTGCCGTTGGTTCACCCTCAATGGCCGCCGCGGCCGGCACAACACGCTGATCCGATGGCAGGAGCCAGGTGCTTCTCCTGGTCTCCCATGGGGTGCAGGGCCCAAGCACTTGGGCCATCCTCCACTGCACTCCCTGGCCACAGCAGAGAGCTGGCCTGGAAGAGGGGCAACCGGGACAGAACCCGGCGCCCTGACCGGGACTAGAACCCGGTGTGCCAGCGCCGCAAGGCAGAGGATTAGCCTGTTGAGCCACGGCGCAGGCCTATCTAAGCCTTTCTATCAAACAATTTGATCAATGTTACATTTATAGAATACTCCATTCAACAACAGCAGATTATATGTTCTTCTCAAGCTCACATGGGAATGTGGACAAAGATAGACCATATTCTGACCCATACAAAAGCACCTTAAGAAATTTTAAAGGATAGAAATCAAAAAGAGGATGCTCCTAGGTCACAACACAATTAAGCTAGATATGAACAACAGAAATTCAACTGGAAAACACCCAAATATGTGGAGAGTGAAGGATCACAATAAACACTGAACTGGAACAAGTCAGGAAGTCATAGTCACCATTTCCTTCTGTGGGCTGGTGAAGAAGTTACCTTCAGGAGATTAGCCATGTTCTGTTGCTAGGTATAAAAAGGAAACTACCAACGTTGAGAGGAGGCTTCATTAAGTCAGTAAGAATTCACTTGTATCAGAAACTGGCCTTGCCACAAATATAACCAACTCTCACTCTTCACGGATTCTATATTTATAAGTCTTCTCACTCTCTAAAATTTGTTTGTAACCCCCCAAATCAATGAGGATGGCATTTAATGTCATGGTCATGTGGACATGCACAGAGCAGCAAAAATTTTGAGTCATCCAAATTACACCTGTGCAGCTGAGGTAGAATGGGGCAACACTTCCCCTTCCTATTTCAACTCACATATAAACAAGATTCCTTTCCATGGTGTTTTTGTATGCTCAATTTTGTGTTTTGTACTTTTTGATGTTTTCATTGCTATATAAAATGCTGTCTAGTTTTCCTAAGTACAAGCAATAAAACAATGATGTGCCACAGAAAATACATATATTAGATGAATTTAGTTCAGATGTGAGTTATAGTACACTTGGCTATGAGTTTAATGCTAATGAATCAATAATATATTTTTAAATAAGATGTCTTTAAACAGATAAAACAAGGTTCTGTATTGTTCCATGGATGAAAATGTTATCAGAGCCTCAAAGGAAATTAGCCAGGTGTTTGCCTAGGACTGATGGTTCAGTTGTTGCTAAGTCAGTGATCAGAGTGACTTCAGAGGGCCTAACTACCTCTACTAATGAAAACTGAACTTATAAAAGTATTTTATTTGAAAAGCAAAGAGATAGACAGAAAGATCTTTCATCTGTAGTTCACTCCAAAAATGCCATCAACAAGCAAGGTAAGTAAGACTGCACCAGCAACACAGAACTCAATTTGGGTCTCCCATGTAGATGGCAGAGACCTAAGTACTTGAGCCATCACCTGCTTTCTCCCAAGGTGCCACTGGCAGGAAGCTAAAAGAGAGGAAGAGTAGCCAGGACTTAAACCAGGGACTCTGCAATATGGGATGCGGGTATCCCAAGTAGTAAGCCACTGTGCCAAATGCCCAGCCTGAGAACTGACTTTTAAGCACAATGGTTGATGCTTATTATGTATGTATTAGACACTAGATTTTGAGCTATTTTTAGAAAATACATTGAAAACCATACAAATGAGACCTTTCTGCATGGCTGACTTGTTATAAATAATGGGAACACAGTGATGATATATAAGCCAAATATAATCTCCTGTCTTCATGGAGCCTATATTCTGTTAGGATAGAGAAGAAATAGACATATATGTATCATATGAGGAGTCTTGCAAAAGTTCATGGGAAATGTGCATTAGGAAAACTAGACCTGGGGGCCGCCGCTGTGGTGCAGTGGGTTAACACCCTGGCCTGAAGCACCAGCATCTCATATGGGCGCCGGTTCAAGACCCATCTGCTTCACTTCCTGTCCAGCTCTCTGTTGTGGCCTGGGAAAGCAGTGGAAGATGGCCCAAGTCCTCGGGTCCCTGGACCCACATGGGAGATCCAGAGGAAGCTCCTGGCTCTTTGCATTGGATTGGTGCAGCTCTGGCCATTGCAGCCAATTAGGGAGTGAACCATAGGATGGACGAGCTCGCTCGCTCTCTCTCTCTCTCTCATTCTCTCTCTCCGTGTAACTCTTTCAAGTAAAATAAATAAATCTTTTAAAAATAAAAAAGAAAACTAGACCTCAATCTCAATTTTTTTACCAGAATAATCTTATTAATAAGTTCTATGAAGAAGGTTTCCATCCATGTCCTAATATATGGATTTAGTAAAAAAAAATTTTAAGATTTATTGATTTATTTGAAAATAGAGTTACACAGAGAAAGGAGAGGCTGAGAGAGGGAAAGAGGTCTTCCATCCAATGGTTCACTCCCAGGATGGCCACAATGGCTGGAGCTGTGGCAATCTGAAGCCAGGAGCCAGGAGCCTCTTCCCGGTGTCCCACATGGGTACGGGGGCCCAAGGACTTGGGCTATCCTCCACTGCTTTTCCCAGGCCATAGCAGAGAGCTAGACAGGAAGTGGAGAAGCCGGGTCTCAAACCAGTGCCCACATGGGATGTTGGCGCTTCAGGCCAGGGCATTAACCCGCTACGCCATGGTGCCGCCCCACAAATTCAAATTTTAAATCCAAATTTTAAAAACTCAAAATCCAAGCTTAGATTTTTTAGTTTCAAAGCTTATGTTCTTTTAGCAATATCGTAATATCCTCTCATAAATGCACATCCTACAGCTTCTGAGTAGAATTGTTCTAACTCCAGTGAAGTAAACTGCTTCAAACCACAATCATTTTGTTGCATAGACCAGTAGTTCTCAGCTAGGAGTTGGGGATAGGGTAATTTCCCTACCCTAGGGAACATTTGACAACATCTAGAGACATGTTTGGTTGTTATAGTGGGGTGGGAAGGCTGCTACTAGCATCTTGTGGATAGAGGCCAGGAACGGTACCTAACTTTCTGTAATCCATAACAGAATCATCTGGTCTTAATTGTGCTCAAGACAGGGAACTCTGCTCTAAAGCCAAGGAACCTGGATAAAACCACGAGTAGAACTTCAAAGAAACTAACCGGGGTGTCTGGTGGGAAGATTAATGATCGGTTTTTTTAGTTACCACTGATTAGATTGATCATCATATTTGTGCTACTGTCACGTTAAGATCATTCTAAGTCTGAAATACTCTCACTTTGGGTGCCACTGCATCCCCCTCCCAGTAACCTCTTCCCTTCCAAATTGTATCAGCATTCTGAGAATTCCGTAGTTGAGGAAGTAAAAATAAGACCAAAAGGAATGGAAGAAAATGGTGGGGTAATAAAAGGCAGCAATGGGGAACTGACATATAAAAAAAGCTGAAACAGACTAGAATGACCTTTCCTTATGTTCCTCCCCCTTCTCCCTCTGGCCCCCATGCTCCCTCTGGCTCTCTTCCCCTCCATTCCTTTCTCTCTTTAAGTAGATATTTGCTACTTTTTAAAAATTTTACCTATGTTAGACACTGTGTATAGGTATGTATCTTCTGAGAGTGTTACCTACTTCAAGGTACTTTGACCATCTGTTACCTTGTCTGAACTTTCTGTAAGCTTCACTCCACAGATGAGTAAACTGAGGCTTGGGAAGACTCTGTGAACATGCCCAGGGTTGGAATAGAAACAGAGTCCATGTTCCATTCTCCTTATAATGCAAGCATGGATATGAAGGTTACGGGATTATGTGGCTCTGTACTCACATTGCCCTACAGTTGAAGGGGGATCAGATTCTTTTCAGGTGGATTATACAATCATACAAAACATGTTTCTGAAAAAGGTGATGCACTATCTTGGGCATTCTTAATGAAACCCATTTAAAATAACACTAAAATGCCTGCTTTTATTGAATTAACACTACACTGTGTTAGCAGGTCAAGCACTAACACAGTATAGCTCAGCTAATCCTCCCCAAAGATTCCACGAGCTACACTCATTTCATCTTGGGTCTCAGAGAGGTTGAGTAACCTGAGTTAAACATGAGTAAACTTAAAGGAACACAACAGTCAGAAAAACAACATTTTATTTTAAATGACCTCCAAATGTGTTGTTCATACAACTGGGTCTTTGAAAAATCACAAATTTTAATCATTTTGGGTTTAAAAAATTGGTAAACAACTAAGATGTTGATTAACCCACCTGGCATATGCACTAACAGGCTTATTAATATCTTTCATTTACAGAAAAAGTGAGGGACAGGCATTCAGTTTAGCTCTTAGGATGCTGCTTGGGACACCCACATCCCATCTCAGAAGTGCCTGGTTCAAGTTCCAGCTTTGCTCCTAATTCCACCTTGCTGCTAATGTGCACCCTGGTAGGCAGCATGTGATGAATTAAGTACTTGGGTCCCTGCCACCCACATGGGAAAACCAGGTTGAGTTTTGGACTTCTGGCTTTGTCAAGGCCCAGACACAATTGTTGCAGGCATTTGGCACTTGTGACCAGTGAATGGGAGAACTCCGTCTCTTTAAGTTAAAAATAAAAATCTTAAAAGAAAGTTAAAAATTTCAATTAAATAATTGAAATCCAAATAACTTCAATCCAACTATTGCTGTGGGAAATTTGTTCACCAAAAAAAGTCGTAGTTCATCTAGCAGTCTTTTCCTCTTTTGAGTCAAATCACTTGTCACACTGTTGGCTCTAAGTGGTCTATCAGAAAATTAGAGTTCTGGCACCCTCTAAATCATGGATCCTGTATTACTCAGGGATTGCAAGTAAAGTCAGCTGGGACACTACTGAGAAATGAAAGATGTCAAGTTTTGTGGCAAATCTGGGGCAGTGTGTAACAGAACTTGCCCTGTGTTCTAAATTCTGTCTCTAAGGCAAACAAAACAGAGTTGATGCATTACAACCAAATTAATCCAGCAGCTAAGGCTCAAATGAGTGTGGACACCTCTAAATCTACTGGGAGGTAAATTTGCTAGATAATGTAATTTCTGTCATTTTTGCTTTTCAAAATGAATGAAGATTTAGTGAAAGCATTATGTCCGGAAAAGATGGCAAGAACCCTCAACAGAAGGAATGAGTTATATGACAAGTTGTATTTCTTTAAAAAGTAATTATTAATAGAACTATATATCTTGGAGGGATCTAGACACAGGCTGTTTTTAATCTCTTGGCCTAATATTCATGAGAACTGGTTAAAATATAAAAATGGGCTTGGAGAAACTAGAAATGAAAAGATTAGGAAAATAATCTGTTCTAAATATCTGTGGGGGATAGGCATAAGAGTAGAAATAGAGGACCCCCTTACTTGCATCTGTCCCTTTTCTCTACCACCTGGAACCATAAGTAGATTCTTGCACCCTCATCTTCATTTAAAAATTCTATCCACTCACTTCATACCCACCCCTCAGTACTAAGTTTTTGTATTTGGGCCAGGTAGTCTGCTAATGAGCATGAATTCATAAAAAGACTGGTGCAGACCCTCGCAGTACTGTTTGGGCAGGAAATTAAGGAGTCCCAGGAAATAGGAGCATTGTCTCTCTGGGAAAAATTTACAGATGACATGAAGTCTTGTTTTCATGTGAAGGAGCACAAGCACAGACAGAAGAGATCCTTAGGGAATTTGAAATTGAGCTGGGGCACAGAGCCCCATTGCTAGTGTACTGAGGAGTGGTGTGTAGGGGCATAAGAGAACTGCATTCACATATGAGATGTTGCCCTAGTTGGTTGGATTGGGCTGCTATGGAGAAGAATGGGAGAACAGGCCCAGGGCAGAGTTAGGCTAATATTTTGAAATTAATGAAAGATTTCAGCTAGAGGCAATAAAAAATTTCTTTACCCTCACAATAAGTATGACCAATAAATTGGGATGAGGTTCATTTTAGAATATATAATCTGTGGGAAAGTGTTAGAGCAGAAATCAAGTGGCAATTGACAGTTGGTTCCTGCACTAGTTAGATGTGGAGTAGATACCAGTAATGCAAACATGAGCTCTCTTGTGACAGTAGAGCTCTGTGGGGCCACATTTGAGTGCTATAGATGGGGTGGAGTAGGCCGTGCAGAGAAAGAGTAGGGAACTGACATGGCTGAGCTAAGTTTAACATGTTGCACTTCTGGGTTCGCTTTTATGAGAAGAGTTCTTTGCCTTAAAAAGTTTGGAAAACTGTTAGAGTTTTCTGACTTTCTTCCCAATTCTAGGATTTTATGGCTTTAAGAAATTCATAGATTCCATCATTGAAAAATGTCAAGGATAATATGAAATCAGGCTAAATGTGAAATATTCATCACTAAAAACCTGAGCAGTTTTTAGTCAAACATCCCACCCTAAATGCAGAAAATCTGTAGACTAAGATTTCAAGACACATTTTTTTTTTCGAATTTAGCACATTTAGGACAACTTAATTTAGAAGATATTATTTTTAGCCTTAAAAATTTTTTTTTATTTATTTAAAAGGTAGAATTACAGAGAGGCAGAGGCAGAGAGAGAGAGAGAGATCTTCCATCTGCTGATTTACTCCCCAAATGGCTGTAATGGCTAGAGTTGAGCCAATCCAAAGGTAGGAGCCAAGAGCTTCTTCCCAGTCTCCCACATGGCTGCAGAGCCCAAACACTTGGGCCATCTTTACTGCTTTCCCAGGCCATAGCAGAGGGCAGGATCGGAAGTGGAGCAGCCGGGACTCAAACTAGTGCCCATATGGGATGCCAGCACTGCAGGCGGCGGCTTTACCTCTATGCCAAAATGCCGGCCCCCTTTAGATGTTTTTTAAAATGTGAATAAATACAAATTCATGATTTCAAAAAACTAAACACCGTGACTATAAGTTGGAAATGACTGATACCTGTTTTTTCTGCCTTTCCATCATATTCTGCTACCCACCTCTGAACTACTATTTCTCATATATCTGACCAGAATTTTTTCACGTATATGTAAATTTTGTCTCTTTATGAATTAAATTTTAATTAAACATTAATGCTAAAATGAGGGAAATTAAAAAAGTTAATGGAAAATGGAAAAGATATTTTTCCATGATTTAGAAATAGAGATTGGGGCCGGTGCCGTGGCACAGTGGGTTAATGCTCTGCCTATGGCGCTGGCATTCCATGTGGGCACCGGTTCTCATTCCGGCTGCTCCTCTTCCAGTCCAGCTCTCTGCTGTGGCCTGGGAAAGCAGTGGAAGATGGCCCAGGTGCTTGGGCCCCTGCACCCATGTGGGAGAGCAGGAAGAAGCTCCTGGCTCCTGGCTTTGGATTGGCATAGCTCCAGCAGTTGCAGCCATTTGGGGAGTGGACCAATGGAAGGAAGGCCTTTGTCTCTGTCTCTCCCTCTCACTGTCTGTAATGCTAGCTCTCAAATAAATTAAATCTTTTTAAAAAGTAGGGATTAGAAACTACCTGGCTTCTAAAAAATTACTTATTAAAGGTATCCTCTTTTAATTTGCACTTTGGATTACCAGTGAAATTTGACATTTTACTTTGTACCATTTGTATTTCTTTCTTAAAATTTTTATTAATATGTAATATTTCTACACTGTTATGGGGGTACAGTATAATATGTCAATATATATTTACAACACGAGCTGATCAAACCAGGCAGCCAGACTTTCCACTTCCTTATCTTTTCATTATATTTGAAGCCTACCATTACCTCTCAACACTCCTTTCTCCACCCCACCTCCAGTCTGTGATAATCCCTATTCAAAGTTCAGATTGAATAGTTTTTTTTTTTAAATTCAACACATGAGAAAGAACATATGGTATGTTGTCTTACTATGTCTAGCTTATTTCACTTAACATAATGTTCTCCAGTTCTATTCATTTTACTGCAAATGTCAAGATTTCATTATTTTTATGGCTGAATGATATTCTATTGTATATAAATAGCACAATTTCTTTATCCATTCATCCATTCATAGACAGGTAGGTTGACTCCCTATCTTGGTTATTGTAAGTAGTGCAGTGAACACTGGAGGGCAAATATTTCTTTCATATGCTGATTTCTTCTTTTGGGACATAAACTCAGAAGTGGGGTGTTAGGTCAAACAACAGATTTGCTTTTAGATTTTTAAGGAACCTCCATTCTGTTCTATATAATGACTGTACTAATTTGCATTCCCATCGGTAGTGTATTAGGGTTCCCTTTTCTCCACCGTTTTTCCAGCATTTGTTATATTTTATCTTTTTGATAATAGCCATTTTAACTAGAATGAAGTGATATACTGTGCTTTTGATTTACATTTCCCTGTTTTCTATTGACATGGAACATTTTTTAATATATACGTTGGCCATTTACATTTCTTTGAGGAGTGTCTATTATGATATCTGTCCATTTTTAAAACTGGATTGTTTTGCTGCTGAGATTTTTGAGTACCATCCATATTCTGGATATTAACCTTTTGTCATATGCATGAGTTTGCAAATATTTTCTGCCATTCTATGGTTGTCACTTCACTGTGTTATTTCCTTTGATGTGCAGAAGCTTCTTATTCTGATATATTCCCACTTATCTTACTTTTATATCTGTGGCCTGTCCTTTTGGGGTCTTACATAAAAACCTGGTACCTATGCCAAAGTCTTAAGGTGAATATCCCATATTTTATTCCAGAAGTTTCATAGTTTCCAGTCTTATATTTAGATCTTTGATCCATTTAGACTCTACTTCTGGTTTCCAATCATCTGCAACTATCAGTTCTATTAGAATTGAAGTTCAGGAACACCAGATATGGGCAACTACTGATCTCTGAACTCACTTTTTTTTCTGCATTCCTATTTATTTCTTTACTTCTAAAAATCTGCTTATTGCCTCTCAAATTACATTTTAAATTACTGCATAATTTAAATGCAATTGATAAATCATCATTTAACAAGTTCCCCAATGAGTATCTAGATTGTTTCCAGTTTTATTTATTTATTTTTTTGAGTAACAAAAGATCAACATATGCATGCTGGTTATTAGTATATATAGATTAAATGTATAGAGTTAGAATTGCAACATCAGAGGGTTAAATACTTAAATTTTGATGAATTTTGATGTGATATTTCCAATTTGCATTCAGAGTTTGCAAAAACTAATTTAAGAAGAAGAAAATCAATGTGCCTGTATCTCCATTGCTCTATCTATATTGAGCTTTATGAGCCCATTATTATTATTTTTTAAAGCTTTTATTTAAAAAATATAAATTTCCAAAGTATAGCTTATGGATTATAATGGTTTCCCCCCCCCCATTACTTCCCTCCCACCCGCAACCCTCCCTTTCCTGCTCCCTCTCCCCTTGCATTCACATCAAGATTCATTTTCAATTCTCTTTATATACAGAAGAACAGTTTAGTATATATTACGTAAAGATTTCAACAGTTTGCCCTCACATAGTAACACAAAGTGAAAAATACTGTTGGAGTACGAGTTATAGTATTAATTCACAATGTACAGCATATTAAGGACAGAGATCCTACATGATTTTTTTTAATTGATTAATTTTCTATGCAATTCCAATTTAACACCAAGTTTTTTTAATTTTCATTTTCAATTATCTTTATATACAGAATATCGATTTAGTATATATTAAGTAAAGATTTCATCTATTTCAGTTCACAATTGATCACACTGATAGGTCTAAGAGTCAAAGGGATCACACAAACAAGATTAGTGTCTGCTAATACTAACTGATAGAATCAAAAAGGGAGAGAATGATCCAACATGGGAAGTGGGAGACACAGCAGACTCATAGAATGGCAGATGTCCTAAATAGCACTCTGGCCTCAGAATCAGCCCTTAAGGCATTCGGATCTGGCTTAACAGCCCATGAGAGTATTTTATGCATGGAAAGCCAAGACACTCTGGAAAGAAAAAAAAGAAGAAGACCTAAATGAAAGATCTCTGCGAGTGAGATCCCAGTGGAAAGAATGGGGCCATCAAAGAAGGAGGTACCTTTCTCTGAAGGGAGGAGAGAACTTCCACTTTGTCTATGACCCTGTCAGAATAAGATCGAAGTCAGAGAACCCTAAAGGCTTCCATAGCCTCGGCAACTCATGACTAGAGCCTAGGGAGATTACTGACGCCATAAACAAGAGTGTCAAATTGTTAAATCAACATCAGGAGTCACTATGTACTTAAGTCTCATGAGGGATCTGTCCTTAATGTGTTGTCCAATGTGAAGTAATGCTATAACTAGTACGGAAACAGTATTTTACACTTTGTTTCTGTGTGGGTGCAAACTGATGAGCCATTATTATTAACTTAAGCAATAATTCCTTTCTCAGTTTTATTCTAGCACTGATTTTAGCAGATATAATACAGTCTAGAAATACACAGTAGTGATTTTAGTAGGTATTTTTCATGCCAGGTGTGGTTTTGATTTAAACCATTTTTTTCTCACATGCAGCTGTTCAGGGCAATGCCATTAGATCTCTCATCCCACTGCGAGTGTCCTAACTATCTAGAGGGTCCTGAGAATGAAGCTAATTGCACTCCCTCTTCCATTAAGAGTGGTATTGGCTCATTGTATTCAAGATCAAGGAAAACATCCAGAAGACACTGCCCTCTTTCTCAGTGTCATCCCACCAGGCTAGCGATTGATACCAAAGAAGAATCAGTATTTCTTCCCTCAGAAAATGAAAATTTCGTGGGCTTTTCCCAAAACAATCATCTTAATCCTAACCCTGAGGATAGCACAAGGAAAATCAGGCCACTGAGAGAACTGACTATCCATGAGTTACTGAAGGAATTTGCAGACCTTGGGAAGTTCCAATCCAATTCCATGTCCCTGGGCCACTTTAGAGATCAGGTGGTTATGAAGTTTAGAAGAGCTCTGTATTATTCTGGAGTTTGGGTGACACATGTCCAAGGCTACAGAGTTGAAAAGCTCTTTTCAGCTAAGTATTTCAAAAGAAATCCTGGTAGCTTACATCGACTGGTTCCCTGGCTCAAACGGGAATTAACAGCAGTGTACGGAGATTATGGATATACTGTGAAGAATATTCTAGCTGCCATCATCCATCACATGACAATATATGATTTAGACAGTGAGTCCTTTATTCACCTTCTGGAGCCTTATCTCCTACAACACACCCACCATTTCTTGCATGAATTTATCAGTTTTGTTCATTCTCCTTACAACATGGAGACATATGACCAACGAGCCATCTATCAATGTCCTGCTCCTGAACTCTGGACAAAAAAGGAGTCAACTGCATCAGCTCCTATTTTGCCTTTGCCGAAGGATCATGCTGTAATGATAACTCAAAATGATACAAAGCAGTCTGAGAACATCGAGAGTTGTCAGAAAAATAAGAGGCCTGTCTCTGGCTTGATAGAGTTTCCCAATGGTGACTCTTCCCAGGAAGAATCTGAAATCTCACCAGCCCACCACAAAACAGCAAGAAAAATTGATATTTGGATCAAAGACAAACCAGACTCAGGTGATCATAAAGTCACAATTTCTACTAATAATAATCTCCTTAATTGGGCTCCCCGAAGAGAAAGGGACCCAAACCTACCAAAGTGCAATAAGAGAACGCAAGAGAAAAAGACACAAGGGATCAAGTTGCTTCCTGGTCATGTACAGGATCCAAGGAAGAATGAAACTATTGCACGCACTTTCAGTACTCCAGCAGTTTCTAATGAGGAGCAAACACGGAGACACAGTCCAAGAGAAAGAAGGGTTTGGGGCCATGGTCGGCAAACAAACTTCCAGGAAAATGAAGAAGAAACTAAATACTCAGATTCTTCATCTGCGATCTTTCAAAGACTGCCTGGACAAAGATCCTCAGTACGTCACAAACCTCGAAAGAGAGACCCTTCTCGGAGCTGCATGTCAGAAAATAGCCTTTCTTCTAAAAGAGATGGCAGAAAGCCGAGTTCCTTTAGGAAAATAAGGCTGAAATGTAGAGAGTCCTGTCAATCTGTAGATGCTGGTTCATACTCCAGTAGCAGAACCCAGCGGCGATCAAGGTCCAGTACTCGTAGATCTAAATCCTGGTGTGCTGGCCCCAGAAAGAGATCTATGAGCAGAGAAACAAGTAATCTCTTTCCAAGCAGAAGTTACAGAAACGAAGACTTCACCAAGAATATATGTGGTGAGCCCTCAAAAGAAAAGAAAGTGCATAGCAATGAATCAACCTATGGGCAGGCAACTTCAACCCCAGGCCAATCCACGAAGATTTCTTCAACTGTTGGGAGTAGACCCAAATACGTGTCTAAAGGTGAAAGTGCTTCTCAAAGCCACTGTAGCAATCCCATATGCCTCCACACTGAGAAACATAGATCCCCAAATATGCAAGTGATGAACCAAAAAATCACATTTCGTAGGGCTAGAAGAACCAGAGCAGTTAAGCATGGAAAACACAATTGTGAGTATCAAGGCACACAAAACACAGAGGAAGTCAGGGATGAACTGGGGAGTCTGGGTGATAAGAAGCAAATGAGTCGGCTTCTTGTTTGTACACCGTCATCTAGGAGGCCAACGCCAGCAAAACAGAACTCAAGTCTTCAGAGATGTCACTGCGCCAACACCACAAAAGAGACTAGTATCAGAAACAGAGATGTAAACATTTGAAAAGCAAGTTACTCCACATAACTAGAGAGCAAGGGTCTTTGGGAGTATGAATGTAATCTAAAAATGTGACTGAAAACTATGTACCTGGAACTAAACGTTTGATAATGAAATTCAAAACTCCTATTGAAGAACATGTGTATTAAGTTGGTTACATATGTAAATATTATTCGCGTCTCCTTTTATTCTTAAGAAGTGAATTCTTAACATACTTGATTTATTTTTAATTTATAAATTTAACCATGAAGATTGACTGCCTGAAATTCCAAACACCAAAAAAACTATACTAACAATATGAATACAAATTACTTAATACAAGTTATGCATATTAATCGTTACTAAACAAAAGTGTTATGTCAAAAAATATATGGAATTCACTATGTTTCAGACCAAATACATATTTAGTCCCTGAATATAAAACAAGATCACCAGCTTAAGATACAATCATTGCCTTCAAGAGTTTTACAGTCTAGTTGTGAAAATAACTAGGTATATAAGTAAGTTAAAGGCATATAAACTAACAGGTAAAGATGAATATCTATGGGATTTCTGGCACACCGTCCCCGTATCTCTCTCCTGAAAACTATGCTCTCATGCTCTGACATCTGAATATCTTTGTTAGAAGCTGCCATGCTCTTATATAATTCTGATTCACCATCCACAGTAGTAGCCTGGCTCAGGAATGGCGACTATACCCAAGCCAAGCACATTGTAGTATTTTGCCCTCTGCCACACAATGAGTCCAGTGGTGGCCAGCTTCTGGTATTTCCCTGTATTTTCCCCATTTTGTGTCAATACATTTTCTATATGCATGCTTTAATTAATCAGGATTTTTCAATCACTTGCAAGCAGAAAATGCACTGGGAAGTGGCCCAATGTTAAGTCTGCAAGAGGCAAGGAGCAACAACTCTCTTTGGGGAAGTTTCTGAAGATTTCTTAGACAAGTGATATACAAGTATGATTTTTAGTGATGAGTAGGGATCTTCTAGGTGAATTTGTTGGACAGAGGTACCAAGAAAAATGAATGACTGGAAGAAAAGGAAAGACAAGCTGAAAAGTCTTGAAAGACAAAATAAGAAGGAAGATACCAAGTTGCAAACTGAAGTGATACCAGGCAGTTCTAAACCCACAGAAGTCACTCAAAATCCAAACTTATTATTTTTAAAACAGCATTTCCCTTTGCTCTTTAAAAAGTAAACAAGATATGTTCCTGAAAATCTATGTTAAATAAATTTGTGCTAATCCATTCAGGTGTAATGCATTGCCACATCTCTTATAATTTGCTTAATGAACATTTTCATCAAGTGAAAATCTATTGTCCATTGTGAGATGGTAGAGGCTGATGGGAATATATGCAAATTCTTGATAATAGGAACAGAAAATTAATGGCAATAGTTCAGAATACCACAGTTAATAAAAAAGAAAGCAAAAGTGTTACTGGGATCAAAAGCAAGAGTATCCTTAATAAGCCTGTAATGTTAGGCTCTACTCAAAAATGTAGAGGATTTCTCTGGGTACAGAAAATCAAACTGAGTGTCTAAATGTCTTCAATACACAAGTGAGTGTTCTCTGTGAAAGCATACTTCTCTGCATGACTTGGAGAGCAAATTTGTCTTCCTTTCAGGAGAGAGTAGCAGGGAAGCAATTTCTGTTTCATCAGAAAGACTGTCCTATCAGAGTGGCTCCTGGGTTCTTTCAAGAGTAGACCTAGGAGAGTACTAGACAAAGTTCAAGGAGGGGCAGGCATTGTGGCATGGCAGATTAAGCCAGAGATTGCAATGCTGCATCCCATATTGGAGGTCTGGTTGGGTCCTGGCTATTCTGCTTCCAATTTCACATCCTTCTAAAGCACCTGAGAAAGCAGCTTAAGATGCTTCAATTACTTGGGCCCTTGCCACCCGTGTGGGAGACCAGGATGGAGTTCCTGGCTACTGGTTTTGGCCTGGTCCACACCCAGCTGTTGTGGCCATCTGGGGCATGAAGCAGCAGCTGGAAGAACTCTCTCTCTCTCTGTCTCTCTCTCTTTCTATGGTGCTCTGCCTTTCATAGTAATATTTTTTAATTTTTTAAAGTTCACAGAAAATGGGATTAGAAGAGAAGTTTTATTTTGGTGCAACCATATTTAGAAATCCTGTATAGCTTTCTCATAACACACATTTGCCTGAACTTTCTGAAGACCCCTCATATAGAGGTGCAAGAGGCCAGTGGAGAGAAGGAGCTCTCATCCTTGGAACTATTCATAGAGGTTGGAGTTTACAAATGAGAAAATTGGCTGTTTTCTGAACTCCCTGTATAACTGAAAGATTCTAAAATTCATGAAAGAGTCCCAGAAATTTTTTTAATGAACCAAAAATATTATATCCTTAAATAATATAACTATTCTTAGATGGGAAAAAGAAAAAAATGCTTAATGGTAATACAGTAACAATAAATAAGATTGTAATTCTCTACCCATTTCTTTCCCAGGTACACATACCCACACAAACACATTTTATGAGTTATTTCTTTAATCTACAATTTATGGATGAGGAAAGCTAGAAGCATTGTAGTCTGGACTGAAACCCAGAGGGCCTCAATTTCAAGGTCAATGATTTTTCTTTAAAAAAATATTTATTTATTTATTTGAAATTCAGTTAGAGAGAGAAGGGTAGAGACAGAGAGAGATGTTCCATCTCCACTTCCCAGATGGTGCAACAGCCAGGGCTGAGCCAGACTGAAGCCAGGAGCTGTGAGCTTTATCTGAGTCTCCCACATGAGTGGCAGGTGCCCAAGTACGTGGGCCATCTGCTGCTTTCTCCAGGCCATTATCAGAGAGCTGGATCAGAAGTGGAGCAACTAGAACTTGAACTGGCACCCAAAAGGGATGTATCACAGGCAGCAGCTTCACCCACTACACTACAATGCCAGGCCCCCGGGGTCAATGATCTTAAACCACAAGTAGTCAACCCCATCTACTTTTTTTGTTGCATTATTTAATTTACCCATATTCACACCTGTGGTGAACACATTTCCAAATACTGTCATTTCATTCTTACCATAGAGAATAAGGTTGACATAATTATGCCTGGCTTTTCAATGAGGAAAATGAGTTTCAAAGAGGTTATTTTTTTAACAAACAACATAGCTGAGAGCCAAACTGTAGGTCTCACTGCCCATGTTTTGCGTTTTTATAGCTTATTATGGTTGACTGAGCTTTTCAGATCTAACTCAGAGACACTTATGACCCTTAATCACCAAGTCTTTTCTGCTCCTGAGAACACTTTTTCATTCAAAATCCAGAACACTAACATAACCATGGAGGGTAAGGAGCAAAGGGGTCACTTCTATTTATTTGTAAGGATAAAAAACAATTCTTCATTCCCAAGTTCACCCTGAATTGTCCTTTTGATGCTAATGGGGTTCATCTCAGCCAGCTGGGAGGAGGCAGATGAATGATTTTCAATACCTACGCTTCAGTTCACACAGAATCTTCTATGGCATGTGGGTCAGTTAGAACCTTAGAGGCCTAGGGCCAGTTTTTATCTCTGTCCTTGCCTCTCCACTGCCCTTTGAGCTGATAATCCTTTCATCTATGTAATGAAAAGCAGGTAAGGTGGTTCAAAGTACAGTGTCTGAAAATACTCACTCCATGTGTGAATATAAAAATATTAATAATTGTTCCATTGTGCATATTGTAGTTAATGTGAATTTATCAACCCCCCCTCCCCCCAGTTACTGCTGAGGAAAGATCTTCCACCTGTGCGCAATGGAACCATTAAAGCATCCTCCTAACTGATTTCCCTGCCTCTGGCTCTGGAAAATCACCTACACTGCTACTATTATTATAGTATGCAAATTTATTAATGTAATTTACCTGCCTAAAATACTCTATTGATTCTGTTGTTGCATATAGGATAAAATTGAATTATTTAGTAAGGACCCTCTAGTTTCAATCTGTTCCTCTATCTGAAAGATAGAAAACACAAACACACACACACACACACACACACACATATATATATATAGATAGCTGTATACACATGCACACACATATAAAATCATGTATATACACATATCATTCCATCTGCATACATTATCTCTTACCAACAGAATAGATTTAATTCTCCTGTCTTAGTCAAATAGATTTTCTCACAACACTTTTTTGTTGTCTTCCTATGGTAACTATTCAATACACATTTTTCCCTAATTGGCCTAGTATTATTGAACTGTATGGCTCAGATTAAGTCAACTTCTCTGCAATTCAGTGTTCATCTCAGCTGAATGAAACTGAGTCACTTTGTTATGCCACTGATTTGATGCTCTATTAAAAAATGCCTCTGCCTTGAATCCGAACCTTCCTCCCACCTCTGTACTCTGGTGCTTTTGACTAGATTCACCCTTCACACTCACCTAGACTTCTTTATCACATTATTGGGGTTCAGGTGGATTTTAAATGTCTTCCTGACCTATAATATAATCTGGACTTGGCAATACTCTGCTGAAGAATCTCTAGATCTCCTTTAATTATTAATATTCTATGATTTTTTGATGTTTTATTTAATTAAGTCAAATATAATAAGTGAAAATTGAGCTACTGGAAATATTGTACACTTAAGTACTGTAGATAATTTTGTCAGATTTTTAAGTGATCTCAAGTTATAGGACACAGTTTGGGAATGCTATCACAATGGTGTTTGTCTCATGGACATGGTTCAGTAAGGTGAATTATAAGGCGTCTGAATGCAAGCACTTCAACATTTTCAATAATGTTCTAATTGTAAAGCTCTTTAGTGGTATAATTGATATGTTTTTATTTTAGAGTTCATAGCAGTCGCATGTAAATATTATTTTATATAACATACTACACAAAAACATTTTGAAAAATGAAAATTCTGCTTATATACTTTTTATTAGGAACTTAGACAAGTAATGTACATAAACAGAGTCTGAATGTTTGAACAAGCAAGGAACAGATGCGATAGCCCATTACTGATGTTTGGCAGTCCCTCCTCCGCTTAACCCTTCAACGCAGTCTCCATGGCAGCAGGTACTTCTCTCCCTCTCCAAAATTCAATACCACCAGTAGAAAGTTAGTTCCTCAACCAAACAAGGCCATTAAGGCTCATTGTTATGCTGACTTCTTAGCTTGGGAATTTCTTCTCTCCACTGCTGTTTAGAGAACACCTACTTCATGGGAGACCTTCTGTTTGAAGGTTTTCTTGATATTTTCCCAACTTTCAAACTTATGAATGAACAATCTTTTCTTTTGTGCCTCCAAACTTCTATTGTATTACCAGAAATTTTTATTTTGTCATTTTTATCTTACATATCTGAACCTGTCTTCCCTTCACTCTGATCCACCAATGAGAGGTTCTTTGAGACAAGGACAAGCCAGGCACATAGCAAAAGTGTGTGGTGAGTGCTGAATGCATAAATGAATGACTGAGGATACAGACCTAAACTTCATAGGTGACCTTAAGTGGATCAGTGTCTCTAAGTGCCTTCATGAGCAGACAGTGAATCCAGTAAAGACTGTACCATGAAGCACACATGGGTCATTCCAATTAATCCTGAAAGTCAGGACACTGTGCCCAGGCAAAGGAAAACCCAAGGGAATTCTACAGGATACCCTTGATAGGCAACCCGTATTCATGTGAAAGTCTATGCACTATATCAAAAGACACTTGCTATATGATAGAAATTCAGACTCACAGGCTCCAACTCAAGTCAGAATCTAAATTTTAATATTATAGCCCAATGATTCATATTTATATTTTGAAAGTCATATATTTAAATGGGTGAGGAACCAAACTCCAACTAGAAATTATGATTTTACCAAAAATTTAAAATACCAGTCTGCTGTCATTTATTAACTATAATAAACACAATTTTAGGCCAAACAAAAACCAAAAGTTGACAATAGTAAATAGAATACAATTGATTTGAGGTAGCTGTTCCTTATTTATAATCATATATGTGAGTTCTCTAATAAATATATATGTATACATTCACTTTTTTGACATTTAACATGCAAACATCACTTTTATTGACAGCTTCACAAGACACAGACAGACAACAGCAGTGTGTGCAGACAGGTTAATATTCCTTGCCCTCATCTCCCTCGGCACCATCTGTTCCGACCTCCTCGTAATCCTTCTCCAGGGCAGCCATGTCCTCACGAGCTTCAGAAAACTCTCCCTCCTCCATGACCTCCCCACGTACCACCAAACAAAGGCATGCTTGGCATACATCAGGTCAAACTTGTGGTCCAGGCGAGCCCAGGCCTTGGCCACAGCTGTGGTATTGCTCAGCATGCACACCGCACCCTGCACCTTGGCCAGGTCTCCACCAGGCACCACCGTGGGAGGCTGGTAGTTAATGTCAACCTTGAAGACAGTGGGGCACCAATCCACAAACTGGATGCTGCGCTTGGTCTTGATGGTGGCGATGGCAGCATTGGCATCTTTGGGAACCACGTTGCCACGGTACAGGAGGCAGCAAGCCAGCAAGCCGTGTATTTACTGTGGCGAGGGTCGTATTTCACCATCTGGTTGGCCGGATCAGAGCAGGCATTGGTGATCTCTGCTACAGAAAGCTATTTGTGGTAGGCTTTCTCAGCAGAAATGACGGGGGCGTATGTGGCCAGAGGGAAGTGGATACGGGGGTAGGGCACCAGGTTGGTCTGGAATTCTGTCAGATCAACATTCAGGGCTCCGTCAAGCCGTGGGGAAGCCATGATGGAGGACACGATCTGGCTAATAAGGCGGTTCAGGTTAGTGTAGGTGGGGCACTCGATATCGAGGTTTCTACGACAGATGTCATAGATGGCCTCGTTGTCGACCATGAAGGCACAATCCGAGTGCTCCAGGGTGGTGTGGGTGGTGAGGATGGCGTTGTAGGGCTCCACCACAGCCGTGGAAACCTGAGGGGCTGGGTAGATGGAGAACTCCAGCTTGGACTTCTTTCCGTAATCGACAGAGAGGTGTTCCATCAGCAGGGAGGTGAACCCAGAACCAGTTCCCCCACCAAAGCTGTGGAAAACCAAGAAGCCCTGCAGGCCCATGCACTGGTCAGCCAGCTTGCACATTTGGTCCAGGACGAGGTCAATGATCTTGCCAATGGTATAGTGCCCGCGGGCATAGTTATTGGCAGCATCATCCTTGCCCATGATGAGCTGCTCGGGGTGGAAGAGCTGGTGATAGGTGCCGGTACGAACTTCATCAATGACCGTGGGCTCCAGGTCTACAAACACTGCCCTGGGCACGTGCTTTCCAGTGCCCATCTCACTGAAGAAGGTGTTGAAGGAGTTGTCTCCCCGCCCAATGGTCTTGTTACTTGGCATCTGGCCATCGGGCTGGATGCTGTGTTCCAGGCAATAGAGTTCCCAGCAAGCACTGCCGATATGGACACCAGCCTGGCCAACGTGGATGGAGATGCACTCATGCATGATGGGGCTTTGCAAGGACGTGTGGTGCTGCAGGAGGCAAGGGGACGTCGACAAGGGATCCCACTGACAGACCAGCAAAGAGTTCGGGGGAGAAGTACTGCCATACGTCCACTTATATAACTTACATTATATATGTAAAATGTGGGTGGAACACTCCATTCATGGAACCTGAATATATACACCAAGGCAGAAATGTATTGGTAAAGTCCATTAGGATTTTACAAAGCATTTAGGGAATCAGTATAGCATACAATGGCTACAAGCATAGACTCTAGGACTGGCCCTGCGCCACAGCCGGTAAAGCTGCTGCCTGTAGTGCTGGCATCCCTTATGGGTGCTGGTTCAAGTCCTGACTGCTCGACTTCTGATCCAGCTCCCTGCTATTGTGCCTGGGGAAGCAGCAGAAGATGGCCCAAGTGCTTGGGCCCCTGCCACCCCTGTGGGAGACCGGATGAAGCTCTTGGCTCCTAGCTTCAACCTAACTGCATGTGGCCTAACTGTTGCAGCTATTTGGGGAATGAATTGCCAGACGGGAGATCTCTAACTCAGCCTTTTAAATGAAAATATTTTAAAAAATTGAATTAAAGGCTTTCCCAGGCTCATTAGCAGGGAGCTGGATTGGAAGCAGAGCAGCTGGGACTTGAATTGGTGCTCTTATATGATGCTGGTGCTGCAGGCTGGGGCTTTAACCCACTAGTATGTTTTTATTGAAAGGTATTAAAATATTTTTATAAAATTCATGACTCATAGATTAGGGCAAGATGGCGGAATAGGAAGGGAGCACACCGATAGTCTGGGGAGAGACAGTTTAATAAAAGTGGAGATACTGCAGGTTCAAGGAAGAGTAGGGGAAGAAACAGCAGAGGAAACTCTTCCAGAACTAGTGATTCACAGTGGACCTTTGAGGAGAGCGTGGGAGGCCGCAGTTCGGGGCACCAGCGGCAGACTCAACGCACCAGCGCTGGAACGCCAGGTGAGCCGATCCTCAATAGCCCAAGATACCAGCAAGGAAGCGGAAAGAGGAGACTAGAGCGAACAAGGCTTGAAACCCTGTGGGGAAAAGTTCACCAGGCTAAGTAGAAGAGAGAGAGAAAGAAAAAAGTGACCGATATGGACACAAATTTCTCTCTCTCCGCCCACCTCTCAAAGGTGAGCAAGACAAAGAGCAGGCGCCATTTTGGACATACGTCATAAGCAGGGCGACCTCAGGTCTGCACCGGCCCTGAGCCTAGCAGAAAAACCTGACTCTGGGCGTGAAGGTGAAATAACAGGAGATTAGAAACTAATGAATGTGTGGTGCTAATGAACTGAGACTGTGAAAAAAAGAGACTGTGGGGGAGAGAACTCACAGAATTCACCACGTGAGTACTCTCCAGAGACGCTACAGTTCGGTAGCCTTGGTAGCCCAGTGGTGAGACTGCAGGAGAATTTGAACCCACACTGAAGGCCACAGAGATTCCCTCTGTGGTCCTTGGGAAAGAGCTTCTGATATCTGGCCCCTGTGGGTATATCATTTGCCTGCTAACCACCCCCAATTCCATTCAGCTGTGTGGAATTACCTCCCTTTCGAATCAAAAATAAAGAAAGAAACAGAGAGAGATTTACCACACCTAAACTGGGAGTGTCACCTTTGGCACACCCTCAACCCTGAGGAACCAAACAGATCTATCAGGCCACACCCATCTCAAGCCTCTAAGGCTCCATTGAAAGCAGACAGTCCACTTATCTAGAGTCAAAGTATAACAAGAAAAAAACACCACAGTGAAGAAACCAATATGCCAAACAACAAACGCAAAAACCGAGGTAACAAGAACAAGGAAGACACTATGACACCCCCAAATGAAAAAGACACCCCAATTCAAGATTACAAAGATGATGAGATAGAAGAAATGCAAGAAGCGGATCTCAAAAAATTGATAAGAACACTAAGAAGTACTCAAACACAAATTCTTGAACTACAGAAATCCTTAATGGACAAGGTAGAAAATCTCTCTCGTGAAAATGAAATATTAAGGAGGAATCAAGCTGAAATGTAACAACTAGTAGAACATGAAACTGTGATAGTGACGAGAAATCATAATGAAGTGAAGAATTCAATAGATCAAATGAAAAACACATTAGAGAGCCTTACAAACAGAATGGGTGAGGCAGAAGAGAGAATATTGGACTTAGAAGCCAGAGCACAGGAAAATATACAGTCAAACCAAAGAAAAGAAGAGGAAATTAGAAATCTAAAAAATTGTTGGGAACCTACAGGATACTATTAAAAAACCCAACATTCGAGTTCTAGGAGTTCCTGAAGGCATGGAGAGGGAGAAAGGATTAGAATGCCTTTTTAGGGAGATAATAGCAGAAAATTTCCCAGGTTTGGAGAAGGACAGAGACATCCTAGTACAGGAAGCTCATAGAACCCCTAGTAAACATGACCAAAAGAGATCCTCATCACGACACATTGTAATTAAACTCACCACAGTGAAACAGAAAGAAAAGATCCTAAAATGTGCAAGAGAGAAAAGTCAGATTACTCTCAGAGGATCTCCAATTAGACTCACGGCAGACTTCTCATCAGAAACCCTACAAGCTAGAAGGGAATGGCGAGACATAGCCCAGGTACTTAGAGAGAAAAACTGCCAGCCCAGAATATTATATCCTGCAAAGCTCTCATTTGTGAATGAAGGTGAAATAAAGACCTTTCATAACAAACAAAAATTGAAAGAATTTGTTGCCACTCGTCCAGCCCTGAAAAAGATACTTAAAGATGTGTTACACACAGAAACACAGAAACACGGCCATCAACATGAAAGAAGGTAAACGAAGGGAACCTCACGGCAAAAGATCACAGGGAATTCAAAGCATACATTTGGATAAAGAAATTATGGCACATGTACTCTATAGAATACTATACAGCAGTCAAAAACAATGAAATCCAGCCATGTGCAACAAGATGGAGGAATCTGGAAAACATCATTCTGAGTGAATTAAGCCAGACCCAAAGGGACAAATATCATATGTTCTCCCTGATCGGTGACAACTAATTGAGCACCAAAGGGGAAACCTGTTGTAGTGAAATGGACACTATGAGTAACAGTGACTTGATCAGCTCTTGTGCTGACTGTTGTTGTACAATGTAATACTTTATCCATTTTAGTATTTTTTTATTCTAGTACTATTGGTTGAACTCTGTAATTAACAAACAATTATTCTTAGGTGTTTAAATTTTAACTGGAAAGTGATCCCTGTGAAATATAAGAGTGGGAATAAGAGAGGGAGGAGATGTACAATTTGGGACATGCTCAATCAGATCTGCCCCAAATGATGGAGTTAGAATTGTGCCAGAGAATTCCAATACAATCCCATCAAGGTGGCACATACCAAGGCCATCTCACTAGTCCAAGTGATCAATTTCAGTTCACAATTGATCACACTGATAGGTCTAAGAGTCAAAGGGATCACACAAACAAGATTAGTGTCTGCTAATACTAACTGATAGAATCAAAAAGCGAGAGAATGATCCAACATGGGAAGCGAGATACACAGCAGACTCATAGAATGGCAGATGTCCTAAATAGCACTCTGGCCTCAGAATCAGCCCTTAAGGCATTCAGATATGGCTCAACAGCCCATGAGAGTATTTTATGCATGGAAAGCCAAGACACTCTGGAAAGAAAAAAAAAGATGTAAATGAAAGATCTCTGCGAGTGAGATCCCAGTGGAACGAATGGGGCCATCAAAGAAGGAGGTACCTTTCTCTGAAGGGAGGAGAGAACCTCCACTTTGACTATGACCCTGTCGGAATAAGATCGAAGTCCGCGAACCCTAAAGGCTTCCATAGCCTCGACAACTCATGATTAGAGCCTAGGGAGATTACTGACGCCATAAACAAGAGTGTCAAATTGTTAAATCAACTTCAGGAGTCACTGTGTACTTATGTCTCATGAGGGATCTGTCCTTAATGTGTTGTCCAATGTGCAGTAATGCTATAACTAGTACTGAAACAGTATTTTACACTTTGTGTTTCTGTGTGGGTGCAAACGGATGAAATCTTTACTTAGTACATAATGAATCAATCTTCTGTATATAAAGATAATTAAAAATGAAAAAAATCTTGGTGTTAAATTGGAAATTGCATAGAAAATTAATCAATTTAAAAAAATATATCATGTAGAATCTCTGTCCTTAATGTGCTATACATTGTGAATTGATACTATAACTAGTACTCCAACAGTATTTTTCACTTTGTGTTGCTATGTGAGGGCAAACTGTTGAAATCTTTACTTAATATATACTAAACTGATCGTCTGTATATGAAGAGAATTGAAAATGAACCTTGATGTGAATGCAAGGGGAGAGGGAATGGGAAAGGGGAGGGTTGCGGGTGGGAGGGAAGTTATGGGGGGGAAGCCATTGTAATCTATAAGCTGTATTTTGGAAATTTATATTCTTTAAATAAAAGCGTTATAAAAAAATTGAATTAAAAAAATGAAAAAATTCTTAAAAAAGCATAGATTCCAGGCACAGGCCACTGAGATTTAAAATGCTTTCTTTGTGATTACGAGTGTAATCTTGGCCAAGTTATTTGAAAGCTCAGTTCCTCCATTTCCTCAGCTATACATGGGGATGGCAATAGTGACAAGGGTAGGCAAGCAGTCAGTAAGGGACAAGGAGCTAAGGACAGCAACACCAAAGCCATGTGCACCACCCTCATCCCATCACCCTCGTGCCAGCATGGCTGAAGATTTGGTACACCCACTCCTCATCAGGTAGCTCATCATCCCATCACCCTCGTGCCAGCATGGCTGAAGATTTGGCACACCCACTTCTCATCAGGTAGCTCATCATCCCATCACCCTCGTGCCAGCGTGGCAGATTTGGCACACCCACTCCTCATCAGGTAGCCAAGTCTCCCTTTCCTGCTCGCTCCAGACGCCATGACACCTTTCTGGAGATCACTATGTGCACTACAACCCCAAACAATGGCTTCTTTAATATTCAATCAGGCCTGCTCAGTGCAGCTCTGCTTATTGCGTAAAAAGGAAGACCACAGCTTAGCTGGAGGCAAATCTCCCTCATGGGTCTGCCTGCATTCATGTCCGACTGTATACTATCTCTCTGCTTTTCAATAAATCCTGACTTTCTGCTCACCTCTGTCTATGACTCTTGGTTCTACTCTAACATGAGGGAAGACAAGAATCTGAACTAAGTCTAGCTGGGGATCTCTGAGTCTGCCAGGGCTCCCCATCCCTACAACATGATTTAGGAGTGCTGCTCCCCACAACAATGAAAAATATTAAAAGAAAAGTCCATTTTGGGTGCCAATATTTTGAAATCCATTTATAATTTTTCATCATATGCATTTTTTTCATGAACTTTTTGAGTATCTCATCTATAAGAGATTTATTATAGGAATGCCATCTAAAAGCTAGAGACCCAGGGAACAAATGGTATGTTTCCATTCAAAGTTCAAGAGCCTGGCAAGAAGAGAAGATGGTGGTGTAACTCCCAGTCCAGACCAAAGACCTGAAAGTAGGGTGGTAGGGAGGGGGATTAGCATATGTCCCAGAGTCTGAAGGTCAGAGGACCAGAAACTCTCATTCCATTGGCAAAAAAATATAAAATAAAATAAAATAAAATAAAATAAAATAAAATAAAATAAAATCCTATCTTAGTGAGGGGAGAGAGTGTACCCTTCCTCTGCTTTTGTTGTGTTCTCACCCTTAATGGACTTGAGATGTGGATCTTCTTCTCTGTTTACTGATGCAAATGATAATCACTTTCAGAAACCCCTTCACAGGGGCCAGAGCCATATTATACTAGCTTAATCCTCCACTTGTGGCACAGGCATCCCTTATGGATGCTGGTTCGAGTCCTGGCTGCTCCTCTTCCAGTCCAGCTCTCTGCTGTGGCCTGGGAAAGCAGCAGAAGATAGCCAAAGTACTGGGGCCCCTGCACCCGCAAGGGAGACTGGGAAGAGGCACCTGGCTCCTGGCTTTGGATCAGCATAGCTCCGGCCATTGCTGCCATTTGGGGAGTGAACCAATGGAAGGAAGACCTTTCTCTCTGTCTCTCTCACTGTCTGTAACTCTACCTGTCAAATAAATAAAAAACCTAAAAAAAAAACCCTCACAGACATACCCAGAGATAATATTTTACCAGCAATCTGGGCATCCCATAGTCTTTCTCAAACTGATGCCCAAGATTTGTCATCGCAAAGAGGAATAGAAAAGAGGAAGACAACTGTGCAATGGTGATGGGAATGTACCTGATTAGTGCTTAGAGAATGAAACCAGGAAGCAAGAGACTTTCAGGAGGGTCAGGCTACTTAAGAGAAACAGGAGGGAAGAGGAGGGAAGCATCAGTTACTGAACACACACAATGTACCAAGAACAGTGACCACAGCCTTTACATACTTTAACGGGCTTAATCCCAAATTCACTGATGAGATCTGCATTGCCAACTACATGTGATAGAGACTGAGACTCAGAGAAGCAAAACAAATTATTGGAGATCAAAATAAATGGAAGGTGGAAGAGCTTGACTTGAGCATAGAACTGATTAAATTTTATAATATTCCACTTTATTCTTACCTAATGTAAATCTATTTTTAGAACTAGCCAGTGAGAAATGGGCTAATCCTTTCCAATATGACCCTAACACCCTTTTAATGATGATGATGACAGTGCTAGCAATGACAATAAGGATGACAATGAGGTGGTGGTAATGGCGGCCAACACAGGTGTAGTGCTCACAGAGTGCCAGTCACTGTTCTAAACATATTGGTTATCTTACCTCTTTTGATCGTACCAAGAACCCTATGAGGTGGGTATATTATCATTATCATGATCTCAATTTTATAGACAAAGAATTTGAGGCACAGAGGACTTTAGAATTTGTCCAAGGTCATATGGATAATAATGGCAGAGCTGACCTCTGATTCTAAGCAGCATAGAGGTAGTGCCTGTGGCTATCATCATCTCACTTTACTGTATTTTTAAAATAACAAGATGGTGGTGAGAGGGCAGTGAGTTTGTTTTTGAGCACTGGTTGTGCAGCAGAGTCCAGCTCCCACACGTAGTTTTCACCACCGTAACACGAAGTAGGCGGGAGTGTTGCTGTAAGTCTTCAGAAAATTGAGAAAATGTAATTATATGAATAGGAGAGAGGCCCCGAAATAACCATGATGCCATTAAATTAGAATTCAGAAAAAATGAAACTTTCAACCAGTAGTCAGAATACTTTTTTCTATAAAAGGTCAGATAATGATTCCAGACTTTGTGAGAATATGGTCCCTGTCATCACAAGTCACCCCTGCTGCTATAAAACGAACAGAACCAAAAATGAAAGGGTCTGCCTATGTACTAATAAAACTTTATTTACAAATGCGGGTAGTGGGCCAGATTTGCACCATCATACATAGTTTTCAGGCCTCTTGTCTTCAAGTAATCAAAAGAAAATAGCACTTTTCTTTTGTTGCTACCAGGTGGTACATTTCACGAGAAGGAAATATAACATCACTTAGGTTACTGTTTCTGAAGAACAAAGTTACAGTTATGAAGCCTAGAGCTGTTGAGCAATCCTGTACCACAATGACAGAGGGCTGGCACTGCCAATGCTCTCTACTGTTGGGCAGCCAAATATTTTAAAGGATGTAGATGTTTTACTTTTACAATGTTTTACAATTAAAGGTAAATCATGTATCATTACAGCAATAATACTCTGGAGAGGATCTTCAACTACAAAAATGAGCTAAAGGTTATTTTCTTCAAAGATAGTTTCCAAAGTGAGGTGTTGGATTGAAATCACAGTCTGTGTTCTCTCTGCCTCATCCTACATCCAGGCATTTATACTACCTCCATGATGAAAAATTACGGTCATTTCATCTTGAAAGATATATTGCATCCACATGTGGGCCAAGTGATTTAATCTTGATTAGGGCCGTCGGAAGCCTTGTCAGATCGGTTAGTGATTGGTCATGTATTTCACAGCACTGCTATTAAATCTACTGGGAATTAACATGTTAAATCCATAATCATGCTTTATGGCCTGTATAATTCTGGGTTAACAGAAAACAGAGTTGATTCATTTTTCACATGTTCACCAAAGTGAAATCATATTTTTCCCTTAACTAGTAATTAACCTTTATGGCTTTATTAACTGCTTTATTAAATTTAAATGAAATGTTTATTGGAAAGAGTTCATGGGAAGTATAAACCACAATGACAGTGTGGTCCTGGTGATGTCCTGTTTCTTAGAACTTCTCTACTGAAAGGGTTCATATTACAAGTAGTTCATTTTTTATCATGAGGTACCAGTGCTTTTAACATAATAGGCAATGTGATATAAGAAGAAGAACAATGGCTTTGGAGTCATAAAGAGCTGGATTCAAATTTGTATCTAATTGCTTACTGGTTTATTAGCTGTGCGACCTTGGACAATTTACCCCATCTCTCTGAGTCTCACTTTCCTTATGTGTCATTATGAATAGTAGTTTTACTTAGACTATTGGCAGCGATAAAGGAGGCGAATGAATTAGTGGGAAATACCTGGGTTGTGGGTAGCTTGCAAGATAATTTTATCAAAAGTCTATTGTGGGTTGGAACAGATTTTTCTATCCAGGTTAAATAATTGAGAGGGAAAACTGAAGGTCAAAGGATGTTGTCTGTTCTCACCCTCTCCCCTCTTTCTTCAGCTACCATGATATAGATATAAACCTTCAAGAGAAGAATCTGTGACATATATTGCTTTCATTAGCAGCTTTCAGAACTATACTAAGGTGAGAGTAGTTGCTATGCATACAGGAGCACAAGGTGCTTCAGGGTGGGGAGCAGAAATAACCATATGGGCACATGATTTGACCAGTAGAGATTTTGTGTAAAGAAGAGATGGACTGGGGTTCATGGCTTGGTAGGCAAAGCATGGGTTAGGAACCACCTAGGCTCTCCTGAAAGGTGCTGTGGTTCAGACCATATCACATTACACATTTGTACATAGTTTCTTGAACCCTGTGGCTTTAACTGAACATTTGGTTGGACAACTAGAGACAAAGTTTTCAACTTCTGTTGCAATAGGTGTCTTTATGTGAATTAGTCATAATTGGTGCAATATATGCAGAAATAATGTCTGTAGTAGCTTTTGATCATTTCTGTAAGCCAAGTGCCATTGTCCTGGGTATTCTCTCTTTTTTTTTTTTTTCTGTCTGGGAAATGGCAATAATGCAGTAGCCATGTTGGATTAGATAGATAAAGGATATATTTTGAGGATGGTGGAGCTAGTCCAACAACCTGGGTGAAAGAGAACCATCACCATCAGCCCTGGGTTACTTACTTCTAGAAAACACATCAAGAGAAATAAACCTCTACACTGCTGAAGAAACCATGCACTGGAAGCTTTTTGGCATATTGGTCTTTCTTATATTATAACTAATATGGGGCTTGTAGCTGAGAGTTGAAAGAGTATTTTTATGATGGACACTGGTTGCCAATGACACAAGTAATGTTGCTTTGGGTACCAGATGAAAAGATAAGATGAGGTATAGATAGACATGCCCAATGCTTTGGCACCAACAGTGGGAACTAGGCAAGCTGCAACAGAGCACAATGGAGACAGTAAAGCATGATACGAGGTGGCAGATGCTCAAGATGGATCAATGAAGTGCAGCTATCCAGTTTAACTGGCACATGGGAGATCTTCCTATGGACTCCCTATTCACTTGAGCAAAATGAATGTTGCAGGTAGCTAAGCTGTTTTAAACAGACACTGGGAGAAACAAAGTGGATTATTGTTACTCTGACCCCACCTATCTTCACAGGCTATTGTAATCTTAAATCAATCAGAGACTAATCAAAAAATTAGAAGCTACACTATGTATTCCAAACAGGTATTTTATCAGAGGGTACTTCTTTCAAAGGTGTTTGAATAATTGAAAGAGGACAACAAAGGTGAGATTAAACAGAAATTTAAAACTACAGGGAAGTTCCTAGGATTATGGGAACAAAAAAGAAGAAATAATATTTACAAACCACGTAATGAGAGCCCTTATTACTGATGGTAGTGGTGGAGGCCACCACAGCTTTGCATGCAACTGCTTCTCCAGGAACCACTGACTTCTCTGTAAGTGCAGACAGGCATTGTCTGTAAACCATTGTGACTCCTGCTAGAAACTACAAAAGCCATGGGAGTCACAAAATCCCAGTGCTACAAGGTAGAGAGGCAGGATGGAGAAAGACCTCTAACTGAAGCATCTGAAGTTGGAATGCTACTCTCTTTATAAAGGTATTTCACACATAAATGTGGAGGCATGATGAGAGGCCAGAGTCAGGAAAACCAGATTGGAGGTTCTCATAGTCTCTGGAAAAATGCTGGGCAGGCAATGAAAAACGAACTTGTATATTGTGACCTCGAAATTTTTTTTAAAGAATTTTTTAATTTATCTATTTGAAAGGCAGAGTCAGAGAAGAGAGGGGTGAGGAGAGAGAGGTATCTATCTTCCATCTGCTAGTTTACACCACAAATGGCCACAACTGCTGTAGCTGGGCTGGTCCAGAGCCAGGAGCTCTTCTGGGTCTCTCACATGGGTGCAGGGATCAAGTACCTGGGCCATTCTCTGCTGCCCTCCCAGGCGCATGAGCTCAGAGCTGGATTGGAAGTGGAGCAGCCAAGACACAAACTGGCTCCCATATAGGATGCCAGTGCTGCAGGCTGATGCTTAACTCGCTGTACCACAATGTCGGCTCTATGTAGAAATTAAATATAAACCTCTCTATTTCTATAGCATCTAGATATTAAGTTCTATATTCTTTTCCAACACACAAATATAAGTTAATGGCACATGAACAATTTTGAGCAGTGAGTAATGTCATTGTGCACCTGACATATACTCCCTTTGCTTCACATTTTGTAAATTTTTCATAGCATGAAGAAGTTTATTTCATAACAAATTATGAAACACTGAATTAAACATAAGCCTGAATGCCAAAGGAGTAATAGCAGCATGTCAAAATTTCCCCTGCTTTTGGTTAAATTTAAATAAAATTTCCTGGCCTTTGGGGATGAGCACTTAAGGCTTATGACTGAATAATTCTAACAAATGAGTAATATACATATTCAAAGAAATATTGTAAAATGTACTAATATTGTTTTTGAAACATTAACACCTTTTATGGCATTTTTTGATTCCTTGTGTTTATTTCTCAAGTAATTTCAAGTTGTCATTCTGTCTATGGCTTTGATGCTTGATGTGATACACAAATTTTATATCCATTTTTACTATAGACCATGCTTCCAACTCTTAGCTCATACAAACAACTAACAAGTCCTGATTCTTGGGATTATAATGACTACCTCATTAGATGTCAGAGCAGGACCACAAGATCCAGTGACCCTGTTTCTATCTCCTCACTCGAATGATGGAGATTCATTTGTCACATCATTTCTAAATGATGCCTCTTACGCCTGACTGGTTTTCCTTGAGTCAATATTACTGACAAATCACTATCCCCTTCAATACCAATTGGTGATAACTCTTAATATGTCTTATAGTTGCAAAAGATTAATTTAACATCCTACTGCACTTGCCAGCAAAGAGAAGTCACCAAAGAATATTTCCAAGTTTGTAGAATAGCCAGCACTTCATTATATACAAAATATAAAAACTATGTAGGGCAATAGGCACATTTCTTTATTAGCTACACATTTCATACTCATTAATTCTGTTAGTACTCTTTTTAATGCAGATTTATAAGTGATGATACACAAACAGTTGAGGATTATAATTTTCCAGGAATCACAGAAGCAGTGAACAGGAGAACAGGGATTCAAAGGTAGATCCGGGTAAGATCAAAGTAAGATACCCACATCTCATATCAGAGTTCCTGGATTTTATATCTTACTCTGCCAGCTTTTTATATCTTACTCCAGATTCCAGCTTCCTATCAAAATAGATCCTGGGAGGCAGCAGTGATAGTTCACGTTATTGGATTCGTGCCACCTACATGGACGACCTGGTTTGAGTTCCTATCTCCCAGTTTTGGCCTCTGGCCTCACCACAACTGTTATATGAATTTGGGGAGTGAACCAGCAGATAGAAATGGTCTCTCTGCTTGTTAACTAATAAAAGAGTAGCTTGATTTGGCTGGACCCAACAGCTGTGCTGTTTGCTACACAATGTAATCTTCGACGCTATCCCTGTTTTTTAGGGTCCATCATCTCCTTTAAGAGATAAAACAAAGACACACATAACCATCTTTTTGTCAGTATGTTTCTCATCTGCCTCTATCTCCACAAACAAGTTTTAATGGACACATGTCGCCTAAGCAAATACACAGTCAACAACACATCGACCTTTGTCCGCATTGAGACATCTGCCATTGTGGTGTTGCGGTGTCTTCCAGCCTCACCCTGTGTGTGTCCCCCAGAACCTTGCTCTGCAATAGTCCCCTGGCACCAAATCTATCTTCACTTAAAAGGGGGAATGGGCAATTAAACCAAAAGTCTGCTTAACACTTCTCTGTTCCAAACTGGTACCTATGAGCCCCTTCTTTTCCTTAGTGAACAAATCCTAAGATGTTCAGGTTTCTTTCCTTTTGTCTATTATGAATTTATGACCTGCCATAACTTATACCAAGTAAGTCAGTTTCCCAAGGCTTACTCTCTTTTTTAAAAAAGATTTATTTATTTATTTGAAAGACAAAGTTACAGAGAAAGAGAGAGAGAGAGAGAGAGAGAGAGAGAGAGAGAGAGAGAGAGAGGGAGGAAAGAGAGAGAGAGAGAATCTTCTGCTGGTTCCCTCCCCAAATGGCTACAAATCCCAGGGCTGGGCCAGGCCAAAGCCAGGACCCAAAAGCTTCTTCCAGGTCTTCCAGATGGGTGCAGGAATCCAAGCACTTGGATTATCTTTCACTGTGTATTAGCAAGGAGCTAGATAGGAAGTAAAGCAGCCAGTACTCGAACTGGCACCTGTATGGGATGCTGTTGCCACAAGTGGCAGGTTTATCTGCTATGTCACAGCATCTGCCCCGCCCCCTCTAAAGCTAACTCTTTCCATGCTACTCACAAGCATAAATCAACAAGCCTTTTAAGTATGTGTTTTAGAGTGTTTAACCATTATGAAAACACAGACAAGGAAGGATTGAAATAAATACAGGAACAATACAGAAGCTTAAAAAGCTTATTATTGCAACTAGCTCCTTAATGTTGGGATGCATTGACATTAAAATTCCTGAATGTGCTCAACCTTGTCTAATTAGCTGCTGATTCTCCATCTTCAGTATGAGAAAATCTAAACAGATAAGCAAGGCTTTCAAGGCCTTGCACAATATGCTCCCCTCTTACCTGATGTAAAACAAGTGACCCTCGTGCGCTCATCTTGCACTCCAGCAATGGAACACCACGGCCCATCCTTTACCCTCGCCTCTTGTGCACCTGCTACTGCCCCTGCCAAATTGACTTCCTCGCTACTCAGACCAAGTGAATGCCACTGGCCTTCAAAAATCAGCTTTTATTTCATTCTCCATGGAAATGAAACTTTGTGTAACTCCCTCAGCCATAAGGAGTGGCCCCTTCCACTATTCTCCCCTGGCAGTACTTTGTATCTGCCCCTCAAACTCCTGCCCCATTGCATTATATTCATGTTTTTATTCTTGTGTCTCCATCTGCAATAAAATGTTCTTAATGGCAGGGACCATGTTTTGTTTACCCCTAGGTCTCCTTGGTACTTCCTGCAAGCACCTGTATCTTAGAAAGTACCCTGAAAATGTGTTCAATGCATAAATGAATAAATGCACAGATAAATGAACCAACATGCTGGGAAACAGGGCAAGTGATTACCATAACCACGTGTCACACATTTCAAGGCCAGGAGGGTGATTGGCTGTTACAAAACTCCTGTATTTATAATGTCTCTATTCATATCATATTGCTACAGAAGCCCGGAATTTTATGCCAGTTTTTTCTACCTAAGGATGTGTAAGAATTTCTCTGCCCATCAAGGAGGAGCAGTATGTCAGTCTGATGCGTGTCCTGTGGCCAAGCAGCATCCTTCACGAGGTGATTGCCTGTCAGCTTGTGACACATCATGGCAGATGTCACAGGATGCAGCTCTCGCTGGCACAGAGGAGAGCTAACGAAGGAGTGGGGGTACATCTCGAAAGAGTCAGGCAGCAGGCTGGGAGCTGGTGGGGGAGAAAATCGAAGGCTTTCTCTTAAGAACATACAGCCTCAGAAAAGGATGACATTAACCAAGAAGCCTGATGCTCTCAACCTCTTGGGTCACTTACAGATGCTTCTGTAAGGGGATTTTCTGCTTTCCTCTGATATTCTGAAGTGAATAGCCAAGGTGTTCAAAGGATCATTTTAATATCAGCACTATCAGGACTGGCGCTGTGGAATACTGGGTAAAGCCACTGCCTGTGGCACCAGCATCCCATATGGGTGCCAATTTAAGTCCCAGCTGCTCCACTTCTAATTCAGCTCCCTGTTAATGCAACTGGGAAGGCAGCAGGAGATGCCCCAGGTGCTTGGGTCCCAGCATCCGTGTGGGAGACCCAGATGAAGCTCCTGGCTTTGGACTGGCCCAGCTCCAGCAGTTGCAGCCATCTGGGGAGTGAACCAGTGGATGGAACTTCTCTCTCTCTTTCTAACTCTGTTTTTCAAATAAATAAATAAATCATTTAAAAAATCAGGACCACACAAAGATAGGCACCTGTCCTCACCTGTTTGGGGGGGAAGATGAACAGATGGAGTTACAGGCAAAAGATGGGCATTCTCTGATTCGTTGAGACTGACTAGGCCTGAGAGGGGTTCCTTTTTTATACTTCCTATCTTCAGGTAGTACGACAACTCATATCTGGAAAATAAAGTTGTTCCATTGACTGGTACTGTGACAGATTAACACTTAGGTACTGTTTTCAAGGTGAGTATAGTCAATGAATGAATATCAAGTTAATTAATGATTACTCTATGCCAATCATGCTTTATGCAAGACAGAACAAGGCAAGGCACTATAAGAACACACTAGGGGATTCCTAAATCATTGTGCAGTTAAAATGAGGCATCCTGTGAGCTGAGTTATAAAAAGCCAACAAGAGGGGCTAGAGTTGTGGTGCTGCAGTTTAAGTCCCCACTGGAGATGCCAGTATCCCATATGAGTACCAGTTTGAGTTCTAGTTCCTCACTACCAAACCAGTTCCCTGTTAATGTAGCTGAGAAAGCAGTGGAAGATCAGCTCCTGATCCCACATGGAGACTTGGATGGAGTTCCAGAGTCCTAGCTTCAGCCTGGGACAGCCCTGGCCATTGCAGTTATTGGAGAGTAAGATAGATAGATAGATAGATAGATAGATAGATAGATAGATAGAGATCTTTCTTTCTTTCCCTATCTTCCCTCCTATTCCTCTCCAATTCTCTCTTTGTGTTAATATGCCTTTCAAAAGATAAATAGTTTTTAAAAACTCATTAAGAAATAACAGATCAAAAAAGGTAAAAGATATTTTGGGGTCAATATGCACATGAGTACGGGTCAACATGATGTCTCCTTGTGGGAGTTACAATTCAACTTGACAAGCCTGACATCCATGCTGGGAAGTAAAGAATAATAAAAGATGATGCAGGGGGCAATATTCTGAGCAATATTGAGGAGCTAGAACTTTATATTCTGACTTCAGAGAAGCAGTTGAAGGCCCAATTTCAAGAACCTAAGCAAATTAAGGATAACAGAACTGAGTGCAGAGATTTTCTTCTAAGACATCATCACCAGCATAAAATGAAAAGGGTCAGGTGTCCTTGTGGCTCTGACAGCAGAACTCAGAGTTCTATGTACCACGAGGACAGTGCCCCCACTGATAGGATGTAAACTACAGTGTCAGGAGATTGGACGGCTCACTTCTCACACTTTCAATCAAATTTCATTTCCATGATTGCCATTAAAAAAAAAAACCCCTGCAATGTGGATATAATATTCATCCCATAACCTTTTTGTGAATATAAATAAACACTGGGAAAAGTGAAAAGTGCCTAACATGATATCTGACACGTACTTGGTACTTTATGAATTACACTTAAATTTTGACATATTCAGAACTCTCCTTCAGCATTCCCTGACAAAACCTTTTCTGATGGTGGAATTTTTTAAATCTGTGAAAATACTGCAGCCAATAGCAACATGTGGCTATTGAGAACTTGAAATGTGGCTACTGCAACAATGGAGCTCATTTATGTGTTTCATTTTCATTAACTCAGATGTAAGTAGCCACATAAGGAAATGGTTAGCATATTGGATAACACAGCTTTCTTTTCTTCATATTCTTCACATAATTAAAATTTTTATCCTTTGAATATAAAAAATATAAGATTTGTCATTAAAAAATGGTGATTTACAATGCTGATAAACTCGTAAAAATTATGGGACACAGCATTCTACTCAGAGCAAGAGAAGGAAAGATAGTTGGTGGGGGAGTGAGAAGGGGAGAGAGAGAGATGGTTCATCTGCTGGGTCATCTAGTAAATGGCCAAAACATCCAGGTCTGGACCAGACCAAAGTCAGATGCCAGGCACTCCATCCTGGTCTCCATCATAAGTGTCAGGGGCCCAAATACTTGGGTCATATTCTGCTGTTTTTCCACGTACATTAGCAGGAAGCCGGATCAGAAACAGAGTATCTGGGACTTGAATTGGCAATCTGGAAAGGGAAGTTGGCATTGCAAGTGGTGGCTAAACTTTCTGCACCACACCCTGGCCCCTATCACCCTGCATTTGGAAATGTTTTGGTTTGAAATTTAAAAACATCACAAGAAAAATTTTGAATTTGACATATATATTATAAAATATGTAAACAATATTATTAATTTTAAAAGACTACCTAACAGCACATATAATATAAAATTATTTATTTTGAAAAATACACATTTAAATTATAATATTTTATTATAGAAATGCAGGATTAGATGTGATTTTTCCCTCAATGATTGCTTTGCATTATCTGAAGCTTTTTAATTAACTGATGTTAACTTTACAAATTTAAGCATTTGCCCGAGTTTCAAAAATAAAGTATTAATTAAAAGGATATTGGAAAATAGATTAAATCCAGATTTGCAGAAACACAACCTCTATCTATGTCTTCATTTACAATATTTAGTTTTAGTTTTGCTTTTCTACTTAAGAAAAATGCCACTCATTTTGATTTAAAATAAGAGAGGAAAGAGTTAAAGCAGCTGTTTTGAGCTCTAGTCACTCCCTTTACTGGGGACATGTTACTGAGATCAGACAAACAGGGGAGGTGACCTTGTCAAACTTTATTAACACCATCATTGGACCTCTTTTCAAATAATCTAAAGACATGTGCTAGGAGAAGAATCTCTAACTATTGAGCATTCTTAGCAGGATGCTTTTAGCTCATACTGCTTATACAAATTATACCACATGTTCCATCGCATTCACTGAAATACAAAATCTATCTGAACTTAGAAAACAAATTCTGAGAATGGGACGGTCGAGAGGAGAAGAGATAGAGTGAAGTCAGAACACAGGTACCCAAACAGTCAAGAGTACTGGGTTCTCGTGCTCCACAGCACTGTGGGGTGAATATAGACCATGATAATCTATCACACACTCCATGAGGAGCTGGAGAAGAGGATTTGGTAGGTTCAAAACAGAGAAGTGTAGAGGAGGTTAGGTGGCTGATTGATTCGATCTGTTTATACTGTATTTGCCTGTTAAATTTTGCACTGTGTCCCATAAAATGTTCCAAGTATGACACGCTAATCAAATATTTTGAAAAATACAAGGGTGGGTGCTGTGGCACAGCAGATTAAGTAGCTGTCTCTGACACAGATCGTATATGGGCACCAGTTGGAGTCCTAGCTGCTCTTCTTATCTAGCTCCCTGCTAATGTGCCTGGGAAAGCAGTGGAAGATGGCTCAAGTGCTTAGATCCCTGCCACCTAAAGGGAGGCCTGGATGGAGTTCCTGGCTCCTGGCTTTGGCCTGGCCTGGCCCCAAACATTGCAGCCATTTGGGAGTGAACCAAAGGATGGAAAATCTCTTTCTGTGTCTGCCTGTCTCTGTTGCTCTGCCTTTCAAATACTCCCAAGGAACAGTATTTTTTCCTACATATTTGTGGATTTCTTTACTTAGTGGAGGGTTAAATTTGTAATTATAAAGTAAATTGAAAGTATGTCATGGAGTTTGTGGACTCAAAACATTTCCATAACCTTGGCAGCTCATGACAAGAACTTCAGGTGATAACTGACATCATAAATAAGAGTGTCAATTGTTAAATCAACAACAGGAGTCACTGTGTACTTACTCCCCATGTAGGTCTTCTGCCAAAGAGCTGTACTATGAGAATTAACTGTAAAACTTGTCTTCAAACAGTACGTTATACTTTGTCTGTGTGGATGCAAACTGTTGAAATCTTTACTTAGTATAGAGTGGATCTTCTATATATGAAATTAATTAAAAATGAATCTTAATGAAGAATGGGATGGGAGAGGGAATAGGAGGTCAGACAGGAGTAGCAGTGGGAGGGCAGGTATGGGGGGAAGAACCGCTATATTCCAAAAGCTGTACTTATGGCATTTATATTTATTAAATAAAAATTTTATTAAAAAAGTATGTCATTGCAATACTTAAAAGGAAAATAAGAAAGAAAGGAGGAGTGGGGATGGGAGTGAGGAAGGGAGACAGGGTAAGGTGGGAAGAATTATAAGGTTCTTAAAGTTGTATATATGAAATATAAAACATTTGCTTCCTTTATATAATATTTTAAATAAGAGGAGAGAAAATAAAAGGAAAACATGAAGAAATTCAACCCAGAATCTATAGATTTATGAATATGGTCCCCTGAAAAACAGAATGTAAGCTGGGATATATAAAACTAAGTGTTTTGAAGACTACATGCTTCCCATTATCTGGTTTAACAATCTACATATCTGACTTATAGGCCTTGGCCACACAGCATGTGTCTAAATGCAGGAAGACTTGGGGCATAGCTCTCAGAGTCCAAGCCTTTCCAAGCTCCGTAAATGACTATATTCTTGAAATTACTGGTTGTATTTGGTACACTGTGAAATCTCTAATTTATGTGATACTGATTTGACAGTCTGGTTCTTTGCTTTAACTGAAAGCTTATATAAGCCTCATTTATTATCATCTATTCCCTCAATTAAACAAAGGAATAGATCTAAAGAATAAAGATTTCCACCTATTTCCCAAGTTCTTCTCTATTTACTAGCCTTGATGGTGCAGAGGTAAGAATGTAAAATAGTAATACACACAACCCATTTGAGAACTAGTTTTGCAGTTAACGCTCATAATACAACTCACTGAGGACAGAGGTCCGTCCTGCATGGGGAGTTAGTGTATAGTTACTCCTACTGTTAATTAACAATCAACACTCTTATGTAGGATGTCAGTGATCATCCGAGACTCTTGACATGAGCTGCCTAGGCTACAAAAGCCTTTTGAATCCACAAACTCTGTCGGTATTTGCACAGGCCATAAGCAAAGTGGAAGCTCTCTCCTCCCTTTAGAGAAAAGTGTATCCTTCTTTGATGGCCATTTCTTTCCACTGGGGTCTCACTCACAGAGATGCTTCATATAGGACATTTTTTGCCACAGTGTCTTGGCTTTCCAGCCAGACAAGGAAGCCTTAAGGATTATTAGCTTTTTTTGACACACAGATTTTTTGTTTACTCAATTTAGGATTTGAGCTTAGTCAATTCTGTGCTTTGTGCTCCTACCTCCCTCTCTCCAGACGCCATCCAGGAAGCAACAGGCACACATGCATCCTGGGGAAGAGGAGATGAGGAAGTCTGTGGTCACTGTGTGCCCTTTACAGCTTATACTTCAATCTCTTCCACTTCCCTGAGCTCCATATATCTTCCTTACTCAACCCCTGCACTTCACACACACACTGGTCATTACATCCATTCACCTGTGAGTCTCTATTCCAGCACTAAGGATACTTCCCACACTCTTGCCCTCTCTCAGCCATTTCTATTGCCCTAGGGAAGTACAAGCAGCTTCTGGATGTTTGTGCAGTTACCATATTAATATTCTCTGAAACCACCCTCAGGCCTATTTACCTGAATAGCTAACTCAGTGCACATCACTTCTTCAGCACCTCATGCAATTTCTCCATGTGGTTAGGATTTTCCTTTGAAACACTCTCTTGGGACTCTGTTCCAGGGTTTCTATTCTCTTGCTCATTCTTCCATCTTGCTGCAGGTATGTTAGCAGAATATGGGACCTCATTCCATCCAAACCCACAATGGCAGGGACTTCTGTGACTTTTCTATCTCAGTTTCCTGAACGATTGCATATCCCTAGTTAAGTCCCATCTCCTTTCAGGGAAGAAAACTTGTTCTTGCATTGCAAAGTAGTACCAAGACTTTCAGGCTTTTATCTTTGATAGTACAAGCCAATATTTTAAAACATTCAACTCAAGAAAGCCTGTAATCTCTCAAATATCCCAGGTTCTAAAATTCAAAACAGTACAAGATGTTAAGCTCATCACTGTCACTCTGGGTTCAAGACAAACACTTACTTATGAACTTAAATGACTTTCTTGCTTTCTCTTTAATTGTGATTTTCTTCTCTAGGGAAAAATAAAGCAATGAGAGACTAAAAAAACACAGAATAAATGTAACCAATGGACACATGATACCCTTGGAACAATAATGAAGAGACTATCCCTCCCTGTTGCTCAGTTCCATCTTGTCTATGTCTTCCATGGACAGAACAACCTAAATGTAGAAGATTCAGAGTAAATCTTTACATAACCACTTAGTAATCATTTGCCTATTTATTTCATGCAAGGCAATCCTCTGAAAAAGTCAAGGAAAATATGAGGACAACTAAAAGTTCATGGAAAATGAAAATAAAATTTGCACTATTTCGGTGCAAAAATATTTTGAAACCCATGTATAGTTTTCAATATGCATTTTCTCTGAAAAGTTTGAAGATCCCTTCTGTTATTGCCCTTATTTACAGGTATATAAATAGAAGCTCAAAATAGGTAGCAGAACAAGAGTAAAACACAGATGCTCACTCAAGTCCAATACTCTTTCCTTTATACACAGCTCCTTCTCGAGGCCTTGCATTTACCATCACTCATACTAAGAAATACATATGGTGATAAAGCATCTACATAATTGTACTCATACATTCATACACACACTGGAACAATAATTATTCTGGCTAACTTCTATACCTTCCTATGTTCCCTTGTTATGTTTTACTTCATTTAATGCAATGCTGGTCATGGTCTAGCAAATTGCTGTCATGAACCATTAATGGAATTGGAAAAACATTATGGAGAAGTATTTTTCTCTGTCCGTCATTCTCAAAAAAAAAAAAAAAAAAAAAAAAGAGGCCCAAGGTCAACCTTCCAAGAGGAAAAAAAACAAAAATATAGGCTGAGAGTTTCTTTATGTATTACATCTCAACATCCAAGCTTTGATAGTCACAAACAAAATTTTGTAATAAAACCCATAACACTACTTCTGATCCTTGATTAATGGAATGGGCAGTTCTGGAATAATGTCTTGGATTTGGTATTGTGGCCCTGGTTCTTTGCTGGAAATCATGAAAATGATGAGAAGATTACTCAAAGTCAGAGGTTCTCAACCTTGCCTACATATTAAAATAATCTAGAGAGCCTTTATAAAAATTCCCAAATCTGAGCTCAATCAAATCTAATTAATTAGATCAGAATCTCTGTGAGATAAGAGTCAAATATGACTTCCATAGGAAACTTTCCAGGTAATTCTTAACATGCTGTCAATGTTGAGATAGACTACTCCATAAGAATCAGTTGTCATGATTTCTCAGTACATCCTCATGTTTTTATAGCAATTAGTAGGTGGAAAATTATTGTCAAAATACTCTCTAATCTCTATTATGACATTATCATGGGTATGGTGATACCATGTCCAATTTTTTCCAAAAATCTTACTTTTTTATTGATGAAACATTTTTAAAGTTTATTTTTATTTAGTTTTGAAAGGCAGAGTGATGATTGCAGGGGTAGGGGTGGAAGAAAGGGAAAGAGAGAGAGTGTGTGTGTTCTAAATACAGACTCATTCCCCAAATGCCTACAATAGCTGGGGCTGGACCAGTCCAAAGCCAAGAACTCTATCTGGGTCTCCCATGTGGATATCAAGGACATAAGTACTTGAGCCATCATCTGCTGCCTCTCCAGGTACAAATTAGCAAGAATTTGGGATAGAAGTGGAGGCTGGACTTGTTCTTAGCTCTCTGTCTGGTATGGGATGTGGGCATCCTAAGTGGTAGCTTAACCCACTGCATCACAACACCCACTCTCAAAAATCTATCTCAAATATTCCATTCCATCATTTTGAAAAATAACTCGTGCTGTCAAACCTCATGTATTTTGGAATATCTGATTTAGAAATTATATTCTCTGCTGGCAGCACATATAAGAACTACGTGTAGAACTTGTCAGAAGTTGTTAAAATCTTATCAGAACAAATTCAGGGGTGAGCGTTTGGTGTAGCAGTTAAGATGCCACATGGTATACTTGTATCCTATATCAGAGTCGTGACTCTGCTTCCAACCCAGCTTCCTGCTAATGCACACCTGGGAGGCAACAGGTGATGGCCCAAATGCTTGGGTCCTTGCCAGCCATTTGAGAGTCCTGGATTGAGAAGTGAACTTGGCATTTGAGAAGTGAACCAGTAGGTGGAAGATATTTCTCTCTCTCTCTGCCTTTAAGTAAAATGAAAACAAATAAAAATTAAGAAAAAAAGAACATAAATTTGTCAGCTCTGGTGTCCTGATTTTGAATTTTTCACATACTTTCAGGGATTCTGCTTCCTATAGCACTGCTCTACACTCCTATAAGCTATGGGTTCTGCACAGCCTCGTCTCTAAGAAGCCCCAACTTGGGGAACAGTTAGCATCTCACACAAGGACCACATAACCAGGTCCTGAAGAGGAAGTATGCAAAGGAATCCTACAGGCTTGATGCATTATTATAGTTTAACTATGTGAACTGTGAAGGTGGTCTGTGAATTTCCATATGTGGACTAAACTAGTTGTTCACAGAAATATTTACCATGCATGACAACCTGCCTGGAAGCACATAGTTCTGAGACCAGGGACCTGGGAATGGGCCCATCTGCTCCAGCAGGATTGATAGGAAGCCCTTGATTATAGCATCATTTATTAGCAAAAGTTAATTGTGCCCCAGAGTTTTGTCACTGTTCTTGGTGCTAGTTATTTGAGGTCAAAGCACAACCTCTATCCTCAAACTGTTTATAATCTAAAATATCTCAGCAAAATAAATAATACAGTGTTACTAATGTTAAAATATACACAGATGCTATGTTAACACAGACAAACGCCTGAAATAATTACAGAAAATCTCCTGGTAGAGAGGATGTCTGAGGGGCTGGCATTTGGCCTAACTATTAAGATGCCCCTCAGATGCCTATATCCCATATCAGAGTGCCTGGGTTCAAGTCTTGGCTCCACTCATGATGCTAGCTTCCTGTTCCTGTTACAAGTACTTGGATCTGTGCCACCTACATGGGACCTGAATTGGATTTTTTTAAAGATCTTATTTATTTATTAATTTGAGAGGTAGAGTTATAGACGTAGAGAGGGAGAGACAGAAAGAGAGGTCTTCCATCTGTTGGTTCACTCCCCCAAATGTTTGCAACAGCGAAGCTAAGCCCATTTGAATCCAGGAGACAGTAGCTTCTTCTGGATCTCTTATGTGGGTGCAGGGGCCCAAGCATTTGAGCCATCTTCCATGGCTTTCCCCGGCCAAAAGCAGAGAGCTGGATCAGAAGAGGAGCAGCCGGGACATGAACCAGTGCCCATAGGGGATGCCAGTGTCACAGGCAGAGGCTTAACCTACTATGCTACAGTGCCAGTCCCTGAATTGGATTTCTAACTCCCAGATTCAAGCTGATTCAGCCCCAACTGTTGTGGAAATTTGATGAGTGAATCAGAGGTTGGGCATTTTCTTTCTGTCTGCCTGCTTCTCTCTCTCTCTCTCTCTAATTGAGAGAGCGAGAGCAATGGAGAAGGAGAATGAATGATGTCTTAGGGAAGATATTGAATTTATCCTGGCAAATGACTGCTATCTGGTGTTCTGAGAGGCTCTGGGAAAGTTCATATAGGAAGATATAAATCTGTGCCAAAGTGAGCCCAATGGAGAAATTTAAAGGACAGCATGTTTAAAATCTCACTCATAAAAAAGAAAGCGCTAACAGAGAACAATGTAAGGTAGGCAGAAAGGGAGCACATTGGATATTTTGTGAGTGCCCATATGGGATCTCCCTGCACCCGCATGGGAGACCCAGAAGAAGCTCCTGGCTCCTAGCTTCAGATTGGCGAACCTCCGGCCATTGCAGCCAAATGGGGAGTGAACCATCAGATGGAAGACTTCTCTCTCTCTGCCTCTCCTCTCTCTGTGTAACTCACTTTCAAATAAATAAATAAATCTTTTTAAAAATAAAAAATAAATTTAACGGGGAAATGATGAGTTAATTCAGCTTAGTTTTGAATTTGAGAGGTGTGTGAATTACAGAAGTGGAGATACTTAACGAGTAATTATGTATGACATTTGCCACGGAGAGAGCTGATTTAAAGAAATAATTGCAGCTGGCACCACGGCTCACTAGGCTAATCGTCTGCCTGCAGCGCCGGCACCCCGGGTTCTAGTCCTGGTTAGGGCACTAGATTCTGTCCCGGTTGCTCCTCTTCCAGTCCAGCTCTCTGCTGTGGCCCGGGAGTGCAGTAGAGGATGACCCAAAGTGCTTTGGCCCTGCACCTGCATGGGAGACCAGGAGGAAGCACCTGGCTCCTGGCACAGTGCCAGCGGATAGGCACAGCGCCAGCTGCAGTGGCCATTGGAGGGTGAACCAACAGTAAAGGAAGACCTTTCTCTCTCTCTCTCTCTCCCTCCCTCCCTCCCTCCCTCCCTCTCTCCCTCTCTCCCTCTCACTAACTCTGCCTGTCAAAAAAAAAAAAAAAAGATAGAATTGGGGGATTATCACTTGCTAGTGAAAGCTGAATTCCCCAGGAGTGGTAAATACAGATGCCCTAGAAAGAGGTCAAAGTGAAATAGGGCTGGATTCAAGAATAACATGATGTAGAAGCAGAAGAGAAGGAATCACCCAGAGGACTAGGAAGACAAAGTAAAAGCAGAACACAAAGGAACACTGGAAATAAGTTGGGGAGAGAAAAGCGGGAACCTCAACATCAAATGCTACAGGGATGTCCACCTAGAAAAAGGTCCAGTGTTTCAATATCATGGAGCTTATTGACAGAAATTGAAACCCAGGGGCCAGCTGGGTTAACCAAGCTCACTTGGTTAATCCTCCACCTGTGGCACTGGCATCCCATATGGGTACTGGGTTCTAGTCCCGGTTGCTCCTCTTCCAGTCCAGCTCTCTGCTGTGGCCCAGGAGGGCAGTGAAGGATGGCCCAGGTGCTTGGGCCATGCGCCCGCATGGGAGACCAGGAATAGGCACCTGGCTCCTGGCTTCGGATCAGCGCAGTGCTGGCTATAGGGCTGTAGCGGTCATTTGGGGAGTGAACCAACGGAAGGAAGACCTTTCTGTCTCTCTGTCTATAACTCTACCTGTCAAAAAAAAAAAAAAAAGGAAAGGAAAGAAAGAAACCCAGTAGGAGATTGAGAGGAAGACATCACAAGGAGAGAAAAATAGATTTCCGATTACAAGCTCCTCAATCCTTCAGAAACAATTAGCATTAGCTCTCCTGCTCAAGAGTGAGATGTTGCCAAGAAGCTGGTAGATTCTCACTACTCTGCTTTTTTTTTCCTTTGGGGAAAAAGAAGCACTAACTCCATGCTTCTTTTCCTCTGAATCACAGTAGAAAGACCTGACTTCACACCTTAGTCCTACCATTTTTATCTTTTTGGTCTTGAATGTGTCTCTTATTTGTTACTTAAAGAGAGAGAGGTAGATCAGCTGCAGAGTATAACCTAACATTTGTAACACATATTCCCACCAAGGCTTCATGTACCAGAATCTGCATTTTATCAAGATTTTGCTGATTATTAAGCACATTAAGGTCTGAGAAGCATTAAAGTTCAATAGATTCCAATTTTTCCAACTATAAAAATACAATATAATACTTGATGGAACAAAGACATAAGCGTTAGCCATTCTCACTCATTGCCCAAAAGATTAAAAAAAAAAAAAAACGAATTTATTCCTAGTCCTTGAATCTCAATTGGGTCTCACACCCTATTGCCTTCACACCCCACCCCCTCATTCTTTTCCAGGTTCTGGAGGACCTGCATGGCCATCTGAAAGACCAGTTCCAAGAATTCCTCTTTGCCTAATGCCCACCCTACCCCAACTCCCATCCTTAGCCCTCCTAAAATATAAAAAGGGGGGTCAGAGTTGTGGCTCAGTGGGTTAATCCTCTGCCCACAGTACCAGCATCCCACCTGGGCACCAATTCAAGTCCTGGCTGCTCCTCTTCTAACCCAGCTCTCTGTTCTGTCCTGGGACAGCAGAAGATGGCTCAAGTGCTTGGGCCCCTGCACCCACATGGGAGATCTGGAAGAAGTTCCTGGCTGCTGGCTTCAGATCAGCTCAACTCCAGCCACTGTGGCCATTTGGGGAGAGAGCCAGCAGATGGAAGACTTTTCTCTCTGTCTCTACCTCTCACTACCTGTAAATCTATCTCTCAAATAAATAAATAAATTCTTTAATATATATATATATATATATATATATATTTATATATATAAAGTTCTGGCCCCTGGGGTCCAGGCCTTCAGCCACGTGTCCCATCAATGTGCATGCTGGCATTTGGTCACCCACCTCTACAAATTTATTTTCTCAGAGTAAATTCAGTCTGGCTGTATATTCGTATACTGCCTCCTGTCTATTCTGCACATCTTTTCCTAACATTTTTGGTGCCCTGTGTGAGGAGGCACCAATCTGCAACTCTTTTCCTAATAATATTGACCAAATAGGTTTTTAAAAAGAACAATAAATAACATGAAATTAACACCAGTAGTTAAGAGGACATAAAAAAGAAAACTAAATACTTTTTGTACCACTTTTTCCCTCAAATCCTGAAATTTTAAAAGGTAACACTCTCTTAAGAAATATACCGTAAGGACTGGCTCTGTAGTATAGCCTCCATCTGCAGAACTAGCACTCCACATGGACACCAGTTCGAGTCTCAGCTGCTCTATTGTTAATGTGCATGGGAAGAAGCAGAGGGTAGCTCAAGTGCCTGGGACCCTGCATCCATGCTGAAGATCCAGACGAATCTCCTGGCTCCTGGCCATTTGGGCAGCAAACCAGTAGATGGAAGATGTCTCTGCTTTTCCCTCTCTAACTCAGCCTTTCAAATACATAAAAAAATCATCTTTTAAAAAAGAAATATACCATGAAAAAGTTTTTCTTTTCACTAAAAATCTGTCAACATTTGTACATGATTTGAATCAAGTCTATTAGCTTCCTTCATAATGTATGTGGGCCACTTGATATACTCCAGGGTGAAGCTTGTCATATGCGTGACTAAACCTATGAAAACAAGTGAAAAAATTACTACCAATCAGATACATGAAAATGATCCTGACTGTATTATCTTATGACTGGAATTTCTGATCAAATATCCACACATCCATGCACTCTTATATATGAGCCTGCCTAACCTTGTGTGTTAGACCTCATTCACCCATCTGACAAATCTTACTTATCCAGTAGTTACTCTGTGCCTTGTATTGTGTTAGGCCTAGAAGAACAGCCATGTGACCATTTGACGTGGTCCTGAACACACAAAGTGACCTAACATCCTCGCCTAGTATAATCTTCCCCCTACCAACTAAACCATACAATTGAGCAACATTTCTAATAACAAATCAGCATTCACTCAATTGTTTAAACATTTGTTAAGCACTGTCTAGAAATGTGGCCCCACATTTGGACTTTCCAAACTCAGAAATAAAGAATATGATAATTACGTTGTGTAGCAACCTTGCCATTATGATTTAAAATAAATCCTGTGAGGCATGTCATATCAAGTATATCCTAATCATAGTAGTGTGAATAAAGTTTTACCAACAATTTACTGACTTTTATTTGAAACATTTGCAGCATTCCTAGTATTTATTCTACTTCATGTATACTAGAACTCCCAAACTCTGGCCATTTTTTCTTTTCTACCTTCATTTCTTCATAAGACAAGATCCACTGAGAGATCTGCCTATTCCCCTCTCTTCTGAACTAAAAAGTGTTAAGGTTATCCCTGATTTAAATAATGAGCACTCATCTATTTCTGTGAAATAAAGATGTAAAAGTCCTGCAGTCTTTGCTGTCAATAATTATTCTATTCTAAGGACAGAAAAATTAAGTTCAAATATTAATCATTTACTTCATTCTTAATATTGTTTAATAAAAATAAAACTTTCTACTAAGAATTTCAATTCAACAGGAAAAACAAGGAATTCCAAAAATAGAAGCCTGATACAGAATATTGTGACAGCCACATGCTCAGAAGATAAGAAGGAAGAAAGCAGTTTAGAAAATAGTGAAAAACATACACTAGAAATAGAAAGCAGCTGCTTATGTCCCAGCAAACCCAAAGAAGGACAGATAATCTATGCATAGGAAATAGAAAGTATAAAAAGGGTTTTGAGTATTAGGACTGGATTCCATTAAAATATTGTAATATAAGAATTGGTTTAAATCATTTCATCTTCCAAATTTAATGTCAAATATTCCAATGCTACCAGTGTAACTAGGGAGATGGGATCACTAGACGTTTCCTTTGTTCTTTGTAATATTCTGTATTCTCTCCAGTGTGCATGTTTTGATCTAATAAGAAGAAAATCAATACTCATTTTAAAATTAAATTCTCCCTTCTCTCCTTGTCTTCAGAAATAATCACTTTCCAGTTTTGAGTAGGCCTAAGTTTATTGCAACAGGAACATTTTATAGCTTCAATTTAGTCTGTAACTGAGATCATGCCTTCCCTCCCAATTTCTCTCCTGGACAAAGAATGGAAGTGTTTGAGTTGGAAAATGTAAGTTATTCTCAAAGGCTAGGGCATCTGTGTTTCCCTTCTCCCCTTTAATATTTAACCCATTTTGTCTTCACCACTCCCTCTTCCTGACAAAGAGAAAAAATGTAAACAAACAAAAGTTATAACAATGCAATTACTAAAATCCACCTCTCTACACAATGGATAACAGTATGATTTTACAGCCAGTAAAAAACAGCAAAAGATAATAGCTAAGAAAGTGTTTCATGTTCGAAAGTTGCAAAAGTCAAAAGCAAGTTTTCAGTAGATTAGAGCAACAAATGAGTATTCTGCCCAGGATGTGGCAAAATCTGACCCTTGACATTCTCTCTCTTTTTTTAAAATTACTTATTTATTTGAAAGGCAGAGTTACAGAGAGAGAGGAGAGGCAGAGAAAGGTCTTTCATCCACTGGTATACTCCCCAAATGGCCACATTAGCCAGGTCTGACTCAAGCCAAAGCCAGGAGCCAGGAGCCAGGAGCTTCTTCCAGGTCTCCCATGTGAATACAGGGGCCCAAAGACTTGGGCCATCTTCTGCTGCTTTTTCAGGCACACCAGCAGGGAACTGGATCACCAGTGCAGCAGCTGGATCTGAACAGGAACCAATGTAGGATGCTGGCTGCTGCAGGCTAGGGCTTTAACCCACTGAGCCACAGTGCCATTCCCCCCATCACTCTTCATGCTAATAAAATCATACCAAAATATCTAGAGAGAAACATATTAGCCTGTTTTTAGGTCCTACCTGAAGGATTCCCACCTACCAGGTCCTACCTGAAAGATTCTACTCATTCTTCGGTACCATGATCAAAGGTGCTGAGTCTCTTCTAATTCTGCAATTACTTCTGTATTTCTTCTGTTCTTTATTCCCTCTCTGTTGCTGCGTTTGCATATAGAGTGATCATTTCTTTATGAGAGCATCTCCTTATTGATATTACATTCCCTACACTCAGGAAAATATATTTCCTGTCTCTCTGGCCTCAGGGACCAACTCTGGGACTGCAACCTAATGACAGTCAGCACATATTCATTTAATTGAGCCAAAATCCCAAAGGATCACTTCTAGCTCCCTGTTTTCTAAGCCTGTAGGCTACTGCTTATTTAACAAGCTGTCAGGTTTCAACAGATGGATTTCAAATCCCAGAAATCTGGCTCTAGAGCATTTGCTTTTAACTACCAGACTAGCCTTCCTCATGGTTTTCCCTGTAAGGAAAAAATGAGTAAAAGTCTTTAAAACATAATCTTTTAAAACTATGCACCCAAGACTCCTTAGGAAATGTTCTCTCATCTGAAATGTCTTTATAGTTTTAAGGAAATGTATGTTTCCTGCTGGTATCGATATCATTAAATCACAATTACTGATGTCTGCCTCTCAAACCTTGACTATTATTTCACCTTTCCATCAATCTTCCGTAAGTAGATTGTTCTATGTGGCTCTTGCTTTGTAGTCTTACAACATCAAACCTTAGCATAACGCATGTGACAAATTATAACAGGCCAGTGATTGTATTGCTCGTACAGTTGGAATTTCAGAACATAGTATAAGGGGCTGATTCTTTAATACTTCCTCATGGTGATGTATCATAAATGACTACTCCATTTGGCTACCCTACTATGCTTCGACCACATTCACAGGCTTGAAGTTCAAGGTGACATGTGGATTTACTTTTCTTATACAACCCTATTAAAATAAATTTAAAATAACATAGATATACCCAATCTGAGGATGGTATTTTCAGGGATCAAGAGATATTAAGGAATTTTAGATTTGCAAAGAAATATATATTATTATTGGCTAAAGCAGAACACAGAAAATAAACTCTCCAGAATACAGACAACATAAATCTAGTTAAAAAGGAAGAAGTAGACACAGAAATCCACTTGGTCATGATGCAAAAGTCCAAATAATTAGAGAACTGCTCTTACAACATCCATGTCAATTGTCTTATCACCTTATCCCATGCCCACACTTCCCACCCCAACACCCACAGACACACACTCAGAGATGTGAGTCACACAGCAGCCACAATCTTTGCTAAACAGAGGGATTCAGCCAAGATAAAGCGAACATCTCTTATAAAGGTCTTCCTTCCCCTCAGTTAAAGCTGTCTTTAGGGTATCTTGTTTCTGTTCTGCCAGTCACATCAGTTAGGACAGAGTGACAAAGACTGACCATGGACAAAGAGCTAAAGTCATCACCCCAAGTTTTCACTTGAGACCATTTGCACATGTTGTTCCCTCTGCTTGGTATGTTTTAAATCCAACATTTTCAAGGTTTTCTCTTTATTTTTACGGGCTTAAGCTTAAACTGTGCCTTATTAACAAGCGTTCCATGACCAATCTATAAAAAATAGTCACAAATCGTTCTCTGAGTACTGCATTCCCTGTCCTCCATATTCTGCTTTGTCTTCACTACCTGGCATATTGTTTTCTGTATGTTTTTATTTGTTCTCTCACCCCACTGAGTTACAGGCTTCATAAACAAAAGAACTTGGTTTATTTGCTGCTGATTTCCCAATGTCTATGACAGTATCTGGCATTTATTTGTTCAACAAGTGTTTATTAAATGTCTGAATAAATTAACTCAGGAGTAGGACAAGACACCAGCTATTTAGCTGATTAAGAAAGCAAGAGACCCTTGGCCGGCGCCGTGGCTCAACAGGCTAATCCTCCGCCTTGCGGCGCCGGCACACTGGGTTCTAGTCCCGGTCGGGGCACCGGATTCTGTCCCGGTTGCCCCTCTTCCAGGCCAGCCCTCTGCTGTGGCCCGGGAGTGCAGTGGAGGATGGCCCAGGTGCTTGGGCCCTGCACCCCATGGGGAGACCAGGAAAAGCACCTGGCTCCTGGCTCCTGCCATCGGACAAGCGCGGTGCGCCGGCCGCAGCGCGCCAGCCGCGGCGGCCATTGGAGGGTGAACCAACGGCAAAAGGAAGACCTTTCTCTCTGTCTCTCTCTCTCACTGTCCACTCTGCCTGTCAAAAAAATAAAAAAATTAAAAAAAAAAAAATAAAAAAAAAAGAAAGCAAGAGACCCAAATTAGTGTAAGAATTCAGATTCTTGAGAATGTCTTCATGAAAAGTAGATTCCATTAAACATAGAGCATTTAAAAAGTAATTGGAAGCTCTTAAACATTTTGAAGGCATGTAGTTCTTATGCCCACCAGTATAGGCCAAAGCAGAAAACAACAAAGATATATGCAGGTATACATAGTCTACATTAAAACCAAATTAAACTATATCATGATTTTGAACTTTAAAGAGAGAGAAATATAAGATACCTTGTTTGATTTTTATACTTAGAGTATTCAACCCTTAGTAGCACAGTTATATTGTCACAAGGTTGTTGACTCTCTTATTTCCTCCTGAGTCTATGAGGTGACGAAGACCTTCCAAGAGCAGCTGATAAAGTACCAATGAAGAAATCCTAGTTGCTTATTAGCCCATGGCTTCAGGAACTATACTGACTATGTATTCACTAGCCACAGGTATAGATTTAATTTGAGTCAAGTTAAAATCTAAAAAATTAGTTTCTAGTTACACTAACTGCCTGTTAAGTGCAGGTGGCTAATGACTACCACTGGATGAATGGAGTCTAGATGGATGGATAAAATTGGACAGTGAAGAAATATGCCATTCTTAACATCACAGAAATTCCTATTGTTTCAAGAAATTATGGAGATCAGTTAATGAAAAATAAGTCGGAAAGGTATGATTGTGCATCCTAGTACTTATATTTGGACAAGCAACAGGTCTGCTCTTGTCAAAACTTCTTAGGCAGGAAGAGTTGATTTCACATGTTTATATAAAACCACAAACTATTTCCTGTTTGTTCCATACCACTCAATTCTTTGCTTAGAATCTAGGTCCATATTTCTTATAATTTATGAGATAATTAAAGGAAATAGTTTTTGGTCTCCATTCTTTTTTTGGTGGTACTGCTTAATAACACTAAGGCTGCAGATCCTTCCAAATTTTTAGCAAAACAGCATCCTTCTGTAATCAAAACTATTTAAAAATTAGTGCTTATTTTGAGTTATTTGCTACCTTATATTTTCTCTTTTGAATTTTGAAAGCGGCATCTTCCCCTTTGGATTGATTTAATTATTTCTTTTTTTTTATAAAGCTTTTATTTAAAGAATATAAATTTCCAAAGTACAGCTTATGGATTACAATGGCTCCCCCCCACACAACTTCCCTCCCTCCCACTACCCTCCCTTTTCCCGCTCCCTCTCCCCTTCCATTCACATCAAGATTCATTTTCAATTCTCTTTATACACAGAAGATCAGTTTAGTACATATTACATAAAGATTTCAACAGTTTGCCCTCACATAGAGACACAAAGTGAAAATACTGTTGGAGTACTAGTTATAGTATTAATTCACAATGTACAGCACATTAAGGACAGAGATCCTACATGATTTTTTTTAAAGAATTGATTATCTATGCAATTTCCAATTTAACACCAAGATTTTTTTAATCATTTGCAATTATCTTTATATACAGAAGATCGATTCAGTATATACTATGTAAAGATTTCATCGGTTTGCACCCACACAGAAACACAAAGTGTTAAAATACTGTTTCAGTGCTAGTAATAGCATTATTTCACATTGGACAACATATTAAGGACAGATCCCTCATGAGACGTAAGTACATAGTGACTCCTGATGTTGATTTAACAATTTGACACTCTTGTTTATGGCGTCAGTAATCTCCCTAGGCTCTAGTCATGAGTTGCCAAGGCTATGGAAGCCTTTAGGGTTCGCCGACTTCGATCTTATTCCAACAGGGTCATAGTCAAAGTGGAAGTTCTCTCCTCCCTTCAGAGAAAGGTACCTCCTTCTTTGATGGCCCCATTCTTTCCACTGGGATCTCACTCGCAGAGATCTTTGATTTAGGTCTTCTGTTTTTGTTTTTCAGAGTGTCTTGGCTTTCCATGCCTGAAATACTCTCATGGGCTCTTGAGCCAGATCCGAATGCCTTAAGGGCTGATTCTGAGGCCAGCGTGCTATTTAGGACATCTGCCATTCTATGAGTCTGCTGTGTATCTTGCTTCCCATGTTGGATCATTGTCTCCCTTTTTGATTCTATCAGTTAGTATTAGCAGATATTATTCTTGTTTGTGTGATCCCTTTGACTTTTAGACCTATCAGTGTGATCAATTGTGAGCTGAAATTGATCACTTGGACTAATGAAATGGCTTTGGTACATGCCACCTTGATGGGATTGTATTGGAATCCCCTGGCACAATTTGTATACACAGGCAATGCCATGGCTGAGGAAGAACTGCTAAGATCAATCCCATTCACAATAGCTACAAAAACAATCAAATACCTTGGAATAAACTTAACCAACGACATTAAAGATCTCTACAATGAAAATTACAAAACCTTAAAGAAAGAAATAGAAGAGGATACCAAAAAATAGGGAAATCTTCCATGCTCATGGATTGGAAGAATCAATATCATCAAAATGTCCATTCTGCCAAAAGCAATTTACAGATTCAATGCAATACCTATCAAGATACCGAGGATATTCTTCTCAGATCTGGAAAAAATGATGCTGAAATTCATATGGAGACACAGGAGACCTCAAATAGCTAAAGCAATCTTGTACAACAAAATAAAGCCGGAGGCATTACAATACCAGATTTCAGGACATATTACAGGGCAGTAGTTATCAAAACAACTTGGTACTGGTACAGAAACAGATGGATTGACCAATGGAACAGAATAGAAACACCAGAAATCAATCCAAACATCTACAGACAACTTATATTTGATCAAGGATCCAAAACCAATCCCTGGAGTAAGGACAGTCTGTTTAATAAATGGTGCTGGGAAAACTGGATTTCCATATGCAGAATCATGAAGCAAGATCCCTACATTTCACCTTACACAAAAATTCATTCAACATGGATTAAAAATTTAAACCTACGACCCGACACCATCAAATTATTAGAGAACATAGGAGAAACCCTGCAAGACATAGGTACTGGCAAAGACTTCTTGGAAAAGACCCCAGAAGCACAGGCAGTCAAAGCCAAAATTAACTACTGGGATTGCATCAAATTGAGAAGTTTCTGTACTGCAAAAGAAACAGTCAGGAAAGTGAATAGGAAACCGACAGAATGGGAAAAAATATTTGCCAACTATGCAACAGATAAAGGGTTGATAACCAGAATCTACAAAGAAATTAAGAAACTCCACAACATCAAAACAAACAACCCACTTAAGAGATGGGCCAAGAACCTCAATAGACATTTTTCCAAAGAGGAAATCCAAAGGGCCAACAGACACATGAAAAAATGTTCAAGATCACTAGCAATCAGGGAAATGCAAATCAAAACCACAATGAGGTTTTACCTCACCCTGGTCAGAATGGCTCACATTCAGAAATCCACCAACAATAGATGCTGGAGAGGATGTGGGGAAAAAGGGACACTAATCCACTGTTAGTGGGAATGCAAACTGGTGAAGCCACTATGGAAGTCAGTCTGGAGATTCCTCAGAAACCTGAATATAACCCTACCATTCAACCCAGTCATCCCACTCCTTGGAATTTACCCAAAGGAAATTAAATTGGCAAACAAAAAAGCCGTCTGCACAGTAATGTTTATTGCGGCTCAATTCACAATAGCTAAGACTTGGAACCAACCCAAATGCCCATCAACAGTAGACTGGATTAGGAAATTATGGGACATGTACTCTACAGAATACTATACAGCAGTCAAAAACAATGAAATCCGGTCATTTGCAACAAGATGGAGGAATCTGGAAAACATCATGCTGAGTGAATTAAGCCGGTCCCAAAGAGACAAATATCATTTGTTTCCCTTGATTGGCGATGACTAACTGAGCACCAAAGGGGAAACCTGTTGAAGTGAAATGGACACTGTGAGAAACAGTGACTTGATCAGCTCTTGTGCTGACTGTTGTTGTACAATGTAATACTTTATCCGTTGTAGTATTTGTTTTTTATTATCCTAGTACTAGTGGTTGAACTCTGTAATTAACACACAATTATTCTTAGGTGTTTAAATTTTAACTGAAAAGTGATCCCTGTGAAATATAAGAGTGGGAATAAGAGAGGGAGGAGATGTACAATTTGGGACATGCTCAATCGGAACTGCCCCAAATGATGGAGTGATTTAATTATTTCTAAAATATAACTGGAACTTAAAATTCCTAGATTATGTTATTATTTACCTTATTTCCCATCAAGTTTGTATTTCTCTATGGGAAATCACAATATTTGGTTCTATATTAAGTATCATTTGTATACTCACAATTCTGAAAATGTATTTTATTAAATCATTTCTAAAATTAAGCCATGGAAAAAGTAAGTATAGCATTATAATCAGATTGCTTAAGGCATTCATATCTGGCTAAAAAGCTCATGAGTTTCTCAGGCCTGGAAAGCCTACACACTATGGAAAAAAAATGACCTAAATGAAAGATCTCTATGAGTTAGATCACAGTGGAAAGAACAGGCCATTAAAGAAGGAGGTTCCTTTCTCTGAAGGGAGAAGAGAATTCCTACTTTGATTATGGCCTTATCTAAATAAGGTCCGAGTTTGTGAACTCAAGAGGCTTCCCTAGCCTTGGCAGCTCATGACAAGAGCCTGGGTGATTACTGATGTCATAAATAAGAATGTCAATTGTTAATCAACAACGGGAGACACTGTGCACTTACTCCCCATGTAGGATTTCTATCCTTAACGTGTTGTACTATGTGAATTAACGATAAAACTAGTCTTAAAACAGTACTCTATAGTTTGTGTGTCTGTGTGGGTGCAATCTGTTGAAATCTTTACTTAATATATACTAAATTGATCTTCTGTATATAATTAAAAATGAATCTTAATGAAGAATGGGATGGGAGAGGAAGTAGGAGATGGGATGGTTTGCGGGTCACAGAAATACACAAATGCTAAAAATCAACCCCTCTCCTATGACTGAATCAGTTTACCATCCAACCACTGGATAGGATGATTTAAAATTTATAATTTCAGTATTTAAATGGTGCACATCAGGGACTAATTTACATGATGACAAAAATAGAAATAGAGATTTACATACATTACTGGGAAACATAAGTGCACCCAAAGGAATAATTAAGTAATAATATAAATAACACAATTCGAAGGGAAGTAGTATAAATCAATTGAATTTCTCAGCTTTCATAGACAAAGGTTATAGTTATTATCTAAAATTAATCCACTTGTAAAAGAGTTTTCAGCAAGTTGTTTAGAATCATTGTGCTAACAGAGTTTGGGGAGAGAAGGACAGGAGAAAATAATATTTATTTGAACTTTTACCGTGTGCATATGTTACTTTAACAAATGTAAAATTTTAAATAAAACCTTTGTTCTTACAAACATTCCATGTGAAAAATAATTTGGGATAGAATTAAATATGTTGCAGAAAATAAATACCACAAAAACAGATATTATGTGTGTGCCATGTGTATGATCTTGAATGTCTGCCTTTAATTTCTAATTCAATTAAATCCTCCTGATATCTCTTTAATATAGTTGTCAGCGTACTTCAAAAAGTCAGCAGAAAATTGAATTGAATTAAAAGATACATTTTTTGATGTAAAACAAATTTAAATGCCATACATGTGAAGAGTTGAAAAATTCATGAAAATTCCATACTGTGAAAAAAACTATGCATGGAATTCAATTTCTTTATTTGCCAAAATAAACTTATCATTTAACTCTATTTTTCCCAAAAAATTCTGAAGTACTGTTATATTATACAGGAGCACTCTTTAGTCCCGGTTGGGGCGCCGGATTTTGTCTCGGTTGCCCCTCTTCCAGGCCAGCTTTCTACTGTGGCCAGGGAGTGCAGTGGAGGATGGCCCAAGTGCTTGGGCCCTGCACCCCATGGGAGACCAGGATAAGCACCTGGCTCCTGCCATCGGATCAGCGCGGTGCACCGGCTGCAGCGGCCATTAGAGGGTGAACCAATGGAAAAGGAAGACCTTTCTCTCTGTCTCTCTCTCTCACTGTCCACTCTGCCTGTCAAAATAAAAAAAAATTTAGCAACCTGAAGGGAGAATGGACATATTTGGGACAGATATTTTATATAGTCCCTATAGGGGTAGGGACACCCTACATTATCTGCGTAAAAAACTCATTTCGTCGGTGATGTCAGGAGAGGAAGCACATCCTCCACTGAAGATCCTTCATTCTTGTTAAAGAATAAAGACGGAGAGATGAGGATAAAAAAGTATATTATTCTTTGATCGTGCTTGCTTGGCCACAGGTGGGCAAGCAGATTGACCTGTCCATCCCAGCTAAGTTATTCTTTACTCTTTCACTTTTTGTTTATGACTTTATTTCTTCTTCCTTAGCAAGAGCAGAAAGTAAATCATGGCATTTCTTGGCTGAAAGGCAGAGTGAAACAGCTGTGACCCTTGAGATATTGTTTACTTTACTGCTTCCTGATATACACTCAGTCACTTTTGTTGGACATGCTTGATGGCTTTTGTTCATACAGTTGACTGTTCCGTCTGCTCCACCAATTGACAGAGAGGCAGAGAGTGGCTGCTTTAAGCTACATTTATTAGTTCATTCATTAAAAATTTATGAACGCTCACTTTCTACTGGATACTGAAACTGTTACAAATGGGAACAAATCAGGTACCCCACCCTTAAGAAATTAAGTCTACTAAGGGAAGACCGAATATCAAGACTAATTACTAGACAATGATAATAAATATTAAAAGAGATGTTAATAAAAAAAAACTTGGGGACAAAGAAAAAAGAATAATCCCATGTAGCAAAAAAGTGAAGAAAGGCTAGATACAGGATGATGGAATAAGGAAAGGACGTACTGCTTTAGGTTACAGGAAAATAGTAGCAAAAAAGTGGAGGAAGTGTATTCCCAGGAAAGAGTTGGAGAGAAATCTGCAGTGGAAATTCTACAGAAGGAAGAGGGATGCTGTGGATCAGTGTGGAGGGTGTGGACATGCAGTGATCATGGACACAATACAGGACTCTCATAGCTGAAAGCCAGAGGAAGCACCAGCTTTGGAGAGCGAGGTGAGAGCAAACTGCAGCAGTCTGTGCCACTGGCAATATAGCCAAAGAGAGAGCCTTGCAAAGTGCACTGTCTTTGAGTCCAGCATGGAGGCTTATAGGGGACAGGGTACCTGCCTTATCCAGTGAAAAAAGCGCATGTTTCTCTCTCCCCAGGCCCGCGTAATGGTGCCCGGCAAATGGCTGGGAGAGGGCACCAATGGACATGAGTAGCAGCTGGGGTGGTCTTGTGAATCCCTAGCAACCAGCTTGGAGAATCTACCATTTTGAAATGAATAGCAGCTGGGGTGGCTCATGTGTATGCATGTGACCCAGAGATTCTAGCAGAGGGAAAAATCCTTGTTGCCCATGGACTTTGAGTCAGACAGGGAGGACTGACCTGGAACTGGGCACCTACATAGAACTGTGAGGAGTCCCCAGCCTCTCAACATATCACAGGCTCTGGGGCTTAAACCACCAAGGTGGAGCACCCACAGGCAGCTGGCTCTGGGAACATCACTGCCTCTTCATAGATAGGATAGGGTAGCAGGGTGGAGTGGATCCTCTGCGCCCCATGCCTGTGGGAGCCTTTTGAGCTGAGACTGTGGGAATTCTGTGACAGCATGATAGGGCACAGGGTGTAGCTAGATCTCTGGGCAATCACTGTGTGCAGAGCAAAAGACTCAGAGCTCCCTGACTGCCTGAAGTGGTTTATTATAGTGGGATCCATGTTCAAATGAGGATAGCACAGATCCTTTGTACAGTTCATGTGGCAGCATGGTTGAGTGTTGCACATACTGTGGGCTAACCCAGGGCATTGAACAATATGGAAAAGAAGAGGTGAATGTGTGATTACATCAACAGAGGTGATCATACCCTCTTCCCTGTTGACAATAGAGATCTACCATCCCCAACTTGGGTATCAGCCTGGATACTTGTCCCACCATGGAGCACTGACCAGAGCTCCTTGGCCACACCAAGCAAATGCCTCTTGGTGTTCAATGAAAGCATAGACACTCCACAAAGCCACAGAGGTATAGTCCAAAGACAAAATCCATTCATCAGAGGAGAAAACCAACAAGTATTTCCACAAATGCCTAAAAATAAACACAGAAATTCAAGAAACAAGAATAAGGAAGACTACATGACTACCCTAAAGGAACACAATAAAACTTCAATTTAAGAATGTAAAGACTATTTAAAACAAATGTTAATAGAGCTAAAGGGAGACATAGACTCTAATACAATAGCAATGGGGAACTTCAACATACAAGTTTCATCAATAGACAGATCAACCAGTCTGAAAATCAAAGAAGAAACAATTGAGCCAATATACCCAATGGATCAATTGGACCTAGCTACATCTACAGAACCTTCATCCCACAGTTGCAGAATACACTTTCCTTTCATCAGTGCATGGAACTTTCTGTAGGTAGAACATCTGCTAGGCCATAAAGCAAGTCTTAGCAAATTCAAAAAAATTGAAATAATACCATGCATGTTTTCTGACCAAAATGGAATGTAGCTGGAAATTAACAACTCAATCTCTAGAACATATGCAAATATATGGAGACTGAACAACATGCTCCTGAATGAACAGTGGGCCATAGAAGAAATTAAAAGAGAATTCAAAAATTTTCAGAAATGAATGAAGATGACAATATATCAAAACTTACGGGATACCAGGGACTGGTGCTGTGGCATAGTAGGTTAAACCTCTGCCTGCAGCTCCAGCATCTCATATGGGCACTGGTTCATATCCTAGTTGCTCCTCTTCTGATTCCACACTGTTTATGGCCTGGAAAAGCATTGGAAGATTTCCTGAGTGTTTGGGCTTCTGCATCCATGTGGCAGAACCAGAAGAAGCTTCTGGCTCCTGGCTCGTGGCCCAGCTCTGGCCATTGTGGTTATTTGGGAGTGAACCAGCAGATGAAAGACCTCTATTTCTATTTCACCCTCTCTTTGTCTGTAACTCTGCCTCTAAAATAAATGAATAAATTTTAAAATAACTTATAGGATATAGCAAAAACAGGGTTAAGAGGGAAGTTTATAGCAATTAGTGTCTACATCAAGAAATTGAAAAGGCATCAAATTAATGGCCTATCAATGCATCTCATGGACCTAGAAAAACAACAAACCAAATACAAAATTAGTAGGAGGAAAGATATAATTAAAATTAGAAAATCAATAAACAATTTTGAAACAAAAAATAAAAAGATAAGTGAAATGAAGAACTGTTTTTTGAAAAAATTGAAACAGCATTGGCCCAACTAAACAAAAAAGAGAAAGAAGACCCAAATTAATAAAATCAGAGATGAAAAAGGAAATGTAACAACAGATACCACAGAAATAAAAAAGAATCATCAGAAATTATTACAAAGAGCTATATGCCAACAAATTGGAAAATAGAAATGAAATGGATAATTCCCAGACACAATCTAACAAAATTGAGTAATGAAAACATACAAAACCTAAGCAGAAATAACCAAGGTGGAGATCAAATCAGTAATACTATCTCAACAAAGAAAACTCCAGAGCCAGATGGCTTCATTGCTGAATTCTACCAGACTTTTAAAGAAGAACTAATTCCAATTCTTCTCAAGGTATTCAAAACAATGCAAATAGGGAATCCTCCAAAATTCCTTCTATGAGGCCAGGATCACCTTAATTCTTAAACTAGAAAAAGATACAACTGAGAAGGAGAACTACAGACCAATATCCCTGATGAATACAGATGCAAAAGTCCTCAACAAAATACTAGCTAATCAAATCCAATAATACCTCAGAAAAATCATTCACCCAAGTTGAGTGGGATTTATCCCTGGTATGCAGGGATGCTTCAATGTTCATAAATCAATAAATGTAATATACTACATTAAGAAACTGAGGAATAAAAGCCATATGATTATCTCAGTAGATGCATAGAAAGCATTTGATAAAATACAACATGCTTTAATGATGAAAACCTTAAGCAACTTGGGTACAGAAGGAACATAACTCTCACAATCAAGGAAATTTTTGACAAACACACAGCTAGCAGCCTATTGAAGGGGAAAAGTAGGAAGTATTTCAATTAAGATCCAGAACGAGACAAGGATGCTCACTTTCACCATTATTATTCAATATAGTCCTGTAAGTTCTAGCTGGAACCATTAGGCAAGAAAAATAAATCAAAAGGTCACAACCTGGAAAGGAGGATGTCAAATCATCTCTATTTGCAGATGATTTGATTATATTTATATGGAAAGTCAAAGACTACTGGAACACATAAAAGAGTTTGGTAAAGTGGCAGGATATTAAATTAATTAGCAAAACTCAATAAACATTGTATACATAGACAATGCCATGGCTGAGAAAGAACTTCTAAGATCAATTTAATTCACAATTGCTACAGAAAAAATTAAATACTTGGAATATATATAATCAAGGAGGTGAAAATTCCCTATGATGAAAATTATAAAATGTTAAGGAATAAACAGAAGAAAACACAAAAAAGTAAAAATCTTCCATGTTCATGGATTGGAAAAATTACTATAATCAAAATGAGTATGCTACTGAAAATAATTTAGGGGTTCATTATGATACTAATAAAGATACCAATGACATGCTTCTTTGATCCAGAAAAAAATGATGCTAAAATTCATATGGAAACACAAAAGACACTGAATAGATAAAACAATCTTTTATAACAAAAACAAACCTGGAGGCATTACAATACTAGGTTTCAAAACATGCTACAGGGAAGTTATAATAAAAATAGCCTGGTACTGGCACAAAAATAGTCAAGTAGACCAATGGAACAGAATAGAAATGCCAGAAATCAACCTACCCCTCTACAATCAACTAATCAACTAATCTTTTCAAAGGAGCTAAAATCAATCCCTGAAGAAAGGATAGTCTCTAATAGATGGTGCTGGGGAAACTGGATCTCCGACTGCAGAAGTATGAAACAAGACCCCTACCTTACATCTTACACAAAAATCCACTCAAAATGGATCAAAGACCTAAATCTATGACTTGATACCATCAAATTACTAGAGAACACTGGGGAAACTCTGCAAAATATTGTCCTAGGCAAAGACTTCTTGGAAAAGACCTCAGAAGAATAGGCAATCAAAGCAAAAGTAGACAAATAGGATTATATCAAGCTGAGAAGTTTCCACACTACAGAAGAAACACCCAGCAAAGTAACAAGACAACCAACAGAATGGGAGGAAATATTTGTAAACTCTGCAACCAATAAAGAATCTATAAAGAGCTTAAGACACTCAACTACAACAAACAATCCAATTAAGAAATGGACAAATGACTTGAACAGGCATTTCCAAAAGGATGACACTCAAATGACCAACAGACACATGAAAAAATGCTCAGGATCACTAGCCATCAGGGAAATGCAAATCAAAACCACAATGAAAACAATGAGGTTTTACATCGCTGTAGTCAGAATGGCTCTCATACAGAAATCAACAAACAATAAATGCTGATGAGGATGTTGGGGAAAAGGTACCCTAGTGCACTGTAAGAGGGAATTTAAACTACTATAGCCATTGTGAAAGACAGTATGTAGATACTTAAGAAAGTTGAAAATGGGTATACATTTTGAGCCAACCATCCCATTCCTGGGAATTTACCTAAAGGAAATGAAATCAGCATAAGTTAGTTATCTGTATCCCATTTTTATTGCAGCTCAATTCACAATAGCTAAGATATGAAATCAACCCAGATGTCCATCAATTGATGACTTAATTGAGAACTTATGTTAAATGCCCACTATGAAATACTACTTAGCCATAAAAAGAATGAAAACCTGCCTTTTGCAACACAATGGATGCAACTGGAAAGCATTATGCTTAGTAAAATAAGCCAGTCCCAAAAAGCCAGATACCATACATTTTCTCTTACCTGTGGTAACTAATAGAGTACCAAAAATGTACTGCATAGAAATGCATATTTTGAGATTCAATGACTGTTTACAGCCCTTGTCTCTACTGTTGGGGAACAGTGTTTTTTTTTTTTTTTTTCTTCTTACTATTTGTTGAACTCTTTACTTAGTGTAGGGTTAATCTTATGAGTATAAATTAAACAAACTAGATCATTGTAAAAATTAAGAGAAAGAATACAAGAGAAAGGAAAAGGAACGGTAGCAGCATGGGTTGGAGGAAGGGTGGGGTATGAAGTATCAGTATGTTCCTAAATCTGTATATGTGAAATACATGAAAATTGTGTTCCTTAAGTATAATGTGGAGTAGAGGGTAAAGCCACTGCCTGCAGTGCCAGCATCCCATATAGGCACTGGTTCAAGCCCCAGCTGATCCACTCCTGGTTCAGCTTCCTGCTAACATGCCTGGGAAAGCAGCAGAGAGTGGTCTAAGTGCTTGGCCCCTGCACCTACTTCAGAGAGAGGGAACAAGCTCCTGGCTAATGGCTTCGGATCAGCTTAGCTAAGGTCATGGTGGCCAACTGGGGAATGAACCAGTGAATGGAAGATCTCCTCTCTCTGCTTCTGCCTCTCTGTAATTCTGCCTTTCCAATAAATAAATTAGAAATAAAGTAAATATATAATATTAATAAAACAAAACATGAAAGTTTTAGAAAGTTACATATACATGAAAATAAAACTGATTTATTTGGATAAGCAAAGAATCAAAGTGATAGAGACAGGTCCTTACTGCTGGATTCACTCTGCAAATAATCACAATGGTTGAGCCTAGAGACAGGAGCCAGAAACCCAATCCAGGTCTCCCATGTGGGTGGCAGGAATCCAATTACTTGATACATTACTGCTGTCTCTATGGTCTGCATTGGCAGAAAGCTGGAGTCATGAGTCAGAGCCTGGAATTGAATCCAGGCACTCTGATGTGGGACACAGGTATTTTAACCACAGGCTAAATACTCCAATAAAAATGATAGTTTAGGTATATCCTTGGGGTAAGCAATGGGATAATGCCCACACAAGAAAGATTTCATGATCCAATAAGATATAACACTCAGAAATCAGTAGTTGTGTTTTTAGTCCATTAAAAGTATCAGGTCAAGTGCATGTGGTGATGTGCCATTCAGATCACTCTTTTAGGACCAAAGCATCCTGACTGCCAAAGGAAGCCCCTTAGCCAAGGATATGCCTCCATCCTCAGGGGGTAAACCAATTCATCTGGTTTATCAACTCAGAGATACAAAAACTTAAATGCCTTGCCTCAAATGGAGGAAGTCCCAGGATGAACCATCTGAGTTCCAGAGCTTCCTACATGTGGGAAACTGAAAATATACTCACCCATGAAGCTAGGTCCTAATCCCTATAACATAAATGTTATTTTATATAGAAACCAAATTTTTACAGATGTGATTAAATTTGGGTTTTGAGACAGGGAGATTAGCCTGAATTATCAGGTGGTCCCTAATTAATCACTCACGAGAAGATGAAGACTCAGACTGAAGTGATGCAGCCACAAACCAAAAAAGTCCAACAACCATCAGAGAAGCTAAGGAATGGATTTTCCATGAGAGCCTCTAGAAAGACTGAGCCCTGCTGACGCTTTGATTTTTGCTCAGTTATATTGGCCACCAGATATGGAGAAAAAAAAATGGAGGGGGTTGTTTGAGGTCACTTAATGTCTGATAATTTAAGGTTTTATTACAAGTACATTGCAATTTCCCCTCTCCCTCTGCCAATCATGGGAAATACACTGAGCCACATCTTAGTAGTTGTTTTCTTAGGTCCTCCAACCTAGACCAGTATTTTGTGGTCTGGATCAGTATTTTAGGATAAATAAGAATGTGTCTGTAAGAATTTGTCAGCAAGTATGATTGTTATACATCAAGCAGACTTGGCTAAGAGATGTCAAGACAGCCGGTAAAACATCATTCTTGGTGTGTCTGTGAGTGTTCCTACAAAAAACTAATGGCAAAATCAGTCAACTGAGAAATCATCATCTTCATCAAAGCCAGTAGGCATCATCCAATCCATTGAAAGTCTGAATGCAACCAAAGGTGAAGAGAGGTTAAATTTACTGTCTCTGCTTAAGTTGGGACATCCTTTTGCTCCCCACCTTCAGACATAAGCACCCCTGATTCTCAGTCCTGTCTTCTTGGACTGAAACTACCTCATGGCTTTCCAGGTTTTCCAGGTCACAGATGGCAGATCTTGGGACTTCTCAGCTTTCATAATTGGGCAAGCCAATATCTCATAAAAAAAAATCTTTCTACACGTCATTATGTATCCTATTGATTCTGTTTCACAGGAGAATTATGACTAAAAGAGGGGAAAGATGAGGCAAGGAACAATACCTGTAAATGCATGGGAGAACCCAGTGTATATGAAGACTGGACATTCGGGCTATAGAGATTATGGGGAGCCTTACTTTATGAAGCCACACTCAGGGTCTCTTTGTAGCCAAAATCCTACTTGATTTTATAGTTTTTTTTTAAATTTTATTTACTTGTCCAAGAGGCAGAGAGAGATAGAGACAATGAGCCCACTTCCATCCACTGTTCACCACCCCAAATGCCTACAAGGGCTGGGGGCTGGGCCAGGCCAGAGTCAGGAGCTAGTAACCTAAAGCAGGTCTCCCATGTGGGTGTTGGGGATCCACCTGCTGTTTCATGATGTCTACATATTGTTGAGTCCAGATCGGAGACCCTCCCCAAAGCAATTCACAAAAGGAGGGTTGAATGCAACAGCAAGAGGATTTATTTCCAGCTAGCTGGGGCTCTCTTATGTACGGGCACATACAACGCAGCACAGTTCTAAGGCGAGAAGCCCTGTCTCTTCACTTCCCAGCATTTTTATACACTCGAGTAAACAAGTACATACATCACTACACATGCAGGCGAGTTCCTTATTCTCTATATGGCAATTACCTAAATCTATGCATTTCGTTGGTACATTTGAACAACTCAGGGGCTAGGCGTCACACAGGAAAGTGGAAGAATCTAAATTCCAGGAATAGTTTCACACCCATACCCTTGGGCCTGTCTTTTTCTGGCTCAAAATGAAACCTGTTGTGGAGAAATTGCGGTTCATCTTAACATACTACATCATCTATCACACACTAATAAGTCTTAACTGTAAATGTATTTTTTTTTTTTGACAGGCAGAGTGGACAGTGAGAGAGAGAGAGACAGAGAGAAAGGTCTTCCTTTGCCGTTGGTTCACCCTCCAATGGCTGCCGCGGATGGTGCGCTGCGGCCGGCACACCGCGCTCATCCAATGGCAGGAGCCAGGTGCTAGGTGCTTTTTCCTGGTCTCCCATGGGGTGCAGGGCCCAAGCACCTGGGCCATCCTCCACTGCACTCCTGGGCCACAGCAGAGGGCTGCATTGGAAGAGGGGCAACCGGGACAGAATCCGGCGCCCCGACCAGGACTAGAACCTGGTGTGCTGGCGCCGCAAGGCGGAAGATTAGCCTGTTGAGCCACAGCGCCGGCCTGTAAATGTATTTAATCTAAATTAACCTATGGTTTGCATTAATCACTTAAAACTTAACTCCACAATATATGAAGCTGACATTAAGAATCAAAGCCAGAAATCAAAATCTGGCACCCCAATAGGTGACAATAGCATTCCACATGGCAGCTCATCAGTTAGGCCAAACACCCTCCTGTCTGCTTTTGACTTCCACTAAGCTCGTACCTGACATTAGAACAGTGGGCCCACCTCTTGTATGGCTTTTTGCTTTATGTTCACGTGTTTGGCTATTATCCCAAAATCAGTGGGCATAATATTGAAGGCCAATATATTTGGCTGGGGTTAATATAATAAGATTTATGTATTTAAGATCAATTGGCTGCATTGTATAAATAGGACTGAAGAAAAGATGAGATTATTAACAAGAGCAACATGACTGACATACCAGAAAAGGTAACAAAGTCATGTGAACTTGATGTTGTTTCCTGGGCTTTGAAAGGGAATAAGTTCATAAAACAACTATGTTCAGTTCATACTGACCTTGAGTCCCATAACTAAACACTCACAGGTTATTAATTTAAGAGGAAGGCAATGGTTCCATGCCCTTGATTGTGGCTGGCAAATCACCAGGCTCTGCATCATACTGCCTGGGTTTAAATCCCACATATGTCACTTACTCCTAATATATATTTAGGCAAGTTACATGAATGATATCAGCATATTCTAATTTAATTCACAGGGACAGTAATTATCCCTGTCTCATGGGGGTTATTGTAAAAATTAAAAGCATTAGTATGTGTTAAGCACTTAGGAGAATGCCTGGCACATGACAAAGGCTTTACAACACTAGTTATCACCTAAGAGTTTCTAAGATGCTTTTTAGTGATGAGAACTGCTTTTTATTTACCAGAGCCCTGGGATACCAGTAAACAGAGACGACAGGAATGCATTTGTGAAAGCTTATGATGAAAGTTGGAAAGGATATACTGCCACCCAGGACTTCACACCCTGCCCTGCCTCCAGCCCCAGCTTCGTCCTTTCCTTTTCCCTGCGAGAAAGGTGAGCTAGAACTAAGAGAGATATCCACGGTCATCTGGGCAAACCCAGGTAGGGCTGGTTTCCTACAGAAGCCTGCCTTGTCTTTGTTCCAGCGGTGGACCTGAACACTTCCAGTAATGGGAAATTCACACCATCCGCAGAGACTGACAGCTATAAACAAATAACTATACACTTACATAAAAGTATAACTAATAGTATAATGGAAGCCAACTTGAGGATGCTACAGGAGTGAAAAGGAAGGAAGGACCAAATCACCTTGAACCAGATAAGCATGGGTTCAACAAGACAATTCTATCTGTGGTGAATCTCACGGGGTGAAGTCATTCTTCCTACGTAGTATCAATGAAGGAATAGCCAACACGGACACTGAGTCTGGAAAGAGCCCAACTTGTTTAGAACATTTTGGTGACTGGGACTCAGCTTCAGAAATATTAGACATAGAGCATGGGAGGAGGGGCAGGAGAAGAAAACTGTAAATCCTACAGAGCAACGCGGAAGCCTTCACAGCGTCCTGAAAGCAAGGGGAGACTGAGTATTTCTAAGAACAGACACCGAACCCGATTGGTTTAGGAAAAATCTGGGGTGCTACTGAAGTAGGCAGGCATACAAATTAAAATCAATTAGGCTTGTGAGCTGGAAGACCTCGCCTTTGCCACCCCCGATGTGACCTCCTGCCCTACCTAATACCTTCACCACGCCCCTGTGTGACCTCATGCCCCTACCTGGCCACACCTGGGTGCCCACCAGCCAACCAAGTTAATTAACCACTCCCCTTTAAGGGTAGGTTAAAAGCCTGGGACGCGGTGTGTCCCACTCTCTCCAGGAGGGGGCTGGCTGTAGCCCTGTGCTCCCAGGGTGTATGGCCTTTGGGTCACCTGCCCTAGGCTACCTGACCTAGATGCTCCTCCATATGGCTGGTTCCTGGTGCTCAGTATGAACCCAGATTTACCCTTCTTTCTCTTAGATAACGTTCTCACTTTCCTACGCATCTTTTGCACTAAATAAAAGCCTAAAATGTACCATGCTGCCTCGTTTATTGATGCTGGTGTTTAGAATTCTTCTCTAAATATTAGTCAAGAACCCTCTAAGGCTTATTAATACTAGGGATTTATTAATAAGCATATGGTGATATCGTATGGCACCCAAATTTCAATAACACATGTGGCACCACAGATGGCACTTCTGAGAGCTTTAAGGGGCCACATTTTCATATATATTTTAGGGGGCCATTTCCAATATCACTACCATGGACGGAGGAGGACAGGACTGTTGCTAAGTCTCCTGGACATAATGAGGAAGTGAAACCTCTTGGAGATACATTTAAAGACTCAAATAATTGTGATAACAAGAACCTTATCATAATATTTACATGCAAAAGTCAAACTGTAATGCTATTACATGCTTTCCTAGGAATTGCACATATCTTCAAGGACTTTTTTAAAGATTTAAAAAATTTATGTATTTAAAAGAGTTACAGAGAGAGGTAGAGACAGAGAGAGAGGCTTTCCATCCTCTGGTTCATTCAACAAATGGCCACAACGGCTGGAGCTGAGACTAAACTAAGCCAGGAGCCAGGAGCTTCTTCTGGATTTCCCACATGGGTACAGGGGCCCAAGGACTAGGGCCATCTTCTACTGCTTTTCCAGGCCATAGCAGAGAGCTGGATTGGAAGTGGAGCAGCTGGGAATTGAACCTGTGCCCATATGGGATGCCAGTGCTGCAAGCCAGGGCTTTAACCCAGTGCACCATAGCACTGGCCCCTTAAAGGAAATTTTGAGTTATCCAGGCTTACTGGTTATTTCTATTGTCTTTGTTTACTTCATCCAGATGCACTATTTTATAGACATGCAAGTTCAGAAGACACACTTGCCTTATAGCCCAAAACATACAGAAAAGTGAAAAGATCAAACTAAGACAACTGTTGTGTTTTATTTTGTTCTTAGTGTGAATGTCTAGAAAGGCAAAGTGTATGCTGTCTGAAAAGAATTGCTCTATCAATCTCTACAAATGTTTCTGTTCCTGTGAAAAATCAGTGTGCATTACTCAACATATGTGCCCATCAATCTCTTCCAGCTTGAGCTGAGGGTTAGTCTGGTAAAATTTCCAAATTGAATAACAAAAGCTAAAATCTCATTTCCTAACACTGAGAATTTTAATTCACAGTGGCAAATTTAAAGCACAAATCTTATAATATATTTTGGAAGGAAAATGTGCTAATAGTGTTTCATAGATTTTTCTCTTGAGTTCACTAGATATTAAAATAAAATTTAGTGCTTTTTTTGGTTAAAAGTAGATTGCATGCTCATAGAAAAACACTGACAAAGTATAAAGGAGAAAATAAAATTTATAAATATTGTACCTAGAAATAACTATCATAAATATTCCACACACTCCTTTCCATTCACATGCATATATATTATATATTTATCACTTATTTATATTCATTTAAGTTATGCCAGGAGCATTTTCCTGTAGCATTCAATGTTCTTTGAAAACAATATTTTATTAGCTTTATAAGATTATGCCAAAAGGCTAGTCTATAAATTATGTAACTATTAACTTACAGTTGAGCATTTAGGTTGCCTCAAATTTTCTATATTTTTAGACTTCTGCAACATTGATTCTTGTACATAAATAATTCTGTACATCGCCAAATCTCTTGTGACTTCGTATGAAAAGAATCCAAGAGTCGAAATTATTGGGTCAAAATGTACTCTCTTAAAAATGTGGGCACTTTTGCCAAATTGTTTTTAGTCATTTTACTAATTTATAGTTACACTAGGAGTGCATAGATTAAAAGGCAAAACATTGAATATAATGACTACCTGTCTTAAATGTGAAGTGAGACGTTTTTAGAAAATCTATTGAACAACTACATCCTGTGAGTTGTTTTTCCAAGTCCTATTACTGGTTTTCTATTCTTCTTCACCTTCTTTCTCTTTTAAATTAAAGGAGTCATGGGAATTTTCTATTATAGGTACTTTGGGAAGGTTGACAATGCCCCTAAAGTGGGGAAATACTTAACAATCTCTTTGTTTACTCTCACAGTTTAAAATAGTAATTTTGAAAAGTCAGCAAAATTCTGAGTGATATTTATTTATTGCCATGTATACACACACACAGTTATATAATTGCTGTGTGTGTGTGTGTGTGTGTATATATATATATATATATATATATATATAATTATTTATTCATTTGGGGGGCAAAAAGATGCTGGAGAGAGAGAGAGAGAGAGAGAGAGAGAGAGAGAGAGAGACAGAGAGAGAGACAGAGAGACAGAGAATATGAATGAGACAAAGGGTTCCCATCTGCTGCTTCACTCTCCAAATGGCCTCAAGGTCCAAAGCTGGGGGCTGAAATGAAACCAGGAGCTGGGAACTCAAACAGATCTCTGGCATGTTTGATGGGAACTACCACTACAGGATCTGTACTGCAGGAAGCTGGAATCAGGAGCTGGAGGCAGGAATTCAGTGCAAGTTCTCTAATGCAAGACATAGTCATCCTAACTACTCGACCAAATGTCTGCCTTATAGTCATTTTTTACTTTAATCCAGAAAGATTATTTATTTAAGGTATACAAATTTCATGCATTTCATAAATATGAATTTAGCAGCATAGTGATTCTTCCCACACTACCCTCCCTCCCACCCTCTTCCTCCTCCCTTTACTATTCCCATTCTGATTTTTTATTAAGACCTATTTTCAATTAACTGAGCAGTAATTTTTCATACTATTTGTTGAAGTCTCTACTTAGAGTCAATCTTATGTTCAGTTTTTAAAGTCTATACATTATTTTGTTCTCTGTTCATAAAAGAGAAAACTAACATTGATCCACAGTTAAAGTTGACTGCTCTCATTTAGGAAACTCTGCCATATCCCCTGGGAAGGGTGAGTACTTGCATCAGAGATTCCAGAAGTGATTCTGTACATCAAGTGGACCTGGGGTTTCCTTCAGTTCTCTAAGATCTCCACACAGAAACAGAGAAACATCACCACATATGCAAACACAATCAAACAATATGACAGACATGGGAAAGATCATTATGCTGAATTTCCACAGGTAAAATGTCCACATTGTGTTTTCTAACATACTTGCGTCTTTCTCTTCATGTTTAGACCAGAGAATGAGCTCCTGGCTTCTTTTATAAAGCAAGTCACTGTGATTATTATTCTCTCTAAATCTGGTTTATAACAACCAAAGTTTACACATGTGCTCATTTCTCCATGGTAGACTTAATTTTTTTAAAATGGAATTTATCAAAAATAAATGTAAATGTGTTCATCCTTTTATCAATCCAACCCCTTAGTTTGTATAAAATTCCCCCAACTTAAAGAGTAAAGGAAGCCACAAAATGACTAAAGCTAAATTTCATGTATTAATTAAAAGATAACAAGGCAACAGTTTCAAGATCTTCCAAGCTACTTGAGATATCTACATGTGCCTTTGTATTTATTCTTTCAATACTGGAAATGGGAAACCTTAGGAAAGCAAACAGCCATGTAATGCTTTAAGACCAAAGGTCACCCAGGGCAGTCCCTTGAGCCTGTCACTGACAAGGTCCACAGTGTGTCAATTCCATTCCCAGAGGAGCGTATTGGCATATGCAACACTCCAAGGTGGCAGTTAGCCATTGGTGTTTGCACACACTTGCGGAGAGTCACAGCTTGTCGCTGGCCATTTCTGGAGATTGCATATAGACATCCTGAATGCTGCCCTCCTCCCTGACCCCCTCCCTGGCATCCCCCTTGGGGATGACTAGGAATTCAGAACAGCTGCCAACTGCACAAATCACAATGACAGCATTTGGCTCTGTTCTAAAAGAATAAATGCAAAGAGAGCCCCAGGGAAGCTAAAATGTGGAGAAAATAAACCTGCTTTTGGAACTGAAATGTTTCAAAGAAACCTGGCTGATGCCAAAGTAGACTATTATTCACATTTGGATGTCCAGCAGAAGTGTGCACTGTGCATGGTCACAAAAAAAACACAGAAAACAGAAGAAACCTGATGGAAGTTAAAGTGGTAAGTATTTGCTGCTTGAGGTCCAGTTGGTAGTTCCTGTTTTACTTGCCCTGATGAAGTAGCAATTATTCCTTTAAGTTCCCTGTTTTTCAGATGTAGTTACTGGAACAATTTTTTGTTCCCCACATGTTGGAAGTATTAAAGTAAATTAAACTGAAGATCAGGCCTGAAGAATCCCTGAGCAGACAAAGCCAGTTATATTTCATAAGTGACCTCAACATTGCTTGATTTGCAAACATAAATAAAAGTTAGCTTGAGCTATTTCTTATAAATGCCTAAGAAAATGAAATTTAATCCTAACCACTCTGAAGCCACCAACTAATTTAGTCTTATAACTAGGTCCTTTCCAGTAGGACACATCAAATAAGGCAACTATTTAATTATAACCAATTGTTTTAGAAAAACCTGTATAGGAGGGCTCCTCAAAATGTTCATGGAAAATTCATATTACGAAAAAACTATGCATTGTTTTCAAAAAAATTGCACCAATAAAGACATCTTTTAATGGTATCTTTCCTTAAATTTTTTGAGATATCTATATAAAACGTATTGTATATAGAATGTTATATTATTTGTAGACACATATACATATATATTTCCCAAAATGCAAAAGTTAAAAAAAGAGGAACAGTATATCACAAGGAACATCAAAAAGGGAGACAATATTTCTAGACAGATAAATGGATGGATTGATATGACTTAAAAGAAGTAGTGTACATAAGAAAGAGATGAAGAATGAATAAATCACAAAGAAGATACAAAGATAAATGTTCAAGAAACAAAAAATCTTGTATGTATTAGGCAATTGCAAATGAACAAATTTTCAGCTATCAAACGAAGATCTTAATGAATAACTATTATTTTCATGGACAGCATATTCACTTGTACTGCTGGTAAATTGCTACAGCTATTTGAAAAGAATTTGTAAGTGTTCTTCAAAAGCTTTAAAAAATAGCCATGCATTTTGAGATAATTCTACATCTAGGTCATTATCTAATAGAAGTATCTATAGATGAATTAATAGATTTCTCTGCTCAAATGGATGTCTCAATATATTTTAAAAGATCTCCAAATTGGATATAATTAAAGTATCTGATTATTGAACACTTATGAAAGAAGTTATTTCATCTTTCAAAGCTATACTATGAAGTATTTTCTGACAGAGGTTACTCATGTATTAGTCTTATGTAACATGAGGTTATGAAACAATGTATTTTTATGCATAATTTTTTGGCATTAGAAGTTCACATCGGAGTTCCATTTTAAAATCAAGTATGTGAATGAGTAGAGAATAATGGTGGGATTTTTCTCAGAAATAAAAACTGAGTTTATAAACATCACTGATCCCAATAACTGCCTATAAAGGAGTTGGGATATAAATGCCAAGAATCGTATTATAAATGGTGTTCAACAACCTTGGAACCTTCGTCACTTATATTTTTCAAAACTGGCCTGGCTATCTCCCCACAGTAATAACTCATTTATTAAAAAAATAACTTCTGAACACCCATTATGTACCAAGCACTATTTTTGATGCCAGGGTAGGGATAAAGGAAAAAGAAAGCCATTGCCCTCATGTAGCATACATTCAGACAGTGACCGACATAAAGTCATTAAACACACAACATGTCAGAGTGACAGGTTCTTCATAAAAATAATAAAGCAGAGTTTAGAAATAGAGAACACAGCCACTTGGACTCACTGATTTAGGAATAAAGGACTAGAAGTAGTGAGGGAGGAGGATTTGCTGAGTTCAGAGAACGAGGAGGAGAGTTGCAGGCAGCGATGACGCCAATGGCCCTGAGGCTTGTGCTTGGTGGGGCAGGAGCTGCAAGGAGACCAAGGAAGCTGAATGGAGTGAGGCAAAGAAAAGATGTAAGAGAAAATCAGAGAGGGAACCAGGACAACATAAGGAGAGTGGTCAGCATGGAAACTGTTCCATTATGAAACCTTATATTCACATTCTACAAGAGAGCAATGTGCCTTAGAGACTGTACACAGTTTCTCAGCTAGGTTCAGGCAGAGGGAATTCCTAAGGGCCAGTAGGTTCACCAGTAGGTGAACAAAGGGTTCATATCCAAAGTCTATTGTCAGATGAGAAAACTATTTAGATGCAACTTAGGACTAGGAAGGCAGGGCTGGGTTTCCTTGAAATCCAAAATGGTTCAGTGATAATTTGTATAGCACATATATTTTTTAAATGAAAGTTTACTTTTGAAAATATGTTAGAAATTTAAGTATGTATCTTCACTGGGTAACCAGGCATGAAGAATAAATATTCTCAGGTTAACTTTTACAGTTAGTAAACTGCATATAGAGTTCACTAAGTGGGTAGGGAGACTTACAATGCCTTGCTATTGAGATGAGAAACCTGAAATTTTTCTGCTGGATTCAGAAATGATCCAGATTATTTGGCAGCTTGACTTTTTCCAGTTTGCATTACATTTGCATTTTAATATAGTGTCAATAGATATAACTATCTTCTTTGAACATTTTATTCCTTTACACAGTAGTTATTCTGATCAGAGGATAAAATAACAACTTAAATTGAAGTCTCTGATGGAAATCAGGCCAACCACTTGAAATAAATTTAAAATGAAATTCTACTTCAAGATGTATGTGTAATAGAGTGAAATGATATACTCCTGCTATTTCAGAAAAGATGAATTACTGTGAATACTGCCTAAATAGGAGAAGAAACTTCAAAATATTAGCAGCTAAAAAACAGAGCTTAACAAATGATGGGAAAAGTCCATTCTATATAGATGTACTAGGCTTTTAAATTGTAGATGCCTTAAGAGGATTGCACATTTATTTGCTAACTTGTGAAACATTGTATACTCCTTCTGTGTCAGAGGGAGTGCCAGGCACCAGGACAACTCAGTCTAGGGGAGCAGAATAAAATGAAAAGTGAACTCAGTGTATTCTAAAGATGATGAAAGCAATAAGCACACAGCTCTAGAGAGGAGTATAATATAGGAACATAGCAAAAACTAAAAAAAAAAAAATTGAAAAAGATATTTTGAAAGAGATTTTGCTTGGGATACCATGAAAATCAAGATGTTAAGGATGGTGTAGTAAAAAGATTTTTGTAAAGGGTCAGGGGTCCCTGTTTCTGGTGTGAACTCCGCCACTAGCTAAACTTGTGACTTGTTAGATGATGGGCAGTGTAGTGCATACAAAGGAAAGAGACAGAGCACATACCAGGAGAGAGAATGCTTGACACAAGGTGGGTGAGAAAGACAAGGTCCCCAAAGAAATACAACTGCTGTTCTGTCTAGTGAAGCCGAGGAGCTGCTTATCCTGGGTTTCTGGGACTCAGGAAGGGCTCTGCTGACAATTTTAATATTCTACCTGCACATCTTCCACTGAATGAGGATTCTTCAACTCTTCCTCAACAATTTCTGAAGCCAAAGGGTATTCCAATCCACTGATTTTCAATAGATAGCCCCAGAATCTCCTGCAACATAATCACCCAGGATCTTTATTACAATTGCAAAGCACTGGACTGTTGGTGTGGTACAGCTGGTTAAGCTGCCGCATGAGATGTCGGGTCCCACATTGGAGCACGGGTTAGAGTTCTGACTGCTCTTCTGATCAAGAGCCCTGCTAATAATCCTGGAGAGGCTGTAGAAGATGGTCCAAGCGCTTGCAGTCCTGCCAGCCACGTGGGAGACCCTGATGGAGTTCCAGACTTCTAGCTTTGACCTGGCCCTGCACTGACTGCTGTGCCCAGTTGGACAGTGAACTAGCAAATGGAAAAATCTCTTTCTTTCTGTCTCTCCCTTTCTCTGTGTAACCCTATCAAATGAATAAAGTAAATCATTAACAAAAATGTAGAACTTTGGGTCTTACTTCATCATGGCTGAACCAGAGCATCTGGGGGTAGAGTCAGACATCTTTATTTCACATCTTTTCCAGGGGATTCTTTCTGTAGTGACTCATTTTGGTCCATTTCCACCCCCCAGAAAAAGACAGTGTTGGGGCTGAAACCCAGGGCCCCCAGTTCCCAACTGAATGATTCTTCTACTTAATTAGATAATCTCTTATCTCCGATTCAACTTCTTTATATTTAAACTTTAAGTGTTTTCAGAAACAACATGGAAAAACTCTTAGATTAAGTATCACAATAGAATTTAAATTGTGCATTCTGTAATACTTTGTAGTACTTTGATTTTATTTGTGAGCAAAGAATATTTATGGAAAAATATTGACAGGGAATACAATCAGTCAAATATTAGCCATTTATGTCTTCATGGGATGAGATTATTGTTAATTTTATTCATCTTTCTTTTGAATTTATATTCTCTAAAATAAACATTTTTAATTAAAAATAACAAACTCCATTCAATGTGGAATAATATTAAAATAGAAATGCCTGCAGAGAATATTCAAAGCCTCTGATATAGTATTTTCAAACATATTTATCAATCTTTCTTGGTTCTTGCCTCCCAGTTGGCATGGATACACACTAAAATCTCTGACTCCATTTAATACCGGAAAGTATCTCTGATCACCAATCTTTTCCTTAACGTTCCTGTAAGCAAGAAGTTATTAGAAACTCTAAGGACCACAAACTCAGATTTCAATTTGGGGGATATAGGGAAATAATGGGTACTATCTCTTCACACCTAAAACTCCGCACATCTTCTTTGTAGAAAGTTTTAAAGTCATGCTTTAAATTCTTGGTCCAGGATTTAAAAGTTGATGAGAATTAAAAGAAATTCAGATACTCTTCCCAAACAGAGTTGAAACTGATTTTAAGATTTTTTTTTTCTTCTGGTGACTACTTCAATTATGATACAAGTGATTATTTTTACTTTTTCAATCAAGTAATATACTTCTATTATATATAATTTAGAAAATAAAAAGGAATATTAATCATTCATAGTCCCTTATTATGCTTATTTTTATAGTCTATGTATTAAACTATGGTAAAAGATAACACATAGTTTGGAATCCTTGCAATTTAAAAAATGTATTATTTCATTTGAAAGGCAGAAAGACAGAAAAAAAAAAACTTCTATCTGTTGATTCACTCTCCAAATGTCAACAACAGCCAGACCTGGGCCAGACTGAAGCCATGAGACTGGAACTCCATCTGAGTCAACAATGTGAGTGGTTGGAACTCAAGTACTTAAGCCCTCATCTGCTGCCTCCCAGGATACACATTAGCAGGAAACTGGATTGGAAAGGGAATAGCTGAGACTTGAACCATGCATTTTGATATGGGATGTGGGCATCCCAAGAGGCAATGTAAGCCACTGCACCAAATGGCTACTCCAGAATCTGTAATTTAAAAACACTACCATACTTATTTCCCATGTTACTAAATTTTAGAAACATCATTGAACCAAAAGATTTCTGACATTAAAATCATTACACTATTCTGTTTTGTTCAGATTATGAACTGCTTGAAATAGCTGAACTTTTTTTTTATCCCATAATAAATTTAAGTATTCAATAAGGTTCTGCTTGCTATTTCTGCAATTTTCCCTTCCCCAGTTTCATTGTTCCATTATATAATATACACCCAGGGAAAGCAAAGATAAGGACCGGTATAGCCTTAAGTCAAAAACCTACTTTCAGTCCTCAAGAAGATATCCATCTCACAGATATTAATGTATTTGAAAGAATTCATTACTAAGTAATCAATAATACTGCTTCCTTTTTAAGAGACTTATTTATTTATTCATTTATTTGAAAGGCAGAGTTATAGAGGGAGGGAGAGGGAGAGAGCGAGAAGAGGAAGAGAGAGAGTTTGATCTTCCATCCACTGGTTCATTCCCCTAATGGATACAAGAGCCAGGACTGTGCCAGACTGAAGGCAGGGATCAGGAACTCCATCCAGGTCTCCTATTTGCATGGTAGGGAGCCAAGTACTTGGGCCATCTTCTGCTGATTTCCCAGGCATCAACAGGCAGCTAGACTGGAACTACAGCAGACAGGACTCAAATCAGCACTACAATATGGGATGCTCGTTTTGCAAGCTGTAGCTTTACCTGCTAGACAACAGTGCCAGCCCCATAATACCAATTTCTTAAATAGAAGACTTGTGAGAACAGATGAGTTTGATCAAATTTTTAGGCAAGTACCAATTCTAGTATTTACCACACCCTTGTTCCAATTTAGAAAATATTATCACTTAGGGTCCTGTGCAATCTAGAGAAAATAGACATCCATAAAGCTTGTAGGCTCTTAGAAAACTTTATTGACCTTGAGCATCAAAATATGCAGATTGACTGGACTTTTGAATAGCTGGGTATAGAAATATCACCTGAAGCTTCCCTATTTTACTTCCTTAGTAAATCACATGGTATCCCAATCTAGATAAATCTTAAGAGAAAAACAAAGCAAAATATTCTGAGATAAATAATCTAGTAGGTAATTATTGGTAACATAATTCCACACTTGATGACAGAGGCTCTAAATAGTGTCTAATCATGAAGAATAGAAATAACAAGCCCTGGAAAGTAGAGTTCAGTTTCCCTGTATTCCAGTAAGGAATTTATCATAGCTACTCCAGTTTCAATTAGAACCCTTGTGTTAAAACTCTCTACACAGTTTTTATGTTAGAATTTCTCTCTCCTTTTTTTTTTTTCCTATAGTGACACACAATCTTTAAATCAGCCAAGGATTTCATTTGGTGCTTTTGGAAAAGATAAAGCAAATTCACAAAACAAGCCTGCAAAATGAATCTCCTCCTACTCTGAGTTCAGTTACATCATGTTAGTGTCTTGAAATCAGCCACAGCAAGAGCACTTTAAACTATTGAAAGCAATAAACACTACAAATCAGAACTCTGATCCCTAGCTCCCAGCTGGCTTAGCTGACCAGACCACCATTGTTTGTAGAGCTCTGTGGATAGCTGAAGAACAGGCATAGCCTGACAATTGTCCACTTGTGGGCCTTGACCTTGTATGGCTTCCACTGGCAGTAGGATCTAGCGTCTAGACACAACAGCATAGCAGCTGCAAGAAAAAGAAAAGCCAATTTCTCACCTAGGGGAGTTCTAAAGTGACCTCAAGTATAATTCAGAGAATACTGGCCTTCTCTTTTAATTCAAATGGCAGGGAGGGGGAAGGAGGGGAGGTAGATGAATGGGTAAATGAGAAAAGAAAGAAGAAGAGAAAATAAAGAGAATGTAAAACTGGCTTGTGAAAAATTCTATTCTTTCCACAGTGCAGAATGCATGGGCATTATTCATCCTTCATTTCAGAGGCACTTTTACTGTGGATTTTATTTCTCCTTTTCTTCTTTTTTATGCTAGTATTAGAGTAGTCTGAAATATGCCTTATTAGTAGTACAGGAGTATTCTGGGCCACGCTTTGGTTTTGCTCCTCAAAATCCAAGATTGTCCCCAAACTGTGAGGGCTCTAAACTCAATTAATGAGTCATAATAAAATGTTCTATTTGCAAGACTCAAGGGACACAAGTAAGGGATTATCAGATGCAAATGAAGCAGCCATAGACAAGATTAAGAAAAGAAATAACTTGAAACATTGCTTTTGGAGAGACTCAAGAATTAAGATAAAGCTCATTAATAAGTTCCTTTTAAGATGTTAAATTACTCATTAAACTGCTTATACTTGACTCTAACTTTGCAAAGACGCTTAGATATAATTTATCTCAGTTTAATACTAGTTATGCACTCATATCCTTTAACATAGACAGTGAGATAAAAAAATTTCTTTCAGGTAGTTCCGTTTAGATGGTTCTGTAAGTTATATTCATGGCATGGCACATACTATGCAGTCTCAACATATAGGATGATTCCTTTAAGTCCATGTATTTGTTGTTAATTTCTCCATGAATCACAACCAAAAAGGGGGAAGTTTAAGCACAGACACTGTAATCTGCAGTTTCTATCATATTTCAGGTACAGTTCTGCTTTGACATTATATTCAGCCAAACAGCAACAAGTAATTCTGTTACCCTTGCTTGGCACCACCACGGGAATTTTTCTATAAGAATTTTTTTTTTTTAACAGATAGAGTTAATGAGAGAGGGAGAGACAGAGTGAAAGGTCTTCCTTCCGTTGGTTCACCCCCCAAAGGGCTGATATGGCCAGAGTTACGCCAATCCAAAGCCAGGAGCCAGGTGCTTTCTCCTGGTTTCCCATGTAGGTGCAGGGCCCAACCACTTGGGCCATCCTCCACTGTTTTCCCAGACCACAGCAGAGAGCTGGACTGGAAGAGGAGCAACCAGGACTAGAACCCGGCACCCATATGGAATGCCAGTGCCACAGGCAGAGGATTAACCAAGTGAGCCACCGCGCCGGCACCTCTATAAGAAATTTAATCATTATGTTCTATTTCAAAAATTTTAATTAAGTTATACACAATTCATGTATTTCATATATGCAGAATCAGGAACATAGTGATACTTCCCACTCCACCCTCCCTCCTGCCCACACTGCAGACCTTCTTCCTCCTCCCACTCTTAATTTTTACAAAGATCTATTTTCAATTTACTTAACAAGCATAAGGTTAGGTCATTATGTTCTTAGACTTATATCTATAAATCATATTGAATCTGTTACAAACTAATTAAAAGTTAAAAAAATCGAATCTAAAACATAAGTTCCTAGTTACACAGTAATGTTGGTCTGTTTTGTTTACTAATCTACTCCTAGTGTTTTGGACAGTTCTTGAGAGAATGGGTAAAAATGCTTGTTTACTGAATTCCTAAATAAGTGAATAGATATCTGGCTAGAAGTCTTTACATCTTCTCTATATTATAGTTTGACTGAATCTACCACAATAGCATTTTCCCTTTTTTATCCTTCGTGGTAACTGTACATTTCTGCCACAGAGAAACAAAATAACTTATAGTCACAATTCATGATTTAAAAATCTACAACAAGAGAAAAAAATACAGGGGATCCAAGTAAGAAATAAGGAAGTCAAATTGTCACTGTTTGTGGATGACAAGAGGTTATGCACAGAAAACTCTCCAAGAGGCCGGCACCGTGGCTCAATAGGCTAATCCTCTGCCTTGCAGCGCCAGCACACCGGGTTCTAGTCCTGGTCAGGGCACCGGATTCTGTCCTGGTTGCCCCTCTTCCGGGCCAGCTCTCTGCTGTGGCCAGGGAGTACAGTGGAGGATGGCTCAAGTCCTTGGACCCTGCACCCCATGGGAGACCAGAAGAAGCACCTGGCTCCTGCCATCGGATCAATGTGGTGCGCCCACTGCAGCACGCCAGCCGCGGCGGCCATTGGAGGGTGAACCAACAGCAAAAGGAAAACCTTTCTCTTTGTCTCTCTCTCTCACTCTGCCTGTCAAAAATTACAAAAAAAAAAAAAAAGAAAAACGAAAACTTTCCAAGAGTCTAAGAAATACTCTTGGAACTAACAAATGAGGCTGCAGGGTGAAAACATCAACATAAAAAAATCAGTGGTGTTTCTGTACATTAATAACAGATTATGTGAAAAAGAAATCAAGAAAACAATTCAAATTACAATAGCCATAACAACAAAGTATGTAAGAAAAAATTTAAGTAAAGAGATGAAAGATCTCTGCCAACAAAACTATAAAACACTGATGAAAATTAAGAGGAGACACAAAAATATGGAAATATATCCTGTGTTCATGGCTTGGGAGAATTAATATTGTCAAAATGTCATTACTACCCACAGCGATCTACACATTCAGTGTAAACTCTTTCCAAATACCAATGACATTCTTGTCAGAACTATAGAAAAGAATTCTAAAATGTGTATGGAACCGCAGAAGATTACAAATATAAATATTGAGCAAAAAGAACAAGGCAGGGACATCGCACTTCATCACCAAAAAATACTAGAATGGTAAAGTAACCAAAACAGCATAGAATTGGAATAAAACCAGAGACACAAACCAATGGGACAGAGTAGAGATCCACACAACTACAATGAACTGATTTTTGACAAATGTGCCAGCAACAGACATTAGGGAAAAGATGGTCTTTTCAATAAATGATGCAGGGAAAATTGAATATCTACTTATGGAAGAATGAAACTAGACCCCTATCGCTTGCCACATGCAAAAAAACTCACTCAAAATGGATCAAATGCTTAAATGTAAGACTTTAAGCTATGAAAATTCTGGAAGAAGCCAAAGAAGAAACACATGACATCGGATTGGGTGAGGATTTTTGGAAAAGACCCCATAGGCAAAAGGAATTGCTCAAATCAAAAAGTTTCTTTACGGCCGGCGCCGTGGCTCAACAGGCTAATCCTCCGCCTTGTGGCGCCTGCACACCAGGTTCTAGTCTTGGTTGGGGTGCCGGATTCTGTCCCAGTTGCCCCTCTTCCAGGCCAGCTCTCTGCTGTGGCCTGGGAGTGCAGTGGAGGATGGCCCAAATGCTTGGGCCCTGCACCCGCATGGGAGACCAGGAAAAGCACCTGGCACCTGGCTCCTGCCATCGGATCAGCGCGGTGCGGCGACCGCAGCGGCCATTGGAGGGTGAACCAACGGCAAAGGAAGACCTTTCTCTCTGTCTCTCTCTCACTGTCCACTCTGCCTGTCAAAAAAAAAAAAAAAATTTCTTTACAACAAAGGAATAATCAACAGAAAAAAAGACAACCTACAGAGAAAACGCATTTAAACTACACATTTAATACAAGATTAATATCCAGAATCCAGATTCAAAACAACTCAATATCATAAGCAATGTGACTAAAAATGAGCAAAGACCTCACTATACATTTCTTGAAAGAAGACATACAAATGTCCAACAGGCATAAGAGAAAATGCTCAAAGTCACTAAGCATCAGAGAAATGCAAACTGCAACTGCAGTGTGATAACCACCTTACTCTAGTTAGACTGACTGATATTAGAAAGATAAAATAAATACATGAAGGGATGCAGAAAAAGAGAAGCAGTATACACAGTTGGTGGGAAGGGAAATTAGAATAGCCATTATGGAAAACAATGTGGAGGCTCTTCACAAAATTAAAACTGTAACTATCATATGACCTAGAAATCTCACTTTGGGTATACACTCTAAGAAACAAAACCAGTATGAGGAAAAGAGAACTGTATTCCGAAGTTTATTGCAGGACTATTCACAGCAACTAAGATTTGGAGTAACTGTCCATCTAAAGATAAATAGATAAAATGGATACAAACTCAATAGCATACTAATCAGCCATAACCAAGATAAAATTCTGTCACTTGTGACAACATAGATGAACCCAATGAACATTATGTTAGGTTTAAAAATCCAGACAGAGAAAGACAAATGCTGCATGATCTCCATCCCATAGAACAAGAGAACACAATTGTATTTACCAGAAGCTCAGGATGGGAGAGGCAAGGGGAGATAAGGAGAGATTGACCAAGGAGTACAGTTAGATAGCAGAAATAAGTTCTAGTATTCCAATCAATGCACAAGAGGTGACTGTAATAAATAATACTGTATTGTATATTTCAAAAACTAGAAAATTCTGGATGTTTCATCACAAATTATAAATGTTTGAGGTGATTGATATGTTAATCACTATGATTTTGCTATTATTCACTATAAACATGTATCCAAGCATTATGTTAGTCCATAAATTTGTTCAATTATATGTTACAGTAAAAAAATTTCAAAATTCTACAAATTAAAACCCTTCTTTGTAAAACCTCTTCTCACCTAAATTAAGTTCATCATGCAAGAAAAATCACTGAGCTAAAGATCACATCCAACACAACTATGTGAAGAGGTCAGTTTATAATCTTGTTTATGACATTCGTATTTGTGTTATTTATTTCTATTTTTTCCTGCTCAAAAAACACAGCCAACCAAAAACAGAAAAATAAACTGTTTTCAGTTTTGAAATGAATAGCCCATACCCTTTGGCTAACTAAACACCTGAACTCACTCAAGATTTTTGGCAGTGAGGGCCTACATTGTGGTGCATAGGTTAAGCCACCACCTGTGATGCCAGCATCCCATATGGGTGCTGGTTTAATTCCTCAGTGCTCCACTTCTGATCCAGCACCCTGATAACATGCCCTGAAGAACAGTGGAAAATGGCCCAAGTGCTTGAGTCCCTGCCGCCCACATGGGAGACCCAGATGAAGTTCCAGGCTCCAGGCTTCCGCCTGCTCCAACCCTTGGCCTTGCCGCCATTTGGGAAGTGAACCAGCAGATGGAAGAACTCTCTCTCTCCCTCTCTCTCACACCTTCTCTCCCTCTCACTTCATAATTCTGCCTTTCAAATAAGTAAAATAAATCTTACAGGATTTCCACCAATACCAAGCTCTGTGAATACACAGACACACAAAGGATAATCATTTCTTAAGGTAGTTTCTGAAAAGCAGAAATATTTTATCTGCTCAGAAAGTCTATTAGAAAGCACTCTGGGATTGAAAGTTGTCAGTGAGTGCTTTAGGAACATCCATATTTGAGAAAATCAATTTCACATCATTATCAATCAAAATCTTAATTTTACAGTTAATTAATGCTAATAAGTTGAGTATGCTTTCTATTTTGTAATATGTATAGTTAATTTATTTTAAACTATCTACAATTGCCTATAAATGCAAAAAAAAATTTTAAAAAACATAATATTTAGACAAAATATATAAAATTATGGGATAAATGTTTGGCCCAGAAGTTAAGATGCCCATATCTCACATTGCAGTGCCTGTGTTCAAAACCTGGCTCTAGCTCCTACCCAGCTTTCTGCAAATGCATTCTCTGAGAGGCAGCAGGTGATGACCCAAGCAATTGGCTCCCTTCTGCCCACTTGGGATACCTGGATTGAGTTCCTGGCTCTGGCCCTAGCTCTGCCTAAGCTGTTATAAGCATTTGGGGAGTGAACCACTAGTTTAGGATATATCTAGGTTGATGGGTAGGGTGGGAAGTATCACTATGCTTCTAAATCTCATATGAAATTTTTTCACTTCATATAAATAAGAGTTTAAAAATTAAAAATTTTAAAAATATTTTTAAAGTCTGAAATTAGAAGATGGTCATTTTTCCATTCAATTACTGTTTATAGCCAATGTCTATAGTTCCACTAAACTAGTTCTTTTTTCTTTTTACTTGTTAAACTTATTATTTGGTGAAGTATTAAGCCTTTTTACTATAATGTAAATTTAAAATATGTTATCTTGGGGCCGGCACTGTGGTGCAGCAGGTTAAAGCACTGGCCTGAAGCAATGGCATCCCATATGGGCGTTGGTTCTAGTCCTGGACGCTCCTCTTCCAATCAAGCTCTCTGCTATGGCCTGGAACACCTGCACCCACGTGGGAGACCTAGAAGAAGCTCCTGGCTTCGGATCAGCACAGCTCCTGCCACTGCGGTTATCTGGGGAGTGAACCATTGGATGGAAGACCTCTCTCTCTGTCTCTACCTCTCTCTGTAACTCTTTCAAATAAATAAGATAAACCTTAAAAAATAAAATAAATTATGTCATCTCAAGAACTAAAGCAAATAGGGAGAAGGAAAAATACTGGGAAGAAGAGAAGGGGAAGGATGGAGGGAGGGATGAATATTATTATTTTATTAGAATCATATCTACAAATCACATTGAACCCATTAAAAACTAAAAATTTAAAAAAAATTTTAAAGTCTAAGGTTAGACTTTAAACTTTCCTTTATAGATCAAGATGACATTTTCTCTCTTGAAAATAAGGAAACATGATTGAGAAAATGCCTTAACTTTCAATCAATTGTAGAAAAATTATAGGTTACATAATTTTTCCATATATAAATTGTTTAGAAAAATGTTTCCCAATTTTCCATATACAGAATATTTAGAAGAATGTTTCCCTAATTTGGCTGTATATTATATTCTCCTGGGAGACTTTCTAAAAATACAATTCTCAGGATCTCTGACTAGATCCACAGAGTCAGAATTTAGGGTGAGGCCTAGGAATCCTTATTTTATGAATAAATATTTTCTTTATGTGATTTTTATGTGCAATCAAATCTTGGTATAAAATATTCTAGATATTTAAGTATTTTCTACCAGCAATCCATGTCTCAATTCTCGTTGTTCCATATACTCCAAAAATCACTTTTACATAAAAGTTAATCCAATTATCAAATCTGGAGAGTTTAGGTTGGTCTAACTTAACCTATTCAAAAAGAGAATATAAGATTCATTTTAAAGGATCCTGTGTGCAATCTTAAGATATACTCTTTCATTTTCCATAGCTTTTGCAAACAATACAGAGAAAGTAAATGGTAAGATTTTAAATGTGGACCTGAATTACAAAGTTTAAATCTCTCCAATTATAAGCTTTGATTTTTTTTAAAAATACATTGCTTCTCAAATAATGCCCTCTGCTCTTAAAAGATTAAGGAATTTAACAGGGATAAGAGTGGAAATAAGAGAGGGAGGAGATGTACAGTTTGGCACATGCTCAATCAGACTTGCCCCAAATGGTAGAGTTAGAAACGTGCCTGGGGATTCCAATTCAATCCCATCAAGGTGGCATGTACTAATGCCATCTCACTAGTCCAAGTGATGAGTTTCAGTTCATAATTGATCATAATGATAGGATCAAGTGTCAAAGGGATCACATAAACAAAATTAGTGTCTTCTAATAACTGATAGAATCAAAAAGGGAGAGAACGATCCAACATGGGAAGCAGGATACACAGCAGACTCATAGAATTGCAGATGTCCTAAACAGCACTCTGGCCTCAGAATCAGCCCTTAAGGCATTTGGATCTGGCTAAAAAGCCCATGAGAATACTTCAGGCATGGAAAGTCAAGAAACTGGGAAAAAAAAAGAAGATCTAAACGAAAGATCTCTGTGAGTGAGATCCCAGTGGAAAGAACGGGCCATCAAAGAAGGAGGTACCTTTCTCTGAAGGGAGGAGAGAACTTCCACTTTGACTATGGCCTTGTCTCAATAAGATCAGAGTTGGCAAACTCAAAAGGCTTCCATAGCCTTGACAACTCATGACAAGAACTGAGGGTGATTACTGACGCCATAAACAAGAGTGTCAATTGTTAAATCAACAACAGGAGTCACTGTGCACTTACTCCTCATATAGGATCTCTGTCCTTAATATGTTGTACTATGTGAATCAATGGTATAACTAGTATTCAAACAGTACTTTACAGATGGAAGACCTCTCTCTCTGCCTCTGCATCTCTCTGTAACTCTACCACTCAAGTAAATAAATTTTTTAAAAAGTGTACAGTGAAACAACAAAAAATTATAAGCATAATGTAATAGGAAATAACAATAATATAATATCCCTGGTAAATAATTACAATGATATTGTAGTAATTGTACTATATTTTATCAAAATGTTTTATTTACTGTTCGTAGCATGTAAGAGAGTTCTTGCTATATTAATTTGAGGGTACTTTTTAAAGTTAATGCAAAAATGGAATTAAAATACATGGTTGTTTTGGTGCAAAAAATTTTGATGTCCATGCATACTTTTTTCATAATATGCTTTTTCTAGGATCTTTGTTGAAGACTCTCATTTAGCAAAAATATACCAAAGTGGTAGATTTAGCAAAGGTAGAAATTCTACAAAAGCTAAAATTTGGGATGAATGAATAAAAATGTTTTCAGGCCAAGCCATATTTTGTACAGTACTAAAATGTGAGAAGCACCAAATTGCACTTTAGAGGAGAGTTGAAGTCATCACTGGTATTATTAATGCATATGTTGAGATAATAAAGGTTGAGTCATTGGTATATATATTCATGAAATGGGCCATTAAAATTCTGTTTGTTTTATATTTAACTCTGTAGGGTCTACTAATTTACAATTAAATTAAAAAATCCAATAGGACTAATGAGCTAATAATTGCAAAGAACTCTGAGCATGGATAAAAGGCACCAAGGGAGGACAAATCTCTATTTGTGAAAATCAAAACATCTGAGACTTTAATTGCATCCCTTGCTAGAAATGACTTGTAATCAGTTATGGGGACCAGCTCATTAATGCTTTACTACAGGATTCCTAAACATCATGAGGAAAGCTCTTTCACTTACCAAATTTGAATATACCTGAGAGCAGAAATTTATTTGGATAATTCTATTCCAATACAGCAGTTTCCCTCTTTTCATTGAAAGGCCAAGGATTCTAATTTGTCCCACAGTGCTTCAGATATTTGGCTTGACAGAATAACACTCTTCATTTTTTTTAAATTGAGCAGTGAGTTCATGTTTGAAAGATAGCACCTTTGAGACATGGTTAGGAGGACTAAATAAAAGAATTTCTTTGTTTCTGTGTGAAGATAGTTATGAGACTAGGTTCAGTGTAGTTGAAGCTCAGAAACTTGGTTTTTAGTGCTAGGGCCCAGAACTTGCCCAACAAAGCACTGAAGGAAGTGTTAAGGTTTCTCTAAATATAGTATTGGTCAATCCAATGTTCTGGAAAATGTAAGAAGCATTACATATTTGTATACACTCTTAGGCTCATATATTTGCATTTATGCTAATTTGAAAACTATCAGACCTACAGAAAATGGGAAATCACAGAATGAATATCCTTTAATTCCAATATGTATATTTTGTTCTTATGTAAATGTTTAGATATAATATTTATGCTTATATTTAGTACTTAAAATGGAAAATGTCAACTAGTAATCTACAAATGGTGAAAATTTAGATGATGATAATGCATTTTCATTTTATTTATCTGTATATTCTAATATAGTAACCATGTACTATTTATACAAATTTTTTTAAAAAACAGTAAAATATCCTGGAAAGTCATTCTTTCTGAGTTATTTGGAAACAATTTCATTAGAGAATCATCCAAGGTTAAATAAATTTCATATAATCTATACATAGAGTTAAAATTCATGATTGGTTATGAGTTATAGATACCTGCAGAATAGTAAAAAGTAGGGGTTGTATTTTATTTTTTTAAGGTTATTTATGTATTTGAGAGGTAGAGTAACAGACAGTGAGAGGAAGAGACAGAGAGAAAGGTCTTCCTTCCATTGGTTCACTCCCCAAATGGCCGGCCATAGCAGAGAGCTGGATTGGAAGAGGAGCAGCCAGGACTAGAATCAGTGCCCATATGGGATGCCAGTGTTGTAGGTGGATTAACCTACTTTGCCACGGCACTGGCCCCAAAGGGGTTTTATTTTTCTCATGTTTGTAGGTAGGAAATCCTGCAATCTTGGCTCCACAAACTATAAACTCTCAGGCTGCTCCCATCTTCCCCTCTGTCATTGGTAACATGCATTCAATGCCACATAATCTTAAATTCTCATCCCAGTTAGGAAAAATGAAGACATCATCTGCCAGTTACATCAGCCTATTGCAAAGGGCTCTTTTCTTTCCTATCCTTCTTCCCATTTCCTCCCCTTCCTGTATATCACAAAGTGTTTTAACTCAGTGGGTAGAAAACAAGGTACATCAATATCTCAATTAGTAAGAAAAATGGGGAGATCGGCGCTGTGGCTCACTTGGTTAATCCTCCACCTGTGGTGCTGGCATCCCTTATGGGTGCTGAGTTCTAGTCCCAGTTGCTTCTCTTCCAGTCCAGCTCTCTGCTATGGCCCAGGAGGGCAGTGGAAGATAGCCCAAGTGCTTGGGCCCTACACCCCCATGGGAGACCAGGAGGAAGCACCTGGCTCCTGGCTTTGGATCAGTGCAGCATGCTGGCTGTAGCGGCCATTTGGGGGTGAACCAATGGAAGGAAGACCTTTCTCTCTGTTTCTCTAACTCTGTCAAATAAATAAAAAAAAGTGGGGCACAATGCCTCTTCCCACAAAACTGAGTGTGAAACACAATAATTTATGTACCACTAAGAAAGAAAAATAATCAACCTATTGTTAATGAAACCATGCATGATTTTTCCCCCACTCAGTGTATGTATTTGATCATCACTAGAATAGTATTTTTAGGTTTCTTCAGTTTACATTCAAAGTATGCTTTATCATAATATGCTATTCAGTGCCCAGAACACTGTCTTTTATTTCAGTAGTAAATTGAACAATCCTTTTGGAGCCATTATATATTCAACATGAGTGGTGCCAATTACACACATAGTACAGTTGATGTGATGACAATGTGAACAGCATTGACTAAATTCACACAAGATCAAGTAATAACACTAATGTCATGACAACAGGGGTGGCAAGACATTAATGACAAGAGTATGGAACAAAAACAAGCGTGTCATGAACAAGCCAGTATGACATCTAAGAATTAACTAGATTATATTTGAATAGTCACTGACATCTGAACATGACTAGAGACCTGAAATTTAATTCAGATGCTTTGAAAAATAGGCAGGTGATGATATTCTCTTCTTATAAGGAACTATAGAGTGATTAAATATAACTACATTCAGAAGACAAAATTCAGAAACATGATAAAGCATTTTAGACTTTACAAGCAGAACTAAGATTGGAGGAAATACACCACACTCTGAGAAAAGAAAAGAGGATAAACCAAGGGCAGAGTGGAAAGAGATGTCTGCTTCGTGCAACCTTGGAAGAGATTAAGGCACTGGAAGTAAAGTTCACCCAGGCATTAACATTCTATTCTCGAATATGTAAGGAGCGCAAAACTAAGCAGAATGTGAGGGGCATGGAATATGATAGAATGATAATTAGCTCAGACTTCAGCCATGATGTTGGATGTTTTCATCAGTATAATTAAGGTCACAAAATCCATCACCTTAGAGAGGGAGGGAGGGTGGGAGTAGAGGGGAAGGAAGAGAGGAAGGAAAGGAGTATCATTATAGAGTTGTGTCTATGAACTATACTGAATCTGTTAAAAAATAATTAAAAATAAAAAATCCAGGGTCAGCACCGTGTCATAGTAGGTTAAGCTTCTACCTACAGCACCAGCATCCCATGTAAGTGCCAGGTTCAAGTCCTGGCTTCTCCACTTACCATTCAGCTCTCTGCTAGCCACGGCCTGGGAAAGCTTAGTGGAAGGAGCCCAAGTGTGTGGGCTCCTACACCCACATAGGAGACCCAGAAGAATCTCTTGGCTCTTGGTTTCAGCTCTGGCTGTTGTGGCCATTTTGTGGGATGAACCAGCTAATGGAAAACCTTTATATCTGTCTCTCCCTCTCTCTGTAACACTGCCTTTCCAATAAATAAATGACTCTCTTAAATTCCTAGAGGATGGTGCTGTGGCATAGCAGGTGGAGCTGCTGCATGAGGTGCCCACAAACCATATGGGTGCTGGTTCAAGTCCCAGCTGTTCCACTTCCCATCTAGCTCTCTGCTATGGCCTGGGAAAACAGTGGAGGATGGCCCACCTCCTTGGGCCTCTGAACCCACCTGGGAGACCCGGAGGAAACTCCTGGCTCCTGGCTTTGGATCAGTGCAGCTCCAGCCATTGCAGCCATATGACAAGTGAGCCAGCAGGTGGAAGAACCCCCCCCCCACCTCTCCTTCTCTATGTGGTCTGGCTTTCAAATAAATGGATAAATCTTCTAAAACATATTTTTAGTTTTTTTTTAAAAAGAGTCATTAAAATCTATGACCTTAGAAACATTTTGACATATAGTAATCCTCAAAATTACATATTATATTGAATTAGAAAATTTAATTTTTTTCATTGGGATGTGAAACTGAGGAATATATCAAGATGTTCATGGGTATTGTTTTTCAGAAAAGTAGGTGAAATACATCGCATTGGGGATTTTTTTGTGTGTGTGTGGAGAATATTTTGGTTACTCTGATCCTGAAATATATTTTTAATTTACATTAGATGCCATTTAATCATATTTTTGATAACTCTGCTGTCTGTAGTTTCTTGAACTGGGAACTGTGGGGAGATAACAGGAGAGACTGGTAGACTGTATAGTAAGTATAGAGAAAGGCTTGGATTCAATGAGCAAGTCTTATGGGATCCATTCCATATCCAAAAAAATCAGCATCTTTGCAGTTTTGAATCCAGCATTTGTGATTTTAAAATTACAGTGTTTTGTCAGGGTGATTCTGGTGTGCAGCTAGGTACAGTTATGTTTAGGATCCTCCAGACTGATTTCAGCTCCCAAGTTGAAGATTTTAACAATTTTTTCGTGTGTTATTTATAGACCTATTGGTTTATACTAGCAATAAACACTTCTGCTACTCTCATCTCTGCTTAAAATGTAGAAGAGTAGGAGAATCCCAGAACCATTTTCAGGGCAGCTCAGCTTGGGAAACCCTAGGGCCAACTAAATCCCCCAGAGATGCAGAACCTGAAGACTTTCCAGAGAGAGAGGGGAGAACAAGAGTGTCCCAAACTTACAGTGCTAATATTTCTATCTAATGCCCCTTTCCCCTGATCTTATATTCTTACACAATAGCACAACTTTATTGCAGTCACAGTGGTCTCTTTGTAATGGGATCAAGGACATACAGAGATGATCCAATACTCCCAAAGAAGAATAAGACCACTGAACCATAAAAACTGTGATCTTCTGATAGTTCATGTGACCTGCAGGGAAATCTGCCAGAGAGGTACAGTATTGGGTTTGATAGCTCAAAGTCACAATAGGAGAATACAAGAAATTATATATATACTCTTACATGGAAGCCCAGTCAAGTATGCCTCTGTCACTCTTCTGAGCCAGCTACAAGAACATGAGGTATTCACTGATGTAGCAGCTGTAGCTACAATCAAGACAATGAAAGAGCATTATATACTTATCAGTAATTTCCCAACAAAATAACTATAAATATACCTCATGGATTCTTGCATCTTTAGTTCTTATGTTCGTAAGTAATGAGTGGGAGACCATCAGGAGAGAAATCAGATAAAGGTTTGTGGCAAATTAAAATTTTGGATCCTTGTGCAAACATGACACATTCGGCCAGCGCTATGGTTCACTTGGCTAATCCTCCACCTGTGGCGCTGGCACTCCAGGTTCTAGTCCCGGTTGGGGTGCCGGATTCTGTCCCGGTTGCTCCTCTTCCAGTCCAGCTCTCTGCCATGGCCAAGGAAGGCAGTGGAGGATGGCCCAAGTGCTTGGGCCCTGCACCCGCATGGGAGACCAGGAGAAGCACCTGGCTCCTGGCTTCAGCTTAGTGGCCATTTGGGGGGTGAACCAATGGAAGGAAGACCTTTCTCACTGTCTCTCTCTCTCTCTCATTGTCTAACTCTGCCTGCCAAAAAAATGACACATTTGGAAACAGTACAAAGTGAAGAATGAATCCTTTTAGCTGTGATACTGATAGAAATCATGTCATCAATCATGTGGATTGGATTATTGCTTCTTCTTCCGTTATCCCTCCCCGCAGTAGGACTGCATTTTACATCCCATTGTTCTTGTCCTTGTCTCTGTCCCTCTTTTGGTGAATAAAATAGGGACAAAAGTTCTAATTTTTACTTTCACCAAAGTTTTAAGAACATATTGTTCACTGTATGAGGGGTCTTCAAAAAGTTTATGAAAATGCTTATTTTAAAAAAAAAACTATGTATGACTTTCAATTTTTTTCACTAAAATAAACCTGTTTAATTTTTTTAAAAGATTTTATTTATTTGAAAGACAGAGCTACAGAGAGAGAGAGAGACCAAGAAAGAGAGAGAGAGAGAGAGACCAAGAGAGATCTTCCATCTGCTGACTCACTCCCCAAATGGCTACAATGGTCCATGCTGGGCCAGACCAAAGCCAGGAGCCAGTAGCTTCTTCAGGTCTCCCATGAAGTTGCAGGTGCCCAAGCACTTGGGCCATCTTCCACTGCTTTTCTAGGTGCATTAGCAGGAAGCTGGAAGGGAAGGGGAGAAACCAGGACTCAAACCAGCACCCAAGCATGATATCAGTGTTGCAGGTGGCAGCTTTACTCACTACACCACATTATTGGCTCCTAAATTTTGATTAATTAATTTTTATTTATTTGAAGAGCACGAGAGAGATCATCCATCTAATGGCAAAGTCCCAGATGCACACTTCAGCTGGGCCAGGTTGAAGCCAGGAGCTGGGAATTCAATGCAGAGACTGTCCCTCAAGCCATCAACTGATGCCCCCTAGGGTGCATTGGCAGGAATCTGCAATCAGAAGTGGAGCTGGGGACTAAAACTCAAGCACACCGATATGAGATGTGAGCATCCCAAGAGACACCTCCCACAAAACTTATCTTTTAATTCCTTTTTACACCAACTTCTTGAAGTAACATCATATATTTGTTTCTCTTTGCTGCATGTTCAGATTGTGTTTTATTCTTATTTTGGCTCCCAGAATAAAAATAATTTCTAACAGAGCTGTAAATTATTCTTATAATTTGACATAATACTGTCAGTCATGTATTAAAGGCATTCACTGAAAACTGAGGCAAACAAAGGAGACATAGAGAAGAATTATTACATGAACAGATGTTGATTTGAGGGTAATAGCAGACAACACTGATCAGCTAAAGAATGGTTGTCTAGAGGCTCCCCAAATTCTAAATATTTAGCAGTTTTGTAGACCAAATATTTTAATATCTCATAGTTTTCAGTTTTTTCTGAACATGAAGATATTTCATTTGTGAAGAGACTACTCAAAAATCAAAAGAAAAGCTTATTCTAACTCAAGAGTGGATACGTCTTTTAAAGTCAGATTGACTTTCTGGTTTTGTTAAGTTCACAGGAGTCTGCAAAGCCTCTCTTCACTTTGTTTAACTGCTCTTAAAGGTTTCAGAAAGTTTTCAGCTCAAATCAGAGGCGTCTAAAAGGAAGTTTCTTAAATTCCTAAGTAGGCTCTTAGAAATCAAGGCATTTCTACTCTTCAGTGCATACATTTTGAAATGTATAAGTCAGAATAAACTTTTACCCACTGGCTATAAGGTATGCTTAAGGTCTTTAGAAATAGTTCTGCATTTTTTCTAAGCCAGTCTTCTGAATGATGGTAAAACATTCAATAGCTCTCATTTCTTTTAGTCTGAATACAGACTCGTTTACCAGCTTACAGAAAACACTGGACATGGATGTGTTTGGGGAAAAAAGACTGAACCTTGCTTCTGTAAGAACAGTATAGAGAAGAACTCAAGAAATGATGATGCTCATTAAGGAGCACATTGAGAACGAAAGAAGTGTGTCCAGTAGGACGAAGGAAAGGAAGAACAGAGAACACCTCTGAGACTGGGGCACAGGAAACAGTGCCACTGCCCAAGAAAGAGCAGAGACCACCTGGCAGGGGCACATTTCTAGAACAAAAAGCTGTGATGACCTAAAAGCTCACGGGACACATAGCTTCAATGAAAAACTAGTCCTTTTTAAGAAAAAGATAGCAAATTTATAAATTTAAATACCCCCAGAATATCTGCACTCACAAAACCACAAATGTGTCATTGAATTCAGAAAATAAATTCTTTTGAAACACATCTAAATCCTAAGAGAAGGACAGAGAGAGAAAGAAAACATGAATGAAAAGGTGGGAATTCACCAGGACAAATGACACACATTAAAGAAAAAAAAAATTGTTTCTTTTTTACTTCACTCAATTGTTTCCATTTTTGGTAAATTATATCTGTTCATTATATTCCTCTCATCCATTTTAATTGTCATGTAGGATTCTATTCTGTGTTCATAATCATTAATTAATCCAATTAATGAGGAAATAATTAATCTGAGTCCTAATTTTAGCCATAATAAATAAAGCTGCAAAAAGACTAAATGGGAAATTGATGAGCACACAATACTCATGTTTTCAATTTTATTTCTCAAAAAGGGTGATTTCAATTAGTTTTATCACCAACAAAGTATAACAACTTCTTTCCCTCTACACCCTTATTATTTTTGGCATTATTTTTAAATACTCATTTTATTTATTTGAAAGGCAGAGTCAGAGAGAGAGAGAAAGTGGGAGAGAGAGAGAAAGAGCCAGAGAGAATTTTCCATCCACTGGTTTCCTCCCCAGATGGTGCAACATTTAGGGCTGGGCCAAGAGCTTCATTTGGGAGATTCACAGTGGTCTCCCACATGGGTGCAGGGCCCAAGCACTTGGGCCATCCTCTGCTGTTTTCCCAGGTGCATTAGCAGGGAGCTGGATTGGAAGTGGAAGAGCTAGGGCTCAAATGGGAACCTATATGGGATGCCAGCATTTCAGGAGGAGGCTTAACCTGTTACACCACAATGCTGCCTCATAGAGGTTTTATTCTACACTTCTTAGTGGTTTTAATATATGTGTGTGTTGTCAGAATAAGATCGAAGTTGGTGAACCCTAAAGGCTTCCATAGCCTCGGCAACTCATGACTAGAACCTAGGGAGATTACTGACGCCATAAACAAGAGTGTCAAATTGTTAAATCAACATCAGGAATCACTGTGTACTTACGTCTCATGAGGGATCTGTCCTTAATGTGTCGTCCAATGTGAAGTAATGCTATAACTAGTACTGAGACAGTATTTTACACTTTGTGTTTCTGTGTGGGTGCAAACTGATGAAATCTTTACTTGGTATATACTGAATCGATCTTCTGTATATAAAGATAATTGAAAATGATTAAAATAAACTTGGTGTTAAATTGGAAATAGCATAGAAAATTAATCATTTTTAAAAAAATATCATGTAGGATCTCTGTCCTTAATGTGCTGTACATTGTGAATTAATACTATAACTAATACTCCAACAGTATTTTTCACTTTGTGTTGCTATGTGAGGGCAAACTGTTGAAATTTTTACTTAATATATACTAAACTGATATTCTGTATATAAAGAGAATTGAAAATGAATCTTGATGTGAATGGAAGGGGAGAGGGAGCGGGAAAGGGGAGGGTTGCGGTGGGAGGGAAGTTATGGGGGGAAAGCCATTGTAATCCATAAGCTGTACTTTGGAAATTTATATTCTTTAAATAAAAGCTTTATTAAAAAAAGAAATTATGGGACATGTACTCTATAGAATACTATACAGCAGTAAAAAAAAAAATGAAATCTTGTCATTTGTAACAAAATGGAGGAATCTGGAAAACATCATGCTGAGTGAATTAAGCCAGTCCCAAAGGGACAAATATCATATGTTCTCCCTGATGCGCGACAACTAACCGAGCTTCAAAAAGGAAACTTGAAGTGAAATGGACACTATGAGAAACAATGACTTGATCAGCCCTTGCCCTGACTGTTGATGAAAAACTTAATACTTTATCCCTTTTAGTATTTATTTTTGTTCTACTTAATACTATTGGTTGAACTCTGTAATTAACACACAATTATTCTTAGGTGTTTAAATTTAACTGAAAAGTGATCCCTGTTAAATATAAGAGTGGGAATAAGAGAGGGCAGAGATGTACAGTTTGGCACATTCTCAATTGGACTTGTCCCAAATGGTAGAGTTGGAAACGTGCCAGGGGATTCCAATTCAATCCCATCAAGGTAGCATGTACGAATGCCATCTCATTAGTCCAAGTGATCAATTTCAGTTCACAATTGATCATAGTGATGGGACTAAGAGTCAAAGGGATCACATAAACAAGATTAGTGTCTGCTAATACTAACTGATAGAATAAAAAAAAAAAAAAGGGAGAGAACGATCCAACATGGGAAGCGGGATACACAGCAGACTCATAGAATGGCAGATGTCCTAAACAGCACTCTGGCCTCAGAATCAGCCCTTAAGGCATTCGGATCTGGCTGAAAAGCCCATGAGAGTATTTTAGGCATGGAAAGCCAAGACACTGTGGCCAAAAAAAAAAAAAAGACCTAAATAAAAGATCTCTGTGAGTGAGATCCCAGCGGAAACAACGGACCATCAAAGAAGGAGGTACCTTTCTCTGAAGGGAGGAGAGAACTTCCATTTTGGCAGTGACAATGTCTAAATAAGATCAAAGTCGGCTAACTCAAAAGGCCTCCATAGCCTTGGCTACTCTTGACAAGAGCCTAGGGTGATTACTGATGCCATAAACAAGAGTATCAATTTGTTAAGTCTACAACAGGAGACACTGTGCTCTTACTCCTCATGTAGGATCTCTGCCCTTAATGTGCTTTACATTGTGATTTAATGCTATAACTAGTATTTAAACAGTATTTTACACTTTGTGTTGCTGTGTGGGTGCAAACTGTTGAAAGCTTTACTTAATATGTGCTAAATTGATCTTCTGTATATAAAGATAATTGAAAATGAATCTTGATGTGAATGGAAGGGGAGTGGGAGCGGGAGAGGGGAGTGTTGCGGGTGGGAGGGAAGTTATGGGGGGGATCCACTGTAATCAAAAAGCTGTACTTTGGAAATTTATATTAAATAAAAGTTAAAAAAAATCAAAATATATGTGTGTGTGCACATGTATATCTATGTGTGTGCATGAGTATGCGTGGTAGCTGCCTTTTCCCAGTGTTGTGAACTGTCTATATTTTGCTAACTATTAACTGATTTTTATTCTCCATGTAAATTCTGGGTAACTTACTTAGATCTGTGTTTCATCACAAAATTTTTATTAGTGTCTATTCTACTGAATATCACATACAGTTAATTTTTAAGAGTTACACTGACTATCTCTTTGATTTCATTTTATTTCATGACATTTACACTTTTATCTCCTACATTGTCTATTTGATTCTCTTTCAAATCTGTTTGCATTTTCAATATTTTACTGGTTTCCTATGGCTTCTATTTAAAGTTTCACTTTTATTATTTTATTTAAGATTTTAGGGGCTGGCACTGTGACATAGCGGGTAAAGCTGCCGTCTGCAGCTCAGGCATCCCATATGGGCACTGGTTCAAGTCCTGGCTGCTCCACTTCTGATCCAGCTCTCTGCTATGGCTGGGAAAGCAGTAGAGGATGGCCCAAGACCTTGGACCCCTGTACCCAACTGGGAGACCCAGAAAAAGCTTCTGGCTCCTGGCTTCGGATTGGCGCAGTTCTGGCTGTTGCACCTAATTGGGGAGTAAACCAGTGAATGAAAGACCTCTCTCTTTGCCTCTCCTTCTCTCACTGTGTAACTCTGACTTTCAAATAAATCTAAATAAATAAAATTTTATCCGTATTTTTCAGATCTTCTATGACATTATTTTTTAAGATTTATTTATTTATTTATTTATTTATTTGAAAGAGTTACACAGAGAAGGGAGAGGGCACAAGGGAAAGGGGAGAGGGGAGAGGGGAGAAGGAGGTCGTCCATCGGATGGTTCACTCCCCAGTTGGCCAATCCGAAGCCAGGAGCTTCTTACAGGTCTCCCACATGGGTACAGGGGTCCAAGCACCTGGGCCATCTTCTACTGCTTTCCCAGGCCATAGCAGAGAGCTGGATCAGAAGAGGAGCAGCCGGGACTCGAACTAGCGCCCATATGGGATGCTGGTGCTTCAGGCCAGGGCTTTAACCTGCTGTACCACAGCGCCAGCCCCTTTTATTACATTTTATTTTGCTTGTTATTTTTCCTGCCATTTCTCTTAGATATTTACCTTGTGGTTTCTAATTTGAGATTGTGAGTTCATCTTGTACTTAAGATTTTTGTTTCTTCTGCTGGAGTTGTACTTAGGTTTAGAAAGTACCTGAAATAGCACTATAGTATGGTAGAGTTTTGTTGAAACTTCAGAAATTTCAGTGGAGGTTGGCCATATTTTTCTAACACTCATAGTTTTGGTTCCCACTCCAATCAGGAGGCATTGCACTCCACTCAAAATTTGGCTAACTATTGGGGACCAGCATGCTGGTGTAGTGGGTAAAGTTAACACCTGCAGCTCAGGCATTCCTTATAGGCACTGATTCAAGTCCTGACGGCTCCACTTCTGATCCAGCTCCATACTAATGCACCTGGGAAAGCGGCAGAGCATGACCCAAGTGCTTGGGTCCCTGCACCCACATGGGAGATCTCAAAGAAGCTCCTGGCTTCTGGCTTTGGTTACACCCAGCCCTGGACACTGTGATCATTTAGGAGTGAACCAGTGGGTCAAAGATCTCTCTCCTCCCTCTGTCTCTCCCTCTAACTCTTTCAGATAAATAAAAAAAAACATAGTTATATACATTCTCCACCTACCCCCACGTATTGAAAAGGAAAGAAAATTTGAGAATACAGGTAGACCTCATTTACAGAATTGATTCCAGGGAAGATCATTTTCCACTGTGTACTGTAAGTCTGTCCTCTGGAGAAGGGATGGCAAGTGTTCACATGTCTACTGAAGCCTGCTGATAGCAACTTCAGGTAACACTGAAATTTGTATACAACCCCAAGAATTCGGAGGTCATACAGGAGATGTTGTATATGACACCTAAGTGAGAAGTCTAAAGAACAAAATGTTGTCAACATAAGCCCATGACACCAGGGTGGGCGGATTTAGGAAGTAGTTTTACTCCTGTTGACACTAGGGTTTAAGGAACAGGTTTCCATGGCTATGTGTAGATAATTAGTGAGAGTATTGCTATAAATGTGTCTTAAAATCAGCTCTAAACATTCCCGGGTGGAGAAATGAGACCTCACTGGGTAGATATAAGATCCTCAGACATTTGTGGACTTGCTAAGGAACCCATACAACATTTCAAAAAATAAAAACATCCCTTATTTCCTACCATATAGAAAATTTGATAACAATGTAGAATATAACCAGTCAAGAAAGACACACTCCGTTCTTTTACATCTCCCTCATTCATCCTCCATCCCCTTCGTGTGGCTATAAGACATATAAAAGCTCGTTAGCAATAGGCAAACAAAGAATAAAAGGGTAAGGACATAGAGAAAAAAATGAACATATAGCTACTTTCCTACTGAAGATAATTATCCCAAGTCATGCCCAGGTGAGAAGTTGCCTTTTTTGTTGTTGTTGTTGTTCCACATGATGTTTTCAATTTGGGTGAATATCAGATTGTTTTCTTTATCCATTAATTTTTCTTTTGCAAACTTGTAATATGAAAAAATGTAGCAAGAAACCATTTAGAAAAATTACAATGGGGGCAGGGATTTGGACTAGCAGTTAAGACACTGATTAGGATATCCATGTCTAAAATAAAAACTATAAAGTATTTTACAATGGACAACTAAATATCTTTTACTTGTATTCACACGTGGGCTCCAAGTTGACATTCAGTCTGCAAAAGGAGAGAGTGAACAGTTCAATAAGCTTTTAGGTCCCAGGATTGAAGGTGGGGTTTTTAAGGTGTACTCATATTTCACTGATCAGAGCTCATTCACATGACACTAGACAGCAACTCAGCAAAAAATTTTACCATTAAATAAGAATATGAATCTGGTGTTCAGTTGGGTATCCAACCACACTTCATTTTGTCTTAAGAGTTAGATTTCATACATTTTTTATTGTGTGTGCGTGTGCATGTGTGCGTGTTGGGGCAGGGGTAAGGGTATGATGTGAGTTAATAATCTAGAAACTGTTTTTATTATTTTCTGGAATGGTACTGAGACTGGAGGACTAAGGTGACCAAAGGTCTTTTTACTAAATGAGAAATCAGAAAAGCTATGAAGGCAAATCTGGAGTTTAAGTGACGTATAAAGGCAGAATTAACCCCACAAAGACAAACTGAATCAGCAGTAAAGAAGAAACTTGTTTTTTCTAATATCCCTGATAACTCCACTAGTCTGTGCCTGCCTCAACATTTCGAAAACATACAAAATCCTTGATTTTAAACTTACTGTGAACTGCTTTTACCCTCTAATGATTCTATATTCAGAATAATTAAAATGAACAAATCAACATGCAACCATCTCCACTAATTAAAAGAATTTTACGTGCAGTAATAAAATGCGAAGATAAAAGGCAAGATCTAATCAGGTAAAAGTCATTAATGGAAGATGAATTGTCTAGTCTTTAATTTAGGTGTCCAGTAGTTAGGTGTTCAACTATTTGCTTCTGTGTTGTTCAAGCTAAGTGATACTGGAATATAGCAACAATCATTTGATTATTCATTCCATAGCATCTCTATCACATTAAAGACATTATCTCTAAAAATAGGCTGTGCCTTGAAATCTATTTGCATTGTAAACTTAGTCCAAAAATCTGAAAAATCCTACAGTAAGAAAATATTTATTGCTGATATCAGTTTATTTTCTTGGCCTAAAGATCAAATTCTTGTAGTAAAAATGAATGCTTACTGCCATTATTTAAAAACTATACTCATATTTCATTGTAACCTATATATAACACTGACTTTGCTGAAGGTAGATGAACACCTATCTACGTTACACAGAAAATAATTAAATAACTTGACTTTCAAAGATGTTAGACTCCAGAATTATTAACTAACAAGAAATTTGCCTTGATCTTTAGATTTCTCATTTGGGAGTCATATACAACTAGGTCATCCATGACCTCCAAATTCCTGGGGACTGAGCTAAGCCATGCCTGGAGTTTCACCAGCAGAGCTTGTGTAAAAGAGATGTTCTTGTTGTAAACCTGTTAGTTTGGGGGTTTTTGTTCTATGGCAACAGGTAACTGCTGTACTTGCATCCTTCAGAGATGAGTCTCAGTGGTGGCAGCATCCTGCAGTAGTTCTTAATCTGATGCTTTTGTGTCTGCAAAGGGTCTCTGGTTTTTCTTTCCCGAGTCTTCATTTTATTATTCTCCTTTCATTCTTTAAGATAGTGCATTATCTTCCCAATATGTTTATTAAAACAGGCAGATTTAATTTCTATGGATTATAATCCAAGAAGCCTGTAGCTTTTATTTAATTTTATCTTACGCCTCATTTTATAATTTTTTATTAATGTGACTGAAAATGGTTCAATAAAATTGACTGTTTTCAATTTAATTACCACATGAATACCTAGTTTGATCTTAGAAATTAAAAATGTGCCAATATAGCCATAAAAATCTGAACAACTGTACAGATGGAATCCATGGATTCCAGTGACATCTAAGCCTTTATATTTTGCTAATTTATTAAAAAATATTTTTTCCTTGTCTTTTTTAATGATTTTGTATGTGCTATAACCAGCAATTATCACTAAAGTAATGTGGTATGTTATTCAGAATGTAGAAAATAGTAATGTGTCCATCCAATAAGATTCTGTTATTTTGACATAAAATCCACAAATATGTAGCTATAATCCTATATAAGATCACTTAGGAAATCAAAGATAATAATGAGTAGCTTAAGAAAACTCAAAAATGAACAACAAAAGTCAAGTCAGCAACCCAGATCTTGTGGTTCTTTGTATTGTATCTATGTTCCTCTTCAAATTTTTGTACCAGTTTTGTCAAGTGGCATGAAAAGATGGCTTACAATGATTTTTCATTTGGAGAAATTAAGTCAAAATATTTACGTAACATTGAAGTCATTTTGTCCTTTTTTTTTTTGGTCATTGTTGTTATTATCTATTCTTATTAGAAAGGCAGAACAACACACAGAGAGAAAGACAGTGGGAAGGAGAGATCTTCTTTTTGCCGATTCACTCCAAAATGCCCACAATAGCTGGGGCTGGACCAGGCCAAAGCCAGGAACCTGGAAGTCCATCCATATCTTCCATATGGGTAGCAGAGACCCAGGCACAAAAGCATCACCTGCTGCCTCCCAGGATATGAATTAGCAGGAAGCTGGTTGGAAGCAATGCTGGGACCTTAACCAGGCACTCCAGTATGGAATGTGGGTGTTCCAAATGGCAGCTTAACCTGTGGTTCCTCAACACCCACACCTCATTTTTGTCTTTCATAATAACTGCCTGTCTTTACAAAACCTTGCCTATTCTCCTTCATGAAGTTTCCAACTTTTATGTAATATGGCTACATTTTTAATATATGACTCAAAAAATAAATTAACTTGAAAACCATTGCTTTCTTTCCTATTCCATTCCTAGAAAGAAGTAGTTCTGTTCAGGCATTAAGTTATCTTTAGCTATAAAAGAGGTATTCAAAAAAAACCACAGAAAATGTACTTTATGAAAAAAACTATGCCTGGATTTTTTTGGGGGGGGGCAGGCAGAGTGGACAGTGAGAGAAAGGTCTTCCTTTGCCATTGGTTCACCCTCCAATGGCCGCAGCGGCCGGTGCACCGTGCTGATCCGAAGGCAGGAGCCAGGTGCTTCTCTTGGTCTCCCATGGGGTGCAGGGCCCAAGCATTTGGGCCATCCTCCACTGCACTCCCGGGCCACAGCAGAGAGCTGGCCTGGAAGAGGGGCAACCGGGACAGAATCTGGCTCCCCAACCGGGACTAGAACCCAGTGTGCCGGCGCCTCAAGGCGGAGGATTCGCCTGTTGAGCCAAGGCGCCGGCTTGCATGGATTTCAAAATATTTTGTACCAACCAAGTGAGCCACAGCGCCGGCCCTTAATATATTTTACACTAGGATATTTTTGTCTTCCTCCCTCCCATCTCCAGCAAAGTCTTTTTTTTTTTATTAAGATTTATTATTTATTTAAAAGGCAGAAAGACAAAAAGAACATCTACCTGGTCATTCACTTCCCAAATGGCTGCAACAGCCAGTTCTGGACTAGGCTAAAGCCCGGAGTTAGGACTCCATCATGGTCTCCCACATGGGGAGCAGAGGCTACCATCTCAGGTACATTAGCAAGGTGAAACTGGGACGCAAATCAGGCACTCCCATATAGGATGCCAGCATCACAAACTGTGGCTTAATCTGCTACACTGCGACACTGGCTCCTTCAGCCAAGTTCTGAGTCGTCAGTTTTATTACTAAATTCTGGTAACAGAATGGATTTAGAGAACTCAGATTCTAGAATATGAGCCCCAGCACCATTCTTTTCTGGAGTTTATCCATAAGGATAAAGAGAAATGTGAATCACTAGTATGTAGAAGTTGTATCATCCTCTTGCAGTGAGATGAAGGAAAAATTTAGTGCATTTTAAAAACATTCAATTGAGGGGAAAAGATGGTCCAGTGATCAGAATTGCTGATAGGCAGAGAAGTTACTATAATCAGCAAGTGAGAAGACTGGAAATGGAAAATCATTGTTTGCATTTTATAAAAAAAAAAAGTACCAGAAACTTACAGAGTAAGGAAATCCTCTTATAAAAGGTTTTGATTTAGCCATTAAAATATGAACTGTAGGAAATAGTACACAAAAGGAAGGGATGACATTCAAACTCAGCACATATTCATTCAACACACAGTCAAGGAGACATGGATCAAATTAAGAACCATATTGAGAAGCATATTGGAGTGTTAAAATCTCACCTGGCCTTTTCAAAAGTGTATTGAGAGACAACAAAGTAAAAAAGAAATGGATTTCTAGAGTCGATGTAATCAGATTTCACTGCTATAGATAATAAAGATGCAAGGAGGATTTCTCACGCAACTGAAGTACAAAAGGTTTTTGAAGGGCACAGAATTCAAAGAAAAACAAAGTTTGAGAGAGAAGCATATGCAGATACTCACACTGGACCTGAGGGTACAGGTTTGGAAAGCAAAAGGCATAACCTACCCATTTTTTTTAAAGATTTATGTATTTATTTGAAAGAGTTACACAAGAGAAGAAGAGGCAGAGAGAAAGAGAGGCCTTCCATCCGTTGGTTCACTCCCAACTGGCAGCAAGGGCCAGAGCTGCACCGATCCAAAGCCAGGAGCCAGGAGATTCCTCCAAGTCTTCCATGCAGGTGCAGGGGCCCAAGGACCTGAGCCATCCTCCACTGCTTTCCCAGGCCACAGCAGAGAGCTGGATGGGAAGTGGAGCAGCCAGGACCCGACTGGCACCCATATGGATGTTGGCACTGGAGGCAGCAGCTTTACCTGCTGCCCCACAGCGCTGGCGCCAACTTACTCAATTCTTAAATGTGTTCTCCACTGGGGACAAAATGTGGATTCAGGAAGAGCTCTGTAATAGGAAGGAGTCTAGGGAATCCAGAAGTTTTGAGGCTGATGCCGCAGCTATTGTTACACAGAAACATAACTCAAATGCTAGGTATATGGTGGTTCTTCTGGGGACAGATAATATCAGAGAGAAGAAAGCCATGAATTACAGTGCCTTCCTTCTAAGTAAAATTCTGAGCTTCTGAGAGAGTAGATATGGTAGTCTTACCCAGGGACTATAGTGAATCAAATACTGGAATTCCAAGAACTCTGGTCTCAATGGAAAATGTGATTTAAGACCAATAAACTATGTAAGACATAAAGGTAAAAAGGTGGCAACAATAAAGAAAAATGTTTGAATGCTAACTCATTCTGGTATTTTTGAAGCTTTTATTTAATGAATGCATTTTTCATAGCTACAACTTCAGGAATATAGTGGTGGTTCTTCTTTTTTTTTAATGAAGATGGAGAGGCTTTAATAAGCGTCTCTCTCTCTCTCTCTCTTTTTTTTTTTTTTTTCGCCAGAGTATCTTGGCTTTCCATGCCTAAAATACTCTCATGGGCTCTTCAGCTAGATCAGACTGCCTTAAGGGCTGATTCTGACACCAGAGAGCTGTTTAGGACATCTGCCATTCTATGAGTCTACTGTGTATCCCACTTCCCATGATGGATCATTCTCTCCCTTTTTGATTCTATCAGTTCGTATTAGCAGACACTAGTCTTGTTTATGTGATCCTTTGACTCTTAGTCCTATCATTATGATCAATTGTGAACAGAAATTGATCACTTGGACAAGTGAAATGGCATTGGTACATGCCACCTTGATGGGATTGTATTGGAATCTCCTGGCACGTTTCTCACTCCACCATTTGGGGCAAGTCAGCTTGAGCATGTCTCACATTATACATCTCCTCCCTCTCTTATTCCCACTCTTATATTTAACAGGGATCACTTTTCAATTAAAATTTAAACACCTAAGAATAATTGTGTGTTAATTACAGAGTCCAACCAATAGTATTAAGTAGAACAACAACAACAAAAAAAGCTGTCTGCACCTTAATGTTTATTGCAGCTCAATTCACAATAGCTAAGACTTGGAACCAACCCAAATGCCCATTAACAGTAGACTGGATTAGGAAATTATGGGACATGTACTCTACAGAATACTATACAGCAGTCAAAAACAATGAAATCCGGTCATTTGCAACAAAATGGAGGAATCTGGAAAACATCTTGCTGAGTGACTTAAGCCAGTCCCAAAGGGACAAATATCATATGTTCTCCCTGATCGGCGACAACTAACCAAGCACCAAAAAGGAAACCTGTTGAAGTGAAATGGACTATAAGAAACAATGACTTGATCAGCCCTTGCCCTGACTGTTGATGAAAAACTTAATACTTTCTCTTTTAGCCTCTCCTAATTCTGTGTGAAGGGCAGTGGCTTTTGGTTATTATTTCCTTTCATTTATTTTATTTTATTGTTTATTCAGAATATAACAAGAAGGGGGTAATAATTAGCATCTAAGGATTAAGTTCATAGCTGCTGCTGGACTTTAAGAATGGACGGACATCCTGGAAAAGCACAAATAAACCAAAGAAATTCTATTTCTTCAACTCCTTTTCCTTCTTATTTCTTCCTGAATTATTACAAGATTCTTGATATTATCTAATATTTGTAACAGAATGTGGATCTGTTTTGAGCATCTCTGTTTTAGGGATATGATTTTTGCTTGGAAAAATGCTTCTGTTGAATATGCCCAGATTTTAGAAAATGTCAATGTTCCATGGACATCAGTATTTTGTGGGTGAAGTGTGGAGCTGGTGCTGGGAGGCTTGTGTGTGTCTTGTGGTCTTTCTGGGCTCTTAGAAGAATGGGCAATCAAGGTGGCATGTACCAATGCCTTCCTACTAGTCAAAGTGATCAGCTTCAGTTCATAATTGATCATAACGATAGGACTAAGAGTCAAAGAATCATATAAACAAGACTAGTGTCTGCTAATACTAACTGATAGAATTAAAAAAGAAGCAGGATACACAGCAGACTCATAGGATGGCAGATGTCCTAACCAGCACTCTGGCCTCAGAATCAGCCCTTAAAGCATTCGGATCTGGCTAAAAAGCCCATGAGAGTTTCTCAGGCATGGAAAGCCAAGACACTGTGGCAAAAAAAAAAAAAAAAAAAAAAAAAAAAGAAAGAAAGAAAGAAAGAAAAAGAAAGACCTAAATGAAAGATCTCTGTGAGTGAGATCCCAGTGGAAAGAATGGGCCATCAAAGGAGGAGGTACCTTTCTCAGAAAGGGGGAGAGAATTTCCACTTTGACTATGGCCATGTCTAAATGAAGTCAGAATTTGTGAATGCAAGAGGCTTCCATAGCCTTGGCATCTCATGACAAGAGCCTTGGGTGATTACTGATGTCATAAATAAAGAGTGTCAATTATTAACCACAGGAGTCACTGTATACTTGCTCCCCATGTAGGATCTCTGTCCTTAATGTATTGCACTATGCAAATTAATGGTAAAACACAAAGTATAAAGTACTGTTTGAGTAGTAGTATCTGTGTGGGTGCAAACTGTTGAAATCTTAGTATGTATCAAGTTGATCTTCTGTATATAAAAATAATTGAAAATGAATCTTGATGAAGAATGGGATGGGAGAGGGAGTGGGAGATGGGATGGTTGCAGGCAAGAGGGAGGTTATGGGGGAGAAAGCCGCTATAATCCAAAAGTTATCCTTTGGAAATTTATATTTATTAAATAAAAGTTTAAAATAAATAGAAGAATGGGCATAGCATTGTTGCTGGAAGGAGTATGTGTACAAGGGGACAAAGCTCCACCATTTCTAGAGAGAGCCCAGGACATTGCTGAAGAAATCCCTATTTCCCAAGATACCTAACGGACTTCTTAGACTGAGACTCAGTAAAATGCGAAAGCCCAAGAGAGGAGATGCTTGTAGAAATGGTCCGGAACTTCACCCATAAAATATGAGGGAAGTGTATAATTCGGTTGTTAAATTTCCAAGTGGTAACAAAGATTTTATAATAACAAGAATGGTTAATATTAAGTTGTACAGTTAGGGGACAAATTTGGGGCATATTAAACTGTTGACCTTGTGTTCTTTGGACTCTGGTGTTAGCTGCCACAGCTTATAGAAATCTGTCTGGTGAATGGGTGGGAGAAGGGGAAATAGAAACATGGATAGTTTATCCTAATAAATAGGATGCCCTGGGGATACCTCATTAATTTCTGTACTGACCCATTTTGGAGGCTTTGGGGACAATATTAAAAGGAATTTTTATGCACACCTAAGGGGATAATCTGCCATTCTGAATTGTCCCTGTTAGACAGTAAACTCTGTGGGATTCAAAATTAGGAAATTTTAATTATATTGACATACTTTAGTTATAAAAATGTGGGTTAAATCATATTTATGGACATATGTTCCTGAAGAATACAAATGCTCTGTTGAAAATTTCTTTCTGAGTAAGATAAGAAGTAACCACATGAGTGATATAATTGAAGATGCTAGCCAGACGGAAAATGGTTTTTTGAGAGATGAAATTGTACATGCCTTGCTTCCTGTCATTCTTGATTAAGAGACCTTTTCTATATTTGTCAATAATTAGTGCAACAAAATAAGACTTTCTGAGCAGCTAGAATGTCTGGTTATGTGTTCTAAATATAAGATTTTTAATATTTAATATTATCAAGCATTTCTGTGATAGGAAGTTATATGTTTGCTTAAATTATATACTTGAATTACAGCATGAATTCTCATTTCATAAATAATCTTGCTAACTGTATTTTAAGTAATTTCCTATTATTTACTCTGTGGTTAAATCCCTTTTTAGACTGAGACAATCTGGGTCTCCTATAATGTCTTCTGACTGATTTGACCTCATTACAATATGTAGCCTATTTTATTTACTTCTTACCTGAGAGCTGAATTCAACTCTATTTTCCTTCATCACTCCATTCTTACTACCTAGCAGAAATTAGGTGCCAAGACTTTCAAACCATGTGACCATATATAAATTAAAGAAAAATAACAAGAGAGTAGGCCTTTGGACTAGAGGTCATGATGTTCTTTGTGACATTATCATCCTATATCAGAGTGCCAAATTTTCATTCCTGGCTCTGCTCCCGATTCTAGCTTCCTGCAAAGCTCACCCTGGGAGGCTGCTGGTGATAGCTCAAGAAGTTGGGTCCCTGCCACACACATGGGACAACTGGATTGAGTTCCCAGCTCCTGCCTTCAGACTGGCCCAGCTTCAGCTGTTGCAGGCATTTGGGGGAATGAACTAGGAGTTGATAACTCTGTCCTTATCCCTTTCAAATAAAAACATGAAATAAAAGTAGTAGTGAGTGGGGGCTAGTGTGGTAGAGCGGGGATAAGCCACTGCTTGCAGTGCCAGTACCCCATACTTTCCAAGGTTCAGGTCTGGCTGCTCTACTTTTAACCCATATACCTGTTAAAGAACCTGGAAAAGCAGAAGATATAAGATGCTTGGGCCCCTGCCACCAACATGGAAAACCTGAATGAAGCTCCAGACTCCTGGCTTCAGCCTAGACCAGTCTTGGCTGCTATGGTCATCTGGAGAGTGAGCTAGTCGATCAAAGATTCCTCCCTCTCCCTCTATAACTCTGCCTTTCAAATAAATAAACAAGTTTTTAAAAAGCAGTGGAGCCATGTAAATAGGTAAGGAGGCATTCTCTGATAATCCACTGATCTTTTTCCTCTCCTTGGTTGTTCAGCAAAGTCTCTAGCCCACCAGTGGTCCTCCTCTTACACTCCTAAGACTATTAAAGGGAAGAAACAAAGTAGGGTAAAGTTGAACTCTAAAGGCTGCTCAGCCTCATTATTGAGGCCTGTTGTGACTGTTCCCTAAGAATGAGTTAGGATCCAGAATATACATAGTGCTGAAAGCATGAGGTTTGTATCCTTGCAGTATCTCCTTTCCTGCTTCATAATGTAGGAATAAGCATGTCAAGCTTCTGTATCATGGGAGAGGTTGGACTGAGGACATGGCATTGAATGACAGGGAAAGAGGACAATCACTCTAGTCATTCAAGTAAATCATTTCTTATTGGTCTGTAATTATCCTCTTCATGTGTTAATACTCAGACTGTCTTTATTTATCATAGGAACTAGATTCTTTGCCTTTCCACTAATCCAAAGCTATTTAAGCTTACAAGCTGTATAGTCAAATAGTAATACTAGAAGAAGATCCATCTAGACTCACTAAACTTATAAAAAGCCACCTAAAATGTTTCTTCTAACAGAAAAATTCTCTAAGTTGCTCATTCAGAGTTAATGAACTCAGGGTAAGCATTTGGTTAAGTAGTTAAGATACCAGTTAGGATGCCCAACTCCCACATCAGAGTGCCTAGGCTCAGCTCCCAATTCCTGATTCCAGGTTTCTGCTTAGACAGACCTTGGAAGGCAGTGCTGATAACTATAGAAGCTGGGTTACTGCAACCTACATAGGAGATCTGGACTGAATTCCCAGGGGGCATTTCAGGAGTGAACCAGGGCATGATGGAAGTGCTCAGGCACTCATGATTATTTTCTTTTTCTGTCCCTCAAATTAACAAAAATTTTAAAGATAAAATGTGGTTAAGATAAGAAATTATTTAATAAAAGAATTAATGATCTTCCTTTGAGACATGCTGGCAAGCTTGTAACTCTGTCTCATTTAATTTAATATACTATATCATACTGTGCTTAAACACTCTAAGAACATTATAAATATTAACACATTAAATTATTTAATGTTTTACTACCCTCAATTTGAAGGTGACAGACTGAAGCTCAGAGACATTAAGTAATTTGTTCAGGTCACAAAGCTAATAATTGACAGGCAATGTAATCCCAGCACCTGTGCTTCTAATCACTAAGGCATGTGCACTTTTACTTCTTAGATCTAGTTTCATTATGCCTAATTATGTAATCATATGATTCTCCCTGAATTTCCTTTTTTACCAAACTGTCAAGTAGTACATCTCTCTGCCTTCTCGTAATTCTATTGTTGCTAGTTGCTTGATATAATAAAAATTACACTGAGGTGATCTCCTATGCCTTTAACCTCATTGTATGGATGAAATACAATCTAGTGGCTAGGACTTAAAATCTAGAATTAGAAATTTCAGACTTACACTTAACTTTGGACACACAAATTAACCTCTGAGAGATTTCTTTCTTTTATGTTAAAAGTTTGGGGATGATAGATAACAATACTATTAAGTTTCTGTGAAGATAAAGGGAAATTATCCAAAGAAAGATTAGTGCATTGTCTGGCCTGTGATAATTGTTTAACAATGACCAATTGTTACTTCTTTTAAAAAAATATGTTGAAATTCAGAGTTATAGAAAAGAGGAGGTTCAAGCTGAAACAAGGAACCAGGAGCTTCTTTCAGGTCTCTCACATAGGAGCAAAAGCCCAGGGAGTTGGGTCATCATCCACTGCTTTCCCAGGCCATTAACAGGGAGCTGGATTGGAAGCAGAGCAGCCAAGATGTGAACCGGCACCCACATGGGATGCTGGTGTAACAGGCAGCAGCTTTACTAACTGTGCCACAATTCGTTAAAATGATTTATATGAAAGGTAGAATTATGTAGAGAGAGGGAAAGATAAAGAGAGGTATCTTTCATCTGCTGGTTTAGTCCCCAGATGGCCACAACAGCTCAGATGAGGCAAAGCCAAAACCAGGAGATGAACTCTATTTGGATCTTCCGCGTGGGTGGCAGTGACCCAAACACTTGAGTCACCTTCAGCTGCTGTCCCATATGCATTAGCAAGGAGTTATGTCAGAACTGAAACAGTTGGGGCTTAAACCAGTTCTTATAGGGGTTGCTGGCATTGCAGGCCACAAAGATGGCCCCTATTGTTACTTCTGTAGCTATCTCACACTGCATTGGAGTACACCATTTAGATGTACACCAAAACCATTTGGGGAGATTTAATTACTACTGATGCTCGAAGCTACCCTCCAGAGATTCTGATTTAGTTGTTTTGAGGTAGTCCTGGAAAATAGATTACTAAGAATTTTGTTTTTCCACATAGTCCTAGTATAACACTTTACATATAGTAAGCACATACGTTTGAATAAAATGGCAGGTGTATTTGTAAATTCTAGCAATGGAGGCGAAACAATAAGCAAACTTTGCTGCAGATTGGAAGTATATTTATTTACAAGTAACCAGCTTTCAGAGGGATAGACAAGATGTCAAGGAGAGAAGGGGGAGATGGCTAAATGACCGCATCAACTAAACACATGAAATCCTCCCATTAATTAGGCTATATAACCTTCAACAAATCCACACTCACTGTTACATGGATGAGGATTTTAAATGTTCTTCAGTGTTTCTCTCAGATTTGTTATTGTTTTTAGTAATTATGGACTAGTTATATGGAGTTTTAAGGTCAAAAAACCCAACTTCTTATTCAAGTCCCACAAAATGTTCATAAGATCCTGGTAAGTCTGATCTTCCTTATGTTTTAAGTTTTCCTTTGCAAAACAGGATGAATATCTACTTTATGTGGCTCCTGAAATGATCAGATGAGAAGTTCAGTGTTAAATATTTTGTAAATTGATATTTTGTAAATTATACACATTAAATATTTCCTCCGTATGTTTCCTATCCTCTGTCAGATCCTTTAGCCTTATCATCCACCAGTCACTCCTCTATTCCGGGTCTTTAAACTACTCCCAAGGATTTTCTCCCTATTATTGTGGTTACTTCTCCACCTCTAACATCACAAAGGTCAGGAACTGGTCTTATTCTATTCTATATGCCTAGTAATGAGCTCATTATCTAGTACATAGCAGGTGTTTGATAAATGTTTGATGAAAGAACAAACGGAAATTAAGAAACCTTACCATCAGCAAAAAACATTTTTACCAAGGCCATTTCAGTGGAAGAAACTGTCAGGTTATGCAAAGCTATGTGGAAAGTAGCAACTCTAAGCTTCAATTTAACTTCCCTGAATTTAACATTGACTATTGTTTTGAAGGTAAGATATTAGGAGCTGTCATATCAGACTTATAATTCACTCAAATCTCATTTATTAAATGTTATAAAACTCAGGATTTGAGACCCGTCTAATTAACTAAGTGTGCCTTCAATTTCAATTCCTGTTACCTACAAATATTTGAATTGCATTTAATGTTTATTTTGAGTTATCACTGCTATTTCTGATCCTTTGCAACTCAGAAATGCTTTTCATTTCCTTCCAACTTAACCAAAGGAGAAACATCGACTCCCACAAAACAGAAGCAGTTCAGGCCAAACATTCTGTAATTGGAATGGTGTTCATGTAAATTCATTCCTATTTGACTTGCATAGGCTAGTAAAGGTTTAGCATCTACTCCCTCTGTCCTCCCATCAATGTATGACACACTGAGCCCAAAATTATTTCATTTGAAATAAGCAAAGTTTCCCTTCCCTGCTTCATTTACCGTTCCTTGATAGCACATGCTGTCCATGTTACCTTTGTAGTCATGAAGGACTGAGTTATAACCCTGGGATTACAGATAACTTTGCGTTGTTTTTCAGCTATATCCTTGATCAGTTGTTGAACTTTATAGCACCATGTTAAAATGAGGATTCTGTCTCGGGCTGTGGTGGGATCTGAGAGTGTGCATTTTTAACATATGCCCAGGCAATGTTGATATTGCCGATCTGGGGACCATACTTTTGGTCTGAAGGTTCTAGGTAATCTCAATTCATTACAATTATTTGAAGCTGTTTCTCTGCAGTCCTATGTTATAGCAGCAATTCACCTAATCCCCAGACTCACAACAATGTTCCTTGGGCAAAGCTTTTGGGTCACCTAGTAAATGCAATTTAGTTCCTATTCGTTCTAGCTCCCTGTGAAAATTTATTACACAAAGTAGAGTCATTCCTGTCTCACCCCACTAAAATGGGCTTGAAGAGACACAGGAAAAAGGAAACATTCACCAAGAATCAGAAACATTCAGGAAGTATTTCACAGAACCAATCCAGTGAAACAGCCCCCAGCGCTTGAAAACTATTTTACTTAGCAGCCAATGACAGACCTGCCAGCTGTGACCTTTGGACTACCATTATGTAATAACTCAGCTGCCTGCCAATCAGAGCTTGCTAGCTGCCTGTCGCACCAAAAGTGCAAAAGAATTTTTCACAATAACTTGCATGGATTTCTCTCTCCTAATAAAACACCCCTCCTCTCCTTTGTTCTCCAGACTTCAGAGGTCATGCCAGTCCTGGGTTGCAATCTTATTATTTATTCCTGAAATTCCTTAGAGATCTGTTTGTGTATTTTTATTTGACTTCTATAATGCACACCTCAGTCGTAGAAAAACTGCACCTCCAAGTAAATTCTCATCAACAGGAAGCAGACACTGGTAACAGTGAATGCTAACACAAGTGAATTAATCCGAGTTCCAGATCTCCATGTGTTTCCTTTAAATCAAGACACATACGTAAGTTTTACAACACTCTCTGAATCCTTGAAGTAAAGGTTATTGTAATCAAATAAAATTTCTAGGCTCAATTCTAGCTCTTTAATTCATTCTCTTTCGAATCAGTGGTCCTCCACTTTATATCTTTAAATCACCTGGGGAGTTTTTAAGACTGATGATGCCTGTTTGGTTGAATTGGTGTAATCCAGATACATAGTTTATTAGCATCTCTATCAGGTGATTTGAATGTGAAGCCAATAATGAGAAGTATTTTAATAGATTGTTTCTATTAATAAATACCAATATTTGTATTATGCCCCAGAACTATCACAAGGTCATGATTCCTCCTCTCAGGTGCCGGGATTCTAGTGATAGTAGGCCACAATATTTTCTACTGAGGTGTCCCCTGCCAAGAACAATTATAAGCTCTGAACACTTATATTCATATCAACTTAAAGCAGCAGAAACTAGAGTTGCTCTCAAAGGATGAAAGCACTCTGGGAGTTACTCACGTTTAACCAGCTTGTCCCATGATCACACTCCCAGTTTGCTCAGTTCTCAGGAGATAATAGTACTGAGAAAAAGCACAAGTCTGAGGTCCAAGTGCAGGGCTGTAAGGAAATGGTAGGACCAAGTAAGTGCATGAAAGGAGAAACTACAGAGGGTGACCCTCAAATCTGCATGTGAACTCCCTCCCTCCCCCTAGCTGGCTCATCAAAAGACATCTTGGAAGGCTGAAAAGCTCAGAACTTTCAGTGAGTGCTAGGTACTGGGGAAACCGTACTGGGGAAACACAGTGGAGTTTAAGTCATGACCGCTTAGAGTACTTAAACCTGGACACCTCACAAATACCCTAGAAAGGCCACAACTTAAAGTACTAAGGAACATTCCCAGGTGTACAGTCTAAACTTTGGGACTGAGAGAAAAACTGTACTACAACCATCCAAAACAAAACTGAATAATCAATAATTTTTGAAGGTTGTGTAATTCAAAGTGTCTGCAAACCATCATCCAATGTATAATCAAAATGAGCATATAAGTAAGCAGCAAAAAGTGATCCATATAAGTTAAAAAGTCCATAAAAACAAAGATATTGGAATTGGCAATCAAGAAGTTTAATATATTTATAATAAACATTTTACAGAGTAGAAAAAGGTGGATATAACAAGATAAAGGAAAAATCCGAAAATACATATGTAAAGCAAACCAAATGGGTATTTTAGAACTGAAAAGTATAATGTCTGAAATTAAAATTGGAATGAATTTTGGAAGAAATTGAAGACAAACAGAAGTTTCCAAATTCATACACAGAAATTTAAAAATGAAAACATTAACAGAAGATTAATGGCTTGTGGAATAACCTCAAGAAGTCTTACAGATAATATAAGTAAAAGTAAATAGGGGAGATAGTGGAGGATAGTGAAGAGAGTCATTTATCATTTCCCAAGTGTGATAAAAACAATCAATAGACCTAAGAAATTCAGCAAGCTCCACATGAGGCATATTTAGAGGCCAACTAATCACTTCAGTTTGGGTTAGTCATAGATTTTTGTTTTTTAGCATAAGCAGAGTTAGATCTATTGAACATGCTTGCAGGGGAGTAAAGGGCAAGACAACCAAGAAGCTGACTTCTGCGACATGGACTGTAATCTGAGATGCGTACTTGTAGCCACAGTCCCCTCTTAAATAGGGGGAGATTCCTATGATTGGACAGATTTTCTAACCAGGTAACATGCATTCCTGGGAGGAGATGCGGAGTCTGCATTGTCCTTATTAATACACCCTGGGGCAGCTCTCCTGGTTCCCTCCTGGTAGGTAAACAATGGCAAATCTTTGACATTTGGGTTTGATGGAACAAAGAAGCCTCAGCCATTTCCCCTCATTGCCCAAAAGAGTGATAAACATTGGACTTTACTCCTTGCCCTTGAATCTCAATTGGGTCTCACACACTATTGCCTTTTCACCCCACCCCTCCAGCCACCTGAAAGACCAGCTGCAGGAATTCATCTCTGCCTGCAGCCCCCACCCCCACCCCATCCCTCCATCATGTGCACTCAGGCAGTTGGTCACCCACATCTACAAATTTATTTTCTCTGAATACAGTCTGGCTGTACATTTGTACACTGCCTCCACACTATTCTTTGCTTCTTTTCCTAACATTTTTGGTGCCCCTGTGAGGAGGCATTAATCTGCAGCTCTTTTCCTAACAGGGTGAAGGCTTCATCTTTTGTAACTGCTCCATGCTGGACAGGATCATCACATTGGCACTACCTAAGGTCACTGATCTTAAGGCCTGCAAGTTAAAAAATTATCTCTGGGGGCCAGCGATGTGGTGTAGTAGGTAAAGCTGCCACCTGCGGTGCCAGCATCCCATATGGACACCGGTTTGAGTCCCGGCTGCTCCACTTCTAATTAAGCTCTCTGCTATGGCCTGGGAAGGCAGTAGAAGATGGCCCAAGGACTCCATGGGAGACCTGGAAGAAGCTCCTTACTCCTAGCTTTGGATCAGCACAGCTCTGGCCGTTGAGGCCAATTGTGGTGTGAACCAGTGGATGGAAGACTTATTTTCACTCTCTCTCTCTCCCTCTTTCTCTCTCCCCACCCTCACACTGGCCTGCCTACTCCCCAATAACACTCATTTAGTAAATAGTACCATACTTACCCTATTGCTCAAAATTCTATAAGTCATTTACATTAGCTTCCTGTGGCTGATGTAACAACACAAATGTATTACCTTGTAGTTCTAGAAGCCAGAAGTCAAAAAGAGATCTCACCGTCACAACAGAAGAGTCAGCTTGGCTGCACTTCCTCTGAAGGCTGTGGAGGAGAATCCATTTCCTGTCCTTGTCCAGCTGAGTGGCCGCCTCACATCCTCCACCTTCAGTGCCAGTGGCGTAATCTCTTGGCTCTCTGACTCTGATTCCCTCTGTTTCTGTTACATGGCCGCCTTCTCCTCTCTCTCACATTTCTTCTGCTGCCCTCCAATAAGAACACCTGTGATCATTTAGGGCCCACCTGAATAATCCAGCTAATCTTCCCCACATGAAGATTCTTTATTTAATTATCTCTGCAAAAATCTCGTTTGCAGTATAAGGTAACATCTACAAACTCCAAGAATCAGGATCGTGATATCTTTGGTGGCCATCACTCAGCCTGCCACATCAATCTGTATTGTTTTCTGCTCATCCCAACTTTTTTCTCATAAGCCATTCTTGGTTCTACTTGAAAAACAGATCTTGCATCCCAACAGAAGGAACAGGGCCACCAGAGAAGGAGGTGCCTTTCTCCGAAGGGAGGAGAGAACCTCCACTTTGACTATGACCCTGTCAGAACAAGATCCAAGTCAGCGAACACTAAAGGCTTCCATAGCTTCAGCAACTCATGACTACAGCCTAGGGAGATTGCTGACGCCATAAACAAGAGTGTCAAATTGTTAAATCAACAACAGCAGTCACTGTGTTCTTATGGCCCATGTATGATCTGTCCTTAATGTGTTGTCCAAGGTGAAGTAATGCAATAACTAGGATTGAAACAGTATTTCTGCATTTTGTGTCTCTACGCGGATGCAAACTGACAAAATCTTTGCTTAATATATACTGAATCGATCTTCCATATGGAAAGACAATTGGAAATGATAAAAAAAATTGGAAGTTACATAAAAATCAATCAATAAAAAAAATAATATCATGTAGGATCTCTGTCCCTAATGTGCTGTACAACGTGATTTAAAGCTACAACTAGTACTCAAAGAGTATGCTTCACTCTAGGATGCTATGTGAGGGCAAATGGTTTAAAATCTTTTCTTAACACATACTAAACTGAACTCCTGTATACAAAGAGAATTGAAAATGAATCTGAATGGGAATGAAAGGGGAGAGGGAGTGGGTAAGGGGAAAGGGTGGGGGGGGAGGTATGGGTGGGGAAGTCATTGCAATTGCAATCCACAAGTTGTACCTTGGAAATTTATATTCTAAATAAGGAAAAAAAAAATAGGCATAATGAAATCTCAAATTATAATGCTAAAAAAAAAAAAAAGAAAAACAGATCTTGCACCCGTCCATCTCCATTGCTAGCTTGATAAACTAAGCTAGCACTAGCTACCACCCAAAGAAACACCCTCCACTGAAACACCTGTGCTTTACAGCTCCTGATCAGACTGTAGCTCAAAAAAGCTCCTCTTTTAAGAAGGTTTAGATAACACCCCAAATGCCCCCATTCTATCAGGAAAGCAGAAATCCTTTTAAGACTTTCAACAAAAGGAATTGGCCACACTAGTGTCACAAAGTGAGAAGAGTAAAATGAGGAAGGAACCTGGGGGAACAAAATGGAAGAGGAACTGGGACTTGGAAAGCCACGCTTTCTGGAAGCCGACACCTCACCTAGGGGAAGAGGCCACAAGCGATGAAGTGAAGTTCCTGGTGTCTGAGGGCATTTACTCCGGTGGCCGCTGTATAGCAAACTCAGGCACGACTCACACAAATAACCAAGAAACAGAGAGGAAGAAGAGCATTTTGTCTGTTTCTTAACAAACACAACTGTCCTGCATTGCCAACAATGTACTACATTTGTGTGAGCTGTAGCTAGTAAATGAATAGGAGAATGTTTAAATGTGGTATGGCAACAGCAGTAGGTGAGCATTGATTTTTCAAAAGCTGTTAGTCCCTAGCAGTAAATATATTTGGAAAAACTTCCTTTAAAAGCATCAGATGTTCTCTGTTTCCCTCTCTGAATCCATCTATAACAATTGACCCTGCTGTTCTAAATGCTGTTTTTAGAGTTACATTTCCAGAGAAGATCTTTAAAAAAATGTAGACTTTTAAGCAGCATGAACAGACTGGGGTGAATTTATCTTGTTTCTCAATAAACAAAAATTACAAATGGCAAAACAACTTTGTAATACTGCAGAAAGGGATAAAATGTATCTCTTCCCACCACAAGAAGCCTTGCTCATTATAGCAGAAGCCCTGTGGGTGATCTCAGCTGGGATTGTGGCCTTTACAAGGAGATGTTAAATAATTAGCATCACCATAGCACTGGGAGATGAAAATCAGCTGCATTAACAGATCACCTCCTGCACAAAGAACAAGGCTGGCATGAATAAAGTGCTGGCACTTAGAAGATCACCAACCATGGGCTACCTACTACTTACCAGAAACTTTAACAATACATTTAGGTTACTGAAAGAACATGGTATCAAGAATCAGAACACCTGCTCCTAGATCTCTACTCTGCTTTATTAATATGATGTGATTCTGGGAAATCTAGGAAACATTTCAACTTCAGTTTTCTTAGACATAAAGTGGAAATAAAAGCAAGAATTTCATTTAGAAATTGTAAAAATAATTTAGGTAATTGCATTAAACGTGTGTAAAGTTGGTTTATAAACATTTCTGAAGAAAAGTATAAATTGATGCTTAAATATTTTTCAATTTACTTATTTATTTGGAAGGCAGGGAGAGAGAGAAAGAGAGATCTTTTACCTGCTGCTTTATTACCCAAATGCCCACAACAACTAGGGTTGGGGTAGGCCAAAGCCAGGAGTTGGGAACCCAGTTTGAGTCTCCCACGTGGATGGCAGGGACCCAAGCACTGAGTACTGAACCATCACGAGCTGCCTCATAGGGGCGCACATTAGCAGGAAACTGAATCCGGAGTGGAGCTTGAACTTGAACCCAAGAACTTGGATAATGGGATAGGAGTATCCCAAGCAGTGTTGAATACTCAACAAGCACTCCTATTGCAAAATATGCATGAGCTGAGTCTGAGGTCTGCAGTCCTTTGCTTGCCTCTGACACAATTTCAAATCTTGGAATTTTAATCACCTACTGACAAGACACATGGTGCAGGTACATGATACACTAGCTAGGATGGAGTGCTCAGGTGGTTCTGTGGAAAAGCTGAGAAGTGGTGGAGGTATTTCCAAGAGTACAACAGAAGAAACTATGTGAAGGAGAAAAAAAATATAGCATTAAAAGCATAGAATTGATTTCTGTTACTTATAGCACAGTGTTCTTGCATACCATCAAATGTGGACAAATCAATGGCCCAAAATTTTATATGATCAGCAATTTCTTCTTAGAAAGGTGAGGGTCCTAGGTTGCACACGGAAAACAACAAATTAAAATTTCATACTGTGCATTTAGCAGTCAGCAGCCCTAGATACAGCTCTTCCTATGAGCTAGACCCATCTCTGATGGGTCACTCACACCCACTGGGAATCTGGGTAAATTCACAGGGTATGATTCCACCGTGATGTACTCCAAAGAGGAAACTAGGTTAGCCAGAGTGCCGATTATCCTTTTATTGCCTCTCAGCTCCATATCCACTCTTCATGGCCTACTGGGTGAAATGGAGCTGGGCTCTTTATTTCTTCTTTGCCATATGGGACACTGTTAAGTTTTACCAATAGAGAGTTGTGGACAGAAAATTAATGGAGCAGGAAAGAGATCTTTCTTCTTTGTAGTTCCAGTGTGTTCCACTCTACAGGCTCCTGCAACGTTTGTGGCTAGCTTCTCTACTGCCCTATTCTTGCAGTGCAAATAGCATCTCAAATCCTTGTCCCTGCAGCATGAGCAAGCTTCCCCAGCATATGGTTCCTGCAACATGCATAGCTTTTCCAGCACCCAGTTCCTGCAGATCTGCAGTTCCTCTTGCTTGGGGATTCTGCAACCCAGCTAGCTTCTGCAGTGCACAGTGGCCAACAGCACTTACAACCTGCAGCTTCCTTCAGTACCCCGTCTAGAGGTTTTGCAATGGAATGCTTTAGGGAAGATACCTCCCTCTAAATAGATTTCCCAGCACCATAAAGGATGGGCTACCAGCAGCTTCTGATGGTACAGTGCACAATGGCTTCTCTACCATCCCTCTCCAACAAGGTCTGGATGTCATCCATAGGAAAGAGGCATAGGAGGTTCTTGCTTGCTTGCTCTATCATACCCTTAAGGATACTCCTTAAATTTGCCGTTTCTATATTTTTTAGTTCCATTTACTTCTTACTAGCAACTGCTCTGTTACTCCAATTCCCTGCTGCCATTAACAATCTTTTTATTAAAATGCCTGTATTCAAATCACTGAGTGGTTTCCATCTCCTGATTAGACCTTAACTGACACAGCCAGGTTGGTGTAACCTAGGCATTACTCAGGAGAGGAGGGAGGTGATACTGAGTACCTACTCTACATGAGGGCCTGTCTTGTATGTCTCATCCTCTGTGTACAATTTAATCATCTCGGCTGCACTGCGTTGCAGAATATTATTGCTGGTGTGATTTTACAGGTTAGGACCTTGATGCTTAGAAAAATAAGTGACTTGCCAAGTTCCCTCAGCTATTAAACTGCAGAGTTTGGGATTAAACTCTTATTTGGCTGGATTAAAGCTCATGCTATATAAAGCCAGGCGTTTTTTAATATTCACCTGAAATATCTTTTAATTCTTTAGCTAGCACAAGAAAATATCCTAGATACTTATTTATTGAATAATGTCTTTTCTAGTTCTCATTGAAATAGCAACCATGTTCCTCTGTGACAAGATGAAACTGTTCTTTATTAGAATTTAAGTTTTCTTTACCACCAACCTTTACCACCTTTTCTTGGTCTGTCTGTAAGGACCCATTAGGAACAGCACAGACTGCGCTCTCAAGAGCTAACCTTCAGAGCTTGGGCCACTGTGTTTCTTTTCTTGACTGATCTTCTTTTAACTGCAATTGATTTTTCAAACTTTTGAGTTTCTGCTTGATTCCCTGTTTTCTTGCACTCCCATCTTTCTTTATAACATCACAAACTTTATTTTATATGTTGTGGCCCAGTGGGGTGGTTTCTCAGATGAAATAACTTGTTTTCTTTCTCTAGTTCTAAAATCATCAGAGGAACTAGTAGCATGAAAGAGAATTGTGCAATGTATTTTGAGGATCATAAATTACTCATTGGAAAGAAAATGATGGATATGTTTTTCTATTCTCTGAATAGATTATGCATTTTCTCAAGACTCAGTTCAAATTTTTTTTTTTTCTATAAAGCTTCCCTTGAACATTCCAAACATAGATGGGTGGTCCCTAATTTGCAACTTCCTCAAATATCCATTCTCACCAAATAGTACAGGACCTACACGGAACATATCATGAATAAACACTTGTGAAATGAATGTTAAAATTTCCTTGCCTGAATGAAAATTATATGCATAATGTCAGAGAATGTTGAACTTGAATGAGAATTTAGATATTATTCTTTCCTTTTCATGTATAAGCAAATGAAGCTAAAGAAAGTGCCTTGAAGAAAGACCTAGAGCAGGGAAACAACGGGACTTCTGACTTCTTGTTTTCTTTCCATGGTTCTACCCATCTCTTTTGATAATCTGAAGCTGGAAGTAACTGATCTTGTCCCAAAGTTGGAATTAAGTAGGACTTTTCATTTTTTGAAAATTACTTTTTTTTTTTTGGCTACCAATTGTATCCAAGAAAAAAAAATAGCCTACATTTCAACTAGTTATAGGGATCAGAGCTGTAGATACCTATTTAAAAGTAAAATATATTATTCAGAGCCAGTGCTGTAGTGCAGTGGCTTAAGCCACAATCTGCAGTGCCAACTTCCCATATGGATGCTAATTTGAGTCCTGGCTGCTGTACTTCTGATCCAGCTCCCTGATGACGTGCCTGGGAAAGCAGTGGAGAATGGCTCAAGTCCTTGGGCTCCTGCATTCACGTGAGAGACCCAGATGAAGCTCCTGGCTCCTGACTTCGGCCTGGGCCAGCCTTGTCTATTGCAGCCATTTGGGGAATGAAGGAGGGAACCTCCAGTAGATGAAAGATTGATCTTTTTTTCTCTCTCTCTAACTCTGCCTTTCAAATAAATAGATAAAACTTTAAAAATATAAGAAATTTAAAACCTTATTTCATTTCTGCCTTTTTGATATATGATGACTGAGACAGATTGCAGAAACTAATAGTAATTCTGTAATATTCTTCAAATTTCTAATGTTTTTATTTTATGCATTATGTTTTCTTTTGTTATTGTAACTTCTTAACTCCTTTAAAGCAACATGAAGTAGTCAATTGAAAAATATATGTATTCTTCCTCCTAGGTAGATTTCTCATATAAAGCCTGCAGCTTTAGGTATCTTAAGCAAATATCTATACTGTTTTACTTGTGTTCCCCTTTTTTCATGCCTCCAAAAGTTTAAGTTCTTTTAGCTATTCTTCAAAACTCTCCCATCTCATGAACCTTGAGGAAACTACATTAGTGACTAAGCAGGTAAACACAAAACACATTTTGCTATGATGAGACATGAGAAAGAAATTGGAATTGCTGTCACCAGGGACTATGGAGTGGAGCCTGTAAGGAGAAGAATGAGATTGTATAATGGGTATAGAGTTTCAGTTCTGCAAAATTAAAAATGTTCTGCAGATTGTTCACAAAACAATGTGAATCTACCTAGCACTACTGAATATTATACTTGCGAATGGTTACAAAGGTAAATTTAATATATCATATGTTTTATCACAACTTAAAAAAATAAGCAAAAACCCAAATTCTCTATCTCTGGGTCATTTCTAATGACTCCAGGCCTCATCTCTCTTTCTCTCTCGCTCTCTCTCTCTCTCTCTCTCTCATTTCTATATCACTAATACTTGCAGTCTGGTTTATCACTTTATCACTCCATTGTATATTGTCACAATCAGCTTATTTCATAAAGGATGACAACACTTGAACATAGAGCAAAAATATTCTTTTCTTGTTTTCACTATAATCATAAATTATCATGAGAGTCTCAATGGGCGATTACTGACAGAGATAAAACCAACATAACCAAAAAAGATCTTAAAAGTCCTAATGCTACAAAAGAATTCAGTATCACTTCATATTTTAATTAATGTAATCTGGTTATGTGTTTATGTAAATGACTTCAGCCAGGCTCACTTGCATTTCCTGTTTCTTATTGTGCCAGATGCAATGCATACACTTTTACAGAGATAGCATAGGGCATATTAAAGTAACTGTCTTAATCCATATTCAATTAAGCAAACAGAATTCATCTTGTGTTGTCCACATTTGTAGGATTTTAAAATAGCAATTAGTCTCTTACAACACTTGTGGAAGAGTTAGGGGAGTTAGTATCAGAGAAACTACCACCAATAGTCTCAGTTTAAATTGCTGAATTGGAAGACTTCTACTACTTCCTAAGCAACTTCTTCACCTCTAAAGAGGTATCTGCCTGAAATGTTCTTCAGGGAATAGTGGCCTCTTCAAACTCAGTTTCCAAAATGCAGTTGAAGAATTATCTTGAATATCATTAGGACCCAGCAGCGCACTTACCTGGTTGCTCGGCAGGCTATGCTCGCAATATGCTCCGACCCTCAGCAGGAAGCATGGCTTAGCATGATGGAATGGTAGTCAATGATGGGTAATCACTGGTGAGTGCACCTAGCAACCTAAGACAGAGCATGGGGCATGCTTCCCAGTGACTCAATGACGGGTGAGCAGGTGGCACATCGCTGGGAACCTAAGACAGGCACGATTCCATGCCATACAAAGCAATAAAGGGGGAGCTGTGGGGAACTGCAGGCCAGCCACCTGTGGGAACCTCCTCATTGCACTGCCTCATCCTGCAGAGCAGAACAAAGTCAAGGAAGTGCTGAACAAAAGACTTGCAAACAACCTGATGGGATGAGATACACCTTCCACTTGAGGCTATGCTTGCCCTTTAATCTGATTGGACTATTGGCTAGGGACTGCTTGCCGTAGGGGACTGGGGAGAGATATAAGAGACCCCGGATATCTCTCTCTCTCTCTCTCTCTCTCTCTCTCTCTCTCTCTCTCTCTTTCTCTCTCTTGGCTGCTGCTTCTTCTTTTTCTTTTTCTCCTTCTGCTGGCTGAAAATAAATTTCCTTGAGAACTGAAAAAAAAATGCAGCTGAGTGGTTTCATTGTCACATTTTGAGTCATATGGAAAAGGACATTCTAGAAAATGAATTTAGTATACATCTTCTGTTATTAGAAAAGGAAATATTTGAAGGAGGTGATGGTGATGCGTATTTGATCAGGCCAAACACAGTGAATATAATACCATTTCTCCTCTGCTTTGAAAAGTTTTCTCCTTACACAAATGCCCTTAACCTGTTGTCTTGCAGACACGGAGGTGTCTTTCCCTCTTGGGCTTTTCAATTATCAGCTCTTTTGTTGATGTAACCATGTGAAATCCATGTCCCCATCATTTGTCAAATTTCCCATGGTTGTCTCTAGTGCTGGAGACACCAGGACCTTTCAAGACCTAGGGCTTCTGACACCCTCTCTAAGCAGTAGCACACATCTAGGGATCTCCCAAAACTCATAGACAATCCTCCTCTACAGCACAGAACCCTCCTCTATAGTACTGCAAACATTGTAGCCTCACTCTATGTGCTGCAGTGGATTCCTTATCTACCTTAGCATTTCGTGGTAGAGCCACAAATGATAGTCCCATGATGATTTTATAAATACATCAGACAATGGCATACCTTTTGACAATGAATGGTCCAATATCTGCCCAATTATAACCTGAATAATTCTAAAGAAATCTACAATTACCAAACTCCCATCTAGTGCTTGAGATAGACTACCCTGCCCAGCTAGTGCTTCTGGGAAGAACTTTCTTCTAAGTAGAGTGCAGCGGACAACAATCTCATCACTGCAATGATGCAGGGACATAGAGAACCTTTCCATGATGATGAACTGCTCCAGCCTTGGTCATCCAGTGCTATAGTCCTGTCAACAATCTAGTTCTTTAGACCCATTGTGCTTTCCTCCATATCTAACATATTTGAGGATTGCCATTCCAGTCCTCCCACATTCAGGGCTATATAAACACTATCTCTTTTTATTTTATTTTATTTTTTTGACAGGCAGAGTGGACAGTGAGAGAGACAGAGAGCAAGGTCTTTCTTTGCCGTTGGTTCACCCTCCAATGGCCACTGTGGCCGGCGCACTGCGGCCAGTGCACCGCGTTGATCCGATGGCAGGAGCCAGGTGCTTCTCCTGGTCTCCCATGGGGTGCAGGACCAAAGCACTTGGGCCATCCTCCACTGCACTCCCTGACTACAGCAGAGAGCTGGCCTGGAAGAGGGGCAACCGGGACAGAATCTGGCACCCTGACCGGGACTAGAACCCAGTGTGCCAGCGCCGCAGGGTGGAGGATTAGCCTAGTGAGCTGTGGCGCAGGCTAGAAACACTATCTCTTGACCTGCTAATTCTTTTAACCCATTGCTTCTCTCCTAAAAAGTTTTGTCCTGTATTGTTTTAGTATCATCTCCCAACACTATGATTTAATAGCCGCATCAAGCACTACTGAAACTCAATTCCTCTCATATTCTAATGGTATAGATAAGTTTCTCCACCCTCCAACCACATCTTCAAATTTTCTTAACTTATCCATCCAGTGGTGATTTCCCTCCACCCCAACTAGGTAGAAATTACACAGAGTTCAAAAAACGATTCATTGTCTTTCCAGGGCTATAGACATATCCCCATTCCAACCAGTGTGTCAAACAGACTTTGCCTTCTTCATTCACTACACAAGGGGGCTTCAAGGGGTTTCTGGGAAAATAAAATTAAAAGATAAGCTTATTTCCATGCAAAAAGTTTTGAAGTCCTTAATTTTTTGATAATATGCATTTTTCATGAACCCTCTGAATACCTCTTGTGGATGATCTACTGTTTCAAACTATCTACTGAAATGCACCAAGACATCTCTTCTTCAACACGCCTTGGTTTCTCCTCCAAGTTACAGATATTTGACTTCACTAAACCACCATAGTAATTACCTAGAGGCCTCTCTCAGGTTTTCCATTGCCTATTAAGAACATTCTGTCTCAAGGAGGTCCTCCTCAGTAGACCTTGCCTTTTTATTGTTTTCCTTATTGAATTCCATGTAGCCATATGAAGTTGCTTACACTCTATGCATATATAATGCCATTTGTGGCAGACATAATCCTTTGATTACCCAACTTCTCTCCTAACCACCACTTCTTGGTTTCTTTCTGGCCAGTAGAACAACACGTGTGTTTAGGTGACATTATTCTAAGATCTAGAGAATGGCTCAAAGAATCAAGGAAACCATCTATGATTTTCCCATAGGTTAGCCTATAGGAGACATAATGCCTGTTCTGCTCAAAAAGAGAGAAATAAAAGGAGCTATGAAACACTTGAAAAGATTATTCTCTCTGGACAAAAAGGAAAGGGAAGAACATACTTCTTCCTTTTCCCCATTCCAGCTCAGAACACTGTCTTGAGACACAATGGCTAGACAATTTATGTGAACTTGTTGAGTAAATGGTTGCTCTTTGGGAGACACCATATTGATTCTAATTGACTTGGTTAGTTTTTAAAAGTGATTTGCAACAATTGGTTGTAGGTAGTCAAATCTCAAAATAATCCTTTCGCATTTTCTTTGGAAGAAACCAATTAGAACTAGATTGAGATGTAATTTAGGTAAATCAGAATGCATGAGGGAGATTAGTTACTTGGCTTATTTTTCATCATAAGGCAGTCAAATATAACCTTAAATAAATCACAAAAATCTGTTGGCCATTTTTTTCTTCATCTGTAATGTGTTTTTAATTTTAAAAATAAATGCTGAAGCTGTCTTGCATTTTTGCACTCTCTTTCTCTCTCCTGCCTCTTCACCATTGCCCTTAGAATGATCTTACAGTTGGGGATGGAGACAGAAGGCAGTTTCAAAGCACAGGAAGGTGCTAAAATAAGATCCCATTTCTGAACCCATCAGAGCTATATTTGCTAAAAGTATTTGACATACAAAAAGATACAAAATCAAAGGTCAAAAGGTTTGCTCAGAATTTCATTTAACTTGTTTCCCTAACTTTTGAATCACCTAGAACTCATACTTGAAAAAAATCACAGGAAACAAGGAAGTCCAAGTCTCATCTGTGAGGCTGTTTGACCCAGTTAGTTATGCTCAGACCAACTCCTGGATTTTGCATATGGCTTCTTTTCTTTACTCCGCTGTGGCCCCATGAATAAATTCAAATACAACACCTCATGAAAGCAGTGATCCATAGTTTGTGCCTATTTCAGAAGAAAATTACAAGTTATCATTTTCCCCAAGGTATAAAGATGAAGACAGTCCCATGCTGTCCACTTGTTATCCTATCTTCAGTTCTGCCATTTTCACCCCAACACCTCATGCATTTTGCATTTTGTAGATTTGTTCCCAGGAAGAATAGGATTCTCTCAGTCACAGTTAAGTGACATGTTTGTGAATGCTCAGCAACAACCAGGGAGAGAACAGGAGCAAAACTCTCACTTCTGCTTTCTTTATAATTGGAGCTGCTTTCTCGGGTTCCAAAGCTGTGAGGTTATCAGAAAGGGGGAGAGAGAAGAGTAGCAGAAAGCTATATTAAAGTCCTTCAATTATCTTAAATGTTCCATATGTAGACTGTTATGGACTCCTATAGCTGAAAATAATTTTTTATTGATTTTTCCATAATGATTTACAGCTTCAAGATGAACAAATTGGTGGAAAACTGTTGCAATACTCACAGACATATGCAACAAGAAACAAGCACGGAAATGCATTTTCATTAGTAGCATCAATCTCAGAGTTCCTAAAGCAGACATGCCTTTTCTTGGCAAATATCTGCAGAGTTAACAATCATTCTAAATGCCATCTCCTCATCTCCAAGAGGAAGAAAGGAGAGTAATGTAGAGCTATTGCCATCTAGTGGTTAACAACAGAGATGTTGGGTGCCTTTTCATTGGTCTAATAGGAACAGTTGTTTTTGTTTTTGTTTTTTTTACAAAGGCATAAATGTTTTGCAACCTTATTTCACTGCTCTGTGCATAGAGTTGTTTTAAAGCATTTTTGAAAGAATTAATTAATTCTTACTTTTGAATGAGAAGAATTAAAAACTCGAGCTATATTGAAACTATTAGTCATTTATCAAATAGTTTTTGAACATGGCTAGGTGTTGTGCTTATTAACACTAGGGATAGAGAGATGAGCCATCCTCAGAGCTTCTGTTTCAAATTGTGATTCCAATGCCTTGATGATTACTCTGGGATTCATTTTGTTAGTGAACCAATGGCATCCCTGCGTATTTTCTGATTCAATAGATAATAGACAGAAAAGCATATATAGGTAGAGAAATACACACACACACACATATAAAACACAGTACTAGGTATTATGAACACCACAAACCATTGACCAATATAGACAGTTAACAAAGATATAAAAATGAATAAGAATATATTTAAATATTATATTTATTAATCTAAAATATTCAGGGACCACTAAAATTACTTAATTTTTTTTTTTGACAGGCAGTGTGGACAGTGAGAGAGAGAGACAGACAGAGAGAAAGGTCTTCCTTTACCGTTGGTTCACCCTCCAATGGCAGCTGCGGCCAGCACGCTATGGCTGATCTGAAGCCAGGAGCCAGGTGCTTCTCTGGTCTCCCTTGTGGGCGCAGGGCCCAGGGATCTGGGCCATCCTCCACTGCACTCCGGGGCCACTGCAGAGAGCTGGACAGAAAGAGGAGTGATCGGGACAGAATCTGGCACCCCACCCGGACTAGAACCCAGTATGCCAGCACCGCAAGGCGGAGGATTAGCTTATTGAGCTGCGGCGCCGGCCAAATTACTTAATATTTTTAGAAGATTTATTTATATATATGTTTATTTGAAAGGATGGGTGACAGAAAGAGAGACAGTGAGAAAGCAATCTCCCATCTGCTGCTCACTCACTCCCAAAAGGCCCATAACAGCCAGGCTGAAGCCAGGAGCCAGGAACTCCCTCCAGGTTTCCCAAATGGGAAGTAGGAATTCAAGTACCTGGGCCATCATTCACTGCCTCCTAGGCATATTAGTGGGAAGCTGGATGAGAAGCATACAGTAATGGGAACTTGAACCAGATACTCCAACATGGGATGTAGATATTACACATGGCAGCTTAACCCATGGTGCCACAATATCCACCCCTATGATTAATATTTTTAACATTGTGATGTGATGGAATATGCACCAGTATTTAAACAAAATTTTGGTTTAATGTTTTATGTTACAGAACTTGAAGGCATGGTTCTGTTCATTTTACTTTGATACTTGGTTTTGATGACTGTCATAGCTGCCAAATATTTCTTATTTGTGGGGGGCTTGCATTGTGGTACAGCAGGTAAAGCCATCGCCTGCAGGCATTCCACGTGGGTGCCAATTCTGTCCTGATTGCTCCACTTTAAATACAGATCTCTGCTAATTGCTTGAGAAAGGAGTGGAAATGTGTGAAATGTTTGGGCCCCTGCCACCCACAAGGGAGACCTGGATGAAGCTCCTGTTCCCAGGCTTTGGCTTGGCACAGCCCTGGCCATCTGTAGCCATCTGGAGGTGTAACTAGTGGTAGGAAGAACTCTCTCTCTCTCTCTCTTTCTCTCTTTCTCTCTTTCTCTCTCTGTATCTGATTTTCAAATAAATAAACAAATCTTAAAAGAAAAAAAAGATCTGTGGATTCAATTGAAGAGATACATTATTAACCAAACTTCTATATTATGCTATTAATTTCCTAGTTCTACTGACAATATGTTTTGTTCATTTGCACTGCTAAACAATAAATTCTGCCCCCACCCCAGCTTCAAAGTAAGGTTTTTGTTTGTTTGTTTGTTTGTTTTTGTTTTTAGGATTCATTTCTTTGAAAGCATGAAAGCAAAGTTACACACAGGGGGAGAGGGAGAGACAGAGAGAGAGAGAGAGAGAGAGAGAGAGAGAGAGAGAGAAAGTCTTCCATCCCTGGTTCATTTTGCAAATGGTGATGACGGCCAGGACCAGGCCAGGTTGAAGCCATGAACCAGGAGCTTCATCTGGGTCTCCCATGTGGGTAGCAGGGTCCCAAACCCTGGGGCCATCTTCCATTATTTTCCCATGAGAATTAGCAGGGAGCGAGATCAGAAGCAGAGACCATTTGGGATTCTGGTATCGCAGGTCATGGCTTAAGAACACTGTGCCATGGTGCTGGCCACCCAAAATCAGTTTTTAAATGTATTTTTAAAATTTTATTTTTCTTTCAGTTGAGAAGTTTTATTTATATATATATAATATATATATATGAAGTACAATGCGATATTTTGATACATGTTTAGATTGTAGAATCAGGCTTCTTATGAATGAATCAACAGGGATTTCATCAAGTCATTTCAAAATCTGCTGAAATTCTTCATCTGAAATATTTAAAAATAAGTTAGGAATTCTGTTTTAATTTTTTTAAATGTAAGATATTTAAATGTAGAAAATGAGACACATGATTTTTGACAAAATGATGTAAACATTTCCCAACATCCATTTTAAATGTATTTTTCCATGGCAGCATTGAGAACAAAACAGTTACTTTCTCACTTATTGTTAGAATGTCACCTTCACCTTTGATGATCTCTGTTAGGTGGCATTCTATGGACAGCTGCTTGTCATTCAGAAAAGGTTAGCAAATTTGGAACTTTTGTCATTTAGTGTAAGAAAAATGTTACTCTTTTATTTCTTTGTCATATAACAACAAAGGAACTGTGTCCCATGCAAGTAAAACCAATGCATAATACAGATTTATATGGGCACACCTTGTATTATTACAAATTGAAGTGCTGCATTATAAAGATTCTGCTCTTTCATAAATCCACAAAGCCAAGCATATGTGCATTGCACGGTGATGCAGTGAGCTTGAACAGATGTGTATGTGCAGCTGTCAACGCTTTGAGCTGTGGGATTTATATTCTTTCCTCAGGATACAAGTTACACTCTGGCACTTGGACCAACCGAGGAAGCCACTGTCAGTCATAAAAGCATACTTTTATCCTTCTAGTTAAAGATAAATAAAAGCAGCAGTGTTTTGAGTTTTTTTTTTTTTTCAGAAAGGTGCAGAGAGGGACAGAGTGATCTTCCATCATATTGGTTTATTCTCCAAACAGAACTCAATCCAGATCTCCCAGGGACCCAATTAATTGAGCCATCACTTCCTGCACCTGAGGGTATGCATTAACAGGAAACTGGATTGGAAGTGGAGGAGCTGGGACTCAATGCAGGTACTCCAGTATGGAATGTGAGCATTTTAACTATCGTGCCAAGCACCTGTCCCAAGTAGCACTTTTAATATTTTCCTTTTTAAAAATATTTTTTTAATTTTTGAGATAACATATTTTAATTTATATTAAAAGACTTAATGCTCTACTAAATACAGAGTTCAACAAGTAAAAAGATCACAGTTCAGCAGCAATATAGGCAAGGGCTATAAAATCAAATGAAAAGATGTCAATATCAATTTGAAAATAATCATAAATCACTAAAACTATAGTAGTGCACCATTCTTAACAATTTGCTTGATATAAAATATAAAATAAGATTTTACAACTATATTTGTAGCAATAGTGATACAGACTGACACTTCTTTCCATTTTTGTTTTTGTTTTTCAAAAAGTTTTAGCTCCCATATATAAGGGAGAACATGTAGTACTTGTGATGCCCTCCAGTTGCATCCATTTTGCTGCAAATGGTAGAATTTCATTCTTTTTATAGGTGAATAATATTTCATTGTGGATATATACCACATTTCCTTTTCATTCATCTGATGATGGACATCTTGATTGATTCTATATTTTGTTGTGAACCTTGATGCTATAAACCTGGTGGGTGCAGGTATCTCTTTGATAAAATGTGTTCATGTCTTTTGGGTATATACCAGTAGTAAGATTTCTGGACATATGAAAGCCTGTTTCTAGTTTTTAATGAAATCTCCACACTGTTTTCCACTGTGGCTGTGCTAATTTACATTCCCTCCAACAGAGTGTAAAAGTTCCCCTTTCTCCATATTCTTGCCAGAATTTGTTACCATCTGTCTTTAGTATAATAGCCATTCTGACAGGGGTGCGATGATATCTCAGTATAGGTTTGATTTGCATTTCCCTGATGGCTAGTGATGTTCAGCATTTTCTTCTTATATTTCACTTCAGAGACCTTTGGGGAGCTTTTGAAATCTCTTCCAGTTTTGATGCTCTATCCTCAGACTGAGAAACAAGGAACTCTTGCTGGGTATTTCCAAGTATAAGATGTTGTCTGGAGATGGTATTTAAGCCAGTTGCAAGTATACCTGGGCATTTACCAAAGATGTAGATGTGTCTGTGGATAGCTGCCAGGTTATTTGTGCTCCATGGGAGCTAATTTCAGATCTTCACAAGCCATGCAAAGTTTATGTTCATGACTGATTCACAGGAGCACAGCTTCTTCCCCAGAGCAGCCTCCACTTAAAGAGCAGGCATCCTCTGAGATCCCCCTGGGTAGCGCTTTGGTTTCCTGCTGCTGGACTCTCCTTCATGCAGGGCATCTTATTGTTAGACACACAGCCTGGAAAAAGGAGTCTTGTTGGCACAGGTGGATCCTGGACCTGCTCACCTGCAGGTGCTAGTGGCAGGTTAGAAAGTGGCTGGCAACTCAGGAGCATCAGAAAATCTCACAGAACCTTTGACTCAAGAAGAGCAAAGAAGCTGGAGTCCTAGGGTCCTGGACGTCTGATAGTGCTGCCCAAGATTGCCAGCGGGGTGTGGAAAGAAGGTCTCTGGCAACAGAACTGCTGGTGGAGGCAGCAATTGGATATCAATGCTTTTTACTCCCTGAGTTTGGAGATGAAATCCAGCCCTCAAACTGTAGGAGAGGATCCACGCCAGGTTTTATTTCATCTTTTTCTATCCTGGTGGACAAAAGCTAGCAGGATTAACTGCACCTCAAAGCTTTAGTGGATCAGGGATTCTCATTAAATTCCATCTCTGTTCCTACTAGAGGCTTTCTTGGAACTAAAGCAAGCAGAATTCAGTTGGGATTTTATATATAAAAAAAGGCTATGAACCAAATATTGAACAACAATTTATAATCGAAGTTGTGGCTATTGTTTCACATGCAATATACCCCCACAAAGGCAGGACAAGGTTGCTGTATTTCTAGATGAAAATGACTAAATTGAATATTTTGATTTCTGATAACTTTGTTTTTATCAAAAATAGTTGGAGAATCTTGACTGAGGATGGGAAATACACGTCACAGCTGTTGCCATTTTTCCCTTCTAAGCGCAGTGTAAGTGAGGCTACTTATCTAGTCACTTAGGGTGTACTTTTTAGGCTCTTTCCAGCAGGTCAAGAATTTCCCTTAGTCTACAGAACAGGAGTTCAGGACTTGTTACTTAACTATAGTATCTTTTATTATTATTATTATTATTATTATTCGAAAGGCAGAGAGAGAGAGAGAGAGAGACAGACAGACAGCTGGGTCTGGGCCAAGCTGAAGTCAGGAGCTAGGAACTCTACCTTCGTCTCCCAAATAGGTGACAGAGGCACAAGCACTTGGGCTATCTTCTGTTGCTTTCCAAGGCACATTAGCAGGAAGCTGGATTGAAAGCAAAGTAGTCAGGTCTTTAACCAGTGCTCTGATATGTGATGCCAACATCATAGCAGCAGCTTAACCTGCTATGCCACAATGCCAGCCCCTATTACCTTTTATAAATATTTTTTACAAATATTTTCAAATGTGTCCCCAAAAAGAATGTGAGAGGCCACATGCTCATTACTTTATCAAGAATCATCCACATTTTAGCAAGTTAATTTAATCTATCCAATTCTAACCCATACACATACATATCTATTTTTATTGCTTGTAAATGAAATTTAAACTGACAAAGTTTCCAGCAAGTAGCATCCCAGAAAGCTAATCTTTTTGAGAACTCTTTTTATCTTTGTCTTCATACAAAGATGAAGGGGTTAGGGGGCTTCTGTAAAACCATTTGTTCACAAGGCCTCTCCTGCCTTTAAGACATTCCGGAAAGGCTGGTGACCCATCAACCAGCCCAGTGAGCATCTAAGCCCTGTTGTCCTGGAGCACCTGTCACTCGTTTAGGCTCCAGAATCCCTGCTTGTTCCAGATGCAGTGTCTCGGGAAGCCCCCGAGCCTTCCCACGTAGCCATTCCCTTCAGAGAGTCCTCTTGCTTGTCAAGATACTGAAAGGGAGCCAAGTTCACATCCCAGACATTCCATGAGCTAGAGAACTGTCATTCTTTTTAAAGCTGAGGGTCCACCCCAACCCTTTCACTGCTTTTATCTATTTCTCCTCAATTGGGAATTGGTTCCCTTCCCTTCCCTTCCCTCCCTCTCATGACATTCATGAATTTAAGCTTCCACAAAGGCCATAAAAAGTGATTTTCTCAAGTAATTTTGCTTTGGCTTAGCAATTACACCCAAGGGGAGAGAATGCAAAGTCCTAGTGCCTTTTTAGAATGAGAGGAGGAAAATACAAAGTATAAAACATAAATATTGTGCTTTTTTATAGCTGTGAAAGCAAAACACAATTTAATATATCAAAAAATTACCTGTCATACCAGCTTTTCATGATTAAAAACAATGCTTCTATAAATGCACTTGTGCTTTACCACGCGTCTGATATATGTTTTGTTTCCAGCCAGCCAGTAATCAGCTCTTGCAGTCACGTTGGCAGCTTTTTCAAGATATCCATCATGTAGGAGGAACTTGCCAAGGAAAAGCTCGAGCAATTGCTGGCAGTATCTAAGGCACAGAGGCAGGAGAGAAAGAGCACAGAATGTATAATCAGTGGAGTCGACCCAGCTGCGATCTGTGTGACTTGGCAGTCACTCTAAGTCTGAGCCTCAGGTTCCCTATAATAATAATAATGTTGATAATAATCATAATGTCATGACATCGTTGCATACATCCAATCAATAGGTGGACATAAAATAACCTTTAAAATAAAGACACTGAGAATACTAATGTTAACTGATACTTCTATAAATTGTAAATTTGAAGTGTGATAAAGTACAGTAAATATAAGCCTTTTAAAAGCTCAGATAGTTTCTGAGTAAAGTTTGCCTGCATTTCACAATACAATGAAGGGCCTTACAGTAGACACACGTGGTCAGTCTACACGAGTCAGAGTGTCTGAACTGGCTGTGTGCAAGGGAGGAGCTCTAGGATTCATGCAGTGAAACCTAGGACACTCTGTCATTGCCAAGAATGACATCAGCATATGAACAAAGACTTTAATTTTATCATAGTATTTGTATTGGATAGAATTAAGTTCTTTCTCATTATGCAATCCTCAAATTCATGATTTTCATGTCTGGCTCCTTGTTAGGTTTTAAGTTTCTAAAAATCAAATAAGGCCTTAAAAGGTGGGAAAAGACAGACCCGGGCTTGAATTTGAGCTCTGACTATAACTAACTTTGGTCACATTATGTGCAACTCTCTGAGCCTAAATCTGTCAAATGGAATTTGTACTTGTCCCTAAATCAGGGTTGCTGTGAGGATTGAATAAGAAAGTACATGTAGGCCGGTGCTGCGGCTCACTAAGCTAATCATCCACCTGTGGTGCTGGCACCCCGGGTTCTAGTCCCAGTTGGGGCACTGGATTCTGTTGCGGTTACTCCTCTTCCAGTCCAGCTCTCTGTTGTGGCACGGGTAGGCAGTGGAGGATGGCCCAAATGCTTGGGCCCTGCACCTGCATGGGAGACCAGGAGGAAGCTCCTGGCTCCTAGCTTTGGATAGGCGCAGTGCGCTGGCCATAGTGGCCATTTAGGGGGTGAACCAATGGAAGGAAGACCTTTCTCTCTGTCTCTTTTTCTCTCTGTCTAACTCTGCCTATCCAAAAAAAAAAAAGTACATGTAAAACCAGATACACAGTTAATAATAAATGCAGCCATCATTGTAGTGAGCACACTGACCTGCGCAAAATGATTTCCTTGCAGACCTCCCTAATTATACCAAAAATGTGAAGGCAGACACCATGTCCTAAGCAGTCTCCATTTCATTCTAGAACTCCCCCAATAGACGAAGGTTTTTAGTGTGATGTGTCTCAGACCACCAAGAGTCGTCATCTATCAGGAAAACCCAATTTCTCTACCTAGATTCTTCACAAAATTAAAGGTAAAATAATGAAATTGAAGACCAAAATACTGCTTATATTACTGATGAAGCTTATGTAGAAAAAAATGCACTTTGTGGACAAGTCAAACACCCTAAAACAACTAATTCAGAATGGAAACATTTGCCTACCTATTTCAGGAAACACTGGACTGGGGAGCTGGGAGGTCTGATCAAATCAAATGAGGGTACAAGGACAGCTGATGCTGCCTTCTGGGAAGTTCATTTCCAATCCCAGCAAAGAGAGCTGTACTACAGGTGGCCTGGACTTCCAAGATTTTGGAGCAAGATGTGTGGTATGTGGACACTGTAGATCCCTGAAACTGGGTATTTTAACTGAATGTTGAGTGCTGCTTTCCAAGCAAGACATTGATCTCATGTAGTGAGTACACTGTCCAGGGAGTCCTGGGATGCCTTTCAGAACCCAGGAACCAAACACGTAGTAATAAGTATTTTTGTGGGGAGCTACCTCCCTCTTATCAAGGAACTGTAGTTAAGAGGCTCCCAGCAAGTCTCATGGAAAGTCACAGCAATACTTCATCAGAAGAATGAGCATCTGCACATCTGCCACCCTCAGCAGACCCAGGCCAGGTTATGGTTCCACCTGTCCCTTACCTCCTTCTGTTTCCTCATTCCAGCCCTAGAGAATTCATTACACAACAAGCAAAGGAGAGGAGGAGCAGAAAGAAAAAATGATGGGGAGGACCAACATCACTTGGATTTTCCCACTGCAGACTTTCCATCCTGAAGAAGGTCCAGCTCAACTTGGGGAGCAGAAAAGGGTTTAAAGTAGATGAAACACTGATGTGAAAACCTAAAGGTGGATTTTTTAATACTGGGAAATGAAACTGTGTGTTACTATGGGCTCATGGTCAGCCTGCTGGGACATGGAGGGGTGTGGGGCTGGAACTGGAAGAACACCCATGGAGCCTTAGGTAGGTGGGAAATGCATCAGCATCAGTGAAAATAGCAGCCGCCAGCAACACAAGAGCTGGCCTCCTTATATTCAGGGTTTACACAGTAGTGGCCATCTGCCAAGGAGTTACATAGCAGAAAGTGTATCAGCCACTAGGGCCTGCCTGGCTGCCCCAGAGGCACAGATGAGAGAACATAGCAGCATGAGACTTGCATGAGATTTAATACCTATTATTCAACCTTTAACCTAGATATTCTTGTTGTCCGACATTTACCCAAAAGATACATAACATGCCTGAGATTTCATCCACAGATGAGGAGAAATATTTCTAGAGAGAAAGTTAGAAAGGGCAATTAACTACAGACTGATTTTTTCTTCATAAATTATTTTATCTGTAAATAGATAAAATAATAAAAATAATTGCATGCATTTATCATGTGCATGATGTTTTAAAGTATATATACATTTTGAAAAACTAAATCTAGCTAATTACTGTGTACATTACCTCACATAATTATTTTTGTAGTGAAATAATAGCCATTCTCCTAGCATTTTGCAAGACTACAGTATGAATTGCTCTTAACCATAATCACCATGTTGTACATTTTTTGAGCTTATTCTTTCTGAAATTTTGTATCCCTTAACCAATATCTCTCCCACCACACCCCCACAAACATACACACACACACACACAAATGGGATATTTTACAGCCTTAAAAAAGAGGTTATAGATATGCTAAATTAGCTTGATTTAAACATTGAATGATGCATACATATGTCAAAACATTGTATTAAGTACGATAAATATATTCAATTTTCTTTTGTAAATTAAACCTTACAGCTGAAAATAGACAACTGAGCACATAAAAATGTATCAAATTAATATAATGCTGATTGTCAACTATAGAACTCCATTATTAAACTGGATTTAAAAATTAGATGAAAGAATTGAAATGACTTTCTCTTTCCCTAAAATAATCACCATAATTACAGTATAATAATGGGCTTTATTTGAATTGTTTAAAATTTTGATGAATCTTTTTAAAAATATACTTTAATTTGTTGACCTAAAATTGCCAAAATTTGAGAAACACTTCCACATAACTGGAGTATGTCTTGCACATAACTATGAATGTCTTCAAATAGCATGCATATCTTTCCTTGGTATTTAGCAAAGACTGGCCAAATCAGAAGGGACTACTCTCTAGGAATAGTTATATAATACATTTTTACAAAAGCTAAGATTGAAAAGTTCAGAACATGGAGACAGACAACAGTCAAAGTACCCACCTTCTCCATTAAGCAGCAATCAGGTATTTCTCCGTCTCATTTCTCAGCAGTCTCACGGTGAGGGTAGGGTGGGAACAATCACTCTGTTCCTAAGTTTATATGTATGAAATTCATGAGGCTTGTATACCTTAAATAAAAGGTTTTTAGTTAATAAAAAAAAGCTAGTTAGACATTAAAGTAAAATTTCAGAAGTCTGAGCAGAACTGGAAAACATGTTATCTTGTCAATCACCCAGGTCCCCACCCCCACCCCATTACGCTGTGAGGAGAATAAACAAGGTGCATCAACAGTTAAATTACACAGCCATAACCTTGCCATTGCTTTCTTCCATCAAATGACCTTCCTTCATTTATACCCAGTGTCAACAATGACATCATGTGGGATGTAGAAGTCGGGTACTTTCCCTAATGGAGCTATTATAAAGCAACAATCATGTAAACTGTTCATGACATAATGACAAATCTTTAAGGAAACTTACATGCTCTCATTCTGTTTCTTGTTATGATTTAAGTAAATTATTTCAGTGAAATGAAACAAAGATTTGCTGTGCAGTGCACTCCCTGTAACTGTTTAATCATGTTTAATTCTCAGATGAAGGATGCACTGTTACACGGGAAATGACCTATAAACATTTTTGATCTGCTGAGGCAAGTTTCAACAAGAGTGTCTGGGCACCGGGGCACCTGCAACCCAGTCCCTACTTGATGGAATGGAATTTTTGCGATATATATCAAAAAGAACGTTTGATATACACTTGAGAACATCCGCAGCAATATACTGTGTTTCATGCCTGATTGGGTAATTTGAATCATCCATCTTTTCTTCTGTGTCAGACTTGGTAGAAGTTTGTCGCTTATATTAATTAATCTTTTAGAAAGACAAATTCTTTACTTCACTCAATTTCTCTATTGTTTTTCCAGTGCCATTTATTTATGATATTATCTTTAGTGTTTCCTCCAGCAGCTTGCTCTGTGCTTATTTTTCTTTTGTTTTGACAGTCTTCATCTGGGATCTTCAATTACTGATTTGAGATGTTTCCTCTTTGTTAATGTTCACAATTATTACTACAAAATTTCCTGTCAGCACTGTTGTAACTATGTCCCACAATTCTTTTCTTGTGATAAAATGCACATAAAACTTACCACTTCCAGCATTTAAAAATTTTATGAATATAATGAGAATAGACTTCATATACCTCACAAAAAATATTCGTACTTCCCTCTCTCCCTCACTTCTTCCCTCTTTCCCTTACTCCTCACTCTTCCTTCATTCATTTTTTTCTCCCCTAATTTGTGCAATAATGTATCCTCAATCCTCTCCACTATCACAGGCTCAATGTACCACTTACCATAATGTTCAACAAATAAAAGGTAGAAAATCATTTTAACCATTATCTGCGCTATTAAATGGATTCACATTATTCTGAAAACATTGCCACTATCCATATGAACCATTTTAGTTCATTTGCCTCACATAAATGGAATCAAGCAATATATGTGCTTTGGTGGCTGGCATATGTCACTTAGGTGTCTTAAGGCACAATTGCTCTTGATATCTCATATAAGTAAAATCACATGGTATTTGTGTTTTTGTGACTGGCTTATTCAATTAAACAAACTGGCATCATGGTTCCTCCACCTCGTAGCCTGTGTTACAATTCCCTTATTTATTTTAAACCTGAATAATATTTCATTTCATGTGCCATATTTTGTTTATCCATTCATTTGTCAATGTACCATTGGTTCGCTTCCACATTTTGTCTCTTGCAAATAATGTAGCTATGAAAATGAGTGTACAAATATCTTCTCAAATCCCTGCTTTTCATTCTTTTGGGTATATTCCCCAAAGTGGAATTGCTAGACCAAATAGTAATTCTGTGTTTAATTTTTTAGGGAGAAACCATATGGTTTTCCACAGTAGCTACACCATTTTATATTTCCACCGGATTGCACAGGGTTCTCATTTCTTCTCATTCTCAGTTCTGTTTGTTTGATAATAATGATTCTAATGGCTATGGTGTTGATACTCATTTCCTGAATGATTAGTGATGTTCAGTATATTTTTAAATGCTTGTTTAGCATTTGTATATTTTTCTGGAGAAATGTCTACTCAAATCATTATTCCATTTATATTTTTTGTTGTTGTTGAGTTTGTACACAGGATTTAGTACATTCTATATTTTCATTCTATTTTATATGATTTATTTACTGTCAGTTTTACTCTTTGATTTGCGGATTATTTAGAAATACATTTTCTAGTTTCCAATTGTTTGGAAATTTTCCTCATATTTCTCTTATAGGTTTCAAATTTGCATCCATGTGGTCAGTGAAAACACTGAAAATGTTAATTCTTTCAAATTTGGAGAATGTTTCTTGCAGCTAAATTATGACTGACATTGGTAGAAGTTCCATAGACACTTAAAATTTCTATTTAGATTTTACTGAGTACAATGTTCTACAAATGTCGGTTACATACTGTTAGTTGATGACAGTGTCAAGTTTTTTTATGTAACTTCTGTTTGTAAGTCCAATCAATTGTTGATAAAAGGATATTGAGGCCGGTGCTGCAGCTCAATAGGCTAATCTCCTGCCTGCAGGGCCAGCACACCAGATTCTAGTCCCGGTCGGGGTCGAGATTCTATTCCGGTTGCTCCTCTTCCAGGCCAGCTCTCTGCTGTGGCCCAAGTGCAGTGGAGGATGGCCCACGTCCTTGGGCCCTGCACCTGCATGGGAGACCAAGAGAAGCACCTGGCTTCTGTTTCTGGATCAGCGCAGTATGCCGGCTGCAGTGCACTGGCCGCAGCAGCCATTGAGGAGTGAACCAATGGAAAAGGAAGACTTTTCTCTCTGTCTCTCTCTCTCTCACTGTCCACTCTGCCTGTCAAATAAAAAAAAAAAGGATATTGAAATCTCCAACTATAAACGTGAAGAGGTCTATTTCTCTCTTCAGTTTTAAAGTTTTTGACATATTTTGCATTTCTGTTGTTTGATGCATTTAGGATTGCTAAATGTTCTTGCTGGATCAATCCTTCTGTCATTATGTAATATCCCTGTATGTGATCATTTTCCTTTCTCTGAAGTCTGTTATTATAACCATACTGCTCTCCTTTGATTAATGTCTGCATGATATATTTTCCATCCTTTTAGTTAAAATTGCCTATATTATTATTTTTGAAGTGAGTTTCTTACAAACAGTATATAATTGAAACATTATTTAACTCTGTCAATCTTTTTCTCTTTTAACCAGTATATGTAGATCATGTGCATTTTATACAATTATGGGTATGCTGTACTCTGTCATTTTATTTTTGAAATCCATGCATAGTTTTTTTTTTTGCAATACATATTTTCTATAAACTTTTTGAAGACACCCTAGTATGTATGGATTTCAAACATTTTTTGCACAAAAATAAACTTATATTTTAGTTACTCTTTCCTTGAACTTTTTTTTTGAAGTTACCTTTTACATTGTAGAAAGATGAAATCAAGTTATTTAGCATATTCATAACCCACCTACATTTTTGTGGTGAGAAGAGAACATTTAAAATCTACTCCTTTTTTTGGCTGATATTTTCCATTTCTCTTTGAAATCTTCTTTTAATTTTTTTACAAGCATGTTCACAATTGTCCCTATTTGTCTTTTTATTACTTTTAGTATTTTCAGATTAAGGTAGTTTAAGCTCCAACTCGCTCTCAGTATTTGATATTTTTCTTGGTCCACCCACACTTGCCTTAAAACACTTTGGTAGGCAGGGATGAGGCAGATGCCAGTGGGACCATGGTGTCAGAACCTATTGATTTATTGCCCATTTCTTCATAGTTACGTTGATATTTCAGTTTTATCTTTGTGTAATGCTTAGAGTATGACTGTGTGATGTGAGGCTATTTCATTTATTTTGTGTCTTCAATTACCTAAAAAATGTTTATTTATTAAATAAAAAGTATATCATTTTTATCCTCTCAAACTCTTATATTCCTACTTCTATATTCCCTGGATGTCCCAATGTTTACTTACTTAGGAAATTCTTGTGTTATTCAAACTTTGAAATAAACTTTGCAGGTAATTTTTGATATTGTCTTTATAGATCTTTCTAAGGCTTCCTAATGGATAGGAATATTGGCTGGAATATAACTTATGTGACAATAATGGGAGAAACTCAATCCAAATTAAAATTGGTGATAGGAATTGTGTAATTTAGAGAAGAAAGTACTCACATAGTCCCTTTCTCTAGATTTAAATCATATCATTAACTATTTATCAAGTCACTAAGGTTTAACCCTTACTCAGGCAGGGGTATCAGCTGATTGAATTATATAGTCTATTAATACTTTCTTCTATTCTAAGTTCTCATCATAGTCTTTTAACCTAAATGTTAATACATTTGCTCCATGGTAACAATAGCTAGCTTAAAAATAAACATTTTCTTCACAATTAAAGAAAATAAACAAGAAATCTTTGGGACCTCTAAGTAATGTAAGAACTCTTGTCAAATTCATAAAATACAGAGTGAGCATTTGACACAAATGCATAATTTTTAAAATATGAAAATAAAAGGTTTTAACTTTTCATTAATATAAACAGATTTCATATAATTATAGGTATAATTCCAAGTAGATAACCACACTTCCCTTTTTTTTTTTTTTAATTATATTGTCTGGAATTAAATCCCAGCTCCACCATTTCTCTCTCTTTTTTTTTTTTAATTTGACAGGTAGAGTTACAAACAGTGAGAGAACAGACAGAGAGAAAGGTCTTCCTTCCATTGGTTCACTCCCCAAATGGCCACCGTGGCTGGTGCTGCGCCAATCCAAAGCCAGGAGCTAGGTGCTTCTTCCTGGTCTCCCATGTGGGTTCAGGGGCCCAAGCACTTGGTCCATCCTCCACTGCCCTCCCGGGCCATAGCAGAGAGCTGCACTGGAAGAGGAGCAACCGGGACTAGAACCTGGTGCCCATATTGGATGTCGGCACCACAGGCGGAGGATTAACCTAGTGAGCCACGGCGCTGGCTCCCCGTTCCTTTTTTTCTTTAATTTTTTCAAGAACATATTTTCAGTCTACTCTATAATCACTAACCATAGTATTCATCACTAAGCATAATATTCAATAAGTACAAAATAAGAAGACTACAGTTTCACAGGAGTATAAACAAGGGCTCAAAACAGCAATCCAATCACATGATGTCTCTTTTGTTCCTATACATTTTTTGTATTCTATATTAACTACTAGATATGAGAGAAAACATCACATATGCCTTTTGGGACTGGCTTACTAAACTAAGCATAATAGTTTTAAGTTGCATCCATTTTCTTGCAAAAGATAAGATTTCATTCTTTTTATGGATAAATAGTATTCCATAGTGTATATATAACACATTTCTTTATCCAGTCACCAGTTACTGGACATCTGGGATTATTCCATATCTTAGCTATTGTTAAATGAGCTGCAATAAACATATAATGATTTCATTTTGTTTGGATACATTCCAAGGAGTAGAATGGCTGGGTCATGTGGTAGATCTATTTATAAATTTCTGAGAAAACTCCATACTGTCTTTTACATTCCTACCAGTAGAGAATTAGGGTAACTTTCCTCCGACATCCTCATCAGCATTTATTGTTTTGTGATTTCTGGATGATAGCCCTTCCAACTCCACTGAGGTGAAACATCAATGCGATTTTTATTCGTATTTGTGGATGGCTAGTGATCCTGAACATCTTTTCATGTCTGTTGGTCATTTGTATTTTATCCTTTGAGAATATTTGTTCATATTTTTACACATTTTTAACTGGATTGTTTGTTTTATTATTATTGAGTTTCTTGAGTTCTTTATAGGACCTGGGTAGGAATCCTTTGTCAGTTGCATAGTTTGTAAATAATTTCTCCCCTTCTGTCTGTCAGTTGCCTCTTCACTTTGTTGAATGTCTCCTTTGTCGTGAAGAAGCTGACAATAAAAAAGTTTTAAAACTTGGAAAAAAAAAAAGAGATGCCACTTGGGAATCCTGCATCCCATATCAGAATACCTTGGTTCAAATCCCAGCTCCACTTCTGATTCCAGCTTCAGATCAATGTGCACTTTGGGAAGAGTCAGGTGATAGCTCACATAATTGGTCCCCACCACCTGTATGAGAGACCAGGATTGAATTCCTGCCTCCTAGCTTTGGCCTGGCCCAGTATGTATCTCACTGGCTTTTGGGAGTGAACCAGAAGACAGTAGATCTCTATCTTTCAAATAAATATTTTTAAAGCTATGAAGAATTTCAGGGAGTAAAGAAAGTGAAGAATGAATTTCATAAAGGCCTCAGTTCTTCCTTAAATGATTTTTGGTGTCATCACAATCTCAAAATATTCAAAATTGCATACTGACAGACTTGAAAATACATAAGGAAAAGCAGGCTTGAATATACAAGTCAACATTTTTGAAAGAGTAATATTTTACATTATAAATATATAATCATAAAACAAGGGCTTCCTGCAGAAGAATCAAATGTCAGAGAAATGGAAAAGACATGAATTCGAAAGGATAAATAAATTTAAAATAAAAATAATACAAATAAAATAATGGAAATAACTATCAAGATTATAAAGACCAGTGTGTTACTAAGTTGAAGCAGCCATAACGTAATACCAAAGACAGGGTGACTTGAACCACAGTAGCTTATTTACTCACAGTCTAGAGCCCAGGAAGTCAAAGATCAATGCACTGGCTGCTTTAGCTCCAGATTAGGGCCCACTGGCTTACAGCTGGCTGTATTTACACTGTGTCCTTAGATGGGGGAGGGAAGCAAATAAGTTCCTATGTTTCTTACTTTAAATTTAAGGGTGCCAGCCCTATCACATTAGGGCCCAAATGACCTTCATTATTTCCTTATAAGGCTATTTTCATACACAGTTGTGCTGGGGGTGACGGTTTTAACACATAAATTGGTTGGGGAGTGGGACCATGATTCAATATTTAGCAAATAGATAGTATGAAGAACTAAATATAAGAATTAAAAGAACACTAAATTTAAAAAAAAAGAGTTGATTTCTATGTAAATTAGGAATATCTTCAGTTAATCAACATATAAGTTTGATGTAAAAATGTTTCTGTGGCTCCTTTTTTCCCTTGTGAAACAGAGTACATAAAACCCCCACAACCTTTAGCTTTATTTATCTCAATGTTTCTCATCTTTCTTTGCATGGTCATCTCTACATATAACTCAACATCAAGAAACACAGTGCAAGATTAGTCTTCTCCTTTTGCCTCCTGCCATATTGCTTGTTGCTTTTGAATGTTTTCCTTTGATTGCATGGAGAAGGAGATGGAATAGGGTAAAGGTGGGCCTTGCTCTGGCTGTAATGAAAGCATGTCCCCAAAGGAAGTCTAACTGTTCATTGTTTTTCTCTAAAGTCCCCAAGCTAAGTTGAGAAGGATAACAACACATTTTGGGCCAATCTCATCTATCCCTTAATCTTCCTCTTCCTCGCACAGAGTCAGTATGTAAGTCATAGTAGTCCAGCTTTAACTGTTTCTGGTACTTCATGAAAATTCTTCTGGGCCCCTTTCCAATGGTTGACATATATCCTTAGAATTCTTAGGTGCTGTAACTATCTTCATGGATGCTTTATTAGAAAAGGTACTGATAACTTTAAAATACAGATAGCAATTTAATTTCTGTTTAAAATTCTTTCTTTTTAAAAAAATATCTATTGTCCCGGTTGTTCCTCTTCCAGGCCAGCTCTCTGCTGTGGCCCGGGAGTGCAGTGGAGGATGGCCCAAGTGCTTGGGCCCTGCACCTGCATGGGAAACCAAGAGAAGCACCTGGCTCCTGGCTTCGGATCAGCGCGGTGTGCCGGCCGCAGCGTGTCAGCCACAGCAGCAATTGGGGAATGAACCAATGGAAAAGGAAGACCTTTCTCTCTGTCTCTCTCTCTCACTGTCCATTCTGCCTGTCAAAAAAAAATTTATTCTATTTGAAAGGCTGAGTGAAGAGAGGCAGAGGCAGAGAGGCAGAGAGAGAGAGAGAGAGAGAGAGAGGTCTTCAATCCACTAGCTCACTTCCCAGATGGCTGATGATCTGAAGCCAAGAGCCAGAAGTTTCTTCTGGGTCTCCCACATGGGTGCAGGGGCCCAAAAACTTGGGCCACACTCTGCTGCTTTCCCAGACCATAACAGAGAGCTGGATTGGAAGTGGTGCAGCTGGCGCTCAAATCGGTGCCCATATGGGATGCCAGCACTATAGGCGGTGGCTTTACTTGCTATGCCACAGAACAGATCCCTAAAACTCTTCTTAAAGCTCTTAAATAAAAGAAAAATTCCTGTATGACATGACCTTGCTTATTCATTTTTCTCTCCCAGGTCAGACCAACATAAGCCTCTTAATTTGCATTGCTGTATTGTTCATTTCTGATACGTATCATCATGTCAGTCATTATGCAATGGCTCCCATGCTATTAAGTTCACAGAACAGAACAAAAAAAATTACCTCAGAGCCATTTTTTATTTTTCTCACACTCTCAGTCTTACTCGATAGCCTTCTAGAACTATACGCCCTTGACACACTTTAATACCAAGGTAAATTTTAATGAGCAATTAATCATTTTTGCTCAGCCACCCATTTGCCCTGCACATTAATTTTATGTCAAGAATTTGTCTGTAGTATCTCCACTTAAAATCACATCTCTCTTTAAGTATTTTTAGCTTTGGTCAAAATCTAAAGCTATACAATGGCCAAATAGTTGAGATAGGGAGTGCTAGGAAAACAAAAAAAAAATGTATAAATTAAAAAAAAAAAAACTTTATTTCACTGGTTGACTTCCCTGACATCATGCTACTTAATAAACTTTCCCTTCTAATTGGTTTGGTTTTACCATTAAACTAACTTTAACAAAGCACACAGGTTTGACGGGCATCGTAGCATAGTAGCCAAAAATGCATTAGAGTAAGGCAGATATAAATGGAAACTTGCCAGTGTCACTCATTTTAAAACTGTTTTCTCCAAAATTCAGTTTCCTCCTGTAACACATAATCGCTGTAAGGATACACTTAGTTACGTGTGCCAATTCCCTAACATAATACTGCCTCCTTTTCCTTACTCTCAGCACCTAGCCTATGTAGTATCACTTGAGAAGTTAACTATTAATGGCCTTGTCCTACCTGTAACTACATATAAGTTGTATATAATTTCTAACTTAACTGTAAATATGATGGAGTGTAGATACAAGACTTGCTGGAACTTCATTTCCATGAGTAGATGAGAAGACAGACAAAACAGGGACCAAAAAGAAGCTGGCGGTGTGGTACACTCATAAAGGTTAACTTATCTGAAGTCCAGTAAAAATATCCAAAGCAGTTGCAGAAGGTGTCAGTGTTGGTATCTAAAGGCATCCAATTCAGCAGATGGATCAATAATTGCTAACCTTTATTGTCTATTTTCTTTCTTTCTTTTTTTTTTTTTTTTTGACAGGCAGAGTGGACAGTGAGAGAGAGACAGAGAGAAAGGTCTTCCTTTGCCGTTGGTTCACCCTCCAATGGCTGGGGCGGTCGGCGCGCTGCGGCTGGCGCACCGCGCTGATCCGATGGCAGGAGCCAGGTGCTAGGTGCTTCTCCTGGTCTCCCATGGGGTGCAGGGCCCAAGCACTTGGGCCATCCTCCACAGTGCACTTGTGGCACTCCTGGGCCACAGCAGAGAGCTGGCCTGGAAGAGGGGCAACCGGGACAGAATCCGGAGCCCCGACCGGGACTAGAACCCGGTGTGCCGGCGCCGCAAGGCGGAGGATTAGCCTGTTGAGCCACGGCGCCGGCCTATTGTCTATTTTCTGTTCCAAGTTCAGTAGTTGTTTAGTGAGCAGTCATTAATTAGTCACATCAAGCCACAACTATGTGGTTCTTGCAGATAAGTCCTTTCAAAGCAAGACACTCAAAAGTGAGTTCACACAAGAGTGGGAATGCAGTACCCTATGGATAATGCCATCAGGAATATAGCAGGGTCTTCTGTATGTTGGATCCAACATGGGATCCAGCTTCCATGGAGGAAAGGAAAACCAAGTTTGAGGGGAATAGAGCCTAGATGCAGCAAATATAAGTTCACCCAGATTCCATGACAGTGGACTTAATCTAATCCTCCCCAATTACAGAACTGTCATTATAAAATCTTCATCAATTAATAAACTGTTACAATAAATTTATTTTCTTTGCCTTTGTCTATATGGAGAACTACATAGCTATAAGCTAGCAAATGGAGTCAGTTTCTCCCATGCAATAGATGGGGAAATTAGAGACTGTTAAATACATGCAATAAAAAATGATGAATATGGGTCACCAGCTATCATAACACTTTATAATAACTATATAATTCATCTCCCATATTTGAATAATGCTAGATAGACAATCAAGCCTATTATATTCCTGATTTCTCCCATGCATCTTACTTGTGGGGCAGAGTATATAATCATTTCAGAAGACCATTATTCTAATTACTTAAATTACCCCTGAGCCTGTCACAGTGCCTCCAATAGTTGTCACTTGCCTCAGACTGACTTTGGAATGTTTTCTTAATGTGTAATTTCTGTAGCTTTCTGCAGAATAACTAGGTACAAATCCCTGTGGGCAGGCCTGTGAATGTGAATTTTTAAGTATTTCATATGATTCACTCAAACAATGTAGTTTGAGAAACACTGTTTGATCATCTCTATCAAAGTGTTTTAATTTCTACTGCTCCTTTTTAGACTTATCCCCCAAATATAACATTTATAGAGTTTTAACGATAGTACACATATTTATTCTGTGCTTAAATGATTCATAAAAATGCTGCTATAGTCTTTTCAATATTCATTTTTAAAGCTACATATTATTTCATTGTGATATGGAACATACTATGTTCCTCAATTAATCATTTACAATCCTTTTGTCCCAGGCATTTTTCTTTTTTTTTTTTTTTTTTTTGACAGGCAGAGTGGACAGTGATAGAGAGAGAGACAGAGAGAAAGGTCTTCCTTTGCCGTTGGTTCACCCCCCAATGGCCACCACGGCCGGCGCACTGCGCTCATCCGATGGCAGGAGCCAGGTGCTAGGTGCTTTTTCCTGGTCTCCCATGGGGTGCAGGGCCCAAGCACTTGGGCCATCCTCCACTTCACTCCTGGGCCACAGCAGAGGGCTGGCCTGGAAGAGGGGCAACCGGGACAGAATCCGGTGCCCCGACCGGGACTAGAACCCGGTGTGCCGGCGCCGCAAGGCGGAGGATTAGCCTGTTGAGCCACGGCGCCGGCCTCCAGGCATTTTTCTTTATATGCTTTTGGATTATTGAAGTATTATCGAGCTGCAGAAAATAGGCTTACTATGTCAAAGTTTTGGCCCAAATATTTTAACAACCAGAATCAAATACAGGCAGAAAATCCATAAAGGTCAGAAGTTTCCACTTTACATTCATAAAATAAAGCATAAAAACTAAAGTGCTTTAGCTTGAAAGATATTTGTGCACAGACAAGAGTCTGGGGGTAGGGGAAGAACATGTGACATATATAGTTTGAAAACTATATCGCAAAAGAGAGATTTTTACTGTCTTTGGATGGAAACTATATAACTGTTTTCTAGATTTAGATGAAGTATAAATGAAAACTCAGGATTAGACAACTTGCTAGAAATCATTTATAATAGCACCATTTACTCTGCCAAGAATCATGTCCCATATTTTTATAGCTTTTTAAAACAATCTGGGCTCTGTATATTTTTTTAAAAAAATACTTATTTATTTTCATCTACTTTAAAGACAGAGATAGGGACAGAGATCGATCTTCCATCCACTGGTTCGCCTCCCAAATTTCCACAACAGGCAGGGTTGGGTCAGTCTTAAATCAGGAGTCTGGAACTCCATCCATGTCTCTCAGTTACAGGAGCCCAAGTACTAGGGCTACCATCTGCTACCTTCCAGGATGCATTAGCAGAAGTTGAATCAGAAGCATAGGTGCTGGGACTTGAATCAGCACTTGGACATGGGATGCTGGTGTCCTAAGAAGTGGTTGAATCTGCTGTGCCACAATGTCTGCCCCTGGTTTTTGCATAATTCTAAAGCATATTACAGTCTCTAGTTTTAGCTATACCAATTCACTTTCCTTTCTAGCTAACATCATTTCTACTGGTACATGATCATTTTTAATCATCATTCTACTACCTTTTAGATACAATACACACATTTTAATATGTCAGGCTATTGCAGCCTCAACCTTCCAATATTTCCTTGGGTTTTGCTATATAGAAGGCATTGTGTTAGACTCTTCTTTTTACATACCAATTTTGTGGCTTTATTAAACTTCTCTAATTTACTCTTCCAATTTACCTTTGATAAATGTGAAATAAGAATCCCTTTTCTGGGGCCGGTGCTGTGATGCAGTGGGTTAAGCCACGGCCTGCAGCAGCAGCATTCCATATGGGCACCGGTTTGTGTTTTGACTGCTCCACTTCCAATCGAGATCCCTACTAATTGCCTTGGAAAATGCAGCAGACAATGGCTCAAGTGTTTGGGCCCTGTAACCCACATGGGAGACCCGGAAGAAGCTCCTGGCTCCTTGCTTAACCCTGGCACAGCATTGGTCATTGCACCTGCGGAGTTAACCAATGGATGGAAGATGTCTTTGTGTCTCTCCCTCCTTCTCCTTGTAACTCTTTCAAAATAAATATTTTTTTAAAAAGAATCCCTTTACAACCACTGTATTGCAAATTGTTTCCTCTTGTCACATATATTTTTAAGTTAATTTTATTTTTGGTAATGAGAAGTTCTCAAATGTTTATAGAAAACTTATTCTATTCTTCCCATGTGATTTATTCCTTTACTTTTTTTGAGAATAGGAAGACATTTCTTAAATAAAAATATGATATTTATTTATGTTACATTACAATTGCTTCTCAGTTTTGTTTATTCAATTCTGCAATCGATCTGCAACTTTTTTAACTGAATGATGTAAGAAACTGATTTAAATTATGCTTCCAAAAGTTTAATGAAATGTTCCAGCACATTTCTCTACTTTTTTTCCTTTTTTTACAATGCCATTTCTACTATGTCTTTCCAATTGCTTATAGAAAACCCAGGTTTCCTCCTAAACTGTTCATTTTCCCTCAGCATCATTTAAAAACTCTTACTCAGTCCTTATCCAAGTCCTCCTATTTCTATTTCAACTTATTTCCCCAACATCTATTGCTGTTAAGTCATTTTCATTTCTCATCTGACCATGAAAAATCCTCATAACTGGCTCCATGGCAGCTTATCATCACCTCCAATGAGTTTGCCACAGATTTGTCAAGGTGATCCTATAAAAATTTAAGTCATATCATGTTACATTTCCTTTCCACTTAAAACTCTTCAATAGTTTCAAATTAATCTTGAAATCAAAATCCAGAGCCAGCACCACACTATACAAGACCATATATGTCTATTAAAAAAACTAACCCTATAATTCAAAGTACTCCCTCAGATAAATTCACAGGCCCAGGTGGCTTCAGCAGTAAATTATTTCAAACATATATGAAAGAAATAACTCCAATCTTGGAGAAACACTTTAAGAAAATGGATTTTCCTTAATTTGTTTTGAGGCCAATAACAACCAAATAATAAAATCTGGTAAGGTTACCACAAGTAGGAAAGCTTATAACACATTTTCTTCACACACATATTTGTACAAACACTAAATAGAATATTAGCAATATGAATTCAGCCATAAAATAATTCATAAGTCAATACATCACAGCCATTTGGGCTTTATTTCAGAAATACTGATCTTCCTAAAATAAAGCAGGTCATTACTTCCCCCAGGTATTGTTAAACACTTTTCCATATTTCCTAACCTGCAACACAAAGTCTGAGTAAGTAATCTCCATTTCCCTTTTGAGCCTTTTCTCTTATCTCACACCATCTTTACAGTCCAGTTACACTGAATTTGAGAGTTCTACAACATCCTTCACTTTATTTTAGCTTCATGAAGACACTACTACCTGTCACTGTAATCCCTCACCAACATTCCTGCCTGTTCATTCAAGGCATGCACAGGTCTCACTTGCCCTTCAAGGACTTTCTTATCCTCAGGCGTATATTCAGTATGTCCCTTTTTTTTCCTCCAGTAGCAAGTTGAACATTGCACCAACATTTTCACCTACTCTTATTTCTTATTCATCAGGCTTCCCGCATTTTGGGAGAAGATGGCACCATTATAATCTTTTTAGCATCTAACCCAGTGCTTGATATTTAACAGACAATGTAAAAAGAAGGCCAAGAAATCCAAAATTGTCTTTCCTACATTCAAATTATTGAAAGTTTTTATATTAATGCAGTTTAACTTAATGATGTTGGAGGTTTGGGCAGACTGTTAGCCTGAAGGTTGATTTGATGCCCAAAATAAGCTGATGATTTCTTCAGAATTTTAACGGATAAATTGTGAACCAAATGGGGCAAATAAATTACTGGAAAGCACTAGTGCTTGACTCCCTAGTGAAATCTGACTGGCCAGTGCTGTGAGAACCAAAGGTCACTTTCTAATCTAGCTCTGAGGTCCCACTCTCTCCCTAATCTCTGAAAGTTTTTCTTTTTTTAAGATTCTATTTATTTGTTTGAAACACATAGTCATAGACAGAGAAAGGTCTTCCATCTGCTGCTTCACTTCCCAAATGGCAGCAATGGCTAGAGCTGGGCTGAAAGGAAACCAGAAGCCAGGAGCTTCCTCCATTGTCTCACATGGGTGCAGGGATCCAAGCTTTTGGGCCATCTTTTACTGCCTTCCTAGACTATAAGCAAGGAGTTAGATCAGAAGAGCAGCTGGGACATGAACTGGCACCCATATGGGATGCTGGTGCCATAGCAGAGGTTTAGCCTACTATGCTGCAGCACCAGCCCCCATCTCTGCAAGTGTTAATATCTTCCCCATATCTCAAAAGAGATCTTATGACACTCAGAAAGGTGCTTCACTGTCCCTGGGTTTATTCTTTCTCTTCATGCTTTTGTCTAAGTCAGAGACATGCCATTTGAAGAAAAATCCTAGAACATTAATGAGATCATTGATGATGCCCTTTTACATCAAAGACCTGCAGAATAGTCAGTCATTGGGGTTCCAAACAAGAGCAATGAAACTTCAAGTTTCTTGCTCTATGTGGTTGCAGTGTCTCTATGATAGTCACTCAGTATGTTGCACACACAAATGTTTTCTCAACTATTGCCCTATTAGATCAATTCATCATGTACCCATTTCTTTTTTTTTATTTTTTGACAGGCAGAGTGGACAGTGAGAGAGAGAGAGAGACAGACAGAGAGAAAGGTCTTCCTTTGCCATTGGTTCACCCTCCGCTGATCCGATGGCAGGAGCCAGGTGCTTCTCCTGGTCTCCCATGGGGTGCAGGGCCCAAGGACTTGGGCCATCCTCCACAGCACTCCCTGGCCACAGCAGAGAGCTGGCCTGGAAGAGTGGCAACCGGGACAGAATCCGGCGCCCCGACCGGGACTAGAACCCGGTGTGCCGGCGCCACAAGGCGAAGGATTAGCCTGTTGAGCCACAGCACTGGCTCCATGTACCCATTTCTAATCTATGCAAAATCATTGCTGATGAAGAACATAAGTCTAATTTGGCCTTTGCAAGATCCTTCATCCTTCTTTTGCCATGACTGAATATATTGTTGTGCAGAACAAGTTAGAAACTGTTCTGTCTCTACCTGCAAGTTAGCCAAATGGATTAAGACTACAGTTTCATCAGCATCTTTTTTTTAAAGTTTATTTATTTTTATTTATTAGAGAGAAAGAGAGAGAGAGAGAGAGAGAGAGTCATTCTCTGTTTCACTCCCCCCAAATGCTTGCAAATAGCAGGTGCTGGGCCAGGCCTGAGCCAGTAGCTAGGAACTCCCTCTGGGTCTCCCACATTGGTGGCAGAGACCCAAACACTAGAGCCATTGGCTGCTGCTTCCCAGGATGCACACTGACAGGACTCTGATCTGAAGTAGACAGGACTCAAATCCTGGCACTCTGAAATGGGATGCAGATATCCCAAACAGCATCTTAACCCAATGTGCCACCATATCTGCACCTCGCTGTTACCTTTGCAGTGTCCTAAGAACCGTTATTCTGCCAAGGCCCCAGTGAAAGTAGCCTGCTTATTGCAATATGGTTTCAGAAGGGATAACCCTTGTAGTAAAATCCAATAATACAACAAAGTTAATAAACATTTTTGAATTATTGCAGTTCAAAAGAAAATTATAGTTTCTGAAAATCAAGCTACAAGTTTCTGGGCAACAAAGGTATTCTATGTAATATTTTATTCTTTTTTGCTTGAACATCATAAGTTACAGTATTTCTTAACCATAATTTCCACAGATATTAAAATGTTTAATAGGATAAGCATTTGACATAGTGGCTCCATTCCATATTGGAGTCCCTGGACTAAAGTCCTGTCTTTGCTTCCAATCTAGCTTCCTACTGATACACACCCTGGGAAACATCAGATAATGGGCCGCCAGACTGAATCCCAACTTCTTGGTTTCAATCCAGTCCATCCCTGTCTGTTGCAGGCATTTGGGAAGTGAACCAGTGGATGGAAGTCCTCTCTCCATCTATCTCTCTGTGTCTCTGCCTTTTAAATATAGTAAAAAGAATTTTTTTTAAACAGAAGATCTACAGTTTTCACCTTACTGCATAATCTGAGCTATTTTTAAAAGATTTATTTATTTATTTAAACTAATTACATAGTTACAAAGGTGGGGGGAGAGAATGAATGAGCCAAGAGCTTCTTCCAAGTCTTGCATGTGGGTACAGGTGACCAATTCTTGGGCTGTCCTCTGCTGTTTTCCCAGGCACATTAGCAGGGAGCTGATTCAGAAGTGGAGCAGCCAGAATCCAATCCAGTACCCAAATGGGATGCCAGCATCGCAGGTGGTAGCTTAACCCACTATATCACAATGCCAGCCCCAAAACAAAACATTTTTAAAGAAATCAGAAAAAAAATTAAGTGATAGACAAATCAAATTTGTTCAGCTCATTTTGAGTACTTACTTCATCCTCAGGATTTCAACAAACCCTTTTATGTACAGGCCTTGCTTAATTCTTAGAACATTCCTATGAGATAAGCCACCATGGCATCATTTCACACGTATGAAAATGGCACAGAAGATAAAACTTCAGGTTTTATTTTCCTATAACATACAGACAACTCACAAAGGTAGCAAGAAAAAAGGGATTAAAGATAGCCTGGCTTTGCCCTGGCCTAGCCCTAGCTGTTGCAGACATTTAGAGAGTAAACCAGCAGATGGAAGATCCTCTTTGTCTCCCTCTCTCTCTCCCATTCTCTCTCTGATGTTCTGACTTTCAAATAAATAAATACATAATAGTAAGACAAATAAAGACAACAATGCTTTCAGAAATTATGTGCATGCATTTATCTGGAGCATCTTGTTTTTGATTCTTTCAGACAGGGTGTATGGGCACAAGATCTTCCATCTACTTCTTGCTCACTGAGACAGAGAATGGAAGAAACATAAAAAACTGTAGAATGAAATGATTTTAAGATCTCTAGAAATTTTCTTCTTTTCACAAACGACTTATTTTTGGTATGTTCTTCAGTAAGAATGGATTTTGAAATTTTTCTGCTGGTTGTTATGTTCTGGTTTTACTCCATGCTTAGTGAGAGCTGCCATGTATGCCCTGTTCTCTCTAGACATGTATTTCCATTTCTGCTCATCTGTAATTAGAAAACATTTTGGTCAGTAAAAAACATTTAAAACCATAATAAAAATGGCAGCATATTTTACAGTTGCAATTACAAAAGACTTAGACTAGATTAGATTAGTGTGTGCGTGCATGTGTGTGTTTTGAAGGAGATCATCTATAATTAAGTGTTTTGCCCTCAGAGCACCACTTAGCCAAGAAAAGGTCAGTTCCAGTCCTGAACTCATCCTGAAAGAGTTAAGTTTAATTATCTTATAATTGTGTGGGAAATCCAAGCAGAGTTTATTCTTGCAGAAATAGTAGAGTGATGCTGTCTCTGCAGGGTGCACTGCTGATCACAAATTTTCTTTAAATTACTCAGCAATCTATGGTAAGGGGAGGAGAAGTAGGTAATTATCCTGTATACTGGACTTAAACATTTTTTACTTTTTTTACCTATGAGTATTCATTGTCTTAATTTTAATTTTCGTGCACATTTTAATAAAAGAACATCATTAGTGCAATGTAGCAAAGGAATTTGGGGTTTTATAGAAATTTGCCTCTGGGCAAAATCCCAGGCAGCCATGGGAAATTGGCTCTCTCATTTAATTTAAATTTAAAAACATGCTTTATGGGGAAACTCACTAAGACAAAACATCTCATTAGGGGCCAGCATTATGGGATAGAAGGTAAAGCTGCTGTCTGTGGCATGCGCATCCCACATGCACACTGGTTCCAGTCCTGGCTGCTGCACACCCAATCCAGCTCCAGACTACTGCACCTGGGAAAGCAGTAGAGAATGGCCGAAGTCCTTGGGCCCCTGCACTCACTTTGGAGACCCAGAAGCAGCTCCTGGCTCCTGGCTTCATCCTGACCCATTGCTCTCTGTTGCGGCCATTTGGGGAGTGAACCAGAGGATGGAAGATTTCTTTCTCTGTAACTGTGCCTTTCAAATAAATAAAATAAATCTTTGAAAAAAAAAGTCTCATTCACTGGGGCATCCTATGGACTGAATTATTGCTCCCTGATATAGATATAAGTACAGATTGATTCAGTTGCCAATTTGAAGCTTCATGGTATATAGTTTCTTTTGCTGAATTTAACTGAGGTCAGTTAGGTACCAAAAATTGTATCTCCAAAGAATGTAAGTATAATCAGCTATGGATCCCCTATTTTGAATTCTATGTGAAAAAGTATCATAAGTTTCTCCAATGTACCCAGAATCTGGCTATGTCCTATTGGTACACATTCATTTCACTTATTTTAATTTATATCATTTACTGCAACCCTGTATTTTCTACCATTTAGAAGACACTCCCTCTATCTTTTCTTCCCAGCCATTTAGCAGTCAATTAGTATTTGTTAAGTGCATGCAACGTTGTTATGCTCTAAGACATTCATTTTCTTGATTATTACCAACAAGGAATACATAATATTATTCCAATTTTTAAAATGAGGGATTGGCCAGCGCCACAGGCAAGAAAAAGAAATTAAAGGGATACAAATTGGGAAGGAAGAAGTCAAACTATCCCTCTTGGCAGATGATATGATTCTTTATTTAGGGGATCCAAAGAACTCTACTAAGAGACTATTGGAACTCATAAGAGTTTGGTAAAGTAGTAGGATGTAAAATCAATGCACAAAAATCAACAGCCTTTGTATACACAGGCAATGCCACGGCTGAGGAAGAACTTCTAAGATCAATCCCATTCACAATAGCTACGAAAACAATCAAATACCTTGGAATAAACTTAACTAAGGATGTTAAAGATCTCTACGTTGAAAATTACAAAACCTTAAAGAAAGAAATAGAAGAGGATACCAAAAAATAGGGAAATCTTCCATGCTCATGGATTGGAAGAATCAATATCATCAAAATGTCCATTCTCCTAAAGGCAATTTACAGATTCAATGCAATACCTATCAAAATACCAAAGACATTCTTCTCAGATCTAGAAAAAAATGATGCTGAAATTCATATGGAGATACAGGAGACCTCGAATAGCTAAAGCAATCTTGTACAACAAAAACAAAGCTGGAGGCATCACAATACCAGATTCCAGGACATACTACAGGGCAGTAGTTATCAAAACAGCATGGTACTGATATAGAAAAAGATGGATAGACCCATGGAACAGAATAGAAACTCCAGAAATCAATCCAAACATCTACAGCCAACTTATATTTGATCAAGGATCCAAAATCAATCCCTGGAGTAAGGACAGTCTATTCAATAAATGGTGCTGGGAAAACTGGATTTCCACGTGCAGAATCATGAAGCAAGACTCCTACCTTTCACCTTACCCAAAAATTCACTCAACATGGATTAAAGACTTAAATCTACGACCTGACACCATCAAATTATTAGAGAGCATTGGAGAAACCCTGAAAGATATAGGTACCAGCGAAGGCTTCCTAGAAAAGACCGTGCAGACGGAGGCAGTCGAAGCCAAAATTAACTATTGGGATTGCATCAAATTGAGAAGTTTCTGTACTGCAAAAGAAACAGTCAGGAGAGTGAAAAGGCAACTGACAGAATGGTAAAAATATTTGCAAACTATGCAACAGATAAAGGGTTGATAACCAGAATCTACAAAGAGATCACGAAACTCCACATCATCAAAACAAACAACCCACTTAAGAGATGGGCCAAGGACCTCAATAGACATTTTTCCAAAGAGGAAATCCTAACGGCCAACAGACACATGAAAAAATGTTCAAGATCACTAGCAATCACGGTAATGCAAATCAAAACCACAATGAGGTTTTACCTCACCCTGGTCAGAATGGCTCACATTCAGAAATCCACCAACAATAGATGCTGGAGAGGATGTGGGGAAAAAGGGACACTAATCCACTGTTGGTGGGAATGCAAACTGGTGAAGCCACTATGGAAGTCATTCTGGAGATTCCTCAGAAACCTGAATATAACCCTACCATACAACCCAGCCATCCCACTCCTTGGAATTTACCCAAAGGAAATTAATTTGGCAAACAAAAAGCTGTCTGCACCTTAATGTTTATTGCAGCTCAATTCACAATAGCTAAGACCTGGAACCAACCCAAATGCCCATCAACAGTAGACTGGATAAAGAAATTATGGGACATGTACTCTATAGAATACTATACAGCAGTCAAGAACAATGAAATCCGGTCATTTGCAACAATATGGAAGGATCTGGATAACATTATGCTGAGTGAATTTAGCCACTCCTAAAGGGAAAATATCATATGTTCTCCCTGATTGGCGACAACTAACTGTGCACCAGGGGAACCTGTTGAAGTGAAATGGACACTATGAAAAACAATGACTTGATCAGCTCTTGTGCTGAATCTTGATGTACAATGTAATACTTTATCTATTTTAGTATTTTTTATTTGTTTTGTTCTAGTAGTATTGGTTGAACTCTGTAATTAACACAAAATTATTCTTAGGTGTTTAAATTTTAATAGAAAAATGATCCCTGTTAAATATAACAGTGGGAATAATAGAGGGAGGAGATATAAAGGTTAGCACATGCTCAATCAGAGTTGCCCCAAATGATAGAGTTAGAATTGTGCCTGGCGATTTGAATACAATCCCATCAAGATGGCATGTACCAATGCCATCTCACTAATCCAAGTGATCAATTTCAGTTCACAATTGATCACTCTGATGGGTCTAAGAGTCAAAGGGATCACACAAACAAGACTAGTGTCTGCTAATACTAACTGATAGAATCAAAAAGGGAGAGAACAATCCATCATGGGAAGTGGGATACAAAGTAGACTCACAGAATGGCAGATGTCTTAAACAGCATTCTAGCCTCAGAATCAGCCCTTAAGGCATTCGGATATGGCTGAAGAGCCCATGAGAGTATTTTAGGCATGGAAAGCCAAGACACTGTGGCAAAAAAAAGAAGAAGAAGAAGATCTAAATGAAAGATCTCTATGAGTGAGATCCCAGTGGAAAGAACAGGGCCATCAAAGAAGGAGGTACCTTTGTCTGAAGGGAGGAGAGAACTTCCACTTTGACTATGACCCTGTCAGAATAAAATCGAAGTCAGCAAACTCAAAAGGCTTCCACAGCCTTGGCAACTCATGACTAGATCCTAGGGAGATTACTGAGGCCATCAACATGAGTGTCAAATTGTTAAGTCAACAACAGGAGACACTGTGTACTTATGTCTCATGTGGGATCTGTCCTTAATGTGTTGTCCAATGTGAAGTAATGCTATAATTAGTACTGAAACAGTATTTTACACTATGTGTTTCCATGTGGGTGCAAACTGATGAAATTCTTACTTAATATATAGTAAATCAATCTTCTGTATATAAAGATAATTGAAAATGAATCTTGATGTGAATGGAATTGGAGAGGGAGCGGGAGATGGGAGGTGTGTGAGTGGGAGGGAAATTATGATGGGGAAGCTATTTTAATCCATAAACTGTACTTTGGAAATTTATATTTCCTAAATAAAAAATCAAATTAAAAAAAATAAAGTATCCTCCTGTGTGTGTGTGTATGTGTGTGTGTGACAGAGACAGAGAGAAAGAGAGAGAAGAGAAATAGAGTCAGAGACAGAGTAAGAAAGATACTTAGTATTGTATAAATAATATATGACATACATACATTTAATGTGAAAACAATTGGATAGTTTTTAAATCCCTTCTCAGTAATCTCTACTAATACTGCACTGATCTAAGTCTTTATATTTAATACCTAGATTGTTTAGATAGGATGTTAATTTATGTCTATCCCATCCAATGGTTCTTACTTCCAAACTAGACTGCTTGAAACTACAGTATTACTTTTCCTGAAATACAACATAGTTCCTATAACTTTATAGTTCAGATACTTTTGATGACTCCAAATTGTTTATGCCATAAATTGCTAAATCCATAACTTAGCTTTTAACAACCTATCAGTTTGACTCCAATTTCCTTTAAACCTTATTTGTACATTATTCTTGATATGCTCTGATTGGACAGAAATAGCTCATCTCTCCCTAAGTGCAAAGTAAATGGTAAACGTGATGCTATTCATGTTTTACTAATTTTCTTAATACTCACATCTTGATAACTTTCTCATATCATTATGATACTCATAAAGCTTTACTGCCAGGCTTCATGTGTAGTCTACTTTTTCTATTTAGGAAAGATCTCACCCACATCTAAATTTTCCTATCAGTGTCTGCACCGCTTTCACAAAATTTGTAACTCTCTGTCCTGAGTTGTTGACATCTCATTTCCATATTAAAAGTAGAGGAAAAATTCATTTCTGATATATTTTTTACTCAGAATAATCTAACAAAGTTCCATTTTTAATTAACCATTTTCATTAAAATCATCATGTGAATTGTAATCACAATAAGCATTTGTTCCATTGGATAGAGAATAATATTGTAGTTCCTAATTTGTAAAATCCTTGAATTAGAAACAATCTGTAATCTTTTATGTATACACAATCTTGTGAACAATGCTATATACACTACTCTGATTCTTCTCTATACTACTTATTACATTATATTTGTCTCAACTTCTAATTATTTTTAACCATAATATTTCATCAAAATACAAAAATACATCATTTAGTTTATATCTCTCGATTCAAAAGGAGTCAGTGCCTACTTGCTATTTAAATAAGACTTTAGTTTAAAATTTTATGGCAAAATTATTAAAGGTACTTTCATCAATTCCAAGTAGATATTCAGAAGACATCAGAAAAGCTGCTCAATTATTAATTAAAATCTCATAACATTATGCTTAGTCAAAACGCTCAGTTTTATATAATGTTTTCAAGTACAAGCCTGGAAATACCAAAATTATATCACTGACAATTTTCTTTTCCCAAATACTAATCCTAAAAAGCAAGCAGGGAGGGAGTTTGATGGAAAATAATTATTTTGTAGGACACAACAGTATGTATTCCCAGGGCCGGTGCTGTGGTGAATTGGGTAAAGCCGCTGCCTGCAGTGCTGGCATCCCATCTGGGCACTGGTTTGAGCACCAGCTGCTCCACTTCCCATCCAGCTCCCTGTTAATGCATCTGGAAAAGCAGTGGAAAATGACCCAAGTCCTTGGACCCCTGCATCCATATGGGAGACCTGGAAGAAGCTCCTGGCTCCTGGCTCCTGGCTTCAGATTGGCTCAGCTCTAGCCATTGTGGCCATTTGGGGAGTGAACCAGCAGATGGAAGATCTCTCTCTCTCTCTCTCTCTCTCTCTCTCTCTCTCTCTGCCTCTTTGTAACTCTGCCTTTCAAATACATAAATAAATCTTTAAAAATTAGTATTTGTTGCCTAAAGAATAACATCAATTATTATTATTCCAACAGGGGCAGACACTGTGGTGTAGGAGGTAAAGCCGCCGCCTGCAGTGGCAGCTTCCCATATGGACTCCAGTTAGAGTCCAGGCTGTTCCACTTCTGAGCAAGAAAGCTGGATCAGAAGTTGCCTGGGAAAGCAGTGGAGGTTGGCCCAAGTCCTTGGGCCCCTGCACCCACACGGAATATTTGGAAGAAGCTCCTGGCTCCTGGCTTCGGATTGGCTCAGCTCTGGTTGTTGCAGCCAATTGTGGAGTGAACCAGTGAGTGGATGGAAGACCAATCTCTCTCTCTCTCTCTCTCTCTCTCTCTCTCTCTCTCTCTCTGTGTGTGTGTGTGTGTGTGTGTGTGTGTAACTCTGACTTTCAAATAAATAAATAACAAAAAACCCAAAAACCAAAAAACCAAACAAACAAAAACAAAATATTCCAACAGCAAACAGAACAAAAGCCTCTTAGAATTTTGTGTCAGGAAATCTGGATTAGAGTCTTCCTCTTTCTAAATTGTTAAGTATTAGAAAATCATTTCTCTTTTCTGAGACAGTCTTGTCTAAAAATGAAGCAATTTACTGAGGTTATTCTTTTTAGTTACGTGCTTCTGTTACTTCTAATTTCTAATTTAGGACTGCATTTTAAGTAATTTGCTAATCAAAAGCTGATTTGACAAACCAACTGACTTAAAAATATCTTAAGGATTAACCACATAGTCTGCTGTCTTTCATTCACACGCCCACATATGTATTTACTTTCAAATAGGTTGGGTTTTATTTGTTTGTTTGTTTAGAAGGGATATTAGTATATGAGAACAGTACAAGATAAAACTACAATCTGTTTTTTGAGGCCCAAGTATGCCTTGCATCTAAAACTATAAAAATATATATATTAAGAAGGAAATATTTTGTTGTTGCCAATGTGAACTATTAAATTTCATACTTAGCAATGGCAGCTGGAAAGTTTATTATAGTAATAATTAAAAACGTTTAATTTCATAATAATTTTAAACTTACACAACAAAAATTGTGATGTAGTATAATGAGTTCCCATATACCCTATTCCAGCTTTCCCTATTAAAACCTTATCTAAGTATAATCTATTTTTTGCAATTAATAAATGATACCAAGCTTCCCCATTAACATCCCACATTAGTATATTTGTCAAATATAATGAACCACACTATGTTAACAATATTTTTAATGCAAATTTGCTGCATATCAGTCACTCCTCCTAGCCAACAGTCTGTGTTCAGACTGAGTTTATATTTTTTAGCTCCTACATATGAGAGAGAACATGTAGTATCAATCTCTGGTCTTATTTAATTTACCATGATGCCCTCTAGTTTTAACTTTTTTGCTGCAAATGACAGGATTTCATTCTTTTTATGGCTAAATAGCATTCCACTGTGTATAAACACCACATTTTCTTTATCTATTTATCTGTTGACAGACACTGAGGTTGATTTACTTTCATGTCTGGTGTCTAATGAACTTCACTATGACATTGCACTCAGAAATGGTGATTCTTTGAGTAAAGTGACAGAAAGAGTCACCAGATATTGTTCAAGGATGATCCTTGGTTGTGTTTATACTATATAACCCTAATGGACACTGACAGATGGATAGACTCCTAACAAATATTAAGCCAATGATAGGCTTCTTGAAGAATTTGGAATGAATGTAGCAAATAGGTGACAATGAACGTGCATATTTCCTGTCCTAAAGGAAGATCTAAAAAATTTTTGCTTGGGGCTCCTGGAGATTCCCCGATTTTTGCCATTCCATGTTGACTATTGTAGCTTAAATTAGATTTGCTAATCTACCCTCCAAATCTATTTGAAAATTCTACTTCTCTAGTAAGCATATCAGAATTGAATTCCACTCCTCATAATCTAAAGAAATGTTTTCAAAAATAAACTTTTTATATTAGCCAGGTGGCTGCATTGCCCAGCTACCTGAGCCAGGCTCCACCCCCATCCTAATGGGATTCGCTGCTCCTGCTTCCCTGCCCGCCCTCAGGTGAAGTTTTAAAAGGGCCTGTTCCTGAACACGTGCTCTCTTGGTTCTTCTCTCCTGGGCTCTCTCCTCTCTCTTGGCTCTTGGCCCTTCTCTCCTATGCTCTGTTGGCCTCTCTTGGCCCCTCTCTTGGCTCTTGGTGCTTCTCTCTTGGTTCTGCTCTCCTCTCTCCTCTTCTCTGCTCAATCTTCTCTCTTCTCCCTCCTCTCTTTCTCTCTTATATTCTTTTTCTTTCTTTTTCCTTCACCGCCCCTTCACTCCAGTCTGTAGGGTGTTCCCCAATAAACCCTTTTGCTTAATAATAAAACAAATAAACTTTTTATTTCAGAATAGTTTTGAATTTATAAAACAAAAATTGTGAAGAACTTTTGTTCCTAAATACTCCACAACCAGCTTCCTATATTATTAACATCTTCTATTATTAAGAAATATGTCACAATTAATGAAGCTGACACAGATTCCCCTATTCTTTAATTTCAAACTCTCTCTATCCCTCCCACACTTCCAAGTCTGTAGCAATGACCATTTGGTGTTCATATTGAGTTTCTTTTAAGCTCTCACATATGACATGAGGAAAAGAGGATGACTCTAAAATGTACTTTGCTTTCCTATGAGCATAATAAAAACATGATACTTTACACAGAAGCAGATTTTCTGACATGGTTTAATTTTATATTGCTGTGTGTTAAGAAAAGGCTACCCATGCTAATTTTGTCATCCTTATTTAGTCTACCTAACTTACTAGCCAGCCCTACTAATTATCTCCACTTGTTTCAAGAAATGCAAATTTCGTGATTGAGAATCTATAAGCAGCAACAATAAAGATAGCACATAAAAAACATAATTTACTTTTTACATCTCCAGTGATCTGTCAAAATGGCTATAAAACTAGGTTTAAATACATATGTAATTTATGGTATTGTTTAAAACAAAATAAATTTCCATGAATAACATGGTATTTTATGAATTTCAAGAATAAAGGCAAGCAACAACAGCATACAAATATACATGGAGAAACTTTTTGAACACAGTTTAGGAGAAGGCTGTAATGGAGACAGGCAAGTTACTCCTGGTGAGCACTGGAAAGACTTACAGTGTGCAGTTGATTATAAGGAAATAGCCAAGTATGTCCATTTCAAGAATGTAAAAGTTGATCTAGCAGAAAACTGATAAAGGAAAGGGGTGTCCATGGTAGAGGACATCTGACTTCTGCATACAAGAAGAAGATGGAGTTCTAGGGGGCAGTGTCTTCAAAAATTGAAAATTCAATGAATTTGATTCTTAATTTTCTACTGAATCAAGATGACAAACAATAACATTACAGATACATAAAGGTTTCTATATTTATCTTATGTGCACCTAAGACTCATTTAAGATGTACTCCAGCAGAATTAGAATGGGAGCACTAAAAAGAAAATGACATTGAATCTAAGAAATAATGAGACTGCCAAGAACTACAATAAATAGGCAGCCTTTGGCAGTGTTTAAATGTGTTTACATTAGAACAAGAAGTCAGAAGCATTAATAATAAAATGGATACATAAGATGTATAATAACACATAAGCAAGAATGTGAAAAATCTTCGTAATAAGATATAGATCATCATAATTCATCCACCAACGTTGGTAAAAAGAAAGACAAATAAGAATCATGGGAAAGAGAAAAAGCTGGACAAAAATGAAAACAATGTGGTTCAACTATGAATAATTGATAAGTATGGTAAAATATAATTTATTAACTTTGATGCAGCCACACAATCTTTAGAATTTACAATTATATTTCCTTTGCTATGGGTGTGTTTGTACCAATTAATATTTTCCATGGTCATAATAAGCATTATTTTTTAAAATTTTGAAATAAACTCTTAGGCTAAAAATAAAGGGAGTATGTGCCACAGAAGTTAATGAAAATGTTTTTTTACATAACAGCATATTAGTTCATATGACAGAAAATTGATGAAGGAAAAGGTCATTAGAAGTAAAAAGTGAACATTGAAATGTACTTCTTATAATTTTCTCATCTTATTAAATCAATCAATTGAAACTTAAGTATTTGAGGATACTTCGAAAAGCTCATTGAAAATTGAATGTGCAACAAAATGAAATCTGTAATATATATTTCCCTTGAACATCTTAAACATTTTATTTATTGATTTTCATTTTATTTGAGAGAGAGAACACACATATACATGCACACACAAGAGAGGGAGATTTTTCATCTACTTCTTCACTCTTCAAATGTTTGCAATAGGCAAGGCTGGGCCAGGCTGAAACCAGGAGCCTGAAACTCCTTCCTGCTCTGCTAGGTGGGAAGCAGGAACACATCATCTGCTGCCCAAGTTACAAATTAGCAGGAGTCAGATGGGAAATGGGGTATCAGGGACTCAAACCAGACTCTTCAATATGGGATATGGGTATCCCAAGCAGCAGCTTACTCATGTTTGCCTTCCACCACCCACGGGCTTTCTGAAAGCCTCTGGTATGCATGGATTTCAATGCTTTTGTGCCAAAATAAACTTATGTTTAATTTCACTTTTCCATGAACTTTTTGATGTATCTTGTATGATTTCAAGTTATATTCATTTAGGGCAACCATACACACATGTGTACATACATAACCACACAATTTATTATGAAAGATAATTGAGAAGGGAGATCAGCAATAGTGCAGGTAGCTAACTTATATTAAAAAACAAAGAATCCCTGAGTATTATCTAAAATAGTTAAAGGTTGTTCTTTCCAGGAATAAAGATGAGAAATGAGGGATTTTTGCAAATGAAGGTCTTTATTTGCTTTTGTGTCTTTTTGTGCTGGGTGTTCTTTTTACCATCCATAAGTATATGCAAAGGTTTTAAATATTCAAAACCATGAATAAAAGTAACAAAAGTGTAAAGGTGAAGAAAGTGTCAATACTATTGAATATAACATAATTAGCTTAAATATATAAATAAAATATTTAAATAGCAAATATATAATTATAGATATAAATTTCATTTAAGTGTAAAATTCTTAAAATATAAGAACATAATAATCCTTTAAGTCAGTGTCATTTTCTAATTCCTAAGGTTAATTTTCTCCCCTCTGGGGATGTTTTATTTCTGAATACTCTCCTTTCCTGATTATAAATTTTGCTATCAGCTTAGAAGAGACAATTTCTTTTGTCTAGAACAGGGTACAGGACATTTTTTTTATACTTAAGTAATGCATTCTTGTATTTGAGCTCAATAATACATGATATTACATGATTAGGCCCCAGGCTTACAAATCTTGATTTCACCAATTTCTAGTAATATGATCCAAAGAAGTTGCTTAAGTTTCATTAGCTTTATTTTATTTCATGTATATTTTAGAGTTTCTTGTAAAGAAAAGCAAAAATATATAACCCAAAACCTCAGAAATGGAAAAATAGTAAATGGTTATCCAGTATCAACATTTGTGTTTAAGACTGTTAGTGAGATATGACAGATATTATTCACCCTCTTTAAGTACACAGTTGAATGATCTTTGGACCGTAATTATGTTACTGTTACCACAATAAAGACATAGAAATTTGTTTTTTCTTAGATGTGACTTCTCACCAAATTAATATTTTATTATTATTTGTAGTTCAACTATATTTTTCTCAAAGAATTTTTAAATCAATTTTAACATTTTGCCATATGAATATATAAATACGTAAATATTATATATTTATACATATGCATACTTGTTTTTGAAAGCAGAAGTGAATATGTTAATAGTAATATAGGATTCATGACAAATTCATAAAATATGGAAGGACATAAACATTTCTATCAGCATAAAATGTGTCTCAACTGCTAGCCTCAGAAAATTGTTGATTTGTACCTGTCAACAGTTATAACTTTTCTAGATTTTCATATAAATTAAATAATATAATAGATACATAGATTTTTATAGCTATTTTATTACACATATCAGCTATCTTGCTCATTTAAGTAGTGTCCTGTTGTATAGATATACTACAATTTGTTTATCCATTCTAGATTTGATGAACATTTTGGTTGCTCCTCTATGGAGATATTTGAAAAATACTGCTATGAATGCTTAAGTAGAGGTCTTTGTGTGGATATATACTTTCATCATCTTGGATAAAAGTATTCAATACCAATGTTAATTCTTATATCAGAAGAATATATTCAACATTATAGAAAAAAAAACCCAATCTGCCAAACTGTTTATTCAAGTGGTACTGCCAGCATTCTTTTTAAAGATTTATTTATTTATTTGAAAGGCAGAGTTATAAAGGCAGAGGCAGAGAGAGAGAAAAGTCTTCCATCTGCTGGTTCACTCCCCAGATGGCTGCAATGGCTGGAGCTGAGCCAATCTGAAGCCAGGAGCCAGGAGCCAGGAGCCAGGAGCTTCTTCCAGGTCTCCCTTGTGGGTGTAGGGGCCCAAGCAATTGGGCCATCTTCTACTGCTTGCCCAGGATTTGGGCTGGATTTGAAGAGGAGCAACTGGGACATGGATTGGCACCCATATGGGATGCCGGCACTGCAGATGGGGGCTTTACTTGCTACACCACAGCTTCAGCCCCGCCAGCCTTCTTAATTTTAGTTAGTTTGATTAGTGTGTAGTAGTATCACATTTTTGATTATCTGTCTACTGTTGATATAGAACATCTTTTCATATACTTGTCTTCCATTCTCATATATTTTGAGATGTGTCTGACAAAGAGAATTTTGTATATTATGAATACAATTTCTTTGTCAAATGACATATTACAGAGCTGTCCCTTCAAACTTAAACTAAAATTTACTTTATTTACTTAAGTGTCCTTTGAATATCAATGCTTTTTAATTTTGATAAGTTCACTTTTTTATTTATTGGTTTTCTACTTAAATCTTTGCCTAATCCAAAGTGACAAAGATTTTCTTTCATTTTTTATTCTACATGTCTTACACATTTAAATTTTACATTTAGGTATATGATCTACTGGATGCTAATATTTGTATATGTTGTGAAGTAAATGTGAAGGTATTTTTAAAGAAAGATATACATTTATTGTGAAAACTATATTAATCATCTATACCATGTAAATAATGAGTTCTTATAAGCTCCTGACAAATCAATTCTATTAACAAGGCACATTGTCTTAATTATTGTAACCACAAGTTAAAATTCCTTCAATTCTGTTTTTCTTTTTAATCTTTCGATAATTGGGGTCATTTTCATATAAAATTTATAATTAAACTTCAATTTCTACACTTGATCTTAGCCAAAAGGCTGAGAAGTGATCAAACTTCAATTTCTACAAAAATAAATCTTTTGGTAATTTTTTTGTTATTTTTATTGGGATTACACTAAATTTATTGTGGAATTAAGAGAGAATTAGCAACTTAACATGCAGTTTTAAAAATCCACAAATGTGGAATACCTCTGTGTCTACTAATTTAGGTCTCTTTAATTCCTTTGAGCAATATTTTTTTTTTCATTTTCAACGCAATGTCATACTTGCATTTTATTTTTTTATTCCTAAGTACTGGTTTCTATGCTAATGTAAGTGGAATCATTTTCATTTACCAGCCTATTTACAATTTTCTTTCTTTCCTTATAATTCCTCAATTTTCTTCATTTTGTCTTAAGGTTCTAGTTATTGTCTGGTTTCATGTCTCTTCAGCCTAATGAACATGCTTTATTATTTCTCATAGTGCATATCTGGTGGTTTAAGTTGTTTCAGTTGTGTTTGAGCTTGAACCTGAAAATTTTTTCTTGCCCAAATCTTTAAAAGATGCTTTTATTGATATGGGATATTTAGTTGAATTTCTTCTTTCAGTACTTTAAATATACCATCCCAATGACTGCTTGCTTCCTTTGTTTCTGATGAGCAGAAAATCATTGACAGTATCATGATTCTGTGATTGTAATGAATAATTTGTTTCATTTTGCTGTCAGGACTTTCTCAGTGTTGCCATTCAGCAGCTTGAATATAATATATCTATGTGTAGTTCTCTTTGTGTTTATTTTATTTGAAGTTCATTGAACCTTTGGTTCTATAAGTTAATGTTTTCCACAGTATTTAGGAGGTTTGAGGGTTATTATTTCTTCAAATACTTTTCAGTTCCTTCTTTTGGGCATCTTTTTTTTTTCTAAATCTTTCCATGTATATGGCCGCTTTATATTGTCAAATGGATTTTTGAATCTATTCATTTTTGTATAACTTTCTTTTCTTCTGAATGAGAATCTTTACTAACCAAGAAGTATACTAAATTCATTCATTTTTCTGTTTTATCACATCTGCTATTGAGCCTATTTAGTAATTGTTTTCATTTTAGTTATTTACTTAATTTCTATTTGGTTCCTTTTGTATAGTTTCCACTTCTCTGTCAATATTCTGCTAATCTGTTAATGCTGGATCTGAACCCTCTCATTCCCAGCATCTATTGACTGCATTTTTCTTGAGTGTGAGCCACATTCCTTCCTAGAATTTTTAATACTCAGACTTTGTGCATTAACTTTTGTTGTAGGCTTTAAAATTGACTCCCCCAATGATATAGTCACATCTTACTCCATATAACCTGTACATATGAACTTACATGGAAAAATGTGTCATTAAGTTAATGATCTTAAGAGGAGGAACTACCCTGGATTATATTATTGGGTCCTAAATTTGTCACATGTATTCTTGTAAAAGATAATCAGAGGAGATCTGACAAGTCACACATAGAGGAGAAGATGATGTGGTAAAGGAAGCAGAGATACAGATAGCAAGATGCTAAACTGTTGGCTTTGAAGATGAAGGAAGGAATCTGGGCCAAGAAATGTAGCCCCAGGAGCTAGAAGAGGTGAAGAACGGACATCTTCCACAAGCATTTGGAGGGAACATGGCCCTGCCAACACCTTGATCTCTGCTTGGTGAAGCTGATGTTGAACTTCTGACTTTTAGAACTGTGAGAGAATAAGTGTTATTTCAAGCCATCAAGTTTGTCATGGCTGGGTTAATGCAGTCACAGGAAGCTAATATACTTCCTCTTTAGTTTTCTTTGTCAGTTTTATTGAGGTATATAGTTAATAAAAATTGGATTATTCAATATGGAACATCATGTTAACACACACATATGATAACCACAACCAACTTAACGGTATACCCATCACCTCACTTTCTTTATTATTTTATTTCAACGCTTCCCTGAATTTCCAGGCATTCTGCAAATCCCTGATAGAACAAAATGCTAAGGCTTTCACTTGTAGCTGCTATGATGGGTAGGAGTTGGAAATCAAGATTAGTTAGTCACATAGCAGACTTTAACATCTGACTGGGAACTATTCTACTTTTCAAGGGCAAAATTTCCTCTAGTTTTTTTCTTCAATGCCAGGATCCCTGGGTTCTTCCATAGTCATGTATAATTTAATATCTTGCACGTTATTTCAGCAGAGCTTATATGCATATTTTAGATGTCATCCCCATTGAGACTCCCTTGCGTCCAGGATTATCCCCTTAAATATTCAGCTGCTTTTTTGCCCTGGGCACCATTATCTGCTGCCTTCAGGCTGTGCTTTCCCACTGTTAAATTAAGAGCTGTGGAGTGACACCAACACCCCACCACCACCCAAAGAAATGACAAACTTGCAGTTCTCATGTGATAATGTGATACAGGAATAATTCAGTTTCTCAAGTTTCTGCTTGCCCATTGTCCCTCTACATTGCCTCTTGGTAATTTTGATATAATTCTGCTCAATTTAAAAATTTGTGATTTTGGGGAGGACCATTCATTTCTTCATTCTATTTTTTTTTTTTTGACAGGCAAAGTTAGTGAGAGAGACAGAGAGACAGAGAGAAAGGTCTTCCTTCCGTTGGTTCACCCCCCAAATGGCCGCTATGGCTGGCGCGCTGCACTGATCCTAAGCCAGGAGCCAGGTGCTTCCTCCTGGTCTTCCATGCGGGTGCAGGGCCCAAGCACTTGGGCAATCCTCCACTGCACTCCTGGGCCACAGCAGACAGCTGGACTGGAAGAGGGGCAACCGGAACAGAACCGGCGCCCTAACCGGGACTAGAACCTGAAGTGTCGGCACCATAGGCAGAGGATTACCTAGTGAGCTGCGGCTCTGGCCTATTCTATAAAAATCTGCACATTTATTTCTGAATTCAGTCTAGATTTAATCTTCACAATACAGATTTTTACCTATAATGTGTATGCTCCTGTCTGCTTCTGCATATTCAATGAACTATCAGTGCAACTCTTATCCCAAAGTTATGATAATGTTGTAAATACGGATGCCACCTTCAATTACCCATTTTTAATAGTGAGATACCAACATGGTTGAACACTACCCAAGTCCTACCTCTTTCATTTAAAGACTTACCCCCTAATGTTTAGCATAACATTATGGTTAACAGATTCAACTATGTATTCTTCTGTCAGGATTTTTAATCCTTATAAATTCTATCATTTACTAAATTGTGCCTCAAAAACTCACCAGGAAAATGAAGGTTATAATAAGTATAGTTGTTCTGAGAGTCCAGCTGGTAATCCAGCTGATAAGAATACTGAAAATCAAAGAAACATTAGTTAATACAATTTTGCTTTAAAAAAGTCACTGACCTCTCCATGTCCTCAAGCCCAAACATAGCCAGATGTCAGGTAAGACAATTAATTACTATCTTCCGAAAGTCCCATTAGATTTTTCCAGTTTGATTATTTGTTATCTACTTACATATAGTTACAACAACACAAGTAATGTTACAATATTTAAGTTAAAGTTTTATTAGGCTAAATTATAGCTGAATTGTTGGGCTTATTTTTGTTTGGTTCGATTCAGTGTTTACTGCATTGAGATGGTAAATGAAATACCTAGTAATAGATCTATGTGGAATGATATTGTTGCTAATGACATACTGGCACAAACTTGTGCTAAGTAAACTTTCATGCCCTTTATGTATTAAGACCAAATAGACTTAATTTGGAGAAACGTGGAAAGTCTTCTATTGCCATAGAGATTTATCTCTAAAATAATGGCAGGGGGATGCTGACAGGTGATGCTTCAGATTGAGATTCAGATCTGAAAATTATTCAGTTAACCAATGGAATGTTTCATGAAATTAGATGGTGAGTAGGGACCCCCATAATGGAAAAAACTGACAAACACCCACTATCTCTCTGGTGTACAGGGAAGTATATCTTGTGGTCCTGCTGGGTTCCAGTTTTTATCTCTTCCTGAGGAAAAACTTACAAGAGGAAGGCTACAGGGATCAGTACTGCTCTTGTCACTGTAGCTAGTACCTGGACCACTACTGGTCTCATTGTCTTTCTTTCCTATGCATTCTAAGCTCTCCTAGCTTTCAGTATTACCTCTCCTGATCTAGGTAACTTAACACATGGGATAATGTAAATTCTTATTGGCAATATATATGTGAGCCCCTAGAAACCATATCTTTCTTAGACTGTTGTAGCATCCTTTACACATTCACAAACACAATTAGACAAAGGACTACATCAGATGCCTAAATGAATCACCTGACTTACACATTTGTTTTCCTCTGATCCTATTATTGAACAACAACTCGTGTACATGCTGAACAGAGTCAAATATTTTCAAAAATGTGACTCCTGTTGCTTGCTGGTCCCTAGAGGTGAGGAATCTACAGTGTTCGGGCAAAAACTATAGCTTATATTCTAGTGCGACCTTTGAAACCTCCTTCTCAAAGGTTGTCCTCTTCTACTTTGGATTCAGGACTTTCAACCTTATAGAATCCAAAATTGTGGGGTCAAGAAGCTCAATTCCATCAGTGGATCATTGGGAATGATAGTAAGAGAGCCTGCCCTTGATTTTACCACTTAGTTTCTAGACAGCTGTAGTCTTCCTACTGGGGATATAGGGCTATATGGAAGTTGCTTTTTCAGTGCATATAGTGGATCCTGAAAGTTGGCTGCACATTCTAATAGAACACTACCTATGAAATAGTACTTATGGAGTTCCTTCATCAAACCATTAAATTTTTTCATCAGATCAGTTGCTTTTATTGTTATAATATGTAATGTGACCGACAAGTGGATTTCATGGTCATGGATCCACTATTCATCTCCTTTCCTGTGGAGTCTCATGGTTGGATATTATGTTGTTGATATTCTATAACTATGGTTCAGACACTCTGTGAACCTTAAGTTAGTGGTTCTTTGGACAAGAAAGGAAAATTTACAAGAATAAGTGTCTGGATCTATGATAATGAAACACTAACCCTACTATGACAAGAGGTGCTTATTTGTAGACATCTTACCACCAAGCAGCCAGTTGGTCCCTCCAAAAGAAATAGTGCTATATCAGAGAATCAATGTTGATCTCTGTTACCAGCAGACTAGACATTCAGAGGAGGCAATATTCACATTTGTCATGGTATGTGACAAACTGACACTGCAAACTTTCTCTCTGCATATGCATGCAGAATCTTTACCTCTGCAGATACGGACACTACATTCATGTGCCCTCTTGCAGTCCTAAGGTAATCAATGACAAAGACTTCATAATGTAGAGGGGCTGAGTCCTTTTGTCTATGTGGTTGTTCATTGACTTTTGTGTATTTTGTGGTATATAGTTTCTGGTGGGTGCTAGTATGTGATACAAAGAACTTTCATACTTTTTGGCTAAGCATTATTTCATCCTACTGCAACATTCCTTGATTTCAGACTTCTTGCCTTTGGTTTTTCAGTCTCTTTTACTTCCATGACCAGACATCTGGATCATTGGTCTCTCTAATTTATTTATGTAGTTTCAGACCACTTTTCCTTCAATACAGATGCATGAATAGCTGTGGCATTTGAAGCTGTACCCATTAGGAAGTTTTCCTTTGAAATTGTCTTTCTATTGTTAAACATTCTCAGTTTTTGGAAATTTTCTTTTTGTAGAGCAGCAGGGCAACTTAATAACAGCCAGATAATTCATTTTCTTTGTATTCATTATCCACCCTTATCCTTTACTTCTCAGATGTCTGTCACAGATGAAGAGGACAGAAATATGGTTGATCAGGGAAAGTATTGTAGAGCTGGAAAAGTCTTGACCAGCCTCATGGACAGATCTGCCTATTAGAGGAATCAAAGGTTGGGCAGTAATTCTGAGCCCTTCTATCCCCACTGTGCTCAATCATTGACTAGGAAATTTCCACCAAGGAGTGCCATTGACTAGAATGATGCAAGAGATTATGTAGGTGCCAAATATACAGATTTGTATTCATCAAAGTAGAAAATAAAATATTTCTCCAAGGGAGATCTGAGCAGTCTCCCATATTTGCCAAATTACTAAATGGAATGAGAAGGGGGTATCCATTCATCTGAGGAACAATATGAACTAGCAGTCAGAGCTTTGGCATCAGGCAAATCTGAGTTCAATATGTTTAGTATACAATTACTCTTATATTAAGTGTTATATCTAATGTTTTGAGTATCATCTTTCATACCAACAATGTGAAAATAATAGTTACCATATTGTTATTACTTGAATAAATGTGTAAAACTATTAGGAGGATTAAATGAAATATCACTTAGGAGGATCCTGATGGAGCCTTTAGCACGTAATTGATGTTCAATAGTTATGTTAAAGTAATAGATTGTCTTAATTCAGGATTTGAAAAAAGTTAAGAGACTTTAGTTCCTAGTTTTGATGAAATATTTTAAGTAATTCTTTTGGGGGTATTTTTATGCATAACAATGGGGCTGTGACATATATATTATGCTTCCACTTGAAAAGACTAGATTTTCCTTCTTTGTCATTCTGTAGGGTTCATTGTCCTTTCAAATGTGCCCAATTAGCTAGTATAATAGGTCATGAGGGAAAGTCCTGGCATCTTAATTTAGGCATATCCATTGGCCACTGGTTGGTAACTTGACATTATTAGAATTTCTAGCACCAGGACAACCATTTGTAATTCTCTCTGGAAGAATTTCCTTTGTTCAGCAATTCTAATGAAATCCAAACCAGCTCTAGTCTCTGGCAATCTGCCATCTGTGTATCCATTTGCACACATGGAAGAGTTGTTGGTTCATTGTTATAAATTTCATTTCATCTATAATTGACATTTTAGAGCCATTAAGCTTATTATTGAATTTATTCTTTACTCATAGCACTTTAAATTATAATAACTATTATTCTATACTAATATTAATATCCAAAACTATGATACTGATGATGATGATAATAAATTTGCAATTATTATTCCAACATCATTTCAGACATGTTATTTATAACTTTAGGTTTCCACAGTAATGTTGCTATATAACTACCTGTATATGGTGTGCTATCTTTTATAAATGTATTTCCCTGGAAATAGTTCTTAGAGTGAGGTTGTTAGATCATAAAATATTAACATTTTAAAGTCTAGATACTGGAGGTTCCAAGATGGCAGCATAGTGACAGGACAGCCTGGCTTATATGGGGCAAAATTAATATTTAAATAGGAGAGAGTAGTAGGCACCTTGGTTTACTTGGTTAATCCTCCACCTGTGGCACCAGCATCCCATATGGGCACTGGGTTCTAGTCCTGCTGCTCCTCTTCCGGTCTAGCTCTCTGCTGTGGCACAGGAGGGCAGTGGAGTATGGCTCAAGTGCTTGGGCCCCTGTACCCGCATGGGAGACCAGAATGAAGAACCTGGTTCCTGGCTTCGGATCAGTGCAGCACCGGCTGTAGCAGCCAATTGGGGGGTGAATCAATGGAAGGAAGACCGACCTTTCTCTGTCTCTCTTTCTCACTGTCTAACTCTGCCTGTCAAAAAAAAAAAAAAATGGAGAGAGAGTACACTCTCAGAATAAAATTGTGGAAGAGCCATGGTGGTAACCCCCCTCGCTAAGTAGTGTAGGTGGTCTGGACACATGCTGAGAGAGCAAAAATAAAACAGAATATCCACTGATTTGGATCTGGGGAGGAGTACACCACCTCAGAAAGCCAGGTGAGAGGATACTCTATGGGCCTATGGGGCTGCTGATGCAACAGGAGGGGAAACTTAGTGAACTAGAATTGAAGTTCTACTGAGATCCCTCACCGGTGGGGGGGAAACACAGAAAAGGTGGTGTGTTTCTTCCTTCCCCAATCACTGCTACAGTGGAGATCTGCAGCAAGCTGGAGCAGAGCTGACACCTTTGTTAGACAGTGACAGGGAGCCACTGCCCCAGCTCCTTTGCCAGTTACATCCTACCAGTTGTCCAGAAATGGGAGGGAAAGGAAAGAATGACCTGAGGGACCCTGCAACATGCCCAGCACAACTGAGAAGGAAGTGGGGCTATAGTGGATAGGTACTTTGTGTACCTGCAAGCCACAGATCTAACCAGAGGGAAAAGAATTATACAAATGCCAAAAAATAGAGGCAAAAAATCCAAAACTCAATAATAAAAAAAGACACTGCAATCCCCCCAAAGGAACAGTGCAACATTTCAATATAGAATGATAAGACAAAGAGATTGAGAAAATACCAGAAACAAATTATAAAACTAATCATCAGATGACTCCAAAACAATCAGAAGAAAATTCATGAATTAAGGAAAACCATATGTGACAGGAACCAAAATTTTTCACATGAAATTGAGATTTTAAAGAGAAATAAAAATGAAATACTAGAAATGAAGAATTCAATAGATAAAATAAAAATGCAGTGGAAAGTCTTAACAACAGAGTAAGTGAGGCAGAAGAAAGAATATCTGAGCTACAAGAAAAATCTCTGGAAATTTAGCTGTCAGACCAAAAACAGAACTTAGAAAACTAAAAAGCACTATTGGAGATCTACAGGATATCATCAAATGACCCAACACACATGTCTTAGGAGTTCCTGAAAGTGTGGATTGAAAGAACAGATCAGAAGACCTTTTTAGTAGAATAATGCCAGAAAAGTTCCCTAATTTAGAGAAAGAAAAGGACATCAAAATATAGGAAGCACATAGAACTCCCAATAGACAGAACCAGAAAAGATCTTCACCACGACACATTGTAGTCAAACTCTCCACAATAAAGCATAAAGAAAAGATTCTAAAATGTGCATGAAGGAAATCCCAGATGACCTTCAGAAGATCCCCAGTCAGACTCAGAGAGCTTCTCATTGGAAACCCTGCAAGCTAGGAGAGAATGGTGAGATATAGCCCAAGTCTTAAGAGAAAAAAACTGCCAATCTAGAATACTGTACATTGCAAAGCTCTCATTTATGAATGAGGGTGAAATAAGCTTTTCATAACAAACAGAAATTGAAAGAATTTGTCACCATCTTTCTAGCCTTACAAAAGATGATTAATGATGTGTAAGAAGGTGAAAGCAAAATAATCTCTCAGTAAAAGTACAAAAAATATCCAAAATAAAAAATAGGAGTATTTATGGAAAAATGGCTAGGAAAACTAAGTAATTATTAATAGTCACCTTGAATATAAATGGCCTCAACTCTCCAGTTAAAAGACACAGACTAGCTGAATGGATTAAAAAACAATACCCGTCTACTTGCTGTCTACAAGAAACACATCTCACCAATAAATACACTTATAGACAGAAAGTTAAAGGATGGAAAAAGAAAAGAGATGTTGCAGCCATTCTAATATCAGACAAAATAGACTTTGACATAAAAACAGTTAAAAGAGACAAAGAAAGGCACTATGTAATGATCAAGGGATCAATTCGGCTGGAAGAAATGACTGTTGCAAATGTAAATACACCTAATTACAGGGCACCTGGCTATTTAAAAGAAATGTTAAGAGATCTAAATACAATTGTAATGGGGGACTTCAATACCCCACTTTCAACAATGGACAGGTCAACCAGACAGAAAACCAGCAAGGAAACAGAGTTAATCAATACTATAGACTAAATGGACTTAACAGATATCTATAGAACATTCCATCCTACAGTCACAGAATACACATTCTTCTCACCAGTGCATGGGACTTTCTCTAGGATTGACCACATGCTAGGCCATAAAGCAAGTCTCAGAAAATTCCAAAAAAATCAATATCATACCATGCATCTTCTCTGACCACAATAGAATGAAGTTGGGAATCACCAACTCAGGAATCTCAAGAACATATTAAAACACATGGAGATTGAACAACATGTTCCTGAATTAATAGTGAGTCATAGAAGAAATCAAAAGAGAAAAAAATACTTGAAACAAATGAAGGTGACAACACAACATATCAAAACATATGGGAGGAGGCTGGCGCCATGGCGCACTAGGTTAATCCTCCACCTGTGGTGTCAGCATCCGATATGGATGCCAGTTCTAATCCTGGTTGCTCCTTTTCCAGTCCAGCTCTCTGCTGTGGCCTGGGAAAGCAGTGGAGGATGGCCCAAGTCCTTGGCCCCCTGCACCCACATGAGAGACCAGGAAGAAGCACCTGGCTGCTGGCTTCGGATTGGTGCAGTTCCAGCCACTGTGGCCATTTGGGGAGTGAACCAATGGAAGGAAGACATCTCTCTCTGTCTCTACCTCTCACAGTCTGTAACTCTACCTGTCAAATAAATAAATTTTAAAAAATCTTAAAAAGTATATGGGATACAGCAAAAGTAGTGTTAAGAGAAAAGTTTATAGCAATTAGTGCCTACATCAAAAATTTAGAAAGGCACCAAATAAATAAGCTATCAATGCATCTCGAGGACCTACAGAAACAATAGCAAACCAAACCCAAATCCAGTAGGAGAAAAGAAAATATAAAATTAGAGAAGAAATAAATCACCACCAATAAAAGATCAGCAAAATGAAGAGTTGATTTTTGAAAAAATAAACAAAATCGACACACCATTGACCCAATTAACCTAAAAAAGGGGAGAACCAAATCAATAAAATTAGAGATGAAAAAAGTAAGGTACCAACAAACACCACAGAAATAGAATGAATCATCAGAAATTACTACTAAGAGCTGTATGCCAATAAACTAGGAAACCTCAAAGAAATGGGTAGATTCCTGGACACATGGAAATTACCTAACTTGAACCACGAATACATAGAAAACCTAAATAGATCCATAACCACGACAGAAAAATTGAATCAGTAATAAAGACACCACCACCAACAACCCCGTCAAAAAAGCCCAGGACCAGATGGCTTCACTGCCGAATTCACCCAGACATATAAGGAAGAACTAACTCCAATTCTTCTCAAACTATTTAAAACAATTTAAAGGAGGGAATCCTCCCAAATTCTTTCTATGAAGCCAGTATCACCATAATTCCTAAACTTGAAAAAGATACAATAGAGAAGGGGAACTATAGACCAATTTCTCTGATGAACACAGATGCAAAAATCCTCAATAAAATTCTAGCCAATCAAATCTAACAAGACATCAGAAACGTCATTCACCCAGACCAAGTGGGATTTATCCCTGGTATACAGAGATAGGTCAATATTCTCAAATTAATCAATGTTATACAACACATTAACAAAGTGAAGAACAAAAATCATTTGATTATCTCAATAGATCCAGAGAAAGCATTTGATAAAATACAACGCCCTTTCCTGATAAAAAACCTAAGCAAATTGGGTATAGAAGGAACATTCCTCAACATAATCAAGGCAATTTATGACAAACAATGGCCAGTGACCTGTTGAATGGTAAAGTTGAAAGCATTCCCATTGAGATCCCAAATGAGACCAGAATACCCACTCTCACAATTGGTATTCAACATAGACCTGGAAATTTTAGCCAGAGACATTAGGCAAGAAAAAGAAATCAAAGGGATACATATAGGGAAGAAGGAAGTCAAACTATTTCTATTTGCAGGTGACATGATTCCATATAGGGGATCCAAAAGATTCTACCAAGAGACTATTGGAACTCATAGAAGAATTTGGTAAAGTAGCAGGATATAAAATCAATATGCAAAAATCAATAGCCTTTGTGTACTGGAAACAATGCCACAGCTGAGAAAGAATTTCTAAGATCAATCCCACTCACAATAGCTACCAAAAAAATCAAATGCTTTGGAATAAATTTAACCAAGAATGTAAAAAATCTCTATGATAATTACAAAGCATTAAATAAGGAAATACAGGAAGATACAAAAATACGGAAAAATCTTCCACATTCATGGATTGGAAAGTTAATATCATGAAAATCTTCATACTACTGAAAACAATGTACAGATTCAATGTGATATAAACCAAAAATAGCAAGAATATTCTTCTCAGATATAGAAAAAATGATGCTGAAATTCATATGGAAACACAGGAGATGTCAAATAGCTAAAGCATTCTTATACAACAAAAACAAAGCCATAGGCATCACAATACCTGATTTTAAAACACAATGCAGAGCAGTCATAATTAATATAGCCTAGTCCTGACACGAAAACAGATGAATAGATAAATGGCTCAGGATAGAAATGTCAGAAATCAATACAAGCATGTACATTCAACCTATCTATAACAAAGGAGTTAAAATCAATCCCTGGAGCAAGGGTAGTCTCTTCAACAAATGGTGCTGGGAAAATTGGATCTCCACATGCAGAATGAAGCAGGACTCCTATCTTACACCTTACACAAAAATCTACCCACAGTAAATCAGAGACCTAAATATATGACCCAAGATTGACAAATGGGATTATATCAAGTTGATAAGCTTATGTACTATACAATAAAACTCAGCAAAGTGAAGAGGCAACTGACAGAATAGGAGAAAATATTTGCAAACTATATAACTAATAGAGGATTAATAACCAGAATACAACATGACTTTGAATAGCTCTTGTTTTGATTGTTTAGGAAGAGTTTTCCTTTTTCTTTTTTCTCATACTACCTTTTGAACTCTTTATTGAAATAGAGATAATTATATGTATATAGAGTTAACTGAAAGCAGGTCTTGGTAAAAAACAGGAGTGGAAATAAGACAGGGAGGAGGAAGGAGGGGTGGGAGCGTGGATGGGAGGGTGGTCATGAAGGGAAGAATCACTATGTTCCTAAAGTTGGAATTGTGATATATATTAAGTTTGCAACTGCAAAACTATACAGTTTTTCATACATTCTTATGGACTTACTTGTAAGGGTACTGTTTAAAAACTTACCATGGGACTCCAAACCCCCTTATGCTGGGTGGGTAAATATAGCATTTTGAGTGTTAAAAGTGAGCATAGAGGGAGGGTAGGAAGCACTGTGGCACAGTATGTTAATCCTCTGCCTGTGGCACTGGCATCCCATATGGGCACCAGTTCTAGTCACAGCTGCTCCTCTTCTAATCCAGCCCTCTGCTATGGCATGGGAAAGCAATGAAAGATGGCTCAAGTGTTGGGCCCCTGCACCCATATGGGAGACCTGGGAGAAGCTCCTGGCTCCTGGCTTCAGATCTGCGCAGCTCTGGCCATTGCAGCAATTTGGGGAGTGAACCAGCAGAAGGAGGACTTTTCTTTCTGTCTCTCCCTCTCCCTGGCTGTAAATATCTCTCTCAAATAAACAATTTTTTTAAAAAAAGTGAGCATGGGGATAGGATTAAGTGATAAAGTAATCACAGAAATAGTATTAATTGTTTGGTAATAATAATAGATAGAATTAAAAAGGAGTGAATACTCCAAATGGGAAGCAGTCCATGCATCAGACTCATAATATGACAATCACTTTAAAATCAGACTCTGACCTCAGAATCAGCCCTTAAGGCATTCTGATCTGGCTGAAAAATCCTTGAGAGCAGTTTAGGCATGGAAAACCAAAACACTGTGGCAAAAAATATCCTACATGAAGGACCTCTGTGGGTGAGATCCCAGTGGAAAGAAGTAGTCATCAAATAAGGATGTATTTTTCTTTGAAGGGAGGATAGAACTTCCACTTTACTCATGGCCTTGTCTAAATACAGAAGTTACTAGATTCAAAAGGCTTCCACAGCCTAGGCAGATCATGTCAAGAGCCTCGGGTGATCATTGACATCAAACATAAGAGTGTTAATTGTTAAATTAACAATAGGAGTCACTGTGCACTAACTTCCCATCCAGGTCCGCTCTCCTCAAAGAGTTGGATTATGAGAGTTAATAGTAAAACTAGTTTGCAAAGATTTACCTCATTTAACATATTAAGTGGAAGATATTATCTATGTCTCATAAACTATAGTAATGTCTAAGTGCTCTCAAAAGATGCATCATTCTTGGGTTCTTCTTCAAAGTTAATTTTCTAACTATATATATATATATATATATATATATATTACGTATACAAATTAAACCTCAGAAAAGTTTACTTTTATTGAATTAAAAAGTACTTTCCTTATAAAAACAATCATGTTGGTGTTCTATTGTACAATAGGATAATAATAGTTAACAATAACATACTGTACTTTTCTAAATAGCTAGAAGAAAGACTTCTGAATGTTCACACTACAAAGAAACTTTGACTATATGAAGCAATGGATGCCAATTACCCTAATATGATCATTAAAATGTATGCATGTATCCAAATATCATATTGTACCCCATAAATATGTACATTTATTGTCAATAAATACAAATAATCTAAAAAGTAATAGTCAGAGGCAGAAAAATATAAATTCCTATAATAAACACAGAATTAAAAAATGAAACAAAATATAGATACTGATTGGTAAACCAGTATCTAAATGTTATTTTAATTGACAATAATACCTACAAAGATACATGAGTATAATTTTCTAAAATACACCAATACTCCATTTTCTGAGATATTAAGAGGTAAACATCAATACAACAACTAACACCAATGTTTTCTCTTTTATCATGCAATGTTTAAAGCACAGCAAAGCCAAAAGCGAAACATCTGTATTAATCTAGTAGGTGCATCTGTATATTTTATCATGTGGTTTAACTCACAATCATGCTTTCTAAAAAAACATGCAATGCATGCCTAGGCACAAAATAAAATTTAAGAGCTGATTTTCCCTTACTTTTCAGGATAAAGTGATTTTTAGCCACACCTTTGTAGTTCTGGTAAATTGCATTAGCTCAGAAACCAAACTGAATCCAAGGTCTCCTACTTATTAGATGTGTGACAGGTACACAGATTACTTAAATCCTTCTTTTTTTTGACAGGCAGAGTGGACAGTGAGAGAGAGAGACAGAGAGAAAGGTCTTCCTTTGCCGTTGGTTTACCCTCCAATGGCCGCCATGGCTGGTGCGCTGCGGCCGGCGCACCACAGTGATCCAAAGGCAGGAGCCAGGTACTTCTCTTGGTCTCCTATGGGGTGCTTCCTTCCTATGGGAAGGCACTTGGGCCTTCCTCCACTACTGCACTCCCTGGCCACAGCAGAGAGCTGACCTGGAAGAGGGGCAACTGGGACAGAATCTGGCGCCCGGACCAGGACTAGAACCCGGTGTGCAGGTGCCACAGGCGGAGGATTAGCCTATTGATCCACGGTGCCAGCCACTTAAATCCTTCTAATTTTCAGTTTTCTTTCTAGAAAACTTATATGACAATAATAGCCACTTAATAATATTATAACATTTAAACTGATTACTATAAAGTACTGGAAAGTGCTTAATTTACAGTCAAGTATCAATAAATTCGAGCTATATTTTCAATTTTGTTCCTACTAGGAAGTTACACATTTAAAAGTTTTTGTTTAAAATAATTGGCTGATTAGGCAATTTATGTTGTATTTTAATAGATTTATATAACAGGTAGGTCAAGAATGACAAATATTTTTCACCTCATATGTCAGTGTCAATTGATTGATTGGTCATGGCTGCCTGGAAGCCTGTGCTGAAAAGGATTGTGTTTCTATACCTATGATTTGACAGAAAAAGAATCATAATCAATTAGCTGTGTCTAATGGGTACAGACAAGACAACTAGAAATGTGTTTGATATATTTTCTGTAGACCAACTAAAATCAAGTTTTTATAGCTAAATCATTTTCTTGACCTATATAGACATAAACTAATAATAATTTAGCATCCACCAACTACAGAGAAGCTCTGAGTAAGGTATTGGATATGCAGTGGAAGACCCTGTCTTTCAATAGATCACTTTGAGTAGATAGTATTTTTTCATGATTCTAAACTAATAATAAATCATTGCTTTCTACTCGGTAGACTACATTATTATTGGATGAAAAATAGATCCCTAATTTGTCTCCTTGAATAGTCAAACAGGAGTTCACACTAAAGAACAAAATCTTATTCATCTTTGTGTTCTCAATATTTGGACTAGCATCTATGTTCACTAAATGTCTGTTGAACAACTGGATTTCCTCTATGTCTCAGACGCTGTAGTCGTTGGAGTCAATATAAATGAGGCAACCCTGAGTGATGGTGGCTGTTTTAATTGTCAGAACACAACAGCACTCTCAATGGCTGATTGGAATTTTTCAGGCTCTACATGCAGAACAAGTACATAAAATACAATGGCTACATATTACTTTAGCTTATTTGCAAAAATAAGCCCTAGCACCTGTGACCTGGGGCAAGAGTTCTAAGAAAATTTCCTTTTGTCTTGATAAGATTTCCAAATTTGTCCCAATTTTCCAAATCCAGTGGGTGATCTCTTTTCATTTTTTACTTTATGAGAACACTCTGAAGCATCTGACAATAATCATTACTTCCTGCTGCTGTAAAGCTTTCCTTCCTGAGTTTGTTATACTGCTTAATCATAAGCCCTCTCTCTCTCTCTCTCTCTCTTTCTGTGTGTGTAAGTGTATGTGTGTGCACACACATGTGCATGTATGTCCTTTCAGTCTACGCTATTCATCTTTCAACATGCTAATTTTCCCTATGGTTCTATCATTGTCTCTCCCTTCTTTTCCATTGATATATATGCTCTACTTTCAAAACATCTATTCATGACCTATACTGTGGTGTAGTGGGAAAAGTTGCTGCCTCCAATGTTGGCATCCCATATGGGCACCAGTTCAATTCCCTGGAGTTCCACTTCCAATCCAACTCTCTGCTATGGCCTGGGAAAGCAGAAGATGGCCCAAGCACTTGAGTCCCTACAACCCTGTGGGAAGACCCAGAGGAAGCTCCTGGCTCCTGGCTTTGGATCACGCAGTTCCTGCTGTTGAGGCTAACTGGGGAGTGAACCAGTGGATGGAAGACTTCTCTCTTTCTCTCTCTCTCTCTCTCTCTCTCTCTGCATCTCCTTCTCTTTCTTTGCAACTCTTTCAAATTAATAAAATAAAAATATTTTAAAAAATCTATTCATATAAATTCAACTATTATGTCTATAACCTAGATATTGATGATTTCATAAGTGAAATTTTATATTCTAAATTAATTCTTGAACTTCAGAAATGAACTGAATTTTCCTCTGGACATCTTTTCCTTAGGTTACTTACAAACATCTCAATTTCTTTCTTTTAAAATTTATTTGACAAATAGAGTTAGACAGTGAGAGAGAGAGACAGAACGAAAGATCTACACCCCTCAAATGGCTGCTACGGCCAGAGCTACGCCAATCCGAAGCCAGGAGCCAGGTGCTTCTTCCTGGTCTCCAACACGGGTTCAGGGACCCAAGCACTTGGGCTATCTTCCACTACCTTCCCAGGCCACATCAGAGAGCTGGACTGGAAGAAGAACAAACGGGATTAGAACCTGGCACCCATATGGGATGCCAGTGCCACAGGCGGAAGGTGAACCAAGTGAGCATGGTGCTGACTCCCCAAACATCTCAATTTCAATATATCTAAAACCATAACTATTACTTTCCCTTTCAAAAGTCTGCTTATCCATCTCTATTCCTTCTTTATATGTATGATTACACATGTTTAAGTTGCAAAGCCTAGAAATACATGAGAAAGCTTATGAAAAAGCCCTATCTTTTCTCAGTCAACATATCTAATTATTTGTAGTACTTCAAAAGTACATCCTTTGAGTTTAACTTTTTTTTCTCTTTTTTTTTATTTAGAATATAAATTTCCAAGGTAAAACTTGTGGATCGCACTTTTTAAATAGAATACCCATTCATTTCTTTCTACTTCTATGATTATTGTCCTGGAGGGAATCGTCATTGTTATCTGGATTATTATAATAGTGTCCTTATTTATTTATCAGTACAAAGTCTACCCTTTGTACTGATACTAGAGTTATCTTTTTTTAAAAGCTTTTATTTAATGACTGCAAATTGTACAGGTACAACTTTAGGAATATAGTGGTTCTTCCCCCATACCCACCTTCCCACCTCCTCTCCCATTCCATTTTTCATTAAGATTCATTTTTAATCAACTTTATATATAGAAGATCAACTCTATACTAAGTGAAGATTTCAATAGTTTGCACCCCCCCACACACACAGCATGTAAAGTGCTGTTTGCGAACAAGTTTTGCAGTTAATTCTTATAGTAAAACTCATTAAGGACAGAGGTCCTACATGAGGAGTAAGTGCACAGTGACTCTGTTGTTAATTTAACAACTGACACTCTTATTTATGATGTCAGTGATCACCCAAAGCTCTTGCCATGAGCTGTCAAGGCTATGTCTAAATACTTTGTCAGTATTTAGATAGAGCCATAAGCAAAGTGAAAGTTCTCTACTCTCTTCAGAGAAAAGTACATCCCTCTTTGTCCCTTTTTTCCATTGGGGTCTCACAGAGATCCTTCATGTAGGATATTTTTTGTTACAGTGTCTTGGCCTTCCATACCTGAAATGCTTTCATAGGCTTTTCAACCACATCCAAATGCTTAAAGTGCTCATTCTGAGGTCAGAGTGTTATAGAGTTATCTTTTTAAAGAACAGAATGGAAATTATCTTTACTGAAAATTTTTGTTATTTCTATATTTCATGTAGCAAAAAACCTACTGTCCTTTGCTTACATGGAATTTTCTTATATTATTGTTTAATATTTCCAGTATATCTATGAGTGTAAGTAGAAATGGAATACATGCTCTACTTAGAAGTGGAAAAGCAAGATTGTTATAATGCATAGAAATGCAAGACCTTGGTACAAGAAGTACATTTAAAATGTGAGAGTACACAAAGATTGAAAGTTATAAGAATGAAAAAGGAATACCAAACACAAAAAAGATAAACAGAAACAAAATTTTCAAAGGAGGAAATCCTAATGGCCAACAGACACAAGAAAAAATGCACAGGATCACTAGCCATCAGGGAAACGCAAATCAAAACTGCAAAGAGGTTTCGCCTCACCCTGGTTACAATGGCCTTCATGCAGAAATCAACAAGAAAAAATGCTGGCGAGGATGTGTGGAAAAAGGCACCCTAATCCATTGTTGGTGGGAATGCAAATTGGTAAATCCACCATGGAAGACAGTTTGGAGATACCTCAGAAATATGAATATAGTCTTACTATATGACCCAGCCATCCCACTCCTCAGAATTTACCCAAGGGGAATTAAATAAGCAACTCAAAGAGTTATCTGCACCCCCATATTTATTGCAGCTCAATTCATAATAGCTAAGACATGGAATAAGCCTAAATGCCTATCAACAAAAGGCTGGTTAAAGAAATTATGGGATATGTACTCTATCGAATACTATGCAGTGGTTAAAAAGATGAAATCCAGTTATTTGCAACAAAATGAATGAACCTGGAAGCCATCATGCTGAGTGAAATAAACCTATCCCAAAGAGACAAAATCATATGTTCTCCCTGATCTATGACAAATAAGAAAGCACCTAAAAGAAAACCTGTAGAAGTGGAATTGACACTATGAGAAGCAATGACTTGAACAGCTCTTGTCTTGAGTGTCGAGGAACAGTTTATTATATTTTTACTATTTTCTTTTTCTACTTAATACCATTGATTGAACTCTTTACTTAATACAGAATTACTCATAGGTATTTAAATCCAATTGAAAATAGATCCCAGTAAAATAATAAGAGTGGGAATAAGAGAGGGAGGAGGTTTCCATGGACTTACCCATAAGGGTAAAGCTAAAAACTTGCCATGGGATTCCAAATCCCATTAAACTGGGTGGTACCAATGCAATCTTACATATTAAAGTGATCATATTATGTGTGTTACTGATCATATAGATAGGAATAAATGTCAAAGGGATCATATAAATAAGACCAAGTGTCTGGTAGTAACAATAGAATTAAAAGGAGAGAATGATCCAAAATGGAAAGCAGGCCACATAGCAGACTCACAGAATGAAAAACGCCCTAAACAGCACTCTGATCTCAGAATCAGCCTGTAAGCATTTTAGGCATGGAAAACCAAGACACTGTGGCAAAAAAAAATGATCTAAATGAAGGATCTCTGTGAGTTTTTTCCATAGTGGCTTTACCAGTTTGCATTTCCACCAACAGTGGATTAGGGTACCTTTTACCCCACATCCTCACCAGAATTTGTTACTTTGTTCCTTGTTAATTTCTTTTTTAATTTTTAGCTTTTATTTAAAGAATATAAATTTCCAAAGTACAGCTTATGGATTACAAAGGCTTCCCCCCCCATAACTTCCCTCCCTCCCGCTACCCTCCCCTTTCCCGCTCCCTCTCCCCTTCCATTCACATCAAAATTCATTTTCAATTCTCTTTATACACAGAAGATCAGTTTAGTACATATTACGTAAGATTTCAACAGTTTGCCCTCACATAGAGAAAAGTGAAAATACTGTTGGAGTACTAGTTATAGTATTAATTCACAATGTACAGCACATTAAGGACAGAGATCCTACATGATATTTTTTTTAAAGAATTGATTAATTATCTATGCAATTTCCAATTTAACACCAAGGTTTTTTTTTTCCATTTTCAATTATCTTTATATACAGAAGATCGATTCAGTATATTCTAAGTAAAGATTTCATCCGTTTGCACCCACACAGAAACACAAAGTGTAAAAATACTGTTTCAGTACTAGTTATAGCATTATTTCACATTGGACAACACATTAAGGACAGATCCCTCATGAGACGTAAGTACACAGTGACTCCTGGTGTTGATTTAACAATTTGACACTCTTGTTTATGGCCTCAGTAATCTCCCTAGGCTCTTGTCATGAGTTGCCAAGGCTATGGAAGCCTTTTGGGTTCGCCAACTCTGATCATATTCCGACAGGGTCATAGTCAAAGTGGAAGTTATCTCCTCCCTTCAGAGAAAGGTACCTCCTTCTTTGATGGCCCTGTTCTTTCCACTGGGATCTCACTCCCAGAGATCTTTCATTTAGATCTTTTTTTTTTGCCGCCACAGTGTCTTGGCTTTCCATGCCTAAAGTACTTTCATGGGCTTTTCAGCCAGATCCAAATGCCTTAAGGGCTGATTCTGAGGCCAGAGTGCTATTTAGGACATCTGCCATTCTATGAGTCTGCTGTGTATCTCGCTTCCCATGTTGGATCATTGTCTCCCTTTTTGATTCTCTCAGTTAGTATTAGCAGACACTAGTCTTGTTTGTGTGATCCCTTTGACTCTTAGACCTATCAGTGTGATCAATTGTGAACTGAAATTGATCACTTGGACTAGTGAGATGGCCTTGGTACATGCCACCTTGATGGGATTGTATTGGGATCCCCTGGCACGTTTCTAACTCCATCATTTGGGGCAAGTCCTGTTGAGCATGTCTCAAATTGTACATCTCCTCCCTCTCTTATTCCCACTCTTATATTTTACAGGGATCACTTTTCAGTTAAAATTTAAACACCTAAGAATAATTGTGTGTTAATTAGAGTTCAACCACTAGTACTAGAATAAAAAAAATACTACAATGGATAAAGTATTACATTGTACAACAACAGTCAGCACAAGAGCTGATCAAGTCACTGTTTCTCATAGTGTCCATTTCACTTACTTGTTAATTTATGTATGAAAGCCATTGAATATATCCTAAAGAAGGGTATACCTTTCTCTAAAGAGGGGAGAGAACTTCTGCTTGGCTTATGGTCCTGTCTAAATACTGACAGAGTCTGTGGTCACAAAATGCTTCCATAGCCTTGGCAACTCATGGTGAGAGCCTCAGGTGATCACTAATGTCATAAATAAGAGTTTCAATTGTTAAATCAACAACAGGAGTCACTGTGCACTTACTACCCATGTAGAACCTCTGTCATTAATGATTTGTGCTATGAGAATTAATGGTAAAACTTATCTTCAAACAGTACTCTATACTTTGTATTTCTGTGTGGGTGCAAACTGTTGAAATCTTTACTTAGTATAGAGTTAGTCTTCTGTGTATAGATAATTAAAAATGAATCTTAATGAAGAATGGGTTGGGAGAGGGAGTAGGAGGTGGGATGGGAGTGGGGATGGCAGGGCAGGTATGAGGGGGAAGAACTGCTATATTCCTAAAGCTGTACCTATGAAATTTGTATTCATTAAATAAAAGATCTATATTAAAAAATAAATAAGTAGATACGTTGCAAGAGCTAAAGAAATATTACTTTTATTAATGAAAGTATCTAAGATTACACAGTGACAGGTACAGGATTTTAACCCAGTCGTTCCAAAATCTATGTGCTCTTTTTTATTTTTTATTTTTTTTTTTTTGGACAGGCAGAATTAGTGAGAGAGAGAGAGAGACAGAGAGAAAGGTCTTCCTTTTCCGTTGGTTCACCCCCCAAATGGCTGCTACAGCTAGCACGCTGCACTGATCCGAAGCCAGGAGCCAGGTGCTTCCTCCTGATCTCCCATGTGGGTGCAGGGCCCAAGGACTTGGGCCATCCTCCACTGCCTTCCCGGACCACAGCAGAGAGCTGGACTGGAAGAGGAGCAACCAGGACAGAACCGGCACCCCAACTGGAACTAGAACCCAGAGTACCAGTGCTGCAGGCTGATTAGCCTAGTGAGCTGTGGTGCCAGCCGCCAAGTACTACAATGAGCTACAAAGACACAGATGGAATATTGCAAACAAAAAAGGGAATAGAAAAGAAAATGTTAAAAGATTTGAATAGAGCAAAAAGATGAAATATCTGTGTATGAAAAGGCACGAATAAAAAAGTTAAGAGAAAAGCTATATCTGCCAAACATCATTTAAATCTAATCTAGTCTGCAAATACATAACTAGTTTATAGGCGTTATAAACTCAGATAAATGTGTTAAGTGACCCTAGGGATGTGATCAGCAAAACTACTGGCTTTTAGAATTGATTTTTATTTACCACTCATGGGCCATGTCACAGCAACTGCTGAGGCAGACCTCTTCCTGGCAGACATGGGATTCCTTTGTTGATAGACTTTGGTACCAGGTATTCTCACAAAACTTCATTAGACTGAGTATCACTCTAAATGGTTTTCACACTATTTAAATCATGGTCTGAAAATTCACACATCTTTTTCTGACTCCTTCCTATCTATGTCTTTCCTATCATTCACTCTACTAAAACGCTGGGCATCTGCTTTTTGGTGGACCCAGACTAACACATTCTGCTTAAAAGGTCCTGTATGGCTTAGCCTCCAGCTACTTCTCCATCTTCACCTTATACAATGCTTTCTTTTATATTCTCTTTGCTAAGGTCACTGCCCTTCTACTATTTCATCTTGAAATTGACTCCTTCTCAGTCTTTCATAGTTAATACCCATCCTTCAACTCTTAGTTTAAGCCCATTTTTTGATTGATGAATCTTCAGAATTTATTTATTTATATGTATCTCATAAACACAACATTAGGAATATAGTATTTTTCCCACTGTACCACCTATTCTCCCACCCCTCTAACTCCTTCTTCTCCTATTTAGTCCAAGAAAGAAAAAGAAAAAGAAAGAAAAAATAAATAAAATAAAATAAAATACAAAAACTAAGAAAACTGTTCCTCAACAGTTCAGACAAGGGCTGTTCAAAGTTATTTAAGCACATCATTTTTGAGGAAGCTTTCTTCCTATTATGTGTTATGAATACATCTCATATCTATTATAGTATGTTGCATTTGAAATCTTGCATTTTATTTTGTAATCATTTATGCAGTCTGTCCCCCACCAGCTTAACAGCTAAGTGAATAAATGCCCACATAAACTGCCAAGGAGGTAACCATTTGCTCAGTACTGTATTCCCAGCACATTGCAAAGCATCTGGAATGTAAGTGCTCAATAAATCGATGCTGAATGAAATAATGAAAATCTGCAATATAAAAATTCCCCTTTTTACTGCTGGCAAATCACACTGCAGTTTAGTAAAAACTTTTGCCCTCAATATTGGTATCCCTATCCTTCCCCTCCCCTGGTCTACTAAATTCATATTTGTTGTTTTACTTTCAGCACTAACACCTCTTCCTCATAAAAGCCTTAAAGAAGTCCACCCAGTGCTCCATGTGCTTGGAAGGTACTCCAAGATATACTCCTACAGTATGAAGATCTTCCTTCAAACAGTGTCCCACATGTTCAACAACATTTTACATTAGTTTATGTAGCTATTTAAATATGTAATAATCATTTGGCATTAACCAATCCATTTCTCTTTCCCTTCAGTACTCTAAGTTCCACAAAGCCGGGGAAACAATAAATACTAACTGAATCAATTAAGGAGATTGTCTCTTCAATGAGTAGTAAATTAGGAAATTAAAAATTTAGGAAGAAATATTTGTACCAATAAAGAAAAGTTGGCAACTGCTCAGACAAATCATTTGAACCAGTCTTGGGGTGCAAGTGGGGTGACAGATACGTCAGTTCACTATTAAATTCACAAATGTGAAAATGGAATAAAACTAAAAAAATAGTTGTCTCAACTGAAGCATAGAATATCTGCCAGAAGTATAATATAGAGAATAATCAAACCCAGGAAAGCAAATTTTCGCATATCACATCCCTAATATGCTAATAGCCAGCCAGAAATAAGTCTTGTTCTGGTATGACACTGTGAGAAAGACTGGTCATCAAACATCAGACTTTGGATTATGAGTTCACGTTTTTATGTATTTCTCTACTATGGCACCAAAGGAGTTAATTTTTAAATTGTTTTCTTAAAATGATAAATGAGATCTATTTAATTAAATTTTGATAATGATGATATCAACACACAATGTGTTTCAGTTAAAATGTAGCTGGGATGTTTATGCAGTCTTCCTCCAAAAGCACATTTATCCAGCAAGTCTCACTTATCTAGGACAGAGGCTTACATTACTTCCTGAGTTTGTGGGCATCACTGGACATTGTGTGTGTCATGGCCAACCCCTTCTACAGCTTAAGTCATAGAGGGATTGGGCAGTCTCCGACTATAATCAAGAATAAAATCCTTGCTTGGAGGTTTATGGGCTAGGTTCACGTTGCTGATGAATCCAGGGCCATATCAAAAACTGACAGACTTTGCAGCCAGTATCAAAGACCCACACAGGTTGTGAAGGACAGGTTCTCTGCTGCAGATGACTCAGGTTCCACCTAGCTCCTGGGTACTCAAATAATGCCCCACAGAGAAGCACTTTTCTTTCCTTTTGTTACTACAGTTTTATGCTAAATGCATGAAATATTTTTCTAGTGTAGGGATGAGTATTTAGCACAGCAGTTAAGACACCACTAGGGATTCTCGCATCCCACATCAACATGCATAGGTTTGAGTCTCAGCTCTACTTCTGATTCCAGCTTCCACTAATGCACACCCTAGAAGGCAGCAGGTAGGGGCTCAAGTAATGGGGTTCCTGTCTCCCAGGTGGGAAACCTGTGTTGAATTATGGATCTCCGCTTTGGACTGGCACAACCAGCCCTTTGGGGACATTTGGGGAGTAACCAGTCAGTGGAAGATCTCTCTCCTGTTTCTTTACCTTTCAAATGTATAAAAATAAAAATTAAATATAGTTTAAAAAAAAACTATGTATGGTCCATCTGCCTATGCACCTAGAGATTTCTATTTTGCATCTTGCTACATTCTAACACCCTGGCAATTTCCCTATTACTAGGATTCCCCATCTAATTTCTCTCTTATCTTATCCCTCTTGACCCTAGCCAAGGGGAATATATTTTAAGTGTGGGCAAGTATTCATCCAAAGTCCTTGACATAATCTTTTTTAATGGAATTAAGCTCTTAGAACTTTTCCCCAGAAATGACCAATTCTGGGTGCTGGGTCATTTAACTGTTCTGATTTTAATATTCAAATGACATGGCACTTCAGTAAATAGCAATTGGTCATGGATTCTTTATTCTCCATCATCTTAGAAACTTTAAAGACAATTTTTCATTTATTATCTTGCCTTTATTTTGCTAACCAGTTTCAAACTACCCTATTTCTCATTGTCACACCACAACTTTCTGACACTATAAATATATGTGATCAACAGCACAACCATGAACTAGCCATTTGTCAAGTTAATAGTGCCTTTGCCTTGAAAAAAAATGGAAATATTTCGTGTTCATTCTTTGTCCATATTAAAGACCCCTTGAACTGTCCTAATTCCCTTTCTGTTACCATTAGTTGGCTAGGCAAGTGATCCATTATGTTGGATCATTCCTTTTGATTTTACTTTTTTATTACCTTTGCAGTGTGAAAATGGGGATGTGATTCTTTAAAAACATTACACCTCTTAGACTTTGATTCTTGTGTCTTCTAATTTCTAATTTAGAATTGTTATCTCATTTTAGACTTTCCTAGACCTATAGTGGTTAAATAGATTTTTGGTTGATGATAAATAAATTGTAAAGATTAAAGCTCAAAATGCACACCATAAAGCCTTATTTATTCCATGTGGCCCCAGAATATGCTCACTTTTGTTTTTGGCCATCATTCTTATTTCCAGATGCAATCAATAGCTACTACTTAAAACTTTGGAGTATATGGTGGAATAATGGTTAAAATATTAAAAAAAAAAACCTTATAGCAATTTAGAATAATGCAACTCAAACAGAATCCTTATTACAAAGAAGCTTCTAGGGCAGATCTGTTAAGGAAAGATACCCTGAGGAACCCAAAATCATGTAAAAGATGAACAGAATTCAAAAGTCAAGCTGATGTGTATCTGTCATCAATTACTTATAAATTGTAAGCACTAGGATCCTAAATGTAGATAAGAGAAGAATTAAAAATTTTGGAACAGAGGAACTAAGGCGAAAGGTCAAACACTGAGGAAAGGAGGAAAATTCTTATTATGAACAGCTGCACTGTCCAGAGCCCTCTACTTTTGGGTGCCAACTACCTTGCATTTTGATGACTAATATATGAAAAGGTATAGGTTTGGTTTGTTTTGGATAGAAAATCATTATGAATACAATCACTTATAGCCATGTACCAGGCTATTTCAAAAAGTTCATGGAAAATTGAATTATAAGGTAAGTTTATTTTGATGTACAAAACTTTTGAAATATATGCATATTTTATTAATACACATTTCCATAAACTTTTTGAATGTCCCTTGTATATTATTCAGAATTATCTATATAACAATACCTTATTCACAGAACTGTAATATGTTCTTTTTAAATTTTCCTTCTCTTTTTAAAATAGTTTTGTTTTTTCAAAAATAATTTATTTATTTATTTTATTTGACAGGTAGAGTTATAGAGAGAGAGAGAGAGAGAGAAAGGTCTGATTTGAACTGCAGAGTAACAGAGATGGAGAGACAGAGAGATCATTCAGCCACTAGTTCACTCCCCCAAATGCCTGTAATAGCCAGGGTTGGGCTAGGTAGAAGCCAGGAACCTGGGACTCTGTTTCCAACGTGGTGGCAGGAACCTAAGTACCTGAGCCATCATCATCCACTGATTTTCCAGGCACACTATCAGGAAGCTGGATCAGAAGCCAGCACTCATTTATAGGCTGTAGGCATCTCAAAGAGCAGCCCAACCTGTTGGGCAACAATGCCCACACTTTTATTTAATTTTATTTATTTGTAAGGCAGAAAGAGAGAAAAAGTCAGACAGACAGATCTTCTATCTGTTGGTTCACTCTCCAAATTTGCCTGCAACAGCTGGAGCTGGACCAAGCAAAAGTAAGGAGCCTGGAACTCAATTTGGTTCACTTACATAAGAGACAGGGGACCAATTTCTTGAGCCATCATTTTTTCCTCCAAGGGTGCACATCAGCAGAAGCTGGAATTGGGAATGGGGTTGGTACTTGAACCCAGGCACTCTGATATAGGATGTAGGTATTGGTATCATAATCACTACATAAAACACTACCCCATATTTTTTTTTTCCTTTTCTGAAATCCCACTAGTATTTCTACCTCCCTGACCCCTTCTCAATCCCTTGTATTGCCTTGGCTATTGTCTGAGACTGCTCATTTTCAACCACAGATTCACTCTCACCTCTGAGGGCTGGTTTAGAATGAATGTAGTGCTCTGACCAGTGGTAGCTAGAGAAGGGAGTTTGAATAGGTGAGTAATGTTCTAAAGTATGAGCAAGCAGGCAGGCAACCAGATTTTAAGGCCCCAGAGACTATATTCTAGCTCAGAACCAGAGATACAATCTCTGGGGAGGAAGAAAAGGTCTATACATAAAAGATCAACAGATATAAGATATAGAATTAATGGTGAAATGTGATGCCATGAATTGGAACAGTAGCTTTGGAGGTTTGCTCACTTGGATGTTGAAATCAGACCAAGATGGGCTCACCAAGGTTGACTCAGGGCATAGGATAAATACCTATAGTTCTATTCAAGGATATTTCATTCAAAATTAAATTATTAGCAGGGAAGAATCAAGCATAATATTGAGGCCAGTGCTCAATATCAGGTTAACAGTTACTGAGTAATTGAGTGACTTGGAAAGGATGATCTAAACTGATAAGGCATCAGGATTTCTTCCCAGAAGAGTAAAGGATCTATCTTCTATGTTGCATTCTTAGTATTTATAATTAAACACTATGCACCAAATGGTCACTGGCTGGATTTTAAAGCCAGGATTCTTTATGATTGTTCAGTGCCCATTCTCCACCATCTATCAAATATTTGAATATCACTTTTACCTATACCATATTTTCTTCTCTATCAAGGCTCCCTTGAAACTTTGTTGGAATGCCATGCAAGTGTTTGGTCTTCTCCAGAACATGAACTCCTTTGGGACACTGACAATATCTCAAATGATAATATTTGCAATTGCTCAAGAAACTAATTGATGCCAAAAAATACTACATATTTATACACAGGAGTGTTAACTTTTGTATTAAATCTGTGAGATGTTGCTACTTTTATCCTCATTTTGCAGCTGAAAAAGTAAGGATAATAAAGTCTATGTAATTTTGCCATAGCTGTTAAGAATTTCTGGATCTATATTTCTTGGTCTTTCCATTAATCTGCTATTTTTTATATCTTCATCTTTTCATCCCATTAAATGAATGAGCTGATTTATAGATTCAGCAAGTTTTTATTGAGCATCTATATGTTAGGCTCTATTTCAGGCATTGGGAACACGGTGGTTAGCATGACAAAAATTACTGTCCTTATGGAGTTTAATTTCTGTCAGAGGAAAGCAGAGAATAAGCAAAAACAGATAGATGATAAATAGACAAGATTAAAAGGAATACAATAAAATAATCAGTGTAAGTGCTACTTAATAGATTAAGTAAGGGGATAGAGAGTGAGTGTACCACTTAGAGTAGGCAATCAGAGAAGGTCACCTTGCAGGTGAAAACTGAGCAAAACTTGAATGAAACAAAAAGAAATATCCATTTAAAAAATCCATAGAAGAGCATTCCAGGAGAAGTCAATGGCAATCACCAAAGATCTGAGCCTTGTTTATGGAGCCACATGTGACATGTGGGTTGGTATGGCTGGAGTGAAAAGAATGTGGAAAATAGCAGAAAATAAAAACATAAGTTCTCTCTAAAAGCTGAGGACCAAGTGATGCAGATCCTGGTACAAAAGGGTGATGACTTTTACTTTGAGGGGCATGAGAAATTTCAGTTTACATTTCAAAATGGCCCTCTGTCTCTTCTACAGAAATAAACTTTCCTGGCTACTAGTGGAAGGATGTGGTTAAAAATTCAAGTAAGGGTTGATGCTAGCCTAGATCAGGGAAGTTGTAGTGAAGATTAGAATCTGAATATGAGGAGAGCGGCAAGATGGCGGAATAGGAAGGGAGCACACTGATAGTCTGGGGAGAGACAGTTTAATAAAAGTGGAGATACTGCCGGTTCAAGGAAGAGTAGGGGAAGAAACAGCAGAGGAAACCCTTCCGGAACTGGTGATTCACAGTGGACCTGCGTGGAGAGCGTGGGAGCCTGCAGTTTGGGACACCAGCAGCAGATTCAACACACCAGCGCTGGAATGCGAGGTGAGCTGAACCTCAATAGCCCGAGATACCAGGAGGGAAGCGGAAAAGGGAGCCTAGAGTGAACAAGGCTTTAAACCCTGCGGGGAAAAGTTCACCAGGCTAACTAGAAGAGAGAGAGAAATAGAGGGAAAAAAAAAAAGTGACCCATACGGACACGAGTTTCTCTCTCTCCGCTCACCTCTCAAAGGTGAGCAAGACAAACAGCAGGCGCCATTTTGGAATACGTCATAAGCAGGACGACCTCGGGTCGGCACCGGCCCTGAGCCTAGCAGAAAAACCTAACTCTGGGTGGGAGGGGTGAAATAACAGGAGATTAGAACCTAATGAATGTGTGGTGCTAATGAACTGAGACTGTGAAAAAAGAGACTGTGGGGGAGAGAACTCACGGAAATCACGAATTCATGTGAGTACTCTCCAGAGACGCTACAGTTCAGTAGCCTTGGCAGCCCAGTGGGAGACTACAGGAGAATCTGAGCCCACACTAAGGGCCGCAAAGATTCCCTCTCTGGTCCTTGGGAAAGAGCTTCCGATCTCTGGCTCCTGTGGGTATATCATTCGCCTGCTAACCACCCCCAATTCCATTCAGCTGTGTGGAATTACTTCCCTTTTGAACCAAAAAAAAAAAAAAAAGTAACAGAGAGAGATTACCACGCCTAACCTGGGAGTGTCTCCTTTGACACACCCTCAACCCTGAGGAACCAATCAGAGCTCTCAGGCCACACCCATCTCAAGCCTCTAAGGCTCCATCAAAAGCAGACAGTCCACTTTAAATCTAGAGTCACAGTATAACAAGAAAAAAATACCACAGTGAAGAAAACAATATGCCAAACAACAAACACAAAAATCGAGGTAATAAGAACAAGGAAGACACTATGGCATCCCCAAATGAAAAAGACACCCCAATTCAAGATTACGAAGATGATGAGATAGAAGAAATGCAAGAAGCAGATCTCAAAAAATTGATAAGAACATTAAGAAGTACTCAAAAACAAATTCTTGAACTACAGAAATCCTTAATGGACAAGGTAGAAAATCTCTCTCGTGAAAATGAAATATTAAGGAGGAATCAAGCTGAAATGAAACAACTAGTAGAACATGAAACTGTGATAGTGACGAGAAATCATAATGAAGTGAAGAATTCAATAGATCAAATGAAAAACACATTAGAGAGCCTTACAAACAGAATGGGTGAGGCAGAAGAGAGAATATCGGACTTAGAAGACAGAGCACAGGAAAATATACAGTCAAATCAAAGAAAAGAAGAGAAAATTAGAAATCTAAAAAATATTGTTGGGAATCTACAGGATACTATTTAAAAACCCAACATTCGAGTTCTAGGAGTTCCTGAAGGCATGGAGAGGGAGAAAGGATTAGAATGCCTTTTTAGTGAGATAATAGCAGAAAATTTCCCAGATTTGGAGAAGGAGAGAGACATCCTAGTACAGGAAGCTCATAGAACCCCTAAGAAACATGACCAAAAGAGATCCTTAACACGACACATTGTAATTAAACTCACCACAGTGAAACAGAAAGAAAAGATCCTAAAATGCGCAAGAGAGAAACGTCAAATTACACTCAGAGGATCTCCAATTAGACTCACAGCAGACTTCTCATCAGAAACCCTACAAGCTAGAAGGGAATGGCGAGACATAGCCCAGGTACTAAGAGAGAAAAACTGCCAGCCCAGAATATTATATCCTGCCAAGCTCTCATTTGTGAATGAAGGCGAAATAAAGACCTTTCACTGCAAAAAGAAATTGAAAGAATTTGTTGCCACTCGTGCAGCCCTGCAAAGGATACTTAAAGATGTGTTACACACAGAAACACAGAAACACGGCCATCAACATGAAAGAAGGTAAACGAAGGGAACCTCATGGCAAAAGATCACAGGGAATTCAAAGCATACATTAGAAAATATCTTTGGCAAATGGCAGGGCAAACTTACCACTTATCAATAGTCAAATTGAACGTTAAAGGTCTAAACTGTCCTGTTAAAAGACAGAGATTGGCTGATTGGGTTAAGGAACAAAAACCATCTATTTGCTGCCTACAAGAAACACATCTTTCCAACGAAGATCCATACAGACTGAAAATAAAAGGATGGAACAAGAATACCATGCCAACAGAAATGAAAAAAGAGCGGGTGTAGCCACCTTAATATTGGACTACATAAACTTTAACACAAAAACTGTTAAGAGAGACAAAGAGGGGCACTATATAATGATTAAGGGATCAATACTACAGGAAGATATAACAATTCTCAATGTATATGCACCTAATTACAGGCCACAGGTTTATTTAAAACATTTGTTAAGAAACTTAAAGGGAGACTTAGACCCCAACACAATAGTACTGGGGGACTTCAATACTCCACTCACAGATATTGACAGATCGACAGGACAGAAGATCAATAAGGAGACAGTAGATTTAAACAACACTATAGCCCAAATGGATCTAACAGATATCTTCAGAACTTTTAGTCCTACACATAAAGCATTTACATTCTTCTCAGCAGTACATGGAACCTACTCTAGGATTGACCACATATTAGGCCATAAAGCAAGTCTCAGCAAATTCAAAAGAATTAGAATCATACAATGCAGCTTCTCAGACCATAAGGGAATGAAGTTGAAAATTAGCAACTCAGGAATCCCTAGAGCATATGCAAACACATGGAGATTGAACAACATGCTCCTGAATGAACAGTTGGTCACAGAAGAAATCAAAAGAGAAATCAAAAAGTTTCTGGAAGTAAAAGAGAATAACAGCACAACATATCAAAACTTATGGGATACAGCAAAAGCAGTGTTAAGAGGAAAGTTTATATCAATAGGTGCCTACATCAAGAAACTGGAAAGGCACCAAATAGATGAGCTTTCAATGCATCTCAAGGATCTAGAAAATCTGCAGCAAACTAGACCAAATCTAGTAGAAAAAGAGAAATAATCAAAATCAGAGAAGAAATCAACAGGATTGAATCCAAAAAAAACATTACAAAAAATCAGCCAAACGAGGAGCTGTTTTTTTGGAAAAATAAACAAAATTGACACCCCATTGGCCCAACTAACTAAAAAAAGAAGAGAAAAGACCCAAATCAGTAAAATCAGAGATGAAAAAGGAAATGTAACAACAGACACCACAGAAATCAAAAGAATCATCAGAAATTACTACAAGGACTTGTATGCCAACAAACAGGAAAGCCTATCAGAAATGGATAGATTCCTGGACACATGCAACCTACCTAAATTGAACCAGGAAGACATAGAAAACCTAAACAGACCCATAAGTGAGTCAGAAATTGAATCAGTAATAAAGGACCTCCCAACAAAAAAAGCCCAGGACCAGATGGATTCACTGCTGAATTCTACCAGACATTTAAAGAAGAACAAACTCCAATTCTTCTCAAACTATTCAGAACAATCGAAAAAGAGGGAATTCTCCCAAATTCTTTCTATGAAGCCAGCATCACCTTAATTCCTAAGCCAGAAAAAGATGCAGCATTGAAAGAGAATTACAGACCAATATCCCTCATGAACATAGATGCAAAAATCCTCAATAAAATTCTGGCCAATAGACTGCAACAACACATCAGAAAAATCATCCACCTAGACCAAGTGGGATTTATCCCTGGTATGCGGGGATGGTTCAATATTCGCAAAACAATCAACGTGATACACCACATTAACAGACTGCAGAAGAAAAGCCATATGATTATATCAATAGATGCAGAGAAAGCATTCGATAAAATTCAACACCCTTTCATGATGAAAACCCTAAGCAAACTGGGTATAAAAGGCACATTCCTCAATACAATCAAAGCAATATATGAAAAACCCACGGCCAACATCCTATTGAATGGGAAAAGTTGGAAGCATTTCCACTGAGATCTGGTACCAGACAGGGATGCCCACTCTCACCACTGCTATTCAATATAGTGCTGGAAGTCTTAGCCAGAGCTATTAGGCAAGAAAAAGAAATTAAAGGGACACAAATTGGGAAGGAAGAACTCAAACTATCCCTCTTTGTGGACGACATGATTCTTTATTTAGGGACCCAAAGAACTCTACTAAGAGACTATTGGAACTCATAGAAGAGTTTGGCAAAGTAGCAGGATATAAAATCAATGCACAAAAATCAACAGCCTTTGTATACACAGACAATGCCATGGCTGAGGAAGAACTGCTAAGATCAATCCCATTCATAATAGCTACAAAAACAATCAAATACCTTGGAATAAACTTAACCAAGGACATTAAAGATCTCTACAATGAAAATTACAAAACCTTAAAGAAAGAAATAGAAGAGGATACCAAAAAATGGAGAAATCTTCCATGCTCATGGATTGGAAGAATCAATATCATCAAAATGTCCATTCTGCCAAAAGCAATTTACAGATTCAACGCAATACCTATCAAGATACCAAGGACATTCTTCTCAGATCTGGAAAAAATGATGCTGAAATTCATATGGAGACACAGGAGACCTCGAATAGCTAAAGCAATCTTGTACAACAAAAACAAAGCCGGAGGCATCACAATACCAGATTTCAGGACATACTACAGGGCAGTTGTTATCAAAACAGCATGGTACTGGTACAGAAACAGATGAATAGACCAATGGAACAGAATAGAAACTCCAGAAATCAATCCAAACATCTACAGCCAACTTATATTTGATCAAGGATCCAAAACCAATCCCTGGAGTAAGGACAGTCTGTTTAATAAATGGTGCTGGGAAAACTGGATTTCCACGTGCAGAACCATGAAGCAAGACCCCTACCTTACACCTTACACAAAAATTCATTCAACATGGATTAAAAATTTAAACCTATAACCCGACACCATCAAATTATTAGAGAGCATAGGAGAAAACCTGCAAGACATAGGTACTGGCAAAGACTTCTTGGAAAATACCCCAGAAGCACAGGCAGTCAAACCCAAAATTAACTACTGGGATTGCATCAAATTGAAAAGTTTCTGTACTGCAAAAGAAACAGTCAGGAAAGTGAAATAGGAACCCTCAGAATGGGAAAAAAATATTTGCAAACTATGCAACAGATAAAGGGTTGATAACCAGAATCTACAAAGAAATTAAGAAACTCCACAACATCAAAACAAACAACCCACTTAAGAGATGGGCCAAGGACCTCAATAGACATTTTTCAAAAGAGGAAATCCAAATGGCCAACAGACACATGAAAAAATGTTCAAGATCCCTAGCAATCAGGGAAATGCAAATCAAAACCACAATGAGGTTTCACCTCACCCCAGTTAGAATGGCTCACTTTCATAAATCCACCAACAATAGATGCTGGAGAGGATGTGGGGAAAAAGGGACACTAATCCACTGTTGGTGGGAATGCAAACTGGTGAAGCCACTATGGAAGTCAGTCTGGAGATTCCTCAGAAACCTGAATATAACCCTACCATTCAACCCAGCCATCCCACTCCTTGGAATTTACCCAAAGGAAATTAAATGGGCAAACAAAAAAGCCATCTGCACAGTAATGTTTATTGTGGCTCAATTCACAATAGCTAAGACTTGGAACCAACCCAAATGCCCATCAACAGTAGACTGGATTAGGAAATTATGGGACATGTACTCTACAGAATACTATACAGCAGTCAAAAACAATGAAATCCGGTCACTTGCAACAAAATGGAGGAATCTGGAAAACATCATGCTGAGTGAATTAAGCCAGTACCAAAGAGACAAATATCATTTGTTTCCCTTGATTGGCGACGACTAACTGAGCACCAAAGGGGAAACCTGTTGAAGTGAAATGGACACTATGAGAAACAGTGACTTGATCAGCTCTTGTGCTGACTGTTGTTGTACAATGTAATACTTTATCCATTGTAGTATTTTTTTATTATCCTAGTACTAGTGGTTGAACTCTGTAATTAACACACAATTATTCTTAGGTGTTTAAATTTTAACTGAAAAGTGATCCCTGTGAAATATAAGAGTGGGAATAAGAGAGGGAGGAGATGTACAATTTGGGACATGCTCAATCGGAACTGCCCCAAATGATGAAGTTAGAATTGTGCCAGGGGATTCCAATACAATCCCATCAAGGTGGCATGTACCAAGGCCATCTCATTAGTCCAAGTGATCAATTTCAGCTCACAATTGATCACACTGATAGGTCTAAGAGTGAAAGGGATCACACAAACAAGACTAGTGTCTGCTAATACTAACTGATAGAATGAAAAAGGGAGAGAATGATCCAACATGGGAAGCGGGATACACAGCAGACTCATAGAATGGCAGATGTCCTAAATAGCACTCTGGCCTCAGAATCAGCCCTTAAGGCATTCAGATCTGGCTCAAGAGCCCATGAGAATATTTCAGGCATGGAAAGCTAAGACACTCTGAAAGACAAAAAAAAGAAGACGTAAATGAAAGATCTCTGCAAGTGAGATCCCAGTGGAAACAATGGGCCATCAAAGAAGGAGGTACCTTTCTCTGAAGGGAGGAGAGAACTTCCACTTTGACTATGACCCTGTCGGAATAAGATCGAAGTCGGCGAGCTCAAAAGGCTTCCATATCCTCTGCAACTCATGACTACAGCCTAGGGAGATTACTGAGGCCATAAACATGAGTGTCAAATTGTTAAATCAACACCAGGAGTCACTGTGTACTTACGTCTCATGAGGGATCTGTCCTTAATGTGATATCCAATGTGAAATAATGCTATTACTAGTACTGAAACAGTATTTTTACACTCTGTGTTTCTGTGTGGGTGCAAACTGATGAAATCTTTACATAGTATATACTGAATCGATCTTCTGTATATAAAGATAATTGCAAATGATTAAAAAATTTGGTGTTAAATTGGAAATTGCATAGATAATTAATCAATTCTTTAAAAAATCATGTAGGATCTCTGTCCTTAATGTGCTGTACATTGTGAATTAATACTATAACTAGTACTCCAACAGTATTTTCACTTTGTGTCTCTATGTGAGGGCAAACTGTTGAAATCTTTACATAATATGTACTAAACTGATCTTCTGTGTATAAAGAGAATTGAAAATGAATCTTGATGTGAATGGAAGGGGAGAGGGAGCGGGAAAGAGGAGGGTAGAGGGTGGGTGGGAAGTTGTGTGGGGGGGGAGCCATTGTAATCCATAAGCTGTACTTTGGAAATTTATATTCTTTAAATAAAAACTTTATATATATAAAAAAAGAATCTGAATATTTAGTAACTGGATTGATATTTATAAAGCTGACATGTTTGATACTACATTGGATGTAAATTGGAAGAGAAAAGCAGGAGACATAAAAAACTCCAAGTTTGAGTCTGAGCAACTGAAAACTGGGGATTTGTCTATTAAATGAGATAGTGGGGATTTGTCTATTAAATGAGATGTAGTCTTTGAAGTCTTATATTAGCCTTATCATGGACCAAGTATGTACTTTACCTACTACCTAAAAGTGAATATTCATCAAAATACCTTTTAGGTTTTAATTTCATTTTTATGGAATGAAATAAATGGTCCTATTTTGATACCAGTATCTCTCTTATGTAAGCCCATTTGCTGCCTGTGTTGATAGATCCTGATTAATAGTGTAGGAGGCAGGCATTTAGGGTAGGGATTTAGCTGCTGATTGGGATATCCACATCCCATATTGGAGTGCCTGTGTTCAAGTCCTTACCTAATTCTCCATTCTAGCTCCCTGATAACTTGAACCCTTGGAGGCAGGTGGTGATGGCTGAAGTACTTGGATCCTTACCACCTATGTGGGAGATTCTAACTGAGTTCCAGGGACCTGGTTTGGTCAAACTTAGCCTTAGCTATTGTAGGTATTTGGGCAGTGAACTACAGCTCGGAGATTTTTCTATCTCTCTCTCTGTCTCTGTCTCTCTCTCCATCTGTCTCAAATAAGTGAAAAATTAAAAAAAATAATGTATAACACTGACCTAGATATTCAAGATAAATATCCTGGAATTATCCTTGATTCTATCCATTTATACATCTCTCATTTCCACTACATACTAAAACTATAATTTCTCTCTCCAAATCATTCCCTCAAGTGGATCAGATTTCAACTCAGAAACAATTTAGACAACTCAATACTCCTTACTGGAACCAGACCCCGCAGATTGATAGGTTTCATTTACAACAATTGTGCTGCTAAAGCTCCTACATGTGCTGCAATCAGTGCCCCGGTCAGACCTTGTGGTTCATATACAAGAAATGGAAAATAACATTCCCTATGTTAGGCTTCCCAAATCAGTACATACCATACTCAAAATGTTAATTTTTATAATAAATGTTCCCACTCATTAAAAAAGACTCCAACCAAAAATTACTTCTATTTTAGTTATAAGAGAGGAAAGATACCTGGCTACACATGGATTTGGCTTAGATATTAAGCTTATTAACCATCTAAGTCACCAAAGGCAAAAGTGAAGAAAAGAGTGATGCAACCAAAGATAGAGAAAGAAGGTTAATATAATTTCAATAAAGTTTTAAATTGGACTTTGCAAATACTAGCAAAATCTGAGAGCTAAGTGATTGTTTTCTAGTGTGAACCGAAGAAAGCTTTGTGTCATGCAACAAAACTTTTGCATTCCATTTGAAGGATGACACAGCCCAGAATTCATTTCTGCAGTTTCTGTTGCAGGTACTTTACCAGTTGCCCTCCATGACAAAAATAAATAAATAAACATATAAAGTTGGAATTGAAGGAATTTGCTAAAACTGGTAGGAATAAAAGCATTAAGAAACTTTCAACTACTGGAAATATAAAGAAAAAGCATGAGATGTATTATTAGTTGGTCGAAGGTAAAAGCTCAATATTCAAGCACCCATCACAACACTAAGCTCCTCATGAGCTTGAGTGTAAAATTATCAGTTTCAAATTTACAATCTTGGCAATGACATGGCAACTGGTCCACTTGAAATATTAATTCAGGACACATCGATTCCAACTGTGTGCTCCACCTTTACTTCAATAAAGCAGCAACTGTTTGTTTTGAAATGATCAAATACAAGGTTGGGGATTAATATTAGTCATACTCATGGAAGCAGAAAATCATGTATATATAAACACAGTCTGATGGGAGCATTCTGATTGAATGAACAAACATGCACCATTAAATCACTCCAAGAAATTAACTCTTTACTAGTTAAATTTGAGTTCTGGCACATATTATAAAAATGTGGGCTCTCAGCCCAAAAAATTTCTTCATAAAGCTAAAAGATAAAGGAAATTATCTTATTATTACACTAAACCAGAATGTGGTACCCATCAGAGGAAATTCACTACAAGATTGCAACAGAAAGAAATCAAACCGTTTTATATTGGCTAGCAGACACAATACATTCCATACATGTTCTCAAGATAAACTAGAACTAGTCCTCAGGTAAGAGGACTTGACAGCACCATTAGTCACAATAATTCATTCTAAATGCATTTGGCAATTGAAGTGACCATCTGTGTTAGCTAACTGGCTCTGTCTAAAGGGAAAATAAAATTTCTAATACAAGAGGACTTTTAAAAGCTTTCAGAAAAAATGAAATTAAAGTATGAGTTCGTTTTGGTGCACACATTCTTGAAATCCATGCATAATTGTTGTTTTTTTCATAATACACGCATTGCCCATGAACCTTTTAAAGATCCCTAGTATCTTTACAACAAGAGGTAGCTCCGCAACTTGATGTAAGACATCCACCAAAGTTAAGCCCCTACCCTCCACAGAAACTGTGGGACTATGGCACTATCTTCCTTGATAATTACATTTCAAAGAGCTGATTCCCAGGTCCCTGAAAACAAATTCCTGAACCATAAAGCTGGCAAGAGGCTTATTTGGCTTTTAAAAGTTTCTCTGTCTCAAAGACAGGGAAAGAACTTAATTACAAGTTTTTTGAAGTAAACAAATGCTCTAAGCTGAGAGCAGGAAGTGTCCTAATTTTTCTTTTTTAAAAATTTTTTATTTTATTTTATTTATTTGACAGAGTTAGCAAGAGAGAGACAGAGAGAAAGGTCTTCTTTCCATTGGTTCACCCCCAAAAATGGCTGCTACAGCTGGAGCTGTGCGCATCCGAAGCCAGGAGCCAGGTGCTTCCTCCTGGTTTCCCATGTGGGTGCAGGAGCCTGAGCACCTGGGTCATCCTCCCCTGCCATCCCGGGCCACAGCAGAGAGCTGGACTGGAAGAGGAGCAACAGGGACTAGAACCCAGCACCCAAATGGGACGCTGGTTCCACAGGTGGAGGATTAACCAAGTGAGCACAGCGCCAGCCCCATAATTTTTCAATAGGAAGAAATAAGCATTTATTTTATAAGTGCCTTACAATCAAAACTGAAAAATAAGTGCTCACTACATACTTCCTATTGATCCCTATTGACATGATAAACAAAATGAGTAGCTCCAAAGCTGATGGAAAGAATATAAGCCAAAGAATCACAATTAGTAGCACAAAATATGGGAAGTTAATGATACAGCAAGAAGGCTTACACAGACATCTATAATGAGATGACAGAGGACAACATGCTTCAGTCATGGAGGTAATAATCAGGATGTGGTGTAAGGCTGACTGGTCCTGGAATCCTGTCTCGGGCACTACCTTCATTGTGACCTGGGACAGGCAGCTAACCTTTGTTAGCTCTGTTTCTTCACCTGTGAAACTGTAATTATGTATTTGATCTAATCTGTCACTGGTTACAAATGGCACTATTTTTATTTATCATAAAAGGGAAAATATCTGCTCTGATAACTGTATGAGTCCATATAATGTAAACCTAGCACAAATTTAATGACATTAAAGTGTGAGAAATTTGTGTATCTCAGAATCAATGAAATACGCTTATAACAGCAACACATTGTTTTGGGAATTAAATGATGTATGTGAAGAACTTAGTTGAGTATCTGGCACATAATAGATGTTCAACATATGCTATCAATTACTGTTAATAATGTTAAAAAAAATAGCTGAACTTTCCTACTAAAACAGAAATTTTCAGACTGGTTGGATAAACCAGGGTCCAGAAATAAATTCAATCTTCATAAAACATCTATTTTTAAAAGTTGAAGAACCAACCCTTCAACAAAAGATAAAGTAAAATAAAAGTGAAAATGTTAATTTTAGATAAATTTTCACACCAAAAAAGCATACTGGGGAGACAGAGTCCAGAAAGTTGTCTACTATAAGAACAACGTTGTTTTTCACAGAGGCATTGAAACAGCTATTTTGACACCTTTGACTGTTGAAAACTCCTCAAGTAGTCATCTCTCTCTTAGGCTCAAACATATTTCTGAGCGTATCAAATATCTATTCATTTTTTTAAAAATATTTATTTATTTATATGAAAGTCAGAGCTCACAGAGAAAGAGAGGCAGAGGCAGAGAGAGAGAGAGAGAGCAAGAGTGAGAGAGAGAGAATCTTCCATCTTCTGGTTCACTCCCCAGATGGCCACAATGGCCAAAGCTGAGCTAATCCAAAGCCAGGAGCTAAGAGCCCCCTGGGGGTCTCCCATATGGGTGCAGGGGCCCAAGGACTTGAACCATCTCTTGCTGCTTTCCCAGGCCACAGCAAAGAGCTGGATTGAAGGAGCAGCCAGGACATGAACAGGTACCCATACGGGATGCAGGCACCGCAGGCGGCAGCTTTATCCACTAAGCCAAGGCATCTGTCCCATACTGTGGGGGAAGCTGAATCCAGAGAGGCCTAGAGGAAACTTCCTGAGCCTGCCTCAAGTTTGAAAACCTGACTTTAAGTTTCAAATCCCTGGTGGCAAACACCCCAGCCCCAGGGCACTTCTGCCTAAGGATCCTTAAGGTAGTATTATAGGAGTGGCTAGGACCCTTTTGCATCACAACACCCCACCCCTTGCCCGAATCCGCTCATCTGCTCTGTACCATCTGCTCTGTACCTCAGCTATATATACACCTCCCTTTTACAATAAAGTGAGACCCTGCTTCAACTGGGCTCCACACTGCGCCTGACTGTCCCCTGGGTTTGGGGAAGGCTGAGTGGCGGTTGGCGAACTTTCCCCTCCTTGGTCAAGGTAAGCTGCGGGCAGCCTGCCTAATTCTCTGGCAGTGGTGACGAACAGTCACCGCACCATACCTATTCAATTTTAAAATTGGTTTTTACTGGCCGGTGCTGTGGCTCAATAGGCTAATCCTCCGCCTGCGGTACCAGAACCCCGTATTCTATTCCCGGTTGGGGCATCGGATTCTCTCCCGGTTGCTCCTCTTCCAGTCCAGCTCTCAGCTGTGGCCAGGGAGTACAGTGGAGGATGGTCCAAGTCCTTGGGCCTTGCACCTGCGTGGGAGACCAGGAGAAGCACTTGTCTCCTGGCTTCGGATCAGCGCGGTGCGCCGGCCACAGTGCACTGGCTACAGTGGCCATTGGAGTGTGAACCAACGGTAAAGGAACACCTTTCTCTCTGTCTCTCTCTCTCTCACTGTCCACTCTGCCTGTCAAAAATAAAAATAAATAAATAAATGTGTTTTTTGCTGATTTAGAAGCCTCCTCAAAAAATAAAACTTGTAAAACTTCCCCTATATTTGTCTTTCCCCCTATAAAACTTGTGAAAACTTCCCCTATATTTGTATTTTTTTCTGACCTTCATCTCTGTGTTTATTGGTACTTTATTTTTCCTGTGCTTTCATAGTCAATGGCTTATCTGTTTCTGTTTTTTATTTTAACATCAGTTTCTAAATGTATGGACTGATTCTTCTATCGACCTTTGCTTGTTTGGTAGTTGATTTCCGAATTTAATAATTGTTTTTTTTTTAACTTTTTTTTATTTATATAAAGGGAACAAAATCCCCAGGTTCAATTTGCTGTGGTGGATTCACAGCTGCACTCTCTTCTGACTTGGGGAACAGTAGGCTGTTCTGCTGCTTTTAGAGGCACCAGGACCAGGGGTAAGGCAGCTTACTTGGAAGAAGGCAGACTGCCACATCCTTTGACTTAGGGGTTCTGGGCTGAGAGAGTCAGGGGTTGAAGTTGGATTGTCTGCACCTGCCTTGTCTGACTGCTGGGACAAAGAGTTCCCTTCATTCTGGGGATGGATCTCATAGAATGGTTAGGAGACACACAGTGGAGTGGGTTGGCCCTTTTAATGATGTGCATGCCTGAGTGAGTGAGGTGTACTGGCACCACGCACTCACTCTAGGCTGAAAAACAACTTGTTTGCCCTGACACAGAGAAGGGTTGGGACAATGAACACAGTAGCCACTGCAACACTATAGCCAGAGGTATTCAACCACGTCCATCTTGGGTATCACTCTGGATTCTTGCACCACCCACGAATGGTAACCAGAGCTCTATGGCCTCACCAAGCACACACTCATAGAACTCAAGTGTAAGCCTTAGGCAATCCACCAGGTCCCAGAGGCACGTTTCTCAGAACAAAACCTTCAATCCAAAAAAAAAATGTCCTACAGTGTACATAACAAGAGATCCTCCAGGAGCACAAAGATAAACATAGAAACATGAGAAAAATAAACAAGGAAGGCAAATGACTCCCCAAAAGGAAAAATATACTACATTAATAATGCACTGTGAAGGAGGAGAAATTGAAAAAAAAATGTCTAGAAAAGAATTAGGAATGATTGAAAGTTACTCAAAAACATAGAAAAACAGTTAAATGAAGTAAGAAAGTCAATATGAGAAACTGATGAGAAATTCTGCAAAAACCCCAAGCAATTGAAAAAACAAATATAAATAAATATTAGAAATGAAGTATTCCGTAAGTTAAAAATTACAGTGAAAAGTCTTAGCCACAGACATGGTGAAGCAGAAGAAAGAATATCTGATATAGAAGACAGATCTTTTAAAATACCTCAGTTAGACCAAAAAAAAATTGGAAAATACTAGAAAGACTAAATCTATGAGATAAAATGACCACATGATCATAATTCCCAATAGATTGAGAACAAATTTCTCAACAGAAACTCTACAGGGGAAATATAGTCCCAGTCCTAAAAGAAAAAAATTGCCAACCCAGAATACTTTACCCATTGAAGTTCTCATTCATAAATGAAGGTGAAGTAAGTACTTTCCAAGACAAGCAAAAATGGAAAGGATTTATCATCACCTCAACAGCCAAACAAGTAATACTTAAGGATGTACTACACAGAAACAGAGAAAGACAATCAGCATCATGAAACAATGTGAAGGAAGAAAACTTCCTAGTAAAAGAACAAAGTAGATTCAAAACAAATTGGAGTATTTACCGAAAAATGGCAGGGCAAGTCATTAATTATGAATAACAATGTTAAGTGAAAATAGACTAAATTCTCAAATTTTAAGATATAGACTAGCTAACTGGATTTTTAAAAAATACCCATCAATATTCTGCCTACACAACACAGAATTCACCAATAAAGATATACACAGACTGAAAATAAAATAGCAGAAAAATATATTCCATGCAACAAAAATCAAAAATGAGTAGGAATAGCTATACTCGTAACAGAAAAGATAGACTTTAAAACAAAAATTTTTGAAGGAAACAAAGAGGTCAGCATTGTGGTGTAGCAGGTAAAGCCACTGCCTGCGGCACTTGCATCCCATATGGGCACCAGTTCAAGTCCTGAGTGCTCCACTTCTGATCCAGTTCCCTTCTAATGAGTCTATGAAAGAGCAGAAGATGGCCCAGGTATTTGGGCCCCAGTCACCCATAGGTGAGACCTGGGTGAAGCTCCTGGTTCTTGGCTTTGGCCTGGCCCAGCTCTGGCCATTAAAGCCATTGGAAAATGAACCAGCAAAATTAAGATCTCTCTTCTCCTTCTCTTTCTGTAACTCTCACTTTCAAATAAATAAATAAGGGCCATAGCGCAGTAGGTTAATCCTCCACCTGCAGCATAGACATCCCATATGGGTATAAGCTCTAGTCTCAGCTGCTCCTTTTCCAATTCAGCTCTCTGCTGTGGCCTGGGAAAGCAGAAGATGGCCCAAGTGCTTGGGCCACTGCAACCACATGAGAGACCAGGAAGAGGCTCCTGCCTCCTGGCTTCGGATTGGCACAGTTCTGGCCATTTGGGGAGTGAACCAATGAAAGGAAGACCTTTTTCTCTGTCTCTCTCTCTCACTATAACTCTACATCTTAAATAAATAAATAAAATCTTAAAAACAAACAAATAAATAATGTTTTTTAAAAAGAGAGATAAAGCCATTATGTAATGATTAAGGGATCAATTTCACAAGAATATATGACTATTATAAATGCATGTCCCCCAGTGTTAGGGCACAGAGTTTTTTAAAGATTTATTTGTATATTTGAAAGGTAGTGGGAATAGTGAGGGCATGCACTGATAGTCCGGGAAAGGATAGTTTAATAAAAGAGGAGTTACTGTAGTTTCAGGGAAAGGCTCAGGAAAAATATTGCAGAGAAAACTCTTCCAGATCTAATGGATATGACACGGAAGACCTACAAGGAGAGCAAGGATGCCCACAGCTCAGAAGCCCAGCCGCGGAGTCTGCACACCAGCGCTGGAAGGGGAGGTAAGACAAACCTTGGTAGCCTGAGACATTGGCGGGGAAACAGAAGAGAGTCTAGAGGGAACGAGACTTGAAGCCCCGCTGGGGAAAGTTCACCAGGCTGATTGAAGGAAAGAAAAAAATGAATAAATAAGGGGGACCGGCACAGACATGAGCCTCTCTCTCCACTCACCTTACAAAGCCGAGTAAGACAAAGAGCAGGCACCATTTTGGACATATGTAAAGTGGTGCCTGCCATAAGCCAAGCAGTAAAACCAGACTCTGGTAGGGAGAAATAACAGGAGGTTAGGACCTAGTGAAGGTGTGGAGCTAATGAACTGAGACTTTGCAAATCTGAAAATCTCTGTGGCCAAGAGAATTCATGGAGTACACAAACTCGGTAACCTTGGCAACCCGATGAGAGACTGCAGAGAGATTTGAGATCACACTGAGGGCTGCACAGACCCTTTGTGTGGTCGTTGGGGTAGAGCAGATGAATATTATACCCACAGGGGCCAGATTTCAGACATTGACTACCCTCAATTCTGCTCAGCTGTGTGGAATTACTTCCCTTCTGAGTTAAAAAGAGAGAGAGAGAGAGAGAACAACCTGGGTGAGTCACCTTTGGCACACCCTTAACCCTGAAGAACCAAACAGAGCTCTCAGGACACACCCATCTCAAGCCTCTAAGGCTCCATCAAAAGCAGACAGTCCACTTAACCTAGAGTCATAGTATAACGAGAAAAACCACCACAGTGAAGAAACCAGAGAATATCTCCACAATGCCAAGCAACAAATGCAGAAACTGAGGAAGCAAGAACAAAGAAGACACTATGATGCCCTCAAATGAACAATACACCCCAGTTCAAGATTCTGAAGATGATGAGATAGAAGAAATGCAAGAAGCAGATCTCAAAAAATTGATAAGAACATTAAGACATTCTCAAAAACAAATTCTTGAACTACAGAAATCCTTACTGGACAGGACAGAAAATCTTTCTCATGAAAATGAAATATTAAGGAGGAATCGAAATGAAATGAATCAACTAGTAGAACATGAAACTGTGATAGTGAAGAGAAATCATAATGACATGAAGAATTCAATAGATCAAATGAAAAACACATTAGAGAGCCTTAAAAACAGAATGAGTGAAGCAGAAGAGAGAATATCAGACTTAGAAGACAGAACAGGAAAGTATACAGTCAAACCAAAGAAAAGAAGAGAAAATTAGAAATCTAAAAAATATTGTTGGGAATCTACAGGATACTATTAAAAAACCCAACATTCGAGTTCTAGGAGTTCCTGAAGGCATGGAGAGGGAGAAAGGATTAGAATGCCTTTTTAGTGAGATAATAGCAGAGAACTTCCCAGGTTTGGAGAAGGACAGAGACATCCTAGTACAGGAAGCTTATAGAACCCCTAGGAAACATGACCAAAAGAGATCTTCACCACAACACGTTGTAATTAAACTCACCACAGTGAAACAGAAAGAAAAGATCCTAACATGTGCAAGAGAGAAATGTCAGATTACTCTCAGAGGATCTCCAATTAGACTCACAGCAGACTTCTCATCAGAAACCCTACAAGCTAGAAGGGAATGGTGAGATATAGCCCAGGTACTAAGAGAGAAAAACTGCCAGCCCAGAATATTATATCCTGCAAAGCTCTCATTTGTGAATAAAGGTGAAATAAAGACCTTTCATAACAAACAGAAATTGAAAGAATTTGTCACCACTCATCCAGCCCTGCAAAAGATGCTTAAAGATGTGTTACACACAGAAACACAGAAACATGGCCATCAATATCAAAGAAGGTAAAGGAAGAAAACCTTCCAGTAAAAGATCATAGGAAGCTCAAAGCACATACTAGAAAATATCTTTGCGAAAATGGCAGGGTGAAGTTACTATTTATTAATAGTCACATTGAACGTTAATAGCTCAACTCTCCAGTTAAAAGACACAGATGGGCTGAATGGATTAAGGAACAAAATCCATCTATTTGCTGCTTACAAGAAACACATCTTTCCAACAAGATGTATGCAGACAGAAAGTTAAAGGTTGGAAAAGATATTCCATGCCAACAGAAACCAAAAAAAGCAGGTGTAGCCATATTAATATCAGAAAAAAATAAACTTTAACACAAAAACTGTTAAGAGAGACAAAGAGGGGCACTATATAATGATTAAGGGTTCAATTCAACAAGAAGATGTAACTATTATAAATGTATATGCACCTAATTACAGGGCACTGGTTTATTTAAAAGCTATGTTAAGGGACTTAAAGAAAGACTTAGATTCCAATACAATGGTACTGGGGGACTTACAATACTACACTCTCAGAAATAGACAGATCAACCAGACAGAAAATCAACAAAGAGACAGTAGATTTAATCAACACTATTGCCCAAATGGATCTAACAGATATCTACAGAACTTTCAATCCTACATTTAAAGAATTTACATTCTTCCTAGCAGTGCATGGAACCTTCTCTAGGATTGACCACATACTAGACCATAAAGCAAGTCTCAGAAAATTCAAAAGAAATAGAATCAATAGAAATAGAATCAATAGAATCAATAGAATCAATAGAATCAATAGAAATAGAATCTCAGACACAGCAGAATGAAGGTGGAAATAAACAACTCAGGAATCTCTAGAGAGTATGCAAACACATGGAGACTGAACAACATGCTCCAGAATGAACAATGGGTTGTAGAAGAAATTAAAAGAGAAGTCAAAAATTTTCTGAAAGCAAATGAGGATAACAACACAACATATCAAAACTTAAGGGATGATGTACAATGTAATACTTTATCCATTTTAGTATTTTTTTCTTTGTTTTGTTCTAGTACTATTCGTTGAACTCTGTAATTAATATACAATTATTCTTAGGTGTTTAAATTTTAATTGAAAAGCGATCCCTGTGAAATATAACAGTGGGAATAAGAGAGGGAGGAGATATAAAAGTCAGCACATGCTCAATAGGACTTGCCCCAAATGGTGGAGTTAGAACTGTGCCAGGGGATTCCAATACAATCCCATCAAGGTGGCATGTACCAAGGCCATCTCACTAATCCAAGTGATCAAATTCAGTTCACAATTGATCACACTGATAGGTCCAAGAGTCAAAGGGATCACATAAACAAGACTAGTGTCTGCTGATACTAACAGAATCAAAAAGGGAGAGAACAAGCCAACATGGGAAGTGGGATACACAGCAGACTCATAGAATGGCAGATGTCCTAAACAGCACTCTGGCCTCAGAATCAGCCCTTAAGGCATTCAGATCTGGCTCAAGAGTCATGGAAAGCCAAGACACTGTGGCGGCAAAAAAAAAAAAAAAAAAGAAGACCTAAATGAAAGATCTCTGTGAGTGAGATCCCAGTGGAAAGAACAGGGCCATCAAAGAAGGAGGTACCTTTCTCTGAAGGGAGGAGAGAACTTCCACTTTGACTATGACCCTGTCGGAATAAGATCCAAGTCAGCGAACTCAAAAGGCTTTCATAGCCTTGGCAACTCATGACAAGAGCCTAGGGAGATTACTGAGGCCATCAACATGAGTGTCAAATTGTTAAATCAACATCAGGAGTCACTGTGTACTTACGTCTCATGTGGGATCTGTCCTTAATGTGTTGTCCAATGTGAAGTAATGCTATAACTAGTACTGAAACAGTATTTTACACTTTGTGTTTCTGTGTGGGTGCAAACTGATGAAATCTTTCTTTAATATATACTAAGTCAATCTTCTGTATATAAAGATAATTAAAAATGAATCTTGATGTGAATGGAAGGGAGAGGGAGCTGGAGATGGGAGGGGTGTGTGTGGGAGGGAAATTATGGGGGGGTGCCATTGTAATCCATGAAATGTACTTTGGAAATTTGTATTTACTAAATAAATAAAGAAAGAAAGAAACATGGTTCCCTCCTCCAGAGAAGGAAGAAGGAGAGGACCAGTTTGGATTGTGTGTCTTGTAGTTATGCAGTAGGAGTTTGCAGCTCAAAGTAAAAGGTCAGTGTTCAAAGAATGTTTTGTATTTTATTCATGGTTCTTGTCACTTATACTAAATGTACTCTGGCAGTTCTATCACACTCATTGAGTTATTGCTACAAAGAGGTATGAGCTTGGCTCATGAGACTGCTGGATTCTTTAAAATGATATAAAACCTCATTTACCATTATGGGGCAGTAAGCTTACTTCCTTTTATATCACCCAACAGATATGAACCAAAACTAGTAAACTGAGGCTTGTTGGTTTTTCCCCTAGAACAATGATTTATTTACCCACTCTAATCTGAAGACATCCATTTTTGAAATGCTGAGGGAATGGCAAACTATCACACAAAAATGGGAGCATCCGTATCCATAATATTCTCCCTTTCTAGCTAATGGTTGAAATCAAGTAATGGTCAATAGTCATATTGGTTTCTTCCTGTATAATCTCCCTTTGAATCTTGAATTCACTAAAAAAACACTTAGATTGATAAGATCTGCAAATTCCATTGTCTTGATCATAAAGGAAAAAATAGAATGGTGGCTCAAAAATGTTTTGATGTGATGAAGGACTGTCACTTCAAACCAAAATAGTGATTGCATGAAAACAATTCAATATGGATGAATTTACATACAAGATCAGGAAAACTTTAAACCTGAGCCAATTTGTGTGTGTGTGTGTGTGCATATAAATATCTACATACATAGTGTCTATTTCTAATATTTTCAGCATCACTAATCAGTTTCAGAGTGAGAAAAAAATATATATATATGGGGAAAAATTGTTTTATTTTATTTGTTAGCCTGTTTCTCTTGAGAAATACTACACAAAACAATTTTTTTGTTTTCCTAGAAGAAAAAAAAAATACTTAAGGGATACGGCAAAAGCAGTGTTAAGAGGAAAGTTTATATCAATAGGTGCCTACATCAAGAAATTGGAAAGACACCAAATAAATGAGCTTTCAACGCATCTCAAGGATCTAGAAAAATGGCAGCAAACCAGACCCACATCTAGTAGGAGAAGAGAAATAATTAAAATCAGAGAAGAAATCAACAGGATTGAATGCAAAAAAAAAAAATTACCAAAAAATCAACAGGCGAAGAGCTGGGGTTTTTTGAAAAAAATGAATAAAATTGATACAACTAACTAAAAAAAGAAGAGGAAAACCTAAATCAATAAAATCAGAGATAAAAAAGGAAATGTAACAACAGACACCACAGAAATAAAAAGAATCATCAGAAATTACTACAGAGTTGTATGCCAGCAAACAGGGAAATCCATCAGAAATGGATAGATTCCTGGACACATGCAATCTACCTAAATTGAACCATGAAGACATAGAAAATGTAAATAGACCCATAAGAGAATGAAATTGAAACAGTAATAAAGGCCCTCCCAACAAAAAAAAGCCCAGGACCAGATGGATTCACTGCTGAATTCTACCAGACATTTAAAGAAGAACTAACTCCAATTCTTCTCAAACTATTCAGAACAATCGAAAAAGAGGGAATCCTCCCAAATTCTTTCTATGAAGCCAGCATCACCTTAATTCCTAAGCCGGAAAAAGGTACAGCATTGAAAGAAAATTACAGACCAATATCCCTGATGAACAAAGATGAAAAAATCCTCAATAAAATTCTGGCCAATAGAATACAACAACACATCAGAAAAACCATCCACCTAGACCAAGTGTGATTTATCCCTGGTATGCGGGGATGGTTCAATGTTCTCAAAACAATCAATGTGATACACCGCATTAACAAACTTCAGTAGAAAAACCATATGATTATCTCAATAGATGCGGAGAAAGCATTCGATAAAATTCAACACCTTTGATGATGAAAACCCTAAGCAAACTGGGTATAGAAGGCACATTCCTCAATACAATCACAGCAGTTTATGAAAAACACACAGCCACCATCCTATTGAATGGGGAAAACCTGGAAGCATTTCCACTGAGATCTGGTACCAGACAGGGATGCCCACTCTCACCACTGCTAGTCAGTATAGTTCTGTAAGTTTTAGCCAGAGCCATCAGGCAAGAAAAAGAAACTAAAGGGATACAAATTGGGAAGCAAGAAGTCAAACTATCCCTCTTTGCAGACGATATGATTATTTATGAGATCCAAAAAACTCTACTAAGAGACTATTGGAACTCATAAGAGTTTGGCAAAGTAGCAGGGTATAAAATCAATGCACAAAAATCAACAGCCTTTGTATACACAGGCAATGCCACATCTGAGAAAGAACTTCTATGATCAATCTCATTAACAATAGCCAAAAATCAATCAAGTACCTTGGAATAAACTTAATCAAGGACGTTAAAGATCTCTATTATGAGAATTACAAAATCTTACAGAAAGAAACAGAAGAGGATACCAAAAAGTGGAAAAATCTTCCATGCTCATGGATCTGAAGAATCAACATCACCAAAATGTCCATTCTCCCAAAACCAATTTATGCATTCAATGCAATACCAATCAAAATACCAAAGACGTTCTTCTCAGATCGGGAAAAAATGATGCTGAAATTCATATGGAGACGCAGGAGACCTCGAATAGCTAAAGCAATCTTGTACAACAGCAGCAAAGCCGGAGGCATCACAATACCAGATTTCAGGACATACTACAGGGCAGTTGTTATCAAAATAGCATGGTACTGGTACAGAAACAGATGGATAGACCAATGGAACAGAATAGAAACACCAGAAATCAACCCAAACATCTACAGCCAACTTATATTTGATCAAGGATCTAAAACCAACTCCTGGAGCAAGGACAGTCTATTCAATAAATGGTGCTGGGAAAACTGGATTTCTACGTGAAGAAGCATGAAGTAAGACCCCTACCTTACACCTTACACCAAAATCTACTCAACATGTATTAAAGACCTAAATCTGGGCCGGCGCCGTGGCTCAATAGGCTAATCCTCCGCCTTGCGGCGCCGGCACACCGGGTTCTAGTCCCGGTCGGGGCACCGGATTCTGTCCCGGTTGCCCCTCTTCCAGGCCAGCTCTCTGCTGTGGCCCAGGAGTGCAGTGGAGGATGGCCCAGGTGCTTGGGCCCTGCACCCCATGGGGAGACCAGGAAAAGCACCTGGCTCCTGGCTCCTGCCATCGGACGAGCGCGGTGCGCCGGCCGCAGCGCGCCGACCGCGGCGGCCATTGGAGGGTGAACCAACGGCAAAGGAAGACCTTTCTCTCTGTCTCTCTCTCTCACTGTCCACTCTGCCTGTAAAAAAAAAAAAAAAAAAAAAAAGAAAAAGACCTAAATCTATGACCTGACACCATCAAATTATTAGAGAACACTGGAGAAAGCCTGCAAGATATTGGCACTGGCAAAGACTTCTTGGAAAAGACCCCAGAGGCAAAGGCAGTCGAAGCCAAAATTAACTATTGGGATGGCATCAAATTGAGAAGTCTCTGTACTTGGAATTTATCCAAAGGAAATTATATTGAGAAACAAAAAAGTGGTCTTAACCTTAATGTTTATTGCAGCTCAATTCACAATAGCTAAGACCTGGAATCAACCTAAATGCCCATCAACAGTAGACTGGATTAGGAATTTATGGGATATATACTCTACAGAATACTATACAGCAGCAAAAAAAAAAAAAAAAAAAAATGAAATCCGGTCATTTGCAACAAAATGGAAGAATCTGGAAAACAACATGCTGAGTAAAACAAGCCAGTCCCAAAGAGACAAATCTCATATGTTCTCCCTGATCAATGACAACTAACCAAGCACCAAAAAGGAAACCTGTTGAAGTGAAATGGACACTATAAGAAACGGTGACTTGATCAGTCCTTGCCCTGACTGTTGAACAACATAATACTTTATCCCTTTTAGTATTTTTGTTTGGTTGTTCTACTTAATATTTTGGTTGAATTCTGTAATTAATACACAATTATTCTGAAGTGTTGAAACTGAACTGAAAAGTGATCCCTGTTAAATATAAGAGTGGGAATAAAAGAGGGAAGAGATGTACAATTTGGGACATGCTCAATCGGATTTGCTCCAAACGATAGAGTTAGAAACATATCAGTGGATTCCAATTCAATTCCATCAAGGTGGCATGTACCAAGGCCATCAAACTAGTCCAAGTGATCAATTTCTGTTCAAAACTGATCATAATGATAGGACTAAGAGTCAAAGGGATCACACAAACAAGACTGCAAATACTAACCGATAAAATAAAAAAGGGAGAGAATGATCTAACATGGGAAGCGAGATAGACAGCAGACTCAGAATGGCAGATGTCTTAAACAGCATTCTAGCCTCAGAATCAGCCCTTAAGGCATTCGGATCTGGCTGAAAAGCCCATGAGAGTATTTCAGTCATGGAAAGCCAAGACTCTATGGCAAAAAAAAAAAAAAAAAAAAAAAAAAAAAAACCTAAATGAAAGATCTCCGTGAGATCCCAGTGGAAAGAATAGGTCATCAAAGAAGGAGGTACCTTTCTCTGAAGGGAGGAGAGAACTTCCACTTTGACTATGACTTTGTGTAAATATGATCAGAGTTGGCGAACTCAAAAGGCTTCCATAGCCTTGGCAACTCATGACAAGAGCCTAGGATGATTACTGATGCCATAAACAAGAGTCTCAATTTGTTAAATCAACATCAGGAGTCACTGTGCACTCACTCCTCATGTAGGATCTCTGTCCTTATATGCTGTACATTGTGATTTAATGCTATAACTAGTACTCAAACAGTATTTTTCACTTTGTGTTTCAGTGTGGGTGCCAACTGTTGAAATTTTTACTTAATATATACTGAATTGATCTTTTGTATATAATGATAATTGAAAATGAATCTTGATGTGAATGAAAGGGGAGAGGGAGAAGGAGAGGGTAAAGTTGAAGGTGGCAGGGAAGTTATGGGGGAGGAAAAGCTATTGTAATCCATAACCTGTACTTTGGAAATTTATATTCATTAAATAAAAGTTAAAAAAAAGAAAGGTAGCATTACAGAGAGAGACAGAGAGAGAGAGAGAGTCAGAGAGAATGAGAGACAGAGCAGTATCTTCCATCTGCTGGTTCACTCCCCAAATGGCCGCAATGGTGAGCTCTGAGCTAAGCTGAAGCCAGGAGCTAGGAGCTTCTTTTGGGTCTCCCACATGCATGCAGGCACCCAAGGACTTGGGTCATTTGTTGCTGCTTTCCCAGACACATTAGCAGGGAGCAGGATTGGAACAGCTGAGACTTCAGCCAATATGCATATTTGGAAGCAGCATTGCAGGTGGTAGGTTTAGCTAGTATATCACAGTGCTGGCTGCAGGCACCCAGTTTTAAAAAACAAAAGTTACATTAATTTAACTAAAAGGAGACAGAAGCCCCAAATAAAATAATAAAAGGGACTTCAACATCCCACTTCCATCACTGGACAGATAAATCAGGAAAAAAATTACAAAGAAACAACAGAGCTTACATTATAGACCAAATAGACCTAATGGATATCTATAGAACATTTTATTCCACAACTACAGAGTACAAATTCTTGTCATTAGTGCATGGGTCATTTTCTAGGATAGACCATATATTGGGCCATAAAGCAATTCACAACAAATTCAAATAATTGAAATCATATATTGTATTTTTTCTGAATTCAGTGGAATGAAGCTGGAAATTAGCAACATAAGAAATTCTAGATGGCAGAGTAGGGAGGGAGCTTACTACTCTAGCCCAGAAGAAGATAATGTTTAAAAAAGTGGAGAGAGTATAGTCTCAGAGAAGAGTTAGGGAGAAAATGGCAGAGGAAACTACTGAAATTGTAGGGACATGGTAGACCTACATGGAGCGTGTGGGAACCCACAGCTTGGGAATCCAGCAGCCAAGAGCCGATGCACCAGCATTGGAAAGTGAGGTGAGACCAGACCCCAGCTGCCCAAGTCACTAGTGAAAAAGCTGCAGGAAGAGCCCAGAGGAAACTTGCCTTAGAGTCCCCTGGGGGAAAGTGTACCAGCCAAATTAGAGTAGAAAAAAAAAAGGACAGATGGACACATTTCTCTCTCCCCGATCACTTTACAATGGTATCCTGTAACAAACTGATAGCACGGGTACTATTTTGGACATACATAACAGATGCGTTAGCTCATGTCTGTGCCTATCAACTAGCTGAATGGAGATTCCTGACTCTAGTGGAGAGAACTAACAGAGGGCTAGGAGCTTGTGACTGGATGAGGCTTCTGTACCAAGAATGTGAAAAAAAAAAAACGAGGGTGTGTGGGAAGACTAACTGTATGCCTGGGACCTTGAGCAGCCACAGTGGGAGATTTCACATGCTCAGGGTTTCCTGGTTACCTGGTGAGAGACATTGCTGGGGAAACTGATCTTACACTGAAAACTGCACAGATCCTTCGTGTGGTCCTTGGGACAGAGTGGACGAATATTATACCCACTAGGGCTAGCACTCAGGCACTGGTCTCCATTGAGAAGAGCTCAGCTGAGCAGAATAAATTTCCCAGCAGGTTAAATAAATAAATAATTTTAAAGATTTTTAATTATTTGAAAGGCAGAGTGACAGAGAGAGGGAGAGACAGAGTGATAAAGAGATCTTCCAATAACTGGTTCGCTTTCCCCAGTTGGCTGCATTGGCTAGGACTGGGTCAGGCCAAAGCCAGGAGCTGGGAACTCCATCAGGGTCTCCCACATGGGTGGCAGGGGCCCAGGAACTTAGGCTATATTCAGCTACCTTCCAAGGCACATTAGCAAGGAGCTGGATCAGAAGCAGAGCAACCAGGACTTGCATCAGCACTCTGATGGGGAATGCCAGTGTTGTAGGTGGCGGCCTAACCCACTGCACCACAATGCCAGCCCCTTGAACATGTCCATTTACAGATCTATGTGTTTATTCAGTGTGTGGGGGGAGAATATTTACTTAGGAGTAGAATTGCTGGATCATGGTGTATGTATATATTGAATTTCATTCAATAATATCAGATTTCTATGTAGAATGCATACACTAGTCTCTGTTTTGACCATCAGTGTTCTTTAGGCTGCTCACATGATCACTTTTACATTAACACTTAGCATTAGTCAGCATTTCAATTTGTGCCAGCCAAATCAACATACCATTGTTATTTATTCTAAACTGTATCTTCTATTACTGAGAGCATTTAGGTTATTGAAAGTATCAACAGTTAATCAAGCATATGCTTTATAATTACATTTCCTGGTGAGTTGCCTTTCAGATAGACTTTGGTATTGAAGTTTTTTTTCTTTTAAATTATTTTTATAATTTTTTATTTTTATGAAGTCATATTGGTCCACTGACTTCTGCATTTCTCTTTCTTCAGTACCATATGCTCCCAAAGACCTTATAATTCCTCTACAGTAGACAAAAGTTATGTTCAATATGATCCTAGTAAACTTACAAACTAAAAATGTGACCTTTTAATAACTATTAGGAAATGTACAACAGACAAATTTTCTATTTCTCAATCTCATCATTTTCTGCCCTTTAACACTAGGTTTTGAGAGGGACCAAAATAGAGGTATAGAACAAGGTTCAGAAATGAGGTAATGTCTGTTGTACACATCCTTGCATGATAATGTAACTCAGTTTCATATCTTGAGGTTGCTATTCTAACAGAGCTGCATCTTCAGCCACATCAAGATGCCCTTCCTTGCATTTGCTCTAGGTGATAATTCCAATCCAAAGTAAATCGAACTCTTATAAACTATCACGTGCTGAAGCAATTTCCATTCATCCCTTCCCGACCTCTTACAACCACATATGGGGATCCAAATAATTCTTCATTATATACCATATGATAAAGAGTTTTAGCAAGAAAAGTCAACATCAAATCTTCATCTCTTCCATAACACTGGAGATTATTTTGTGATTTACAATGCAGTCTTTCTGTTTAGCAAGGTTCTATTTCACAACCATGTATAAACTCTTTATTCTTTGAGCACTTCAGTGTATTGTTTTCCTTATGAGCTAATATTTGTAATGATTCTCTCTTTCCCTAGCCACCTCAAGGCATTTTTAAGACTGAAAGTTAGTCAGTGGGTACCCTTTTGAGTGAACTCTATTGGCATTTTATAGCAGACTAGAATCTCAAAGCAAGGAAACACAAAACAGGTCACTAGTCTGCCAAAGTCTTTTATGAGTCAAAGAATTTAATGATCCACTAAAGACAATATATAACACACACATATAAAAATAATGATTGCTTAGCTTCAATGGAATTTTTGTTAATTTGATCAAAAGGAATTATCTAGGTAGTCATGAGAGATATAGTGATTAATCACATATACTAATGATTGTTCATGATTATTCTTGTATAATTTAAAATGTAGACTAAAACACCAATTCTGGGGCGGAGCCAAGATGGCGGAATAGTGAGGACGCGCACTAGCAGTCCGCAAAAAGATAGTTTAATAAAAACAGAGTTACTGTAGCCTCAGGAAAAATCTCACGGAAAAAAATGCAGTGGAAATTCTTCCGGACCCAGTGAATGAGACGCAGAGGACCTAGGGGAAAGTAAGTTTGCGAACGGCAAATCGTGCCTTAGGGCACGGGAGCTGCCGGGAGGGACGGGAACCGGACGGAACACAGTCGCCATTAGAATCGAGCGCTTAAACGGGAGCCGATACAGGGATCCCGAGACACTGGCGAGGGGAAACAGACCCCACGGGGGAAACAGCACAATTGAGGCGAGCCCACACGGACACTAGCCTCTTTCGTTGCCCACCCTGCTCACTCGAGCTAGACTGAACACAGTGGGACGGCGCGCACCCGCCGGCTGAACCGGAAGCCGGGCGGAACACAGTCGCCATTGGAACTGAGCGCTTGAACGGGGGCCGATACAGGGATCCCGAGACACTGGCGGGGGGAATCAGACCCCCCACGGGGGAAACAGCACAATTGAGGCGAGCCTGCACGGACACTAGCCTCTCTCGTCACCCACCCTGCTAATTCGAGCTAGATTAAACGCAGTGGGACAAGGCGCGCCCGCCCGCCCGCCTATCACTGAGGCAGACGGAACCAAAAACCCGAGGCTGTAGAAACCTGAAGGGGATCCAAAAACTGGGAACACACCGCGCACACAAACTCCGTTACCTTGACAACCCAGAGAAAGAGTGTGGGGAAAAAAAAAAAATGCCAAATAAAAACAGATTCCGAGGGAGCAAGATCAAGGAAGACGCTATGATGACCCCAAACGGAAAAGACACCCCAAGCCAGGATTATGAAGATAATGAGATAGAAGAAATGCAAGAAGCAGATCTCAAAGAATTGATAAGAACATTAAGAAGTTCTCAAAAACAAATTCTTGAACTACAGAAATCCTTAATGGATAAGATAGAAAATCTCTCTCGCGAGAATGAAGTACTACGGAGAAATCAAAACGAAATGAAACAACTAGTAGAACAAGAAGCTACGATAGTGACAAAAAATCTTAATGAATTGAAGAATTCAATAGATCAAGTGACAAGCAATCTTGAGGGCCTTAAAACCAGAATGGGTGAAGCAGAAGAGAGAATATCGGACCTAGAAGACAGAGAACAGGAGAGGAAACAGTCAAACCAAAGACAAGAAGAGGAAATTAGAAAACTAAAAGATATCGTCGGGAATTTACAGGATACTATTAAAAAACCCAACATTCGGGTTCTAGGTGTTCCTGAAGGTATGGAGAGGGAGAAAGGATTAGAAGGCCTTTTTAGGGAGATACTAGCAGAAAACTTTCCAGGCTTGGAGAAAGACAGAGAAATCCTAATCCAGGAAGCTCATAGAACCCCTAATAAACATGACCAAAAGAGATCCTCTGCACGACATATTGTAATTAAACTCACCACAGTGAAGCAAAAAGAAAAGATCCTAAAATGTGCAAGAGAGAAACGTCAGATTACTCTCAGAGGATCTCCAATTAGACTTACAGCTGACTTCTCAACAGAAACCCTACAAGCTAGAAGGGAATGGCGAGACATAGCCCAGGTACTTAGAGAGAAAAACTGCCAGCCCAGAATATTATACCCTGCAAAGCTCTCATTTGTGAATGAAGGCGAAATAAAGACCTTTCACTGCAAAAAGAAATTGAAAGAATTTGTTGCCACTCGTGCAGCCCTGCAAAAGATACTTAAAGACGTGTTACACACAGAAACACAGAAACACGACCATCAACATGAAAGAAGGTAAACGAAGGGAACCTCACGGCAAAAGATCACAGGGAATTCAAAGCATACATTAGAAAATATCTGGCAAATGGCAGGGCAAACTTACCACTTATCAATAGTCACATTGAACGTTAAAGGTCTAAACTGTCCTGTTAAAAGACAGAGATTGGCTGATTGGGTTAAGGAACAAAAACCATCTATTTGCTGCCTACAAGAAACACATCTTTCCAACGAAGATCCATACAGACTGAAAATAAAAGGATGGAACAAGATATACCACGCCAACAGAAATGAAAAAAGAGCGGGTGTAACCATCTTAATATCGGACTACATAAACTTTAACACAAAAACTGTTAAGAGAGACAAAGAGGGGCACTATATAATGATTAAGGGATCAATACTACAGGAAGATATAACAATTCTCAATGTATATGCACCTAATTACAAGCCACAGGTTTATTTAAAAAATTTGTTAAGAAACTTAAAGGGAGACTTAGACCCCAACACAATAGTACTGGGGGACTTCAATACTTCACTCACAGATATTGACAGATCGACAGGACAGAAGATCAACAAGGAGACAGTAGATTTAAACAACACTATAGCCCAAATGGATCTAACAGATATCTACAGAACTTTTCATCCTACACGTAAAGAATTCACATTCTTCTCAGCAGCACATGGAACCTACTCTAGGATTGATCACATATTAGGCCATAAAGCAAGTCTCAGCAAATTCAAAAGAATTAGAATCATACCATGCAACTTCTCAGACCATGAGGGAGTGAAGTTGGAAATTAGCAACTCAGGAATCTCTAGAGCATATGCAAACACATGGAGATTGAACAACATGCTCCTGAATGAACAATGGGTCACTGAAGAAATCAAAAGAGAAATCAAAAATTTTCTGGAAGTAAATGAGGATAACAGCACAACATACCAAAACTTATGGGATACAGCAAAAGCAGTGTTAAGAGGAAAGTTTATATCAATAGGTGCCTACATCAAGAAACTGGAAAGGCACCAAATAGATGAGCTTTCAATGCATCTCAAGGATCTAGAAAATTTGCAGCAAACTAGACCCAAATCTAGTAGAAAAAGAGAAATAATCAAAATCAGAGAAGAAATCAACAGGATTGAATCCAAAAAAACATTACAAAAAATCAGCCAAACGAGGAGCTGGTTTTTTGAAAAAATAAACAAGATTGACACCCCATTGGCCCAACTAACTAAAAAAAGAAGAGAAAAGACCCAAATCAGTAAAATCAGAGATGAAAAAGGAAATATAACAACAGACACCACAGAAATCAAAAGAATCATCAGAAATTACTACAAGGACTTGTATGCCAGCAAACAGGGAAACCTATCAGAAATGGATAGATTCCTGGACACATGCAACCTACCTAAATTGAACCAGGAAGACATAGAAAACCTAAACAGACCCATAAGTGAGTCAGAAATTGAATCAGTAATAAAGGCCCTCCCAACAAAGAAAAGCCCAGGACCAGATGGATTCACTGCTGAATTCTACCAGACATTTAAAGAAGAACTAACCCCAATTCTTCTCAAACTATTCAGAACAATCGAAAAAAAGGGAATTCTCCCAAATTCCTTCTATGAAGCCAGCATCACCTTAATTCCTAAGCCAGAAAAAGATGCAGCATTGAAAGAGAATTACAGACCAATATCCCTCATGAACATAGATGTAAAAATCCTCAACAAAATTCTGGCCAATAGACTGCAACAACACATCAGAAAGATCATCCACCCAGACCAAGTGGGATTCATCCCTGGTATGCAGGGATGGTTCAATATTCGCAAAACAATCAACGTGATACACCACATTAACAGACTGCAGAAGAAAAACCATATGATTATCTCACTAGACGCAGAGAAAGCATTCGATAAAATTCAACACCCTTTCATGATGAAAACCCTAAGCAAACTGGGTATAGAAGGCACATTCCTCAATACAATCAAAGCAATTTATGAAAAACCCACGGCCAATATCCTATTGAATGGGGAAAAGTTGGAAACATTTCCACTGAGATCTGGTACCAGACAGGGATGCCCACTCTCACCACTGCTATTCAATATAGTGCTGGAAGTCTTAGCCAGAGCTATTAGGCAAGAAAAAGAAATTAAAGGGATACAAATTGGGAAGGAAGAACTCAAACTATCCCTCTTTGCAGACGACATGATTCTTTATTTAGGGGACCCAAAGAACTCTACTAAGAGACTATTGGAACTCATAGAAGAGTTTGGCAAAGTAGCAGGATATAAAATCAATGCACAAAAATCAACAGCCTTTGTATACACAGACAATGCCACGGCTGAGGAAGAACTGCTAAGATCAATCCCATTCATAATAGCTACAAAAACAATCAAATACCTTGGAATAAATTTAACTAAGGACATTAAAGATCTCTACAATGAAAATTACAAAACCTTAAAGAAAGAAATAGAAGAGGATACCAAAAAATGGAGAAATCTCCCATGCTCATGGATTGGAAGAATCAATATCATCAAAATGTCCATTCTGCCAAAAGCAATTTACAGATTCAACGCAATACCAATCAAGATACCGAGGACATTCTTCTCAGATCTGGAAAAAATGATGCTGAAATTCATATGGAGACACAGGAGACCTCGAATAGCTAAAGCAATCTTGTACAACAAAAACAAAGCCGGAGGCATCACAATACCAGATTTCAGGACATACTACAGGGCAGTTGTTATCAAAACAGCATGGTACTGGTACAGAAACAGATGGATAGACCAATGGAACAGAATAGAAACTCCAGAAATCAATCCAAACACCTACAGCCAACTTATATTTGATCAACGATCCAAAACCAGTCCCTGGAGTAAGGTCAGTCTGTTTAATAAATGGTGCTGGGAAAACTGGATTTCCACGTGCAGAACCATGAAGCAAGACCCCTACCTTTCACCTTACACAAAAATCCATTCAACATGGATTAAAAATTTAAACCTACGACCCGACACCATCAAATTACTAGAGAGCATAGGAGAAACCCTGCAAGACATAGGTACTGGCAAAGACTTCTTGGAAAAGACCCCAGAAGCACAGGCACTGAAAACCAAAATTAACTACTGGGATTGCATCAAATTGAAAAGTTTCTGTACTGCAAAAGAAACAGTCAGGAAAGTGAATAGGAAACCGACAGAATGGGAAAATATATTTGCCAACTATGCAACAGATAAAGGGTTGATAACCAGAATCTACAAAGAAATTAAGAAACGCCACAACATCAAAACAAACAACCCACTTAAGAGATGGGCCAAGGACCTCAATAGACATTTTTCAAAAGAGGAAATCCAAATGGCCAACAGACACATGAAAAAATGTTCAAGATCCCTAGCAATCAGGGAAATGCAAATCAAAACCACAATGAGGTTTCACCTCACCCCGGTGAGAATGGCTCACATTCAGAAATCCACCAACAATAGATGCTGGAGAGGATGTGGGGAAAAAGGGACACTAATCCACTGTTGGTGGGAATGCAAACTGGTGAAGCCACTATGGAAGTCAGTCTGGAGATTCCTCAGAAACATGAATATAACCCTACCATTCAACCCAGCCATCCCACTCCTTGGAATTTACCCAAAGGAAATTAAATTGGCAAACAAAAAAGCCGTCTGCACAGCAATGTTTATTGCGGCTCAATTCACAATAGCTAAGACTTGGAACCAATCCAAATGCCCATCAACAGTAGACTGGATTAGGAAATTATGGGACATGTACTCTACAGAATACTATACAGCAGTCAAAAACAATGAAATCCGGTCACTTGCAACAAAATGGAGGAATCTGAAACATCATGCTCAGTGAATTAAGTCAGTCCCAAAGAGACAAATATCATTTGTTTCCCTTGATTGGTGATGACTAACTGAGCACCAAAGGGGAAACCTGTAGAAGTGAAATGGACACTATGAGAAACAGTGACTCGATCAGCTCTTGTGCTGACTGTTGTTGTACAATGTAATACTTTATCCATGGTAGTATTTTTTTTTTCTTTATCCTAGTACTAGTGGTTGAACTCTGTAATTAACACACAATTATTCTTAGATGTTTAAATTTTAACTGAAAAGTGATCTCTGTGAAATATAAGAGTGGGAATAAGAGAGGGAGGAGATGTAAAACTTGGGACATGCTCAATCGGAATGGCCCCAAATGATGGAGTTAGAATTGTGCCAGGGGTTTCCAATACAATCCCATCAAGGTGGCATGTACCAAGGCCATCTCATTAGTCCAAGTGATCAATTTCAGCTCACAATTGATCACACTGATAGGTCTAAGAGTCAAAGGGATCACACAAACAAGACTAGTGTCTGCTAATACTAACTGATAGAATGAAAAAGGGAGAGAATGATCCAACATGAGAAGCAGGATACACAGCAGACTCATAGAATGGCAGATGTCCTAAATAGCACTCTGGCCTCAGAATCAGCCCTTAAGGCATTCGGATCTGGCTCAAGAGCCCATGAGAATATTTTAGGCATGGAAAGCTAAGACACTCTGGAAAAAACAGAAGACCTAAATGAAAGATCTCTGTGAGTGAGATCCCAGTGGAAAGAACAGGGCCATCAAAGAAGGAGGTACCTTTCTCTGAAGGGAGGAGAGAACTTCCACTTTGACTATGGCCCTGTGGGAATAAGTTCGAAGTCGGCTAACCCTAAAGGCTTCCATAGCCTCGGCAACTCATGACCAGAGCCTAGGGAGATTACTGACGCCATAAACAAGAGTGTCAAATTGTTAAATCAACATCAGGAGTCACTGTGTACTTACGTCTCATGAGGGATCTGTCCTTAATGTGTTATCCAATGTGAAGTGATGCTATTACTAGTACTGAAACAGTATTTTTACACTTTGTGTTTCTGAGTGGGTGCAAACTGATGAAATCCTTTCATAGTATATATTGAATCGATCTTCTTTATATAAAGATAATTGCAAATGATTAAAAAATCTTGGTGTTAAATTGGAAATTGCATAGACAATTAATCAATTTTTTTAAAAAAAAAATCATGTAGGATCTCTGTCCTTAATGTGCTGTACATTGTGAATTAATACTATAACTAGTACTCCAACAGTATTATCATTTTGTGTCTCTATGCGAGGGCAAACCGTTGAAATCTTTACGTAATATGTACTAAATTGATCTTCTGTGTATAAAGAGAATTGAAAATGAATCTTGATGTGAACAGAAGGGGAGAGGGAGCGGGAAAGGGGAGGGTGGGGGGAGGGAGGGAAGTTGTGGGGGGGGGGGAGCCATTGTGGTCCATGAGCTGTTCTTTGGAAATTTATATTCTTTAAATAAAAGCTTTATATATATATAAAAAAAAAATAAAACACCAATTCTAATTCAAACTAATTTTTTAAATTTATTAAGTTTGTAAAACTTCAGGATTAATATTTTTGAGTATTTACCTTAAACTGTTCTTTGGAGTGGAAAATGAAATTGAAATACAAACTATGAACTCTTACATTAACTCTACAAAGTAAGCAATTTCTCTAAAACTTATATATAATAATCTCTTTCATATTTCATGAATTCTTTTTAATTATCTCCCAACTCAACTATAACATAAATCATTTCACATAATAAATAGGTGTCTCTGAAGAAAGAATGAAAAAAGGTTTTGGTATTCCTTTCTATGATACTATCAGGTATTCAATATTGTTTTTTCTTGTGATAATTTTAATTAGTGACAATTGCTAATTAGTATCATGAAAATTCCAGATATATAAGGGTACTTCAAAAAGTTTATGTAAAGTGAAACTAAAAGATAAATTTATTTTGATGCAAAAAAATTGAAATCCATGCATATGAAGAAACTTCAGAAAGTTCATGGAAGATGTATACTACAAAAAAAAAAAATACCTGAATTTCAAAATGAGTTTGCACCCCAAAAAACTGATCTTTTATTTTAATTTTACTACAAGCGTTTTGAATTACCCTCCTGTCTGGTTAACACGGATTGCTTAACATGCATATATGGTTTAAATATGCACACCTTCACTTAATATCCAATAGTCGCATATATAAATTAAAGATTTAGCTATGTTAATCACAACTAGAAAATAGAACAAAAATTAAAATACACTTTGGAAGAGAGTAACATCTCATCATATTTTACAATAACTAATCTAAAGAGAGTCTATATGTTGCCCTCCATTCCTAAACTAAAAAGGAATGCTCACCCTAGACAATTGTCTCTTTGGATGAGAATATGAGTAGTCACTGAGAAGTATTTTAAACAGTAGAACAGGGGCCAGCACTGTGGCATAGCAGTGCTGGCATCCCATATGGGCGTTGGTTCGAGTCCCGGCTGCTCCACTTTTGATCCAACTCTCTGCTATGGCCTGGAAGAGCAGTAGAAGAAGGCCCAAGTCCTTGGGCCCCTGCACCCGTGTGGGAGACCTGGAAGAAGCTCCTGGCTCCCGGCTTCAGATCAGCGTAGCTCTGGCCATTGCAGCCAATTGGGGAATGAACCAGCAGATGGAAGACCTCTCTTTTTCTCTTTTCTCTTTCTCTTTCTCTTTCTCTCTTTCTCTCTTTCTCTTTCTCTCTCTCTCTTTCTCTCTCTCTCTCTCTCTCTCTCTCTCTCTCTCTCTCTCTGCCTCTCCTCTCCCTGTGTAATGATTTTACTGACATTCAAATAAATAAAAATATTTTTAAAAAGGGGAAATAAGAGTTAAAGAAGAAATTGATCCAGGTATATTCACAATTCTCCAAATCAGGGATCAGTGTTGTGGTGCAGCAGTTTATTTATTTTTTTAATTTATTTTTATTTTTTTGACAGAGTGCACAGTGAGAGAGAGAGAGAGACAGAGAGAAAGGTCTTCCTTTTCCATTGGTTCACCCCACAATGGCCGTTGCAGCCAACGCACCACACTGATCTGTTGCAAGGAGCCAGGTGTTTCTCCTGGTCTCCCTTGCAGGTGCAGGGCCCAAGCACTTGGGCAATCTTCCACTGCACTCCTGGGCCATAGCAGAGAGCTGGACTGGAAGAGAAGCAACCAGGACAGAATCCAGCGCCCCAACCGGGACTAGAACCCGGGGTGCTGGCGCCGCAGGCAGAGGATTAGCCTATTGAGCCGCGGCGCCGGCCGGTGCAGTTGTTTAAACCAGAGAGAGATCAAAATCTCCCACTTGTTGGTCCATTCCCCAGATGGCTACAAAATTGCCAAGACTAGACCACTCTGAAGCCAGCAGCTTCATCTGGGTCTCCCACATGGGTGGCAGGGATCCAAACACTTGGGCCATCTTTCACTGCTTTTCCCAGGCTATTGGCAGAGAGCTGGATCAGAAGTAGAGTACCAGGACTCAAATGGCACCTATATGAAATGCCAGCTTTGCAGATGGTGGCTTTACCAATTATGCCACAAGTCAGTCTCAACAACTCTGCTTTGGGTCCAGGTTCCTGTTCAAATACCAGGGAAAGCAATAGACTATGGTCCAAGTATGAGCCCCCTGCCACCCACATAGGATACTCGGAATTCCTGACTCCTGGCGGCTGTTGTGGTCACTTGGGGAGTGAACTATTGGATGAAAGACTTCTTTTTCTGTTTCTTTCTTTCCTTCTTACTCCCCTTTTCTCTCTGCTGCTCTGCCTTTCAAATAGATAGATATTCATAAAAATTCTCAAATTCACAATTGCAAACTTCTTTTCTACAGCAGTTCTAAGCTTTCCCAGAATGAAGTTAAGCTTTTCAAAGCCATAAAAAATAAAAATATGATTTTCTGTAGCCTATACCAGAATGAATCTAGTAACTAAATACCATACAGGAAGAATCTTTCTGCTATGGAATTAATGAAATTACCTCATTAAATTCCAGAACACTGGTTGCACTGGAAATGAAATACATTACTGAAAAGCTTTCAAAGCTTTGGAACTCTGAAATTAAAAATTAGCTTGAAGTTATTCTTGAGGCACAGAACTCTTCAATGAACTCTAACTTCCTTTACTATAATAATGGATAGTGGAAATTTATTTTATTTTTGGGGCAAAAACATGAGGTTTCATGAATAGTTAGGTCCAAAATTAACTGTGGTCCTTCAAAATCAATAATGTGCTTGCCAATCTTCAATCTAGTCACTTAGGGGTTAGTATAGTAGAACCAAATTACATTAATAATTGTAATATTCATCACTTAATTTACCTAGGGGAATATTTTTCATTGTTTGAATTTTTTGTGAATCTGCCTAGATATTTTCTCCTTAGTCACCTCACAAACTCAATAAATCACTAAGTTTTATTTGTTTTTCCTGTTGAAAATCTCCCAGTATCATGACTTCTTCTCTATCTCCATAGTTAAAGCTTTCAAGACATCACTATCCATTACCTAAACTATTACAAACATCGTTTAACTGCTTTTCTGGCTGCCAATTTCTTCCTGTTCCAACGTACTTCTATTTTATTGTCAAAATTCAATTTGACCATGTGACTTATCTAATTAAAATTCTTCTTTTCTACACTGTAATCTGAATCAAGTCCAAAATTCTTTGCATGTCATACACCGTTCTGCATGATTTGGCCTCTGTCTTTCAATCTCCTCTTCCTCCTGAATGACAGCCCTTCCTTTGTTCAGAGAACCAGAGGTCCAGGTCTATCAAAATGCTTACATATTCCAAAGTATCTCTTTCATGATGGGCTATGTACCCAGAATAGTCTCATCTGCTGATTTATCTTCATTACTCTTCATTGAGTCATTGCAGACAGAGGCAACTTCCCGTAGGGACATTTTCCAGACATATCCAGAAAGAATACCTAATGAGAATATCTCTTGATACTGCTAAGAACTTTAAACAAATTAATATGTTTAGCAGTTACAATAACCCTTGAAGCAGAATCTATTGCTCTCTTCATTTGATAGACAAGAAAACTGAAATTCAGAGAGATTAAGAAATGTTTTAACACCACACAAATTGTTAAGTGGTATGAGCTCTGGCAATCTGAAAGTTGCACATCCATATATTTTATCACCCCTCCATGTCCCTTTCTGATTTATAATTCAACACATGTAAGAGTTTTGGAGAACTGCATTTTATGTCTTTCCTCTAGTAGGCTATACATCCTTCAGGGTAGATGCAATGTTTGTTTTATCCTCCCTGCGTCCTTGGCATCCAATTTGGCTCTGACACACAGTAGATGCTTGAATAAATGAAAAAGATGGCTCATGAATTATTCAACCTTTGCTTTTCCTTTCTTTTTGCTTATTAATTTTCGCGTGAGTGTGGACATCTAAAAGACAAGCTAAAGTTGGGATCAAAGACAAGCTTCAAATCAGCCCAAGGTGGCCCCTACTTGATGTTCTCTAAGAAGGTTTAGAAAAGGAAGCATTTAAGCCAATGATTTAAATGAGTTATCTACATGTGTCCTTTTTTTTTTTTCTTGACAGATAGAGTTAGACAGTGAGAGAGAGAGACAAAGAGAAAGGTCTTCCTTCCGTTGGTTCACCCCCAAAATGGCCGCTACAGTCAGAGCTATACTGATTCGAAGCCAGAAGCCAAGGGCCTCCTTCCAGTCTCCCATGTGGGTGCAGGGCCCATGTGCTTGGGCCATCCTCCACTGCCTTCCCGGGCCACAGCAGAGAGCTGGACTGGAAGAGAAGCAATCGGGACTAGAACCCGGTGCCCATATGGGATGCTGGTGCCATAGGCAGAGGATTAACCAAGTGAGCCACAGCACCGGCCCCAGTACATGTATTCTTGGAAGTCTCCTTTTTGTTATCAGAAATATGCTTTTAAATTTGGCTTGGCCATGTTTTGCCTTCTCAATTTTATTTGAACTGATTATTCAATTAATTAATTATTAAAATACCAGCCTGATTATGTTAGCGTATTTATAGCATTCAAATGAGAAATTAAGTATTTCTTGTCAGGAAGGTATCTTGATCTTCCTTTCTTTTTTTTTTTTTTTTTTTTTTTTTTTTTTTACAGGCAGAGTGGACAGTGAGAGAGAGAGACAGAGAGAAAGGTCTTCCTTTTGCCGTTGGTTCACCCTCCAATGGCCGCCGCGGATGGCGCGCTGCGGCCGGCGCACCGCGCTTGTCCAATGGCAGGAGCCAGGAGCCAGGTGCTTTTCCTGGTCTCCCCATGGAGTGCAGGGCCCAAGCACCTGGGCCATCCTCCACTGCACTCCTGGGCCACAGCAGAGGGCTGGCCTGGAAGAGGGGCAACCGGGACAGAATCCGGCGCCCCAACCGGGACTAGAACCCGGTGTGCCGGCGCCGCAAGGCGGAGGATTAGCCTGTTGAGCCACAGCGCCGGCCTTGATCTTCCTTTCTTGGAGATCATAAAACTGACCTCTTCCCTAACAAACATTATTTCATCATTTACATTATGGATATTACATGTTAACTTTCTAGAAAAAATTTAAAATCTGACTCAGAAGCTGCCACTAATAGGAGTGATAGTGCTAACTAACTTAGAGGCCACAACTAAGCACATACTCTAACAGTTGCTCACTTGGATATCACGAGGCTGAGACTAGGTAGATCAACTATCAAATTCCAAATTTGTGAGCTTGCACTAGGGACTGTACCTCTGTTAAGTATGTATCTGTGCATGGGATGATTTTATTGAGTAAACACATTTAACATAGAAAATGCACTAAAATGTTTTATTTCCTATATGAAATATAAGAAAGTGGGGTTTCTTACCAGTTTGCACATAAACAAGGTATATGACATGAGATAAGTTTATTCTGTGAACCCCACTGGCTTCTCTTCAAACAGAACCAATGCTACTAAATGACCTGTCTGAATAAAGGCGAGCAAATTAGTGACTTCTCCAGGTCTCATTGTGGTTATAAAACACTCTATTTGAATTTTTACCTTCTTCCAATCAAATCCTAACCTAAGATAACTGTGTGGAGAATACACAAGTCAATGAATTTGTTCATTCATTTGTTCAATAATTATTTATTCATTCAGTTGTCATTGATTGTTATAATCATTGGCTATTAAACAATGACAAAGTTAAAAAATCCTGTATATGGGTGCTTATAATCTATTAGGGGATAGCAATGAAAATGTATGTATGTAATAATAGGCAGTTATAATTGCTATCAAATAATAAAGTATTGCTATATATGAGAGTGATTAGAAGTGGGACTGGCACTGAGCCTCCACTTGTGGCACCAACATCCTATATGGAATGCCAGTTCATTTGCTGGCTGTTCTTCTTACAATCTAGCTCTCTTCTAATGGCCTGGGAAGGCAATGGAAGATGGCCCAAGTGCTTGGGCCCCTGTACCCACATGGAACACCCAGAAGAAGCTTCTGGCTCCTGGCTTTTGATGGGCCCAGCTCAGGCCTTTGAGGCCATTTGGGGAGTGAGTCAGCAGATGGAAGACCTGTCTCTTTGTCTTTCCCTCTCTCTGCCTCTTAAACAAATAAATAAATAAATATTTTTTAAAAGAAGAGTGAACTGATGAAATCTTTACTTAATATATACTTAATCGATCTTCTGTATATAAAGATAATTGAAAATGAATCTTGATGTGAATGGAATGGGAGAGGGAGTGGGAGATGGGAGGGGTGTGAGTGGGAGGGAAATTATGGGGGGGAAGCCATTGCAATCCATAAACTGTACTTTGGAAATTTATATTTACTAAACAAAAAATAAATAAATAAAAACAGAGAGAAGATGATGTTGTAAAGATAGATCTAGGGGAGTTTTTGAAGGAGGTGGCATTTGAGTAGAGAGTTGCATGATGGGAGAGAGTGAACCACAGAGTAAGCTGGCAAAGAACTTCCCAGGTAGGACTAATGACAAGTGCAAAATCATTAAGGTAGAAGTACGCTAGGAGTATTTGATAAAGAGAAAAGAAGCAGAGGCTCTGGAAATGGCTGGATCAGAGTAAAAATTACAGGACACCAGGTCAAAGAGAGCTGGAGGCCGGACCACAGAAGGACATGAAGGCTGAAGTGAGGACTTTTCATTTCATTTTAATTGCAAGAGAACCCTGGAGATTTTCGTACTTTGTATTTTAAGGGTAGATTTGATGCTGTGGGGCAATAGATTCACTTATCAACAGTAGTTTTACATTTGATGACCTAGATTTCTGTTCACATGTTTCTTAAGGACATAAGCCTAGTGTCAGGAGCGAAGTGAGAGAATGTTTACTATTGACTGGTGTTGATTAATGACAACTCTTGAGAGTTGTCAACTCTTGAGTGTTATTGTCACAACACTGTGCAGATCTGAAGCAGTGAATGGACCACCACTATGCAGAGCCTACTGATGGAAGTCTGGGCAGAAGGTTGAGTAGGTAAAATGTTTCCAAGGTTGGAAAGAACTTGGGTGGCTAAGACGCAGAACTGAGTCTAGCATGCCTGTAGCCAAGTAAACAAATGGAGGATGTTCACAAGTTTAACTGAGAGACAGACAGTCATCAGGCCATGCAAAACCTTTTGAGTCATATAAAGTTTGAGTTTTATTCCAAAAGCTATAGGAAGTTCCTTGGCAATGCTAAGCTGGAAAATATCTTATTTATACTTTTAAAATCTTTCAAATTGCAGTGGCTATGGAGATCAAACTTTTTTTCATTGATCAAGAATATGGGAGTGCTATTTTGCACAAATGATCTATGAGATATTGACACTCTGTCCTCATATGCCATGCCCAATCCTGTTAATGCTGCTTGTCTTATATTTTGCAAATACAGTTCTTGTTATCTAACTTAGCCTGGGGTTTCAATTTTAGTTCAATTGATTATTTTCTAGTTGGATCCAAAATCTTTTCCCCTAAAGGGCAATTCTTATTATGCTATATCTCTCTTTAAAGCCCTTAATGTATCTCTAATACATAAAAGAATCATAATTCTTGGTTTTCCTAGGAAACTCTCAGTTTATACCTTTTATCTCAGGGTACTTAACAGCACTGATTCTCCCTCTCAAAAGCTGCCTAATTTGAATGACATGTTATTTAGTGGTTGTATTGCTCTTAGTTTTAAATCCACACTCTTCAGCAAGTCACATGAATGCCTCAGAGATCTGCATTTTCCCATACTTGCTCACCTCCACCCTCCACCTTATGTTTTCCTGGCACACTTTAGATATCTATAATGTTTTTAAAGCACAATCTGTTCTTTCCTCATTGTGTTTGCACAGGGTCTATATGTACCTCTCTCTCTTCTTCCCACAGCAAGCTCATGTGTGATCTTAACATTCCAGAACAGTTTCCACATTTTTTTCTAACCCTTATTGCCCCCAGCTTACATTATGTGCTTCTCCTTGTAATATCATAGCTCTTTGTATTCCCAGTAACTACCACAAAACCAGGAAATGTCTGTTGGCACCCGGAAGGCAGGATGGGAAAAGGGCAGATAGACAGGCAAGAAGGGAAGAAGGAAGCAGAGAAGGAAGGAAACTGTATCCCATACATTAGAGGTGCTTAAAAATGTTGACTGGCATCAATATATGAGAACAATACTTCTAATCCAATCAGTATTCCATCATAAAAACGTTTATCAATTTCTAGTTTAAAAATATATCCATATTTTATGACTGATATTTTGTTTTATCCCCAGAGTCTTTTAACATAATTGATTGGGATTGAGCCAGCCCTTCTAATTAGTTTTAACTAGTAATTTTTGTCATTATTGAATTAAAACTATAGTTACCTGGGATACAAATATGAATTTATTTTGACATTCTGATGAGTGACAACCAGTGACAAGCTACAGTTTCTCAGTTTGTATTATCCCAGACCCTTCACTCATAGACACTTTAGTCAAATTCCAATTCCAAAGAATAGTTCAATTTAATTCTTGGGTTTGCACTTTTCAATTTAAAGGATAGATATCTGATATCAGAGAAGAGCTACTGGCATGAATTATATCAAACAGTAACTGAAATGAAAAATATGCAAAACGAGGCTAACTTTTTCCAGGATGCAATGCTTATTATTTTGTATTGCTCCTCAACCTCTGCAAGATTCATCCTCTGCCTCTCCCTGCCCTGCCCATTCCCCAGGATTCTAACAGCAATGGCCTCCATCCACCCAGTTCTACTGGCAAAAAGCTCCGAGATGGGTTTGCACATTTGAGGCACAGGGAGAAGTGTTGGAGGCAGGAGGAGAGGATACAGGTTTTCTTTTCTGTCCCCTTGCCATGCCTCTGCCTGTAATTGTGATTCTCCATGTCCATAGGCCATACTTGCAGCCAGCCATTCATTTATAGATTCACAACTCACTAGGGAGAGAGAATGTATTTCTTATCCTTTGTCCATTTGATTTTAAGAGTGGTATCTGCTTTCTTGTGCTTCTTGTCTGAGTGCTTCCTCATCCCTTGTTCCTTCCCATAGCTCTATCTGGTATATGCAGCTCTTTAACTAAATTTCTTTATTTGAAGCATTTGAGTTAAATTCTCTTTCTTGCTAGGATCCTGACTGAAGCAGATACAGCGTCTTTGTGCTAATAGTAAGTGATTAAATTTAGATTTACCTGACTGCAATAGTATGGTGAACAAAACAATGGCTTTCAGATATTTCCATAGCCTAACTCCTAGGACCTGTAAAACCTAAAATGCTAGGTTTTGTGAAAGAGAAGAATTAATGGTGCACATGGAATTAAGATTGCTAATCATCTGAGATTACCAAAGTGTTCTGATGTAATCTCAAGGTTCCTTCAGAGTGGAAGAAGAATGCAGAAGAGGAGGCCAAAGTCGTGCAATGTTAGAACTCCACCTGCTTTCCTGACTTTGAAGTCAGAGGATGAGGAATGCAGATCCCCTAAATACTGGAAAAAGAAAATTCATCTTCCCCAGAGACTCCGAAAAGTAATACAACCCTGACCAAACCTTAAATTTAACACAGTAGGACTGTTATGCTTCTAAACTACAGACTATAACAATAATACTGAGTTGTTTTAAGCTACTAATTTTATTGTAATTTGTTATGGCAGCCAAAGAAAACCAATGTACACAGCATGAGAGATGGAGATTGGAATTATTGTGCTTTTATCTGCATCATCATTTTTCGATTCATGGCAGCAGTACTGGCTGGGTTACCTGTCTTCCATGACTGCAACTCATACTAGGTTATAGTAACAGCATTTTGACCTTTGTCCATGTCAAATCCACAGGTGCTAATAATTTTGGATATTTTTTTCCCTGGAAGCTTTGCCATGCATTTTTGCTGCCCTAAATCATTCCCACAAATATGTAATGTTCCTTTAATTGATGTCTCTTAAATATTTAGTGGGTCACATATTTCTCCCAAAGAAAAGTTCTAATACTGCCAGCCTCCTCCTGACCTTGTTTTACTGAGACTAAAATGAGAATCATGGTTCATATATCTGGGTTTTCTATTAGGAGCCACATTAACTGAGATTATCAGTTCAGTATACAAGTTGAAGAAATAAGAGAAAATCCTATTTACAGATGTCTAAAGGTTCGAGACAGGAAGCCTTCAAAAAGACGAAACAAAACTCTGTAGGAGTAAATGGGAATTGCATACTTTTAAAAATAGTAACTTCTAAGAATGTATTTGAGAAAAAAGCCTTGACCAGTCCACAACAAACTGAAAATATAAACTTAATTAAATTAAATCAATTTGTGATCTGTTGTTTATTTCAAGTTTACACTTATTTAGCCTATGTGCAATTCAATTATAATCTTATTTTCATTCAAGAAATCTATAGGAATAAATTTATCATTTGCCTTTGTAATTTATAATCTCTGGTTCCAGGGATGCAAATTGTTCTGAAACTTAGAGACAATAAAACCTCTTTTCAAGTGGTATACTTAACTTAGCAACTTTAAAACAATGAATAAAAAGGAATTATACATCATGACTGCTATAATGTGAACATGAGTTGGCTCTCCAACTTATGCAGATAGCTAATTTCCCAAATCACTGATTGATGGATTAAGGGCAGAAGTTTGATTCAGTTTTGGTGTCTGAGAGATAGGACTGGTGAGATGTTTTTAGGTCACTGGGGACATGTCCTTGAGTCATTCTCATGATTATGTAAACTGAAGTTGGCTTAGCTGCTTTCTCTCTCTGCTTCCTGTCTGCACATGTTCCACTACTCACCGTACTCCTCAGACATCAAACTAACGAAATTGCCAGTCATGGACTGTGAACCTTTCAAATCATAAGCCAAAATAAACCTTCATTCTACTAAGAAGTTCCTCTCAGGTATTTCAGTTGTAGCAATGAAAAGCTGCTAAAACATCAACTAAGTCCGACTTATTCTAGGTTCAGTCAAGTCTGGCTCAACATTTGAAAATCAATTCGTTATTCACCAAAGCAAAAATGTAAAATTGTAGGAAAACATTAACTGATGCAGGAAAAGCACTTGACAAAATCCAACACAAGGATTCATGATAAAAATACTCAGAAAACTAGGGATAATAAGGAGGATTTCCAAACTTGACCAGGAAAGTCTAAAAACACCTGAAAATAACATGATTCTTATTCAGAAGAAATTAGATGCTTTCTTTCTAAAATCAAGAACAAGCCATAGCTGTGTCTTTCACCATTCCTAACCGATAATATACTAGAAGTCTTAGCTAAAGCAATAATTAAGAAAAGGAAATGAAAGTTATATAGAGTGGGAAGAATTAAAGTAATTTTGTTTGGGGAGAGTTTTGTTTTGTGTCATTTTTCTTTCTAGAAAATCCCAAAGAATCAATAAAATATCCTGTGATAAGAAATTATAGCAAGATTTCAGGATCCAGGGCTAACATATATATGTCAATAGGTTCCCTTTACATCAACAGTGAAAAATTGGGATTTGAAGTTAAAAGCATGATACCATTTATATTATCACTAAAGTGAAAAGTACTCAGTAATAAATCTGAGAAAATGTATAGGATCAATGGGTAAAGGACTCATAATGAACAAGACAATAATGAAGAAGGAAAACAAGTACAGAATAGAGAACAAAATTACAGAGGACTGAAATTACTTTATGTACCATGAGGCTACAGTAATCAAAACAGTGTAGGTTTGGTGAAAAATGTAGAGAGAACAATAGATTAAGACAGCCCAGAAATAGAACCATTCCTATATAGCCTTGAATCCTTGACAAAGGAGCAAAAGCAATTCAATAGAAAAAGGACAATCTTTTTAACCCATGGTGTTGGATAGCTGTATATCCACATGTAAAAAAACATGAATTAGACATCATTGTAGGGTTAAAATAGAAAATAGTTGGGTCTGGTGTTTTGGCATAGTGAGTTTAACCACCACCTACATTAGCCTCCCATATGAGCCCCAGTTCATGTCATGGCTACTCCGCTTACCATCTAGCTCCCTACTAACATGCCAGGGAAAGCAGCAGCAGATGGACTGTTTGGGCCCCTGCTACTCACACGAGAGACCTAGATGAAGCTCCTAGTTCCTGCCCCTGGCCTGCCCCAGACCCAGACATTGCGGTAATTTAGCAAATCAATTAGTGGATGGAAGATAACCTTCTCTCTCTGTTTTTCCAACTCTTTAAATAAATAAATCTTTTAAAAATAATAAAACAAAAAAATAGCTAATGACAAACTCTTTGAATACTGCATTAATCTATTTGTCTTGTACATTTATACCATTTATAAAAATATATGCCATTATAGCATCAATTTCATAATTAAGATGGTTCCAGACCTTAAAAAAGATGATGTGATGTAATGGGATGAATTAGGAGTTTTTGATATCTGAGTGATACCATTAATTAAATTTTAGCACTTATAAAATTATTTAACATTTTGATCAATGTTTCTCCATCTATAAAATGGAAATATAATGATTTCCCTTTCTGACATAACCTTGGAGGCCTATTTGAGACAATAACTACAAAACAGATAAATATTTATGTTATGTGAACCCCAAAAAACAGTGATACAAGTTTAAAATCACAATCTTAGAAAACATTGCCAGTAGTGTGTCCACTATGTCACTAAGAATATACCTCTTGCCATATAGGACTAGGTGAAGCTATTTTTTTTTCTCCTAAAAATAATATTATCCTTCTTTTAAAAAAAACATTTAGAATTTTATCAAGTATGGTTATACTGAAATTCACAAACTTCCATCACTTTTTGGTTCCACTTTCATGGGAGTTATTTCCCTGCCTTTCAAACTGTGTCTAGCCATGGGGACCAACTTCAAGCAATGCCATACTGATGAACATGACAGATCAAAGTTTTGGAAAATGCTAGTGATTTGGGCCCATCTTTCCAACCTCTGCATCACAGCTAGAACATGATCTGGCAAGCCCTCTGGTTCAAGAAGGCAGATAGACACTGGAACAGATTCTCTCACTTATAGCTTGAAGTAGAGCATCGCAGTCACCCCAAGCTAGATCAGCCAATACCCAGCCCAAACACAGCCCTCAGCCAGGCTGATTGCACAGAACAGCTCAAGTTCACCCAGAGATTTATGGTGAGTAAATGGTATGGGCCACTGAGATGCTGTGGGGATTATGTCTCATTGTTATGGCAATAGCTACCTAACATACCATATATTCCACTTATCTTATTTACTTTCTAGGAGACTCAGGGCTGAATTTGAAATTTATGTATATTCTTAAACAGTCTGTATATTTTGGCATTTATGCTATAGGTTTTCAAGTTTTTAACTTTATGTGCATTTCTACTTTTTTGGATCCTGTATTCTGATTTATAATTTACCACTCTTTTACTGATTATGTTTTTTTCTAAGCTTTTCATGTGCTTTCAGGACTAAGACAGGGCATGCCCCTGTAAAATATTGAGTGTGCGCTATGTGTTAAGAATTACAAATAGGGCTAAAATTTCAGTCTCATTCTTGAAGATGTTAGTCTCATATGGGTGACAGACACATTGAACTATATGTCATAGTTATATACTAGGTATAATAATATAATGTCAATAGGAAAAATAGAGTGTAAAACACATAATTACGGATATATAAAAACTGTTCTGGCCAAATATGTTGCCAAGGAATGGGGAAATCAGACCAGGGAGCCTTCACAGAGTAATATTTGATCTCTGTATTGAAAGGTAAGGCTTTTGCAGCCAGCACTGTGGTGAAATGGGTTTAGTTATCACCTGCAATGGCAGCATCTCACATGAGTACCAGTTGGAGTCCTGGCTGCTCTACCCTTGAGCCAGCTCCCTGCTAATGTACCTGGGAAACATTGGAAGATACCCATAGTTCTTGAGATCACGCCACCCATGTCGTAGATCCAGATGGTGCTTCAGGCTCCTGCCTTCAGCATGGCCGAGCCCTGGTTAATGAAGCCATCTGGGGAGTGAACCAGAAGATGGAAAGTCTCTGTCTCTTTTTGTCTCTGTCTCTGTCTCCTTGTCTCTCTTTCTGTGTTTCTCTCTCTCCCCCTTTCATTAACTCTGCCTTTCAAATAAATAAATACATCTTATTTTTTAAAGAAAGATAAGGAATTAGAAAGAATGAATTTTTTCAGATAACATGATTCACTTTGGTACAACTATGGTATATAGTATGAAGCAAGAAGGGCCAAAAAGTTTTTCTATTCTGAATAAGTGTTTGGATATTATATCTGGAATTAAAATGGTAATTTTTAGTGGAAAGTATAAAAAATTAAAAGGAAAACAATAATTTTTCAACTGTGGAGACTGTAAATTCACACTTATTTGATTTAAAAGTTATTGTGATAACAACTGTAGATTTCATTTCAGCCATGGTTTCACATCACTGATATTAAAGAAACAGATTTGAAAAGCTTTTTTCTGTATTGTCCAGCTTTAATTTTTCAGGTCAGTCACAATATATTGAATTTTATCTTTAGCATTTGCCCAGACTTTCATGAAGTGTTTGAGTCTGGAATGAGAAAAGCAATAGGAGAATTAAAAAAGGGGGGGAAAGCCATGTTTCATTTGAATCTTTTTTGACAGATTCCTTTTTGTTTGGCCTCTCACATCCTCAGCAATAGCAGATTATTTGACAATAAAAAAATTGATCATAGTTAGTTGTAAATAAAAATGTACACATAGGATAAAATAAACTTCCTTTTCTGCTCTGGTTTCTTTTGATGACATTGTCAGTATGTATTTCTATGTAGTAGTGATAAGAATATTGTTCTTGATATTTTATTGTTCGATACCTCTTTACATATCAATATCCACTGTGTTAAGAATATGTTCAATACAATTAACTGTAATCCCAATGTGTTTTCATGAGCCTCTTTTACCCCCAAAGGAAGCCTCTTTTACCCCTGACAAGGGGCTAATTAAAACATGGTGCCAGGAAATTAGTATGGAAACATCAAATCAGAGAGGAGCATCCATCCATAGCTCAAGATTAATCCCAAGGCATACCAATTCCGTATAACACCACTGTAAGTTCAAAAGCCAGGAGGAGAAGCATAAACAAGCTACCAACCTGAGAGCAAAGTAGGAAATGAAAGAGGGGCAGAGCAGATTATGGAGAATCCAGGATAACTAAGGAAAAGCATCTAATGGTAATCACAAACACAAGGTGCTCAGTCGTGTGTGAGGGTTTAAGGCTGGCTTTCAGCACAATAGTTGAAAGTGTATCTATCTCAATATGAACTAAAACTATTTTATATATTGTTGGAGATGACTAGTCCACAGCATTCTTTCTGTCATATTAGCATTGGAAATGTACTATCAGCCAATTTTCAATCAACAAACATATGTCTTTCTTAAATCAACAGCTTTAATTGTCAGGGTTTTAGGATATTAACAGGACTAAGGAAGAGTGCTAGCAGTACTGTTGTAGATTCATCTAAAAAGCAGAGGCCTAGCCTGGACCTATCGATTTTTTTTTAGTGAGTTCTCTTGGATCTGCACTGTTATGCAAATGAATATACAGTCATATATATAGAAAGATGCATATTGTGAGTTTGTATGAGCAATATCTGATTAAGAGGTGGGAATGTAAAAAGTATTCTAACAATCAGTGCTAAAATGAGATTTAAAAAAGTTAAGCTGTGCAAACTTGTGCAAAGATTACAACCCACCAAACATGAAAATTTAAGTCTTGTATCTTGACTTTCTATAGTGATCAATCTGTGTGACCAACATCAGAATCAGGTGGTACTTTGTAGCTAAACAAGATAAACGTCAGTGGGTTTTCCTCAAATGTCCTGCCTCAGGCTCCTCCCCATTAGGCAATAATCGTGACGCACCAAAAATTTTCGAACTGTCAGAATGAAATTTCAGTCTTTTGTTTGTTTGTTTGTTTACATTTTAAGCATTTAGACAGTGAGAGAGATGCATAGGAAAGTGGGGGCCCTGTCTAAAGAAGAGAGGGAAATTTAGATTCATACCGAGTACCAGGAGCGAGCCACATGGAGGAGCATCTAGGCCAGGAAGCATGAGGCAGGTGGCCCAAAGGCCATGCACTGCACTGGTAAAAGGCCAAAGAAAGGAAAAGGCCAGGTATAACAAATCCCAGGCTTTTAATCCACTTCCAAAAGGGAGTGGTTAATTAACCTGATTGGCCAGTGAGCATAGAGATGTGGCAGGTAGGAGCATGCGGTCACACACAGGCGTGGTGAAGGCGTGGTCTTCCAGCTCACAAACGTAATCGATTTTATTCTGTATGCCGCCTACATCATTGCCCCCTCAGAGACTTCATTCCCTTAATCCTAAGGGATGTTGACAGGTGTAGTATCATCCATCTTCTGTAGCTTCTTCCTGCTTATGAGGGGCATAATGCAGGCCCTGCCTGTCCACAGTCTGGAAGTCTCTGTTGATCTTAGCTAACAAATTCGCTTTGTGAGCTGGAGCAGTCTCGGTCACTGCCAATGTCTGTATCCCCTGCATGGTCAGTTACTCCCAGAAGTCGAATTCTGAGATATATAAGTTTGTTAATTACCAAAGGCAAAACTGGAACAAAACCAATTGTAAGTGAAATGCCCCTTAAGCTTCAAAGAACATATCCTACAGACTCCCAGATAGTAGGTGCTGATAGGCTGCCCTTAAACCCATTTAGCTTGAGCATAGAGAATTATGATAGAAGAACCCATTAGGTAGTTTTATTATCAATAAAAGTTCCCAGAGAGAATCAAAAGAGGCAGGTACAGCATGTCTGCCTTAAGAGACAGCAGTCTTGGTGTGACAAAGGCAAAAGCTTTACTTATCCTTTTTGCTTTGAAGTTACTTAAGGGCTCTGATTGGCTTATAGGAATAGAGAGTCTTTATAAAACTATTTGCCAAAAGATAGGAACAAATCCAAAATCTAGTTAGTTAAATTCAAAATGTAGAAATAAATGGTAGATAATATGTGTTTTTCCTTCCTCTTTTGAAATAATCACATGTTCCTATCTTATTTTATTCCTTTGTGTCCATAAGAACAAATTATCTTTCCATATCTTCCTACTTAAATTTTTTAAAAAGAATTATTTTATTTATTTGAAAGACAAAGTTACACAGAGAGAAGTAGAGCCAGAGAGAGAGGTCTTCCATTCTGTTGGTTCACTCCCCAAATGACTGCAAGGCCAGAGCTGAGCTGATCTGAAGCCAGGAACTTCTTCGAGGTCTCCCACACAGGTGCAGGGGCCCAAGGAGTTGGGCCATCTCCTACTGCTTTCCCAGGACATAGCAGAGAGCAGGATCAAACTGGTGCCCATACGGGATGCCAGCACTCAAGCTGGGTCTTTAACCTGCTCCACATTATTGGCCCCCCTTACTTCAATTTTGATACTAAAATGTTTTTGTCCCCATTTTAAAGTGTGGGCTGCTTCTAACACACACACACACACACACACACACACACACACACACACACCATTCATACCCCTGTCTATTCATAGGGTACTATTCTGTGTAGTTCTCTCACAGAAGTGAAGCAATAAATTTGCACAAGAGCTTTAGTATCCTGAAGTTATGAGCAAAGGAGCTCAAGGAAAATGGAGGACTATTTTTAATAATCAGAGAGTCATTAGGACAAGAAACTTTCTAAATATCTTAATAGGTTCCTAAACCACTGTGACATTTCTTTGTTATTATTTCAATCCGTTCCTAGAGTAGCCTGCTAGAAAACTTCACAGTTTCAAGATTATATCTGACTTTCAGGTTTATTAGCTTCTTTAAATTCAATGTTCTTTTTAACAACTATTTCTATAATCTGTGTTCTAGTTTCCAAATTCGGGTGCATCCAAGTATTTTTTTCTTTACTTTTTTAACTAATGCTATTGCTGTACTTACAGATTCTTCTAGTAGAAGTGGAAAGAACAGTGAAGTTAGAATAAAACATCAGAGTGGAGATGCTGTCGCTTGATATGTATTTTAGCTTAGAAATAACTTTAACACTTGAATGATTTGGATTCTATTTCCTCATCTCCAAAAGAAGAATATGTAAATTTAGTTAGCTCTTGGAGTTGTAAAATTAAATTAGATAGTATAAGTGAAAATTCCTGGCACATATTGAGTGCTAAATAAATATTTGCTACCACTCAGTTGTGTGCTTTCCTTGCCTTTAACATCTCTTCCAAAATGTTTACAGCCATTATAGTGGTAGGGCGCTTGCTCAAGCAAGACTAAAATGAGCTATAAATGTTATTGAGGAATTTCATATTTTATCAGAGAACAAATCCAAAACTTTTTTTCAAAATTGTAACTCTCCATGGGTATGATGCCTTTTAGGATAGTGGTGAAATGTATTCAGAAAGTTTGAACAAAAATTTCAAAATTACACATTTTGTTTATATACTTTATAAATAAAAATTGGGGCTACAAACTCATAAGCCACATATCTCCCATTTTCATTTAAAAATAAATAAGTCCAAGTGCATTACAGGACATAGAGGACATCAAATAAAAAGTGAAAGCTTTCAACAAGTCTACCTTCCTAAAGGGAATAACTATTAGTATTTACCTTCATCCTCTTCTAGAAGAAATCTCTCACATAGATTCTTTTTTATTTACTCAGAGTCACACTGCACTTGTACAATGTGTTCTTTAAATTGCTTTTATTTCATTTAATATATCTTAGAAATCCTTCCTTTTCAGTACATACTTTGTTCTTTTCAATAACATTTCTCAGTTCTCAGTTGACTCAAAGTCCTGACTGTTGCTAGGTTTCTTCTTCTTTTTTTTTTTTTGATGTCTTTTTTATTTCTTTGTGGATTTTGAACATTTTTCTTCACCAAAATATTAAATGAATGTGTGTGTACACGTGTGTGTGTGTGTGCATGCAAGTGTGTCTTGGCACAATAGATGCTCCAAAGAGTGACCTGCAGCACAGAAGGTATGAGACAATGATTCTGAAGACAGTGTCTCTTCAATAGAGGTATCACATTCTGCTGTCACATGGTGGATGTGAGCTCATGGCCAGAAGAACATGTTGACAGGCAATGAAGTATTCAACATTAATGTGGTGCCTGGGGGAGGCAGCTGAACTGTGAACACAAGAGAGTAAGACAGGCAACCTCACATGGCTCAGTGGGCAAAAGCAGGACCATTGCTGTCAAGGCAATGAGGGCAAGAAAAAGATGATAGATGCTACATAGCAGGAGTCCAGATTTGGAGATAAGGGCACCTGATTCATGCCCAGGAGAATGGATAAGTGATAATGGAAGAAAGGAAAGATGAGATTCTACATTAAAATGCGGAGCATAAGCCAGTAAAATTAAAGCTATTACTCATAACACCATGCGACGAGAAATGTGTACAAGAGAATTCCATGTGTGTGTATACTTTTATTTATTACTAAACTTTGAAACAGTGTTTCAAAAAATATCTTATGATAAAATATCTAAATATTTAAAGAACTTAGGAAAAAGTTATTATATTATAAGGAAGAAAAGAAGACTAATAATTCTACACACACTATGCTACTAATATTTGTTTATATATATGTAGAGATAGAGAAAATACATCAAAATGACACATTTTATCATAGCAGAATTATTACATTATTGTTATTGTGTTGGCTGTACTTTTTATATAATAACACTTGAGAGGCTGAATGGAAAAAGCTAGACAGAGTAGACAAGTATGAACTGTGCTATGATTAATATTCTTACATATACTTCTCTTATTACCCTTGTTATTATTTTCAGTAAAATGATAAATCATTAAAGCAAAAGATAAAACACTATATAAACTCTTCTTTAAAACATATTTAAATGTCATTCAGAAAACTGTTAATGAAGTTTATCTTTGGATAGATATATTCAGGTAATTTTTATGGAATTTCAAGTAAATAAAATAAAGGATTACTTATTAATTTGAAAGGCAGAGTAATAGCAAGATGGAGAGAGAGAGAGATCTTCCATCTACTGGTTCACTCCTCAAAGGACTGCAACAACCAAGACTGGGCTAAGCTGAAACTGGGAGCAAAGAACTCCATCCTGGTCTCCCACATGCATGCAAGAGCCCAAGTACTTGAGCCATCTTCCACTGCTTTCTCAGGCACATTAGTAGGGAACTGTATTAGTAGTAGAGCAGCTGGGACTCCAATTTGCACTCTGACGTGGGATGTCAGTGTTCAGGCCACAGCTTAATCCACTGAATCTGCTGTGCTACACCACCAGCTCAAGTTTTTGTTTTCTAAAATTATTTTCATGTTCATTTCCATCCTCCCCCTCTTTTCCTCTTATTCCTGCTTCTTTCTTTTTCATATTCTAATTGAATAAGAAAAATAGGGTTTTAAATTCCTTTAAATATCTACCTTTCTATTTTATGAAGGGTTTTTTTGCCTGGTATTTTCAAGGCATAATAAAAGCAGGTATTTCCATATTTTGAAAGGCAAATCTGAGCATAATCAAGTCCACATAGAGTCCCAGGCAACTAGCCTTCCTATCTCACATAACATCCCTGGAAAGGTCTGCTCTGAATTTACCTAAGCCTCTGCCAGTTTATGGAATAAAATGGGGCTTCAGATGAACTGGGCAATTAATACTGCTCAATGCCTATCAGATACTGTTAACCCTTGGTTAACCATTTTAATACCAAATATTTTTAGATAATTAAGAGAAAATGCATTCGTTTTTCCTTCTATTGATCCAAATCAATATTAGTATTTTAAAAACACTTACCAGGTAATGTTGGTGCCTGTCAGAATCCAAAGATATCCACTCAACAGTTCCTGCCACGACCACACTCCACAGAACAGGGAAGTTCCTGGACTCCAAGAGAGTTAATTCCACTTGGTTTTTCTCAAAATCTTGTGTATTATGGAGAATGGATTTTTATTTCAAACATTTGTTAGCTAAGAGTTTCTGCCAATCAAATTTTGATTTTGCGTGTATTTATTCACTCACAGTAAAACTCATATTGATTCCTGTCTCATTTATCATCTTTTTAATATTTTTCATATCCACTCTCATCTCTCCTGCTGTGATTTGCCAAGATTACCATAATATTTTCCCAGGCCTCAGTTGCATTATTCTACCTTTAATCATCCTCAATAATGTGATCAGAACAGCAGAAGGGGCCTTCAATATGCAAATATGAACTTTTCACAGGTCCTCCAAATCCTTCAGTAGTTTTTGTTTATAGGAGAAAATTCAGGTTTCATATCTTACCAAACAGGAGTTTTGTAATCTGATTCTTTTGCACTCCTCTCACGTAACTATTGTTAGTTATGTTTAATTACCATATTTATTTGATATTATTTAAATAAATACAGAAATATTTGAAGTTGTATGCTTAATTACTTGTTAAAAAGGTCCCAGACATAAAATATTATTCTGTTTGACTAAGATATTTTATTCTATCCTCTGGGACTATCCTATTATATACTCCAAAGTTAATGATATTTTGTTTTGATGCTCTGGAACAGTGGGAGAATATCCCCCTTAGCACCTCCCTCCATGCATTTCAATTACAAAACAGATATTGGATCTTAGAATCTTCCTTGTCATATCGTTTCTCAGCCTTTTGGCTAAGATCAAATGTGGAAACTTCCTTGTCTTATATTAGACAGAATTGCCTCTCTGATGATATCAGCTATGGATCAAACCATCTCTCAGACAATCCTCTAGAATTCTGCTGCTCACTTGCAGAGTTAACTACTTGAGGCATTCCTCAAGAAGCTTTCAAAAATTGCCCTTCTCTCTCTGCCCCCATTTATCTAATGGAAGAGAATCTATACATTTTGGAGCTTTCTCTATAACATAAACCTCTTGTATGACATAATTCCCACCAAGCAAGAATTTCATTAATTTATAAAATATACGCAGTGATAATTGGTCTGATGCAGTAATATAAAGCCCTAAGGGAATATACTTTCAGAAATAAAAATCAATAATATTCTACTTTGACTATCTTTGTAGACCTAAAAGATGATTAAAAGAAACTCCAGTAAACTTTTATATTTTAGCTTTTGTGGCAGTGAACAATTCTGATTTTTTACTATGACCTTATTATACTACTTCAGAATACTTATAAATCTACTATGCAAAAAAGTAGCTCTCATGATTTACTCAAAGTATTAATGCCCTTCCTTTATCACAGAACAAAAAATGGTATTGAATGAGCAGTTAACTATTCTTATTTTTAAAGGCAAATTCAAATGAAATTTGTCTTTTGCTCTGAATTTGTGCACTATCCATTCGATAATACAGAAAGAGGCAACTGTCAGTACTAACCCTTTAAAGTAATACAGAAGATCTACTGAAGCCAATAGTTTAGGTTAGCTATTCTGCATAGTTAAGACACGTACATCCCATACTGGAGTGCTTGGGTTCAAATCCTGGCTTCACTCCTGTTTTCAGCTTCTTACGAATGCACATTCTGGGAGGCAGAAGGTGGTGGCTCAAGTAGTTGGGTCCCTGCTACCCACACAGGAGATCCAGATTGAGTTCTGGGTTCCTAGCTTTGGTCTAGCCCATTCCTCCCTGTTGTAGCTATTTGGGGAGTAAACTGCCAGACAAGAAATGAAATATCTCTATTTATCCCCCCCCCTTGCCCTTCAAACAAATAAAGTATTTTTTTATTCAAAAAATGCCAATAGTCCATATCATACAAATATTTGCATTAATAAAGACTTCGGCTTGAAATCCATGTGCTGATTTATAAGAAAAGGAGAAATAAGTAACTTGATTTGCACAGGATTAAGAAGAGAGTCTGTTTTCTGATTACACTGTGTTACAAATAGGAAAAGACCTGTGTTGATTTCTTGAGGTATTGCCCTTGATGCCAGACACAGCGTCCTGGCCACTGAGATCTGAACTGGGGATGTAAGAATTCTAGGCAACAAAGATTCACTCAAATCCTAGAATCAGGAGGCTTACTTTCAAAAAATTACCCAGAAAATAAAAGTTTTAAAATACTGTTAGCGGCCAGTGCCATGGCTCAATAGGCTAATCCTCAGCCTTGCGGCACCTGCATACCAGGTTCTAGTCCCAGTCGGGGTGCTGGATTCTGTCCCAGTTGCCCCTCTTCCAGGCCAGCTCTCTGCTGTAGCCCGGGAGTGCAGTGGAGGATGGCCCAAGTGCTTGTGCCCTGCACCCCATGGGAGACCAGGAGAAGCACTTGGCTCCTGCCATCAGATCAGCGTAGTGCGCTGGCCGCAGCAAGCCGGCCGCGGCAGCCATTGGAAGGTGAACCAATGGCTACGGAAGACCTTTCTCTCTGTCTCTCTCTCTCAATGTCTACTCTGCCTGTCAAAAAATAAAAAATAATAAAAAAATAAAAAAGAAACACAGTTAGCCATCTTCTTAGAGCAAGGCAACCAGCAGGGAGGAAATGCCATCTTAATAAGGTGAGTAGAGTCTGCTGCAGCATGTGTGAATAGGGGATATTATTGGAGGGATAAATCCATGGTTTTCATTGACTATGAGTCTGGCCTGGAAGATTGGTGAGGGAAGGGTGTCCACTTGGCCTCCCACCTTCCCTCTAATAAGGTGACCAGACTCACAGACCAACCTCTATCAGGCTGCTGGCTCTGGGGATGCCACAGCTCTTTCAGCATACAGAGGAGGCTTGTACTTTGTGACTATGGGAATTCTGTGACTGTGCTGTAGGGCATGTGATAGGATGAGGTTGGGTCTTCGGGTAATCACTGTGTCTGGCTTCAGAGGTTCAGGATTCCAACATCAAACTGATGAGTACACAGATAGTTAGGGACCTGTGTGGTTAGGGTATCTAGGAACTACGGGTTTACCCTGGATGGTTGCTCACCTTGACAGAGAGGGGCTAATGCTGGGATCACACCAAATGTGGTGATCATGCCCTCACCCTTGCTAAAGACTGAGATTTACCCCACTCAACTTGGGTATAATCCTAGACCCTTGCCACACTTTCAAGCATAGGCCAAATATCAATGGCCCTACCAGCATACATCTCTGAATATCCAGTAAAGGAACAGAAACCCCACAAAGCCACAGAGGCATATTCCAAAGACAAAAGCCATCAGAAGAGAAAACGCACACATTTTTCCACAAATGCCTAAAAATGAATGTAGAAATACAAAAAACATGAGCAAGAAAGAATATATGGCTCCCCAAAAAGGAACACAACAACACTTCAATATTAGTATGTGAAGGTGAAATGATTTACAAAATGCCTGAAAAGGAATTCAAAACAATGATCATAAGAGGAAGCAAATAAATGAGTTTAAAAAATCCATATACAACATGGATGAAAAATTTTGCTGCTATATAGAAATATTGAAGAGAAATCAAACTGAAATACTAGGAATGAAGAGTTTAATATGTCAAATAAAAATACAGTGGAAACAACAAACTTCATGAGAAAGAAGAAAGAATATCTGAGCTAGAAAACTTTTGAAAATGTCTCAAACAAAAGAAAAAGAAAAAATTGAAAAAAGTACCCAAGATTTATGGGATCAAACAGCCAAACATATGTATCTTAGGAGTTCCTGAAGATGTGGAAAGAGAGAATAGATTAAAATACCTACTCAATAAAATAATAGCACACACAAACAATGCCATGCGTTAGAATTTGTGAGCTCAGGGCCGGCGCCGTGGCTCAACAGGCTAATCCTCCGCCTTGCGGCGCCGGCACACCGGGTTCTAGTCCCGGTTGGGGCACCGGATTCTGTCCCGGTTGCCCCTCTTCCAGGCCAGCCCTCTGCTGTGGCCCAGGAGTGCAGTGGAGGATGGCCCAGGTGCTTGGGCCCTGCACACCATGGGAGACCAGGAAAAAGCACCTAGCACCTGGCTCCTGCCATCGGATGAGCGCGGTGCGCCGGCCGCAGCGCGCTGACCGCGGCAGCCATTGGAGGGTGAACCAACGGCAACGGAAGACCTTTCTCTCTGTCTCTCTCTCTCACTGTCCACTCTGCCTGTCAAAAATAATAAAAAAAAAAAAAAAAGAATTTGTGAGCTCAGACCCATTCACAATTGCTACAAAAAAATTTAAATACCTTGGAATAAATTTTACCAAAGAGATGAAAGATTTCTACAATGAAAATTACAAAACATTAAGGAAATAAATAGATGACACAAAAAAGGAAGAATTTCCATGCTCATGGATTGGAAGAATTAGTATCATCAAAATGTCCATACTACCAAAAGCAATTTACAGATTTAATGTTATCCTAATCAAAATACCAAAGACATTCTTCTCAAATCTATAAAAAAAAAACAATGCTAAAATTCATATGGAAATATAAGAGACCTCAAATAGTTAAAGCAATCTTATACAACAAAACCAAAGCTGGAGGCATCACAATACCAGATTTCAAGACATACTACAAGGCAGTTATTATCAAAATAGCCTGGTACTACAAAAAAAAAAAAAAAAAGACATGTAGACCAATGGAACAGTACAGAAGTTCCAAAAATCAATCCATGCATCTACAAACAACTTTTTGATAAAGGGGCTAAAATCAATCCCTGAAACAAAGACAATCTCTTCAACAAACAGTATTGGGAAAATTGGATCTGTGCATGCAGAAGTATGAAATTAAGAACCAAACCTTACATTTTACACAAAAATCAACTCACAATGGAACAAGGATCTGAATGTTTGATCTGATACTATCAAACTAGTAGGAGAAATCTGGGGAAACTCTGTAAGACATTAGCATAGGCAAATACTTCTTAGAAAAGACCCTAGAAGCGCAGGCAATAGAAGCAAAAAATAGATAAATAGGATTACATCAAGCTAAGAAGCTTCTGAACTGTAAACAATCAATAAAGTGAAGCAGCAACTGACAGAATGGGAGAAAATATTTTCAAGCTATGCAAGTGATAAAGGGTTAATATCTAAGATCTATAAAGAGTTCAAGAAACTCAACAACAATGAAACAAACAAGAAATGGACAAAGGATGTGAAAAGGTATTTTTATGGATTAAAAAATGAACGGCAGACACAAGAAAAAATGTTCAGGATCACTAGCCATCAGAGAAAGGCAAAATGGCTATTATTCAAAAATCAAAAAATAATAAATGCTCTTGAGGATTGTGAAAAAAGGTATCCTAACAGATCATTGGTTAACACACTACTGGTAGAAATGTAAACTAGTACAATCATTACAGAAGAAAGTATGGAGATTCTTCAGAAATCTGAAAATATATCTATAGCATGACCCAGTCAACCTACATCTGGGAATTCACCCAAAATGAAATAAAATCAGCATATGAAACAGTTATTTGCATCATTGTGTTTATTGTAGCCCAATCTACAATAGCTAAGATATGGAAGCAACCCAGATGTCCATCAACTGATGAACAGATAAAGAAAATGTGGTATATATACATTATGTAACACTACTCAGCCACTAAAAAAGGAATGAAATCCTGTCTTCTGCAATGAAATGGATGCAACTTGAAATTATTATGCTTACTTTAGTAAGCCAGTCCCCAAAAGACAAACATTATGTCTTCTCTGATATGTAGTAAATATAAAATACAAAAAAAAGATGTGTAGGAATGAAACAGACAATCTTTTGATTTTTGTTTTTAGCCTTTGTTTATATTCCTGTGGAACTGAAGTCTTTACTATTTGGTGAAAGTTATGGCTGGTTGCACATTAAACCTGTGATTATTTATGTGGATTCAAATTATACTTTTGCAAAAATCAAAGAAAAAAGAAAGGAATAAAGGAGGGAATTCAGGGAGGGAGAAAGAGGAGGGAATTATACGTAGAATTGTACCTATGAAATATATTCTCTTTATGTTAATAAAAATTTTTAGAAATAAATAACACCATTAACAATGTCCATGATACAACATTGTTATAGGTATATTATATTTACAAACTATCTTAATCTGTCCAAATGAAATAGGTGTTCTATTATCCTCATTTTATAAGTAGAAAATGAGTACTCAGGGAACTTAAGTTACTTGTTTAAGTTCACAACATTGGAAAAAAGGATTGAATCTTATTTTTTAAAGATTTATTTATTTATTTGAAAGGCAGAGTTACAGAGAGGCAGAGACAGAGTCAGAGAGATAAAGAGAGATCTTCCATCCACTGACTCTTGCCCCAAATGACTGCAAACTGCCATAGCTGGGCCAATCTGAAGCCAGGAACCAGGAGCTTCTTCTGGGTTCATGGACCCAAGGACTTGGGCCGTCTTTTACTGCTTTTCCAGGCCACAGCAAAGAGTTGGATTGGAAGAGCAGCCAAGTCTTGAACCAGTGTCCATATAGTATGCTGTCACCACAGATGGTGGATTTACCCCCTACACCACAGCACCAGCCTCAAGGATTGAATCTTGATCTCTTCAATTTGAGCTCCCAAATGCCTCTATGAAGCATTGCAACATTAATTTGGAAAGCCAACTTCAGCCCTTTATTGTAGACATTTACCTGTCTTCTCACTAGACTGAGAAAATGTAATCATTGTACTTGGTGTTTTTCTAATGGTACATTTAAATGTTTTTTTTTTTATTTTAAATGATATGTTAAAAATGCATACATTATGAGATATCATGTAATAGTTTGACAAAATATATCTAATCAGGGTAAAAGTATTCTTCCTTTAAAATTTAGTTTATCTATTTGTTCATTTTTATATTTAAAAAGAATTCTTGTAATCTAGTTCAGAAATTCCTTATATCCTTAATAAATGTAAAACTTTTAAAAATGATCTATTCCCCCAGTAAAGAACAGTGGATATCTTTTCTACTCAAACAGCTACCCAACATCATATAACCTATTTGCTTGTAAATGAACCACTGAAGGACAGCAATAGGAATTGCTCTGAAAATGTAAAACAACAAAATGTGCAATAGATAAGGCATGGTTCCTTGAGAAGGCATCGTGTAAGTTCTACCACACTGAACACTTAATCTCCTCATTGCCTGGTCCAGAAGGCTTTAGACACTCTGACCATACGGACTGTCTTCATTGAGTCATAGCTAAGCAACAAGATAACATACCTTGGGGCTGGCACCGTGACTCATTTGGTTAGTCCTCCGCCTGGGGTGCTGGTATCCCATATGGGCGCTGGTTCTAGTCAGGAGACTGGGAAGAAGCACCTGGCTCCTGGATTCTGATCAGCGCAGCTCCGGCCATTGTGGCTATTTGAAGAGTGCAACATCGGATGGAAGAACTTTCTGTCTCTCCCTCTCACTGTCTGAAACTCTACCTCTCAAATAAATAAATCTTTTGAAAAAAGATTCTCTGTCCAATATTACAGAAGAGCCAAATATTATGCTGTTAGTATGTACCAGAAAACTAAGAATTTTCCTTTAGAAATCTCCTTGACAGTCATGCTACTCTTTTCTGTTTAAGTCATTTTGAAACAAAATTGCAAATAAACACATCTCAAAATCTTGATTATTGGGCATTTTGTTCTACAATTCAGGTCCATGTAGACAAATAATGTTAAAGTTTGGAACAAATTCTAGTACCTTGGCACCCTCCACTTAAATTCCAGCATTAACTCATATGTTGAATGGACTTATTATTTGGGTATAAAAATCCAAAAAGTTGTACAGGTCAGGAAACTATACTTGTGTTTTTAGTGACAACTGACAAATTATTATTTTTTTTGAGAAATAAATATATACAGTCAATGTGACATGAGGGAAATTTCCAAGGAAATTCATGATAAACATAATTGCTATTATAAATAAGGAATCTGAGGCCCTGTGTAGTTTATCATTTGTTAAAAGACACAACTAGTACTCTTTTTTTTTTAAGATTTATTCATTTATTTGAGAGGTATAGTTACAGACAGTGAAAGAGAGAGACAGAGAGAAAGGTCTTTCTTCTGTTGGTTCACTCCCCAAATGGCTGCAACAGCTGGAGCTGCACCAATCTGAAGCCAGGAGCCAGAAGCTTCTTCTGGGTTTCCCATGTGAGTGCAAGGGCCTAGGCACTTGGGCCATCTTATACTGCTTCCCGAAGCCATAGCAGAGATCTGGATTTGAAGAGGAACAGCCAGGACTAGAACCTGGCACCCATATGAGCTGCCGGCACCAGAGGCAGAGACTTAACCCAATGTACCACAGTGCCACCCAAAACTAGTACTCTTAGTGACTTGTGCTTCCCTTCCTGAGTTTCCTAAAAATATAAGCTGAGAAATTAGGGTGGATTCCCTCCCAAAAAAAGGAGCTCCTCAGGACTCAGCATACTAGGAGCCTGGATTCTGTTTCCCCAGATAATTACAATATTGAACAAGGACTTCAGAAAATGGGCCATTATCATTCTAGAAAACTCCTTTAAATAGCTGATGTTCAAAATCCAAATGGCCTATTTATTCCTCCATTGATAAATATACTTTTTTTAAAGTTTTCTCTTTAATAAAGAAGAGCCACATCTTCATCAATGGAAGCATTTGTTTTTGTTGTATTATTTTGTTCAATGGTGTCCCTGATAGACAATGGCCATCTTTGTGTGATTGGCTTTACTTGATTATATTCCTTTTTCAAATAAAGTCTAGTACTTGTCTCCTATAAAGGGATGTTGTCTCCCATAAAGGGATATAAGGGGCCGGTGCTGTGGCACAGTGGGTAAAGCTGTAATTGACAAAGGAAAGGAACTTGATCCATGAAACATCATAGTAGGATCACTGGACTTCCAAACTTGTGATGCTCTAAAAAATTCACTTGCACAATTCCATCTGGACAAAGACCTCTAAGTCAAACAGGGCCAGATTCATCAATTCTTTTTGGAATGGATGCTAAAAGAGTAATGCCAAACATTTAAACCCAGCACTACTATTGAAAACTTGAAGTGTGTAAGTGCAATTGAAGTGCACTAATGATTTTCAGTGTAGCTTTAACCTACATTAATCAGAAGTGTTCTCACTGTTTTCAGATAGACTTTATAGAAATGGCTTTGCTAGGTTTTGCTTACCCATTCTGGCAGTTGGAAGCAGCATAATTTATTTGCCTAACATCCTTTATGCAAACCATATCCATTCCCCAAATGTTCCCTTGAATTAAATGAGGCAGGAGTGTAGACAGAATAAATTAAAGAAAATCATAGCATGCAAATATTGTAGAAGGAATTAATTAAATTCTGCATGGCATTTGGCCAGAAAAAGAGAAGGAAAAACTAATAAGTATATTCAAAAAAACAAGGAGAAAAAACTTCAGATGATATTTGGGGAAAACAGAATGTTGAAAATGACAGCAAATAACTGAGATTGAGATTAATGTGAAGAGAGCAATAGGCAACTTTACTAAAAAGAGGTAAAAGAATCCAATCTCAAATGTAACCATTAAATGTAACTTCAATGTTGGATAAGTCTATGGTTAAATATAGAACAGAATTTTCTTCTAAGAAATCATTACAAATTACATCCAGTCAAGATGCAGTTGTAGTACTTTGGATAGGAGACATTTTAATGAAGTAGATTCTTAGGTTTCCTATGATATATTCCCTTTTATTTCACAAGTATAATCACAATTATGAAAAAAGAAGACCGTGAACTCTGTGAAATAGTGAACTCTGACTAAAATTTCTGGGTAAAGTCAAAATAGTTATGTATTTTTCTAAAATAGTGTCATAATTTCTATTATTTACATGATGAAGAAATTGGATCTCTATTTTGTAAGATCCCAGATATCTTGTTAACTGTGGGTTCAAGATAACTTTTTCTATATTGAGCCTAAGTAAAAATTTCCTTGAAATGTCAAGTAATGAAAACTCATGGTCTAGTGCTCATGTTCAATTAAATAGATAAGTATAGTACAGCAGTACAGCATGATAAAAAATGTACAAGAGAATTTTTAAAAAGTTATTGGAGAGTACAGAGAAGAAATTTTTAAAATGGTCTGGTAGAAGTAAGAGAAGGTTGCTCACTTGATGTGCTACTTGCTTTGGTCTTAAAAGACTAGCAATATGAAGTTGACATGGACATTTTAGACCAAAGTAGGAGCATGTGCAAAGACACAGAGGGATGGAGGTCTCTGTCTAACCACCTCCCACTAATTGGTAATGCTTCAGCAAGAGAAGTGAGAAATGTGCAGGAAAGGAAACTGGAAGATACGGAGTAGACAGATGCACCCCTGCCTCGTTGCAGGGAGTAAGGACAATTTCTGCAGACCAGGCAAAGGCCCAGGGTAGAACAGGCTGGGTAGGGTCTATGGAAAACAGAAGATCCTAGATTCTTCCTCACAGGAAACATCCCTAACAAGCTTCAGTTCTATATTGCATTGTGTTTACACAATGTTTTCCATGAAACATTTCAGAGGTTAAATGTGAGAATTAAGACACTTAGACTACTCAAGCAAACATTTCTGTGGTCAAAGTCCAATTGAATGGGCTGCCATTTTTGTAATTTTTGCTCTAATTTACGTATGAGTTAGAGAGAAACTGAATTAATCTTAACACACTGTATTTAACCTCATAGATTTGGAAGTTAATCATATAACTGCTATAAATATATTAACTTGTAGCTTCTTTTATCTAAAAGTGAAGAAAATTTTTGAGTAATATGTGATATCTAGTTAGTCAAGGTAGCTATCTCTTTTGAATTTTATCTTATAGGGCAAGGGTACACACATTTGCACAGTAACAGAATCTTGCAGAATGATTTCTGGGCATTATTCTTATTATGGCAATGAAGCATACCAACAGTATGAATATCAAAATATTTCCATACAGGAGCCTGCCTTCTCAGCAAGCCCTCCAGGGTTTTCAGATACAATAATGTGAAAACCACATATTGATGGTCTCTTATATAAAGGATATAAAGGATGTTTAGAGTGAATGAAAAGGTTTGACGTTTTTCCACTGTGTGAACTGAACATGACCTGAAGCAGAGGCTAATCAAAATCCAGGCAGCTGGATAATCAGACTTTAAAATTAGAGCCGTCTTGATGAGATGGGGGCAGTAAGTCTGTTTTCATTGATCCTCATCTTTAGAATGGTGGTCACACACTGACAGAAAACTTATAAGCGACTGAGAGTCAAGGACTTCAGTATGTCAAACATCATGATCTGCGTCTGGCTTACGAGCTACCTGCCTCTACCTCCACAGAATCTTTTCACAGGTCAACACTTTTGCAGAACCTGGATCCACTATCTGCAGAGCCTTCCCTCAATTCACCTAGCAAACTCCCAATCTCTCCTTTATAGACCTGTTCCAAAAGATACTTTCTCACTGGTAAAGCTCTCCCACAGATCAGGTGAGTCACTGTCTCTACACAAGTACCCACAGAAAAATCTTTAATATGTTTGTTCATATGAATTTCATTGTAATCATATTTATCTTGTTATCTCTTTTATTATACTTTGAACTATTGAGACTATTTGGCCTACATGGTACATCTAGTAGGTGTTCAGATACCAGATAGAGAACTCAACTCCAAATGTACTTGTGAAAAGACTGCCAAAGCAGAGGACCCTGAAGCAATTAAGCCACAGGTAATCAACCCAGCCCATGACTGAGTTAATTAATAGTCAAAATCTTTTAGTTAAATGGAATTCTATTAAGAAATTCTAAATCAGTTCTATTACTAGATGCTATATTCTGTATTCCATTTTCTTAATTGGAGAGATCTATCCCATTGTGACACTTAGTTCATTTGCAATGTAGGAATTTTTTTTTTACTAGAAAGTGATTGTACTAGTGAAAAACAAAATCTCAGTTAAAACTCATTTAATAAATTAGAAAAAAAAAGGCAGGTCATACCATAAAGAGCAGAGATTTTTGAGTCAGAAAAGCTTAGGTCCAAATTATAAATATTCCACTGTGGTAATTTGAATAAATTACTTTCTTATCAAAGACTTCCATTACTTAATCTGTAAAATGGCAATTATTTCATAGGAAGTAGTGTAAACACTTAAATATGTATAAACACCCAGCATATTGGCTAACTTCTAACAATCACTCACAAGTTTCTTATTGCTATTGTTGGTAATACTGAACCCTTGCATGGAGGACAAGCTCCATCCACTATAAAGACTGGAAACAATAAGGCGTGAAGATGGGCTTGTGAGGTGACTGAGTCTAGTTTTACAGGGAGGATTTTATCAGAAGAGCTAAACTGGCACAGTAGGATGTGTAACATCAAAATATCTCTCACAAACTAAAAGATTTATAAAGGGGCCATATCTCTTTCATGTGCTTTTAAGTTGATAGGTCTGTTCTAAGAATAAAGGTTCTATTTCTGTGAAAATTTGGATTGTAAAGTCACATCTTAATCAATGGGTGGCCATGATTAGAACATTCTGACTTTAGAAACAGCACCGATATTAGACAGAATCACAAGCAGGAGCCCAAGCAAGGCCTCAGAGCTTCCCTCAGAACCTGTTAGGCTTAAAGGCCCAGAAGATGGCCCTTGAATTTTTATTACCAAAAATGTAAACTTTTTAGTGCGCCAAGATCTTTTAAAGGCTAGTTCATAACAACTTGGTTCTCCAGAAATAGTAAAGTAGGCAGTAGGAGATTAATGAAGCAGGGAAGAACACACATTTCCAAAAAAACTCCATGTCCACTATTTCCTGATATGAGATACCAAACACTCAGTTACTCTGGAAGTGGAAGTGTTATTAGAGGGGAGCTCAGGAACAAAAAATCATGGCAAATGAATAGGATGCTTTTGACAAAAATACAGAAAGGTTAATGGTCTCTTCTTGTTCCTTAATTCTGATCATTTTCTAGGGGTCAGATTCTGTGTCTTTTAGATAAAATGTGTCTTCATAGTACAAAATGCCTTCTTTTCTAGATTCAAGCAGATTAAACTACTATTTATTAATAGGAATGTGTATACTACAGACAATTCAGTGACAACTTTCCCTTTTTGTAACCTATTCATTTTAGCAAAGCTTGGACTTTGCCCATAACTCAGTTATTTGTTTTTGTATTTAATTTATAAAGTGTGTAGTTATATCTGCATATGATTAACTTCTTGGATATCATGTGCTGAATCCTATGGAATGTCCTCACAGATGAAGATTTGCCTACAAACACTGAAGCCACTGTATTATGGCTCTGATAGAATTTACATCATTGATACTCACTGGTTCCACTAGGATACACAAAGCATTCTCATTTTACACTGCAAAAGGACTAGGAACTTTGACTCTTTTTAATGTGACTTCATGGTAAATGCTGTAGTCAATTCTCAAGGATTCTTATTGTTACAAGTAGCCTTGCATTCACCTTTGGTAGATGATTTACAGAAATATTTAAATGTGTTTCAGCAAGTTAAACATGTCAGCACATGTCAAAACACTTAAATTATAATGAGAGTCTATGACCTTAGCACAAACATGTCAATATAAAAAGACCTATTGCTATAATTAATGCCCTCCATGAATTGAGTCTTTGAAATGACTTTCTATCCAAGCTCAAATAAGTTAACAATTGCACATATTTCTAACTAAAATATTTGTCATTAATTTTCATGGAATTAAAGACTTTTAAAGGCTAAAATAATTTTCTTTCTCACAATGGGAAGAATGTTTTAACAAAAGCTTAATAAAAGAAAAATCCCTATTTCTATTAATAGACAAGGATTTACAATATAATTTGCATATATGTGGTAAGAAAATCTGTTATTTTTGAATTATGAATAAAGCTCAGAGAAGTAAATTGATCATTAAGTCTGCATATTTAGTACAATTATCTCAATTAACACTGAATGGAAGCTTTGCTCTTGTTATTATGGTTCTGGTTTTGAAAGAACTTTCACTGAGTGTGATTTGAGATTATTTTTGGACAGTTATTCCTCAATTTCAAATTAATAAATGGTTACTAAGCATTGGCTAAGTGCAAGTAAATACCATGTGCTAATCAGGCACACTATATTAGGCACTAGAGTGAATTAGTATAAGTTAGAGTTGTAGATAATTTAAATTTATTCCATGACATACAACTTTTCTGGTATAAAGACTTACATGCTCAATAGGACTTGTCCCAATGGTAGAATTAGAAATGTGCTAGGGGATTCCAATTCAATCCCATCAAGGTGACACGTACCAATGCCATCTCACTAACCAATGTGCTCAGTTTCAGTTCACAATTGATTACAATGATAGGATTAAGAGTCAAAGGGATCACATAAACAAGACTAGTGTTTGCTAATACTATGTGATAGAATTAAAAAGGAGAGAATGATCCAACATGGGAAGTGGGATACACAGCAGACTCATAGAATTGTAGATGTCCTAAACAGCACTCTGGCCTCAGAATCAGCCCTTAAAGCATTCGGATCTGCCTGAAGAGCCCATGAGAATATTTTAGGCATGGAAAGCCAAAACACTCTGGCAAAAGACAAAACAAAACAAAACTTAAATGAAAGATCTCTGCGAGTGAGATCCCAGCAGAAAGAATGGGCCATCAAAGAAGGAGGTACCTCTCTCTGAAGGGAGGAGAGAACTTCCACTTTGACTATGACCTTGTCTAAATAAGATCAGAGTTGGCAAACTCAAAAGGCTTCCATAGCCTTGGCAACTCATGACAAGAGCCTCGGGTGATGACTGATGCCATAACCAAGAGTGTCAATTGTTAAGTCAACAACAGGGGTCACTGTGCACTTACTCCTCATGTAGGGTATCTGTCCTTAATGTGTAGTACAATGTGAATTAATGCTATAACTAGTACTGAAACAGTATTTTACACTTTCTGTTTCTGTGTGGGTGCAAACTGTTTAAATTTTTACTATATATATATATATATACATATATATATTAAATTGATCTTCTGTATATAAAGATAATTGAAAATGAATCTTGATGTGAATGGGATGAGACAGGGAGTGGAAGAGGGGAGGGTTGCTGGTGGGAGGGAAATTTGGGGGTGAAAAAGCCACTGTAATCCAAAAGCTATACTTTGGAAATTTATATTTATTAAATAAAAGCTAAAAAAAAGAAAAAAAGACTTACAAATTTGATTTTATTTGATATAATTTTGAAAGTCAGGGGCTGATGCTATGGCACAGTAGGTTAAGGCCCCAGCCTGCAGCACCAGCATCCCTTTGGGGCTCCGGTTCATGTCCCAATTGCTCTTCTTCCCATCCAGCTCTCTGCTATGGCCTGAAAAAGTAGAAGATGGCCAAGCTCCTTAAGCCCCTGCACCTGTGTGAGAGATCTGGACGAAGCTCCTGGCTCCTGGCATTGTATCAGCTCAGCTTTGGTCATTGCAGTCATTTGGGGAGTGAACCATTGGACTAGAAGACCTCTCTCTCTGGCTCTACCTCTCTCTCTAACTCTGGCTTTCAAATAAATAAAATAATTCTTCACAAAAAAAGAAAGTCATTTTTAAATTATGTTTGTTAACTTCTCAGTCTTTTATACTTAAAATTAATACAATTACAAATAAAAACATCTTGATTTATGATCTCTTGTAACTTTTTCCTCTTGTTATTTACTGGTAAATCATTAATCCTTAATTACATAAATTATTGGTCCTTCAAACAGTTCTCAGTAGGACCAGCAATTCCCAAACTAGCAAGCTAATTATTTTCAATCTGTTTAGTCATACAGTTAGTGAACATGGATCTACAGAGCACTAACAATGTGTCACAGACATGATGTGAGTGAGGGCAAATAAGATGCCATCCTCAGCCTGTGTACACCTGGAGGGCTCACCTGTATCTTACCTTAGTGTGTTGACCTCCGCTTGTGGGTATGACCTACTACAAGGGCTCTCATGGCTACTTTCAGTGATATATGTTTTACCTGGCAGTTCTTCAGTTGTGTTCCCCTACATGAGTATTTCTCACATTGACTCCATTAGCAGAGGAGATTCTGCCTGAAAGACTTGGTGTTTTCTGCAGTAGTTAAACTGGCATACGAATGAGGAAGAATTTTTCTTCAGGAACATGACTTTTTAACATTTGTGAATTATACATTTCAAACCTGGAATAAATTGTTCTGTATATTACAAAGTTGTCAAATGAAGGAAAATTGAGAGTTTTGAAAACAAATGTAAGCCAGTGAAAATAGAGCTGAGCATTAAAATAATGTATTTAAGAATGCTGATGATTTGAGGAGTTAATAAGCACATTAAGGTTAATAGGGGACATTCAAGAGTGGCCTTCATTGAGGAAGAGGACACTAATCATAATGACTGTCATAATCAGCAAATATGCTCAAAGGTAAATACAGGTGTTCTACCCAGCCTCATTGTACTGACCTGTAAATGTGACCAGTGGAATGGTCAATGAGGTTTAAGCTAAGAGACAATGTCAAGAGTATAATTACCTACAAGCTGGCATGTTATCTATTACCCACTGGTAGAGTACTTGGTACTTACTCTAGGTTCAGCACTGGTCTCACTGGACATGCATGTTGCTCATGCTTCAGAAATGAACTCAACTTCATGGGGAGATTGCCTCCTAGAGATATAGAGAATATGCCTTATTTAGCTTAGAGTTCTCTGTGCTAAAACCTGGGTCTTCACATAGAAAGTTGTCTTCAAAGGTTTGTTGCATGTGTTCATGGATAAAACATTTATATATATATATATATATATATAAAGCTTTTATTTAAAGAATATAAATTTCCAAAGTACAGCTTATGGATTACAATGGCTCCCCCCTACACAACTTCCCTCCCACCCGCTACCCTCCCCTTTCCCGCTCCCTCTCCCCTTCCATTCACATCAAGATTCATTTTCAATTCTCTTTATACACAGAAGATCAGTTTAGTACATATTACGTAAAAATTTCAACAGTTTGCCCTCACATAGAGACACAAAGTGAAAATACTGTTGGAGTACTAGTTATAGTATTAATTCACAATGTATAGCACATTAAGGACAGAGATCCTACATGATTTTTTTTTAAAAAATTGATTAATTATCTATGCAATTTCCAATTTAACACAAAGATTTTTTTATCATTTGCAATTATCTTTATATACAGAAGATCTATTTAGTATATACTATGTAAAGATTTCATCAGTTTGCACCCACACAGAAACACAAAGTGTAAAAATACTGTTTCCGTACTAGTTATAGCATTACTTCACATTGGAAAACACATTAAGGACGGATCCCTCATGAGACGTAAGTACACAGTGACTCCTGATGTTGATTTAACAATTTGACACTCTTGTTTATGGCATCAGTAATCTCCCTAGGCTCTAGTCATGAGTTGCCAAGGCTATGGAAGCCTTTTGAGTTTGCCAACTTCGATCTTATTCCAACAGGGTCATAGTCAAAGTGGAAGTTCTCTCCTCCCTTCAGAGAAAGGTACGTCCTTCTTTGATGGCCCCATTCTTTCCACTGGGATCTCACTCGCAGAGATCTTTCATTTAGGTCTTCTTTTTTTTTTTCTTTCCAGAGTGTCTTGGCTTTCCATGCCTAAGATACTCTCATGGGCTCTTGAGCCAGATTCGAATGCCTTAAGGGCTGATTCTGAGGCCAGAGTGCTATTTAGGACATCTGCCATTCTATGAGTCTGCTGTGTATCTCGCTTCCCACGTTGGATCATTCTCTCCCTTTTTCATTCTATCACATAGTATTAGCAGACACTAGTCTTGTTTATGTGATCCCTTTGACTCTTAGACCTATCAGTGTGATCAATTGTGAACTGAAATTGATCACATTGGTTAGTGAGATGGCATTGGTACATGCCACCTTGATGGGATTGTATTGGAATCCCCTGGCACGATTCTAACGCCATCATTTGGGGCAGGTCCAATTGAGCATGTCCCAAATTGTACATCTCCTCCCTCTCTTATTCCCACTCTTATATTTCACAGAGATCACTTTTCAGTTAAAATTTAAACACCTAAGAATAATTGTGTGTTAATTACAGAGTTCCACCACTGGTACTAGAATAAAAAAAAAGACTAAAATGGATAAAGTATTACATTGTACAACAACAGTCAGCACAAGAGCTGATGAAGTCACTGTTTCTCATAGAGTCCATTTCACTTCAACAGGTTTCCCCTTTGGTACTCAGTTAGTTGTCGCCAATCAGGGAGTACATATGATATTTGTCCCTTTGGGACTGGCTTAATTCACTCAGAATGATGCTCTCCAGATTGCTACATTTTGTTGCAAATTACTGGATTTCATTGTTTTTGACTGCTGTATAGAATTCTATAGAGTGCATGTCCCATAATTTCTTTATCCAGTCTACCATGCTCATGGATTGGAAGAATCAATATCATCAAAATGTCCATTCTCCCAAAAACAATTTATACATTCAATGCAATACCAATCAAAATACCAAAGACATTCTTCTCAGATCTGGAAAAAAATGATGCTGAAATTCATATGGAGACACAGGAGACCTCGAATAGCTAAAGCAATCTTGTACAACAAAAGCAAAGCCGGAGGCATCACAATACCAGATTTCAGGACATACTACAGGGCAGTAGTTATCAAAACAACATGGTACTGGTACAGAAACAGATGGATAGACCAGTGGAACAGAATAGAAACACCAGAAATCAATCCAAACATCTACAGCCAACTTATATTTGATCAAGAATCCAAAACCAATCCCTGGAGTAAGGACAGTCTATTCAATAAATGGTCCTGGGAAAACTGGATTTTCACGTGCAGAATCATGAAGCAAGATCCCTACCTTTCACCTTACACAAAAATTCATTCAACTTGGATTAAAGTCTTAAATCTACAACCCAACACCATCAAATTATTAGAGAGCATTGTTGAAACCCTGCAAGATATAGGTACTGGCAAAGACTTCTTGGAAAATACCTCAGAAGCACAGGCAGTCAAAGCCAAAATTAACTACTGGGATTGCAACAAATTGAAAAGTTTCTGTACTGCAAAAGAAACAGTCAGGAAAGTGAATAGGAAACCGACAGAATGGGGAAAAAAAATTTGCAAACTATGCAACAGATAAAGGGTTGATAACCAGAATCTACAAAGAGATCACGAAACTCCACTACATCAAAACAAACAACCCACTTAAGAGATGGGCCAAGAACCTCAATAGACATTTTTCCAAAGAGGAAATCCAAAGAGCCAACAGACACATGAAAAAATGTTCAGGACCACTAACCATCAGGGAAATGCAAATCAAAACCACAATGAGGTTTCACCTCACCCTGGTTAGAAGGTCTCACATTCAGAAACCCACCAACAATAGATGCTGGAGAGGATGTGGGGAAAAAGGGACACTAATCCACTGTTGGTGGGAATGCAAACTGGTGAAGCCACTATGGAAGTCAGTCTGGAGATTCCTCAGAAACCTGAATATAACCCTACCATTCAACCCAGCCATCCCACTCCTTGGAATTTACCCAAAGGAAATTAATTTGGCAAACAAAAAAGTCATCTGCACCTTAATGTTTATTGCAGCTCAATTCACAATAGCTAGGACCTGGAACCAACCCAAATGCCCATCAACAGTAGACTGGATAAAACATTTTTAAAAAATATTTAGAATGTAAATAGTACAGGTGTGGATGCAAAATTAACACAAGGTTAAAAGCCATCTAAAGTATATCTGCAATTGATTTGTGCATTACTCACAGCTTCTTTGTGGATATTCTTTCTAGTGGTCAGTTTGTGACTTGGAGTCGCATAATTCCCTAATGGGAATTACATAGCAAATTCCCTAAAGGGAATTGGATAGCAAATAGAATGCAGAATGATGTTACAAGGGGCACCTTGTCTTGCCTATGGGGTAAGCAGCTAGTGTCTCCAGGATGCAAAAAAAAAAAAATGTCAATTTATTCAATTTATTGACAGACTTTAGAATATCTGTTGTAGGAAACTTGACCATTCACAACTTCACAAGGCTCTATATTACTCTTCTTTAAATTTTACTTATTTAAAAATTTATTTTAAGGCAAAAAGATGGAGATGGAGACAGACACAGAGATCTTTCATATACCCCAAATTCCTACAACAGCTGGAACTGGACCAGATGGAATCTGGAAGACTGAAACTCAATCTTTATCTCCCAATACCCAACTACCTGAGCTATCCCAAGTGGCATCTTAATTGTTGTATTAAACATTCAGTCCTATTCTTTAAAATGAAGTATGGATGCTAGCAATTTGATAAATTGTGAACTTTTTCCCACATCTTATCTTACTTATATACATATATACCTCCAATTGTCTACTGTTTCAATATTTTCCATGCATGTACAAAATGTAAGTGTAACATCACAGTGTGAAATGAAGGAAGGAAGAAAGGAAGAGGCAGGGAAGGAGGGAGGAGAAAAAGAAACAGAAAATTTATCATTGTTTTAAAGAGTTAATGATGGGGACGGCTCTGTGGCGCAGTGGGTTAACGCCCTGGCCTCAAGCACCGGCATCCCATGTGGGCACCGGTTCTATTCCTGGCTGCTCCTCTTCCTATCCAGCTCTCTGCTGTGGCCTGGGAAGGCAAGTCCTTGGGCCCCTGTACCCACGTGGGAGACCCACAAGAAGCTCCTGGCTCCTGGCTTCAGATCAGTGCAGCTCCAGCCGTTGTGGCCAGCTGGGGAGTGAACCAGCAGATGGAAGACCTCTCTCTCTGTCTCTACTTCTCTCTGTAACTCTGTCTTTCAAATAAATAAAATAATAAATCTTTTTTTAAAAAAAAAGAGTTAATGACACTATCTCAGAAAATTTGAATACTCTTCCCCCCAAAAAAGAAAATGAAATAAACCAGAGGGTACTTTTAATCCTCTTTTGGGTAATAGCTTTAAAGCCTTCTGTTATGAGTTGAATTATGTCTGCCAAATATCTATATGTTGAAGCTCTAATCTTCCACATCTTAGAATGGGCCCCAATTTGGATAGAGGGCCATTGCAGATATAATTAATTAGGATGCAGTCCTACTGGAGTAATGTCTGCCCCTAATCCAATATGACTGGTAGCCTTAAAAAAAGACAATTTGTACACAGAAAGGGTCAGAGAATGCCATGTAAAGCTGAAGGCGGGGGGTTGGGGAAGGGTGCAAATAAAGGAACACCCGAAAGTGCCTAGGCAACAGAAGTGAAGCTGGAGGCATGGAACAGATTCTCTCCCAGCCCTCAGAAGAAGCCAACCCTTGATCTGGACCTCTGGTTTCCCAAACTGAAAGACAGTAAATCTCCGCTGTTTAAGACACTTGGTTTATGATACTTTGCCAGCCACAACCAACTAGTATACCTTCTCTGAAGTCATTGAGTAGAAACAATAGTGTGTCTTGACAAGGCTGGCCATCTCCCCTCCACAGCCCCATGGAAACCACGCTATGGGGCAAGCCTGAGTTATTTTCTGGCTGAATTTTTAAAGTCAGTCGTCAGGGAAACAAACACTGCATACTATCTTGCTCTCTTATGTTAACACAAAGTAGAAGCAGAATTAGCATTATAGAAACAAGTTCTCCTTATAGAGTTTTCCTATATTTACCACAACCAAAGGCCAGGCAAGACATCTATTGACTGATATGTTAATATAAGAGGTACTGATAAGTTCAAGGACAAGGATGGATAAGGTTAAGGAAAAGGATGGAGCCTTCTATTTACTTCTATTCTCCATAGTCTACATCTCAGTGATTATTTAGTATTTCATATTCAGCATAAGACAATAACAACTCTCTTCAATAGTTTAATTTTAAAATAATATGAACAAAAATAGTAAAAACTTATTTGTAAATATCAGTATCTTGGAAGAAAGCCAAACCAATGAATTTGTCTTCAGTAGAATAGCCTCAAAGACACGCGAGTCTTTTTTGCCATCTAGTGGCAATAAAGGAGACTAACATCATAAAGCTTAAATGTAAATCACCTTTCACTATATTGAGGTGTAACAGAAATACAAGAATTGTATCTTGCCTGGCTTGGCCAGTTTAGGCTGTGTATATGTGCTGAATTATTGAAACTAACCCCCATAAAATGTACAAAAATTACATGTTAAATAAAAATTAAAAGGGGGAAGGCTGCTATTTATCCTAACAGTTAAGAAGCCTAGGAAGCCAGCCAAGTCCTCTATCAGAGAACCTAGCTTCAACTCCTGGCTCCAGCTTCCTGCTGAAGCAGTCCTTTAGAAGCAGTAGTGAGGGCTCAAGTACTAAGGGTCCTTCCACTCACATGGAGGATCTGGATTGAGTTCCTGGCTCCTGGCTTTGGCACAGCCCAGTTTCAGCTGTTTTGGTCATTTGGGGAGTAACCCAGTGAATGGGAGCTTTCTCTCCCTGTTTATTTTGTATGACTCTATGCCTGTCAAGTAAATAAATAAAATTTCAAACATAAATAAGTACAAGAATATAAATGATCAAAAATTGAATTGTATTTAATTCTTCCAAAGGAATATTTAAAACTATACCAAGAGAAGTGCAGTAGTATAGAGTTGACACATGGAGCTGTGTCCCATTTTGTAATCAGGGTAGACCTGTGTAGGCTTCCTAGACTATTACCTTGTGTCTGTTTGCAGGAGAGAGACTTTTGTGATGAAGTATTTTTATTTAGCAAATATGTATTTAGTTACTACCACATTTCAACAATTGTAATGATAACAAAAAGCTGACTAAAATTTCTTATTCATAAAATAGACAACCAGGTAAGGTAAAGAAGTGTCTATTTAAATGAAGTTATCCTTCCCTTGCTGTGCTTTTAGAAGCATGCAAAATCCCACTGACCTTTGATTACCTTTTTCATCAGCACAGCCCTCCCTCTCTCCCTGTGGGTGTAGGATTACTTGGCTCTCATTCCCATGACTTTCAGACTTCTTGGCTTTGCCTGGAATTTTATTCCTGATTCACACTGCAAACAACCTCATGTGGTTTTTCTTTATTTCAAAATTTATTTTTATTTATTTGAAAGGCAGAGACAGATAGACAGACAAACTTCCATGTTCTGGTTCATTTCCCAAATGCCCACAACAGCTTGGACTGGGCCAGGCCAAATCCCATAGTCCAGAATTCCATCTGGGTATCCCATATAGATAGCAGAGATTCATCTACTTGTGTGACACCTGCTGCTTCACAGGGTGTACATTAACAGGAAGTTGGAATTGGGAGAACAGCTAAGACTCAAATCCAGGGACCTGATATGGGATGCAGGTATGACAAGCAGTGTCTTAACTGCTGTACTAAATGCCTGTCCCACAACCTTCTTCTTCAGGAAAGATCAGCAAAGCATCAGAGGAATTTCCTCAACCCTATCTATTCAGGAGGTCATTTCACTCATGGTTTAGTTGTGCTTGCAATCCTCCTGAGATCACTGAATTGGACTTTTAGCTACTCAGTGCTCATCATCAATAATTTTTTGGTATTGTTCCAAGGAACTTCTAAAACTTGTCAAAATAAGTCATTTAAGTAAGCACCTTTCTGAGCACATTAGGATTGACTGAGAGCTCATTTTAATTTTTTTTCAGCTCCTCCCAAATTATGTTTAACTATGCTGTTTTAACTCCCTGAATGGAGTTATACTATGCACTGAACACCAGATGATGGTATAACCCAAGTAATACAAGTTTGCATCTTTCTATTAGGATCTCAGCACTCAAACTACCCCCCAACTACTTTAATTGAAAGAGTCTTAAGGTCAATCTTAACTCATTTCCAACCCCTTCTCACGATCCCGCCAAAGTGATTTATTAAAAATTCAATTCATATTGATACTGACTTTTTTTTCTGGTTAAGAACTTTCCATTATCTAAATGCAAACTATTTTCCTTTCCATCATCTAAAATGCAAACTATAAACCCCTAAGCTGGCATAGACTACTCACAGGACAATTCCAACTTTACCACCTGCTACTCCTTTTTTCACAATTGATAACCTGGTTATTCTAATCACTTATTTTTTCTTGAATGCATAATAACATTTTACAACTCCTACTTTGAACACATAGTTCTACTTGACTTGAAGATTTCTTCCATACACTCACTGAGATCTTAATAATGTCCCAAATTCAATACTAGCAAAGGTTCCTCAGTGATGCCCTTTGTAATCCATTCCAGGCCACAGCAAAGATTACTCTCTTACGCTTGTGCCTGACAGTTTTTTTTTTTTTTACTATACTAATTTCCTTGATTAGACAATGACAGTATCTAAGGGAAGACTCCATTAACTTCATATCTATAGCACCTAACAGTAATTTTAAATTGGGGTCCCTTGATTAAATAATTCATTCAAGAGCAGGAAAAGAGCAAGGGAAAAGTGGTATTTGCTTCTTACTTTGTCGTGTTTTTCATTAATGTTGTAATTATTTTTGTTGGGAGTAAGGCCAGGAGTGGAAGTATTAGAAATGCTGATTTTCGCAGTGTCTGGATCACCTAACCAAAAAATATGTCTCAACTCACTGGTCCTTCCTGGGAATTTCCCATATATTTTTTCCCCCAGAAACCTTTTTATTTAAGGTATATAAATGACATGCATTTCATAAATACAACTTTAGGAACATAGTGATTCTTCCCACCCCACCCTCCCTCCCATCCACTCTCCCACCCTTCTTCCTCCTCCCTCTCCTATTACCATTCTTGTTTTTTACTAAGAGGACAAACATTTGTGGTTCTGCTTCATATATTTCTTCAACATCACTGCCTGCAAGGGGTTATTTGATTAATCCCATGTTCAACTGAACCCAATAAGTTTTCAACTTGTGCCACAACCAGAGATGGGGCACATAGTGGCAGTGCTAGAAAATCTTGTTTGGTTTTACAGAAAATTGTAATTCTTCTTCCCAATTTCCCTCTGTACCACCAAACTATATCCATCTCTCTTCTTTACACAAGTGGGCCTCTCCATGAGCTCACAATGCTGGAGCAAGCAAACATTTGGGCAGGTAATCAGGTCCACCTCTCAGGTTCAGGTCTGGATTACTTGCCATCACTCCAAGTAAGTGTCTTTAATCTTCCTGGTTCCTCTTTGACTGGATAGCTCCCTATACATCAAACATACTCATTTCTGCTCCTCCTTTGTTCTTCAAACTCAGTGTCGAATCCTCAGTTTCAAGTCTTAGTCACCTCCTATTGTTTCTCATATTGATTGGATTCCCTTTTATAGTAACATGGAATTATCCTTAATCTAGTCTCTCTTTGAGTCTTGTCCTCCATTGTCTATGCTACAGTAAGAGGTCACTTCAGAATTTTTTTCACCAAAACAAACTTATCTTTCATTTCATTTCTTCATGAATTTTTGAAGCACCCTCATAGTAACATATATTCACACATGTGATTAACAGACATCAAACAAGAATATATGTATATATACACATATAGCTGTCATTTTTCATATTACAGAATTTACCTATTGTTGCTAGTTTGCTGAAAGGATTTTATTTTATCAGGAATATTGTTTGAATATTTGTAAATCCCTCCCCCTTTTTTGCACTTAAGCATATATTGACATGTCAAGTGAAATTTTCTCTTTTATTCTGATAAAATGATAATTTGAAAGATATTCAAACATTATACTAGCCTTTTCTTACTGAGGTAACATTTCTAATTCATGATACAGTTAGTTTCTGCTATAATAATAGATATCATTTGCTAATATTGTATTAAGGATTGTTAAGTCTGCATCTTCTTATCTATAGCACCTAACAGTAATTAAAAACTGGGGTCCCTTGATTAAATGATTCAGTCAAGAGCAGGAAAAGAGCAAGGGAAAAGTGGCCAATAAATGGGTCTCTTAGTTTTAATGACATTTCAGAACTTGATTTGTATTGTAGAACAGAAATTGCTTAGTAACATGCTTAAGGAATTATAACTAATGCAATGTATCCATGTCAAATGCTTAAAGGTAATTAGGCTCACAAAAAGCTTTGTCTGCATCTTCTCAGATCCTACAAAGAAACTGTAAAGCTGTATAGCTCTGCATACATTTCTGCCAACTTACAAGGATACAGTTTAAAATTGCCATGGGATCCGAAATCCCCTTGATTGGTAAAAGTAACATCTTCATTGCTAAAGAAATATAGGTAAGATTTAAAGTGATCATATAGATAGGATTAAGATTTAAAGTGATCACATAGATGGGATTAAATGTTAAAGTGACCATATAAATAGGATTAAGAGTCTGATAAGAATAATAATTAGGATTAAAGAGGAGTGAATGCTCTAACATGGGAAAAAATACATACAGCAGACTCATAGAATGGCACTCGCTATAAGTAACGTTCAGTGACCTCAGAGTCAGCTCTAAAGGCATCTGGTTTGGCTGAAAAGCCCACGAGATCATTTCAGGCATGGAAAGCTAGGACACTTGTGCAAAAAGTGTCCTTACATGGAGAACCTCCCTGGGTGACTCCAGTGGAAAGAAGTGGTTATCAAAGATGCACTTTTCCCAAAGGGAGAGAACTTCCATTTCGCTTAAGGCCTTGGCTGAATACTGATAGAGTTAGTGGATTTAAAAGGCTTCCATAGCCCAGGCAGCTCATGTCAAGAGCCTCGGGTGATCACTGACATCATACATAAAAGTGTTAAAAGTTAAATAAACAATAGGAATCACTGTGTACTAACTTCCCGTGCAGGACCTCTGTCCTCAAAGAGCTACAGTATTAGCATTAATGGTAAAACTTGTTCCTAAAGATTTACCTTGTTCTAGCATGTTATATTCCTACACATCATAAGTTTTAGTTTTGTCCGAATGCCAAGTTCAATTGCCCGTATTCTCAGGTGTTTCTTTAAAGTTTATTGTTTCAACCATGAACTCTTGGATTCGTGTATCACTGTGATCTTCCTATCCTGTATGTTATAACGTAAGGTCAAATACAGAATACAAAAATAGTTAAAGGCCTCATGGCTACTAATGAGACAGTTATTTCAATGCATCTTGTTGTGTGCCTTGCCTAAGGAATAATTTCTTCTGCATCCCACTAAACTCAAATCTGGGAACGCGAGGATACAGAACTTTCCAAAGCTCAGGTTTCTAAACAAGAGGTAGATTACCTGGCATATGTTCTAACTAAAGAAAAGTATGCTCTCTCAGTCAAGGGAAGGGGAGATTTCTGGGAACAGCAGCATTCTGTGGAATTTGGATTCCAAGATTTGGATTCCAGGCTTTTGTATGAAGCTTTAAAAAGGCCCTGATAAAGACACTGTGCTGGATAGGGTAGCTACAAAAGTTGTTCCAAGGAATTAAGGAGCTTTTAACAGAATATCCAATATTGGGAATCGCTAATGGCAGAATTCTATGGAATACAGATTCCAGGATTTGGAGTCTAAGCCTTTATATGTGCTTTAAAATGCCCTGACACAGACACACTGTGCTGGACAGGGGAACTACAAAAGATGTACCAGGGAATGAAGGAGCTTTTAACAAAAGCTCCAAATTGGGAATTCCTGAACAAGCCATTCATAGAAAGATCCTCTTCAGAGCAGTTGCAGCTTAAATGGATGAGACCTTACCAAGCGCTACTGAGCATGACTACCTCAGTAAAATGAGGATTAAATGTCTACCTCTTAAGTCTTCACAGGTGAACTCAAAGGACACGCCTGATTATTCCTGTAAGACAATCAGTGACCGTAAGTACCTCTTCAAAAGCAAAAAGATATGTAAAGCTTTTGCTTTTGTCACATCAGGACTGCTGCACCTTAAGGCAGACATGCTGTACCTGCCTCTTAATTCTCTCTGGGAACTGTTATTGACAATACAACTCTTAATGGGTTCTTCTATTATAATTCTCAATGCTCAAGCTAAATGGGTTTTATAAATTACCTTAGGGTAATCTTTCCATCTTAAGGGGCACACACCACTCACAACTGGTTTTATTCCAATTTTGCTTATGCTAATTAACAAACATGTTTCCGAACTCAACAACTGGAAATAACTGGACACGCAGGGGACACAGCCATTGGCAATGACTTAAATTGCTCCAGCTCATAAAGTGAATTTGTCAGATGAGATAGACAGAGACTTCCAGACCCAGGACAAGGAGGGCCTCCACTATGCCCCTCATAAGCAGGAAGCAGCTATAGAAGATATGATGTTTCATGGGTGCCAGGTTCTAGTCCCAGTTGCTCCTCTTCCAGTCTGGCTCTCTGCTGTGGCCTGGGAGGGCAGTGGAGGATGGCCCAGGTGCTTGGGCTCCTGCACCCGCATTGGAGACCAGGAAGAAGCACCTGGCTCTTGGCTTCGGATTGGTGCAACGCAGGCCATGGCAGCCATTTGGGGAGTGAACCAATGGAAGGAAGACCTTTCAATCTGTCTCTGTCTCTCTCTCACTGTCTATAACTCTACCTGTCTAATAAAGAAAAAAAATGTTTAAACAAAAAAGAAATGATGATTCTATACCCTTAAACATCCCTTTAGATTAAAGGAATGGAATCTCTGAGGGGGAAATGATGTAGGCAGGCAGATAAAATTGATTAGATTCATGAGCTGGAAGACCATGCCTTCACCATGCCCTCTGTGTGATCTCATCCCCCTACCTGTCCCCACCTGCCAATCAAGCCATGTAACCATGTCCCTTTGGGAGCGAATAAAAGGCCTGGAATATGGTGGGCCCCTCCCTTGTTGCCCTATGCCTTTGGGGCACATGCCCTTTGAGGCGCACCTGATCTCTGCCTTCAATAAGCTGCTTGTGGGTGCTCATACCAAAAGCTTGCTGCACATGGCTCCTGGACTGCTCTCAGCTTGCTGTGGTCCCAACTTGGTTTCTAGACCTTTCTTTCTCCCTTAGATAGAGCCCTCACTCTCCTGTGCATTTCTCTCACTAAATAAAAAGCTTAAAAATTGAAATATTTTTTTCTTTTGTCATAATATTCCTGTCAGATTTGTCTGGTACCAAGGTATATTGGCATCATAAACAAGGTGTGGAAAAGTTCCCTCCTGATACAGAAATCTTTCCCATTTTCCAAATTTGTATAAATGTCTTTGTAAGAGTAACATTGCCAACTAATATATTAAATAATTCACTGGTAATGCTGTCCAAGTCTGAAGTTTTCTTTGTAGAGAAGACTTTAGTTACTAGATCAATTCCTTTATTTGTTAAAGATCTATTCTTTTTTAAATTTCTTATGTTATCAGTCGTGGTATGTAGAGATTTTTGAGAATTACACAAAGTTTTGAGTTTATTAGAAATAATAAATAAATTCACCTTTAAGTATCTGTGGGAAGTGTACAAATATCTTTTTTTATTGAAATGTTTAATTTGTGCTTTCACATTTTTTCTTTAATCAGTTTGGTAACTGATTCTATTAACCTTTCAAACACCCAACATTTGGCTTCATTTTTTATTGTATTTTTATTTTCTCTTGTATTTATTTCTGCTCCTTATTATTTTGGTTTATGTATTTTGAGTTACTTTTCTCTTTTTTCCCCCAGGTTTTTCTGTTGAAATCTTACATAACATTTAAAAACATCCTTCTTTATGAAATCTTTTGAAACTATCCTTTTTTTCTAAACACTGCTTGGATTGCAACCCACAAATTTTGACATGTAGCATTTACACGGTTATACAGTTTAAAATGTATTTAGTTTCATGTATGATTTCTCTTATGCCACATCATTTATTTAAGAGTATATTAGAGCTGGCGCCCTGGCTCAACAGGCTAATCCTCCACCTTGCGGCGCCAGCACACGGGGTTCTAGTCCCGGTCGGGGCTCCGGATTCTGTCCCGGTTGCCCCTCTTCCAGGCCAGCTCTCTGCTGTGGCCCGGGAGTGCAGTGGAGGATGGCTCAAGTGCTTGGGCCCTGCACCCCATGGGAGACCAGGAGAAGCACCTGGCTCCTGCCTTCGGATCAGCGCAGTGCGCTGGCCACTGCAAGCCGGCCACGGCAGCCATTGGAGGGTGAACCAACAGCAAAGGAAGACCTTTCTCTTTGCCTCTCTCACTGTCCACTCTGCCTGTCAAAAATTTTTAAAAAAATAAAAAATAATGTTCACACTTTTAATAAAAAAAGAGTTTATTAATTTGCACACTTGGAATTTTCTAATTATTATACTGTTGTTAGTTTCCAATTCAACTGTGTTCATAAATACACACTATGTTTTCAGTGTTCCAAAATATATTGAGTTGTTTAAAATCAGAATATCCTGATCAAAACAGGAATGAATGGTCTGTGAATGTCAATAGTATTTTATCAATTTGACTGTTTTTCAATTTTCAAAATTCATACTAAATTTTTCATTATTTATTCTACTAATTACTGAAGGTGAAAGCTATAAATATCTAGGTATGACTTTAGATTTGTTTCTTTTCCCCTTAGTTATAAAGCTATGTTGTTGCTTTGTATATATTTACCTTTTATCTTAATGTGTTCCCATTTATTCTAGAAATACTTTTTAAAATTAATTTATCTGATATTAATATAACCATCACAGTTTTCTTTCATTTTGTTTTTGTCATATTTTACTCTAGCATTAAACCTAGCTCTCATTGTTTAAAGAAAATTTGCAAAACAAACAAGCAATGTAAGCTTTAGAATTTAAGAAAATTTTCATAATCTTCCAGTTGGGCAATAGCCTTTTTATCTGTAATGTAATGACTAATATGTTTTGGATAAATCCTATTATTATATTTTTCTAATTGTCTCTTCTATTTTTATTCTTTGTTTTATTCTATATTCTTTTTGATTAACCAATTTTTAGTTTTAGTTTATTGTACTGTTTCTATTATCTAAATTTATTGTCAGTATTTATGGTGGTTTCTCTTGTGATTACATTACAGCACCTCAGCTTTCACTTCATCTTGAACTAATATTAAATCATATAATGTAAGTTGTAAAAAAATAACAGCAGAAAATTTCTATTTGTTAATGGAAGCAGTATTAATACACCTGGCCTACAATCCATTTATTCCATTCCCAGGAGGAAAATCCCTCTAGAGAGAAGAAAAGTCAGATGATCCATTATAGACTCCCTTTCAACAAGAACATTATACAGAGACTAATGGGAGGATGAAGTGACCTTAATTATTGAATACCCTTTACAGAGTGTCTCTGGATAAAAGAAATACTAACAATGAATAAACCCAGAAACTATAATATATGGACATTTGATAATGTTACATAAGATGCAGAATGTAGTGAGGTATAAAACAATTGGTCTCTTAAATTCTCTCCCTGCTTTGTGAGGTAACTACACATCTCACTTCAGACCATGTCCATTATTCTGGAGCAGAATGCCTGTCACACAAATATAAGAAACTTGGGTTTCAATGGTAATCCACAAGCATTTATTAAGGGCTCTCTTTGGTGGGACTTGAATGCCAAACTCTGTCTCTGCAGCAAGTTGGTACTCAAATATCTGCTCAGCAGTTTTAGCCTTCTGATTGTCACTTTTCCTTGAATTTTAAGAAATAATTCTCAAATGGCCAACAGACACTTAAGAAAATGCTCAGGAGCACTAGCCATCAGGAAAAAGCAGATCAAAACGACAATGAGGCTTCACCTCACTCCAGTTAGAATGGCTCACATACAGATATCAACACATGACAAATGCTGGTGAGGCTGTGAGGAAAAAAGCACCCTGATCTATTGTTGGTGGGAATGTAAACTGGTGCAACCACTGTGGAAGACAGTATGGAGATAGCTCAGAAATCTCAATATGGACCTTCCATATGATCCAGACATCCCACTCCTGGGAATTTATCTGAATGAAAATAAATCAGAATATGAAAGAGTGATTTGTATCCTCATGTTTATTGCAGCTCAATTCACAATCGCTAAGATATGGAATCAACCCCACAATGTCCATCAACTGTTGACTGGATAAAGAAATTATGATATATATACACTATGGAGTACTATTCAGCTGTAAAAAAAAAAGTGAAATCCTGACTTTTGCAACAAGATGGTTGCAACTGGAAACTATTATACTTAATGAAATAAGCTAGTCCCAAAAAGATAGATATCATATGTTTTCCCTGATCCAAGGTAACTAATAGAGTACCTCAAATGTAGTGTATTGGCGTGAAATAGGCATAGAGAATCAAAGATTATTTATAGCCCTCGTCTCTTCCTCTGAGGAAGTGTTTTTTTTTTTCTCTTCATACTATTTTTTGAACTCTTTTAGAGTAGGGTTAACTATATAATCATTAAGTATACCAAAAATAGATCACTGTAAAAATTAAGAGTGGAAATCTGAGAGGAAGGAAGGGTTGGAGCATGGTCAGGAGGGAGGAGAGGAGGGGAAGTGCCACTATTTTCCTAAATCTGTATATATTAAATACATGAAACTTATAACTAAAATAAAATTTAAAAAGCGTCAGTCTCAATGCATGTTTTATCAATGGACAATCAGTGATCTGATGGCAGTTTGCACACATAATTTAGATTTTTCTTTTTGTCTCCTTTTCTAAATTTTACTACTAAATTTATAGTTGCTCTGGTAATCACAAGTCCTATCCTCTGATTTCTCAGTCCAACAAGATTGCTACTTTCTACTTGAACACCATCTACTTCACACACCAGAAAGTTCCCTCAAAAGAAAAGCCATATGATACACGTAGATGTGTATCACATCTAGTGTGGTTCACTTCTCTCAGGGATTGATTCCCCTATACGTCTCTGCCTGCTTCTGATCACGCTACAGTGCTTTCACATAGTTGGGGTTTTCTCACACTTCATCAAACTTTGCAATTGCTAGTAGCATAGGAGCTAGGCTGATTCAAGCTTCTCTGCCACCAGATACTCATCATCACTAGAAGCTGAAAGTCTGAGATACTTTTCAGGAAGATCTAATCAGGCTTTTCTTACTCCTGAATTTGGGATAAGAGGGAGACTAACGAATCAAAGATTCCTTGTAGTTCATGGTTTGATGTGTGCGAGAAAATGTTAGTTATATTAATAGATGTGGAGAAGACCTGTGGCTCATATTTGTCAGGAAACTTGTCAATATTTTGGTAATTTCATTGTCAGAAAGAAAGTCTATGAAAATTCAGTTTTCTTTTCTGTGTTCTTTATCTCCAAATCATAGCCATGGTCTGGTGCTTTGGATTTTTTTTTTTTTGACAGGCAGAGTGGACAGTGAGAGAGAGAGACAGAGAGAAAGGTCTTCCTTTGCCATTGGTTCATCCTCCAATGGCCGCTGCGACCAGCACGCCGCGCTGATCCAAAGGCAGGAGCCAGGTGCTTCTCCTGGTCTCCCATGGGGTGCAGGGCCCAAGCACTTGGGCCATCCTCCACTGCACTCTCTGGCCACAGCAGAGAGCTGGCCTGGAAGAGGGCAACCGGGACAGAACCAGCGCCCTGACCAGGACTAGAACCTGTGTGCCGGCGCCGCAAGGTGGAGGATTAGCCTATTGAGCTGCGGTGCCAGCCTGGTGCTTTGGATTTAATGGGTAGTCAAGTTGGCAACCTTTTCCTTTCACAGTCTGTCTCCATCGGAATCATTGAATGGGTAGTCCTAAAATAAAATTATTTTCTTACACAGTCAGTCAACCTAAATGATTAAACTACAAGGTTTACAGATATCAGTCAATCTCTTTTCTCTCTTTTGCTTCAACTATTTGTTTACGGTTTCAGTGAATCTTGTCTAAATGAAGAAAGAAAAAAATCATTGTCATGTAAGTCAAATAAATCATACAGTCAAATAAGGAGGGGAATTGCGAGAGAGGAATCAAACCAAAAAGAAAATTAAAAGAAACACAGAACAGAGAAAAACCTAACACTTATTAAGTATCTCCTGTACATTGGATACTCTATTAGGTGCTTTGTATGAACCATCTCTATTCCTCACAACAACTCTGATTAAAAAATCTTATCCTACTTACAAACAAGCTGAATCTCAATGAGGAACATCAATTTGCACTGGTTGACACACAGTTCTCACGAGACATGCAAAAGTTTTGCTGGAGTTTATGCCTGGTACTCCCAGCACCATGAGCTAGGAGGTGCAGGGGGGAACTTACTCATGTTGGGTCTGGACTTTCTATGGGTTGCTTCTGGTAGCAGCAGAGCAGACATCAGCTGTGTGACGCTACACAGACAACTGAGTTCAGTGCTCTGAGGAGGTGGGGGGAGACAGGGAGGCTATGTGAGTTCCCTTTTGAGAGCCAAGCAGTCACTTAGACTCCAGGCCTGTGGATAGTTTCATCTGTGCCTTACAGATCCAGAACTATTGGTGTTGATAATATAATATTCAGAGGAATTTCCACTCACTTGGCATTACTTGGAGTGCTGTATCCACAATGCCATGCTTTTTAAAAAACTTTTATTTAATAGATATAAATTTCCAAAGTACAGTTTATGGATTACAATGGCTTTTCCCCCCCATAACTTCCCTCCCATCTCCCACTCCCTCTCCCATTCCATTCACATCAAGATTCATTTTCGATTATCTTTATATACAGAAGATCGATTTACTATGTATTAAGTAAAGATTTCATCAGTTTGCCCCCACATAGAACACAAATTGCCAAATACTGTTGGAGCAGTAGTCATATCATTAATTCACATTGAACTACACATTAAGGACAGAGATCCTACATGGGGAGTAAGTGCACAGTGACTCCTGTTGTTGACTTAACAAATTGACACTCTTGTTTAAGGCGTCAGCCATCTCCCCAACACAATGCCAAGCTTCTGAGAGGCAGATACTGCTATCCTCAACATCCGGCTCCCACCCTGGGAAGTCTGGGTAATGACCCAATTGTACCCAGCAATGTCAGATCTGTAACAATCAGAATTAATTTCCCTAAACCTGAATTTCCAATGAAATCTACCTGGTGGGGCCTAGTGAAGAAACTGCTTGCATTGAGCCTCTCTGAACCCATACTTGCCAATGCAAAATCTCTTGTATTTCCTGTAGTTACCTTTTAGGTCCTGACCAGGAATACATTCACATCCCCCTGGCCTGGGACTAGGGCTGATGTTCTAAGCCACAGCACCAGTTATGGAACTGACAAAGGGCCCATTCACATCACACAGTCCTAGACCCATGGCAGTTGTGGTGCCACAAGACTCAAAATCACTCAGGCTTCCCATGGTACAAAAGAATAGCCTCCTATGCCTCCCATAACTCAGCTATAAGAAGGCCCTGGCTATCACAGTTCCTAGTGTAACTGACACTGAACTCCCTGGGGACTGAAGAGACATATCCTAGGAAACTGACATTCACTTCAAGGTAACACTTTTATCCCTACAAACTACAACAAATTAGATCAATGTATCACTTATACACATGAATGACATTGGTTAAAACAAATCACTCAGAAGTTACACTTTTGGGCTCACATAGAACCAAATCCAGCAACAAGCCAAGAATTCCATCTAAACCATAAACTCTTTTCCAATAAAACCTACTCTGGGGGGAAGAATGGCGGATTAGGGAGCAGCACGCTACACAGGGCTAAGAAGAAAAAGTGCAGAGAATAGGGTAGGAGGTACATGCTGGGCAGAGAAGAGGAAATAGAAGAGGAACAGGGGAAATGGCTTAAAATTGTGTGGTGAGTGCTAACATGCATACAGAGAGATGTAGCCACGGACAGCCCTGGCAGCATTATTGGGACACCAGGGGGAGACTGGACAGCACAAATCCATGGAGACAGTGCCAGAGAGAATGTGGAGTGGGTCTGGAATGGGGCCCAGGAGCTGGTGGTTGCTGGTGGTTGCTGGTGGTTGCCTGGGGTCCTAGTGGAAGTAGAGAAGGATGGCTAATTCAAACCAATCTCTCCAAAATCCAACCTGTGACCCAGCTGAGAGAGGGGGTGGTCTCCATTTTAAATCAGTGCTACAACTCGAAAGCCTGTAGGCAGGTACATGCCAGATCACTGAGATGGGACACCTGAACACAGAGGTGCCAGCGGTGGGCAGACATTAGACTAGGAACCCTGGTATACGCACGTGATTCAGAACTACCAATGAAGGGAACGGCCTCAGAACTTGGTGGCAAGGTGGCCAGGCAGCTACAAAAGACAGGGCACACCTGCACCAACAGCACCCTCTAGTCTAGGCTTCTGTGGGAGTGCTATATGCTAAGAGCCTGGGGCCTCTATAGTACATGAAAAGGTGCAGAGCACAGCTACCACTTCAGAGTTCTACCACTCCCAGCATGGATATTGCCCTGGAAACTAGCACCACCCTACAGTGGTAACCAGAGTCCCCAGACCACACCTACCACATGCCTCCTGGTATTCACTGATAGGACAGACATTCCACAAAACTACAGAACCATAACCCAAAGATAAAAGCCAACAGAAAGGAAAATTTAAAAAATTGAAAATGAACTTCACAAATGCCAAAAAATAAGAGTCAGAATTCAAGAAACAAGAATAAGAGAGTCACCATGACAACCCTCAGCCCAGAGAAACACATTTCAGTATTAAAATGTGAACTTGAAGAGACTGAATAAATGCCATAAATGGAATTTAGAAAATTAATCATAGTTTTACTCAAAAAAAATCAGCAGAAAATCCATGATTGAAAGAAAATCATAAATGACATGAATGAAAATCTCTCTTAGGAAATTGAGAATATAAATAGAAATGAAAATGAGATCTTAGAAATGAAGAATTTGATGAATAAATTAAAAATTCAGTGGAAAGTCTTAACAGCAGATTTGATGAGGCAGAAGAAAGTATATCCAAACTAGAAGAAAAATCTTTGGAAATCTTATAGTCAGATTAAAAAAAGAAGAAGAAGAAAATAGAAAACTTAAAGTGTTAGAAATCTATGGGATTCTATGAAGTGATACAATATTCAAGTCTTAGGAGTTCCTGAAGTAGTGGAAAGAGAGAAGGAAAGAGAAAACTTATTTAGTGAAATAATTACAGAAAACTTCACTAATTTGAGGAAAGAAAGGGAAGTTCAAACAGAGGAAGCACACAGAACTCGCAACAGATATGACCAGAAAAGACCTTCACCACGAGACATTGTAGTCAAACTTCTCACAGTAAAACAGAAAAAAATATTCTAAAATGGGCATGAAGGAAATTACAGATCACTTTCAGAGGATGGCAAATTAGACTCACAGCTGACTTCTCATCAGAAATCTTACAGGCCAGAGAGAATGGAAAGATATAGTATAAGTTTTAAAAGAAAAAAACAACTGTCAACCCAGAATACTTTACCCCACAAAGCTTGTATTTATGAATGAAGGTGAAATAAAGACTGTCCATAACAAACAAATTGAAAGAATTTGTCACCACTCATCCAGCCTTACAGAAGATGCTTAAAGAAGTACTACATACAAAAACACAGAAAGATAGGCATCATTATGAAAGAATGAGAAGGCAGAAAAAACCCCATATAAATACAAAATAAATCCAAAGTAAAAAATAGCAATATTTATGGAAAAATGGCAGGGCTAGGTTGTAAAGTAGCAAGTCACCTTGAATGTAAATGGCATCAATTATCTAGTTCAAAGATTCAGACTGACTGAAAGGGTCAAAAAACAAGACCCATCTATTTGCTTCTTACAAGAAACACTCCTCACCAACAAAGATTCACATAGACTAAAAGTGAAAGGATGGAAAAAGATAGTCCATGCTAACAGAAACCCAAAAAGAGCTGGCGTTGCCATCCTTTTATCAGACAAAATAGACTTTAACATAACAACTGTTAAAAGAGATGAAGAAGGGCACTATGTAATGATTAAGGGATTGATCCAACAGGAAGATGTGACTATAAAAATATATATGCACCCAATTACAGAGCACCTGACTACTTAAAAAATGTTAATAAACCTAAAGGGAGACATAAACTCCAATACAATACTCCACTTTCATCAATGGACAGATAAATAAAACAGAAAATCAACAAAGAAACAACAGAGTTAACCAACACTACAGACTAAAAGGACTTAACAGATATCTAGAGACCCATTCACCCCACAGTAACAGAATATACATTCTTCTCATCAGTACATGGAACAGTTTCTGGATAGACCATATGCTGGGACACAAAGCAAGTCTCATCAAATTAAAAAAAATCAAAATAATTCCTTTCACATTCTCAGAGCACAATGTAATGAAGCTAGAAATAAAAACTCAAGAATCTCTAGAACACATGTGAATACATGGAGATTGAACAACATGCTACTGAATGAACAAAGGGTCATTTAAGAAATCAAAAGAAAAATCAAAAAATTTCTGGAAACAAATGAAGATTATAATATCACATATAAAAACCTATGGGATACATCAAAATCAGTGTTAAGAGGGAAGTTTATAGCAATCAGTGCCTATATGAAGAAACTGGAAATACCAAGTGAACTATAAATAAATGCATCTCAAGGACCTAGGACAACAACAAACCAAAACCAAATTTACTAGTAAGAAAGAAATAATTAAAAGTAGAGAAGAAACAAACAAAATTGAAACAAAAAAAATCAGTGAAATAAAAAGCTGGTTTTTTGAAAAAATAAACAAAATTGATACACCATTGGTGCAACTAACCAAATAAAAAAAAAGAAAAAGAAAAAAACACAAGTCAATAAAATCAAAGATGAAAAAGGAAATTTAATAACAGATAAAACAGAAATAAAAAAATCATCATAAATTATCATGAAGAGCTTTATGACAACAAACCAGAAAACCTAGAAGAAATGAATAGATACCTAGAAAGATACAATCTACCAAAATATGGTCATGAAGATACAGAAAACCTAAACAGACCAATAATCAAGATAGAGATTGAATCAGTAATAACTACCCTCCCAAAAAAGAAAAGCCCGGAACTGGATGGAATCACTGTTGAATTCTACTGGACATTTAAGGAAGAATTAACTCCAATTCTTCTCAATCTATTCAATACAATTGAAAGGAAGCAAATCCTCCCAAACTCCTTCTACAAATTCAACATCAACTTAATACCCAAACCTGTAAAAGAAGCAACACAGAAAGAGAACTATAGACCAATATTACTGATGAACATAGTTGCAGAAATCCTCAACTAAGTATTAGCCAATCAAATCTAACAATGAATCAGAAAAATTATCCAGCCAGTCCAAGTGGGATTTATCCCCAAATGCAGTGATGGTTCAACATTCACAAAATCAATGTGATATACCATGTTAGCAAATTAAAGAACAAAATCAATATTGTTATCTCAATAGAAGCAGAGAAAACATACAATAAAATACATTCTTTCACAATGAAAACTCTAAGAAAATTGGGAGCAGAAGGAACATTCCTGAACATAAATAAATAAATCTATGACAAAACCACAGCCAGGACCCTATGGAGTGGGAAAATTTGGAAGCATTCTCACTGATATCCAGAAACAGACAAGAGGCCCACTCTCACCATTAGCATTCAATATAGTCCTGGAAGTTTTAGCCAGAGCCATTAGACGAGGAAAAAAATCAAAGGAATACAAATTGGGAAAGAAGTGCTTGCTATGGCAGCACACATACTAAAATTGGAACAAATTGGGAAAGAAAAGTCAAACTATCCCTATTTAAAGATGACTGGATTGTATATAGAGAGGATCCAAAAGACTCCACTAGGAGACTATTAGAATTCATACAAGAGTTTGGAAAAGTAGCAGGATATAAAATCAACACACAAAAATCAACAGTCTTTGTATATATAAATAATGCCATGGCTGAGAAAGAACTTCTAAGATCAATCCCATTCACAAAAGCTAAAAAAAATCATCAAATATCTTGGAATAAATTTAAACAAGGATTTCAAGGATCTCTACAAGCAGAATTACAGAACATTGAAGAAAAAAATAAAAGAAGATGCAACAAAATGGAAAAATCTTCCATATTCATGGAAGAATCAATATCATCAAAATATCCATACTACCAAAAGCAATTTACAGATTCAATGTGATACCAATCAAAATACCACAGACATTTTTCTCATATCTAGAATGATATGATTTCTCATATCTAGAATGATGCCGAAATTCATATGGAAACACAAGAGATACCAAATAGCTAGAGCCACATTATACAACAAAAACAGCTCTGGAGGAATCAAAATATCAGACTTTAAGACATACTACAGGGCAGTTATAATCAAAACAGCCTGGTACTGGTACAAAAACAGATGGATAGACCAATGGAACAGAATAGAATCTATAGAAATCAATCCATGCATCTACAACCAACTTATCTTTGACAAAGGAGCTAAAATTAATCCCTAGAGCAAGGACAGTCCCTTCAACAAATATTGCTGGGACAACTGGAAATCTGCATGCAGAAGTATTAAGCAAGATCTTATACCCTATACCTTACACAAAACTCTACTCAAAATGAATCAAAGACCTAAATCTATAAATTGATCCCATCAAGTTATTAGAGAACATTAGGGAAACCCTACAAGACATTGGTATAGGCAAAGAGTTCTTGGAAAGAACCACAGAGGCACAAGCAATCAAATCCAAAATTGAAAAATGGGATTATATCAAGCTGCGAAGCTTCTGCATTGCAAAAGTAATTCTCAGCAAAATGAACAGGCAACGGACAGAATGGGAGAAAATGTATGCAAACTATACAACTTATAAAGGATTAATAACCAGAATATATAAAGAGATCAAGAAATTCAACAACAAAACAAATAACCCAGTTGAGAAATGTGCAAAGGATTTAGACAGGCATTTTTCAAGAGAGCAAATTCAAATGGCTGACAGACACTTCAGAAAATGTTCAGGATCACTAGCCATCAGGGAAATGCAGATCAAAAAAATGGTGGGATTTCCACTCATTCCAGTTAGAATGGCTCTCATACAGAAATCAAAAAAACAACAAATGTTGGCAAGGATGCAGGAAAAAGGTATCCTGCCACTTTTGGTGGGAATCACTAGCCATCAGAAAAATGCAAATCAAAATAATGCTGAGGTTTCACCTCACTCCAGTTAGAATGTCTCTCATCCAGAAATCAACAAATAACAAATGCTGGCAAGGATATGGGGAAAAATGTACCTTGCTAATGTTGGTGGGAATTTAATCTCGTGTAATCATTATGGAAGACAGTATGGAGATACCTCAGTTATCTAAATATAGACCTATTATATGACCCAGCCATCACACTCCTGGGAATTTACCCAAGGCAAATGAAATCAGCATATGAAAGTGTTATCTGTACCCCCATGTTCATTGCAGCTCAATTCACAATAGCTAAGACATGGAATCAACCTAAATGCCCATCAACTGAAGATTTATGGGATATAATGATTTATATCCATGGATATAAGTAAACCATGGAATACTACAGTGATTAAAAAAAAAGAAATCTGGTCATTTGTGGCAAGATGGATGAAACTGGAAAACATCATACTTTGTAAAAGAAGCCAGTCCAAAAGGGACAAATTCCATATGTTCTCCCTGATCCATAATAATTAACAAGCACCTAAAAGGCAATTTATAAAAGTGAAATTTACACATCAAGAAGGAATGACTCTGAACAGTCTTTGTCTTGATGATTGAAGAACAGTTTTTTTTTCTATTTGTTGAGTTCTTTACATAGAGTTAATCATATGTGTATAAAGTTAATTGAAAATAGATGCTAGTAAAAAATAAGAGTGGGAATAAGAGAGTGAGAAGGAAGAGTAGTGGGGGTGTGGGTTGGAGGGCAGGTATGGTGGGAAAATTCACCATGTTCCTAAAGTTGTAAGTAGGAAGTGTATGAATTTTGTAATGATAAAGCTATCTAGTTCTACATAGATTCCTATGGACTTATTTATAAGGGTACAATTTAAAGACTTGCCATGGGACCCCGACTCCTCTTAAGCTGGGTAGCAAAAATAGTATTTGAAGTGTTAAATCAATCATACAGAAAGGATTTAGTGTTAAAGAGTCATATAGATATGATTAAGTGTTAAAATCATCATATAAATAGGATTAAGTGTTCAATAATAATAATAGATAGAATTAAAAAGGAGCAAACAACTGCTCCAACATGGGAAGCAGTCCATACAGCAGACTCATAGAATGACAATCACTTAAGTAGCACTCTGACCTCAGAATCAGCCCTTAAGGCATTCTGTACTGTCTGAAAAGCCCACAAGAGCATTTCAGGCATGGAAAGCCAAGACACTGTGGCAAAAAATGTCTTACATGAAGGACCTTGGTGGAAGGAGAGACCTTGGTGGAAAGAAGTGGTCAAAAAGGATGTACTTTTCTCTGAAGGGAAGAGAGAACTTCCACTTTGTTTATGGCCTTGTCTAAATACTGATGGAGTTTGTGGATTCAAAAGGCTTCCATAGCCTAGGCAGTTCATGTCAAGAGCCTCAGGTGATCACTGACATCATACATGAGAGTGTTAATTGTTAACAACAAGAGTCATTGTGCACTAACTTCCCATGCAGGACCTCTATCCCTAAAGTGTTGTATTAAGAACATTAGCAATAAAATTTTCTTAAAAGACTTATTCAGGCCGGCGCCGTGGCTCAACAGGCTAATCCTCTGCCTTGCGGCGCCGGCACACTGGGTTCTAGTCCCGGTCGGGGCGCCGGATTCTGTCCTGGTTGTCCCTCTTCCAGGCCAGCTCTCTGCTGTGGCCCGGGAGTGCAGTGGAGGATGGCCTAAGTGCTTGGGCCCTGCACCCCATGGGAGACCAGGAAAAAGCACCTGGCACCTGGCTCCTGCCATCGGATGAGCGCGGTGCACCGGCCGCAGCGCACCAACCACGGCGGCCATTGGAGGGTGAACCAACGGCAAAGGAAGACCTTTCTCTCTGTCTCTCTCTCTCTCATTGTCCACTCTGCCTGTCAAAAAATATATATAAAAAAAAAGACTTATTCAATTTTACTGTATTAATTGGAGGATATACTTATGTCATAATTTTTAGTTATGCCTAAGTGTCCAACTCCATTGCTTATTTTCTTGTGCTTCTTCAATTAAAGATAAAACTTGTTCCCAAAGAGTTATTTTCTTTTGATGTATTCAGTGGAGGGTATTCTTATGTCTCATAAGTTACAGTTAGATCTATGTGCTCATAAAAGATGTATCATTCTTGGGTGCTCCTTTAAAGTAAACTATGTTTCTTTAAAAAAAAAAGTGAAATTAACTTTGAGATGCAATGACTTTGCACAGCCTTTGTCTTGACTGTTGAGAAAGTTTTTTTTCTTTTTTTAACCCTTATTTTTTCATCTTTCTTCATAAAAATTGATGAAATCTTTACTATAGATTTACTCTTCTATGTATAAAGGTAATTGAAAATATTCTTAGTATAAAATAAGACTGGGAATATAAGAAAGAGGAATAAGAGGGGTGGGAATGTGGGTGGGAAGGTGGGCATAGTATGAAGAATCACTATATTCCTAAAGATGTCTTATGAAAAGCATGAAGTTTGTATTCCTTAAACAAATGTTTTTCCTAGAAAAATACCTACTCCATAAAGAAGAGGGGACTATTTAACTAGATGCACAGACATGAATGTGGGGACACAGAAAACATGAAGAAGCAAGGTGAATAGACTCAACCAAAAGAACACAATAGTTCTCTAGAATTAGATCCTGTTCTGAAGGAAATCTATGAAATGATAGAACTAGAATTCTAAATAAAAATTATAAGGAAACTCAAAGTGATATAAGAGAATACAAATAGACAGCTTAAAGAAATGAAGAAATCAATGGGTGAAATGAATGAAAAATTCACTGAGGAGATCGGAATCATTAATAAGAACCAAATAAAAATTTGGGTTATAAAAACCTCAATTGGGAGCCAGTGTTGTGATGCAGCAGGTAATAGCCCCAGTCTGCAGTGCCGGCATCTCATATGTGCGCCAGTTCAAATCCCGGCTGCTCCACTTCCAATCCAGCTCTCTTTCATGGCCTGGGAGAGCAGTAGAAGACGGCCCAAGTTCTTGGGCCCCTGAACCCACATGGGAGACCTGGAAGAAGCTCCTGGATCCTGGCTTCAGATTGGCGCAGCTCCAGTAGTTATGGCCAACTGGGGAGTAAACCAGTGGATGGAAAACCTCTCTCTCTCTCTCTGCCTCTGCCTCTGCCTTTGCCTCTGTCTCTCCTTCTCTCTCTGTATAACTCCTACTTTCAAATAGGTAAATAAATCTTTAAAAAAAAAACCTCAATCAGTGAAATAAAAGACATGATTGAGAGCTTCAGAGGCAGAACAAAGTGAAGGAAAAAATTACTGACCTCGAGAACAAGAATTTTGAAATAAGCCAGATTAAAATAAAAAGAAAGGAATGAAGAAAGTCTACATGAAGTATGGGATGCATTAAATAACCAAATATTTATATTATTGGGCTTCCTGAAGGAGAAGAGAAGGAAATAGATGTTGAGTTCATGTTATATAAAATAACAGTTGGAAGTTTCCCAGGTCTTGAAAGAGACACAGATAAAGAAAGCTCAAAGGACCCAAAGCAGATTCAATCCAAAAGCATCTTCAACAGGGCTTACTGATGTCAAATTGTCAATGACAAAGTGAAAAGCATCAAGTTAAATATAAAGGAATACAAATTAGACTAACAGCAGACATCTCAACAGAAACCCAATAGGCCAGAAGTAAGTGCAATGATATAATCAACTTTACAAGAAAAAGAAAAAACCTTCCAAACAAAAATATTATATCCAGTTAACCTATCCCTTGGAGTAAAGGAGAAATAAGGTATTTTCCAGATACACACCAACAGATAATTAAACACCACCAGAGCAGCCTCGCAAGAAATTCTGAACAGGAGTCCTACATTAGAAGTAAATGTAAGAAAACACAAGAAATTACCAAATTCACTAACAGAGCAGTTATAATAAATAAAATGAAAGGTGGAGGCATTAGCTCTTATCTAGCAATACTAACTGAATATATCAGCCAACATTTTATCAACAAAATAAATATAATATTAGCCAACAATTCATCAATAAAATGAGAGGTGTTACCTCTTATCTAGCAATAATAACTTTGAATATAATATTAGACAAAAGATTTAAGTTGGAGAAAGAGATATAAAATCAAGACCCTACTATCCACTGCCTAAAAGAAAAATCACAAATAAAGATACATATAAACTGAAAATGGAGGGCTTGAAAAAATATATCAGGCAAATGGAAACCAAGAACCAGCAGGAGTAGCTATCATCACACCAAATAAAAAAAGACTTTAATTAAGAACTGTAAATTGAGACAAAGAAAGTCATATATATTGATAAAAGCATCAATTTAGCAAGAAGATATAACAATCATAGACATATACACACCAACATAAGACCTGATATATACAACAAATATTATTAGATCTAATGGGAGAGATAGACTCCAATACAGTAATGGTGAGTGTCTTCAACACTACACACTGATCAGTGGACTGATCATCCAGACAGAAAATCACAAAGATACATTGGATGTAAATCATAATGCTGAAGAGATGGACCTAACATTTACAGGACATATCATACAACAGCCTCAGATACACATTTTTCTCATTAGTACATGGACCATTTTCTAGGATAAACCATATACTATACTATAAATCAAGTGTTAGTAAATTTAAAGATTGAAATCATACCATATATCTTCTCATACCATGAAAGAATAAAATTATAAATCAAAGCTAAGAACAACAGAACATTCAAAACTACATAGATATTTAAGGACATGCTACTGATCGACCAATGTGTCATTAAATAATCGTGCCAGGGGATCCAAATTCAATCCCATCAAGGTGGCATGAACCAATCCTGTCTCACTAGTCCAAGTGATCAATTTCAGTTCACAACTGATCACACTGATGGGTCTAAGAGTCAAAGGGATCACATAAACAAGACTAGTGTCTGCTAATACTAACTGAGAGAATCAAAAAGGGAGACAATGATCCAACATGGGAAGCAGGATACACAGCAGACTCATAGAATGGCAGATGTCCCAAATAGCACTCTGGCCTCAGAATCAGCCCTTAAGGCATTCGAATCTGGCTCAAGAGCCCATGAGAGTATCTTAGGCATGGAAAGCCAAGACATTCTTGCAAAAAAAAAAAATGACCAAAATAAAGATCTCTGCAAGTGAGATCCCAGTGGAAAGAATGGGGCCATCAAAGAAGGAGGTACCTTTCTCTGAAGGGAGGAGAGAACTTCCACTTTGACTATGACCCTGTTGGAATAAGATCGAAGTTGGCAAACTCAAAAGGCTTCCATAGCCTTGGGAACTCATAACTAGAGCCTAGGGAGATTACTGACACCATCAACAAGAGTGTCAAATTGTTAAGTCAACAATAGGAGTCACTGAATACTTACTCCTCATTTGGGATCTGTCCTTAATGTGCTGTCCAATGTGAAGTAATGCTATAACTAGTACTGAAACAGTATTTTACACTTTGTGTTTCTGTGTGGGTGCAAACTGATGAAATCTTTACTTAATATATACTGAATCAATTTTCTGTATATAAAGATAATTGAAAATGAATCTTGATGTGAATGGAATGGGAGAGGGAGCTGGAGATGGGAGGGGTGCGAATGGGAGGGAAGTTATGGAGGGGGAAAGCCATTGTAATCCAAAAACTGCACTTTCAAAATTTATATTTACTAAATAAAAGTTAAAAAATATATAGAAAAATGAAATTGGATCCCTACCTCTCATCATATGCAAAAATCAAGTCAAGATGCATTAAGGACCTAAATTTAAGACCTGGGAATATAAAGCTACTGGAAGAAAACAAAAGAGAAATAGTTCATGACATTGGTGTAGGTGGTTACTTCATGGAGAAGACAAAGAATAGGAAACAAGAGCAAAACTACACAAATGAGACTATATCAGACTCAGAAGCTTCTGGACAGCAAATGAAGTAATCAATAGAGTGAAGAGACACAACAGAACGGGAAAAAATATGTACAACCTAATTATTCGACAAAGGATTAATATTCAGAATATATCTCAAACTCAACAATTAAAAAACAACCAATCCAGTTTAAAATGTGTGAAGCTCCTGTTTAGATAGTTCACTAAAGAAGAAATACAAATGGCCAACAAATATAAGAATAAAATGGTTAATATCATTAGCAATCAGGGAAATGCAAATTAAAACCATATGAGATAATCACTTCACCCCCATGAGAAGGGCTATTATCCAAAAAACAGAGTAACAAATGCGGGTGAGGAAGTGGAGTAAAAGGAATTCTTATGCACTGCTAATGTAATGTAAATTAGTTTAGCCACTTAGAAAACAGTCTGGAGATTTCTTAAAAAACTAGAAGTAGACTTGCCATATGATTCAGCAATCCCACTAAAGACGTGAATACATTGTAATAGATACCTGCATTATCATGTTTATGGCAGAACTGTTCACAATAACCCAGATATGGAAACAACCAAGATATCCATCATCAGATGAACATATAATGAAAATGTGCAATATTATTCACCTATAAGAAGGAAATTATACCATTTACATCAAAATTCGTGCAATTTGGGACATCATGCTGAGTGAAATAAGTCAGGCACAGAAAGACAAATACTAGTATGTGGGAGCTAAAATAAAAAAAAAAAATCAAAGAAAAACAACAAAAAAAGAAAAGTCATGTGTCAGTTCTGGTGCAAATAGTTTTGTCAAACTTTGTTTTACATTTTTGACAAGCCAGTAGTTAAGAATGACATACTATGAGATGCCACTCTCCTCCCAGGCCAGCTAGGTAATGGAAGTAAACAGACTGCCTTCCCCAAGAGGTGCACACCTCCCTTAAGATGTATCCCATGTAAAGAAATAGATAGGTCTGGGCCTCATAACTGACAAGGCTTTAAAGCCCACCTGATTATTACCAAGTCCCTTTTGTCAGTTTTTATTTGCCTTTCAATTAGAAAACTTATTTGCAGCTTAGACAGCACCTTTCTTAGGTCCTCTAATAATGACTCTGTCCTTTGTTCTAGACCCTGTCGAGCCCACTTGGGCTTCATTCCTTTATAATCATAGCCTCTACTCTAACATCAATGGCTCTACTCCCAACCTGTGTGTATTGATGGTCCTCTCCCCCACTTAATGTTGTATGATTGTTCAGAACTTCTCTAAAGGTAAACCCCTCTGCTCACAAAAGATGAGTGGCTTTTCTCCCAGTCTTGGTTGGGATCAGCTTTAAACCATGTCCATCAGTCTTCACAAGGGTCCAGAGACCCCACCCCTATTTCCTTTCCTCTATGAAATCTTCTCATTACTTGGTTAATACCACTCTTAGGACCATTGGTTGCTAACCTCACCCTGTCTTTTATACTAGAGTGTCTGTTTAAGTGTTTAAAGTAGTTGGAACAAACCGAGGACTTCAGCAACCTGGCAATCAACCAAATGCTGCTACAGGGATATACTCGGCTTCCCACCCAAGAGACAGCAGCCTGAGACATCACCCCATGCTAGCGAAGAGTACCTCCTTGCCCCTTGTCAGCAGGAAGTAGCTCTAAAGACAGATCATCATCCCTCTGCCCATCCTGGACTTTTGAGACTAATGTAATCCCATACAGCTCCTGCTTTATAAAAAACAAAAGGGGAGAATGTTAGTAAAATGGTGCAGTCTTATCTATGGCATGATCTACACCCTGACACTTTCCTAGGCTCTAGCCCCTGCCACCATTGCTGAAAGCCAGGTAGCCACATGGCCCAACCAGCGGTGTCAAGCTTCACCCCTATCCTAATGGGATTCACTGTTCCTACTTCCCTTCCTGCCTCCCTACAAAGTTTTAAAATGACCTGTTGCTAAACACATGGCTCTCTTTCTCTGTTTCCTGATCTCTGCCTATCTCTCTGTGTCTCTTCATTTCTCTCTTACACTCTCCTTCTCCCTTTTTTCCTTCTTTGCCCCTTCCCTCTGGTCTGTCTGGTTTCCCCCAATAAACTCTTTCCCTTAAAAAATCACATACTACTATAATTTTAATGACCTTTGATTATTTTTAAATTTATTGCAAAATTCATGTCTTTGATTATTGTTTATGGCCCTTGTCTATATTCCCACTAAACTATAAGCTTTTTTATTTTTTACTTATTGAACTCTTTATTTAGTGTAGCATTAAGCCTTTGAATATAATGTAAATTAAAATGTTATCTCAAAAAATTAAAATGAAGAAAACAAGAAAGAGAAACAAGAGTGGAGAGGAGAGAAGGAGGAGTGAGGAGAGGTGGAAAAGAAAATGGAAGGAAGGGATGCAGGGAGGGAGGGAGGGAGGGATGTATCATATTTTTAGAATTATATCTATGAAATATAGGGAATCTCTTTGTATTAATACATTAACATAAAAACTGATGAAATTTGTGTTGTAGCAATTATCATGCATTTGTTTTAACCTGAAGACTCTTGTTTTAATAAATTCCTTTAAAAAAAAAGATGCTGGGAAAACCAAATTGGTAGATTTGGGATCCACAAGGAGAGAATGCCCACACTTCCAGAAATGGAGAGTCCCTACCCGCACTCCCAAGAAGGAAAAGTCCTTGACAAGGTCCCTGTGGTTGCCTAAAGGTCAACCAATGAGGATCAGACCTGCATCAACCTTTAACCCCCATGCCCTGTATCTATAAAAGGAGCCCTCCCAACCTTAATTTAAATTAACCAGCTTGACTGATTGTATAGCAATCAAAATAAAGTTTAAAAAGATACAATGTATATTTATATGTATATTTGTTTATCTATGCACCTATCTACTCATAGCATCCATTGTGTTGCAGAGAATCAGAATCATCTGATTTCATCAAATTCAAGGGGGAAATTTCTCCTTCCTCAAAACAGACCTGAAAGAAACAATGTTACAATTACACCAGAAAAGTTACTGATCATAATTGGATCTATGGGACATTGTCCCTGGAGTTTCAGAATTTGTAATACTGTATAAATAATTTATAACTTTAATTTGCAACATGGATTGGAAAATTTTCAAAAAGCAACAAATAAGTCACCTTAGATAGTCAGAGGCTGGTCCTTTGGAGGGTATTTCTGCAGCATAGACAACAAGTCAACTCCAGCTGTATGAAAGATGTACCTATTATGTGTCTCCCATCATGAGAATCTCTGTCACTGTTTTCTTTGGTTTGAAAAGGAAACTCTGGGTCTATGTCTAAATGTTCAAAGTCTTCATTCAGTTAATTAATTTGTGTTCACAGAAATCTAAATTTTTTTGTTCACTGTATTTCCTGAATAATTTTGGATACATCCCTAGAAATGACAGAAGAAACTGTGAACGTGGAAAGCAGAACATTTTATAAATATGAAGACAATTGCCAAGCTAGAGGAAGAAAACCATCTCAATGGCTCAAAGGTAAATATAGGATCTAGTCATATATCAGGTAAAAATTAGGCTTGGGAGAAAAAAGAAGAAAATGTTTTTTTGTCTCATCTTCTCATGATGTTTCTTGAATAAGCCTTCCTCCCACATTAACATTGTCAAAAGAAAATCTTGCAGCAAAAATGATGTGGATTTATCTGTTGACTTCAGGCTCAAATATTACTAATGACAGATTACTTCAAATACATCTTACTGATTCTATCATAAATGTAGAGAAAGCTTTCAGCACAAACTATAAATTAATACAAGGGGAAATGCTATGAAATGCAAAGAGGGGGAGGATGTCCCTTGTTTTACCTATGTTTAGTATGTGACATTAATCCATGTGTGTACATACAAAGACTAAATAATAAAATGTTTCAAGCAAATTGGACAACTGGAACAGTTTTTATCTTCCTGGGATTTTCCCACTACCCCAAAGTCGAGATAATCATATTTGTTCTCTGTCTGCTGATGTACCTGACCACCTTGCTGGGCAATATTGTTCTGATCTCCATCACCGTCCTGGATTTTCATTTGCACACTCCCATGTATTTCTTCCTCAGTAATCTCTCCTTTCTGGACATCTGGTACACTTCTTCTGCTCTCACTCCCATGCTGGTAAATTTTGTTTCAAGGAAAAATACCATCTCATTCTCAGGATGTGCTTCCCAGATGTACTTATCTCTAGCTATGGGCTCCACCGAGTGTATACTCCTTTCCATGATGGCATATGATCGGTACGTGGCTATCTGCAACCCTCTGAGATATCCCATCATCATGAACAGGAGGCTCTGTGTACAGATTGCAGCTGGATCGTGGGTGACAGGATGCCTCACTGCCCTGGTAGAAACTCTGTCTGTGCTGCGGCTTTCTCTCTGTGGAAACAGCATCATTAATCACTTTGCTTGTGAGATTTTGGCTGTCCTGAAATTGGTTTGTGGAGATACCTCTATGGCACAGTTAATAATGCTGGTGATCAGCATACTTATTCTTCCCATGCCAATGCTACTCATATGTATCTCTTATGCATTTATCCTCACCAGCATCCTGAGAATCAGCTCAGTGGATGGTCGAAGCAAAGCCTTTTCAACATGTGCGGCTCACTTGACAGTGGTGGTTTTGTTCTATGGGACAGCTCTCTCTATGTACCTGAAGCCCTCAGCCATAGATTCACAGGAAATAGATAAATGTATGGCTTTGGTCTACGCAGGATTAACTCCCATGTTGAATCCTATCATTTATAGCTTACGCAATAAAGAGGTAAATGTAGCTGTGAAAAAATTACTGATTAGAAATACTTTTAATACTGTCTTAATTTCCATCCTGAAATAATATTGGAATCTTAAATATTATCTGGAAAAACACACCATAGTTAATAAAACCAAAATGTAAAGAGTACTCATTTTCAACAGGAGTTCACTATTATGCCCTCTATGCTGATTTGCCTTTGTATGCTAATGAATATTTACACTGAATTAGTCATGTTTCTAGGAAGGCAGGTAGCCTTATTGAATATAAATGTAACATTAAAATTTGACAATTGCCTATTACTTCACATTTTGCTTGCTGTATCATCTCAGTGTCCAGTTGTAGCATAACATGAATATAACATATAAAGAATATAAAATTCTGAGCCTAGAACTTTCAAATTTACTCTGATTTACAATTGTCCCTGAATTTAAGGAGAAATAGGTATTTTAAATTAGTGTACATGTAATTCAAGATGTATACCATATATAAAAAAATCATAAATCATTAATTTTGGAATCTTCCTAGTTTCCAAGGTGTCAAAATATGAAAAAATGGCTTTAGATTTGATAAAATACATTAGTGCTTTTGTTTATTTGGGACATGTCTAGGAGAGGATGAGTAAATATCTGTGTGTGTAAAGGTAGCATAGTAAAGATTTACACAACTCTAATGCTATGTAAGTAGTGGAGCAGAGGTCTAACAAAAGGAAATCTTGAAGTATCTATGTCAGAATACTCTCCTACTGTACTTGGAGGGTCTCAGTGAAATCATTAACATATTTGTTATTATTTTCTTAATCGATCAATTATAATTGAAGAAGAATCCTTATCCTGTAGTGATTACATTGAAGAAGAAATGCCCTATAATGCTGACACATATTCTACAAAAAGTTCATGAACATATTTAATATTTGTCATCAACATTACATAAATTATAATTTTATCATAATTCTTACTGACATGCTTCTTTTTGTCTTATATACTCTCTCTGGAGCTAGGGAATGAGAATAATGGACACATTACTCACTCTTTATCAGAGAAGATTATTTGGATTTATGTGATTGATGGCTTTATCCTATACAGAAGGTGTCTCTTGCAACCGTGGATATAATTTCCCTGAGCCTCAGGTTTCAGAGATGATATAATTACTGATAATTATAACAAGAGATTCCAACTCCAGCAAAACAGAACTTGCATGGAAGGACTCTGCAGTGGGTGAATGGATTTAGGAAGAAACCTTTAGAAGGCAAGAATTCAAGGAATAATTATTCTCCTGGTGATCTTAATTCAAGTGCCCTTCAGACACATGAGAAAATTTTTATTTCTCAGATATCACATGTCTAGTTCTGTTAATGGAGAATCTCTCTAAAGGTAGGGATTAGAAATATACGTAATGGATAAAGACAACACAATTGTTCTGATCTTCATCTTTACTTGAACACTTTACTATCAGACAAGAGTAACCACAGTATGATGACTGAGGAGAGGAAGAAGTATTAAACTTATTACCCACCCAATATTTGCAACAATTCAAAAACACAGTTTTCAGGTGATATCAAACATTGAGAATACACATATTCATCTTATTTGTTTCTATAGATTAAAAAGATAAATCCTTTTTAAAAAGGTATTGCTGTGACATTTTTATACCTCATAAGCTTCTTGTGATAATTCTTCATTGGTGTCCATCATTAGTGATTTTTTTTTTGACAGGCAGAGTGGACAGTGAGAGAGAGAGACAGAGAGAAAGGTCTTCCTTTTGCCGTTGGTTCACCCTCCAATGACCGCCGCGGATGGCGCGCTGCGGCCGGTGCACCGCGTTCGTCCGATGGCAGGAGCCAGGTGCTAGGTGCTTTTCCTGGTCTCCCCATGGGGTGCAGGGCCCAAGCACCTGGGCCATCCTCCACTGCACTCCCGGGCCACAGCAGAGGGCTGGCCTGGAAGAGGGGCAGCCGGGACAGAATCCGGTGCCCCGACCGGGATTAGAACCCGGTGTGCCGGTGCCGCAAGGCGGAGGATTAGCCTGTTGAGCCACGGCGCCGGCCCCATCATTAGTGATTTTAAAGAATGTAGAAGCACTAGGAATTTTTCCTGTGAAGCAGGAAAAGAAGCTGAACAGAGACAAAAGCCAACGGAATGGTCTCGTTGGATCACCACAAACTTAGAGTCTTCAGTCTTCAGGAGATTCTCCAAGATTCATCTTGTCCAAACAACCAGAACTATGATGGAGCTCATTTCTGCAAATTATAAATATTTTTATTCTGCTGTCCACCAAGTAAGTAATTGTATATGGAATTCTGAGTTTTGTTTTCATTAATTCTTTATTCCATGTGCCATGATGAGCAACATCTATTGCTAAACCATTTGTTTTTAGGCCAAAAAAATGTTTATTAGAATGCAACTTATAGCATTGATTCATATTTCAGTTCTGCTTCTCTGTGGTAACATCTAGTTCATACTTTGCAATATCCACATTTGGAATCTTTGAATATTTCACTCACATAGCATAGGCGATAGACTTCCATGGATTAGTACTTCAACTGATTGGAGAAAGTATACCACTTTCAACTCTCAGAGCACAACCTTAATTCCAGGAGCATCTCACTATGACTCACTCCTGTGCAACACCTTCAAATATATTCATGAGAGCTCAAAGGAAACATCAACTTGGTTTTGCAATAACAGAGTAAATGGTAATTTGGCCATGCTACCGATTGATAAATGTCTGATTAAAGCTTTTCTTTCTAAACATTTCTGGTATTCTTTTCTTCTTGTTTCACATTAATAGAGTTTTTCTTGATTTCTGTTGTGGTTTTATTTTTAAGTTCAGTATTTTCCACACATCTAAGAACACAATAATACTTGTGCTACTTTGTCTTATCAGGTGTTTTGTTTTATTTATAATTTTATTTATTTACTTCAGAGGTAGAGCCACAGAGAGAGAGAGAGAAAGATAGAAAAAATGTCCTCCGTCCACTGGTTCACTCCCCAAATGGCTGCAATGGCCAGAACCAGGCCAATCCAAAGCCAGCAGCCTCCTCTGGGTCTCCCATATGGTGCAGGGGCCCAAGCACTTGGGGCATCTTTCACTGCCCTCCCAGGCCATAGGCAGAGAGCTGTATTGGAAGAGCAGCCAGGACAGAACTGACACCCATCTTGGATGCCAACACTTCAGGATGAGGCTTAGCCTGCTACACCACAGTGCCAGCCTGGTTACTTTGTTCTAAACTATCCTGAAATTTCACAAATCATCCTGAAAATAAAGATCGCTTAGAATGCTTGATAAGTGGGACCAGCACTGTGGCACAGCAGGTTAAGCCACAGCTTGTGACTCCAGCCTCCCATATCTGGGTGACAACTTGAGTCCCAGCTACTCTGCTATCAACCCAAATTCTTTCTAATGCACATTGGAAGGCAGAGGAAGCCCTCCTAGTTATTGTGACCCTACCACTCATGTGGGATGCCAGGATAAAGTTCCTGGCTCCTAGCTTTAGTCTGGCCCAATCTCAATCAATCAATCAATCAATCAATCAATCTCTCTCTCTCATATACACACACACACAAATACACACACATACGTTCTGCCTTTTAAATAAATGTTTAAAAAATGCTTTGTAAAGATATGCTCAATCTCCGTTTAGATCCATCAAATCAGAATGTAATGTCCATGGGAATGATCTATTCAACTGTATGTTTTAAAAGAGTCAGTGGTTTTTGTCATATGAGAATTATGGAGAGCTAGGACACAGAACTAAATGAAAAAGCATGCAAGGGAAAAAGATGCCAAGGAGATGAAAATATTCCACATTAGAATTTAAGGAAAAAATATGTTGTGCTCCAGTACTTTGTTATAAAATATAGAAGAAAAGCAGAGTTCTTTCAATGGCACTCTGTTAAAAAAAACTGTTTAAATGCAAGATTTCACTCTGATTTATTCAATGCAATTCTCCTCTGTGTAGAAAAAAGGTAAAAACCAAACTCACCAATTTAACTTGAAAAATGAATTCCATATATACCTGGAAGGAAAGAATATTTTACAGGCTACTGAAATATTCTCAGATATATCTTCTAACAAAGTTATCAGTGTTGTAAGACCAATCTCTACCAACGAAAGACACACAGCAGAGCAATCCCATAATCTCATATTCAAAAAACTGAGTTTGAAAGCTTAATCAGACATCCATATTTCTGTTCTTTAAATGTGAATGATGTTAATATATCAGGCTATTGTTACATGTTTAAAAATAAATGTCTTTTTAGCTGGCACCGTGGCTCAACAGGCTAATCCTCCGCCTTGCGGCGCCGGCACACCAGGTTCTAGTCCCAGTTGGAGCGCCGGATTCTGTCCCGGTTGCCCCTCTTCCAGGCCAGCTCTCTGCTGTGGCCCGGGAGTGCAGTGGAGGATGGCCTAAGTGCTTGGGCCCTGCACCCCATGGGAGACCAGGAAAAGCACCTGGCACCTGGCTCCTGCCATCGGATGAGCGCGGTGCACCGGCCGCAGCGCACCAACCACGGCGGCCATTGGAGGGTGAACCAACGGCAAAGGAAGACCTTTCTCTCTGTCTCTCTCTCTCTCACTGTCCACTCTGCCTGTCAAAAATAAAATAAAATAAAATAAAATAAAATAAAATAAAATAAAATAAAATAAAATAGTCTGCACGTTATGTTGAGGTCACTCTATAACAGGATATATTTACAAACAGGAAGACTTTGCAAACCTAGTATAGGAATTCTGGGAAAAGATGTTAGTCTGGTTAGGAGTGATATTTGAGGAGAAAGTGAGAAATAGTCTAATACTGCATTGATGAAGAAGGCACAGCCAATAAGGTTTCCTAAAGAACTGTTTATGGATATAAGAAAGAAATACAGTCTCAGAGAGGCATCAAAGATGACTTCAGGTTTTTGGTCTGAAAATTACGAAGGATAGAACTTTACTGAAAGAGGAAAGGTTGTGGGTGTAGTGGATCTGTGGGGAAATATGTGTCGTTTTTAAGGTTATCATGTGTTTGAAAGTTACTTTAATGTTACTTTTTAATGTGATGACTGTGGAAAAGAACATACAGTGCTTTGTTTAGAGAAGTCTAGACTAGGGATATAAATTGGGGAATCATAACATATGAAGATTATTTAAAATCAGGAGACTAGATAAGATCACCAGGGAAGTGAATATAGAAAATAAAGAGAGCAACTTGAGTCTTCTACTGAATATTGCAGATTCTTATCTGTCTCCATACAGAGATGATGTGATGGTGTTGTTTCTCCATTCTCCATGTCTAAATACAGAACTGGCACACAGCTTTCCACCTGGCCACACAGTTGTCATTCTCCATCTTGTCATCATTTTAGCAGCTACTTATCTATTAGTATGAATTTAAAACAGAAATCTTACTCATTCCTCCATTCAGCTGTTACTAATCAGTGCTTACTATCACTAATGCTGAAACAAATGTCTCTCCCTTTCTATTTTTTTTAAAGATTTATTTATTTAAATGTAGAATTACAGAGAGATAAAGAGAGAGAGAGAGGGAGAAGGGGAGGTAGAGAGAAGGAGATAAGGAGAGGGAGAGGGAGAGGGAGAGGGAGAGGGAGAGGGAGAGGGAGAGGGAGAGAGAGAGGGAGAGGGAGAATCTTCCATTTGCTGGTTCACTCCCCAAATGGCTCCAATGGCTAAGGGCTAGGCAAGGCCAAAGCTGGGGGCCAGGAGTTTCATATAGTTCTCCCACATAGGTGGCAGGGGTCCAAGCACTTGGGATATCTTCCAATGCTTTCCCAGGATCATTAGTAGGGTGCTAGATTGGAAGTGGAGCAGCTGGAGCTTGAACTGGCACTTGTACAGTACGCTGACATTTCAATGTTAGCTTAACCCATTGCACCACAGACCTGGTCCTACAATTTTTCCTTCTTTTTTATTATATTTTAGAATAAATTTCCAGGAAGCATTTACTTAATCAAGGGCAAAAAACAATTCTATGATTCTCAATAGAAAACTTTTATGGTTTTTGTTAATATAAATCCAAATTGCTTTGGAGGAGGAGAGGGATTAAACAATTTGTTTACATCTCTATTAATATAAATAATATTCATATAACTAAAAGAACTTGCAACACTGAAAAAATTATTTTTTCTGAAATATTTCACCAAAATATACTCCATGTACAACTATTTTGCTTCACTATCTCTTCCATTTAATATGTCTTTGTTATCTTTCCTATTACATTAAATCCTGGGTATTGCTATTAGTGGGCATTCAGACACAATGAGGAATTAGAGAGGAATTGGATCTACCTCTGGAGCTTAAAACTTTTATACTAGCATATTTCAAAATGTTTGTGGGAAATGGAATTATAGATAAACTTCTTTTGAGAAATAATTTTTGAAATTCACAAATAGTTTTCCATACTATGTACTTCCACAAACTTTTTGAAGACATCTCATATAATAGAAAATAGAATGAGAAATAGCTAAATTTTTGTGCATCAAAAGTCACCTCGTAATTACCTCACGGAAGTGTATATTGCCACAGGAATGGAATAAGTCAGCACAGTATTTTAAAAAGATAATGCCATGGAGGTAGACTAATTCAGAATAATTATGATACATGAGAATAGCTCATGAAATACAGTTTTTAATATAGAATAAATGGAAAGGTGCCGGCGCCGTGGCTCAACAGGCTAATCCTCTGCCTTGTGGCGCCGGCACACCGGGTTCTAGTCCCGGTCGGGGCACTGGATTCTTTCCCGGTTGGAAAGGTTATTAGAGGTGACAAGATTATGGCCAATAAACCAGAAAGCAATAAAAATTGTCTATCCAGATACAAAACTGGTGTCTGAGCATTCCTAGATTACATCTAGGAATGTAAATTTGTGCAGCCACTGTGGAAAACTGTGTGCCAATTTCTTTAAAAACTAGAAATAGACCTGCAATACATCCCAGCAATTCCACTACAGGATATATATACCCAAAAGACTTGAACCCAGTATATCAAAGAGATACCTGCACCATTATCTTTATAGTGGCACTATAAGCAATTGTTAGAGTACAACAAACAGGTAATTATTTCTTTTAGTTCAGTTTCCACAGTTCATTTTTTATTGTCAACTTTAATTTCTCAGATCCTATTAGTAAAAAATTTGCCTTGACCTTACTGAAAATAAGTTTAAAGGGTCCTCTAAATCTTATATCCAATTTTGTCTCTATATCTTCATTTACCTGTCTGATGTGCAATAAAAGATTGTGGTATACTTTCTGAAACAGAAAAATTCTGTTATGACATGTTCATTTTCAACCTTTACTAATATAACTATCTCTATTTTAAAGATGTTTGTCCTATTATACTGTATATATTTATTTTTAGCAGAAAAAATTATTTTAAACAAAGTTTTTCAAGCCAATATTTCAGTCAATACTGATAGATACAGACATTTCATTCTTTTCTTCTTTCTTTTTTCTCTCTTTCTTGTTTGTTTTCTAAATTTTAGCTCCCACATATAAGGTAGAACATACAGTATTTATCCTTCTGTGTATGACTTGTTTCACTCAACAGGATATCCCCTGGTTGCATCCATTTGCTGCAAATGGTAGAATTTCATTCTTTTTCCTTGGTAAATAATATTCCATTGTGTATATATACCACATCTATTTATATGATGATGGACACCTTGGTGGGTTTCAAATTTTGGTTATTGTGAGCAGTCCATTATAAAGATAATGGTACAGGTATCTCTTTGATACACTGGGTTCAAGTATTTTGGGTATATACCCTGCAGTGGAATTGCTGAGACGTATTGCAAGTCTATTTCCAGTTTTTTAAGAAATTGGCACACAGCCGGTGCCGTGGCTCAACAGGCTAATCCTCTGCCTTGCGGCTCCGGCACACCGGGTTCTAGTCCCGGTTGGGGTGCCGGATTCTGTCCCGGTTGCCCCTCTTCCAGGCCAGCCCTCTGCTATGGCCCGGGAGTGCAGTGGAGGATGGCCCAAGTGCTTGGGCCCTGCACCCCATGGGAGACCAGGAGAAGCACCTGGCTCCTGCCATCGGATCAGCGTGGTGCACTGGCTGTAGCACGCCAGCCGCGGCAGCCGTTGGAGGGTGAACCAACGGCAAAGGAAGACCTTTCTCTCTCTCACTGTCCACTCTGCCTGTCAAAAAAAATAATAAAAAAAATTGGCACACAGTTTTCCACAGTGGCTGCACAAATTTACATTGCCACTAACAGTGTATAAGTGTTTTACTTTCTCCATATCCTCACAATTATTTGTTACTCTCTTTTGGATAATAGCCACAAGTGATATCATTGTGGTTTTGATTTGCGTTTGCCTGATAGCTGGCAATGTTGAGCATTTTTTCATAGATTTGCTGGCCATTTGTATTTCTTCTTTTGAGATGTCTCTATTGAATGCCTCTTCCAATTTTTCAACAGGAATGGTTGGTTTTTTTGTCATTGTTACCAAGATTTTTTAAGTTGCTGATATATTACAGATATTAATCCTTTGTCAGATAGGTGGTTTGCAAATATTTTTTCCCATTCTGTTGGGTGCCTCTTCACTCTATTGATCATTTCCTTTGCTGTGCAAAAGCTTTTGTGTTTGACATCTTCCCATTTGCGTAGCTTTGCTTTTGTAGCCTGTGGTTTGGGGGTGTTTCTCAAGAAGTCACCCCCTATACCAGTATCTTGGGGTGTTTCCCCTATGTTTTCTTCCAGCAATTTCATAGTTTCAGGTCTTAAATTTATGCCTTTGATCCACCTTGAGTTGATTTTTATTTATGGCAAGAAGTATGGTTCTAATTTCATTCTTCCACATATATACATTCAATTTTGCCAATACCATTTGTAAAACAGATTATCCTTACTCCATTATATGATCTGAGCATTTTTGTCAAAAATCAATGGACTGTATGTACGTGGATTAATTTCTGTGCTTTTTCTGTTCCATTGATCTATGTATCAGTTTTTATGCCTGTACCAAGTTGTTACAATTACTATAGCTCTGTAGTATTCTTTGTAATCATGTATTGTGATGCCTCCAGCCTGTTTTTTGCTCAAGATTGCTTTGGCTATTCACGGTCTTTTGTGATCCCATATGAATTTTAGGCTTGGTTTTCCTAAAAAGATACTTTTTTCTACGTATATTTTGTAACCTGTAACTTTACTAAATTCATTTATCAATTCTAAGAGCTTTTTGGTGGAACATTTTGGTTTTTCCATGTAAAATATCATGTAATCTGCAAACGGATAACTTGATTTCCAATTTCCCAATTTTGATGCCCTTAATTTCTTTCTCCTCTCTAATTGTTCTTGCTAAAACTTCCAGTACTATAGTGAGGAACAGTGGTAAAACTGGACATCTTTGTCTTGTTTCAGATCTAAGGGAAAATGTTTTTGGTTTTCCCCATTCAGTGTAATATTGGCTATTGGTCTATGTTGATTTGACTGTTGTTTTATATATAGCCTTTATAATTTTGAGAAATGATCCTCTACCCCTAATTTGTGGATGGTTTTTATCATGAAAGGGTACTGAATCTTAACAAATACTTTCTGTGCATCTATTGAGATGACAATATGGTTTTTGTTCTTCATTCTATTGATGTGATTACCCTTATTGATTGGCAAATTTTGGACTACCATTTCTGGGTAAATCCCACTTGACTGTCATGTTTCATCTTCTTGATGTGGTTTTGGATTCGATTTGGTAGTATCTTGCTGAGAATCTTTCCGTCTACGTTGATCAAGGATTTAGGTCAGTAGTTTTCTTTTTGCGTAGTGTCTTTGATTTTGGTGTCAAACAAATGGTGACCTCATTAAAATAGTTTGGCAGATTCCTATCCTGTTCAGTGTTTGGCATAGTCTGAAGTGTATTGGAGTTATTTCCTCTTTGAATGTTTTGTACAATTCACTAGTAAAACCATCAGGTACTAGACTTTTCACTGATGGACAAATTTATATTATTTCTCCAATCTCATTGCTTATTGTGGATCTTTTTACATTTTCTGTATCTTTTTGATTTAATCTTTTTAAAAAAAATTCCGTTGGTTCACTCCCCAAATGGCTGCAATGGCTGGAGTTGCACCAATCTGAAGCCAGGAGCCAGGAGCTTCTTCCCAGTCTTCCATGCGGGTGCAGAGGCCCAAGCACTTGGGCCATCCTCCACTGCCTTCCTGGCCCACAGCAGAGAGCTGGATTGGAAGAGGGGAAGCTGAGATTAGAACCGGTGCCCATATGGGATGCCGGTCCCACTGGTGAAGGATTAACCTACTGTGCCACGGTGCCAGCCCCCTTGATTTAATCTTGATTGGTTATATGAATCAAGAAGTTTATTCATGTCTTTGAGGTTTTCCAGTTTATTAGCATATAGTTCTTCATAGTAGTTTCTTATGATCCTTTCTATTTCAGTGGTATCATTCATAAATGTCTCCTTTTTACTTCTATTTATATATTTTCTCTTTTTTCTTTGCTAGTCTGACTAGAGGCCTATCCATTTTGTGTATTTTCTCAAGAAAACACATTTTTGCTTTGGTGATCTTTTGTATTTTTTTTAGTTTATTTCTGTTCTGATCCTTATTATTTCATTCCTCCTACCGACTTGATATTTGGTTTATTCTTGTTTTTCTAAGTCTTCGAGATGCACCTGAGACTTTATCTTTTTTTAATGCAAACACAAAATGCATAAACTTCCCTCTTAATATTGTTTTGCTGCAAACACAAATTTTGATATGTTGTGTTTTATTTTCATCTGTTTCAAGAAACTTTATTTCCTTTTTTAATCTCTTCAATGACTCATTGATCATTCAGTAGCATGTTGTTTAACTTCCAAGTACTTATGAATGTTTTATTGTTCTTTTTGTTGTTGATATCTAGTTTTGCTCTTTTATGGTCTGAGATACATGGTTGAAACTTGATATGTGCCCTAATATGTAGTCTATCCTAGAAAATGTTATATGCACTGATGAGAAGAATGTGCATTCGGTAACTGTTAGGTGAATTGTCTTATAAATGTCTATTAGGTCTATTTGTTCGATAATATGTTTCAACTCATATATCTTTATTGATTTTTTTTGTTTGGATGATCTCTCTATTGATAAGACTGTGGTGTTAAAGTCACCCACTACTATTGTATTGGAGTCTATTGCTCATTTTATGTCTAATAGTATTTTCTGTATATATCTGGGTGGTCTTGTGTTGGGTGTACATGTATTTATGATTATTATGTTCATGCTGAATCAAACCAAGTCTGTTTTATATGATATCAGGATATCTATGTTTACTCACCTTTGTTTTTTTTCCTGGTGTGTATCTTTTTCTAACCCTTCACTTTCAGTCTGTGTTTGTCTTTGTGAAGTGAGTTTCTCGTAGGCAGCATAAAGTGGGGGTATAGTTTTTTATCCTTTCAGCCAGCCCAAGTCTTTTGGCTGGTGAATTTAATCCACTTATATTCAAGGTTAGTATTTATAGATAAAAACTAAGACCTGTCATTTTATTGATTGGATAATGATTCTGTTTCATTAATGTATTTGGTGATGTCATGTGTTTTCATATTCACCTCTAATGCAGGATATGATTTTAAGTCTAATCTGATGGTGGTGGTTTCTCAGATTTTTCATATCTGGAAAATATTTTATATCTCCTCCACTTTTAAAGGATCACTTTGCTGTATAAAATAGTCTTGGTTGCAAGTTTTTTCTTTTAAGACTTTGAATATATAACCCCACTCTCTTCTGAACAGCAGAATTTCCACTGACAAGTCTGATGTTAATGTAACTGGTTTCCCCTTATATATAACTTGATGCTTTCCTCTCACTGTCTTTAGGATTCTCTCCTTTTGACAATCTGATGACAATATGCCTTGGAGAAGATCTTTTTTTGTTAGTCTGCTTGGAATTTTTTTGACCTTCTTGCATCTGGATGTCCATGTCTCTTTCAAGACATGGGATTTTTTTTCCTGCTATTATTTCATTAATCGGCTCTTCAACACCTTTTTCCTTTGTTTCTCCTTCAGGAACATGTATAGTATGAATATTTTGCTATTTAAAGGTTTCCCATATTTTGTGCAGAGTTTCTTCATCCTTTTAAGCTCTTTTCCCTTTATTTTTTTCTGATTGGCCTGTTTCAAAATTCCCATCCTGGAACTCAGAAATTGTTTCCTTCACTTCATCTATTCTGCTATTAAAGCTCTCAATTGTATTTATTACACAGATTGAAATTTCATCTCCAAAATTTTTGTTTTTCTTACTCAGTTCCATATCCTTATATTTTCACTCATATCACTCATTGGTTTTCTCATTTCTTTAATCTTTCTCTATTCTCTTGCATCTCATTGCATTTCCTTATGATCATTATTTTCAATTTTATAAATGTCATTTCATATACTTTCAGTTCAGGATCTAAATCTGGAGTAGTGTTGCATTCTTTTTGGCGCCATCATCCTACCTTGCTTCATCATGTCTCCTGTGTCTGTACGCCGATTTCTGCCCAGCTTGTGTATTCATCCCTTCTTCTTTAAGGGTCAAGTTTTATTTTAAAAGACTATGATTTAGCTAGTGTGCAGGGTATCACTTGTTTGTTACTTTCACTTAGGTTCTAGGTGAGCCCAGGAGTGTAGTCTCTGAATGATTTCTTTTGTATTAATTAATGTCAGCTGTGTCTATAAGTGAACCAGTGGAATAATTTCTGCAGTTCATAGGGATAGAAGTGTGGTTTTGGCCGGCGCCGTGGCTCAACAGGCTAATCCTCTGCCTTGCGGTGCCAGCACACCGGGTTCTAGTCCCGGTTGGGGCGCTGGATTCTGTCCCGGTTGCCCCTCTTCCAGGCCAGCTCTCTGCTGTGGCCCAAGAGTGCAGTGGAGGATGGCCCAGGTGCTTGGGCCCTGCACCCCATGGGAGACCAGGAAAAGCACCTGGCACCTGGCTCCTGCCATCGGATGAGCGCGGTGCGCTGGCCGTGGTGGCCATTGGGGGGTGAACCAATGGAAAAAGGAAGACCTTTCTCTCTGTCTCTCTCTCTCACTGTCCACTCTGCCTGTCAAAAAATAATAAAAAAAAGAAGTATGGTTTTGAGAAAATGATTTCCTTGGGTATATATCTTTAGTTCACAGAGAGTTCAATGTAAGTCTCACTAGTGATGTGAAGGCCAGGGTCTTGTTCTTTGTGCTGAGGGGGAGGGGTACAGAAGTGGCTGCCTCTCTGCTCTACTGGCAAGCCCAAGTGATGCTGACACTTGTGGCACCGATTGCTGTTGGTCTAGGACTGTGAGACATGGATGACCCTTCTTCACGTCCTGTTAGGAGAGTCTAACTGGTGCTGTGACTTAAAGTATCAACAGTCCTAGTCCTATTGCCACCCTAAAGCATGACTACATGGTATACAAGAGATTTTACTCTGGAGGGTATTAGTCCAGATAGGTAGAATTCAGATTCTTCCCTATGTGCACTGGATGGATTCCAGTGACACTGATAAATTTAGGATGAATTGTTACAGTCCTGGTGTTGCTAAGCATACAGGGGTCATTATCCAGATCTCCTAGGGAAGGAGCAGATCTTTTTGTGTGTGTTGCTTCTGGTGTTTGCCCCCAAAAGCTAGAGTGGATCTCCCTTACTCATGCAGAATGCATGAGCATAGCTCTGGGGCTAATGCCCAAAAATCCCACATTTGCAGGATGCAGTGTATCTGTCCTTTGCCCCACATGTTGCCCTGACTCTGACTTTGGTGCTGGTAGGAGAACAGAGGTGAACTTTGCAACTTCCCACTACCAAGAATGGTGCTCTGCAGGAGTGGGGGAGGGAAAGGGAACAAGTCACTTCTCTGATCCAAGCCCAGCAGTTGCTCAGAACCCAGTCAACTTTCCTGGCTGAAGTAAAAGTGAAAGGGTGAATGTGATATTCCCTGTCATTTAAAATTGTGAGTGACAGCCGCATGGTGATTTTTTCCTACCCAGATGTGTTAAGATGGTGGCTCACAGTTGGCAACCAGCTGTACCATGATATAAAATGAATTGCACAGATAGAGAACATAAAGTTAACTCTATTCCAGTAGCATCAATAGCCTCTGCCAATTCCACAGGCTCTCTGAAGCTGAAATATTCCTTTTGATATACCCCATACTGAAGCTAAATCGGGGTTTTTGTAATTCTGCATAGACAATCACTGGGCATAGTCTTCCACAAGTAAAAAGTAAACCCTTGGGCAAGGCATCTATCTCCAGCTGAGGATAATCCCCAAAGAGGACCTTAGCTTTGGACCAACAGCCACCAAACTATAAGCTGGGAGTGTGAATGCCTTGATTATTGAAGGTGAATTTGTATGGTGCACAGCAAAATTCCAATACATAGAACAATCTTCAAAGAACAGATGAGCACTTTGATTTGGTTCATTATAGAACATAAGTTTGTTTCTGACAGAAAAAGTTCGGTGGGGGGAGAAAACGCAAGAACAGAAGAAAGATTTGCTTAAAACTTACATGAATCTTTGCAACTATCCTAAAGGCTAGGTAATCTTATAGCAATTTTATGCATGATGGGATTCAATTCCTACAAGATTTACATATTTCTTTAAGGCTTTATACCTAGAAAATCAGAGAGCTGGAGTTTACTTCCCTTTTTGCTAGTTACAAAATCTGTATTCTTTCCAATTTTTGTCTATTGCTTAAAAAATAAAAACAAAAATGTATGGCCTCTGGTCCTGATCCCTTCACATCCTTTTAACAAAACCCAATAGTTAGTACTGAAAGAAAATCTTCCTAGTTAAACAAACAGATCACATCCTAGAGTAAAGGTATGGTCTCTAGTGTATGGACTAATTGGGGAAGAACTATGTATTATAATTAATAGCTATTATTTCATTAAAGGCTATCAACAAACCTACAAGTACCATTATTATTTCCATCTTACAGTGAAAGATTGAAGCTTAACTCAGAGGAGACCAATAGCCAATTCCTATAATTTATAGCCATGATCTTGGATCTAAATCAAGTCTATTTTGATTCAAAAGTACCTTTTTCAAATAAGAGTCAATATGGCAGAATAGCAGCGGGACATTCTGAGTCACACAAGGAAAAATAGATAGTTAGCAGAGGGGATACAAGCCGGTGGCAGATCACAAGTTCACGCAGACTAGCCCAGGAATCCACCAGAGACTGTTCAGGTCCATGCTGGGTGGAGGGAGGAAGAAGAGGGAGAGGTGATGGACATGCAGTGAAGGAGCAGTAGAGGGATGAAGCAAGGAGACTGGTGTTGCCCCTCCACCCCCACCCAGCAAAATAAGTGAGAGGTTGTAAGTCCACAGAGCTGCAGACAGCAGCAGACAGGGAAATTTGGTGAACTGCATTTGAAGCTCTAGGCTGGAAGAAGGAAAAATTATAGGGGAATAGGCAGAGAGGTTGGGCATGCCCCAATCCATCTATGTCCCCCACCTCCTCCAAAATGGACCTATAGCCAGCAGGGAAAAGCCATATTGATTATTTACATTTTCAAGTGTAAGCTGAGGACTGCCACATTTGCCTCCCACACACATACCCATCAATTGTGGGGGCAACCTCACAATATGCCCCAACAGGGAGCAAGGATCACACACTTCAGAGTGAGTTCCTCCACACCATGCAAGCTGTACAACAAGGAGTAGTCCGAAACAGCGAAAACCTGAGCTCATTTCACGTACCAGTCAGAAGTGAGCCCAGCCCCAGTAGGCAGGGCTTAGTACACCAAACCCCTGGTACCCACCTCCATCACAATCTAGAAGTAAACAGGGCTCCAGGAGGCAGGGCTGCATGCTTCCACTTGCAACGCACAGACACATAGCAGCTCATAGCAGAGGAAAATCTATTTTAAAATACAATAAACCAGAAATCTATCAGAAATGCTAAAGAACAAAGGAAAAATCCTGAATAAGAATAAAGATGACTCTATGAATTCGCCAAAGGAGCAATACAAGTCTTCAATAATGGAGGCTGAAGAAGAAGAGATCAAGATATGCCAGAAAAGGAATTCAGAAAATTAAGATTACTTATAAACAATTTCACAATCTAAAGGAAAAGTCCTCCCAAAAAATTGAGATTTTAAAGAGAAGCCAGAATGAAATACTGGAAATGAAAAATTTAATAAATCAAATAAAAAAGGCAGTAGAAAGTCTTAGCAATAGAATATATGAGACAGAAGAAAGAATATCAGAACTAGAAGACAAACTTCCAGGAATTATTCAGTCAGACCAAATACAAGAAGACATTAGAAAATTAAAAATCACTGTTGGAGATTTACAAGATTCTATCAAATGACCCAACTTATGGATCCTAGGAATTCTGGAAGCTGAGGAAAGAAAAAAAGGGATTAGAATGCCTTCTTAATCAAATAATCACAGATAACTTCCACAATCTGGAGAAAGAGAGAGACATCCAAGTACAAGAAATACACAGAATGCCCAATAGACAAAACAGAAAAGAACTTCAGCACAACACATTGTAGAAAACTCACCTCAGTGAATCACAAAGAACAGATCTTAAAATGTGCATGAGAGAAATGACAAATCACATTCAGAGGAAACCCAATTAGAGTCTTCTCGGACTTCTCATCATAAACCCTACAGGCTAGGAGACACCAACAAGACATAGTCCAAATGTTAAGAGAAAAAACCGTCAACCCAGAATACTGTACCCTGAAAAACTCTCACTTAGGAAGGAAGGAAAAATAAAGATCTTCCACAACAAGAAGAAATTAAAAGAATTTGTAATTAATCACCCAATTCTACAAAAGATGCTCAAGGGTGTGCTACACACAGAAACACAGAAACAGGAACATCACTAAAAAAGAAGATGAACGCAGAAAATTACCCAGCAAAAGTACAAATGAAATCCAAAATGCATAAATAGACTATTTAAGGAAACATGACAGGGCAAAGGCAGTATTTACCAATAGTCGCACTGAATGTAAATGGTCTTAACTCCCCAGTTAAAAGAAATAGACCAGCTGAATGGATTAAAAGTGAAAATCCATCTATTTGCTGCTTATGAGAAACACACTATACCAACAAAGATGCATACAGACTAAAAGTTAAAGGATGAAAAAAGATAATTCATGCCAACAGAAACAAAAAAGAGCTGGTGAGGCCATCCTAAAATCAGACAAAATAGACTTTAAACACAAAAAACTATTAAAAGAGACAAAGAATGATACTATATAATGATTAAAGGATCAATTCAACAGGAAGATGTGACTATTATAAATGTATATGTACCTAATTTACAGAGCAACTGGCTATTTAAAAGATTGTTAAGGAATTTAAAGGAAGATATAGACTCAAATACAATAGTAATGGGGGACCCCAATACCCTACTTTCAGAAGAGGACAGATGAAAAACAAGGAAACAACAGAGCTAATCAACACTATAAACTAAAGAGACCTAGCATCTACAGAGCCTTCCACCCTACAGCCACAGAATACACATTTTTTTCTCCAGCACATGGAACTTTATCTAGGATTAAACACATGCTCAGCTAATTAAAAAAAATCAAAATCATACTATTCACCTTCTCAGACCACAATGAAACAAAGCAGGAAATCAATGACTCAAGAATCTCTACATCGAATGCAAACACATGCAGAATGAACAGCATGTTCTGAATGAACAGTGGATCATAGAAGAAATCAAAAGACAAAAAATTCCTGGAAACAAATGAAGATGACAATACAACATACCAAAGTTTGTGTGATACAGCAAAAGCAGTATTAAGAGGAAAATTTATAGCAATCAGTGCCTACATCAAGAAATTAGAAAGGCATCAAAAATGAGCTATCTATGCACCTCAAGGATCTAGGAAAACAACAAACCAAAGCCATAACTAGAAGAAAAGAAATAATTAAAAATAGAGGAGAAATCAACAAAACAGCCCAGTATAAGTACAAAAATAGAGGAATAGACAAACGGAACAGAATATTAAACCCAGAAATCAATTCAAAATCTACAACTGATTCATATTTGACTATGGAGTTAAAACCAATCCCTGGATCAAGGCTTCTCCTCAAGAAATGGTGCTGGAAAAACTTGATTTCCACATGCAGAAGTATGAAACAACACCCCTACCACACACTTTATACAAAAAATCCACTCAACATGGATTAAATTTCTAAATCTATGAACCAACAACATCAAATTAATTGAGAACATTGGGGAAACCCTTGAAGACATTGGCACATGCAAAGAACTCCTGGAAAAAAAAACCCAGAGGCACAGTAAGTCAAAACCAAAATTAACAAATGGGATTACTCAAATTGATAAGTTTCTGTACTGCTAAAGAAACAGCCAGGAAAGTGAAGAGGCATGTGACATAATGTGAGAAATTATTTGCAAACTATGCAACTGATAAAGAATTAATAGCCAGAACGTACAAAGAGATCAAGAAACTCCACAAGAAGAAAACAAACAACCCAGTTAAGAAATGGGCCAAGGACTTAAATAGACATTTTCAAAAGATGAAATCCAAATGTCCAACACTCACATGAAAAACTGTTCAGGATCACCAGCTCTCAGGGAAATGCAAATCAAACCACAATACCCCAGTTAGAATGGTTCTCATATAGAAATCAAAAAACAACAAATGCTAGTGAGGATGTGGGAGAAAAGATACCCTAATCCACTGTTCATGGAAATGCAAACTGGTACAGCCATTTTGGAACAGTATGGAGATACCTCAAAAATCTAAATATAGTCCTACCATATAACCCAGCCATCCCTCTTGGGAATTCACCCAACTGAAATGAAATCAGTAAACAAAAGAGTTATTTGCACCTACATGTTCATTACAGCTCAATTCACAATAGCTAAGTCATGTAATCACCTAAATTCCCATCAACCAAAGATTGGATAAAGAAATTATGGGACATGTACACTATGGAATACTACACATCAATAAAAAATACAATCTGGTCATTTGCAACAAAATGGATCAATCTGGAAAACTTCATATTTTGTGAAATAAGCCAGTCCAAAAGGGACAACTACTTTATGTTCTCCCTGATCTATGAGAACTAACAACATACCTAAAATGAAAGCTATGGAAGTGAAATTGGCACTTTGAGAAACAATGATTTGAACAGCTCTCATCTTGACTGGCAAGGAACAGGATTTTTTTTCTTCTCTCTTCTTCATACCAAAAGTTGAACACTTTACTTAACATAGAGTTAATCATATGTATGTAAAGTTAATTGAAAATAGCTCTCAGTAAAAAAGAGGAAGAATAAACATGGGAGAAGGAAGTTTGTAATTATAAAGTTGTATAGTTCTACATACAGTCCTATGGACTTACTTCTAAGGGTACAGTTTAAAACTTGTCATGGGACTCCAAATCCCATTAAAATTGGTGGTAAATATGCTATCTTAATTGTTAAAGTGATCATATTAAGGTTAAAGTTAACATATAGATAGAATTAATAATACACAGAAATAAAAGGGGAAAATGTGAGACGGCCATGCCAAGATGGCCACTGGCAACAGAAACTGCCTGGCAGCAGGCTGTGATTGGATGGCTTCAGAAACTGCCTGGCAAGAGGGTATGATTGGTTAGGGCATAGACTGCCCCTTGACCGGATTGGCTGCCTTGGCTATATAAGCTGCTGTAGCAACTGAAATAAATGAGTCTGCAGTCTCCTTGTCTCAGGCCTGCTTTCACCCAATTCCTGGGGTCTATGTGGTGACTGCACCTCTTGCCACCACCACGCTCCTCCTCCCAGAAACGAATCCACAGCAACAAATGTCCAACATGCGAAGCAGTCCACACAGCAGACTCATAGAATGACAATCACTTTACATAAGACTCTGACCTCAGAATCAGCCCTTAAGGCATTTGGATGTGGCTGAAAAGCCTATGAGAGCATTTCAGGAATGGAAAGCCAAGATACCATGGCAAAAGAAATATCCTACATGAAGGATCTCTGTGAATGAGACCCCAGCAGAAAGAAGGGGCCATCAAAGAAGGATCTACTTTTCTCTGAAAAGAGGAGAGAAATTCCACTTTACATATGGCCTTGTCTAAATACTGATGGAGTTTGTGGTCACAAAAGGCTTCCATAGCTTGGCAGCTCATGGCAAGAATCTTGGGTTATCACAGATGATATAAAGAAGAGTGTTAGTTGTTAAATTAACAACAGAAGTCACTGTGAAATTACTCTCCATGTAGGACCTCTGTCCTTAATGAGTCATACTATGAAAATTAACTGCAAAACTTGCTCTCAAACAATATTTTAAATGTTGTGTCTGTGTGTGTGTATGTGTGTGCAAACTGTTGAAATCTTTACTTAGTATAGAGTTGGTCTACTCTATATAAAGTTAATTAAAAATGAATCTTAATGAAAAATGGGATGGGAGAGGGAGTAGGAATTGGTATAGCAGTGGGACGCATGGGTGGATATGGGGGAAGAACCACTATATTCCTAAATTTGTACCTATGAAATTTCCTTTCATTAAATAGAAGCTTTAAAAAAGTATTTTTTTCTAATACGTGTTCATCAGTGAAAGAGTATCCTCATCAAAGTTCAACACCCTCTCAAATAACAAAAGAATCCAATAGAAGAAGAAAAATACAAAATACCATTATAATATCCTGGCTGGGCTCCCACAGTCTCCAATCATGGGGGAAGAATATAAAAAACTCTATAGGAGAAAGCATTCTTTGAAAGAAGTGAACCTGGAAGGCTTTGTGATTATGATTCAAATTTTGTTGTGTGTGAAAGAAAGGGCCGAAATTATACTTGCGTGGAACAAGGGGACACAAAGGGGTTATCAGTAGAGTTTAGTAGAGTTTAGTTTATTAGTTGGGTAGTAGAGAAGGGATCACTCAAATGAATGTCCAGAAGGTTCAATTTAGAAGGAAGAAAATCCAGTGGATGTAGACTGAGGTCCTGGGAACACAGTTGTGAGAAGGACAGCATAGCTATAGATGGGGAGAACAATGAATTCTCTACTGAGCCTACAGGTCCACAAAACATAAAACAGCATAGCCACCAAAGATGCTGGGAGACTGCCCATGTTGCAGGTAGAGGAGCCAACATGCTCAGAATTACTGAAGTAAAGGAAGACATCATCTCAAGAAGCTCTAAAACAACATTTAAATTCCTGGAAATTAAAGTGAAAAGGACCCTGTTCTAGAGAACCTTTAGAGAAATATGAAGTATGAGGTGGATAGCAGAAGATGACACAGCTCATCTGACATCCAATTTTGTTTTTAAAGCAACTTGTGAGGTCTTATTTCAGAGACTGTTGTTAAGAGACTTATGACATTGAAATCCATTTGTTCAGGTTGATAAATCCAGTTTTAATATATTAGCACAGGTTTCATTCTAGTTTTCTCCCCTTGTATATTTAACCCTCTTTGCTGACAGTGTGAATCTTGATCTCTCATCTCTAATACATTCCCATATCTGATTAATCTACTCATATGTGGCAAAAGCTCCATCTCTACTGTTATCCATAACCCCAAAATGACACTATCTCTCCCCACACAGGCCCTCATTACACATTCTGGGCTGCAGTTCTATCTGGACACTTTCCACTTACTTAGGCTCTGACTTCCCACTTTCATCTACTCCTTCCCACTCCATTCACGATCCCGTACAATAGGCCAGACTTCCCTACCACACAGATACCTTCCTTACATTACATGGGTTCTAATGGCTTGTAGAAGGCTACCTCCACAGGTCAACAACCTCATCCTCTTCGTCTCTGAGTCTTCCTGCCAGGAACATCCTTCATGTGGACATCCTCCTCCTACTACTCAGGCTCTGACCCCATGCCATACTGCCCTTCTGCATAAGTGTTCTCACTCCTCCTGGACTCAGATTTAACAATATTTTCAAGTGCCTATTACACATGATCATATAGGAGTACTATTAAAATCAATATAGTTTTCATACATTTTCTCAATTTAGCAATCTTGTGTGCAAATTCTTAATCTAACTAAGAGAAATTTCCTTACATATCAAAATAGGGATAAAAATAGCTTTTCAAATTAAACAAAATAACTTATAAGGTATCATTTCAAGATTACAGTGCTTAACAACTCAGACACAAGCTGTTGCTTTTAGGTTTTTTCTCTTTTGAAGTTACATCAAGAATTAATAACTCTACTGTGTTTTCTGGAATATAAGGGCTGAGAAGGTCTGAGACACTCTTTCACAAGATTACACTTAGCATGAACATGGTACCCTTACATGATGTCTTATTTAATCCTCAAATAAATCTGAAGGTATGTATTTTTTATGATAAATGTGGAAATTAACCTCAGTGAGATTGAGGATTTCCATATGAATGTAAATCTTGTTTAAATTTAATATATCTGCAATGTCATGCATAACAGGCCTTTAAAATGTTTTTTGAATAAAACAAGTTTTTATAACTTTTGTACTTACTGTTCCTTAAAATAAGCTTCCTGGTCCCTTTCAAAGAATCTTGATTCCATTTAGCCTTCTCACATCTTTCTGTCAGCAACCTTATTTATAAACCTCAGAAAAACTCAAATAAGATTCACCATTTACACCGAATATAGATTACTTCAATAGAGAGCTCTGCTACAGATGAAACAATGTAATTTAGCCATGTGTCTCCTTTCAAAGGCATTACAATGAAAACCACAAATAACAACACAATAGAGTTGATTCATTTAATGGGGAGGGTGAACATAATAATGAAATTATTATTACTGCTCTATATTTTCACATCTGGGCACATTAGGTCTTTCTCAGATTCAATCTTATTCTTTGTTTATTCTGTTCATATCATATTATTTTCTGTTCATTACTGAAAATCATGTCACAAACTTGATAGTCACTGTGGCAAATAGCCAATCATAGGGCCATTCTCAAATTAGGAGAGGTAAAAATAAAGACATTTTAACTATTGTGTTCTATGTGATTCTGAGGGAAATTTGTAAGCTTTATGATAATTGCTTCACTTGAATTTTACCAACTGATATCAGTACTATGTCCTAATAATTTAGGTAGTAGACAAAAAATGTGATAACAGCCTTTAAACTTGCCATGGATCTGAGTTATCATCATTAAAATAAAAATCACCTAGAGTGCTTGATAAAGATTCCAGTATTTCTCTATAACAAATTAGGTTGAAAATATTAAGAAAACAAAGAAGAAGAGAGGAAGATGTGGAAGGAAGGAGAGGTGAAATGAAGAATGAAGGTGAAAGAGACAAATAACAGTTATTACAATGGATTCTAAGATGGCAGATTAGGAAACGACATTCAATGCTTGGTTAGGAATAAACAGTTAAAAAAGTGTAGGAAATGCACTCTCAGGGGAGAATTGAAGAGAAAACCACACTGGAAATCCTACAAGAGGAAGAGGAATGTCATGGACCTGTGTGGAAGGTATGGATATGCAGAAGGAACATAGATGTAACAAACAGCAGCAGCCAAGAACAGGAGTGGATGGAAGCTTGGAGATGGAAGTGAGGCCAGACTTCAGGAACCGTGGTGATATAGCTGGAGGGAGAGCATGGCATGAGTCCCGACTGGAGTCCTGGGGCTAACAGTTGCTAGCTGTTACCCATGGACCCAGTGGAAGTAGAAAGGATATGCTTATCTCGCCTCAACATCCCCACAACAGCAGCCACTATCTGGCTGAGAAAGGGTGAGTGCCATTTTGTGTTTGGGCAGAGGCTGAGGAAAACTTTGGGCACATACACAACAACTGGAAGAGACAGAATGCCATCTTCTTGGCAAGGTACTTGCAGCAGTGGTGGGGAGAGAGCTATATTTGGCCAGTGGCTGGTGTGTATATATGTGATCCTAGCAGTCCCCCACTGAGTTTAAGCCTGGGTGGGAGGTGGATGGGTAACCATGTAAGATGGTGAGGATCTAGCAGAGAAGAAAATAGAAAAATAGGGCAGCGCCATGGCTCACTTGGTTAATCCTCCACCTGCAGAGCTAGCATCATACGGGTGCCTGGTTCTAGTCCCGGTCGCTCTTGTTCCAGTCCAGCTCTCTGCTGTGGCCTGGGAGGGCAGAAGAGGATGGCTCAAGTGCTTGGGCCCCTGTGCCCACATGGGAGATCATGAGGAAGCACCTGGCTCCAGGCTTCAGATAGGCGTAGCTCTGGCTATAGCAGTCATTTGGGGGTTGAGCCAATGGAAGGAAGACCCTTCTCTCTGTCTCTCTCTCTCACTGTCTAACTCTATCAAATAAAAGAAAACAGAAAAATTGAAAACAGTGTTGGAGATTTATGGGATACTATCAAATGACCCAACATTCAGGTCTCAGGAGCTCCTAAATGTGTGGAAAGAGAGAATATGGAATAGAAGGCCTATTTAGTGAAATAATTATGGAAAACTTCACCAATTTGGATAAAGAAAGGGACATCAAGTAGAGGAAGCACATAAAACTCCTAACAGATAAGACCAGAAAAGATCCTCACCATAACACATTGTCGTCAAACTTTCCACAGTAAAATACAAAGATTCTAAAATGTGCACTAGATAAACATCAGATTACTTTCAAAGATCTCCAATTAGACTCACAGCTGACTTTTCATCAGAAACCCTGCAGCCCAGAAATGAATGGTTTGATATAGTCCAAGTCTTTAAAAAAGATCTACTCAGAATACTGTACCCTGCAAAGCTTTCATTTATGAATGATGGTGAAATAATGACCTTCCATAAGAAACAGAAATCAAAAGAATCTGTTGACACTCATCCAGCCTTATAAAAGATGCTTAAAGATGTGCTACACACAGAAACACAGAAAGATAACCATCACTATGAAAAATGAGAAGGTAGAAAAACCAATAGAAATAAAAAAGGAATCCAAAGTAAACAATAGGAATATTTATGAAAAAATGCAGGATCAAGTAATTACTTATCAATAATCACCTCAATTCTCCAGTTAAAAAACACAGACTGGCTGAATGGATCAAAAAACAAGACACATCTATTTGATACTTACAAGAAACACATCCCAACAACAAAGATACACACACTAACAGTGAAGGATGGATAGATAGTCCCCGCTAACAGAAACCAAAAAAAGAGCTGGTGTTGCTATCCTAATATCAGACAAAATAGACTTTAACATAACAACTGTTAAAAGAGATGAGAAGGGCACTATGTAGTGATTAATGGATCAATCTGTAAGGAAGACCCGACTATAATAAATGTATATGCACTCAATTACAGAGCACCTTGCTACTTAAAAAAATGCTAATAAACCTAAAGGGAGACATAGACTCCAGTGAATAGTAATGGGGGACTTCAATACCCCACTTTCATCAATGGACAGATCAATATAACAGAAAATCAATAAAGAAACAATAGAGTTAACCAACATTGCAGACTAAAAGGACCTAATGGATACTAAAGAACCTTTCACCCCACAGTGGCAGAATATTCATTCTTCTCATCAGTACATGGAGCATTCTCTAGGACAGACTGTATGCTAGGACACAAAGCAAGTCTCAGTACATTCAAAAAAATCTAAATCATTCCATGCACATTTTCAGACCACAATGGAATAAAGCTAGAAATCAACAACTCAAGAATTTCTACAACATATGTGAACACATGGAGACTGAAAAACATGCTCCTCAATGAACAATTTATTATAGAATAAATTAAAATAGAAATCAAAAAAATATCTGGAAACAAATGAAAGTGGCAAAACAGCAAATCAAACCTCTGGGATACAGCAAAAGCAGTGTTAATAGGGAAGTCCATAGCAATTGATGCCTATCTGAAGAAACTGGAAAGGTACCAAACAAATGAGCTACCAGTGGATCTCAAAAACCTAGAACATCAACAACAAACCAAAACAAGTGGGAAGAAAGAAAGAAAAAAATTAGAGAATAAACAAAATTGCAACAAAAAATACAGAAAATTAGTGAAATGAAAATCTGGTTTTTTGAAAAAATAAGCAAAATTGTTATACCATTGGTCCAACTAACCAACAAATGGAGAAGACCCAAATCAATAAAATTAGAGATGAAAAAGGAAATGTAACAACAGATACCCTATAATTAAAAAGAATCATCAGGAATTACTACAAAAAGCTGTATGCCAACAAATTAGAAAACAAAGAAGAAATGGATAGATTCCTGGACACATACGATCTATAAAAATTGAGTCATGAAGACACAGAAAACTTAAACAAACAATAAACAGGATAGAAATTGAACCAGTAATAGACACTCCAAATAAAGAAAAGCCCAGGACAGCTAAGAAGGGACTCCGCCTGCTGTCTCAAAGGGAATGAGTCTGGCTTCAATCCTCCTGCTCTCTGTCCAGGCAGGCTAAACCCTCACTCCTCCTCCCATTCTGTTACCCTTAAAATAAAGTCTTCTCTACTTTAAAAAAAAAAAAGAAATCACCCTATCCATCCACGAAAGTAACTGAACAAACTCTCTGTCATGTATAGTTTTACCTTAGGGATCATTCTTGACCCTATTTCTGTGGCTATTTAATGTTCAGTGATAACTACCTTCTTTCTCCCTTACCTCCTTACCATATTTATTCTGAAGGTCAGAAAATGTCCTTTTCAGTATTGATTGCAGCAAGACTGCCCTTGGGAAATGGTTCTTGTCAACAAGACATATATGGAACTCTATTGGAGATTCTGGGAAGTGTTTTGGTTTTAATATGAAAAGGGGAAGGGAAAAGTCTGCCTTGAAGGTGTGCACTACATGCAACCATGAGATAATATGATAGAATCACCAGAGAAGCTCTACACATGCCAATATGACAGGACAAATCATTAAATCAGTTTCACCAGCTATGTGTATTTTGATTTCTTCTTAAGTAAGCAAAAAGAAAAACAAAAACAAAAACAAAACCCTGTGTTTAAAAATAATATAAATGGCAAATTTTACTGGCACCAAAATGTTTTACTGTTACAAGATTTATGTTCCTACTCTAGCTTTCACTTTTTGAGTTGCTTTTTGATTTTGAATCAATGTTCTACAATCTCCAAACTTTTAGGTATTTCCTAAGTACCCACCTATGCCCAGCACCCAAACAGTTCCCTGAGGCTCAGTCTCTCAAAACATGTGCTTTTTCAAATCCTACCCTCTTTAAAATGCTTCATTCAGTCAGGCAAAGTTAGAAAATCCTGCTTCTTCCAGAGCTGTATTGGAAGTCAGGTGCATAAATCAACAGTCTCACAAGGAACATAGAATCCACTAATTTGTGCCACCCAGATGCTTTCTTCCTTCCTATGCCTGTATCTAAATAGCATCAAGTGTATATGAGACAACCTGGACAAGAGAAAAATGTAAAATAAAACGTTCATGAGCAATGGAATTTAAAATTAATTTTTGTGCAAAAAAAAAGTGAAATTCACATATACAAGGAGTCTTCAAAAAGTTCATAGAAATTCACATTAAGAAAAAATACATATATATTTTTAAAATGCTTGCACCAAATTTATAGTTTTTTTAAGATTTATTTATTTGAAAGCCAGAGTTATAAAGAGAGTGGGAGGGGGATGGAGGAAGGAGAAAAGAGATAGAGAAACCCAAGTGGCCTCAATGGCCAGCACTGGGCAAGGTCAACGCCAAGAACCAACAACTTCATCAGGGTTTTCCACATGGAAAACAGACTTGGTGAGGCAGAGGAAATAATGTGATCTATAAGATATCTTTTGAAATATGTCAGTCAGACAGGCAAAAAAAAGAAGAAAATATATAAAGGCTGAAAATAGAGTTTTGGATCTACTTAATACTATCAAATGGCAAACAATACAGTGCTTAGGAGTTTTTAAAGTTATGAAAAAATAGCTTAAAAACTTACTTAGCGGCCAGCGTCGCAGCTCAATAGGCTAATCCTCCACCTGCAGCACCAGCACACTGCGTTCTAGTCCCGGTTGGCGCGCCGGATTCTGTCCTGGTTGCTCCTCTTCCTGTCCAGCTCCCTGCTGTGGCCCGGGAGTGTTTGGAGGATGGCCCCAGTCCTTGAGACCTGCACCCGTTGGGAGACCAGGAGAAGCACCTGGCTCCTGGCTTCAGATCAGCGTGGTGAGCTGGCCACAGAGGCCATTGAGGGGTGAACCATTGGAAAAGGAAGACCTTTGTTTCTGTCTCTGTCTCTGTCTCTCTCTCGCTGTCCACTCTGCCTGTCAAAAAAAAAGAAGAAAGAAAGAATGAAAGAGCAAGCAAGCAAGCAAGCTTAGCAAAACAATAGCAGAAAATTTCTGCAGTTTGGAAAAAGATGTGGACATCCACATACAGGAAGCACACAGACTACCAAATAGCCATGACCAGAAAATATCCTCACCATGACATATTATAGTCAAACTTTCAAAAGGAAAACAAAGAGAATATCCTAAAAAATACAGAAATTCCAGGTCACATTTAAAGTGTTTCTCCTCAGAGTAACACTATTTTCTCAACAGAAACCCTATAAGCCAAGAGAGAATGAAGAGATACACGTCCTAAAAGACAAAAACTTCCAACCCAATACTTTATCCAGCAAAAATTACATTCGTAAATGAAGGTGAAATAAAGACCTTCTGAGACAACCAAAAGGAAAAAAAAAGAATTTGTCACCACTCAACTAACATTACAAATGATACTTAAGGATGTACTAGATACAGAAACAGAAATACATTAAGCATCCTAAAAGATGTGAACATAGAAAACATTCTGGTAGCAGCAAAAAAGGAGAATCAAATCAAACAACAGGAATATTCATGGAAAAATTGAAGGACCAAGTCATTACTTATCATTAGTAACCTTGAATGCAACTAGACTAAATTCTCCAGTTAAAAGATAGTCTAGCTGAATGGATTAAATAAAACAAGACCCATCTACATATTCCCTACAAGAAAAAAACCAATAAAGATATACACAGACTGAAAAGAAAAGGATGGAAGAAGAAGATATTCCATGTAAATGGAAGTAAAAAAAAAAGTAAAAACAAATTTTTTAAAAAATGGAAGGAAATAACAAGCAGGATTAGACATATTCAAATCATACGATATAGGGAGGTGTGATTCTCCCTTAGGATGTATCCCATGTGAAGAGATAGATAGGTCTGGGCCTCATAACTGACAAGGCCTTAAAGCCTACCAGATTATTATCAGGCCCCTTCTGTCAGTTTATATTTGCCTCTCAATCAGAAAACTTAGCTGTGGCTTAGACAGCAGCTCTCTTGGATCCTCTAGTAATGACTCTGTCCTTTGTTCTAGACCCTGCCTAGCCCACTTGGGGCCTCATTCATTTGTAATCATAGCCTCTACTCTAACATCAATGGTTCTACTCCCAACCTGTGTGTATTGATGGTCTTCTTCCCCACTAAATATTGTATGATTGTGCAGAATTTCTCTAAAGGTAAACCCCCTCTGCTCACAAAAGATGAGTGGCTTTTCTCCCAGTCTTGGTTGGGATCAGCTTTAAACCACGTTCATCAGTCTTCACAAGGGTCCAGAGACCCCACCCCGATTTCCTCTCCTCTATGAAATCCTCTCATTACTTGGTTAATACCACTCTTAGGACCATTGTTTGCTAACCTCACCCTGTCTTTTATACTACAGTGTCTGTTTAAGTATTTATAGGAGGTGATAATGGAATGAACCAAGGACTTCAGCAACCATTTGGTCAACCAAATGCTGCTACAGGGATATACTCGGCTCCCTACCCAGGAGACACAAGCTTGAGATATCACCCCATTTCAGCAAAGAGTACCTCCTTGCCCCATGTCAGCAGGAAGTAGCTCTAAAGACAGATCATTGTCCCTCTACACCTCCTGGACTTTTGGGACTACTGCAATCCCACATAACTTCCGCATTATAAAAAACAAAAGGGGAGAATGTTAGTCTTATCTATGGTATGATCTACACCCTGACACCATCCTAGGCTCTAGCCCCTGCCACCATTGCTGGAAGCCAGGTAGCCACACGGGGCCCAACCAGTAGTGTCAAGCTTCACCCCCATCCTAATGGGATTCACTGCTACTGCTTCCCTGCCTGCCCCCACAAAGTTTTAAAAGGTCCTATTCCTGACCACATGGCTCTCTTTTTCTCCAACTCCTGATCTCTCTATCTATCTCTGTCTCTTGATCTCTCTTATGCTTTCCTTCTCTCCCTCTTTGCTTCTTTGCCCCTTCCCTCTGGTCTGTCAGGTTTCCCCAAATAAACACTTTCCCTTAAATAAAAAAACAAACTCTAAAAATAAACAAACACATGGAGGCTGCACAATGTTTTCCTGAACAATGTGTTCTAGAAGAAATAAAAAATAAAAAATTACTTTAATTAAATGAAAATGACTACATATATATATATATATATATCAAGATTAACAGGATACAGCAAAAGCATTAGGCAAGAAAAATAAATGAAAGGATAAAAATTAAAAAGAAGGAAGATGACATGATACTTTATATAGGGGAATAAAAAGGCTCCACCAAGATTCTATTGAAATTCATAAAAAGAATCTGGCAAATTTACAAGATATAAAATCACACAAAAATTCAGTAACATTCTTATATGCAAACAATGTTCTGGCTGAGGAAGAGCTTGTAATATCAGGTTCATTCACAATAACTACAAGAAATAAATTACTATCATGTGAATTTTAACAGGAATGAAAAAGTTCTCTACAATGAAAATTACAAAATATTAAAGAAATAGAAGACACAGAAAATGGAAGAATCTTCCATATTCATGGATTGGAATAATTGATGTTATGTCATCAAAATGTCCAACCACTTAAAATAATTTACAAATTCAATGTGATCCCAACCAAAATACCAAAGGCATTCTTCACAAATATAGAAAAAATAATCCTAAACAACATATGGAAACACAAAAACCCCAAAGTAACTAAAGCAATCATAAACAATAAAAACAAAGCTGGAGACATAACAATACCACATTTTAAGACATAATACAATATTGTTATAATCAAAATACCTCATACCTGCACAAAAATAGACAAGCAGACTAATGGAACAAAATAGAAACACCACAAATTAATCCACATACCTACAACCAACTAATCATTTACAAATGAGCTAAAATTACTCTCTGGAGGAAGGACAGCTTCTTTAATGAATGGTGTTGGGAAAATTGGATTTCCACATTCAAAAGCTTGAGTCAAGACCCTCCTTTTCATCTGACAAAAAAAAACCAACTTACAATTGATCAAGAATCTTAACCTACTACCTGAAATTATCAAATAAATAGAAGAAAACAGAGGGGAAACACTGGAAAACATTTGCCTATGCAAGATTTCTTGAATAAGACTCTAGAAGCAAAGGCTATAAGAGTAAAAATGGACAAAAGTATTACATAAAGCTTGAGAAGCTTCTGCACAGCAAAGCAAACAGTCAATAAAGTGAAGAGGCAGCTGACAGAATGGGAAAAAATATTTGAAAACTATGCATCTGATAAAATATTCATATCCAGAATATATAGTAAGCTCAAGTAAATCAACAATAGCAAGACAAAAAATCCAGTTAAGAAATGAGCTAAAGATATGAACATGCAATTTTCAAAGCAGGAAATAAAAATGGCCAACATACATATAAAACATGCTCAGGATCACTAGCCATCAGGAGAATGCAAAAAGAAACCACAATGAGATATCACTTCAGACCAGTTAGAATGGCTATCATCCAAACACAAAAAATAAATACGGTGAGGATATGGAGAAAAACATATCATAATACATTGGGAGGGTAAACTGGTATAAGCATTATGGAAGACAGTATGGAAATTCCTCAGAAAACTAAAAATAAATCTGCCATATGACCCTGCCATCCCACTCCTGGGATTATATCGAAAATGCTTTCATTAAAGCAGCATATGAAAGTGTAACTTTCGTTCCCATGTTTGTGGGAGTTCAATTCACAAAAGCTAAGATATGGAACCATCCTAGATGTTCATCAACTGATTACTGAATTAAGAAAATGCAGTATAGATATGTGATAGAATATTATTCACCTATAAAAAACGAAATGCCAGCATTTGCAAACCAAAAAAATAATGGATGCAACTGGAGATCATTGTGCTATGTGAAATAAGCCACACCCAAAAAGAAAAATACCACATTTTCTCTAACTTGTGATAGTTAATATAGAGATATACTACTATATAAAATGTAATTAATTATACTATTATTCAAAAAGTAATTACATCATAACAGTAAAATTGACATTTTGAGATTTGATAATGGTTTACAGCCCTTATCTCTACTGTTGAATAAGAGTGTTTTTTTCCTTCATACTATTTGTTGAACTCTACTTAGTATAGGGTTAATCTTATGATTATAAAGTAAACTGATAATAGATCTTTGTAAAAATTAAGAGTGGGAATAGAAGAGGGAGGAGGGAGAATGGTGAGAGCATGGTCAAGGGGGATTGGGAGGTGAGAAATATCACTATGTTCCTAAACCTGTATATATCAATTTGTATACCTTAAATGAAATTTTTTAAAAAAAATTAAAAAGTAACTATATTAAAACTAATCAAATATTTTCAGAGATAGAAATCTAATTGTGATTATGAACTATTAATGCAAAATCTGCAGTCATGAGTCACAAAATTTACTTTAAGAAAGTGTCTTACTTACTGGGACTGTCTTTGCAGACCTGACCTAAACCATGGTGATTCTAAATCCATGTATTGGTAAATCATATTAGATTAATGCTTTGTAGTGATTATAAATTATATCATACTTTGTTTACCCACAATTTTCATTTAATGATAGATTTTACACTAATGAAGAATTTTAAATCCAAAGAAGAGACAGAACCTACCCTAGACCCCACCCCATGGTTCATGAAACTCCATGGTATGTAACTCTAAAATCAGTAGTCCTTTTATTGCTTGATATTGTCTCTCAAATGTCTTGGGTCTTGCCTCAGCCCTGCTTTGCAACTTCTTACTTTTCAAAGAGCACTACAAGGATTTCAAAAACTGGAGCCAGGCCAGCGCCATGGCTAAATAGGTTAATCCTCCGCCTGCAGTGCCGGCACACCAGGTTCTAGTCCCAGTCGGAGCACCGGATTCTGTCCTCGTTGCTCTTCTTCCAATCCAGCTCTCCACTGTGGCCCAGGAGTGCTATGGAGGATGGCCCAAGTGCTTGGGCCCTGCACCCCATGGGAGACCAGGAAAAAGCACCTGGCTCCTGGCTTTGGATCAGTGCAGTGTGCCCACCGCAGCAGCCATTGGAGGGTGAACCAATGGTAAAGGAAGACCTTTCTCTCTGTCTCTCTCTCACTGTCCACTCTGCATGTAAAAAAAAAAAAAAAAACTGGAGCCTGAACAAGAGAGATGGGAAAACGAACAAAGATTCCTACTAAAAATCTTTCAGGATTGAGACAAACCTGATCTCAGTAGTTACATGATTCCACTATAAATGCATTGTAATGAGAAATATGGCTATATAGTGTGAAAAAAACATATCAATTATGGAACAAAGGCAAGAATTTGAATGCCAAAAAAAAAATTAGAGGGCCAGCGCCACAGCTCAATAGACTAATCCTCCGCCTTGCGGAGCTAGCACACCGGGTTCTAGTCCCGGTCAGGGCACCGGATTCTATCCCACTTGCCCCTCTTCCAGGCCAGCTCTCTGCTGTGGCCAGGGAGTACAGTGGAGGATGGCCCAAGTGCTTGGGCCCTGCACCCCATGGGACCAGGAGAAGCACCTGGCTCCTGCCTTCGGATCAACACGGTGCGCCGGCCACAGCGGCCTTTGGAGGGTGAACCAATGGCAAAAGGAAGACCTTTCTCTCTGTCTCTCTCTCACTGTCCACTCTGCCTGTCAAAAAAAAAAAAAAAAAACAAATTAGAGGTATCCAGTGCTTATAAGGGAACATGATTTATTTGTAAGGTTTAGCAGTATAAAGAACAACTGATACTCATGGAACAGACTACTGTCTGCATTGATAATACTAAAAATAATAATGGTACATAATAAAATTTCAGAATACTTGCTGGGTTATTACTATGTCCAGGCACTCTTTTAAATTCTTTAACACATAGTAATTTAATACAAACAATAATGCAATGAGTTGATATTGGTAATATTTGATTTCATCATCAGTTACATTATCACCTCTACTTTCCAAATGAGCAACATAAGTAGTTAATGGCTGATTTAGAAAATAAGTGCACAGGCCAGCACTGTGACAGAGTGCAGCCACCTGCAGTGCCAAGATCACATATGGGCACAGGTTTCAAGTACCAACTGTTCCACTTCCTATCCAGCTCCCTACTTACGTGCCTGGGAAAGCAGTGTAAGATAGTTCAAGGTCTTGGGCCCCTGCACCCACATAGGAAACCTGGAAGAAGCTGCTGGCTCCTGGCTGCAGATCAGCCCAACTCCAGCCATTGCAATCATATGGAGAATGAACTTGCCAATGGAAGATCTCTCTGTCTCTCCCTTTCTAACTCTGTCTTTACAATAAATAAACAAATCTTTAAAAAGAAAAAGAAAGTAGGCACATAGTAGAACTCAGATCTACACGGACATTTTCATTTAACCATTATTAATATAATTCTACCTCAAAATAAACTAAACACCCTTGAACTAAAATTTCCCTCTCATCGTCACTAACAGGTGAAATCTTTGGAGCCAGAATTTTTTAAGATCCCCAGGTTACAATTAATTCCTGAAACCTTCTATTTGATCGCTCATGACCTCACAGAACCTGTGTCTGACTTAAGATAGTGTAGATTCAGGAACAACTTAAGGTAAACATGAATCATAATGAATACATCCGTGCTCACTCTGGCTCTTCAAGATTAGTCATTGAAATAGACATGGAGAAATGCTGGGCTATGAATCCAATTAGTATATTATACTATTCCTTCTCAACATCTTGAAGAAAAGTCTCTCAGACTGTCATGTAATTGAACTTGAGGATATCTCCTTTCTACTACAATACTTTTAAATGAGTTAAATATCTTTAAAAATGCATAGTATATAAAATAGTACTCCAGTAGTTCAGAGAAATGTGTTTTATGAAAAAACTCTGCATGAATCATAACAATTATGGTTTCTGTTTAAAATTCCATTGACCTAAAATATCTGTCTGGGAAAGCAATGGAAGATGGCCCAAGTGTTTCCTGGCTTCAGATCAGCCACCTTCAGCTATTGCAGCTATTTGGGGAGTGAACCAGCGGATCGACAACTTCTCTCTCCATCTCTCCCTCTCTCACTCTCTTTGTCTGTAACTCTGCTTCTCAAAGAAATAAATAAAATCTTTAAAAAAATGATACTGCTTTGAACACCCACGTTGCATGCTGGTGTGACTGATTCTGAGTCCTTGGCTCTGCTTCCAATTGTATCTTCCTAATGTTTACCCTGGAATTCATCAGTTGATGGCTCAATTACTTGGATTCCTCACACTTACTTAGAAGACTTGGATTGATTTTCAGGTTACTGGCTTCAGTCTGGCCCAGCCCTGGCCGTTGTGGGTATTTGGTGAGCGAAACATCAGAGGGAAGATATGTCTGTGAGTCTGTTTGTGTCTCTCTGTCTCTTTGCCTTTCAAACAATAAAAAAAACTTTTATTTATTTATTTTTTAAAGTTATTTATTTATTTGAAGGCAGTGTTATAGAGAGGCAGAGACAGGGTGGGAGGGAGGGCGGTCTTCCATCTGCTGGTTCACTCTCCAGATGGCTGCAGTGGCTGGAACTGCACCGACCTGAAGCCAGGAGTCAGGAGCTTCCTCCAGGTCTCCCAGGTGGGTGCAGAGGCCCAAGGACTTAGGCCATCTTCTACTGCTTTCCCAGGCTATAGCAGAGAGCTGGATTGGAAATGGAGCAGCCTAGAATAGAAACAGCACCCATATGGAATGCCAGCACTGCAGGCAGTGGCTTTACCTGCTACACCATAGCGCCATTCCCAAAGCCAAAATTTTTAAAGAAATTCATGCCTCAAAAAGATCAAAGTAATATTTAAGTCACTGTAATATATCAAACACATTTAAAAGATATATCACAAAAGTCAGCACTCAATAACATAGAGGTCAAAATGACTAGCATCCAACACTAACTTTAAAAAAATGCAGAAACAAAATAATATTTTTCATAGCCAGAAAAAATAATGTTCATGAATTAGAGATTTGAAAATGATAGAGATGATGAAACTAGCAAATGAATTATTATAAATTGTCTATCATAGAAAAATAAGAATATGATGAAGAGGACAGATATTAGAAATAACTTCTGAAGAAGTTGGAATATAAAATATGCAAAATGAAAATTTTACTAAATTGGATTAATAACAGGAAGTCTTGCTGAAAATATAAGTGAATTTGAAGAGATAGTACAAAAACTATTCAAAATGAAGCATAAAGAGAAAAAATGGGAAAATAATAAAGAACTCTAGTAACATATAATATTACACATAGACAGATAATATAGATATTTCACACTTCAGTGGCTGAGAAAAAAGACAAAGATTCAAGACATGAAAAAAGTCAAAAAGTTTCCAAATTTGAAGCAACTCATAGATTCCAAATTTCAACAAACACCACACACACACACACATACAAACTATATCACATCATAATTAAGTTGGTGAAAACAAGCACTAAAACAAAAATCTTAAAAGTAGCCAAAGGAAGAAAACATTACAGAGATAATTAGGGATAATTCTGGCATATAATATAATAGAAACAATGCAATACAACCCAGAGAATGCAGAAATATCCTTAATGTCCTGAAAGAAAAACAACTCTCAACCTAGTATTATATTCAGTAAAAATATTCTTAAAAGATGAAGATGAAAAAATAAAGGCTAGAAGAAATAATTACATAAGGCTATATATAACAAAACAGTTTTTCTAATGGATAGAGAATTATATCAAAAGAAAACATGAGTCTATACCAAAAAATGAGGGTTAGAATGAAGAGTGTAACAACAAAGCTTGTGTAAACTGAATAGACTCATTTCTCATTATTTTTAGTTTCCTAAAGATAACTGACTAAAATGAAAGTGATAACAACCAATTTTGAGGTATAAAGTGGATGTACATTGACAAATAGGATTACATCAAGCTAAGAAACTTCTGTACAGCAAAGGAAACCAACAAAGAGAAGAGGCAAACAATAGAATGTGAGAAAATATTTGCAAATTGTACATTTGAATAGAGATTCATATCCAGGATATGTAAGAAGCTCAAAAAACTCAACAACAACAAAACAAACAATCCAGTTGAGAAATGAGCTAAGGATATTAACAGGCATTTTTCAAAGGAGAAAAAGTCAATGACCAACAGACAAATGAAAAGATTCTCAGGATCACTCAGGGAAATGCAAATAAAAACCACAGTGAGGTATTACCTCATCCCAGTCAGAATGGCTATCATCCAAAAATCAGAAAACAGCAAGTGCTGGTGAGGATGTGGAAAAAAAGATACCCTAATACACTGATGGGGGGGGGGTGTAAACTAGTACAAACTTATGGAAGATAGTATGGAGATTCCTCCAAAATCTGAAAATAGATCTACCATGTGACCTAGGCATCCTACTCCTGGGAATTTACCTAAACAAAATTAAATCAGTATATGACAGAGTTATCTTTATCCCATGTTTATAGCAGCTCAACTCACAATAGATAAGATATAGAATCGATACAGATGCCCATCAAATGACTTGACTTGGATTACAACAAATTCCCAGTTTTCCATGGAACCATGGTTGATACTTTCTTCATAAAGATATGTGGGTCAAGGGGCAAGGAAGAATGGCATTTTATTATAAGTCTATATTAATATAGACTTACAGAAAGATACCTGACCTTAATAACTGATAGATGACAAAAATTAGAAATACTAATGTCCTTTATCTTCAATTTGGAATCTACATCAATTCCCAAATTTGGGCTCAATAACAAAACTCAATTTCAACTTTCTCTACAAAGTGGGCTACTATGAACTTGGCACTATTCTGGGAATTGTGCAATTTACTGAATCTTATCATAATAGTAGTAGTGTTTATTTACTTCCTTCTTAAAAATAAGAAAACTACAGATTAGAACAATCTGGCAAAAGCCAAGCTGAGCAGAGCTAATGAAAGCAAAACATAAAAACATCTCTCCATATTTTTCTTTCCCCAAACAAGATCCCAATGATTTCCTAATATCATTTTTATTCTTTTTGTTTGCTTTAAATGACGAAAATTTTATATACTTATGGTATGCAACATCTCTTAATATACATGTCTTATTTGTGAAATAGCTAAATCCATTTAATTATACATGAAAGACATACATTTTCCTTTGTTGTTATTAGTTAACAGCTTTTTTAGTCAGCAGATATTTTATAATAGCTTTTACATCTTTATTTCGCAAGTTATAAAATATAGGATTTAGCATGGGGGTCACTACCCCATAAAAATAAAAACAATTTCTTCTGTGACTTGCAAATGATCTTTTCCAATCAGGTCCTGTGACTTGTATTTGCATACATGAAGATGATCGTGCCATAAAATATGATCACCACAGTCACATGAGCTGAGCAGGTAGAAAAGGCCTTGCATCTTCCTCTGGCTAAGTTCAGTCTCAAAATGGTGTAGAGGATGAACATATAGGAAAAAAAAATTACTAGGAATGGAAGAACCAGGAAAGCCATAATTGACACTGCTAGGGTAACAATGTCGAGGGATATAACAGGACAAACTAACTTGAGAACAACCAAGATCTCACATAAGAAATGATTAATAATGTTATTCCCACAGAAAGACAGTCTCATGGAAAGTGAGGTTTACACAGTTGAGTTGATTCCACCGGAGAGCCACAGGTACATAAACCACCTTGCTCATGAAGATGGGATATCTTAGAGGGTTACAGATGGCCACATAGCGATCAAAAGCCATCATGCCAAGGAGGAAACATTCTGTTGACCCCATTGCAAAGCCAAAGTACATCTGCACTGCACAGCCATAAAAGGAAATGTTTCTTTTCTTTGAAATTAAGCTCACCAAAGTTGAGGGAACTGGGAGCAGAAGAGAACCAAAGGCAGCAAGATAGGCCTGACTCAAGATGTATTTGAATTGATGAAGGAATTTCTGCCTAGCAGTGAGAAGTTTAAATCAAGTGGAAAGGAAAAGCACTTTAGGTAGCCTAGGATACATTGTCATTACCTTTGTATAGGAGGGGAAGCCAACAGCTCTCCCCTGTCCTGGATGCCCAAAGGGCCTCACCTGGAACACCTGTATGTGTCCCAGTAAGTCAACGTTTTGTTGTCTTCCTTTTGCATTCATGATTGAGCTGCTCAGTTCAACCCCTGAACATTTCTGATCTCCACTTGAGGAGAATTTTAATTTAGCCTAAGAAGTAACCTAAGGTGAGTGTAGAATCATTTCATATGTCATGGAGTGTTCTGAGGCTTGTGACTGAATCCTGCAGATATGAACTTTTTTCTATGATAAAGTTAAATCCTCAAGACTTAACCATTTCCTTTTACATTCATTGAATAGAGTCAAGTTTTGACTTTATGATCTCAACGAGGTTCTCAATGACAATTCCCTGTTGTTGACACATAATTTCTGTATAGAGTTTGATGCTACCTTTTAGATATGGAAATAGTGGAAAGAGAATTTGCTTTGGACTTTGCTGCTGCCTATTATTAGTTTATGTAATCTCAGCCAGGTGAGCTAATTTCAAGCACAATTCTGGCATATTAGAGTCCGTATCATAATTTTTTCCATTTAAATTAATAAAAAAGTTTTTATTAAAAAGATACTACTGGCTTAAACTAAATAAATTTAAAATAAAAAATTCCATTGATGTTCAATTTTCTTAACTTAGAAATTCAGTACTCTATCATCTACACTTTATTTCAAGGCTGAACTTTCCACTTGATAGTCCTTAAGTAATTTGTTGGTGAACTGAGAATCCCGCTGTCTAGTTTGACTTCTGATTCTAAGACATTACACGTATACAGAAATTTTCCCACTTCTCGTGCAAAAAACTATGTTTTAGAGTGGGGGTTGACCCTCTGCGGATGTTCCCAAAAATATTACAACACATGAGCATGCAATTTTTGTTAAAGTTGAAGACTGGTGGTGATTACAAAACTTGATTTGTGTATGTGTGTGTGTGTGTGTGTGTGTGTGTGTGTCTGTCCCAGGTATTAATCACTGGTAATCTAATTAATAAAGCATCTTAATTCCTCATGTCACGTATCTGTTCAAAAACCTAATAAAATGGTTATATGATGTCAAGTTTGGAGGGTAGCTAAAATCACAGAGTCTAAACCCTAACCTTGTGCTGCTGTTTTCTAATAATGGGTCCCCTTTTTATATAAAGTATTAATTTCTTTGCCTGACCATTGGATCTTTGTATATGAGGGGATTCGGGTGATTACTGACATCATAAATATGAGTGTCAATTGTTAAATCAACAACAGGAGTCACTGTGCACTTACTCCCCATGTAGAATCTCTGTTCTTAGTGAGTTGTACTATGTGTTTGTGAGATCTGGATAAGGACATGTTAGAAGCTGAATTTGTACCAAAACTATAGTTCTCAGTACTTCTAGCTGAGCAGGATTAGTAAAGGCAAAGAATAAAAATATCTCTTCCAAACCATGATTTCTCAAGAAAAAAAAGTTCCTATTGATTTAGTTATGAGTCCATCTTAATAGCTGTATACAGAGATCTATACTTCCTGATGTTACTGAATAGGCTTTTGGTTAAGCAGATATTTTATAGCAGTTTTTACATCTCTATTCCTCAAGCTATAGATAATAGGATTCAGCATAGGAGTCATTATCCCATAAAATAGAGAAATGAGCTTGTCTGAAGTTTGCAGATTGTCTTCTCCCATCAGGTCTTGAGATTTGGGTTTTGCATACATGAAGAAGATGGTACCGTAAAATATAATCACAACAGTCAAATGAGCTGAGCACGTAGAAAAGGCCTTGTGTCTCCCTGTGGCTGTGTTCATTCTCAAGATGGTATAGAGGATGAACATGTAGGAGAAAAAAATGACCAGAAGTGGAATAACTAGGAAGGCCGTATTTGATACCACCATGGTGATAATATTGAGTGATATATCAGCACAGGCAAGTTTGAGAACAGCTAAGATCTCACATGTGAAATGATTGATAATATTATTCCCACAGAAAGGCAATCGCATGGCAAGTGAGGTTTGCACAACTGAATTGATTCCACCGGAGAACCATGACACAGAAGCCATCATTACATAAACTGTCTTGCTCATGAAGATGGGATATCTTAGAGGGTTACAGATGGCCACATAGCGATCAAAAGCCATCATGCCAAGGAGGAAACATTCTGTTGACCCCATTGCAAAGCCAAAGTACATCTGCACTGCACAGCCATAAAAGGAAATGTTTCTTTTCTTTGAAATTAAGCTCACCAAAGTTGAGGGAACTGAGGAGGTTGTGTAGCAGATATCCAGAAAAGAGAGGTTTCCCAGGAAGAAGTACATGGGTGTGTGAAGACGGGAGTCACAGATGCTTGCTATGATCAGAACACCATTGCCAATTAGAACCACCAGGTACATAGCTAGAATCACAGCAAAGAAAACCATTTCAAGTTTTGAGTAACCAGACAGTCCGAGAAGAATAAATTCTTTCACAAATGTTTGGTTTAGTCTATCCATGTTCCAGCTTTCAAAGGAAGACCAAACATAAAATCTTTTCACAGCCAAACAACAAATGTAACAGACGTCTTGAATAATCATTACTCTAGGATGAAAGAGTATTTGTTTCAAAGTTCTGCCATTGTGTTATCTTCCACAACGTTTGTTCCTGGAGTACAATGTCCAATATACAGCAAATTTTATGTCTTGTTTCTAAATTGTGAAGCACTACCTAGGACCAGAAACAATTTCAGAAGCAACCTTTTTTACTACTAAGAACAAGAGAGGTTTTCTAGGAAGAAGTACATGGGTGTGTGAAGATGGCAATAAGAGATGCTTGCTATGATCAGAACATCATTGCCAATTAGAACAACTAGGTACATAACTAGGATCAGAGCAAATTAAATTATCTCAATTATTGGGTATCCAGAAAGACCCAGAAGAAGAAATTCAGACACTGATGTCTGGTTACTGTCACCCATGTCTTTCAAGCTGTTAAAGGAAGATTTAAGATAAAATGAATGTACAGACAAGAAACAAATGCCACAAATTACCTGAACAATCATATTTTTAGAATGTACTAGAAGGAGTACTTACTTGATGACCTGATATCCAGTTATCTTCAATAACATCTTTCCAAAATAATAGAATACAATGAAATTGGGAATAACAGAAGTATCCATGTTCCATTGCCAACATGTGAAGCTCTACATATGATGAGATACACATATAGAAATAACCTTTCCTGTTGTTGATAAAATATTCTCAACTTGAAATTTCCACAAACCCTGCTTAATTGCCCACTTTTAAGTCTACTTCTTCATTTCAATTTCCCCAATAATAAAACAAGTGTAGAGGGCAAAAGACTACACAACAAGTACTGGAATTTTGAATCAGTAATTAATAAGCAGGAAAACTTATCTTTTAATTAATTCTTCCACAAACTTAAAAGTCATCTCATATATGCTTTATGAAATATAATATGTTATATAATATATCAAATATAATCTATGCTTTATTAACTATAATATCTCAAATATTATCCCCATTCTATTAGCAAGATGGAGCTTGACAACAAGTAATGAGATAAGTAAATAAGAAAGTGGATTAGAAAATAAGGTCTTCGACACTAAGTTTGGCTCATGGCTTTACTTTTTACATATACATGTGAAGCTCTTGAAAACCTTCAGATTTTGTTTTGGTGTTTAGAGAAAGGCCAGTGAATCTGTATTCCTTATAAGCACCTAGCTGATACTGACATAACTAGTTCTGAAAGCACTGGATTCACAAAACTTTATCCTAAGTTGGCAGATCATCTAAGTGTTTCTGGTTTAAACCAATTCTCTTTTGCCTTATTAAATAGGCTGGCATAACAACCTAAAAAAAGTTCAAGAACATAATTATTATATTTTAGAGAAAATCTAAATTGACATCATAGTGTTAAATATTCTTTAAAATATTGTTGAAGGACACATATTTTAAAAGCAGAATAATAGTTCAAGAGTATTTCTGATAGTCTAGCTTATACCTAGTCATGTTCAGATCCCAATAAGAAGAAATAGAAGAGTAAAGTGTTGCCATTACAAATTCTACAATCAGGATTATGAGAAAATATATATTAAAACACATGTAACAGATAGAATTACATTTGTGACTTCGGTGAAAATCATTGATTTTTCTCAGAAAGAAGACATATATGAGAAATAAATCATGTAAGGGGGAATTTAGGAAGACTGAAGCTAGATCTAGAATCTAGAAGCATGGATAGGATTAGACATATTTGAAGACAAGATGGTATCTCAAAAGTGAGTCAAGTCAAAATTATCATTAAGCAGATTAGCCGAACACTGTTTTTGAATAGGGGAATTTCAGGGAAGGGTTGATGGCAAGTACATCTGAGAAGGAAAGTGTACCAGGCATAGAAGAAAACTTTAAAATCAAGTAGAAAATTTGGAATACCTTTAGATGGGAGGTGGATCCATAATTAGAAAACACAAAACATCAAGTACTTAGCTCTGTGCCTTTAGCAACCATCCAAACTCAACAACATAATTTATGATTTTATGAGATTTTGGAGCAGGAATGTAACTCAAAGAATTAAGATATTTAGATTAGAGGGGTTGTCACTGTTTTCTCACTACATGTGAAAACTTTTCTTTGCATAATTGCTACCAAATCTGGCTTTAGTAAAAACCACAAGTTTAGGCCTTATGTGGGTAAACAGTTCTTGAGAATTTCAGCATAGTGACTCTGTGCTATGACTCATTATTACATGATGGCTGTTGGATAAGTTACCATAGACTAGATATTACTTAGAGTCATAAATCCAATGAATGAAAGTATTCCCACTAATAACTTAGTTATTAATACATAGTAGAAATAAGTCAACTGTGAATAGAAAGGAAAGCAAGGAAATATACAAAGTAAACTTTAGAGATGAAAAATTCACCCCCCCAAAAAAAGCATAATTTTGATTTCTTCAGTTTAAGGCCAGAATTTCCCTTTTGAGACAGGGAAGAAGCTCCTGGCTCCCGGCTTTGGATTGGCTCTGCTCCAGCCGTTGTGGCCATTTAGGGAGTGAACCAATGGATGGAAGACCTTTCTCTCTGTTTCTACCTCTCACTGTCGGTCACTCTACCTCTCAAATAAATAAATAAAATATTTTAAAAAAAACTTTCCTTTCTAAGTGAGAAAAAGGAAGGAAGAATCTTTGCACTTTAACTAAGTTCTCTAGCACAAGATCACATGGATTATACAGGACAGTGGAGAAATCCAAAGCACATTTGCCTCTTTAACAATTACTATCCTGACTGACTGATAGCACTAGAATCTGTATAGAAATTATACTCCAACAATAAGGAATAATCAGTGAGGACCACACACACACACACACACACACACACAAACTGGGATCACAAAGAATTGATTGTGCTCATTCAACAGTACTCATAAAAAAGGGTCAATGATCCTGTCGTTATTCCACCATTATTCTACACTTCTTGTGATAAGTCAAAATTCTCAGCAGAAGTTCAGAAATTAGTCAGAGAGTACATTGGATACGGGACATGAGCACTCTCATCAATTCAGTCACAAATGCAAAAGGAGGAAGACAGCAAGATAGTGAGAAACTGGGACAAATGCAGATGTTCCAAGTCAAGGGTACAGTCCTGGGAAGTCTGTTGACTTCCCTTTCCAAAAAATGTAACGACATTGAGTCTTGGGCTTTCAAAACTGTTTTCCTAATGAATTCTCCAAACTCTTTCTTTCTAGGCAGAAATCCTCTCACCAATTCAAGTCCAATTTGATCCACACCAGTCTTGCTGTCTTTGATCTTCTGCTTCCAACACTTTAAATTGATTAACCTCTCTTAAGAGACAGCATACGTAGGGAAGCAGTTGTCTTTCCCATTTCTCTACACTAAGGTATAACTCAACAGCTGTACAAAATAAGCTTGTTTTGACTGAATTGGTGAAGGTTTGCCTTATAGACTCAGTCTTTCCCTGTGCAGTATTTATGCATTCAAACAGAGCAACTTAATATTCACAAATGGTGCATTTATATCAGTCTTTATCTTTTATTAGAGCATCTTTCCATCAATACTAACAGGCTTCCTTCTTATATAGATAATTAAGAGTTTGAGTACTATATATACAAATGGGTCACATAATGTTCACCTGAAAATAAATTTATATATGACATGGTTTGTCATAGTGAAAAAATGTCTCAAAGAATCAGCCTTTGGTTAAAGGCTCATTGCTTGTAAATTTTAGCATCAGTTTTCTTATTTTCAGAGACATTATACAAAAAGAATAAGATACTATATGGAAATTGCCTTAAAGAAAAACAGGCATTATAAAAATAATAATGAACTACTAATTCACAGTTGTTTATGGTCAAAATCAATTGGTACTTGTATTGTTTGAGGTTATTCATATCACAAATACATAGTTACTAATGGCTTTAACTATACCTTGAGTTTAATTAAAGTACAGTTTTCAGCATTCAGGTCTTACCTTTATACAAATAAATTATTTCTACCTCTTGGAAGAACCAAGTACTTTTTCCTAGTATTTATGTTAGCATTCTGAATTGAGGTCAAATACAACAAATGATGCTCAATTCCACAGATGTGGAAGAGTAAATATTTGCTGTGCAACAGTTACTGTAATTGTTCCCCAATTCCCAAAGCAATTTAAAGTTGGAGTGAGAGATCTGTGAAATGGTGAAACTTCTGATGCATCAGGGAGTGTGTCCCACAAACACAATTAAGAGTGGTATTTGGAATGTATTGTGACTGAACTAAAGCTCAAAAAGGAAGAAATATTTTCTTTCTTTGTACCTTTTAAAACCAAGCAAATGTTCATCAAACTTCACGAAATATGAGAGCTTTTAGTTCAAAAATTTGAGTGCATCTATGAAAGGAAAGTTAATTCAAAGTAAGAACTTTAAAACACATTTGTTAAATGTCTTTAGCTAATTGCTAAAATGAAATGTTACCAGATAGTATAAATGAAATAAAATAGATATTTGCTGGGAACTAAATGCATAATCATTAACTTATGCTTACCTTATCTATACTCTTTTTGATAAATTAATTCCATGCAAGATGATATCACTAACCTTTTGTGGAATACAAAATATGGATACATAATGAAATGAAATAAATCCACAGAACAAAAATAAGCATTTATATTAAGGTTGCTGAAGTTTAAAATGTTCATGACTGAGTAATATTTCTTTGTGTCTATTACAACATTTTCTTTATATATTCATCAGTGGATGGACATTTAGTATGTTTCCATTTCTTGGCTATTGTGAATAGTGATACAATAAACATGAGAATGCAGATGTCTCTTTTATAGATGGATTGCATTTCCTTTGGATATGCAATCTGAAGTGTGATTGATGGATCATATAGTGGTTCTATTTTCAATTTTTTGACAAATCCCCATACTGTTTTCCATGATAACTGTACTAATATATATTCCCACCCACAGAGTACAGTCCTTTACCTCCATAGTCTCACAAACACTTGCTATCTTTTGTCTTTTTTATAACAATCTAACTGAAATGAGGTAATACCATGATTTCGATTTGCACTTCCATGATGACTAGTGATACTGAGCACTTTTTCATGTATCTGTTGGTCATTTATTTGTCTACCTTTTAGAAATATCTGATTAGATCTACTGCCCAGTTTATTTAAATGGACAAAATCTTGTCATTTGCAATGACATGGATGGACTGATGATCATTATTTAAAATGAAATGAAGCAAGCACAGAAAGATATGTCTCAAAAGACACCACTCTTATGTGGTGTGAATCTGGAAAACATCATGCTGAGTGAAATAAGCCAGTCCCAAGGGGTCAAATATCATATGTTCTCCCTGATCAGTGACAACTAACCAAGCACCAAAAAGAAAACCTGTTGAAGTGAAATGGACACTACGAGAAACAGTGACTTATCAGTCCTTATCCTGACCATTGATGAACAACTTAATACTTTATCCCTTTTAGTATTTTTTGTCCTTTTTAATACTATTGGTTGAACACTGTAATTAACACACGATTATTCTTAGGTGTTTAAATTTAACTGAAAAGTGATCTCTGTTAAACATAAGAGTGGGAATAAGAGAGGGAGGAGAGGTACAGGACACGCTCAGACTTGCCCTAAATGGTAGAGTTAGAAACGTGCCAGAGGATTCCAATTCAATCCCATCAAGGTGGCATGTACCAATGCCATCTCACTAGTCCAAGTGATCAGTTTCAGTTTATAATTAATCATAATGATAGGTCTAAGAGCCAAAGAGATCACATAAACAAGACTGGCAGTATGCTATGAGCAACTCCCATGGCTAACAGCCAGTGGGTAGATAATATTTTGGGTAAGCTGAGAGGAAGCTACAGAGGCCAGTGCACTGCTGATGATTTTGTCTGAGGGAAAACTTCACAGTTCCCACTTACTTTGAATCCAGCCTGAAGAGCCAGTGGGGGGCAGAGTATCCACTTAACTCTATGAAGAGAGGCCACACTCTTCTCTTCCCTCCCCTCAGCCAACTGACCTCTGTGGGGTGGGTGGCTCACTCGAGGGATGATGCCCTGTACTCTGTGATTGCAGGATCCTTGCATCCTGTGACTACAAGATCTGCATAGGTCACAAACAGAGAAAGGCATAAGACGTGGTTGGGTCCATGGGCACTTCCCAGTCTCACTCTAGAAGCTCAGAACTCCTTGAGTGTTAGGAAGGGCCCTTGTGTAAGGCTCAGCACTCACACTATAGAGTGCAGTTCACACACCTGAGTGGGTGTGGTGTGCAGGCCCTTTGAACTTACTGTTGGCAGTGAATTTGCTGGCTCAGATGGGTAAAGAAAAGGACTGAGGATGTGAATACACTGGCCAGTGTAGTCACTCCCTACCACAACTGATAATAGTCAGAAGAAATATACATGCCCAACTTGGGTGTCATTCTGGACTCCTGCCCCACCCAAAAATGCTGGCCAGAGCTCCCTGATCCAACTCAGCACACACCTCTGGATATCTGCTGTAAAATGTAGGCATTCCATCAGAGGCATATTTCCAAAAATCAAAGCCTTCAGAGGAGATAGCAACAAGTAGTTCCTCAGATGTATAAAAATAACCATAGAAATACAAAAGACATGAACAAAGAAGACAATATGAATCCCCAAAAGGAACACAACTATACATCAAAATTAGACAGTGAACATGAAGACACTGTCAAAATGCCTGAAAAAGAACTCAAAAGAATGATTGTAAGATTACTCAAAAACAAAGAGAAGCAGTTACATGAAATAAAGAAATCTGTACATGACATGAATGAGAAATAATTCAGGCAGATAGAGATATTAAAGAAAAATCAAATTAAAGTATTATAAATGAAGTATTCAATATGTCAAAAAAATACAGTGGAAAGCCAAAACAACAGATTAGGTGAGGCAAAAGAAAGAATATTCAAAATCAAAAACAAATCTTTTGAAATATCTCAGACAAAAAAGAGAAAAAATTAGAAAAGCTGATCTATTGGATCTATGGGATCTGATCTATGGGATCCAAACAGCAACCAACAAAATATATGTGTCTTTGGAGTTCCTGAAGAGATGGGGAAAAAAGAAGCCTAAGAAAACTAATTCAGTGAAATTACAGCAGAAAAGTTCCCCAATTTGAAGTAAGATATGGACATTGAAGTATAGGAAGCATATAGAACCCAAGTGGATGTGACAGAAAATAGGCATAATACAAAAGATCTTCACTATAACACTTTATAGTCAAACGTTCAGAAGTAAAACATGAAGAAAATATCTTAAAATGTTCGAGAGAAATGGCAGCTGAAAGGATCCTCAATTAAACTGACAGCAGATTTCTCATAGAAACATTACAGGCTAGGAGGGAATATAAAGATATTGTCCAAGTCCTAAAAGAAAGAAAAAATTTCAATCCAGGATACTGTATGCAGTGAATCTCACATTTATAAATGAAAGCGGAATAAAGAACTTCCAAGACAAACAAAAATTGAAAGAATCTGTCATCAGTCATAAAAGATGTCAGCATCATAAAAGATACTTAAGGATGCACTACACACAGAAACAAAGATAATAAACATCATAAAAGAATGTGGAGGCAGAAAACATCCTAGTAAAGGTACAAAGGAGATTCCAAACAAATAATAGGAATATTTACAGGAAAATGGCAGGATCAAGTCATTTTATATCAACAATAACCTTTAAATATAAATAACCTTGAATATAAATGGACTAAATTCTCCAAAGGATAGACTGGCTGAATGGATTAGAAAGCAAAAAACATCTTTATGCTGCCTACAAGAAACATACCTCACCAACAAATATACACATATTATACACATATTATACATAATATGAAATTTAAAGAATGGAAATAGATATTGCATGCAAATGTAAATCAAAAAGATCATAAACACGTATCTTCATATCAAACAAAGTGGAAGTAGAATTTAAGACAAAATCTGTTAAAAGAGACAAATAAGGTCATTATATAAAAGTTAAGGAATAAATTCAACAAGAAGATGTTACTGCAGTAAATACATATGCACCCAATTTTTGGCATCCAGCTACTTAAAACAAATGCTAATGGATCTAAAGGAAGACATGTGCTCCAATACAATAATAATGGGGAACCGCAACTCTCCACTTTCATCAATGGACCAATCAACCATACAAAAAAGAACAAACAACAGAGCTAATCCACACTGTTGACCAAATGGACCTAGTTGATAGCTACAAAACATTTTATCCTACAGTTACAGAATAAACATTCTTTTCATTAGGATATGGAACATTGTCTAGGATAGACCATATACTCTGTTATAAAACAAGCCTCAACAGACTCAAAAAAACTGAAATCGTACCATGTATCTTTTCTGTCCACAATGGAATCAAGCTGGTAATTAACAAAATAAACTCTAGGAAATACACAAATATATGGGACTGAACAACACATTCCTGAATGAACAGTGGGTCATAGAAGAAATCAAATGGGGAATGAAAAAATTCCTTGAAACAAATGAAGATGACACAACAACATATCGAAACCTGTGGGATACAGCAAAAGCAGTCTTAAGAGGAAACTATACAGCAATTAATGTCTACATCAAGAATTGTAAAGTTATCAAATAAATGATATAACAATGTATCTCAAGGACCTAGAAAGATAAATATAAACCACAGCCAAAGTTAATAGGAGTAAAGAAACAATAGAAATTAGGGAATAAGCAAAATTAAAAAAAAATACAAAAGATCAGTGAAACGAAATGCTGTTTTCTGAAAAAAATGAACAAAATCAATAAACCACTGGTTCAACTAACAAAAAAAGAAGACCCAAATTAATAAAATCAAAGATGAAAAGGGAGATGTTATAACTGATACCACAGAAATATAAAGAAACTACAGGAATTACTACAAACAGCTAAAATCCAACAATTTGGAAAATCTAGAAGAAACAGATATATTTCTGGATATGTATCATTTATCAAAATTGAGGCATGAAGACATAGAAAACCTGAATAGAACAAAACAGAGATTGAAACAATAATAAAGATCCTCCCAACAAAAAAAGCCATGGGTTAGATGGCATCACTGTTGAATTCTACCAGACTTTTAAAAAAGAACTAATCCCAATTCTTCTCTAAACATTCAAAACAATTTAAAAGGTGGGAATCCTCCCAAACACCTTCTAGGAGACCGACATCACTTTAACTCCATAACCAGAAAAAAGATAGAAGAAAGAGAACTATAGACTAATATCTCTGATGAACACAGAGCAGAAATTGTCAACAAAATACCAGATAATCAACTCCAACAACACATCAAAAAAGACAATATACCCAGACCAAGTCGGATTTATTCCAAGGATATAGGGATGTTTAACATATGGAAATCAATAACCCGATATATCACATTAACAAAATGAAGAATACAAATTTGATTATCTCAACACAGAAAAACCATTTGTAAAATACAACACCATTTCATGCTATAAAACATAAACATATTGGGTATAAAAGGAAAATACTTCAGTACAACCAAGGCAATATAAGACAAAACCACAGACAGTGTCATATCAAATGGGGAAAAGCTGGAAGTGTTTTCACTAATATCCAGAGCCAGAAAAGGATGCCCACTCTCACCATTATCATTCAATATAGTTCTAGAAGTTTTAATCAGAGCCATTAGGCAAAAAAAAGAAATCAAAGGAATAGAAATTGGAAAAGAGGATGTAAATTATCCCTGTTTGCAGATTAGGGGAACCAAAAGACTCCACTAAAACTAGTGTAACTCATAAAAGTTTAGCAAAGTTAAATGATATAAAATCAACACACTGGGGGCTGGTGTTGTAGAGTAGTGGGTAAAGCTGCAACTTGCGCCACCAGTTCCCATATGAAAATTACAAAACATTTAGGAGAGGAATAGAAGACACCAAAAAATGGAAAAAACTTCCATGTTCATGGATCAAAAGAAATAATATCATTAAAATGTACACAATACCCAAGGCAACTTAGAGATTCAGTGAATCAAAATACCAAATACCAACCCTAAAATTCATATGTAAACACAAGAGACCTTTAATAGCTAAAGCAATCTTAAACAATGAAAATAAAGCTAGAGGCAACACAACACTAGATGCAAGTCCTACTACAGGCTGTAATAATCAAAATAGCCTGATACTGGCACAAAAATAGACAGGTAGGCCAATGGAACAGAATAAAAACACCAGAAATTCATTCACCTCTTTGTCCTCATTTTGGTCATCTTTTCCACCATGGCCAATGTTTTTAATTTCTCTTTTTTACCATTATAATCATTATACTCCTATTTCTAACATGTGTAACAAACATATTTCAAACATCATTCCAGGAATGAATGTCTGCTATCTCAAACCAGCCTGCAGGAGCAACACAAGACTGCTTGCTTTTCTTCTTCAAACAATCTGATCCAGAGTATACGTACCTGGCCTATACCCATGTCCCACATCAGCAGGAAGTTGCCAGAAAGAAACCGGCTCCCCATCTCCTTATCTATATTCAGAGTCAGGATTCATGGAACAAGGGCATAATTTTCAGCCATTTTAGGTTCTTGTTACCCCTGCCTTCTTTCAAGAGACCAATTCAGTCTTACATTCTGTATTCTTCCTCACCTCACCCCCTGCATTCTTCCCCAGGTTTGGAAGCCACTGGGTCAAAATTGAAGAACTAGTATGGAGTAGTTCAGCTCCATGTACTGCCCCCAACCCCCATCTAACCCACCTAAGATATAAAAATGTCCATCCTGCTGGAGTCTAGGCCTTCTGTCACATATTCAGTCTGTGCGCATACTGGCAGTTGGTCAACCTCTGAGAGTTCATTTTCTTTGCATAAATTTGGTCTGTCTGTGAGTTCATATTCTGTCTCCTCTCTGTTTCTGCTCCCTCTTTCTTACAGATAAGACCACAAAAGCATAGACAATAAAAGCAAAAATAAACAATTGGGATTATATCAAGCTAAAAAGCTTCTGTACTGCAAAGGAAACTCTCAATAAAGTGAAGAGGCAACTGACAAAATGGGACAAAATATTTGTAAACTATGCAAATTATAAATATTTAATATACAGGATCTATAAAGAGCTCAAGAAACTGAAAAGGGGCCTGCACTATAGTGTAGCGGGTAAAGCTGCCTACCTGCAGTGTCAGCATCCCATATGGGCACCAGTTCAATTTCCAGCTGCTCCACTTCCAATCCAGCTCTCTGCTATGGTCTGGGAAATCAGCAGAAGATGGCCCAAGACCTTGGGCCTCTACACTCATGTGGGAGACCTGGAAGAACAAATGGCTCCTGGCTTTGGAGTGGCGCAGGTTGTGCCATTGCAGCCAATTAGGGAGTGAACCAGCAGATGGAAGTCCTTTCTCCTTTCTCTCTCTCTCTCTCTCTCTCTCTCTCTGCCTCTGCCTCTCCTTCTCTGTGTAACTCTTACTTTCAAATAAATAAATAAATCTTAAAAAAAAAAAGAAAGAAAGAAACTGAACAACAAATCAAACAATCCAATTAAGAAATATGCAAAGAACATGCATTTTTCAAAGGAACAAATTCAAATGGCCAACAGACAAATGAATAAGTGCTCAGGATTACTAGCCTTCAGTGAAATGCAAATGAAAACCACAATGAGATTTTTATCTCACCCCAGTTAGAGTACAACCATTAAAAAAAATTTAAAATATCAAATTCTGGTAAGGATATGGACAATACACTGTTGGTGGGAATGTAAACTCTTACAAACATTATGGGAGACAGTATGCATTTGTCTCAGAAATCTAAAAATAAATCTACCATATGAACCAGCCATCTCACTCCTGGTTTTATACCCAAAAGAAATGAATTCATCAGATGAAATAGCTACCAATTCACAATAGGTAAGATATGAAATCAGGCCGGTGCCTCGGCTCAACAGGCTAATCCTCCACCTAGCGGTGCCAGCACACCGGATTCTGTCCCGGTTGCCCCTCTTCCAGGCCAGCTCTCTGCTGTGGCCCGGGAGTGCAGTGGAGGATGGCCCAAGTCCTTGGACCCTGCACCCGCATGGGAGACCAGGAGAAGCACCTGGCTCCTGCCTTCGGATCAGCGCAGTGCGCCGGCCACAGCGCGCCGGCCACGGCGGCCATTGGAGGGTGAACCAACGGCAAAAGGAAGACCTTTCTCTCTGTCTCTCTCAGTGTCTACTCTGTCAAAAAAAAAAAAAGATATGATATCAACACAGATGTTTATCAACTGATGAGTGGATGAAGAAAATGTGATATATATATATATATATATATGATACAATACTACTCAGTCATATAAGAAAGCATGAAACCCTGTCTTTTGCAACAAAATCAGACCAACAAAACACAAATAAAACACGTTTTATCTGATTTCTCCTAGCTAATATATAGAGTACACTAGCAATTTAATGTATAAGAGTGAAATTGACATCTTTTTTGGGGCCGGCACCGTGGCTCACTTGGTTAATCCTCTGCTGTGGCAACGGCATCCCATATGGGCACCGGGTTCTAGTCCCAGTTGCTCCTCTTCCAGTCCAGCTCTCTACTGTGGCCTGGGATAGCAGTGGAGGATGGCCCAAGTGCTTGGGCCCCTGCACCCACGTGGGAGACCAGGAGGAATCACCTGGCTCCTGGCTTCAGATTGGTATAGCTCTGGCCATAGTGGCCACTTGGGGGGTGAACCAACAGAAGGAAGACCTTTCTCTCTCTCTCTCTCTCACTCACCAACTCTTCCTGTCAAATAAATAAAAAAGAAATTGACATCTTGTGATTTGATTATTGTTTACAGCTCTTGTCTATATTCCCGCAGAAATCTAGTCTTTTTACTTGTTGAACTCTTTATTTAGAGGAGGATTAAGCTTGTGATTATATAGTAAATTAAAAATATGTTATCACAAATGTTAAAAAAACAAAGGAAGTAGGATGGAAGGAGGGAGGGAGAGAAGTATTATGTTCTGGGGTGGGTGCTGTGGCATAGTGGGTAAAGCTGCCACCTACAATGCTGGCATCCCATATGGGCACTGATTTGAGACTCAGCTGCTCCAATTCTGATCCAGCTCTCTACTATGGCCTGGGAAAGCAGTGGAAGGTAGCCCAAGTGCTTGGGTCCCTGCACCCGAATAGGAAGACCCAGAGGAAGCTCCTGGTTTCTGATCAGTGCAGTTCCAGCTGTTGTAGCCAATTGGTGAGTGAACCAGCAGATAGAAACCCCACCCCCTATCTCTCTCTCTGCCTCTCCTTCTCTCTCTGTGTAACTCTGACTTTCAAATAAATAAATAATCTTTTTAAAAAAAAAGAAGTATTATGTACTTGGAATTTTATCCATGAACTGAGTGAAATTTGTTTTTCATGTTAACAAAAAATGAAGAAAAAACGTAAGAACTGGAAAAAAACTGTTTATTTAAACACATGCATTTTATCATATATTAAGAATACCCCAATAAAGCTGTTATCAGGAAAATAAAGTAAATTATCTAAGTAATGCATTTCTCTGATACTATATTTGATACTATATTTTTAAATAAGATATTAATAAGGAGGTAGATTATCCCTTTCACATCTTGCTCATCAACTCAAACACTAGCAGGAATGGTAAATTTAAAAAAGTGCAACATAAAGAAAAGAGGAGAAAAAGTAGAGAATACCATGAAAGAAAAAATAAAATTATTATTCAAGAATGTCTCAAATGGTTTCAAAGACCTAAGTACTACTACTTGGGATTTCATCAAGCAATTTTTGTTTTATTTCTATTCTCCACTGATAAAATAATTAAGCATACAAAGAATTTTAAATTCCAATGCAATCCAATTAAATCTGCAGAAAACTGATAAAAAATGTGTAGTCAGTCTTTGTATTATATTACCTTTGGTCTAACATTGTATAATTTAAGTCTGAAACTTGGCTAGAGGCACTCTGTACTAGCTCATTTATGATAGCTATTTACAGGTGGCTTAATTTTTTACATGCCAGGTTTTAGCTACATGGCCAGTGAAGTATAAAATATCTCTTATCAAACTTGAGCTTTGGTTTTCCTGAGACCAAACTATTTTCATACACTTCTCAATGTTTCATAATCCAAAGATAAAGTGCATCCTGAGTGACTTAGAAAGGTCTCTGAGAACTGCGACTATATATTGCTGCTTTTTGATATGCCAAATGGATAATATCCTTTATCTTTATTAAAATCTTGTATGTGTAGTCTCTTTAGAGTATTCCCTATTATCCTAACCTGTGTAATGATTACAATACGTGATATGAACAGAAAATTACCCTAAACTCCATAGTTTAAATGAAGGCTAAAGCTTTGTTTGAAGAACAAAAGCAAAATCAAAGGAAAATGACAAACTTTTAATGATATGCTGACTCTCAGACTACCATATGTTAACGTTATTCAAGCCCTGCAACAACTGAGGGAATGAAAAACTTACCAGTAGAAATTGTAAGTTATATACCCAAAGCCAAGGAAATATCTCATATTATTAACAGGAAACTCTGGCTGATGGGAGGTCAGTCAAAAATCTGGTAATTTGGCTGCTTTGGGCTGCTCTAGAAAAAAAAATGCCTGGTATACCAAGTTATAACTAAGCAATCTCTCTGTAATGGAAAAGGACATGGAACCAAAAGGGAGATAGGAAAATATTTCACTGATCGTAATTTGACTCTCCATCCAGTTATCACTCTAAAGATCCTACCAAGTTGTAGGGGATGGTGACTGAGAGCCAACTGACATAGGAGATGTTTATACAATGAGCTAAGTCACACAGTGAGTCATCATAAACAGGTTCTACCTAACCCATTGTTAACTTGGACTTCATACACCAGAAAACAGGCAGCTACTTCCATTACATTTGACACTGCTGAATGGAAGAGTATGTTACAGTCTTGGAATCCTCAATCATCTATCAATTTAAAAGGTCTAGATAAATGGACTTTTCCATCTGTTGGGGTAGATAAGTATATGAATACATGAAATAAGCCTTGAATGTGGAATAGTCAAATTAGATTCTAAATGTAACCTCCTAAAATATTGGCAATTCAAGCAAATTCACACTGGTTATGTGATAACATGAAAGCATACCCTAATATAATACCTTTGATTCAGGTGATAAAGGGCTGCAAATCCCTAAGGTGCATTGGTGAACTCATTTAGGGGAAACTGGAATGATAGAACAATGCTGTATGAAATACTATCTTAACTACTCCAAATGGGATTTAATAGTGGAGGAAAATCTATCAGGATTGTTCAGGAGAAGGCAAAATTTAAATAAGATAAATAATCCTCAGGTCCACTAAACCAAGTGAAAAACTTGAGATGCTTAATTATAAGTGAAATGAGCTCAGAGCAACACTGCATTCATAAAATGAATTTGAAAACGATCCCCTCTCCTCAAATTTTTAGAAAGGACTGGCATTAATTCTTCTTAAAATGTTTGGTAAAACTTATCTGTGAAACCATTAAGACCTAAGCTTTTATTTTTGGAGAGTTTTTTTTAACTCATTCTCCTTATTTGTTATTGATCTTTGCAGATTTTCCATTTTCTCGTGATTTGGTCTTGGTAGATTGTACATTTCTAGGAATCTACTTCTTCTAAGCTCTTAAATTTGTGGCATAAAATTGTTCACAGTACTTCTTTATGATCCTTTGTATCTCTGTGGTATCAGTTGTACTATATTCTCTTTAATAATCTACCAATTTGAATCCTGTATATTTCCTAGTCTAGTGAAGGTTTTGCTAATTTTATTCATCTTACCAAAAACTACTACTATCATTGACCTATTTTAATTTTATAGTCATATTTCATGTGTTTTGCCCTGATTTTTACTAGTACATGAATGTCCCTAATGAACTTAGATGCCAAAATCCTCAATAAAATATTAACAAACTAAATTCAATAGCACATTAGAAGACTCATGCACCATGAGCAAAGCTAATTTATCCAAGGAATGTAAGGATGGTTTAATAGACACAAAAGTGATAACTGAATGAGATTAGAATCAGGAGATCGTCTCTATAAACAAAAAAAAATGCATTGGGAAAAAAACAACATGTTTCAATGATAAAAATACATGTCAAATAATTAAGTATAGAAAGAATATGCTTCAATATAGCAAAGATCATATGTGGACTGCCAATAGATAACATCATACAAAATAGTGAAAAGCTGAAAGGTTTTCCTCTAGAATCAAGACAAGAATATTCACTCGTATCTCTTCTATTCATCATTGTTCTAGGAGTACTAGCCAAGGCATTTGAACATGAAAAAATAAGTGAAAGCATTCAAATCAGAAAGGAAGAAGTAAAATTATCTCTGCCTGCAGGTGACATGTTCTTATTTATAGAAAATCTTAAAAACTGCATCAAAATACTGGTAAAATTAATATATTTAGTAAAGTAGCAGGATAAAAAATCCACACACTAAAATCAGTTGCATTTCCACACAGTAAAAATGAATGATGAGTAAAATAAATTGAGAAAACAATCCCATTAAAAACAGTATAAAAATAAGATAAATGTAATCAATAAGGAAAAATTTTCTGCATTAAAAATTATAAAACAATGAAATGAAATTTGAGATACAAGTAAATGGAAAGACACCCCATGTTCACGGATTGAAAGAATTAATATTGTTAAACTGTTCATACTATCCAAAGTATATTATACTTCATATATATTATGTATCAACCAATAATAAAATCATTTAAAAAACAACAAGATTTTAGGTATCCGACTATTTAATTTCAGAATATACCACAAAGCCATGATATTCAAAAGAGTATGGTAGTGGTATATAAATAGACATATAGATCAATGGAACATAATAGAGAGCCAGGAAATGACCAGATAATTCATGTTCAATTTGCTTTTCAACAAAGGTGTTAAGAACACACAGTGGAAAAAGAAAATCTCTTCAATAATTGAGTGTTGGGAAAACTGTATAGCCCTACACAGAATGAAGTTGGACCCTTATACCCATCATATATGAACATTACCTCAAAAATGGATTAAAGACTTAAATTAAGACCTTAAACTGCAAAACTACTAGAAGAAAATGGGGGGAAACTATACAACTGTAGTCTGGACAATGTTGTTTAAATTTGACCCAAAAGTCCACGCAAAAAAAAAAAGAAAAAATAACAAATGAGACTACAGAGCTTCTTCATAGCAAATAATTAACACAGAAAAGAGACAATGTATAGACAGAGAAAATACCTGCAAGCCATATACCAAATAAAGAGCTAATATCACAAATAAATAAGGAACTCAACTCAGAGCAAGAAAACAATTTGACTCAAATTAAAAATGGGTAAACGGAAAAAGATGCTATGTCATAGTGGGTATAGCTGCCTGCAGTGCAGGCATCTCATATGGGTGCCAGTTCAAGTTCCAGCCGCTCCACTTCTGATCCAGCTCCCTGCTACATACCTGGGAAAGCAGTGGAATATGGCCCAAGTACTCGGGTCCCTGAATGCTCGTGGACACCCAGAAGAAGCTCCTGGCTCCTAGCTTCAGAATATAAGAGAATAAATATATAATCTTGTTGCCATATCCTCTCTTCAGAATATAACGTAACAGATTGCCTTATTTTGTCAGGGTCATGAAATCTAAAACAAATGATGACATATGAACATTCTATAATCTCTTCAGAACCAGTGCCAATTAAAATGCTATGAGACAAAAGATGGGGTTATGATTCTAAGTGACAGCATGGCCAGGTTCTCCCAGCAAGGCATTTTGAGTTGGTACATAAAATTGGCTAGAGATGGTATAGAAACTTCTTGGGAATTTCTGCACACTGAAAACAATGTAGTAATAATGAAATCTGCTAATAAAGTTTTAAAATGTAATGCAAGTTGGGAGTGATGAAATGATGCAATTATAGAAAGATTAAAAGAAAAAAGCTTTAGATTATGGATTTTAAATGAAACTTAGGCATGGTTATTGAATCCCTTCTACCAGAAAGTAACTCTGGAAAGTACTTGATATCTGAGTAGAGAACACTGCCTTTTACCCAAATTAGTGGGCATTCCAAATCTTGTCTTTATTCTTTTTAATGTAGTTTGTGACATGGGAGCCTTTTCTCGTGCAGTCATTCAATATGCAGTCAATGGGAACTAAACTGTCAACCACTGGGAACTAAATCATGTGGCTACTCCAATAGCTTCAACTGCAACTGACATGGTGTTAACAAATCGAGACTTGCTACAAGCTGGAGAAGTTGCTATTTTGTGATCTATTTAGTCAATATAGTCTCCTCTATATCTATTGCAGGAGAAATCCAAAGCCAGCAAAAATGGATTCCAATATGTAATTGCTAAGCTCCTAAAGGACATTTAAAATTGTCCTGTTTATTGCTGCATTCTGCTGAGGAGATAGTTTACATTCAATTGAAAATTTCTGTTATTATACTGAAAATATAATGCTAATATCTTAATCTAAACATTAAAGTAAGACTGAATTACAAATGATGGTAAATAATATGACCACCAGGGGATGGCTAATTAAGCTTGCTAATATACACAGTCAAGCCTGCACAGTAATTTTTGAGGAATTATTTGGGTTATTATTATTACACAAACAATTAAAAATCCATGATTGAATGTATATTACTTGAAGCTACTGTTAACTTCAAAAACAAAACAAGAGGCCATAAAATTTGTTGAGTTATTTGATTTGTATAAAAATCATATATCATATTTGAATATGTTATTATTCTCTATTCACAAAGCTGCCAGAGGGCAGTGAAAAGTTGAATTTCAATGGCATTCTGAACAACAGAAGGTGCACTTGGAACTAAAAAGAGCCATTGTCCTTTTGGTGCTTCTGGGATCATAAAATCCCAATTCTCAGAAACTATTTGAAATGTCAACAACACACAAGCACACTAATGGGAGCTGTTGGCCAAATCCCAACACTGCTACCCTGGGGCAATCATTGGGATTTTGGCATGGATAATCACTGGAAGAAGTCTCCAGTTTTATGACTATGACAACAAGTGGCATGGTTAGCATTAATTTAGGCTTTTTCTATTAATAATGCACATAAAGGAATCATCACTGTGGTGTAGCGGGTAAGGTTGATGTCTGCAGTGCCAGGCACTGGTTCAATTCCTGGTTGCTCCATTCCAATCCAGCTCACTGCTATGGCCTGGGAAGGCAGTACAAAATGGCCCATGTCCTTAGGTCCCTGCACCCACGTGGGAGACCTGAAGGAAGCTCCTGGCTCCTGGCTTCTGATCAGCCATTGTGGGAAACTGGGGAGTGAACCAGCGGATGAAAGATCTCTCTCTCTCTCTCTTTCACTCAGTCTCTCTCTCTCTACCTCTCCTTCTCTCTCTGTGTAACTCTGTCTTTCAGATAAATAAATCTTAAAAAAAGAGAGAATTAAAAAAATAATGCACATAAAACTTGAAAACTGAAATATGCATCATATTATGGTTTATGGGAAGAACATTCCAAAAGAGTGAAATGCATACAAGCATTTCCTATTAAATGGAAATGACACAGTTAGGAATGTGAGATGAGAAAATGGAGGTATATATAGCACATGAAAAAGCTTGCTATATCTTTTGTCCATAAATTAATCTCCATGAGGAGCTGCTTACTCCATAGACAAATAAGGCCTACCTCTTAACCAGTTGTCAGAGGATGCCAAACAAGCAACATCATGTCTATTCTTGGTAGGTCAGGAATAGAAATCTGACACTCAACTTCCAAAGAAGCAACACTTAGCAGCAGCCATAACTGGAATCCAGGCTCTGATGCTCTGATATAGGAGGTTGAAGTCCCATACAGCTTCTTAACCAATGTGCCAATTGCTTCCCCCTCATTTACTCTTTAACCACCTTCTTGGAATCCTAAATTAATCAAACCCAAAACATTGGGCCTGTCCCACTCCATTTTCTATCCTGTATTTTATCATCTGTAGTGAATCACTGTATTTATTTGAATTAAACTATGTACAAAAAAACAATTTGTTTCTTCTTTGTATAACTGTTTAATCGAAACCTATTTTTCTATTAAACCTTAAGTTTATGGTATGCCGAGAGCTGTCTTCCATGTTTGATATTTGTTAAGGATCAACTATCTAACATGACATTGTGACAGTATCTGTAAATATTCCATCAGAATAGGTCTTTTCTTTTTTCTTCATCATTTTAACGTAGGATTAGTGGGTTTTGTCTCTTTCCTGTTCCACAGATTAGTCAGACCTACATGTTTGTGTTTGTCTAATTTTACTCCATATGACTAGGAATAAATGAAGAGGCAATCATTGGCTCAATTTATGTTTCTGCCAGTTTTATGGGTCAGTCTTCTTGCTGACCTTAATAGTCCAACACAAGGAAAATGATCTGAGTAAGAAATTATGGGAAAAAAGAGAGGGTGAATATTTGCTGATATAGAGGGAGTTAAAAAAAGGAATTACACAAAAGGAACAAATTAATTTTAACTTGCTACCCCAGGTAGCAAGAATGTTACTTCACAGGTGTATTCAAAGGTGCCATTCACAAGGGTGAGATTATTCTATTGTGGAAACCTCCTTCTTTGTTCAAACTGAAGCATAAAGGGCCATGTGCCCTACTGCTTACAATAACTCAAGTAACAAATACCTGGCAAACTGAAACCAGGGTTAGGTTACAGCTACTTGTTGGGCTTACATACTTACCACTGTATTTCCAGAAGGTGCCTATGGAAAGTTCGTTGGCATGCTCATAGTAAAGTGTATTGGAGATTACTGCTACCTGTATGATAGTAACCTTGGAAAATCAACTTTTGATACCCTAATTTTTGGTACTCTAATTTTATTCAAGCAATCAATCATTACTGACAACATGTTCAGTATATAAATAACTTTGGCCAAAACATTCTAAGAGACTTGGGCACCAGTCTAGGAGTCTTAGAATGAGCCAGCATTTTGGATCATTCATTCATATTGGCTGCTGAAAAAGGATGAATTCACTAGGATGGAGAGTGATAGAAATTGGCCTAGAAAGATATTAAGGTTTTCCAAAACAGAGAAATAAAGTTAATAGTAAAACAACATGCAAGGGTACAAAAGAAAAGATCCACACTGACCCAGGAGGGACTATTACCTATGCTCCTCCAGGTCGAAGAGGAATTAAAAATGTCAAAAGAATGTCAAGAGAGAGCCCAAGAAATGAACTTATGGGAGACATATTATCTACCAAGTTTATAGGAATCCAAAAATGGAAAATGCATGGCCAATGAACCACACTTATGGGGGGGGGGGGAGTGCAGGGGAAACAGACTGTTCCTAATAATAAAACTGTCAAAAGAATAAGCCAAATAAACTTGATTAGGATTTTTATTCAGGGACAGAGGGTGGATAAATGGGCATTATTTAATTGATAAAACCCATTAACTACAGGTTGTGGAGCCCTCTGTTCCTGAATTGTTTCTCTACCAGACTACATCTTTAACCTTTATTAAAGCCTATGTAAATATATATGCTCCAGAGTTTTGTAAATTATCCAAACTTATGTAATTGTTGTGATATTTTGTTCAATCTTGCTGGCCCACTTTAAACAAACTACAATATTAGGGATGATGTAGTCTATATTTTCTCATGGCAAAAGTCCATAGAAACTCAGACTCTTTGCCCCTTAAATTACATATCATTTCCATTATTTTCTAAAAATTCTGCCCTATTGCTCAAGTACAGGGGGCTTCTTTAATATCATAGTTTATATGCTCTAAGAGGTTCATTCCCATAAACCACATTATGAATGGTGGCTATCAGCTTTGAACTACTTAGTAAATTCTAAGTCCTAACCAATTCTCATTATCTCCTGACTCGAGGTGAGTATAACTGGCCATTCATCCCAAATAGTCTCCATTCTGTCATACTACCTGTCAGGATCTTTCATCATTTCAATGTCTAACCCTGCCTTCAAGTCTGTATCATATTCATTTCAATTTCCCAAGGATGCTTTATATATATGTCACTTCAACTAAGAAGTCATCTATTTGAAGGCATCATTATATCTTACTCAGTTTTTATTGTCCATAAACCACTCACAAGGTCTTGCATGAAATATGTGTCAAATACATATCTGTCAAATTGAATTAAATATATTTGGAAAAGAAAGGTGAATTATTCTCAACACATATGTTTATATGTGTGATATAAATTAAATTTTTCACTGATAGGAATTAAATGTTTTCACAAAGAAAAATATTGATCTTGGATTTTCAAACATTGTTAGACTGTTCAGACAGATCTTCACATGCATGCTAATTTGGAATAGCACACAAAAAACATAGAATCAATGTTTTTCTGAATTAAGGAATACAGAAAGAGGTTAGTAAAGAAATATCCTTCATTCTTTCTAGGGTCCTTTAGCAAAAAGTATAAATGCAACCAATAAGGAAAAATTATTAAAGTAAGACATAATTTCATAACATACAAAATATAGAGCAACACTTAAAAAGCTAACTATAGGGCTGGCGCCGTGGCTCACTTGGTTAATCCTCCACTTGCAGCGCCAGCATTCCATATGGGCGCCGGTTCTAGTTCCAGTTGCTCCTCTTCCAGTCCAGCTCTCTGCTGTGGCCCGGGAGGGCAGGGGAGGATGGCCGAGGTGCTTGGGCCCTGCACCTGTGTGGGAGACCAGGAGGAAGCATCTGGCTCCCGGCTTCAGATTGGTACAGCGTGCCGGCCGTAGTAGCCACTTGGGGGTGAACCAATGGAAGGAAGACCTTTCTCTTTCTCTCTCTCTCTCTCTCTCTCTCTCTCTCTCTCTCTCACTATCTATATCTCTACCTGTCAAATAAGAAAAAAAAAGTAAAAAATAAAAGCTAACTATATGTGATATAATTATTCATCCACCCGCAAGTTTGTTCTGAATGCTCACCGTACGCAAGGCCCATCTTAAGATACTCCTGTGATACCAAAGAGTAAAAAAAGAGGTTGTCTGTGTATACATTTGTTGAATCAGCACATGGTACCTCACACATATGTCTAGTTTTGTGTCTGTTTATTTAAAAAGTATCATTCACATTAAGTGCTTTTCAGTCCTTTAAGGAAAATTGGTACACAAACATATCATGAGCAATGAATATCACAGAACAAAGGCGAAAGAAGGAGCCTAGAAGCATCGATAAACAGAACTGAAGGGCAAGAAGAAACTCTCCAATATGTTTTACATTATATTGTAAGAGTTAACAACAAAATATCCAAGCCCCAAAGCTAGTACGAATGAATTTCATTCTGTATGACCTGGTAATTTCTTCTTTTTTAAAAGATTTATTTATTCATTTATTTATTTGTTTAGAAAGTCAGAGTTACAGAGAGAGGGAAAGGGTGATCTTCTAACCACTAGTTCACTCCCCAGATGGCTACAACAGCCAGCACTAGGCTAGGCCAGGGCCAAGTGCCCAGAGCTTCAACTGAGTCTACATGTGGTGGCAGGGACCCAGCTAAACAGTCGCATGGGTCATTTGCTTCTGCTTTTCCCAGGCCATTAACAAGGAGCTGGATCAAAAGTGGAGCAGCCAGGACATGAACTGGTGCCCAAATGGGACACCAGCCTTGCAAGTTGGGGAGTTACCTGCCACAACACAACACTGACCTAGCAATTTCTTATTTTAAGAAGCAATGTGTCAGGAGCAGGCAATTAGCATAGCAGTTACAGATACCTGCATCCCACATCAGACGCCTTGGGTTCAATCTGCAGGTCCAGCTCCTGACTCCAGCTTTGCACCAGTGCAGCAGAGGAGCAGCAGTGGTAGTTCAAGTGATTGGGTTCCTGACACCCAATTTGGAAAACGTGGATCCAGTTTCTGGCTTCTGGCTTCAGTCCTGGCACAGCCATGGTTGTAGGCATTTAGGGAGCACATACACTCTGTCTCTGTCTCTCAAACTAAAACAAAACATAACAGAGTGTATTTACAATAAGTTTTTAGTGGCTGACGCCACGGCTCAATAGGCTAATCCTCCTCCTGCAGTGCAGGCACACCGGGTTCTAGTCCTGGTCGGGGAGCCGGATTCTGTTCCAGTTGCCCCTCTTCCAGGCCAGCTGTCTGCTATGGCCCGGGAGTGCAGTGGAGGATGGCCAAAGTCCTTGGGCCCTACACCAGGAGAAGAACCTGGCTCCTGGCTTCAGATCTGCGCGGTGTGCCAGCCACAGTGCACCAGCCGCGGCAGCCATTGGAGGGTGAACCAACGGCAAAAGGAAGACCTTTCTCTCTGTCTCTCTCTCTCTCTCTCACTGTCCACTCTGCCTGTCAAAAAATTTTAAAAAAGAGGCTTTTAGCAATAGAAATGGGAGAGAGGGGAGATCATAGTTTTCTCAAGAACATGTATAAATATTAACAATTAAAAACTTCATCTATGTGTTCTGGAATAAATAAATTTATATTAATTATAACCAGTTTCTTTATTCTCTAAGAAGGTAAAACTGTGAAGGAAAGATACAGTGAAGTTGGCCGGCGCCGTGTCTCAACAGGCTAATCCTCCGCCTTGCGGTGCCGGCACACTGGGTTCTAGTCCCAGTCGGGGCGCCGGATTCTGTCCCGGTTGCCCCTCTTTCAGGCCAGCCCTCTGCTGTGGCCCGGGAGTGCAGTGGAGGATGGCCCAAGTGTTTGGGCCTTGCACCCCATGGGAGACCAGGAAAAAGCACCTAGCACCTGGCTCCTGCCATCGGATGAGCACGGTGCGCTGGCCGCAGCGCGCCGTCCGCAGCAGCCATTGGAGGGTGAACCAACGGCAAAGGAAGACCTTTCTCTCTGTCTCTCTCTCTCACTGTCCACTCTGCCTATCAAAAAAAAAAAAAAAAGATACAGTGAAGTATTTTGTGATGGATTAAAATTACATATATCAATAAAAGTTTTTAATAAAAACATACATACAAAGATATTGTTAGGTATATAGATATTAAAACAAGTATGTATGTATGTTTATGCATATACTTGCATTATAATAGTGATTCCTGAGAGGGCCTAAGAAGAATGGCACTCTGGTAGTAACAGCATACCTACTACAAAGATCTTAGTGTATAAATACACTCTCTAATAAAAGAAACCAATGACCAATTGGAGGATTTGGAATTACAAAAAAAAAAGTAGAAACAACCTGGTCAACGAAACAAAAGAAATTTCAAAGAACCATGGATATCTGTTCAAAGGAAATATAGTGTAAACTTTAATAAAAGTTTTTTTACTTATTTGAAAGATAGAGAGAGAAGGAGAGACAGAGATCTTCATCTGCAGGTTCACTCCCCAAATGGACACAATGACCAGGGCTAGGCCAGGCTGAAGCCAGGAGCCAGGGACCAGGAACCAGAAGTTCCTCTGAGTTTCCCACTTCTGAGCAGGGGCTAAAGGACTTGGACTTTCTTCCACTGCTTTTCCAGACACATTAGCAGGGAGCTGGATTGGAAGAGGAGCAGCGAGGACTCAAACCAGTGTCCATACAGGATGCAGGCCGTGGTTTAACCCACAGTGCCACAGTATCAGCCCCATATACTGTAACTTGAAATATCTGCCACTGTCAAGGACTAGAGAAAACTGAGCTCTAGAATTAATGCTGTAATGAAGTACTATACTGCAATGAACAAGCCTTGAGTCCAAATTATTTAAATTAGAAAAAGAAGAAAAGATTATAATACATTTACCAAGGAGTTTCAACTCATTGGAGAGTAGCGGTATTGGTTTTCTTTCCCCAGTCACTGTTTTTTAGCATTTTTTCTAAGCCTGTGAGAGCATCTCAAGCAGATTTGAAATGTTCCTTTTTATTTTGGTCTAGAATGTCCACCCCTCTCCTCCTCTGAGACTAGCTCATCTGCTCACACACAGCCTCAGGAGCTAAGCAGCCCTCCTCCATTCACTGGGTCAAATGCTCTCTCTAGTACCCAAAGTCTCAAAAAGCTGTCTTGTAGAACTGTCCCACTGGCTTGGATTGGAACAAACATCATCAACGCTGTTTCAAAGGGTAGTAGTGAAATGCTTTTCCCTACTCATTGTGCACCCCTCTTCAGGTACAACACTCCCTTGATTCTTACTCTGGGCTGTTCTTCTTTTTCTAAAGATATGTGGTGGGGTGGGATATTATTAATATTCACAGGGTGACTCTAAGCAGAGGAGATACTGGTAGTTTAGATTAATAAGATTAATAAGAAGAGCTAAGTAACAGTTTCTAGTCCTTACCTTGAGTCTTAGCTATGTATCTGCTTACATGAAAATATAGATGTTTAGAAATACTGATATGCTTGTTGATAAATACAGGTGATGTTTCATAGCATCAGTGATATCCACTCTTCAATATGCTCCAGTGCACTTTTTTTTTTTTAATTTGACAGGCAGAGTTATAGACAGTGAGAGAGAGAGAGACAGAGAGAAAGGTCTTCCTTTGATTGGTTCACTCCCCAAATGTCCGCCACGGCCGACGCTGCACCGATCCAAAGCCAGGAGCCAGGTGATTCTTCCTGGTCTCCCATGTGGGTGCAGGGGCCCAAGCACCTGGGCCAGCCTCCACTGCCTTCCTGGGCTGCAGCAGAGAGCTGGACTGGAAGAGGAGCAACCAGGACCAGAACCGGCACCCATATGGGATGCTGGCGCTGCAAGTGTAGGATTAACCAAGTGAGCCACTGTGCTGGCCCCTCCAGTGCACTTCTAATCACACAGAAAGCACACACACCTTCACACCTCTACTTCTTCTAATCCTGCTGTTCTTTTGTTTGAGGATATACAGTGATTAAGGTTAAGACATAGACTCTGGTACTAGACTGTCTAAAGTTCTATCCAGATCTCACCATCCATAATTGATAGAATCTTAGAGAAGGAAAAATCATTGTTTCCTCAGTCATCCAAAATGAAAAATGAAGATAATAATAGTATAAATTTCATAAGATTATAATAAAGATTAAATACATGTGATCTGCATAGAGGGGAAAAAAGGTCCCCTTTCCCCACTCAGCTGATATTAGCTATTACTGTTTGTCACTAAAGGACAGGTTTTTGAACAGCATAATTTACTACATCTGGAGTGGAACCAATGAAGAATAAATACATAAGGGGTACAGGAGAAATTAAAAATTTGAAAAAGATTGCTAAACAAAGCTTTGATAGGAAAATTTTGAGAAAAGAGGACTCACTTCGGTGCCAAATATGAGTTGGAACACAAGCATTTGGTGTTAAAGTCAAAGAGGAAGTGCTTTTAATGAAAGTTTACATTCTGCACCATGTGCTTCAATGCTTAACTTTGATCTAGACAGAAAACAAAGTCAGTTTTAATTTATTTGATATTTCAACATCAGCTTAAATTGTTTTCATTCTCTTAAGCCTGACATTCCTAGGGTCAGGATGCAGTGTGCTTTAAAGCTTGTTAGAGACTTTGGTGAGAATCGGAGCTGCAGATGGAGTACAGGTACAGAATCATGAAGGCTGGATGTGAGCTCTTCTGTACTGTCTTAGGTACTGGCTAGACAACCTTCAGCAAAGTATCTTATATTTCAGAGTCTTAGGCTATATGTCTACATAACAGGAATGAAAAATTGTACTAACTCAAGATAACAGTCTCAGGATCACATTAGATATTTGAAGTCACTCTGCAAATGAGAAAAATTTATGATGTTAATCATGGGACTTTTTAGGTAATTTTAAAAAAAGAAAAAATGCTTATTAGAAACTTACTATTTGGTCTCAAAATCTTCAAATATTGTGACAATGTAGATGCCAATATGTTTCTCATTTGAATAACATTAGAATACATATTAATCAACTATATAATATAATTGGGTCTTAACAACATTCTCCCTGGAGTTTTGGAAAGTTTCCAAACCTCCACATTTACATTCCTACCTTTAATTTATTGTAAATATTGGATCCCTCCCTGGATAGCCCTCCCCCGAAAAAAATCTTAATTGTTTGGCTCTGCTAATGATGTGTTCTCTGGATGATTTTTCTGAATCTCAAAATGTAGAGAAACACAGAAGTCAGCACAAAGGACCTGAGAACATACAAGCCTTTTTCTTCTTTTTTTCCTGGTAATAACTAGCGACTCTGTGCCTGAGAGTCAAAATATCTTAGATAGTTTCACCTATCAGCTTTACCTGAGGAATAAACCACAGGTAAGTGAATACTTGAAGAAAATAACTACAGCATGCTTCTTGCTATCAAATTCTCACTTACGTCCCCTCACTTTATCTCACAAATTAATAAATAAAATGTAAAGAATTTCATGAGATTGTAAGCAACAAATCTTTTTAAGGTTGGAGACTGTCTCAAATAAAGGAAAGGAAATCATTTCTCAAATTCAGAAGTACATAAATGACACGTTTTCCTGGTTTTAAAATACTATTTTTCAAATTCTGGAGGACAATTTTACCCACTTTACCTTGATCTCTTTTTTTAAAGATTTATTTATTTATTCAAAAGCCAGAGTGACAGAGACAGAGACAGAGACAGAGACAGAGACAGAGACTGAGCGGAGGACAGAAGGGAAAATCTTCCATCTATTGGTTCACTTCCCAAATGGCCACAACAACTGGAGCTGGGCCAGGTCGAAGCCAGGAGCCTGGAACTTCATCCAGGTCTCCTACATGGGTGACAGGGCCCCAAGTACTCGGTCCATCTGCTGTTGCTTTCCCAGGCACATAAACAGGAACTGGCTAGCAAGTGGCATAGTTGGGACTTGAACCAGTGGAACAGCCTGGAGTTGAACCAGCACTCATATGGGATGATGGCATGGCAGGCAGCAGCTTAACCTGCTGTGCCCTTTGATCTCACTTTTTCATTTATCAACTTTTCATGAGTTAGTGTGATACAGATTTACATTATAACTTAGACCGGTGTCTGAGAAATGTTCACAACAAAGCTGTTAGGTAGAAATAAGCCTCATTTAAAGAAAAAGGAAGTGCTAAACTTCTGAGTTTCAAATCGAAGTGCTCTCAAATCAAGTTCCATGTGCTTTTCCAATGCTATCTCTGCCTCTTCTCTTGCTTCACCTTTTCAAATCAAGTGAGAACAATAGATATCTCTGTTTAGTGCTCTAACCTAGCAACATGGTTGCAAAACACGTGTTCTCTCTCATTTTCTTCAATAGCCAAGGAATTTGGCTACTTTCACTGAATTTATAATTACTGAAAAATTATCTGTTCCAAATATGTGGAACTGCAATACAATAATTTTGGCATCTTCAGCTGTTGTAACTCTTGTGTTTGAAAAGATGGTTTAAAATAGCTTAGATATCAACTGTGTGGTCATAATTCAAAATAATGTTCAAATTATATATGACAGAAAATAAGATTCCTAAATCTAAATATGAATGTAATTCAAATTACAGAGTTCCTATAAAAATCTGGATATATACTACTGCATCCATTAATCCTTTCTAGAAGCCTCCTGGATCAGGATGATTATGACCAGTGATCTCTGTATCTTTTATTTATTCTCCACCTAAGAATGTAATCTGCATCTGACACTTTTTAATTGCAACTAACTATGACTCAAGGAAAACTAAATTGTGTTTTAAGCTCCTATTATATGCCATAAACATAGCATGTGTGATAATTAAACCATAGCAGGTGAATGAGCCTCTGTTAGGTCAAACATACAGGTGAGCACACGGGAGCTGAAAGAAGCTAGAAATGCAGGAAAGTGGCACAGCTCTGCGGAGGTACAGTAAGATTCTTCTCAGCATACATTTGACTCAGATGACTTGGAATTTCCAATACACCACAGGGCTTCTGTAGAAAAACTGAAGATAAAATAAATGTGTAATTGTTTCACCCACCAAGCCACACCTCAAGGTATTTACTATTTTTAGAAGACAAATTTTCAGTGAGATGAAAAACTTTTCTTATGGAAAAGAAAAAAGACATGAAGAGCAGTAGGGCTAGGTCCCTTGAACCCGAGGACATCAACCCTTTAAGTTATTAACTTTTTTTTCACTTTTCTCCAAGTTTCTGGTGAACGAAATTTCATACTGAGAAATGAAAGAAACTAGGAAACCCACGCATAATAAGGTTGATCATGTAATGATTTTAGTTAGTTTAGTAACTAAAGAAATGAGTTAAAACCTAACTATGAAGGATTGAATAAAACTTTGGTCATACTAAAACTAGATACACTTTAATTTCCATTGACTATTACAAGACTGAACTGAGAACTCAGAGGAAATAGGAGGAATGCTTTACTTTTTGACAAGTGAAAGAAAACTTCTTACTATCAATTTGCCCTAAAATGAACTACTATTTTCAAAAGAAAATTAATTTTGAGTCAGAATTCTCTACAAGCCAAAGAAACCAATGATTGACCTTAAAAGCAATGATTACAGAGCTACAAAGCATATGTCACAGTTGAACATTGGCTAGAAAAGTGTACAACCTTGAAAAGCGCCCCTACATTAATCTTTTTTCTGTGTTGTCAAATTTACTATCCTCTGGTCAGAACTCCAAAGGTTTCCAACTGCCTAGAGAACAAATTATAATTCCCTATTACAGTTCACAAATCTGCAAACTCAAGTCCCCCTTTATTTTCAGAATATTGTATTCCTATACATTGTTTTCTCATCTTGCAACTCCACTGATGTAGTCTGGCTACAACCCATTGCCTATGACTATCCTCTGCAATTCACCAGGATCAAATTCAACTGATGAATCTTATGCTGAAATCCTGTGCTAGCACTCTCTCAGAAGATAACTCCTTGTTTGAAGTCAGTCTAGGTTGTATCCAGATATATAACCACTACAACACCACCGTCAAGCCAGGTTGCCCTTTAAAAAGATACTTAACATACAGGACAACATTATGGGTTTTTAATGGGTCCTAGGTATTTTTTTACTTCATGAACCCTTTCATCCCTTAAGAAAATATTCAAAGTTGCATTTATTTCAGAATTGGCATAAAAACCGACATATTATATATTAAAACTTAGAAGTTCACCTTTGTATTCAGATTTTTTTCTGGGCAAATGGGTACATATATTTATTTGGAGGGGTCTCAGTTTATTTTCTTATTTTTATAATAAAAAAAGAACAGATTTCATGTCTTTCATAGGCTCAGTTCTACAAAGATAACCATATGTTCCCTACCTGCATCTGTCCCTCCCTAAACCCCCTTCTTCCTTCCTTTTAATTTTGCAAACACATAATTTCAACCCACTCTATAAATCATAGGCTTAATGTACTACTAACCATATTATTCAACAAGCAAAAACTGGAAAGACCATAGTTCCATAGGAGTATGAACAAGGGCTAAAAACAACAATCAAATCACAGGATGTCTGTTTTGCTTTTATTCATATTTTAAAAGAAATCAAAATATTTTCCTGGACTTCTCACAATTTAGAAGGCCTATTGTACATAATGAATAAGTTGGATAAGATCCTGTCAGGTAATACAAATGTTGAATTAAAACTAGTTGAGGATAACATGTCACTTGATAACCTTTATTCACCTCCAGGGACAAGAGAAAAAAAGAGAAGACTCTGGTAGAACAGAGAAATCTGCTTCAAATCTAATGGGTTAGCTGCAACTTACCTCTATCATGAAAACAGGCCCAAGGTTTTCAAACATTTTAATACGGGCTGAAAGCACTAATTTTTATTTCAAGTTGCCTAATTTTAAAATGTTGACCTCTAATTCAAATGTAAAACACAGTGTGGACAATCATTGCCAAAAAAAGACATGTGTGTGTTGAATCCAGGTTATAGGCCATTGATTTGCAGCCACTGGATTAAGAGGCAGAACTTAGAGAAATGGCAATAAAATTACTTGAGGTCCAAAGATCATATAATCACATATTCTCTCTATTAACCCTGAAAAAGTCAGGTTAGAATTCCTGCTCTTGTGACTTGGGTTCACAGTAAAACATTTTCCCCAGAGAGATGTTGTTGTAGCCAAATGCAAAACTGTATTTCACACAGATTGTGAATCTTAAAAATGTAACTCTCACAGACACTGTTTTAATACACTTTTGTTTATCGTCCACAGAGTTCCACTGGAGAAAGGATATTTATATATATATGGAAATGGCCAATGATTCCACGTTGACAGAATTTGTCCTGGTGGGGCTTTCTGCCCACCCAAGGGTGCAGATAGGTTTGTTTGTGGTGGTTTTATGTATGTACCTGATGATCCTACTTGGAAATGGAGTCCTTATCTCATTAATCATCTATGATTCTCACCTACACACCCCCATGTATTTCTTCCTCTGTAATCTTTCTTTTCTGGACATTTGCTACACAAGCTCTTCTGTCCCACTAATTCTTGACAGCTTTCTGACAATGAGAAAAAGGGTTTCCTTCTCTGGATGCATGGTGCAAATGTTTCTCTCCTTTGCAATGGGGGCCACAGAGTGTGTGCTTCTTGGCATGATGGCACTTGACCGCTATGTAGCCATTTGCTTCCCACTGAGGTACCCAGCCATCATGAACAAGGGTGCCTATGTGCCCATGGCAGCTGGATCCTGGGTCTCTGGGCTTGCTGACTCAGTGGTACAGACATCTCTTGCAATGCAACTACCATTCTGTGCTAATAATGCCATTAACCATTTTGTCTGTGAAATCCTTGCTATTCTGAAACTGGCTTGTGCTGATATTTCAATCAATGTGATCAGCATGGCAGGGTCAAACCTCATTGTCTTGGTTATTCCATTGCTAGTAATTTCTATCTCTTACATTTTTATTGTTGCCACCATCCTGAGGATCCCTTCCACTGAAGGAAAACATAAGGCTTTCTCTACTTGCTCTGCCCACCTGACGGTGGTGGTTATATTCTATGGAACCATCTTCTTCATGTATGCAAAGCCTGAGTCTAAAACATCTGTTGGTACGGATAATAAAGACATCATTGAGGCCCTCATCTCCCTCTTCTATGGAGTGCTGATTCCCATGCTCAATCCTCTCATCTACAGTTTGCGGAACAAGGATGTAAAGGCTGCTGTGAAGAACATGTTGGGCAGAAAATAAACTAACTGGCATTTTGTAATGTGAACATTCTTTACTTTCTGATGGAATATGAATTCGGACTTATATTGTGTGACTCAGTATTCAAACCCATTGACGACACAAAATTCAGAAAGAAAATTACCATGCGAAAACAAATTCATCCTATGTCATTCAAAACCATATGACAGATATTTTGGTTGCTGCTGTTACTATTAGTTTTTTTTTTTTTGTCCTAACTGTGGAACTGAAGCATGCTATTGGTTTCAAAATATGCTTTTATGGAAATGCAAACTGTTAAAATAAAAAATATCTCAGGGCCAGAGCTGTGGCATAGCAGGTGAAGCCACCGCCTGCAGTGCCAGCATACCATATGACTGCTGGTTAGAGACCCAGCTGCTCCACTTCTGATCCAGCTCTCTGCTATAGCCTGGGAAAGCAGTGGAATATGGTCCAAGTCCTTGGGCCACTGTACCCACATGGGAGACCCAGAGGAAACTCCTGGTTCCTGGATTCAGATCAGCACAGCTGCGCCATTGCAGACATCTGGGGAGTAAGCCAGTGGATGGAATACTCTCTCTCTCTCTCTCTCTCTCTTTCTCTGCCTCTTCCGCTCTGTAACTTTGCCTTTCAAATAATAAATCTAAAAAAAATCTCTTAGCAAGCTCCAACAAAAAAATACATGAATCACTCTTAAACATTTAGAAAATAATAAAGACAAAATTATTCTGAAAAACACTTTATTAATTATAGTGGGTACATCAATTACTATATGAAGTGAATATTAATAGACGATGTATTTTTACTTTTAATGTGTTCATAGATTTACTATTTGTATATACATGTATAGGTCACTGAGTAGGATCTTTTCCTTTTATTATCCTATAGCATCCTAAAGACTTATATAACAGGAAAAATATGCACATTTTTGATAAAACAGATGACTTGCATTTAAGACCAGAGATGTATGTCACATCTGACAGTTATTCAAAAAAGAAAATTGATTGAATAAAAGATTCTACATAAACTATATTAGTATTTTGTCATTTAAACATTCTTAAACAGGCCGGCGCCGTGGCTCAACAGGCTAATCCTCTGCCTTGCGGCGCCGGCACACTGGGTTCTAGTCCCGGTCGGGGCGCCGGATTCTGTCCTGGTTGCCCCTCTTCCAGGCCAGCCCTCTGCTGTGGCCCGGGAGTGCAGTGGAGGATGGCCCAAGTGCTTGGGCCCTGCACCCCATGGGAGACCAGGAAAAAGCACCTAGCACCTGGCTCCTGCCATCGGATCAGCGCGGTGCGCCGGCCGCAGCGCGCTGTCCGCGGCAGCCATTGGAGGGTGAACCAACGGCAAAGGAAGACCTTTCTCTCTGTCTCTCTCTCTCTCACTGTCCACTCTGCCTGTCCAAAAAAATATATATATATTCTTAAACATACAAACTACTGTCTTATTTTCTATGTATGTATTTTTTATGTACATATATTTCTTAATTTCTATGTATATATGTATGTGCAATAAAATGTGGAGGAACAAATTTTCTAAGGCAGTTTCAAAAATTTTTCTGAGATTTAGTATACAGGGAGACTAAACTAGATGAAACAGTCCCTGATAATACATGTTAAGCTTTAACTTGTTATAATATGGGTAACCTAGTAGCATAGAGTTCCTCTTGGTCTTTTACAAGAGACCAGCCTGAAATGAGGAATGTATTTCTACTCTGCACTGGGCCACATAGCTCCTAAGCAATGAAAGAAATACAAGTAGTAGGCCAGCGCCATGGCTGACTAGGTTAATCCTCCGCCTGCAGCTCTGGCACACTGGGCTCTAGTCCTGGTTGGGGCGCCGGTTCTGTCCTGGTTGCCCCTCTTCCAGTCCAGCTCTCTGCTGTGGCCCGGGAGTGCAGTGGAGGATGGCCCAAGTGTTCGGGCCTTGCACCTGCATGGGAGACCAGGAGAAGCACCTGGCTCCTGGCTTTGGATCAGCGCAGTGCGCCGGCCACAGTGCGCTGGCCACAGCGGCCATTAGGGGGTGAACCAACAGAAAAGGAAGACCTTTCTCTCTCTCTCTCATTGTCCACTCTGCCTTTCAAAAAAAGAAAAAAAGAAATACTAGTAACTAAGAAAAATTGCAATATGCAGCAGATGGTCAAGATGTCCAATGCACTGAGGAGCTACAGGGTTTAGGGCTTTGTAGGATAAAACTGAGATGGACTTTGAGATGATCTCTATTACACATCCATATGGGGCAGCACCCATGTGAGGAATGGAAGCCTCTCCTCCACTGAGGAATCTGGGTCAAATACAGTCCAAAGGAAAGCACTTCCTCTATGAACAATTTTGTAATAGCTTCCTTTCTTGTTAATAATTATTACTATTTGATATGATTAAATAAGCTATGCCATACATAGAACTTAACAGTGTTATGCCTGGGATGTCCTAAATACACAATAAACATTGAGTATTTTATAATTTATTATGTTTGGTATACCCTGATAAATCATAAAACTTTCAGCTGGGAGGGCAGTGCTGTAGTATACAAGGTAAAGCTGCCTCCTCCAGTGCCAGCATCCCATATGGGCGCCAGTTCAAGTCCCAGCTGCTCCATTTCCCATCCAGCTCTGCGATAATGAGCCTGGGAAGGCAGTGGAACATGGAAGATCTCTTTTTGTCTCTCCCTTTCTCTCTGAAACTCTGACTTTCAAAGAAATAAATAAATCTTAAAAAAAAAAAAAAGCACTTTGTGTTAGCACAGAATTTTCATCATTATTTTCTAGGGAGTAACTTTGATGTTATTAAACTATTGTCTCTTAGCTTGAAATCTACTTTTCTATGTTCTGCTTTGTGAGTTAGGGTTGGGACACTGAAAACCATATTTCTGCTTTGTTAGCTAGCTTCTGTTAGACTCTGCTGAAAGATGTTTGAATGAAGAAAAGGTACTTGACCCGCCCTTTTTGCTTCCTGACCCAGTTGTGGTTCTACAGCATGACAATTAGTTACTGCCAATCCTGGTTTCAATTTTTTTTTATTTATTTATTTTTAGGTATTTATTTGAAAGGCAGAGTTAGACAGAAAGAGGGAGGAAACAGAGAGAAAGGTCTTCCATCCACTGGTTCACTACCCAAATGGCTTCATTGGCTAGAGCTGATCCTTTCTGAACCCAGGAGCATCTTCCAGATCCCCTACGTGAGTGTAGGGGTCCAAGCACCTTGGCCATCTTTCATTGCTTTCTCAGGCCATTAGCAGAGAACTGGATAAAAACAGGAGTAGCAGGAACAAGAGCCCATATGGAATGCTGGAGCTGCAGGAGGAGGCTTAGCCCACGATGCAACAGTGCTAGTCCCTCAAATTTTTTTAAAAATCAAAAAACAAAAAAAGCAAAGAAATAAATACTGTGTGTATCAGTATTGCTGCAAATATAGCTTTATAAAGCTTTGTTTTATACCTTTGGTTATACTACTAGAATTTTAATAATCTATGGTTTTATAGTTTACTGTATATGAGTGGAATGGTCATTGCTTTCATTCAATTATTGGTTATAATCACTGTACATATTCCCACTAATTTAGTCTTTTGCCTATTTTACTTGTTAAACTTCTTATCAAGTGAAGCATTAAGCCTTTTAATATAATGTAAATTTAAAATACATTATCTCAAAAATTAAAAAAAGAAAAAGGGAGAGGGAGGGAGGAATGGAAGGAGGGAGAGAATGTCATTATATTCTTAGAAGTTTATCTATGAATTATATAAAGTCTGCTAAAAAACCAATTAAATTTTTTAAAAATAAAAATTATTTTAAAAAATACTGGTTTTAGTTTCATTTCTTTTACTCTATAACCCAGAACCAACAGGGATCCCCACAAAAGACTGAATCTGCTGCTTTGCTTTTATATCTAGTGAATTAAAAGCCCTGTCTTCAGTCTCTCTTGAGGTATCTTTAGAAGCAATGAGGTATAAAACTGCTGACATGAAAAAATGCTCAGGATCACTAGCCATCAGGGAAATGCAAACAAAACCACAATAAGGTTTCACCTCAAGTCAGTTAGAATAACTATTATACAAAAATCAAAAAAACAATAAATGCTCAGGAGAATGTGGAGGGAAGGGTACTCTAATAATACACTGTTGGTGAGAATGTAAACTAGTTCAACTATTATAGAAGACATTATAGAGACACCTCAGGAATCTGAAAATAGATCTACCAAATGACCTAGCCATCCCACTCCTGGGAATTTACCCAAAGGAAATGAAATCAGTATATGAAAGAGTTATTTGGATTCCCATGTTTATTGCAGCTCAATTTACAATAGCTAAGATATGGAATCAACCCAGATATCCATCAACACATGAAGAAAAGAAATGTGGCATTTATACATCATGTGACACTATTCAACTATTAAAAAGAATTAAAGCCTGTCTTTTGCAACAAAATGGATGCAACTAGAAACCATTACACTTAGTGAAATAAACCAGTTCCAAAAAACCAAAAACAAATATCATGTTTTAAGCAATTTATTTATAGAATTGTTCTATTAATCTTCTTATAGTAATGTCAACATTTGGCTCTAGGAGAATATGCAGATATTCTTGTTTCACTAAAACCGAAAGCTCACTGCCTTTCCCTACCCTGTCATTTTTCTTTCTTGCTCTGCCTCCACGCATAGGCAGCTTCATAGTCAGTGTTCATCAGTAGAAAATGTCAGTCCCTTGAATTTTAAGGAGCTCTGTGAATAACCCAATTGAAATATTACCCTACCTTGTGGGTAGCAGTAGGGTGGGAGTGAAGAGGAGGAGATTATGGTGATGGTGGAATGCACAACATAATCATCTTAAACCATAGAAAATTCAAACAACTGATCTTCAAATTCTACTACATCCTTCCCCCCTGTAATAGATGACAAACTAAATTGTGAACAGAAGTGGTTTCACCATTTTGTAGCATATCCTGAAAAGGAGCTTAAGGTATCTATTGTAGTGTTCTGTATTGGAGCATCTGCCACAACATGAAATGCAAAACACAAAAGTATATCCATATAATAATCATAAATATTTAAGCCAGCTCTATAAAAAGGTTTCTCTGATCAAGCCTATATCCTGATTTGATATTGATTCTCATCCATAGTCCCCACATACTATTAATTTTATGAATGGTTACCTTGCCAAGGCTCCCTAATAATGTTTAAATCAGTTTTCTGTCTCGTGACAGAAGAGCTTAAAGGGAAGAATAATAATATGACTAAAGCCAAACAAATATAAGGAGGAAATTCTAGCACTCTTCTAACATATTTAATCTTTTTGATCTTTAAGTGTTTGGCTAGAATTCTCCTGAGTCTCCACTTCACGTGGAACAAATTCAAGAAAAACATAAACTGACATCCATGAAAGGAAATTTTAAAAAAACATTACTTCACTCTTGTGATTCCTGTGAGAAATATTAGAATGAAATAGAACTTTATAATCAATTCTACCTTAATGAAATCTAGACTACATTCAATCTCCACTTTGCTTTAGTGCATGGAAAGCTGGATTCCACAGACTCTTCTATTGTAATACAAGTGGATATGAAATAAGATTTACCTATTTATATATATTTACCATTATTAAAGTGTATTTTCCTCCTAAGAAATCTCTATTTCATTCCCTTCGGTATTTGTTAGTATTGTGAACTGCAAATTCTGGTTCCATTCTTCCAGGAATATAGAAAGCTTACCATACCCTTGAAGCTGAGCCAAATTTTCTGTGCTTTGATCAATAAAATCCAAGTACAATACTTAACATTTCCAGACATACTTTTTTTTAAAGATTTGTGTATTTGAAAGGCAAAGAGATAGAGAGTGGGAAGAGAGATTGAAATACTTCCATACACTTCACTCCTCAAGTGGCTACAGCAGCCACGTGTGGGTCAGACTGGAGCCTGGAGTCAATATCCTCATCCAAATAGCACATAAGGGTCCAACCACTTGGTCCATCTTCCATTGCCTTCCAGGTACATTAATTAGCAAGGAGCTGGATAGGAAGCCTTGTGGCTGGGACTCAAACTAGCACTCTGATATGGGATGCTGGCCTTGAAAGTGGCAGCTTAATCCACTACACCATTATGGCAGCATAGCAGGTAGAAACATTTATTTGCCAGGATGTGACACTGCCACTGTCTCTTTCCCTTGCCAAAATAGGCAAGTACGTAATAAAATGGAGCCTCCACTAGCCCAAGTCCTTAAGTAACTTGGTCAGAGCCTCCATGTCACTCCTGACACTTTATTCATGGAGCAGGGACAATAAATACACTTTTATTTTGATAACCTGTAGAGGTTCAGAGGCTACTTACTAATACATCTTAGCCATCCTAACAAAGCTTATCCTGGGACACAAGCACACAAATACCCCCAAATAAAAGGAAGAGCTAGGAGATGAAAGTAAGCTGGAAGATCTTCAAGAAGTCAATAATGATAAAACTAGCCTGGTGGAAAAGGCAAGTATCTGCTGTGTGAATGGACTCTACAACTTGTGAAAAATTTAGATAGTTGAACTTTGAAATTCTCCATTAAATCTTAACCTTCTAATGGTTCTAAAGGGGCATGCCAGTCACATCTTAGAAAGCACTGATTGAATATTCAGCATAACAATTTTCCAAGGAGGTGGCAGAAAAATTTTTTCTTCTAACAATATTGTCAGTTATTTTTCAAAATCTGGAGATCAATTATCCAGATGAAGCATGCTTCCCAGTATTCACTCTTATCTATATGGGATAGCAACAGTCCTTATGGTTTCAAATCAGTACTATTTCCTTGTCAGCAAAAAATAAATAAATAAATAAATAAAATCATCTCCTATTTAATCACATAGTATTCCCTCAGAAAAAAATGAATTTATAATGAAAAATCACTAAACATATATAGAAGCAAATAGCCATTAGCGGAAGTCACACTCACAATATGTATTAGCAACGTAAATAGATTTAAATAATAGTATTATCATACTGGATGTATAATCTTTTATCTTAAAAGGATATTTAACTTTCATTGCATTTTAATTTGGATATTTACAAGAGTCATATATAATATATAGAAGGGATTAACATAGAAAGAAAATATGTACTAGGCAAATAATGAAAGGTTATTTTGCTTTATTATATGCAACATAATAATTAAAACCAAAAACTCATTAGCAGAAGTAAAAGAAGTAGTTGCATTATGATAAAAGTTTCATTTAACAAGAAATATCTGTAATATTATGTTTTATTATCCTAATAACATAGCTTCAATATATAAAGGAAAACAATGTAACTACATATCCTTCTCAAACATTCAAAGAATAAACAGTCATAATGCTATAAAGGATTTGAACAAAAAATAACAAGCTTAACAATCCAACTACCATGGAATACACATTTTTCTGAATCACACGTGGCACATATGCAAAAGTTGATATTAGATTGAATACAAGAATTAGCAAGCAAATTTCAAAAATGATTAACTACATGGGAAGCAGGAAACACAACAAATTCATAAAATGGCAGATGCCCTAAACAACATTCTAGCCTCAGAATCAGCCCTTAAGGCATTCAGATTCAACTAAAAAGCCCATGAGAGTTTCTCAGGCATGGAAAGCCAAGACACTGTGGCAAAAAAAATAAAAATAAAAATAAAATAATGACCTAAATGAATGATCTCTGTGAGTAAAATCCCTGCGGAAAAGATGGGCCATCAAAGAAGGAAGTATCTATCTCTGAAGGGAGGAGAGAACTTCCACTTTTATTATGGCCTTGTCTAAATAAGGTCAGAGTTTGTGAACTCAAGAGGCTTCCGTAGCCTTGGCATATCATGACAAGAGCCTCAGGTGATTACTGACATCATAAATAAGAGTGTCAATTGTTAAATCTACAACAGGAGTCACTATGCACTTACTCCCCATGTAGGATCTCTGTCGTTAATGTGTTGTACTCTGTGAATTAACAGTAAAACTAGTATTCAAACAGTACTTTATACTTTGTGTGTCTGTGTGGGTGCAAACTGCTGAAATCTTTTCTTAGTATATACTAAGTTGATCTTCTGTATATAAAGATAATTGAAAATCAATTTTAATGAAGAATGGAATGAGAGAGGGAGTAGGAGTTGTGATGGTTTGCAGATCGGAGGGAGGTTATGGGGGGAAAAACCACTATAATCCAAAAGTTGTACTTTCGAAATTTATATTTATTAAATAAATGAAAAAAAGGAAAAAATGATTAACTATTTCGTTCTCTTTTCCATATACAATCAAGACAAATTTAATTAATAAATAAGCTTTATAATCTGGTACAATTAAAACACACTTCTAACTGACCAATGAAAAACAGTGTAATCAAAATACTTCTGTGGTAATTGTTCCAATAAATTAGAGTGAATGCCTGCCATAAAAAAAAAGTATGGCCATAGCAATGTGTGCCATCAAAATATAGGCTCTTGCTTATATATCAATGAAAAAAATCAAACTCAAACTGAAATTATAACCGAAAATACTGAAATCTCATAAAACCAGGCCTGAGACTGTAACTACTGGTACAGCTATATTGATTGTTGACAATGCCCATTCTGACTGGTTAATAGTCACATCAAAGTCTCTGTAAAACATTTTCAATACCAATCCTACCAACAAATGAAATATGATGGAATAATTAATATTAAAGTTTACTAGTCTCCGAAAAAGTGGAAAATGCTTATACTTAAATTATTTAGAAAATAGATTTTTTAGGTTTTTATTTAATGAATGTATTTTTTCATAGATACAACTTTAGGAATATAGTTCTTTCCCCATACACACCCTCCCATCCCAACTCCCATCCCACCTTCCTCTCCCTCTCCCATCTCCTTTTTCATTATGGTTCTTTTTTAGTTTGATTTTTTATACAGAGACCAACTCCATGTTAATCATAGATTTCAACAATTTGCACTCACGCACACACACAACATATAAAGTACAGTTTAGAAACAAAATTTGCAGTCAATTCTCATGGTACAACTTATTAGGGATGGAGGTCCTACATGAGGAGTAAGTGCACAGTGACTTCTGTTGTTCCTTTAACAATTAACACTCTTATTTATGACATGATCACTTGAGGCCCTTGCCATGGGCTGCCAAGGCTATGGGAGCCTTTTGTGACCATAGACTCCATTGGTATTTGGACATGGCCACAAGCAAAGTGGATATTCTCTCCTCCCTTAGAAAAGAGTATATCCTTCTTTGATAACCCTTTCTTTCCAATGAGGTCTCAAAGACATCCTCCATGTAGGATATTTTTTTTGCCACAGTCTTGGCTTTCCATGCCTGAAATGCTCCCACAGGCCTTTCAGCCACATCAGGAAGCCTTAAGGGTTGATTTTGAGGTCAGGGTGTTATTTACAGCAAATGTCACTCTAGGATTCTGCTGTGTGGACTGCTTCCCATATTAGACTTTCCTTCCTTTTTAATTCTATTACTATTACTATGCACTTGATGTTATTTATACGATCACTTTTACACTTAAACCTATCTATATGTTGACTTTAACATTTAATATGATCATTTCAACAGTTAAGATGGAATTTATACCACCGATTTTTATGGGTTTGGAGTTCTATGTCAAGGTTTTAGGCTGTACCCTTAGAAGTAAGTCTGTAGGACTGTATGCAGAACTATACTGCTTTACAGTTATAGACTACCTGCTCCCTCTTATTTCCCCTCTTATTTTTAACTGGGATCTTTTCCCAATTGACTTAAAATACATATAATTAACTCTATGTTACATAAAGAGTTCATCATATGGTATGAAGAAGAGAAAATAAAAAGAAAGAAAGAAAACAAAGGGAAAAAAGGATAAACAAAATAAAAGGTAACAATAATAAACTGTCCCTTGATAGTCAGGTCAAGGACTATTCAAGTCATTGATTCTAAAAGTGTCAATTTTACTTCTATAGCTTTCATTTTAGGAGCGCTATTAATTCTCCCAAATCAGGGAGAGGGAATAGCTTTATAAGAGAAAAAGGAAGAAAACAAAAAAGACAATGCAAAAAAACTAGCTAGAGTTTTAATTAAGAGCCAACATGCCGGACATTTTGTGTGTGTGCGTGTGTGAGTGTGTTTGTATCACATATTATTCCTTATTAAGTCTTCATAATAACATTAAAATATATTTAAGCTCTACTCATGTATAAGCTTTAACAACATAAAACATAGTATTTCCAAAGAGGCCAACTAACATAGGAAAATACCACGTTTTTGCTACTTGTTATCTCATACCTAGTAATCTCCTCCCATAGGAATAGAAAACACAGTCTAATATTTACACCTGAGCAAGGAACTACATCTCAGAGGACATCATTAAAAGTTGACTGACCTACTTCTTTCTGATACCGAGGTACAAATAGGTTACACAGGGATGGGATCCCACATGCCTGTTAACACTTGGAAGTCAAGCTTGTTAAAGTAAACTTGTAACTTTTTAACAACACCCCTCTTTCCATAAGTTTTCTACAGGGAATCTGAGTCTGTTGAAAGAGATTCATGTCTCCTCCTTAGTTTCAACTAAACAAGTGGGGAAAAGTATGTACGATCACATGGGAAAATTCTGAAAGTATAATCACTTTATTCTGGAAAAAGAAACCAGTCCTCTATGTGTTATCATCATCAAAGCCATTCAAAAACATAACTAGGATAAAAAAAATCCAATAGAGACAATGACAAACTGGTAAAGAAGAATATAAAACATGCATTTTGTTTAGTCACAGGAAATAAAAGATTACCACAGTCCTCACCCTTCAATATTGGGTCTGTTTTAGTCAACTGCAATAGTCAACTACAACAGTTAGTCAATTATCATAATTACATCCCAGCAAAGATATTGTTGAGTTTGTAATCCCCAGAAAACTTTAAATTATATAGGTCATTCATGTTCAGCCCAGGAAATTAATTAGGGACCCACATAAATAAAATGATTTCAAGAAATTTATATTTGGAGATAGAATGGGTCCAATTTTTAGAGTGGAAAATTCTTTTTCTTGCAATGTCACACAAATTCAGGACAAATATAGAGTAGGATACCTAGGTAAGAATTCAATAAGTATTAATATTATTTATTCTAACTTTTAGTGACATAATCTAAATGACATTTAAAGTCACATGAAACAAGAGCTCAGGGACAGTAAGGTGATTAAAAGCAAATAAACAAAGAATGGTAAACACATGATCATACAAGTCAATTCTCCTTTATGTCAGGAGTATCATGTTGAATCAGAATCACTGTGGAATAATGACCCCCCCCCAAGAACAGACTGTTTGTTCATCTGAATCTAGACATGTGAGCACCTATTACAGAAATTTTAGGACATGGATGCTTAAGCTGTCTAACAACGGCTATACCAATAGCTGTCCATAAAATGACCTACTTAAAGTAAGTTTGCATTGACTATAACATAAATATAGCCAAGGGTACTTGTTAGTCTGTTTTAGCTTTTGTTGAAGATTTTTCATGATTACTTAAATTTGTGATATATTTCAGAGAACTCAAATTCCACTACTCATAAATATATAGCTTTAACATTAGTTGACATTAATTACGACTACAAATCCCTTTGTCATCTGGTAACAGTAGACACAGACATCTTTAGTGAGAAGGGAATTGGGTCATACTGACCAACCAAATCCAGTGTTTCTGTCACATCATAATTCTCACATACCCCTACTACATACAAATCTCCAGAAGAACTCTTAGTTCAGGCCTTGCTGCAGATGAAATACCCTAAGATGAGTGTTGGAACGATCTGAAAGATCTCATATCTTGAGATGGAAATAGGGAATTGAAGGAAAAGCATGGAGTGGGAGGTTTGACTGAGTCCAGTTTTCCAGGTGAATAAAGAGAAAGAGGTTGGTGGAGGGTCAGTGTTTTAGTGGGGAGATTAGGAAATGCTAACATATTTCTCTGCAAGGCCCATCACCAATTGTCAGTTATTGTAAATATGTGTATTTTAAGCAATAGCATTCAGCCAGACTTTTCTGGCCAGACTTGGTGGCACATTTCCTGTGCTATAATTATTATCAAGACAGAATGGCTTTAACCACTATGAGAAGCCCAAATAAAAATCAATCCTTAAAAAAAAAAAAAACTTGGGAATTAAGGCTCAAGGATACACTAAATGGTACTGTAGTGACAACTTTGATCCTTGGAAGTATTGGCCCTGCTTCAACTACTTTCCAGTTTTTCTTTTTTTTTAATTTCTTCATTGTTTTCTTAATTTTAACCCCCACATGAAAGGGAAAATATGAAGTATTTCTCTTTCTGTGTCAGCTTATTTTACTCAACATAATGCCCTCCAGTTGTGTACATTTTGCTGCAAATGATATAATTTCATTATTTTTACATCTGAATAATAGTCCATGGTGAGAGTGTATCACATTTATATATATATATATATATATATATATATATATATATATATCCCATCTGTAAATACACACATATATGCATACATTTTCTTTATCATTTTTATCTTTATCCATTTATCTAATGATAGATACTTTGGTTGATTCCAAATGTTGGTTATTATGAACAATGTTGCTATAAACATAGTGGTACAGGTATCTCTTTGATACATGTGTTCATGTCTTTTGGGTATATACCTAGTAGTGGGATTGGTGGATCATATGGCTAGCCTATTTCTAGTATTCTAAGAAATCAACATTGTTTTCCACAGTGGTTGTACTAACTTACATCTCCACCATCAGTGTATAAGTTGCTTTCACCACATCCTGACCATTCTCTGTGTTTTGAATTTTAGCCAATCTGTCAGGGGTGAGGTGATATCTCATTATGGTATTGTTTTGCATTTCCCTGATGGCTAGTGATGTTGAGCAATTTTTTGTATATTTGTTGGCCACTTGTATTTTTTCTTGAGAACTCTCTTGAAGTCCTTTATCCATTTCTTAACTAGATTGATTGTTTTGCTTTTATTGTCGTTGTGGTTGTTGAGCTTTTTAAGTTGCTAATATATCCGGGATATTAATCCTTTATCACACAGGTAGCTTGCAAATATTTTTACCATTCTCTTCACTCTCTTGACTGTTTCCTTTGCTTGCAGAAGCTTCTGAGTTTGGTGTTGTCCTATTTATGTAGTTTCGCTTTTGTTGCCTATGCTTTTGGGGTCTTGCCCAAGAAGTCATCCCCTATTCCAATGTCGGAGAATTTCCTCTACGTTTTCTTGCAGCAACTTCAGTCTGAGGTATTAAATTTAGGTCTTTAATCCATCTTGAGTAGATTTTTGTATATGGTGAAAGGTATAGATCTAATTTATCCTATTTTTATTTTTGACAGGCAGAGTGGACAGTGAAAGAGAGAGAGAGAGAGAAAGGTCTTCCTTTTGCCATTGGTTCACCCTCCAATGGCCACCGCAGCCGGCGCACTGCGCTGATCCGATGGCAGGAGCCAGGTGCTAGTTGCGTTTCCTGGTCTCCCATGGGGTGCAGGGCCCAAGCACTTGGGCCATCCTCCACTGCACTCCCTGGCCACAGCAGAGAGCTGGCCTGGAAGAGGGGCAACCGGGACAGAATCCGGCGCCCCGACTGGGACTAGAACCTGGTGTGCCAGCACCGCAAGGCAAAGGATTAGCCTATTGAGCCACCGCGCCGGCTAGATCTAATTTATTCTTCTACATATATACATCCAGCTTTCCCCATTCAGTATGAAAATGGCTATTGGTTTATCATATATAGCCTGTAAAATTGTATGTTCCTTTTATATATAATTTGTTGAGGGTTTTTACCATGAAATGGTATTCAATCTTATCAAATGCTTTCTCTGTATCTATTGAAATAAGATTTTTGTTTTTCATTCTATTGAGGTGAATTACAGCATTTATTTATTTGCAAATGTTGAGCCATCATTTCACTTGTGGGATAAATCCAACTTTATTGTGATGTGATGTTGATCTTTTTTTAAAGAATTTACTGATTTATTTGAGAGATAGAGTAACAGACAGAAAGAGGGAGAGACAGAGAGAAAGGTCTTCCATCCACTGGTTCACTCCTCAAATGGCCACAACAGCCAGAGCTGGGCCCTTCTGAAGCCGGGAGTCAGGAGCTTCTTCTGGGTCTCTCACACAGGTGCAGGGATCCAAGCACTTGGGCCATATTCCACTGCTTTCCCAGGTACATTAGCAGAGAGCTGGATCAAAAGAGGAGCAGCTGGGACACGAACCTGTGCCTATATGGGATGCCAGTGCAGGAGGTGGAGGGATAGCCCTCTATGCCATAGCGATGGTCCTAATGTATGATCTTTCTAATATAGTTTTTTATTCAATTTGCTAGTATTTTATTGAGAATCTTTGCATCTAAGTTCATCAATGATATAGGTCTGTAGTTTTCGTGTCTTTGGAAAATGGAACTGAAATGCAAGTTTCGAGTTGGTGCTGTGACACAACAGGTTAAGCTGCTACCTTCAGTGCTGGTATTCCCTATGATGGCAGTTCTATTCCAGCTGTTCCACTGCCAATCCAGCACCCTGCTAATGTACCCATGCAAGCAGAAGATGGCCCAGCCCTGCACCAACATGGGAGACCCAGATGAAGCTCTTGGCCATTGCAGTCATTCAGGGAGTAAACCAATGGATAGAAGCTTGCTCACTTGCTCGCTCGCTCTCTATTTCTCTTCCTGTAATTTTGACTTTCAAATAAATTAATAAATACTTTTAAAAAGCCCAAGTTTATTTTTATGCAAAAATGTTTGAAATCCATGTATAATTTTTTCATAATATAAATTCCCATGAACTTCCATTTTCATGAAGAACCGTTGTTTTTTTTCCTTTATGCATATATTAGAAACTTAGGTAATTAAGAAAAGTAGGGGAAAGTTCTAAAATAATCATTGGCATTTTGGATATTTCTTTCTAGCATTTCTACTCCGTCGAGGTTATCTTGGTTTAGTACTGGTTTTGCAAGTAATCCTGTATACTGTTCGTTTCTACTTTCTTGGCTATTTTAAAATAATTTAAACATTGCTTTCCCATTAATACAATTTTTTACAAATATGTTAATAGATGCATAAGACATCAGAAAAGTGTACTATAATTACATATCAATTCCCTTTGCACTAGAAAAGCATAAAATGTTTGAAAAGACACAGTCCAATAATTGCAAAATTTGAGTTAAAATGGAATTATCTGGTACAACAAATCCCATAGAAGGTAATTGGAAACAATTTTCATTTTCCATCCATTTTAGAGAAGAAAACTTCAGTGCAGAAGAAATATCAGGCACAATGCTCTTCAGCAGGGTATTTGTTGATTCCATACTATAAATTACACTAGCATTACAAGAGTAATGTAAATAATTTGCTTTAAACTTTTTAATTATCCTTTCTTCCCATTTGAAAGCATCAAAGCAAGTTAATTTCTTTTATAAATCATACAAGTGAAAATTTTATTGCAGCAACTGACATAGGGTTGTTAGAATACCAAATGTGGGCCGGTGTTGCGGCTCACTAGGCTAATCCTCTGCCTTGCAGTGCCGGCATACCAAGTTCTAGTCCCGGTCGAGGTGCTGGGTTCTGTCCCGGTTGCCCCTCTTTCAGGCCAGCTCTCTGCTGTGGCCCGGGAGTGCAGTGGAGGATGGCCCAAGTGCTTGGGCCCTGTACCCCATGGGAGACCAGGAGAAGCACCTGGCTCCTGCCATCAGATCAGCGCGGTGCGCCGGCTGCAGCACGCCGGCCGCGGCAGCCATTGGAGGGTGAACCAATGGTAAAGGAAGACCTTTCTCTCTGTCTCTCTCTCTCTATCCACTCTGCCTGTCCAAAAAATAGAAAGGAAGGAAGGAAGGAAGGAAGGAAGGAAGGAAGGAAGGAAGGAAGGAAGGAAGGAAGGAAGGAAGGAAGGAAGGAAGGAAGGAAGGATACAAAATGTATGTAACAGTTTTCTGAAATTAATTCAAATAGGTATAATTTTTTGTTATTCCCAGAAAAAAAAGGAGACAATCTACCTGATTCATATCTTCCCTGAAAAATGTACAGTACAGACCTCTGACAGCTGATGCTCTTTTAAAGGCAGGATCCAAATTTTCCTGACAGGCTCAGAATAAGTTGATAGTTGTATATGTAGTTATAGTCAATCCAGTTCCAATCTTAATACCCAAAGAAATGAATGTTGGCCAAACCAACACTTCTTACCAGCTTTCAAATATATGCATACAAAGTAAGGTACACCTCTAATTGGATAAGAATCCTCATTTCCCTGACCAACAGAATTATAATATATAACATATAACATATATAATATATAATATTATAATACATTATATAATATATAACATATAACATATATATAATATATAACAGCCTTTTATGCTGATTGAATTCTATGACTATTGTAAACTGGAGTTTTCATAGAAAGTGGCATAACCTGTTGACAAATGACTTTTACATACAGAAAGCAAATGTTTAACAGAAACACAACCATTTTTTTGAAAACACTAACTAGAAACTCACCTATTGTATCCACTTTTTTTTTTTCCTCTGAGGAAATATTTTAAGGCTGGGTAGAATATCATAAGGATGAAGGGGTGTTTTCAAATGATGTTCTGTGATACATTATTACAAACAAGAAAGTCACTCTTACTGTCTACCCTTTCAAAATCTTTCAAATTAAAGTCCTTTGCTCCATATTCTTTGCTGTACACTTTAGGTGATCAAACTGAACAGAATTCCTTCTTTACAAATATATTTCATGTAAGAGAAATAAAGGGGAAATTCTTTTGTGAGTAACTTTATTGCTTGTATGTCAAATATAAAGAACAAAGAACTGACTGCAATAAACTACACAGCAGTTTTACCTCCAAGCTTCCACAGTGTTCAGCATAACATCATCTGCCATTTGACTGCCTCCATACACGTGTTGTGGCACCAAAAGAGCACTCACCAATGCACAGTATTCAAAGGAAGTAGTCCAAGGGTCCTATGCTGGGGCGCAGATTAATCTTTTGCCTGTGGTGCTGGCATCCCATATCGGCCTCAATTCTAGTCCTGGCTGCTCCTCTTCTGATCCAGCTCTCTGCTATGGCCTGGGAAAGCAGTGGAAGATGGCCCAAGTGCCTGGGCCCCTGCATCCACCCATGTGGGAGACCTGGAAGAAGCTCCTGGCTCCTGGCCAGAGCCCAGCTCTAGCCTTTGCAGCCATGTGGGGAGTGAACCAGCAAATGGAAGACCTTTCTTTCTGTCTTTCCCTCTCACTGTCTGTTACTCTACCTCTCAAATAAATAAAATGTTCAAAGGAAGAAGCCCGAAAGTCCTTGCAGTTCTATTGACAAGCAACATTAGCATCACTTGGAAAGATGATAATAAATGCAGATCTCAGATGCACTGAATCAGAATATTTTTCAAAGATTCCTCAAGTGATTTGCCTGACTATCAACGTTTGGAAGATCTCCACAAGACAGACAGGTGAGTCTCTTCCTCAGTTGCCCATTAAAAACACCTGGAGAGCATTCTTTTAAAAATGTCCGATCCTAACCCTTAAAAATCACTTGCATAATTTTTGGAGCGCAATCAACTATAGTTTCAAAAAATGGAATTTTAATGTCAGAAAATGAAGATTTACATAGCAACTTTCTTACTTATTCTGACTTAGGTGAATTTCTCTCAACTTCATTTTCATCAAAGAATTATATTGATAAAATGAGTTGCATTGTGAACATGTTTGTAAATTATAAAACTCTAAATCCTTGGTATTGTTTATAATTTGCCTAGTATTAATTGAAATAAATAAATGTTAGTCGAACAGATTAAAGAATGCTGTCTCCAAAATATTAATTTTCAGTGTGGGGTCTGTAAATCCAACTACCTCAGAAACAACAGATAATTGTTAAAAATTCAAAGGGTTTTCCCCTGCTCGTACCTTTAGCATTACAATCACTCAAAATGAAATACAGAAGCTTGAATTTTTAATAAGTTACCAATATATTTATCATGTGTCTTCCATTGACTGACATAACATAGAAGAGGAATCCCAAAAGCTAAACTCACAGCTGCTACTACCACTCCAGCTGCTGCTGGCATACTTGCTATCTCTCTCACCACAATTTCTTTCACTCCATATGGTAATACTGTACAGACTCATTAAACTGTGATAAAAATGCAAAATGGAAAGGACCAGTAGGACAGAGATTGAGTTTATTCTGAATGGACTTTCCTAAGTATGCAAGAACTGATTTTTTTGTTATGTGCCTAGTGATTTACCTAGTAATTTTCCTGAGAAACAGCATCTTGATCATCCTAAATGTTGCAGATTCCTGCCTTCACAAATCCATGTACTTCTTCTTGGTAATCTTTCCTTCCTAGATATTTACTACATATCTTCCATTCCCCATCCATGTTGATTCACTTCCTATAAGAAAAATAAATCTCCTTCACTAGTTGTGATGTTCACAAGTTTGTTCCTTGCACTTTGGAATCTGTGGACTGTGTGCTCCTGTCAGTGATGGTATATGACCATCACCTAGCAGTCTGCAGCCCTGTGAGATACTCCCTCATCATGAGCAAGTGAACTTTGTGTTCACTTGGCAGCTCTCTCCTAGAGGTTGGACTTTTGCAACTCATTAACAGAAACGATTCTTACGATATGGCATTATATGGGAAAATGTCATTAATCATTTTGTACAAGAACTATTGGCTTTTGCCAAGCTGATTTGCACAGAGATTTCATTGAATGAGGCTATTACAATGTTGAGCTTTCATCATTTCTACTGTACCTAAAAGGCAGTTCAGCTGAAGGAAGAAAAAAGGCCTTTCCATCTGCTCCGACCACATGACAGAGGTGATTATTTCATGGGTCAGTCCCTGTCATAAATGTCCAAATCCTCTGCCATTGACGAGTTGATTGCCTGTTCTGTGGTGTAGTCATCCCCATGTTCAGTCCTATCATTTATACTTTGAGGAATCTGGATGTGCATAGAGCCATGAAAAAAATTGATGAGTATATGCTAGCTCTGAAGGAAATGACACATTCACACTGTCGAGTTTATGCACCAAATAAACTTACAAATTTGAGTCAAGTGTTTTAAATATAGAAAAGAAAATGAAGTTCATATTCTCTCATAGAATTTGAAAGTGAATTGCCTAATTATATCACCTAATGAAAATGAACATGATCTCATTAAAATGTAGGGACAAGTGTTCTAAGAAATAAGAATAAATATTTGGAAAAAAATTTTTTTTGCTTTCCCAAGAATACCCAGCCCATTTTTCTAGTTAACAAATAAAACATATTTTTCAGCCCTCTTTTCTAGAAAACTATCTCATAGGGAGGGGAATTTGTTTTATTCTTGCTCATTAATTTATTCAGGGATTTGATCTGGCCCCACACTCCATTTCTAGTTATAAACTTCACTTTCTTCTTTCCCTGCCCATGCCCTCCCAACCCTTTTGAACATGTTGGGCTCCATTTAATATGTAGGTATTCATCAAATCACTTTCTTTCACATTTATTGACTATAGCATATGCTATTCCACCTGCATTTTCACACTTCTCCTTCTCTGGTGAAACTCCAACAATCTCTTCAAAGACAGGTCAAGTTTCATGTCCTCTGCAATACAGTCCAAAATTTCCCTACAGTTGGTTGTTCTCTCTATGCTGCCCTGACCTTCATCTTCATTACAGAGGTCTTTCTTTTTACTATAATCATTTATCAGCTTCTGAAATATTCCCCAGGGCACAACTCTAGCTCACTGCTTTCTGTATGAAACCAAACATTAATTAACTATTGAATTAATTAAAAATTAAAAATAATACAACGTAGTCCAAGCACCTGATTCAATATAGGGAGAACAACTTGATTTTATATATCATTTCATTCACCAAACTACAATTTCCAAGATTTTGGTAAAATATTTGCTTTCTTTAAATATAGGGGAAAATAAGAGAAGACAAAAAACAGAAGAAAATATATTAAGAGGTCATTTGCTCAGGGTAAGACAAAAATCATAGTGTATACAGTATTCTCTCCCAAGTAATTGCTAAGACAAATAATCGATTGACTAAGTTCTTCTACAAGAACACTGATAATTTCATTACTCAGAAGCAATGAGAATTTTTATTTTAAATATTTTCCACTGATTACCAAAAAAACAACTTTGGGGCCAACATTTATAGCAGGGAAAGCCACTGACTGCAATGCCAGCATCTCATATGGGCACAAGTTCAAGTCCCATCTGCTCCACTTCTGATCCAGCTTTCTGCTAATAGCCTGGGAAGAGCAACAGAGGATGGCCCAAGCATTTAGGTCAGTGCACCCATATCAGAGACCTGGAAGAAGTCCTGGCTCCTGGCTTTAGCCAGGCCCAGCCCTTGTAGTTCTAGCCATCTGGGCAGTAAAACAACAGAAGGAAGAATGAATCAATCAATCAATCAATTTCTCTCTCTCTCTCTTTCTCTCTCTCTTTTTCTGTAACTCTGACTTTCAAATAAAATAAATCTATATAAATTTTTTTCATTTAAAATATAAAACAAATCACCTTTAAATGGCTGATAAATAGCAATATGTAATTGTGGTTTTTGTAAAATGTATTATACCTCTACGTGCTATAAATCAGGCACAGTGCTGCTGTGGCCTGATCTGGATGAGGAAGGCTTTTACCCTCAGGGGCTTCCCAGCAAAGGCTTTAGTAGCCCAACAGTGTCAAAGTGGCAGCCATATATATCCCGTCCAGTGTCAGCCGAGCAAGGCCCAGTTTAGGTTTTCAGAGCCCAAGAGGAAAAACAGGGGCATCAACACAAAATGGGGATATGAACCCCAGGACTTGGTTGAGGATCACATCTGCAAAGAAGACAGGCAGAAAATATGAGACCATAAGAGAGGTAAAGAAAATGTTGGCACACCAAAGGAAGCAGTGGGATAAGTAGCCTAGAGTGAGTGTTACAGCATCCATAGAGGGAGCATTCAGAATACAGGTATCAAGACCTGAAAAGCATGAAGAGATGATCCTGAAAAAAAAGTCCTAAATAGAGTGAAAAGGACACACCTGAGGGGAGGAGACAGTTCAAGGTGTGTCAGAGCAGGATCAGGGTGAGGTGGACACCCTTGCCTGAAAATACATCCTTACAAAAGAGTTCAAAGCCAAAGGAATGGGAAATCAGTTACATAAAAGGCATCAAATAACAAGAACTTTATGTATAATGATAGCCAGGTTTCCTGTTATCTGCAAAGGAGTTAGAAAACAGAAAAGCAGAAAATGATAATAAATTCTGTAGTACTGAATTCAAACTGGAAGTGTCAGTGTGAATGCATAGTTTTCAATAGCTATGGATATACAGAGGTATACATATAAATAAGGAAATGATACCAATATATAGGTATAGAAATTCATGCAGATAAAAGTTGTGTATGTGTACATGTCTATATGTGTTCATATAGACACAGGAACATGCAACAACAAACCAATAACTATTGTTCAGCTAGTATTAGATTTTGGTTTCTTTCATTTAAGATTTATTTTATTTATTTGAAAGCCTATTTATATGGCTTTTATTTCTTTCTCTTGTATAATTGTTCTGGCTAAAACTTGACTTGCAGTACTGCATTAAGAGTGTTGAGAATAGAGTCTCATATCTTAAAGTGTTTTTAGTTTTTCTTCATTGAATATAATCTTAGCTGTGTGTTTGTCAGATACAGCATTTATTATGTTGAGGTATGTTTCTATTAAACTTATTTTACTCAAGGTTTTCTTATGAAAGAATGTTAAATTTTATTGAATGCTTTTTTCTACCTCTTTTGAGAAAATCATGTGATTTTTATCATTCATTCTGTTGAATGTAATGAATTACACTTATGATATATCAATGTTGAACCATCCCTGCAACTCTAGGACAAATCCTACTTGATCATGATGTATGATTACTTTGATGTGCTGTTGGTATAGATTTGTCAGTACTTTGTTGTGAATATTTTACTCCATGGTTATCAGAAAGATTGGTCTATAGGTTTTTGTGGTGGTGGTTCTGTTGTTATGTCTTTGTCTGATTTTTGGAATAATGCTGGCCTTGTAGAATAAGTGTGGAAGAGTTCCCTTCCTTCAATATTTTATGAAATAGTTCGAGAAGAATTGGTATTACTTCTTTCTTAAATGTTTGGTAGAATTCAGCATTGAAATCATACTGATTGTTTCATTTTTCAAAATTGTTCTGTTCACATTTTCTATGTCTTCATGTTTCGATATTGGCAAATTATACATATATATATATATACATACATACATATCCAATTTATGTATGTCTTTCATATTTTCCAAATTGTTGGCATACAGTTGCTCAAAAGAGCCACTAACAATCCTTTGTACTTTGGTGGTATAAGAAATAATAGCTCCTTTTTAAACTCAATTTGAGTCTTTTCATATTTAGTTAACTAGAGGCCTATTGATTTGCTTATCTTTTCAAAGTATCTTTATTTCACTATCTTTTTTGTCACTTTGTTTCTGTTTCATCTATTCCTACTGTCATGTTTATTCTTTATTTCCTTCTGCTGACTTTGTATTTGGTTTGTTATTTTCCTAATTCCCTGAAAATCATGGTTATGCTTATTTGATATTTTTTGACATAGAAATGTATCGCTGTATACCATTTTGCTGTATACCATAAGTTTTGGTATGTTGTATTTCCATTTTTGTTTGAAGGAATTTCTTAATTTCCCTTTTTATTTCTTCAATGACCTACATTCATCATTCAGGACCATGTTTTTCAGTTTCTAGATATAATTTTGAGAGTTTTTAGTGTTGCTTATTTCTAGTTTTACTCCACTGTGATCAGAAAAGTTATAGTATACAATTTTGTGAATTTTTTTCTAATTTGTTGAGAATAAAATATGGCCTATCCTAGACAATGTTCCAAGTATTGATGAAAAGAGTGTGCTTCCAGGCTACTACATAAATTATTCTTTAAATTTCTGTCAGGTCTATTAGGTGTCTAAAGTAATTTAACTGTGATATTTCTGTATTGATTTTTTTTACTGGATTATCTACCCTTATATGAAGTGGGATGTTGAAGTACACCACTATTATTGTACTGGAGCTTGTCTCTCACTTTAGATTTAATAATGTTTGTTTTTACAAAGTTGGATGCTCCAGCATGGGTGTGCAGACATTTAAAATAATCATATTTTCTTGTTAAATTCATCCTTTGATCATTCCAAAATCACTTTTTCTCATTTTTCAGTTTTTAATTCTTTTTTGTCTTATAGAAGTATAGCTACTACTTCTCAATTTTGGTTTCTGATTCATGGGATATCTTTTCCATGCTTTCACTTTCACTTATTGAGTTTTGTCTTTAATTCATTCATCCAGCCTGTATCTTTTTAAAATATTTATTTGAAATACAAAGTAATATGGAGAAAGAGATCTCTCATTCACTTGTTTACTCCCCATATACTGGTTACAGCTGAGGCTGGGCCAGGTAGAAACCAAAAGCCAGGAACACCATCAGAGTCTCCCACCTGGATGGCAGAGACTGAAATACTTGAACAGCTTCTGTCACCCCGGTCTACATGCAGGAAGCTGGATAGGAAGCAGAGGAGCTGGGAGTTGAACCAGGCACTCATGTGGGATGCAAGCATTTCAAGTGGTAGCTTCACTCACTGCTCCACAATGCCCACCCTCTGTGTCTTTTAACTGGGGGAACTAAACCATTATATATATGGCTGAGTCATTTCTTATTCCTATGCTTATTTGGAATATCTTTTTTTCTTGGCTAATTTGTATTGTACTTTTATAAAACGTGTTTGAATGTTTTCATAATGGTAATTATTTTTCTTTGTTTCTGTGAATAGGCCTCCCTTAAACATATTTTAAGGCCAGTCTGGTGGGGATACATTCCTAATTTTTTTACTTTATTGGGAAGTCATTATTTCTCTTTGTTTATGAGTGATAGTCTTGCTATACAGGTATTCTTGGGTGGAAGTTGCTGTCTTTTAGAACTGGGAATATAGCATTACATTCTCTCTTGCTTGTAAGACTTTTGGTGAGAAACCTGACCTTATTCTAGTGGGGATTCACTTAAAAGTGACCTGGGACTTCTCTTGCTGACTTTAGAATTCCCTCTTTTTGCTGCATTTTTGAAGGCTTGACTTTAATATGTCACAGTGAGGATCTTTTACGGTCATATCTATTTTAGTCTTAGAGTTCACCTTGGATGTCCATATCTTTCTCCAGATTGGAGAAATCTTCAGCTATCATTTCCTTGAGTAAGTTTTCAGGGTCAGTGTTGTGCATAGCTGGCTCAAGTCCCAGCTAATCCACTTCTTATCCAGCATCCCTGCTGATGGCCTAGAAAGTCAGAAGATGAACCAAGTCCTTGGGCCCATTTATCCATGTGGGAGATCTGGAAGAAGCTCCTGGCTTCAGCCCAACCTAGTCCCAGCCTTTGTGGCCATTTGCGGAGTGAGTTGCAAATAGAAGATCTCTTTCTGTCTCTCTCTCCTTCTCTCTCTCACTTTGCCTTTCAAATAATAATTTTTTAAAAAGTATTTTTAAAAACAGGTTTTGTCACCTTTACTGTTCTTTCCCTCAGAAACCTCAATAACTGAAATATTAACTTCAAGATGTCCCAACAGTCTTGGAAGATTTCATTTTTTTCTTCATATTTTGTCTGACTGGGGTACTTCAATAGACCTGTCTTCAAATTCATATATTCTAGCTTGAAAACTGTTGCCGAGGCTTTAGTTGTGTTTTATTTATTGAGTTCTTCATTTCAAAAATTACATTTTGTTCTTTTTCAAGATCGATCTCTCTTTGCTGAATTTCCCATTAGTGTTATGCATGCACAATTTCCTAATATCACTTAACCTCTCAATATATGTTATCTTATAATTCTTTGAGTATCCTTATAATAATTCTTTAGAAACCTTTAAAAGCACTTCATCAATCTCCTTTATGTGGAGTCTGATATTGTTATTGAGCACTCTGTGTGTGCATGATATTACATGCTTTTTCATATCTCTTGCTTCTTTATGTTGATATTTATGCATCTGACAGATCAGTTGTTTTGATTGCCTTTAAAGGAGGGTTTTCTCCTGAAGAGTTGTCTTCATGTGTTAATTTTGTGGGTTTCCACTGGACACTGAAGTATAGTCCCTTATATTTTCTTCCACTGTTAATGGTGCAGTGGCAGTAGGGGTCTAAGGGGCACCTCTCTGTCTCATTAGCAATGTGCAGATCTCCAAAGTGGTGGCTGGGGATATAGCAATTCCAGAACCAGGTCTGAGATTTGTATGCATATATGAATGGCAACCTGCACCTACCAAAGCTAGGGTGGACTGGAAAAGGCAGCTGTGCAGCCCAGGTGGGTGTGCATGAGCAAACATGCCTACCAATGCTGGAGCACCTTATAATGAGGGAGGCCTAGAGTCTGAAGCACTGACCAAATCTGAGGCAGGCTGGAGAAGGGATCTCTGTGCTCCAGGAGATGTGTGCAACCAAACATACCCACCAAAGCCAGGGGAGACTCAGGAAGGGAGTCCCAGCACTGTGGAGGAGGCACAGCAAGTACATAATCCATGGTTGGTATGTGCTGCCTTTGGGAGAGGAAAGAGTGTGGAAGAATGGCCCCAAGTCTACAGAGACAAGAACCCTGATTCTCAATATCCTGAAAGCAGGAATATCATGCTGTGCCGAACTAACTGTTCCACATAATGCAGGATACTGCTTGGACTAAGGTAATGGGTTTGCTGTTGCTGCTGGATCCACTGGGTTAGGCAGCAGCAGTCTTTTTGGACAGTGTGGCAGAATATCTGCAGAGTCTTGAGGATGTGTAAACGTGGATATTCAAAGCTTCTACTTTTAGGGCAGTGTATTTTTCACAATGACCCATCACTCAAGATAGCATCACATTGCTATAGCTTGGGTTCTGGAGCCTGGGAGGAAAACAACATGAATTTCTTCTCTGAGGCAAAGCTACTGTGTGAAATCCAGTTTGCTCCCCTTGCTGGGCTCCATGCCTGAAATGACAGTGAATCTCTCTTTTAGATAAGGTTGCCAATGTCCACCATCCCTGGAGATGGGGTCTGCTGGGCTCATCTGTTACCCTTTCCCCTGCAATGGAGATTTCTCACTGCTATAAGGCTATTGGCTTTGGCCTGGCTCCCTGGCTGTTGCCAGCATTTGTGGTAGTAAACCAGCAGATGGACAGTCTCTGTGTCTGCCTCTTTCTTTCATATAAAATGAAAATAAAATTTTTAAAAGGTTGGTATGATGAAAAAAATTCATAAAATGCCAAAGATAGGCAACATAAGGAGTACCAATTATGCATTAAGTATAACCATATAATTTTTAATAGCGCAGTCCTGGGCCAGATTTCACTGAATTAAAGAATTAATGAGGGGAGTAAGAGAACAGTAGTGTTAACTTTAATTTAAAGCAGTTTGGTTAAAAAAAAGCACATAGCATAAATTAAAAATGTTATCTCAATATTTAACAACAGAAAACAAGGAAAGGAAGGAGGCAGAAAGGAAGAAAAGGATAGAGGGTAGGAAAACGGGGTGAGGGAGGGAGGGAGAGGGAATATCACTATATTCTTATAACTGTATCTACAAATTGTACTAAATATGTTAAAATTAAAAACTAAAAAAAAGAGAAAAATTTTTTAAACTTTAGAAAAGGTAAATAGCTAGACAGAAGCTAGAAGAAGTTGATTGGTTTTATTAGTTTTAAATAGAAGACGACAAAGAGGTTTTATATGTCAAATCAATAACACAAGAGAAGTTGAAGTCATAGATAGTGGGATAAATTTCTTTATATATGGGTTTCCCTGAAGGGTACCCCACACTTACTCAGTAATATACTTACGTCCTATTTATCTATAGTCAATCTAAGGTCCTATACCTGCAAGCTTTGAGAGAGAAAGAGAGAGACAGAGGGAGGGAGGGAGAAAGAGAGAGGCCTTAACTCTACTCCTGCCTGTGTCCTCCAAAAGAATGGTTCCACTGAGTACACAGTCACTTCTTTTGTTCAACTGACTAAGCAGTTATCTGACTAAATTGAGAAGCACCTAAAATACTGTATCAGAGCATACAGGCCACTATTGTCTTCCCAACTAAACTCTATAGTTCTTTATTTTGGTTTGAAGTTACATGTCCATTTTCTGTATTAAAACTCCTATTTTCATGTATATGTGTATACCTGGTAGCTAGGCACAGTGTCCAGCATTCTGCTATGCATAATAAATAAGGCTTACATAAATGAAAAATAAGTCCAGTAATAAATAATGCTACATTTGTAGAAGATTCCAGATACACGAAACCATGGCTTTAAAATATAATAATAATAATAATGGAACATCATAATTTCAGGGATAAAATGTTACTTCCATAATATAAATTTGTACAGGGGCCAGCTTCATGGTATAGCAGGTTAAGCCACCACCTGTGATGTTGGCATATGATGTGGGTGACACTTCAAGTCCCGGCTGCCCCACTTCCAATCCAGCTCTCTGCTGATGCACCTGAGAAAGCAGCAGAAGACAGCCCCAAGTCCTTGGGACCCTGCATCCACATGGAAGACCCAAAGGAAGCTCCTGGCTTTGGGCTTTGACCTGGCCCAGCACCACCATTGCAGCCATTTAGGGAGTGAATCAGTGGATGGAGGATTCATATTCATTCATTCTCTCTCTCTCTCTCTCTCTCTCTCTCTCTCTCATTCTGCCTTTCGAGTAAATGAAAATATTTTTTAAAAACTGTATAGTAAGTGTCATTGCTAGTGAAACAACAAGAAAAATCTTTCTAGGTCTCTTAAGAGTCTTTTCTGAAGATTGGTGCTAATGTTAAATTCCTTCCCTCTTACATCCAAAATTAACTTCAGTTCTTCCCCTAACTTAAGGTTGAATTTAATCTTTATCAGTTGTGAAGAAGCATATTTTCTAGACCTATATTGATCATTTTAGATATGCTGCTAGCAGGCATTGATGCCAGATGTCAAGACAAGCAGCATGCTCTAGCAAAAAGCATAATTGACTTCAGAAAAATAATAGGGTGAGTATATGTCTCTAAATTGCATGCTTTGAGGATTGGACAAGGTATGTTAAACTTTCTAAGCTTTGCAGCTTCATCTGTGAGAAAGATACACTATCACCCACATCACAGGATTTTAATGAGATGTTGTATGTGAATTAACTAACAGCCAATAAATTTCTACATTTTCAGTTTGTTTCTACTTTAGAAGTCCCAGGATTACAAAAAGTTAATATGATCTAAAGCTCAGAATATTTGAATAGTGTGTAGTCATAAAAGTGTACTAAAAGGTGAATATTCTATTGGCTGAAATGCAACATAATTGTGGATTTTCTCCAGCCTTAATTTTTAACTATGAACCAGTTTGGAGACTGTGCTTCCTTCAATATAGTTTTCCTAGTCATGGATATAAATGTATATTGAAACATATTCTATGTGTGGTGTTCTAAATTGAATGTAATTGGAATACAGAGGAAGAAGTTTACAGAGAAATCTATACTCTCATAGATTTTGCAGTCTAGTAAAACAATCACACAGGACACACACACATACACACACACACAGACACACAACTATTGAACCAGCTGTCTACCTGACTATGCTCCCAAGTTAGAAAAAAATAAAAGGTACTAAGAACAAAATTATCTTCCATAAACTTTAAAAAATAAATTTTTAAGTGTTTATTACTTTGATTTACTTTGAAAGCAGAGTAAGAGTGAGAGCAAGAGAGAGAGAGGTTCACCATCCTCTGGTTTACTTCCCAAATAGCCACAACAGTCTAGAATGGGCTTATAGAGGCTGATGCCTGGAGTCAGAAACTCCATCCAGGTCCCCCAAATGGATGGCAGAGAACAAGCAATGTTCCCAGCATGCTGAATCAAAAGTGGAGTAGCCAGACACTCTGAAAAGGGATATGGCATCCCAAATGATGGTTTAATCCTCTGCGCCACAATACCTGTCCATCAAAATAAATTAGCTAAATGAAAAATTTTCTTGGGGATCAAGTATTAAAATCATATCAGGGCCAGTGCCGCGGCTCACTAGGCTAATCCTCCGCCTTGCGGTGCCAGCACACTGGGTTCTAGTCCCGGTCGGGGCGCCGGATTCTGTCCCGGTTGCCCCTCTTCCAGGCCAGCTCTCTGCTGTGGCCCGGGAGTGCAGAGGAGGATGGCCCAGGTCCTTGGGCCCTGCACCCCATGGGAGCCATTGGAGGGTGGACCAACGGCAAAGGAAGACTTTTCTCTGTCTCTCTCTCTCACTGTCCACTCTGCCTGTCAAAAATTTTTTTAAAAAAAAAAAGATTAAAAAAATAATAAAATGCTGAGTATCTTTAAAAAAATAATAATATCAGGGCCAGTGCCGTGGCATAGCTGGTGAAGCCACTGCCTGCAGTGCCAGCATCCCATATGAGCACTGGTTTGAGTCCCGGCTGCTCCACTTCTGATCCAGCTCTCTGGTATGGCCTGAGAGGACAGTGGAAGATTGTCCAAGTCCTTGGGCCCCTTCACCAGTGTGGGAGACCTGGAAGAAGCTCCTGGCTCCTGGCTTCAGAAGGCATAGCTCTGGCCTTTGTGGCCAATTGGGAAGTGAACCAGAGGATTGAAGACCTTTCTGTCTCTGTGTCTCCTCTCTCTGTATAACTCTGACTTACAAATAAATAAATAAAATCTTGAAAAATAAAATAAAATAATTTATATCAATATGACAGTGTAATTTGTTAGCAAATCTGGACATGAGCATATCAAGGCATGTGACATTCCTTTCTTTCCTTGAGACTGTGATTCTATAATCCCATGTGAGAAAAACACTCCCTTCTTCATCTCTGAGGAGAAATCTGCCCTTTAAAATTCCTACCTGCTTTAGTTAATTTTCTTTGAAACATTTACAAATCCAACAAGACTGATATACACCAATCATACCAGAGCTTATGGAGGTCACTGAACTTAAGTTATAAAGAAAAACAAAATTAGAATCTGATATTCCAAGATGATCTGTGGGTCAAACATCAAATGCTTGACTCCATGGGGTTTCCCACCTACCTGGAATTTCATATGAGCTAGTGACTTAGAACTAATAGTTTTATATCCTTTTATATTAGAGTGTGAATCGGACACATCAATGGTCTCAGCTGTATATTAGATCTAATCTACAAAAACTGTGATGGAAGCTAAATATAATGGAACATTAATTAATTACTGTTTTATATTACCCTCACTAAAATCAAAATGTTAACTTGGAAAGATAAAATGAATGCATATAATACCCAAAATTCCAAAAATGTTTCACTCTTATTTGCCTGTATAAATTATTTTATGCCCAACATCCTCTGAATTCATCAACCCAGGGTCCTCTTTATTTATTCCCCAAAAATTTCAATATTTAGCAATCTCAGAACTCCACAGGAAAAAAAGACTAAATTCTAGAAAGTACAGTATTTAATGACCTAAGAAGATTTGGAGATTATCATAAAACAAGGCTTTCCAATAGAAAACACAAATATTTTGTAGTATTTTTTGTACAACAGATACTTTACTCATTTGTAAGAGTAAATAAAATATTGACCATGAAATAGAACTATGTATGTAAAAAGGTGAAAATAAAAATCATGTACCACCCAATCTAATTCCACTAAAAGTACAGACTATGAAAATACTGTTCATATGCTCGAACATGGACACCTTCCAGTGACAGATTACAAGGTGAATTCATTTTTCCTCATCCTACTGCTTGTATCTTAAATTCTTAATGCTTCTGTGATGACTCAAATTTGTAATTGTTCCTTATAAAAATCTTATATAATATATAAAAAGCCAAATAAAAATATAAAACTAATCAAAATTCCAATATAATTCTCAAGTTTAAAACAATGTCCAATTTGTTTACAATCTAGTATATTTTCATTCAATTGCTAAAGAAACTTCTGTTCAGTAGACATTTTACTGCCTTCTGCACATCCTTGTTTCTGAGGCTGTAGATGAAAGGATTCATTGTGAGAGTCAGCATTCCACAGAACCTGGATATAAGTTTGTCATTAACATCTCAACTAAGTGTCTCTTTAAACTTGGGTTTCATGTACATGAAGAGAATGGTACCATAGAGTATAGTTACCGCAGTCAGGTGGGCTGAGCTGGTAGAGAAAGATTTGCTTCTCCCCTCAGAAAAGCAGATCTTGACAATGCTGGAAATGATTAATGAGTAAGAGATGACAATCAAAACTAGTGGCACCAATATGAACAGTGTTGTGGCCACAAGCATGATGAACTCCTTGCCTGAGTTGTCAGCACAAGATAGCTTTGTGACAGCCAGAATTTCACAGGAGAAATGATTGATAACATCGTTCCTACAGAAAGGTAACTGTACAACAAATACAGTTTGCACTGCAGAGTTGACAGTATCTGCAAACCAGGACTCAGCTGCCATGGGAACAAAGGAATTCTTGCTCATGATGAAGGAGTATCTCAGAGGGTTGCAGATAGCCACTTAGCATTCACAGGACATCATGCCCAGGAGTACACACACTGCTGTCCCCATGGCCAAGCCAAGGAACATCTGTATTGCACACCCAAAGAAGAAAATGGTCTTTCTCTCTGAAAGGAAGCTGACTAGTATAGGGGGAATGGAGGTGATGGTGTAGCAAGTGTCCAAGGAGAGGTTCCCCAGGAAGAAATACATAGGAGTGAAGGTAAGAGTTAAACAAGCTAATCAAAATGAGGGTACCAATGCCTAGAAGGATGACCATGTACAATATGAAGATTAGTACAAAAAAGAGAAGCTCAAGCCTTGGATAACCAGAAAGTCCCTTCCGAAAAAATTTCAATTTGGCTTGTTTTTTTAATTCCATTTTCTCTCTTTTACCTGTAAGAATTCAAAGCATTTTTAAAATACTGGTAATTTTTTTATCATAATAACTCAAGTATAGCAATGTACAAATGCAAAAATTTTAAACAGAAGTAAGAATAAAAAAATTTAAGAGGAATAGTGAAGAAAAGAGAAAGTAATAAAAGAAATGAATAGAAGAGGACTATGTAGGAGAAGCTACTGTGTTGATCACTCATTCAGGACCAGCACTTTGTGAGCTTCTCTTTTCCATTCTACCAATTAAACCACACAATACTAGTATCTTAAAAAGATAAGGAAACCTAAATTAAAAGAGTTAAGCCTAAAGACACATAACTAATGTAGCAAGGCCTAAGCTCAAACTCAAACCTCCCTTCCTATGGCCCACACTTAAATAGAAAGCATTTCATCAGAAATGTAGTAAGTTACTTAAAAGACAGCCAGGCTCCTAGGTCGGGATAACTCAACAATAACCAATTAAGTATTAAAATACAGCAAAATGGGTTACTCTGAAGGAAGAATGATCAGAAATGCAACCAACTAATGTTTGTCAACAGCTTGATTGTTCAAAACTCAATTCTAATTCATGTAAAGCCAATAACCGCAACTCATTTTATTAAAGTGTAAATGTCTTTTGTTGGCAAGAGAGACATTATTTATTTTGTTTTTAATTATGAGACAATTAAGTATTATACAATAATTTGACATTTTTACCTTTTAGTGTTCAAGGCTATTGAATTTTTAAACATGTATAGATTGATGTAACCAGTACCATAACCAGATCACAGAACTCTTGCAGCATCCCCAAAGCTCCATTATACTAACCCCTTTTTGAAAAATATATTTATTGATTTGAAAGACAGAATTCCAGAAAGAAAAGGAGAGACAGAGATCTTTCTATCTGCCGGTTAAATACCTAAATAGCTGCAATGGCCAGGACTAGGCCACGCTGAACCCAGGAGCCAAGAATTTCATCTGGGTCTCCCATATAGATGCAGGAGCCCAAGTGGTTGGGCCACCTTCTGCTGCTTTCCAGGCTCATTAGCAGGGAGTTTGATTATAAGTGGAGCAGCTGGGACACAGACTAGAGTCCATATGGAATGACAGCATAACAGAAAGCTCCTTAACCCACTAGACCACAATGCCCACCCCTTATACTACCCCTTTTTAATCACCTCTTCCACCTACTCATAAATCCTGGAAGCTACTGATACATTTTTCTGTCCCTACAGTTTTATGTTTTTCAGAATTTCATATAAATTGAATCATATGAGCCATTTGAATAGGCTTCTTTCACTTATAAACCCTCTAAGAATCATATTGTTTTGTAGATTTGCTTTATACGTTTGAAGGCAAAGGGACATACAGAGAAAGGGAAAGAGACAGAGAGAAATCTTCCATCTGCTGATCATTTCCCAAATGGCCACAATGGTCCAGGCTGCCAGACCAATGTCAAGAGTCAGGAATGCGATCTTGGTCTCCTACATAGGTAGCCCAGGTAGTTGTCATCTTCTGCTGTCTTCCCAGGTACAATAGCAGGGAGCTGGGTCTGAAGTGGAACAGCCAGGACTCAAATCAGCATTCCAATATGGAATGCCAGTGTCAATGATGGCCTCTTAACCTGAAGCATCACAGTCAGCCCCCATTCATGTTGTTACTGTTGAAAAGTGTTCCATTGTATGTATTACTACATTTTGCCTGTCCTTCACCTACTTAAGAATATTTGAGTTGTTTCCAGTATTTGACAACTATGAATAGTATTACAATGAATATTGAGGCCACGGTTTTGGTATGAACATATACTTTCATTTTTCTAAGGTAAATATCTAGGGGTAGGATAATAATCAAATGAGAAGTAAAAGCTTAAGTTTGTGATAAATTGGCAAAAAATTATCCAATTTTCATCAACATTTGATACTGCCAATCATTTCTTTGTCTATTCCAGTAGGTATATTGTGATATTTCATCATGGTTTTGATCTGCATTTCTCTAATTACCAATTGTGGTGGAATGAGAAGGCCATGCCAAGGTGGCCATTGGCAAGCGAGCGTCAGTTACTCAGGAACGGCTTTGAAACCCACCTGGCTTTCGAAACTGCCTGGCAACAGGCAGTGATTGGACGGCTTTGGAAACTGCCTGGCAACAGGCTGTGATTGGTTGGGGCATAGACCGCCCCTTGACCAGATTGGCTGGTCTTGGCTATATAAGATGTTGTACCAACTGAAATAAACGAGTCTGCGGGCTGCTTGCCTTAAGCCTGCTTTCACCCGACTCCCAGGGTCTGTGTGTTGACTCCACGCCTCTTGCCCCCACCACGCTGCTCCTCTCAGAAACGAATCCACTGCAGCATTGTTGAGAAATCAACAGCAACAACCAATGATGTTGAACACTTTTCCATATTCTTTTTTGCCACTCTGATGTCTTTAGTAAGGTGTCTATTCATGACTTTTGCTCATTTTTAGTTGGGCTGTTTTCTTGCTGAGTTTTCAGAGTTCTTTGTATTCTGACCTAAATCCTTTATCATATATTTGACTTGCTTCTTATATTGTCTCTTTGTGACTTGTCTCCTCATTCTATAAAGCAAATACTTTTTATTGCCATTTTAATTCATTGCTACCCAAATCCTTTTGAAAGTGAACCCGCTCCCCCCAAAAAAGCCTCTAACTAAAGAGACAGACTATAACAGGACAGTTCTCTGATATTTCTCAATTTGAGTGCATCCTTAGGGAAATATTCACTGCAATCACCCGGGAATCAGAAATGCTGTGTTTGCCTCCAAAGATACTGCTCTGGAATGTCTCAAGCCATGTCTTCTAATTTTTCTTTAGGAAAAATCTCTCCTTCTCAAAATGTGCACAGAAATTTTCAGTAATATCCTTGTCCATGGACAGAGAATCCAATAAAAGCACTGGATTCAGAGCAAAAATAATTTTTGGAAGCAAATAAGAACTTAACACATAGACCATTTCTTATTTTCATAAAACCTGGCACAAGTTCAAGGTTTGAACTGAATCCTTTGAATATATTTCAACCACCTTCTAACTACCCAGATTTGCTTTTGGCCATTATTAGGGTACTTTTCCTTTAATACTACTTTTCTCTTATTTCTATCAACTTCACTCTTCACACTTTAGGATTCATTATCCTAAAGATGCACACTTCTTTTTGCTCTGAATTCCAGGTTCACCATTTTAATTCTATGTTATAAATAAAACCAACTAATTCCCTTGGAAAAGATGGCCAAGAAGTGATCTCACCATGAGAATCATTCTTCTAACCACTGCCAACACGCAACAAGCCAACTTGTCTAAGAGAAAGAACATGTGTTTATATATTATCTTGGCCATTTACCTGCTATGTGACCATGGACAATTTACTTCTCTGAGCCTCAACATTCTCACCTAAAACATGGAGATGTTAATAGCCTCCTTATGCATTTCTTGAGGTAACACATGTAAATCATGTCACAATGGTAAGCACTATTTTGATCTCCTTCACATTCAATGGATTTGCTTCTCCAGTTCCTTTACATTTTTGCCCCCAGTATCACCCTCCTACAGTATCTCCAAGATTTCAACAATCAGATCCTCTCAGGTCTCTTATCCCTTCTTTTCCTATACAACCCACATTTTCCATCACATCCATGATATGAGATAGATGCACTTTATACCAAATCTACTCACTTGGTTGAACAGCACCACATCATTATAACAAAAGTTCTCTGCAGTTTAAAACAAGGAACTTAACATATTCACATTATTACAGATGATTTCAGTTCATTCAACTAAATCTAAATTACATCTTAAGTCACCATAGGAATGTACTAGCAATCAAAAAATTTAAAAATATTCAAAACAAACCTCACAATATTCAATATTTATGTAAGCATAACTATTAATAAAATGTTGTCCTGCTGACTAAAGATTCCTTGCTCCAAGTCATATGCATTTTCCCCCAATTCAAAGAGGTTTTCAAGAACAAGTACTAACAAATTCCAAACAGCACACTCAATGAGAGGTTTCAGGACACAAAGCTAGAACACTGTCTTCATCATTTGATTAGTGCTGGATGTACATTTGATAAACTGAGCAACACAGAACTGAATTGGTGCTATGAAGTAAACTGCTACAGAATCAGAACATTGGTGACAACAGCCTGATTTACATTCTAAAACTAGAGGGCAGATCCACTGCCTATTGTGCAGCAAACTTATTGAACCAAAGAGAAAGCAAATTGTTAGATGCATAAATACCACCAGGAGCTGGCACTGTGGCATAGCAGATTAAGCTGTTGCCTGTGATGCCAGCATCCCACTTGGGTGCCAATTCAATTCCGGGCTGCTCCACTTTTTTTTTTTTTTTTGACAGAGTGGACAGTGAGAGAGAGAGACACAGAGAGAAAGGTCTTCCTTTTTCCGTTGGTTCACCCCCCAATGGCCACCACGGCCGGCGCACCATGCTGATCCGATGCCAGGAGCCAGGTGCTTCTCCTGGTCTCCCATGGGGTGCAGGACTTGGGCCATCCTCCACTGCACTCCCGGGCCACAGCAGAGAGCTGGACTGGAAGATGAGCAACCGGGACAGAATCCAGTGCCCTGACTGGGACTAGAACCCGGTGTGCCAGCGCCACAGGCGGAGGATTAGCCTAGTGAGCCTCTCCACTTCTAATCCAGCTCCCTACTAATATGCCCGGGAAAGTAGCAGAAAATGGCCCTAGTGCTTGGGCTCCTACATGTATGTGGAGACACGGAAGAAGATCCTGGCTCCTGGTTTTGGTCTGGCCCCGCTCCAGTCATGCGGCCACGATGGGGGTGAACCAGAGGATGGAAGATCTCCCACTCTGTCTCTCCCTGTCTCTCTCTCTGTAACTCTGCATTTCAAATAAAATGAATAAACCTTTAAAAAAAGAGCAGAAAACTATATTCTGACCAAATGAATGTTTATTCCCACTTAGAAATTATAAACTTAAACATCCTATCATTTTGGATGTTCAAATAAATTATTTTGGATTTCTAACTACTTTTTGGTCGCATTTTTTCTTAATTTTCTAGCTGTATCTAAAATAATTATCTCAAAAATGTCTATGCCTATACCCTATACATGCTTTCTAGTAAGAAACAGCTCATTCTCAAAAAACCTTATTTATTTCAACTCAGATCAAAAGACTGACTTCTCCCTGGACTTGTGTTGTTAGTATATGTTTAGCAATTAATCTGTTAAATGCAACATTAACTTACCTTTGAAGTTGTAACATATAGAAGATCACTTTGCCTTAATCTTCTCTTTGCAGGCTATTCTTTAAATTTTGCATAAGACAGTTGAGAAGGGTAGTTCTCATAGGGAAGTCATAATTGCCACAGGATATATTATCTGGAAAAGATTGATTAACAAGAAGTGATTTCTACATTTTTTAAAAACTTTCTATCCAATATAGTCAAATATGTTTCCAAAGGGAGTATGTTTTGGTTCTGCTAGTTCAAAAGTAAAGGAATGAATATTGAACAGTTTAGTCTGAGCATGTTACACATTTCTTTTGCCACTGAAGCCAGGTAGAAACAGGATCCCATCATGAGAGTTTAGGAAATTCTCTAAAGAGTGTTCTCGGGGCTCAGTAAGACAATTTACGCATTCTTGCTCTAAAGGACTATGCAATTTTCAAAGTCGTGACTTTAAATTGATTCAGGGAAAAGATATCCAAAATTTTTAAAACTTCAAGACTAATGCAAATAATCCACAATCTAAATTTTTTTTGTATTTTGCTCTACAATTTAGAATTTACAAACTACTATAAGTAGCATTTTAAAATTTGTAACAAATTCAGAAATTTTTTTTTTTTTTTTTGACAGGCAGAGTGGACAGTGAGAGAGAGAGAGAGACAGACAGAAAGGTCTTCCTTTTGCCGTTGGTTCACCCTCCAATGGCCGCCGCGGACGGCGCGCTGCGGCCGGCGCACCGCGCTCCTCCGATGGCAGGAGCCAGGAGCCAGGTGCTTTTCCTGGTCTCCCCATGGGGTGCAGGGCCCAAGCACCTGGGCCATCCTCCACTGCACTCCCGGGCCACAGCAGAGGGCTGGCCTGGAAGAGGGGCAACCGGGACAGAATCCGGCGCCCCGACCGGGACTAGAACCCGGTGTGCCGGCGCCGCAAGGCGGAGGATTAGCCTGTTGAGCCACGGCGCCGGCCCAAATTCAGAAATTTTTAAACTATGTTATGAAAACCTAGCAGCTATGATTTTATTATCATTCTTTTTTAACTTTTAATTTTTTTTAATTTTTAAAAAAATTAAGTTCCAAGGACATAATAATATTCCTTTCCTCCCTCCCACTTTCTTTTCTTCTCCCCTTTTTTACATCTTTTTATTTTAGCTTTAGAGATAACATTTTTAAATTGTATTACAATAAAAAGGATTAATAGTTCACCAAATAAGAAGTTTAACCAATACAAAGAAGAAGACCCTAGTTTAGTGATAATATAGAAAATGGCTATAAACAATAATTGAATGGAAAAATGACCATTTCACCCATATCCAGTAAATTTTAAAGTAATCACAAATCATTAAAACTATTGCAGTATAGCATTCTTAACCATTTGTCTGAGAGTGATATAAAACAAAGTTACAAAACTGTTTTTGCAGCAATACTGATTTTTTTTTACTTTTGGGTTGTTTTTTAAATTCTAGCTCCCACATGTAAGGGAGAACATGTGGTATTTGTCTTTCTAGGTCTGCCTTACTTCACTCAACATTATGTTTTCCAGTATCATCCATTTTGCTGCAAATGGTAGAATTTCATTTTTTATAGCAATATTACCCATATTGCTATAATCACACAATATTACATTGTGTATATATACCACATTTTCTCTACCCATTCATCTTATGATGGATACTTTGGTTGTTGTTTGTTGTTTGGTTGGTTCCAAATTTTGGCTACTGTGAATAGTACTGCTGTAAATATGGTGGTGCAGGTATCTCTTTGATCCATTGTGTTCAAGCCTTTTGGATTATACCCAGCTGTGGAATTGATGGATCATATGGCAAGTCTATTTCTAGTTTTTTAAGAAATCTCCATACTGCTTTCGACAATGGCTGCATTAATTTACATTTCTACCAATAGGGTATACGTATTCTCCTTTGTCTACATCCTCACCAGAATTTGATAAGCTCTGTGTTTTGGATTTTAGCCATTCTGACAGGGGTGAGGTGATACCTCATTGTGGTTTTGATTTGCATTTTCCTTATGGCTAGTTATGCTAAGCAGTGTTTCATTATGGTCAATGGCAGACACCACTCTTTGCAAAGTACCCTGATAATCTCTGATCACAATGAATTTGTTCCTGGCTATCTTCTCAAGTCCTACCACCCTGTGGTCAAAATTTCTCCCATTCAGGCATGGAAAGGCAAGACACTGTGGCAAAAAAATGTCCTACAAGAAGGATCTCTGTGAGTAGAAAGAAATGGTCAAAGAAGGATGTACTTTCCTCTGAAGGGAGGAGAGAACTTCCAATTTGCTTATGGCCCTATCTAAATACTGATGGAGATTGTGGACTCAAAAGTATACAGTTTTTAACCATTTATTTGTTTAAAAATGGACTCCAGGAACAGAGACTTCTTGGTCCATTTATTCCCTTTTTCTTTTTAAAAAGTCTCCAGGAATCCCCTAAATCCTGTAACCAACATTAAATAAAGCCTCCAAATCATCATGTAAGTGCAACTTCACTAGTTTAAAACATGGTTCATGAGATAGAACTTTTTTGATTAAAATAAGTTATTTTTTCAACCTATCTCATTACACTTAAGAAATAATCTGTAATTTTATAAAACTAAATGATTCATTGAAATATTGCTCACCAAAAAAAAAGTTGAAGGATATTTATCTCTTCAGTCATAATCTAGAATATGGAAAACTTTCTAAAAGGCATACAGTGTAACTCAGCCTCAATGCATAATCTCCAGATAGCTAAAGAAATTGTTTAAAATATTTAAAATGAGGTTTAACCTTTGACCTTTATAACATAAGGAAGTGTCTGCATAAAATATTTCTCTTTTCTTTAACTGTATTTTTCTTTTATCTATATGAATCTATATATATCTTAGAAACATGGAAATTTCAGAAAATATACCATGGTCAACTTTGTAGTTATTTCTTTCTAGCCTTTATTCTGAACATTTTATTGGTTTAGGTTTTGGTTTCAACAAAACTGTTGAATAATTCAATTTTGATACGTGAACAATTTTTTATTTTTCTTTTACTTAACTGTATAACAAAGATTTTATATTATTTAATAGATACAAATATTTTATTAAGTGTATATAGCAGGATGATTTCATAATTTCTCATTATCAAAAAGAAGTACAAAAAACTGCTTCAAAAAATAACAATGGTATCAAACTTGTACAATACTTAAACTTCTATTGGAAATAATTCATTAGGTTTATACATGGTTTAAAGTATTCATTCTCTTTATCCAAGCATATTGAATCCTCTACCATAGAGAAGAAATACAAATGTAGGACAAGTTTTCAGTACAAAGGTATTTGATACAATGCTGTTTTGAAGAATCAAATATTTGAAGTCAATTGATTGCTTCTTAAAGGAGTTACTTTAGCACTGCAAGAAGTGGCCCCTGTACAATTTACTATCATTTTTTTCATAGGATCAAAAGATGTGGTTGGTACCCACAGGAATGCTTATAAGAAAACTCTTTCAGCAACAAACATCTCAAGGATGTGAGAGTGTCCATTGAACAATGTTATTATCATAATAAAATAATTGTTCCCTGAAAGTAGCTTCAAATATAAATAAGTAGTTTGGAGAAGTTAAAAGAGAATAAATAGTATACCACTTGATTCATATCTTCTTTAAAACAGCTTCACATCCCATTGCTGAGAAAGAACTAAGGTCAATCTCACTCACAATAGCTACAAAAAATGAAATACTTCAGAATAAACTTAACCAAGGACAACAAAGATCTCTATTTTTAAAATTACAAAATACTAAAGAAAGAAATAAGACATTAAAATGGAAAATTTTTCATGTTCATGGATTGGAAGAATCAACATCATCAAAATGTCCACACTACAAAAAACAATTTACAGATTCAATGTGATCTCAATCAAAATACCAATGACATTCTTCTCAGATCTAGAAAAAAATTATGCTAAAATTCATATAGAAACACAAGAGACCATGAATATATAAAGCAATCTTATACAACAAAAACAAAGCTGGAGCCATCACAATACCAGACTTTAAAGACATACTACAGGGCAGTTATAATCAAAATAGCTTGGTATTGGCAAAAAACAAAAACAAAACAAAAAAAAACAAAAACAAAAACAAGATGGGTAGACCAAATACAATAGAATAGAAACTTCAGGGCCGGCGCCGTGGCTCAACAGGCTAATCCTCCGCCTTGCGGCGCCGGCACACCGGGTTCTAGTCCCGGTCGGGGCACCGGATTCTGTCCCGGTTGCCCCTCTTCCAGGCCAGCCCTCTGCTGTGGCCCAGGAGTGCAGTGGAGGATGGCCCAGGTGCTTGGGCCCTGCACCCCATGGGGAGACCAGGAAAAGCACCTGGCTCCTGGCTCCTGCCATCGGACAAGCGCGGTGCGCCGGCCGCAGCGCGCCGACCGCGGCGGCCATTGGAGGGTGAACCAACGGCAAAGGAAGACCTTTCTCTCTGTCTCTCTCTCTCACTGTCCACTCTGCCTGTAAAAAAAAAAAAAAAAAAAAAAAAAGAATAGAAACTTCAGAAATCAATCCACACATCTATAACCAACTTATCCTTGAAAAGGACCTAAAATCAATCTTGGAGCAAGGACAGTTTTTTCAACAAATGATGCTAGAAAACTGGATCTCCACATGCTGCAGTATGAAGCAAAACCTCTACCTTAATCTTTACACAAAAATACACTCCAAATGGATCAAGGACTTCAATCTTTGACCCAATACGATCAAATTACTAGAAAACATTGGGGAAGCGTTGCAAGACATTTGCATATGTAAAAACTTCTTGGAAAAGACCCCAGAAGCACAGGCAATCAAAGCCAAATTTGATTACATCAAATTGTGAAGCTTCTGCACTGCAAAAGAAACACTCAGCAAAGTGAGGAGGCAACCAACAGAATGGGAGAAAGTATTTTCAGACTATGCAATGGATAAAGGATTAATATCCAGAATCTATAAAGAGCTCAAGAAACTCAACAACCAAACAAACAATCCAGTTAAGAAATGGGTAAAGGACTTGAAAAGGTATTTTTCAAAAGAGAAAATTCAAATGGCCAACAGACACATGAAAAAAAAATGCTCAGGATCACTGTAAGGGAAATGCAAATCAAAACCACAATGAAGTTTCACCTCACCCCAGTTAGAATGGCTTTCATACAGAAATCAACAAACAACAAATGCAGGCTAGTATATATGAAAAAAGTACCCTTCCACCATTGGTGGGAATATAAACTGATACAGCCACTGTGGAAGACATTATGGAGATACCGCAGAAATCTGAATATAGATCTATCATAATTCCCACTCCTTAGAATCTATCCAAGGGAAATGAAATCAGCATATGAAAGTGTTATCTGTACCCCTATGTATATTGCAGCTAAATTCAACATAGCTAAGATAAGGAATCAACCCTAATGTCTGCCAACTGAAGAATGGATAAAGAAATTATAGGATACGTATACCATAGAATACTATACAGCAGCAAAAAAAATTTATTTGCAACAAAATGGATGAAACTGGAACACATCATACTTAGTGAGATAAGCCAGCCCCCCCAAAAAAATCATGTTATTCCTGATCTGTGGTAACTAATAGAATATCTAAAAGTTCATCTACAGAAGTGAAATTGACACTTTGAACAGCCCTTGTCTAGTTGTTGAGGAACAGTTTTTTTGTTTTTCATACTATTTGCTCAACTCTGCATTTAGTGCATGGTTGATCTTATGTGTATAAAGTGAATTGAAAATAGATCTTAGTAAAAAATAATTGGAATAGGAGAAGGAAGAGGAAGAAGGGTCGGAGTGTGGGTGGGAGGGAGGGTAGGCATAATCACTATGTTCCTAAATTTGCATATATGAAATGCATGGTTTGTATACCTTAAATAAAGATTTCCAGGTAAAAAGAAAAAAAATAAAAACTGAAAGCAGGGCACCTTATTTAGAGGCAGTAATAGCAAGTGTTACTGAGTTTTATAGTCAGACAAACTGGCACTTATCATGACCCTAGGAAAGAGAACTTCTTTGAGCCAGAGTTGTCTCATCAGTAAAATGCATATAATAATAGGGTTATTATGAGGCTTGAATGAAAGAACCTGCTAACATCTGATACTGTATTTCACAGGTAGTAAGCACTCAATATATGATGGTGGTCCTATTAAATTACATATTTTTTTTTGATACCAGTATATTGAGGCCTTTCCTGGTTAGTTTTCTTTTTTCTTTTTTGGAAATGTATATCAAATACATTTATTAATGAAAATAAACAGCTTCACTGCAAATACCAGATTCTTGATGCACTTTCAAAGCCTCTATCAGAGTTTTGCTGGCTACAACTAGACTGATTGTTCTCCTACTTACTTAGTTCATCAAACTCCAATCCAAAGAGGTAACATATGGGAAGTATTTTGACCTATCTATACTTTACTCTGTATTTCTAAGTCAGTATAGTCCCATGAAACTTGAATTAGATCAAAGTCCTTCTTCCATAGCCAATAGGGTTAGAAACCTTCTTCAGTCTTGACAATTGAGAAATTAGGGAGCATCATGACCTGCTAACAAATAACTATACGAGGAAATTCCTACACTATAACCAAAACCATTGTTTGAAATATTAAGTAGTAACTCATGTATTTAGCCAGTTTATTTATCTAGGGTTATATTTTGCAGCTGAGGTAGAGTACCTTGAAGATGCAAAAATGTTTTTAAACTAATACTCTTATTTACTATTTACCAATTTTTTTTAAAAATAGAGGCCGGCACCGTGGCTCAACAGGCTAATCCTCCGCCTTGCGGCGCCGGCACACTGGGTTCTAGTCCCAGCCGGGGCGCCAGATTCTGTCCCGGTTGCCCCTCTTCCAGGCCAGCCCTCTGCTGTGGCCCAGGAGTGCAGTGGAGGATGGCCCAAGTGCTTGGGCCCTGCACCCCTTGGGAGACCAGGAAAAAGCACCTAGCACCTGGCTCCTGCCGACCACGGCAGCCATTGGAGGGTGAACCAACCGCAAAAGGAAGACCTTTCTCTCTGTCTCTCTCTCTCACTGTCCACTCTGCCTGTCAAAAAAAAAAAAATAGAAGTCATTCATTCCATACTTTTGGTCCACAACTCCAGTGCTTGAATCAAGCCAAAATTCCTTCTTTAGAAAATTATTGGCCCTGTATTGAAATTCATACACACAGAATGAAAGGTAGGCTCTGCTGTGTGCAATTTGATTGCTTACATATCTAAATTCAAACAGGCACACACAAAACTATTTGGAATACAACCCACAGAAGTCCCAGCTCCAAGAATTGCCAGAATTTTTCACATAGGCTACTACTATCTAATTACTATCCTACACCAACTGATGCACTGCAGACAGTCTGAGAGACTGTGCTACTCATGCTCATTCTGTAGAAAAGCAGAATCAGCATCACCTGGTAATATGTTACTAAGAATAGATTTCCTGATATAACTCTGACCCACTGAATCAGAATCTTTTAAAAAGGCAACTCAAACAATCCCTGAGAACACGGAACTCTGAAAAACACTCAGATGAATCACTTGCTCTCTCCTTTGGCTGCACATTAGAATCACCTGAACAGCATTGTTTTTAGAATTCAAAAATTACTTTTTTGTTTGTTTTTTAGAGGGGCAGAGGGAGCACTCTCATTGACTGCTTCCTTCTCCAAACCTTACAAAGCTGGTTGGAGCTGGAGGGAGGCAGTGGCTGAAAGCAAAAGCAGAGGACTCTTCTTGGGTCTCCTACATGTGTGACAGGGACCCAGCTACTTGAGACATCACCACTGCATTTAACTGCATTAGCAGGAAGCTGGAGTCAAGAGCCAGTGTTAGTGCTGGAATCTGGCTTCAAAACAGGCACTCCAATGTGGGACACTGGCAACCTAAAGTGCTAGTTTAATTTCTAAGTCAAATTCCTGCCCTTGGAGGAGAGAACTTCCACTTTGCTTATGGCCTTGTCTAAATACTGATGGAGTTTGTGGTCACAAAAAGCTTCCACAGCCTTGGCAGCTAATGGGCAAGAGACTTGGGTGATCACTGGTGTCATAAATAAGAGTGTTAATTGTTAAATTAACAACGGAAGTCACTGTGCACTTACTCCCCATATAGGACCTCTATCCTTAATGAATCGAACTATAAGAATTAACTGTAAAACTTATTCTCAAACAGTACTTTTTACATTTTGTGTGTGTGTGTATGTGCAAATTGTTGAAATAATTACTTAGTACAGAGTTCGACTTCTGTATATAAAGTTAATTAAAAATGAACCTTAATAAAGAATGGGATTGGAGAGGAAGCAGGAGGTGGGACGGGAGTGGGGTTCAGAGGGTGGGTATGGGGGGAAAAACCACTATATTCCTAAAGTTGTACTTATGAAAATTGTCTTCATTAAATAAAGTTTTTAAAAAATTCCTGGGCCAGCTCCGTGGCTCAATAGGCTAATCCTCTGCCTTGCGGCACCGGCACACCGGAATCTAGTCCCAATCAGGGCGCCAGATTCTGTCCCGGTTGCCCCTCTACCAGGCTAGCCCTCTGCTATGGCCTGGGAGTGCAGTGGAGAATGGCCCAAGTCCTTGGGCCCTGCACCCGCATAGGAGACCAGGAGAAGCACCTGGCTCTTGCCTTCGGATCAGCGTGGTGCGCTGGCCGTGGTGGCCATTGGAGGGTGAACCAACGGCAAAAAAGGAAGATCTTTTTCTCTGGCTCTCTCTCTCACTGTCCACTCTGCCTGTCAAAAAAAAAATTCCTGCCATTGGAAATCATTATTTTAAGATGCCCGACTCCCACCTATTAGACAATTTATATAATATTTGAATGACAATATAGTAAAAAAAAATACACAGGATTTATAATCAGAAAAAAACAAATTTGAATAACTACTCACTTAATATTATTTTATATAAATATCATTGCTCTGGATTTCATCTTCCTTAGAGAATTATATGACAAAATTAACATTTTTGAATTATAAAAACCTAAAAAAATCATTAAATATTGGCATGGTATATAACCAAATATTTATTAAACAGATTAAAGCATGCTCCCTCCAAAATTCTTATTCTCAAAGTGAAGTTCATGAATCAACTTCATCAGTAATAACAGATGCTTGTCAAAACAGATTGTTCTTATCTGCTTCAGACTTCATGGATCACAATCTCAGGAAATGGAATTCAGAAGTGAACATATTTAACAAGCTATCGATATAGCTCAATTGCTTTATGAGCTAGAAGAAGAATTCTGTAAACTAATATCACTGTGATCACAACTATCAGATCTAGTGCTAGCATAGTTGTTAGTCTCCTACTTTAATTGCCTCTCATCTCACATAACATAAACATTCATTTAACTCACACGTTGTTTCCTTTTCAGGACTAATTACTTTAAGTAGAGAAAAGTAAAATATAAAGGAATAGAAGGACAACTGAGTTTGAGTTCATTATGAGAGGTAATTCTAAGTGTTCAGAAATTGGCAAAACTCCTTTTTTCATGTGTTTAGTTATGCACTTGGTCATCCTTCTGGGTTCGAACAGCATCTAGATCATCTTAACTCTTCCCATTTACTGTGTCCATTTGGCCATGTATTCACTTCTCGCTCATAACCCCCTCTACTTAGATATCTAATTTGCATCCTCTCATTGATGATAAACTTTCTTTTTTTTTTCTTTTAGGTAAATTCTTTTTTTTATAACGCTTTTATTTAAAGAATATAAATTTCCAAAATACAGCTTATAGATTACAATGGCTTCCCCCCCATAACTTCCCTCCCACCCGCAACCCTCCCCTTTCCCACTCCCTCTCCCCTTGCTTCACATCAAGATTCATTTTCAATTCTCTTTATATACAGAAGATCAGTTTAGTATATATTATGTAAAGATTTCAACAGTTTGCCCTCACATAGCAACACAAAGTGAAAAATACTGTTGGAGTACTAGTTATAGTATTAATTCACAATGTATAGCACATTAAGGACAGAGATCCTACATGATATATTTTTTTAAATTGATTAATTTTCTATGCAATTTCCAATTTAACACCAAGATTTTTTTTTCATTTTTAATTATCTATATACAGAAGATTGATTCAGTATATACTAAGTAAAGATTTCATCAGTTTGCACCCACACAGAAACACAAAGTGTAAAATACTGTTTCAGTGCTAGTTATAGCATTACTTCACATTGGACAACACATTAAGGACAGATCCCACATGAGACGTAAGTACACAGTGACTCCTGAAGTTGATTTAACAATTGGACACTCTTGTTTATGGCGTCAGTAATCTCCCTAGGCTCTAGTCATGAGTTGCCGAGGCTATGGAAGCCTTTAGGGTTCGCCAGCTTCAATGTTATTCCAACAGGGTCATAGTCAAAGTGGAGGTTCTCTCCTCCCTTCAGAGAAAGGTACCTCCTTCTTTGATGGCCCATTCTTTCCACTGGGATCTCACTCACAGAGATCTTTCATTTAGGTCTTCTTTTTTTTCCAGAGTGTCTTGGCTTTCCATGCCTAGAATATTCTCATGGGCTCTTGAGCCAGATCTAAATGCCTTAAGGGCTGATTCTGAGGCCAGAGTGCTATTTAGGACATCTGCCATTCTATGAGTCTGCTGTGTATCTCGCTTCCCATGTTGGATCATTCTCTCCCCTTTTGATTCTATCAGTTAGTATTAGCAGACACTAGTCTTGTTTGTGTGATCCCTTTGACTCTTAGACCTCTCAGTGTGATCAATTGTGAACTGAAATTGATCACTTGGACTAGTGAGATGGCCTTGGTACATGCCACCTTGATGGGATTGTATTGGAATTCCCTGGCACATTTCTAACTCCATCATTTGAGGCACGACTGATTGAGCATGTCCCAAATTGTACATCTCCTCCCTCTCTTATTCCCACTCTTATATTTCACAGGGATCACTTTTCAGTTAAAATTTAAACACCTAAGAATAATTGTTTGTTAATTACAGAGTTCCACCACTAGTACTAGAATAAAAAAATACTAAAATGGATAAAGTATTACATTGTACAACAACAGTCAGCACAAGAGCTGATCAAGTTACTGTTTCTCATAGTGTCCATTTCACTTCAATAGGTTTCCCCTTTGGTGCTCAATTAGTTGTCACCGATCAGGGAGAACATATGATATTTGTCCCTTTGGGACTGGATTAATTCACTCAGAATGATGTTTTCCAGATTCCTCCATCTTATTGCAAATGACCGGATTTCATTGTTTTTAACTGCTGTATAGTATTCTATAGAGTACATGTCCCATAATTTCTTTATCCAAATGTATGCTTTGAATTCCCTGTGATCTTTTGCTGTGAGGTTCCCTTCGTTTACCTTCTTTCATGTTGATGGCCGTGTTTCTGTGTGTATCAGATCTTTAAGCATCTTTTGCAGGGCTGGACGAGTGGCAACAAATTCTTTCAATTTCTGTTTGCAATGAAAGGTCTTTATTTTACCTTCATTCACAAATGAGAGCTTTGCAGGATATAATATTCTGGGCTGGCAGTTTTTCTGTCTTAGTACCTGGGCTATGTCTCGCCATTCCCTTCTAGCTTGTAGGGTTTCTGATGAGAAGTCTGCCGTGAGTCTAATTGGAGATCCTCTGAAAGTAATCTGACATTTCTCTCTTGCCCATTTTAGGATCTTTTCTTTCTGTTTCACTGTGGTGAGTTTAATTACAACGTGTCGTGGTGAGGATCTCTTTTGGTCATGTTTACTAGGGGTTCTATGAGCTTCCTATGGGTTCTACTAGGATGTCTCTGTCCTTCTCCAAAACTGGGAAATTTTCTGCTATTATCTCACTATAAAAGCATTCTAATCCTTTCTCCCTCTCCATGCCTTCAGGAACTCCTAGAACTCGAATGTTGGTTTTTTTAATAGTATCCTGTAGATTCCCAACAATATTTTTTAGATTTCTAATTTCCTCTTCTTTTCTTTCGTTTGACTGTATAGTTTCCTGTGCTCTGTCTTCTAAGTCCGATATTCTCTCTTCTGCCTCACCCATTCTGTTTGTAAGGCTCTCTAATGTGTTTTTCATTTGATCTATTGAATTCTTCACTTCATTATGATTTCTCGTCACTATCACAGTTTCATGTTCTACTAGTTGTTTCATTTCAGCTTGATTCCTCCTTAATATTTCATTTTCATGAGAGAGATTTTCTACCTTGTCCATTAAGGATTTCTGTAGTTCAAGAATTTGTTTTTGAGTACTTCTTAGTGTTCTTATCAGTTTTTTGAGATCTGCTTCTTGCATTTTTTCTATCTCATCATCTTCGTAATCTTGAATTGGGGTGTCTTTCTTTTGGGGACACCCTAGTGTCTTCCTTGTTCTTATTACCTCGGTTTTTGCGTTTGTTGTTTGGCATATTGGTTTCTTCACTGTGGTGTTTTTTTCTTGTTATACTATGACTAGATTAAGTGGACTGTCTGCTTTTGATGGAGCCTTAGAGGCTTGAGATGGGTGTGGCCTGAGAGCTCTGTTTGGTTCCTCAGGGTTGAGGGTTTGTCAAAGGAGACACTCCCAGGTTAGGCGTGGTAAATCTCTGTTACTTTTTTTTTTCTTTTGGTTCAAAAGGGAAGTAATTCCACACAGCTGAATGGAATTGGGGGTGGTTAGCAGGCGAATGATATACCCACAGGAGCCAGAGATCGGAAGCTCTTTCTCCAGGACCAGAGAGGGAATCTTTGCGGCCCTTAGTGTGGGTCAGATTCTCCTGTAGTCTCCCACTGGGCTGCCAAGGCTACTGAACTGTAGCGTCTCTGGAGAGTACTCACATGAATTCGTGATTTCCATGAGTTCTCTCCCCCACCGTCTCTTCTTTCACAGTCTCAGTTCATTAGCACCACACATTCATTAGGTTCTAATCTCCTGTTATTTCACCCCTCCCACCCAGAGTCAGGTTTTTCTGCTAGGCTCGGGGCCGGTGCCGACCCGAGGTCGCCCTGCTTATGACATATCCCAAAATGGCGCCTGCTGTTTGTCTTGCTCACCTTTGAGAGGTGGGCAGAGAGAGAAACTCGTGTCCGTATGGGTCACTTTTTTTTTTCCTCTGTCTCTCTCTCTCTTCTAGTTAGCCTGGTGAACTTTTCCCCGCAGGGTTTCAAGCCTTGTTTGCACTAGTCTCCTCTTTCCGCTTCCCTTCTGTTATCTCGGGCTATTGAGGTTCGGCTCACCTCGCGTTCCAGCGCTGGTGTGCTGAATCTGCTGCTGGTGTCCCAAACTGTGGGCTCCCACGCTCTCCACGCAGGTCCACTGTGAATCACCAGTTCCGCAAGAGTTTCCTCTGCTGTTTCTTCCCCTACTCTTCCTTGAACCTGCAGTAACTCCACTTTTATTAAACTGTCTCTCCCCAGACTATCGGTGTGCTCCCTTCCTATTCTGCCATCTTGCCACCAAAAACGATAAACTTTCTATAAGAGTAAAAGAGACTGTCACAGACTGCATTATACATTTATCTCTTATTCCTTGGGGTCTGAGTCTATATGCTCCTGATGTGTATGACTGCTATGTGGCTATCAACAAATCCCTAAGATTCCTCATTATCATCAACAAGGTACTTCATGTTTAGATGGTAGCTGTCCTTCATGGATGAAATAAACTGGCACAGAAAGTCCTCACATTATTTTTGTCTTTTTATGGAAAAATATCATTAATGAAGCTGGCCTGTATAGTATTTTCTTTAATGAGAGAAAGCCATGTTGGGCAATATGTTTTCATTTAATCCATAATTTCTGTTTTCTACATTTTCATCACCTATTCAATTCAGCTAAAGGAATTCCAAATTGTAGTGGTGATTTTGTTTTATGGGACAATCTCCTTCATGAACCTGAAGCCAAAATCCAAACACACTAGTTAAGTCAAACTGATGGGCCTAATCTATGGAATAGTTACTACACACTAATCTTATCAACTATAGTCTGAGAATTAGAGGTGCTTGAGGAAATGAAAATGTTGATGAGTAGACACTGATGCTGGAGGAAATGAGATACTGACATCTGTGAGTTCATGCAGGAAACAAGTGCCCATATTTTGAGGTAAGAGTTTTAAATATAAGAAATAAAAGTTATGTGTAGAAATAGAAATACAGTAGAAAGACATTTTGAGATTAATAATCTAATGATATTCCTTTAGGAAAATGACCATGTTATTGTAAAAACGTAGTGACAAGTGGTCTAAGAAGTAAAAGTAAATTACGGAACAAGACAAAAAAATATGTGAAATTAAGCCTTTCTGAGAAAACCCAATATACCTACTTAGAAAATAAAAGCAAATATTCATGTTTCAGTTCCTTCATTTAGAAAACCTTTGAAACATGAGTATTTGATTATTTATGCTTACATTTAATGTACTCAGGGACTTTACCTAGCCCCAATCTGTTTTCAGCTACATATTTTATTTTCTTTCCATGCCCATGCTGTTCCAATCCCCTTTTCATGTACTGCTCCATTCACTATGAAGTTTTTCACTTATTTCATGTTCTTTCATATGTAAAGGCAATTGCATTCTTCTTCTCTGGTGAAATCTTAGAAATTTCAGAAAAGACCAGTAAAAGTGCCACATCACCTGCAAAGTTTTTCATTAATTTCCCTTAGTTATTCCCTCCTCTATGCTGCCCTGACCCTTAATTCTACTACAGTGGATTTCTTTTTATGCTATACCCAACCATTTGTTTGTTTCTGAAATCTCAATGGCAGAACAATGATTTATTATTCTCTATGTGAAGTCCAATGTGGCATTAATTAAAATATAAATGTCCACGAGGATGGGGGGGAGCAGCTAACTTTTAAAATTGACAAAAGGGAAGAAAGATGAAAGAATTGGATAAAATACAGTTGAGATGTCATTAGAACTAAAACAAATAAGTTCACCATAAGTATTCTTCTCTAATCTTAATTTGAAGAGAAAATATGCCAAGTGGCTAAAATCCACTGGGAGAGTACTGGCAATTCTGTTTCAGAAACTTTAGGAGATCTGCTGTAGTATGCATATGATTCAGTGTGTACCTCAAGAGTTTGTGTGCTATAGACTTAGTAATGCAAAATAAGAGGTGGTGCAACCTTTTAGGTTGGGATCCAGAGGAAGCAAATTAGGTCACAGGGGCATTGTCCTCAGAAGGGGAAGGGATTGACACTTGTCTCTCAGAGTAAGCTAGTTCTCTCAAGGAGGAGATGTTATAAAAAGAGGAAGCTTGGCAGCAGGCGCTGTGGTACAATGGGTTAACATCCTGGCCTGAAGCACCAGCATCCCATATTGCACCAGTGCAAGACCTGGCTGTTCCACTTTCGATCCAGCTCTCTGGTGTGGTCTGGGAAAGCAGTGGAAGATGGCCCAAGTCCTTGGGTCCTTGCACCCAGAGGAAGCTCCTGGCTTCAGATGAGTGCAGCTCCGGCCGACGCGGCCAATTGGGGAGTGAACCAGCAGATGGAAGACCTCTCTCTCTCTGCCTCTCCTCTCTCTGTGTAACTCTTTCAAATGAATAAATAAACCTTTAAAAAAAAAAGAGGAAGCTTGGCCCCTGAATCCCTCTGATTTCCCATCTCACCTAGTGATCTCTCCCTCTTACACCTTCACCTAACACACTATGCCACCTACCATATTGTGATATAGCTAACAGGCCCTCATTAAGATGCTGGTGCCATGCTTTCAAACTTCCAAAACTGTAAGCTAAATAAATTCCTTTTATGTATAAGATCAGCCTCAGGTGTTTTGTTATAATAATGGAAAAATAACCAATATGGGAGCTTTTCCTTTCATAAAAATTTTCCCTTAAGTAACTATTGAGCTATAATATATAGTGGTATTTTTGCTTTGTCTTTCTTTTTTTAAGAGTTATCTATTTTATTTGAAAGTTTCAGGGATAGAGGGAGGGAGGGAGAGATGGAGGGTGGGAGAGAGAGATAGAGAGAAAATCTTCTATCCAATGTTTCACTCCCCAAATACCCACAACAGCCAGGGCTAGGCTGGCTGAAGCTAGGCTCTCCCTACACAGGTGGCATGAATTCAAGCATGTATGCCATCATCCCCTACCTTCCCAGGCACATCAGCAAGAAATTGAATAGAAAGCAGAGTAACCGGCACTCCTGTATGAATTGAGTGTTTCCAAAGCAATAACTTACCAGCTGTGCCACAGCACATTCCCCACAGTGGTGTTTTTCTTAAGAAATCATTGCCCCTCAGGTTTAACATGTCTTCTTCAATTCTGCACCATAAACTCATTTTATTTTTAAGATCAAATTTTGAAGAGGTGGCACTGTGGCATACTGGGTAAAGCTGCCACCTGCAGTGTCAGCATCTCACATGGGTGCCAGCTTGAGTCTCGGCTACACCACTTCCAATCTAACTTCCTGCCAATGTGTAGGACACCAGTAGAGGATTTCCCAATTGCTTGGGCCCCTGCACCTATGTGGGAGACCTAGAATAGACTACTGTACCTAGGTTTGAATCGGCTCAGCCCTGGCCACTGCAGCCACTTGGTGAGTGGACCAGTGGATGGAAGACCTCTCTCCTCTCTCTCTTTCTCTCTCTCTCTCCCTCTACCTCTCTGTAACACTGTTTTTCAAATAAATAAATAAATATTTAAAGGAATCAAATTTTAAATAAATTCCAAATATGGTGGTGATTTCTAGAGAATGTTGCCAAAGTATATCAGATTATAAAAGTCTGGTTTTTGTTTGTTCATTCGTTTATTTTTGTTCTTGCCACAGAGGAATTCAATTTACAGCCCACATGGAAAGAGCCTGATTCAAAATCAAAATTGAGAATTAAAATTATTGTTTTTCAAAGAAATGCTGAACTCAATTAAAGGCAATTACCAGAAAGGTATTTGAACTTTATCATTCCCAGTGCTAAAGTGATGTTTCCAAATACCAATCCAAAAGCAACAGTCTCTTTCTCATAACTTTTAGTAGATTCTATTGCCATTATAGTGTTTAAACATTTCCTAGCAACAGAATACCTTTTGTCCAAATAAAATATTATGTATAACCACATGGTATATAAAACAGACAAAAACAGAGCCAGTTAGAAGGTGGAGGACATTTTAGAGCTGACTTCTTGGGATGTGCTCATCTTAGTAATTCCCTTGTCCTCCCTCCTGGGGCTCCAAGGAACAGACAGGGATCACCTCAAACCTGTAAAGGAAATGACTTCTTAACATCTGAAGCCACCACTATTTCGCTTCATACTGGCTTTTAAATCTTCTCTTCTGCCACTACACCAATAACACAACCCAAATTCCAGTATCAACAAAATGCGTTTTTTTTTTTACAGTCTTCTTTCTTTTTTAAGATTTATTTATTCATTTAAATGGCAGAGAGAGAGAGAGAGATCATCACTCCCCAAATGGCCACAAAGACTAGGGCTGGACAAAAAAACAGCTAGGAGTCAGGAGCCTCTTTAGGGTGTCCTATGTGTGTGCAAGGGCCCAAGAACTTGGGCCATCCTTTGCTGGCATTAGCAGGGAGCTGGATCAGAGGTGGAGCAGGCAGGACTTGAATTGGCACCACAGGCCACAGTGTAACTTGCTGCACCACAGGCCAACCCCATATACTCTTCTTTCTAATAGAACATCCTTTAAAGGACCAGCCAATGGAGTACCAAAGTGACTTAAATGGTTTGCTGCTTTGAGGATGTTTCTAATCCCATATGCAATTTAGAGTTCAGAATGTGGATTTGATAGAATTTAGAAACTTTCTAATGCCTTTGGGATGAAGTCCCTCAGAAGCAATTAAGATGAATCTAACGCAGTTTAATTGAAGTGTAACTCATAAAATTGTAATAATAATTCTAGCTTTATGATCTCTGGGAAGAGCAAATTCAGGTCTGTTACTCAGTTAAAATGGTCAAGATATTAAAATTGGTACTGACTATATCTGATGAAGAAATGGGACAGAAATCTACGATACTGAGTTCAAAAATGACACTTTGTTCTTGCTAAACCTCTTTTTTTTGACCTTCAGTGCTGGAGTCTCAGAGCCCATAAGTTTCATTCTGGTTTCTTTGGCCCCAGCAAACAGCCATTACCAGAAGTACTGTAATTTTAATTTTGCTTACCCATGCACTTTGTTCTAAACATCTACATAAAATCCAATCTTTACCTAATCTGTAATTTAGTCTTGTCCACACTGGCCTGGTACAACACAGACCAAGCAAACAACATTTTTCATGAGTAAGCAAGCCATACTTTACTTTTTAACAGGACAAGAAATTCTGACTTCAAGTAAGTATTACAACATTTTCCATGAGTATCTTTTGAAATGAATATCAACCCTTAAATAATTCAGTTCATTTACATGGATGTTAAAAAATAACAATATAATTTTTGTCAATGAACAATATTTTTTACAAGTTATTAAGCAAAAGATGCAACATAATCCTGCAGAATGGGAAAACAATCTATGCCATGAAAGGTGGTTTTATTATTTTCAACAAATCAAATTGAAGAGCAATTCTCAGAGCTGTTAACTTTATGCAGGGACACGTTCAGTATACTAATACTAACTCATAAAGCAATTGTTGAACACGTCTTCTTATTAATCAGTGTCTAACAGACAAAAGAACTAAATGGGTTGGCTGTGATCACTATAGAAGCCATATTACAACATATGTGGAAGACAGACTATAACTCCAAAAAAATTTATAAGCAAATTCTGAAAAATAAACAAATGCTAATATAGTCAAATAATTATAAAAATTATTAAAGATCTGTATAATACAGATGCTTATAGTCTATTTCAGATAAATAATAAAATTTTAGTTTAATTATTGCTTATATAATATTTTTCTATCCCAAATTTAACTGGCTATTACATAGTTTTCTTTTTTTTAAACATTTATTTATATATATGAAAGTTACACAGAGAAAGGAGAGGCAAAGAGAGAGAGGTCTTCCATCTGCTGGTTCACTCCCCAGTTGGCCACAATGGATAGAGCTAAGCCAGTCTGAAGGCAGGAGCTTCTTCTGGGTCTCCCATGTGGGTACAGGGGCTCAAGGACTTGGGCCATCTTCTACACTTTCCCAGGCCACAACAGAGAACTAAATCAGAAGTGGATCAGCCAGGACTCAAACTGGTGCCCATATTAGATGCCAGTACTGCAGGTGGTGGCTTTACCCTTTATACAAGTGCCAGCCCTTTATTTCATAGTTTTCTTTGTTAATCTGCCAAACCTGTGGCTGGCATTGTGTTGTAGTGGAAAAAGCACTGCCTGAAATGCTCACATCCCAAATGGGTGCCATTTTATGTCCCAGCTGCTCTATTTCCAATCAAGCTCCTTATTAATGGCCTAAGAAAAGGGGCAGAAGATGGTTCAAGTGCTTGGGTCCCTGCTACTCACATGGGAGACCTGGAGGAAGCTCCTGGCTCCTAACTTCAGCCTTGGCCGAGTGCTGGTTGGCCATTGCGACTACCAGGGAAGAGAACCAGCAGATAGAAGATACATACACACACACACACACATATATATATATATATATATAATTCTGATTTTAAAATAAATAAATAAATATATATATATATATATATATATAATTCTGATTTTAAAATAAATAAATCTTTGAAAGAAAAAACAATCTGACAACCCTATCTTCCTGTGACTAGAACTCACATGGAATTCAAGCCAACCCAGTATCACTGCCAATTCTAGACACATTTAGTATGTAGCCATTGGAATATGGGCCACAGATTTCTGGACAGTAATACTCAAAAGAATACTGTCAGAAAGTATTTTCAGAGCTTTCAAATGGGGAAAAGAGAATATGCAGTGCCTTAGTCCGTTAAGGCTGCTAAAGCAGAATACTAAAGTCTTATTGGTTTCTAAACAACAGAAATTTATTTCTCACAACTCTAGAGGATAAGAAGTCCAGCATCACAGCACCACCATATTTAATATCTGATATCAGCCCACTTCCTCATAGACAGCCATCTTCTCACAGCAGAATTTCCTGAAAGAAAAGCTGAGCAGTCTGGGCCGGCACTGTGGCACAGTAGGTTAACGTCCTGCCTGAAGCGCCAGCATCCCATATGGGCACCGGTTCTAGTTCTGGCTGCTCCTCTTCCAATCCAGCTCTCTGCTGTGGCCTGGGAAAGCAGTAGAATATGGCCCAAGTCCTTGGGCCCCCGCACCCACATGGGAGACCAGGAGGAGTCACCTGGCTCCTGGCTTCAGATCGGCACAGCTCCAGCCATTGCAGCCATTTGGGGAGTGAACCAACAGAAGGAAGAACTTTCTCTGTTTCTCCCTCTCACTGTCCGTAACTCTACCTCTCAAAAAAATAAATAAATCTTAAATAAATAAATAAATGATGAGCAGTCTTTCTATAATCCCTCTTCTAAGGACGCCAATCTCATTCCTAAGGCTCCACTCTCATGACCTAACCACTTTGTAAAGTCCCCAGCTCCCAATACCATCACCCTGGGGCACAAGAATTTTGAGAGGACAAATGCATTCAGTTCATTGTGCATTTCCCTAAGTCATGCTGGTATATCCAGGAATACAGCAATATGTATAGTCTCAGATGAACCCAGCTATGACATACAAATCACCGATAGCCACCACATTCTATCTCTTTCCAGGACGGCAATAAGAAATTATTAAGATAAACTTACAGAGGGGCTCATATAAAAATCTTCCTTCTGCTCTAGATCCTATGAATCACTTTAGTTCCATACTATGTACAACAGCCTGTTGTAAGAATGATCTTAAAATATCTGGGATCAACTCCATTAACCCAACTACCTGTCTATATGCCAAGCAGAACTTAGAGTTTGCTCTAGATTTGTTCATATTGTTCTACCTCATGCTCAACTCTAACACATCAATCCATGTTTTTCCCTTAAAGGGAATGGCACATGCTACTCAAATTCCCTAAATTCCTGATTCCTCTTCATCTTTTAGGTATATGGCGTTCAAATGTCACCTTCGTGTACCTTTGCCAATAAATTGGTATACCTGATAAATTCAATCTATCTAAGGAAAAACTAGCAATACAGTTAAATGCAAAATATCAGAGAAACAAAGAGCTGGTTTTTTGAAAAAATGAACAATGACACACAATTGGCCAACTAACCAAAAAAAGAATGGAGGGAACCCAAAATCAATAAAATTCTATATGAAAAAGAAAATTTAACAATATACACCAGAGAAATAAAAGCACCATCAGAAATTACTACAAAGAACTATATGTCAACAAATTGGGAAACTTAGAAGAAATGGATAGATTTCTGGACACATATATCCTACCTAAATTGAGCCATGAAGACACAAAAAATTGAAACAGACCAATAACCAAGACGGGAATTGAATCAGTAATAAACACTCTCCCAACTAAGTCCAGGACCAGAAGGCTACACAGCTAAATTCCAGCAGACACTTAAAAAACTAACTCCAATTCTTCTCAAGCTATTCAAAACAATTGAAAATGAGGGAATCCTCCCAAACTTCTTCTTTGAAGCCTGCATCACCTTAATTCCTAAGCCAGAAAAAGAACTACAGACCAATTTCCCAGATGAACATAGACACAAAAATCCTCAACAAAATACTAACCAATTGAATCCAACAACACAGCAGAAAGATCATTAAACCAGACCAAGTGGGATTTATCCCTGTATGCAAAAATGTTCCACATTTTCAAATCAATCAATGTGATACATTACAGTAACAAATTTAGGAACAAAATTCATATGATTATCTCAATAGAGTCAGAAAAAGCATTTGATAAAATACAACATCCTTTCATGATAAAAACTTCAAGCAAACTGGGTAAAGAAAGAACATTCCTCAACACAATCAAGGCAATTTATCACAAACTCATGGGTCTTTCTTCCCATCCTCCTTCTAAAATAAATAACTATATGATAACATCACAAATAAGCAGAGAAACAAAAAAATGAGTATAGCATACCTTAAAAATAGTCAAATAGTAAGGCCAGCAAATATTGATAAAACACATATGAGTGAAATTGAGCTTCTTGTCATTTGATTATTATTTATATCCCTTTTCTATTTTCTGCTGGACTATGATCATTTATTCATTTTTTTATCAGACTCTTTATTTGATAGAGCCATTATTCTTTGACTACAATGTAAATTAAAAATGCTATCTCAAGAAGATAATAAATGAAATATTAAATTATAAAAAGAAAATGGAAAAATGAAATCTAAGTCATAGCCAGAGGGATTGTGAAGAAATATTTTAAAAAACAAATAAGCAAGATTGGGTAAAACCAATTCCACAATTCCACATACAGGTATTTATGCAAAGAAAACACAAAGAAAAAGCTAGTATATGACCCCATCTAGTGGCCTTGGAATATAATAGAAAATATGATCCTTCAACAGTGTTCACAAAATAAACATCTCCAAATTATACCTAAATGGAGTTATGGCTAAAGACTTTAACAGAGCTTTCCATTATTTCCCACCCCAGAGAAGACAAATTTGAAATTTTGCCAAATTTCTGTCTACTAAAACAAAATACCAATACTTTGTTCTACTTTCCAAAAATAGCCACAGAAATATTTTTACTCAACATGGTTTTCTGGACTGTTGTCAGTCTCATCAAAAGGTAGAATTTTTTCATCTTTGTATATCCCCACAATACTGAATAAACATCAGATTTCCTTGGCACCAAATTTCAGCAAAAGGCCTGGCACTTTATTTGCATCTTGGAGGAAAAAATAGTCATGAATGTTCTAACTCGGGCCTACATAATTACAAGATGCTGAAAGAATGTTAAATGTGATGGAGTTAAAACACTAAGACCTGGAAATGTTGCAGCAGGGTAAGGGACCAGAAAGTTGACAGAACATAAGAATAGTTATAGTAGAATCCATGGCAAGAAAGTCTTGGACATTCCCTTGAAGTTGTGCCTTGGCATTTTCATTAGCTTTCATTAGCACTTCTGTTTCAACTTTCTAAAAAAATACATACATCACAACCTCATTTTGTATTTTATAAAAGCAGGTATGAGAATACTAACTAGAGAAATTAACAATCTTCCCAGGGAAAAGAAAGTAAAGAGAACTTGTGATCCTAGTCATCTAATATAATCATTACCAAAAAAAAAAAAAAAACACAAGTGAGAATTTGCTACGAATTTCTTTCCACTTATTACCTGTAGTTCTTTCCTATTTTCCATTAAAATTGCCTAAATGTATAATGTAAGAAAATATACAAAATATATTATTAATAAGAAACAGATAGTAATTCAAGAAAGGCTGTCTATCCTCAAGCTTGTGAGTTTAGAATGTGCATAGAAAATATCAAAATATTAATATTTATATCTATATGTCTATGATTCTTTTTCCTCCTTTGTATTTTTATGATGTTCTCAAATTTTTTTCTTATCATTTTCATTCTTATTCAAAAGGGAGACAGAGACAGACAGAGAGACACTGACTGATTTCCTATCTGCTGATTCACTGCCCATATGCCCACAACAGCTGAGGCTGGGACAGACCAAAGCCAGGATCCTAGAACTCAATTCAGGTCTCTCACATGGGTGACAGGGATCCAAGTAGTTGAACCATCACCTGCTGCCTCCCAGTACGTGAATTAGCAGAAAGCTGGAATCAGAAGCAAAGCCAGGACTCAAATCCAGCACTCTACATATAGGATTCACATCCCCCAAGCAGCATCTTAACTGCTCTGTCAAGAGACCATCCCAAAATTTCTCAAATTTTCTAAACAGATAGCTTTTATATAATCAGATAACTAATAATTCATAGAATTAAATTACTCTTTAATAAGTTAGGCACAATCAGGTCTTAGACACATCATCCCTAATGTATTCAAAATTTACTACCCTCTGCATTATTTAAAGATTCAACTCTAAATCACTTCCAAGATTATGAATCTCTTAGAAAAACACAAAAGAGGATTTAAATTGGATATCAGGGTCACTGGTAGATACTCTGGGAATAATCAGAACTCAGGGGAAAGAAAGTACTTATATGACTCATTGATTCAGTATTGGATATGAGCTTCTGGCATGACTTTCTCCTGGAACTAAAAGTGCTCTTGTTTATGTTTCTCCTACCATTACTGGTAGTTAGCTGTCCGTAATTATGGCATGCTTGACAGTACATTCTAGAGTATAGCTATAACTCAAAGAACTAAGTCAATTGATTTAGGAGATGAAGCTGCAGTGACTTCAGTACATGCACACAAAAAGTTAGCTAAAATCTTGTGGAAACATAAACAGAATGCTTTCCTTGTTTCAAAAATTTAAGTTTCAATAAACCATTATATCTATTGTAAGTAGAGAAAACAAGGATCCTACACAGATGCATGAAAAGGAAATATGAGGGCAATAAATGTCCATGTGCCGATTACAGAGAGTCAGGAAAGGAGGTGAAGGACAAGGAATATTTTCCAACATATTAACTTATTGTTATGATAATCCCTTTTTAATCTCCCCCCAAATCACTGTCTAGGTGATGTTCTCTAAGAAAGTAAAGGATACAAGAGGAACCAGAAACAAAAGAAATATCCCTCTTCTCTCCCTTCCAGGGACCAATAAGACTACTGTTTATGATCAGTCAAAAGCAGGCACTTACCTTTATCTTCAGTCTCTGAATACAAAAAGTCCAAGGAATAAGAGTAGTTGTGGGATCAGAATGAAATCAGTCTTAAATATTCTCATTCTGGGGCAGGTGTTTGACATAGTGGATAAGACTTGGGATGCCCACAAACCCATACAATAGTACATAGGTTCAAATTCTCCTCTGCTTCTGGTTCCAGATTCCTACTAATATATATCCTGGGAGGCAGCAAGTGACAGCTCATCTATTTGGGTCTCTGCTACCAACATGGGAGACCTGGATTGAGTTCCTGACAGCCCTGGCTGTTGCAGATGATAACAATGAAAATACCAAGGACATTCTTCTCAGGAGACAATCTCCTATCTGCTGGTATACTCCCCAATTGTCTGCAAGTCCTAAAAATACATATATCATATGTTTTCCTTGATCCAAGGTAACTAACAGAGCACTTATAATGTAATGTAGTGTAATGAAATGGACATTTTGAGAGTCAATGATTGTTTACAGCCCATGTCTCTTCTGTTGAGGAACAGTGGGTTTTTTCTTCATACTATTTATTGAACTCTTTACTCAGTGTAGGGTTAACTTTTTGATCATTAAGCAAACTGAAAGTAGATCTCTGTAAAATTAGGAGCAAGAATGTGAGAGGGAGGAAGAAGAAGGATTGGGAGTGAGGGTGGGAGGGAGAGAGGGAGGGAAGTAGCATTATATTCCTAAATCTGTATACAAGAAATACATAAAACTTTTATAACTTAAATAAAATTTTAAAAAGAAAATAATAACATGAGAAAACAAATACTATATATTGTTAATTTTAAAATATGCTTATAGGGGTTTGTGTTGTGGTATAGCCAGTGAGGCTGCCGCTTGCCACACCAGCATCCCATACAGGCACCAATTCAAATACCGGTTGCTCCACTTCCGATCAAGCTCCCAGCTGGTGTGCCTGAAAAAGCAGTGGGATGACCCAAGTGCTTGGGCCCCTGAGGAGCTCCTGGCTCTTGGCTTTAGACTAGCCCAGCTCCAGCCATTGAGGCCATTTTGGGAGTGAACCAGAGGATGAACGCACTCTCCATTGTGATCTCTCTCTCTCTATCCCTCTCAATCTGTAACTCTGAGTTTCAAATAAATATATTTTAATAGTAAAAATTTTAATTTTAAAATTAAAAATAAATAAAACTCCTTATAAAACAGCAAACGCAGCGTGCTAACGTTTTCGTTATATTCAGTATATGTACAAACGTGTCAAAATATCAATAGTTACATGCAAAATTATAAGTGACTTCCATTTGTTCCACCTAGTATTCTGTCTCAAATTTTCTGCAATAAATACATATTTCTATAATCAGGAAAAATAAAGAAGAAAAAGTATTGTTTCATGAGTAAGATATAATTAGTTCTTTGAGACATTACCTATATCTTATATCTAAAAGTTTCTATCTCCAGAAAAACTTAAAATTCAACTTTAAGTCACTTGTGAGATGACAGGGTCTCTTAGAAGCCAATAGAAATTTGGCTATCAGAACAACTAGTGAGTACCCTGGAAATGCTTAGAGCACAGAGGTTAGAGTACCTAGGTGGAATATCAATTTGCTATTGATTCAAACTTATTATATGAATTTCTATTGGAAATGAAAGCTTCATTTTGGGTTTATGCCTCCCACCCCTACTAGCAGCCATCTGGAACTATGGAATGTTTACCAAAGGGTTCCATAGCCTGAAAATAGATCAAAGGGAAGATAGTTCAAACTAAAGAGAAAAACCCTCAATTACTTCATAGTCTACTACATCTCAGTATGAAACACTTATTTGCACTTCAGAAACATTTACTGACACACTAGAGAAAGAGAATGCTAAGTAGAGAGAACCACATTTGTACCTACAATCAATTCCTTGAGGACTATAGTCACAACTAAACATGCTATATGTTGAATGTAGAGATTTCAAGGATCCTGCACTGATACTCAAATAAAGTAGACCGGAAGAGTTTGGGGGACCTATTTTCAAAAAACAGAGGATATGGGAACCATGAATTCTGAATGATCATTTATTTAAAAAAAATATTTAATGAAATGGTCCAAAAACATGGAAAATAAGGAATTATTGAGTGAAGACAATGTCTTGGATATATATGAGCATCATTTGAAGTTAGTTATTTCTCTTTACCATGGAAAATAAAAGAACAGCAGCCTGGGAGTTCAGATTAAACTAATAAACTATGTATTGAGTACTCCTTCTGTGTGTAGATCTTTCAGGAAAATATGTTAATCTTCAAAACAACACTACAGTGAAGGCATTGTTACCATATTTTATGTCATGCTCATATGAAGTGTCATGCTCAAGGTTAGTATAGCTAATAAGCCACTCTATGTCCCATTAATCCAAAAAAAAAACTGCTCTTCTCATTAAACCACAGTACTTCTCCATAAAGATACCTTATAAGCAACAGGAACAAAGAGGGATGAGGATTGGATAATGGTAGGCATACATGGAAGAGACCCAGAAACTATTCGAACATGCAGAATAGCATGTTCTACTCTATCCCAGAAGGGAACCTATTGCATAGACAGAGGCTCCTTAAGACAAGAGCTTCAGCTGCATTCCAAGCAACAGAGAATTGCACTTTGTATTCACACAGCAATGTTAGTAGGGGAAAATAAGTAGAATAATTCTTAGGACTATTAAAAAAAAAAAAAGGAAGGAATGCACTTAATTCTAACTCATAGTCCTGCTTGTTATAAGTTCCTTTTAGAGCCCTCAGGGGATCATTTATCAGACAAGCACTAGGGACCTCCTGCCAGAGAGCTCATATTGTGAAGAACAAAGATGTTTTATAAACAGCAAGAAAAACTAGATGATGCAGAATACAGGATGCAATATTATGTGCTGAAGATTTTCTCCTCAGGAAACCTTCCAAGGTGAGTATATACACTGCTCAAAAGGTTCCTTAGCTTAAAATCAGGGATTTCAGTTGGGTATACATCCTTTACAAACTACTACTCTCTCTTTTGGTAAACATGGGAAGAAGGGTGACTATTTCACTATCCATGGTTGAAGCAGAATGTGTTTTCTTTCCGTAGGTGACAACCACATGGTGAGGGCCAATTATAAAAGTCTTTATGGAGAGATTTAAAAAAAAAAAAAAAAACCTGGATAAACAAGAAACTGAAATTTCACCTCTTTATGACACAGAGGAAAAAAACAGAGGTAACAGAAGCCCTTACTGCTTCCCCATGCTTCCTTCCAGTGTCTCCTCTGTCTTTTTTATTCTTGTGTGACACTGTTGGATGCTTTATAGTGCATCCTATCTGTGCTGCTAAGCTTTATCACATTCCAAATGGTGGATTATATAGATTCCATTAGCAATGATTGAGCTTATGTCAGTGTATTTGCTGGTGGTAGATATCTGTGCAAGGTTGTCTGGCTGAAATCACAACACTGTGGCATTAAATTAGTCTTTGCAAAATAAAGCTCTTCTCCAATTTCCTGTCCATTGACTAATTTCTTATTCAAGTTTTAGAGAAAACTAGTGTCAAAGTTCTGGATGTCTTTGCCACTATTCTTTTTTAAAGAAAACTTGAAAATGTTATTTCTGGTATTTATAAAAATAAAGTTTAGCTTAATTAATAATTATTTGGAAATTATGGAAAAAATAAAGAAAATTATGAATACCCCCAAGTCTCACATTTCAGAGAAAGCTACATTATTAGAAATCCTCCTAACTGCATTGTCCCTCCTCTGTCCTTAATTCTTCTCCAAGAACACAATTTGCATTGGTAAAATTTCATGTGGCATTATACCTTGTATATTATTATATTATATTATATATATTACATATATTATACATTATATGTTATATATTATACTTTATATGTTATATCATGACCAACACATGCCAGAATTCCAGTTTCCTAAAGGAAAAATTAATATTAAAGCATGATTGGACTTCAAATATGATGGTACTTACAATGTCACTTATTCTCGCTTTTCTATTTCATCAGATAATAGTAATATCCCATTTTTTAATAACATTTGAGAAACTACGTCCAGCATCTCACCAACAATTATGCTGGCCAGTTGTTTGAGATGACCTTTTATCATCATAATGATTTATTCTGCTAGGTCTAGATTACTAAAAAGTTTTACCAAGAATTGTATTATATCAAATGGTCTTTGGTATTTAAATGAGCAGTATTCAAAAGTTCACAGAAAATGCATATGAAAACATTATGCATGGATTTCAAATACTTTGCATCAAAATAGACATCTTTTAATGCCCTTTCTACTAAATTTTTAAGTACTGTTATATTTTAGTTTTTATTTCTACCTGTTTCATATATTATATTCAAAAGTTATCAGGTAGTATTCTGGAATTCCATGCATTAATAAAAATATATGACATCAGTTTAGTACACAGTTTGGATGTATCTTGTATTCTTAATTTATAAATTTATATATTATATATATTTATATAAATTTATTTTTATAAATTTATAAGTTATATGGATTATAGTTTCATTCTATCTGACCATTTTGAGTAAAAAGACAATTTTAGTTTAATAAAATAATTTGCAATAAATTTTCACATTAAAATATATAACATATAAATTATTTCTTAAAACTATAAAATAACTGTCAAAAGCACTCTGCATCCAGTGTCCATCTTAAAAATCTAGTACTCACAATTGGAGTTCTAGTACATATAACAATACATATGGCATGGGCTGGACTGAACACATGAGTAAAAGAAAAGGAGCAACGATCCCAGAGTTCTACAACAAAACAAAGCAAGGCATAATTCTCACAACAAAAGATGAGGAGTTTTACTAGAAAAGATAATATTCTACTCAGAAGAGGCTCTTCCAGCTTAAGAACAAGTACAAAGGCACAGACAAGAAAGAGTGCAGTGTTTGGACGGGATCAAAAGAAATCCAGCATTGTCATTAAAGAACATTAGGGGCATCAGTAGCAGTGCAGAATTTCTATCTTTGAGGCACCTAGGAGTGATAACGTGATTAGATGTGGGCCAGCAGACTTTTCTCGAGATTTTCTGTATAGAAACACAGTGTTTTTCCTTATATTTCTCTGCTAGTGAAGATTTTGGGAAGCAAACCCACCCAATAATTCTTCCCTTGAAACCATCAGAAGAGCATAAATAGCAGAATGAGAGGAGGAAAAGAAAAGAAAATATGGGCATTAAGATATGTCTTTTTTGTGTGATGGGCTAACTAAGTGTTTTTTGTGAAGCTATTCTTTTTTTGCCCTCTTATTCACCCTTGATTTTAGAAGAATATTTTCCCTTACCTTGGACCTTTTTTGAACAGATAGAAACAGCCATTGCTCTTTCTTTCATTTCTCTTCAACAATACCACTCCCACAATACGAATGTTTAGTGTATTTTTTAACAGTAAATATTGACTCTTTCTCCTTCTCCTTCCCTTCTTTTCTCTTCACCTTCTCACTTATCTGTTTCATAATTTTCTCCCAACAAATTAAAACTACTGGCTCAATTGATTGCTTTCTGGGAATAGGCCCAACATGGCTGAAGACAGAAAAGCAGTGCAGGAAGACAGTATTTTCCAACATACTAGACACTGGTACCATCATCTCTTTTCATTAATCGTGCAAAATCACCCAAGGTAATATTATCTAAGAAACAAGCAGTACAGGCAAGGAATGGGGGAAAGGACTTTTCCTCTCCTATCCCTTAAAGGAAAACAGGTATGCTGTCATCCATGACCAGTCAAGAAGTAAGCCTTTCATTCATCTATGCAGGCTCTTTGGATACAAAGAATCAAAGATATAGTTATGGTATTAAGAATATGATTGAAAGGAAACATTTTCAATTTTAAACCACAACCGATGAGATGAAAGCTACTCCAGTGATGCAATAACAAAGTATGAGATACAATCCTTTATAAAATAAGTCTATAATCATGATTCAATGCTTCAAATGAATAAATATGAAACTGTAGTACAGTTGAGTTTTTAATGTTGTAGCGATAAAGATACACATAAGCACAGCTTAACAGAAAATAATTTTTTAAAAAAATATATCATGTAGGATCTCTGTCCTTAATGTGCTATACATTGTGAATTAATACTATAACTAGTACTCCAACAGTATTTTTCACTTTGTGTTGCTATGTGAGGGCAAACTGTTGAAATCTTTACTTAATATATAGTAAACTGATCTTCTGTATATAAAGAGAATTGAAAATGAATCTTGATGTGAAGCAAGGGGAGAGGGAGTGGGAAAGGGGAGGGTTGCGGGTTGGGGGGAAGTTATAGGGGGGAAGCCATTGTAATCTATAATCTGTATTTTGGAAATTGATATTCTTTAAATAAAAGCGTTATAAAAAAAAACAGAAAATAAGCTGAGATGGAAAATGTGTTAAAAAAGGCAAAAAAAAATGAGTAACTTAAGACTGAAATATATATTGATTTGCAGAGTAAAGACAAAGGCTGAAGGATTTCAGGTATGTGACTGATAGAGGCAAATGTGATAGTAAGGAAAAATACATATAAATGATTACAAAATGATATGAACTTCCTTGGAAAAACAAAATATGCAGCTAAGAGGTAAGTGGTAGATAAAGAATAGCAAAATTAGAACAATTGGAAAATGTAAACGTTAGGGGGAAAGGTAGTTCTTGGTGACTAACAGTACAGGGGTGTGGAGTCCTTGCTGTTCCACTTCCAATCCAGCTCTCTGCTATGCCCTGGGAAAGCAGTGGAAGATGGCCCAAGTCCTTGGGCCCCTCAACCTGTGTGGGAGACCAAGAAAAAGCTCTTGGCTCCTGACTTCAGATAGGCACAGCTCCAGCCATTGCTGCCATCTGGAGAGTGAACCAGCAGATGGAAGACTCCCCCCACCCCCTGCCCCGCTGTAACTCTGCCTTACAAATAATAAATAAACCTTAAAAAAAAAAAAGAAGAAAGTAGAAAGTAATTTGTTCCTAGGTTTTTTGTGATTAGAGGCCTGGCATTTCCCAGTTTTCAATTTCTAGTCTTTGCTCCTAGGTGATGCTAAACAGTATTGATCTCTCATATCATTATTAATAAAATAAATATCTCTGCCTTTGTTAATTCCAGGGGCTCTTCCAACAATAAAACCAAGTAATAGAAGTGAAAGTTATTTGAGACATCTGTACCAAATATTTTAATTTCCCTGATTCATGTCCTTTTCGAAATCCTCCAGATGACATAGACACATGAAAGCTGAAAATTACTCTGTAGTGACTGAATTCTTTCTGGTAGGACTTTCTCAATACCCAGAGCTCCAGTTTTTCCTATTTGTGCTCTGCCTCCTTATGTACCTGATAATCCTCCTGGGAAATAGCTTCCTGCTCATAATTAGCATACTGGATTCTCGCCTCCATACCCCCATGTACTTCTTCCTTGGAAACCTCTCATTCTTGGACATCTGTTATACATCATCATCTATTCCTCAAATGCTTGTCATACTTATGTCTGAGAGAAAATCTATCTCCTTCCTTGGCTGTGCTCTGCAGATGGTTATTTCCCTTGGCTTGGGTTCCACTGAATGTGTCCTCCTGGCTGTGATGGCCTATGATCGGTATGTGGCCATCTGCAACCCACTGAGGTACCCCATCATCATGAAGAAGGTGTTATACATGCAAATGACTGCATGGTCCTGGATCATAGGCTGTCTGAACTCATTGGTGCAAACAGTACTGACAATGATTCTACCTTTCTGTGGTAATAACATCATTGATAATCTTAGTTGTGAGATCCTGGCTCTTCTTAAACTCATATGCTCAGATATCTCCATAAATGTGCTTATCATGACAGTAGCAAGTATTGTTTTACTGATGATTCCTCTACTGTTAATTTCCATCTCATATGTGTTTATCCTCTCTTCCATCCTGAAAATTAATTCTTCTGAAGGGAGAAAGAAGGCTTTTTCTACCTGTTCAGCCCACCTAACTGTGGTCACGTTATTCTATGGTTCAGCTCTTTTTATGTACATGAAGCCTAAGACAAAGTACACAAAAGCATCTGATGAAATAATTGGACTGTCTTATGGGGTGGTAACCCCAATGTTGAATCCCATCATTTACAGCCTGAGGAACAAAGATGTAAAAGAAGCTGTGAAGAAAGTCCTTAGCAGACACTTGCATCTATGGAAAATATGAAAAGCCTGAAGGCATGTGATAACCTCCACATTTTTTTGAGTCACAAATAAAGTTACAGAACCCAGTGCTAAGTGTGTACGTCTAAGCCAAATATGGAATTCTCATTATTTTCTACATAGAATGTTCATAGAAACCTTCTGAGCAATGTCTTCACTTTATAGTTTCAGGCAGCATGTAGCTCTGCCAACTGGCCCTATATAGGGCATATGGCTTTTATCAAGGTGAATCTCTCCTTTCTCTTTGTGGTTTTTTCTCTCCCTCTTCGCTCTTTCCTCCACCTTCTTTCATCCCCCTCCTTCACCTACTTTCTTCTGTTGTCCTGGTCTCATTTTTAGTCACTTTAAATTAAACATCTATTGGTTGTTGCCCATCATTCCCTCTTCTGATAAAAGAAAGCACCTCCTTCTGACAAAGAAAAAGGTGCCTTCTCAGTCCATGTGGTGCTGGCTAAGGCTAATCCCACCTTCTATAAATGGTAGTATTTCCAAAACAAAAGGCTAGTCAACTAAAAAAAAAAAGCAAATCCTATAGCTACAGTGTCTCATTCAGCATAGCACATCAGGATATCAAACTCAAGACTATTGCAGAATGAAAAAAAGCTCTTTTGGCTCGGCTACTAAATTGATAAAATATGAGCCTGGAACCAATTTCGTTGGTATGTGGAGAAAGCCTGAGAGGTAAAAATAGAATTCAGAGAAAGAGGGAAAGGGTGTCTGATGCTACCATTTTAACTCCTTGATCCAGCTATGTCTATAGTTATATTCACAATGATTCTTTTTAGTTTTTATGAGTCAATAAATTATCCTTTTATAAGAACAAAATTTTAGGGGTTGGATTAAGATGGAAGAATAGGAAGAGAGTGTACTGCTGCAATCTAGGAGAAGATAGTTTTTAAAAAGTGGACAGAGTGTAGTCCCAGGGAAGACTTAGGGAAAAAATGGCAGAGGAAATTCCACACAATTTGAGGGACACTGTGGACCTACGTGGCGGGTGTGGACACACACAACTCTGGACCCCAGCAGCTGAGAACCTTAGCACCAGCTCCGGAGTGAGGTGAGACCAGTCTGCAGCAGCCCAAGCCATTAGAGATAAAGCTGCAAGAACAGCCTGGAGGGAATCCGGCTTGAGCCCTGTGGGGGCAAGTGTATTGCCAAACCAGAGGAATAAACAAAAGCGGGAGGGTACATTTCTCTCTCCTCAACCACCCTGCACCAGCCTCAGATAACAAGCTGATAGAGGGCAGATGCCATTTTGGACATACATATCAGTTGTGTCAGCTTGTGTCCACACACCCAGCAACCAGTCAAGCAGAGACTCTTGAGTCTGGTGAGAAAAACTGACAGGGAGCCAGGTGCTCAGGAATGCTTACACTAAGAACTTAGCACAGATCCTTTGTGTAGTTCTTGTGGCAGTGTGGACGAATATTACACCCACTGGGGCGAGCACCCAGGCACTTGTCTCCTTTGAGGAGAGGAGGTGAGCTGAGATTATGCAAACAGAACAGAACAAACCTCCTCTCTGATAAAAAAAAGAGAGAGGGATTTACCATGCCGACCTGAGTATCACCTTGGACACTCCCTTCACCCTGGAGTACTGAACAGAGCTCCCTGGCCATACCCACAACATGCCTCTGGGTATTCACTGAAAAAGTGGACACTCTACTATTACACAGTGGCATAGTCCAAACATAAAAGCCCCCAGACCAAAAGAAAAAAAAAAATGAGTATCTCCACAAATGCTGAATAATAAATGCAGAAATTTAAGAAACAAGAATAAAGAATACAGTATGACACCCCCAAAAGAACACAACCCTTCAATACTAGAATTTGAAAATGAAGAGATTAAAGAAATGCCAGAAAAAATGACCTAAATGAAGGATCTCTCTGAGTGATATCCCAGACGAAAGAATGGGCCATCAAAGGAGGCACCTTTCTCTGAAGGGAGGAGAGAACTTCCACTTTGACTATGACCCTGTCGGAATAAGGTCAGAGTTTGTGAACTCAAGAGGCTTCCATAGCCTTGGCAGCTCATGACAAGAGCCTTGGGTGATTACTGACATCATAAATAAGAGTGTCAATTGTCAAATCAACAATGGGAGTCATTGTGCATTTACTCCCCATGTAGGATCTCTGTCCTTAATGTGTTATACTATGCGAATTAATGGTAAAACTAGCCTTCAAACAGTACATTACACTACGTGTGTCTATGTAGGTACAAACTGTTGAAAGCTTTACTTAGTATAGACTAATTTGATCTTCTGTATTTAAAGATAATTGAAAATGAATCTTAATGAAAAATGGGATGTGAGAGGGAGCAGGAGATGGGATAGTTTGTGGGTGGGAGGATGGTTATGTGGGGGAACCGCTATAGTCCACAAGTTGTACTTTCAAAATTTGTATTTATGAAATAAAAGTTTTCTAAAAAAATGCCAGAAATGGAAATCAAAAAATTGATCAGAGGATTAGTTAAAAGTATTCAGAAGCAAATCCATGAACTAATGAAATCCGTACATGACATGAAAGAAAATTTCTCCCACAAAATTGAGATCTTAAAGAGAAATCATAATGAAATCTTGGAAATGAAGAATTCAACAGAACAAATAAAAATGCAGTAGAAAGCCTTAACAACAGAATCAGTGAAGCAGAGGAAAGAATATCTGACTTAGAGGACAAATCTCAGGAAATTTTACAGTGCAACCAAAAACAAGAAGAAATTAGAAATTGAAACAACATTGTTGGAGATCTGTAGGGTACTATCAAACAACCCAACATACAGGAGTTAGGAGTTCCTGAAGGCATGCAAACAAAGGATTAGTTTTCAGTGAAATAGTAACTGAAATCTTCCCTAATTTGGAGTAAGAAAGGGACATCCAAATACAGGAAGCACATAGAACTCCTCACAGACATGATAAGAAAAGATTTTAACCACGACACACTGTACTCAAACTCTCCACAGTAAAACATAAATAAAAGATTCTAAAATGTGCATTAGAGAAATGCCAGTTTACTTTCAGAGGATATCCGGTTAGACTCACTGTGGACTTCTTATCAGAAACACTACAGGCTAGGAGAGAATGGTGAGATATATTCCAAGTCTTAAGAGAAAAAAAAATGTTAACCCAGAATACTGTACCCTGCAAACTTCTCATTTATGATTAAAGGTGAAAAAAAAATTTTCCATAACAAACAGAAATTGAAAGAATTCATCACCATCTGTAGGACCTTGCAAAAGATGCTTAAGGATGTGCTGCACACAGAAACACAGAAACCTGGTCATCACTACAAAAAAGGTAAAGTTAGAAAATCTCCCAATAAAAGTAAAAAAGAAATCCAAACTAAAAATATAGGAATACTTATGGGGAATAGCAGGGCAAAGCTGTTACTTATCAATAGTCAATCTGAATGTAAATAGCCTCAACTCTGCAATTAAAAGACACAGACTGTCTGAATGGATTAAAAAGCATAACCCATATATTTTCTGCCTACAAGAAATACATCTCACCAACACACACTGAGTATGAAAGAATGGAAAAAAGATATTCCATGCTAACAGAAACCAAAAAAGAACTGGTATAGCCATCCTAATATCAGACAAAATAGACTTTAAGACAAAACTGTTAAAAGACTCAAAAATGGGCACTAGTAATGATTAAGGGATCAATTCAACAGGAAGATATAACTATTATAAACATATATGCACCTAATTACAGGGCACCTGGCTATTTAAAAGAAATGTTAAGAGGTCCAGCACCATGGCTTACTTGGTTAATCCTCTGCCTGTGGTGCTGGCATCCCATATGAGCACTGGATTCTAGTCCCAGTTGCTCCTCTTCCAGTCCAGCTCTCTGTTGTGGCCCGGGAAGGCAGTGGAGGATGGCCCAGGTGCTTGGGCCCCTGAACCTGTATGGGAGACCTGGAGGAGGCACCCGGCTCCTGTTTTCAGATCAGCATAGCTTTAGCCATAGCAGCCATTTGGGGGGTGAACCAATGGAGGGAAGACCTTTTTCTCTGTCTCTAATTCTATCTGTCTAAATAAATAAATATAAAAAAGTAAAAAATAAAAATAAAATAAATAAAAAAGAAATGTTAAGGCATCTGAATGGAGACATAGACTCCAATACAATAGTAATGGGGAATTCAATACCCCACTTTCAGCAATGGACAGATCAACCAGACAGAAAATCAACAAGGAAACAACAGAGTTAATCAACACTATAGACCAAATGGACCTAACATATCTACAGAACTTTCATTCCTAAACTAGCAGAATATACATTCTTCTCACCAGTGCATGGAGCTTTTTCTGGTATTGACTACATGCTAGGCCATACAGCAAGACTCAGAAAAGTCAAAAAAAATGAAATTATAACATGCATCTTCTCAGATGACAATGGAATGAAGCTAGAAATCAACAACTCAGGAATCATTAGAACACATGCAAACACATGTAGACTGAACAACATACTCCTGAATGACAGTGGGTCATGGAAGAAACCAAATGAGAAATCAAAAAAATTCTGGAAAAAAAATGAAGATGACAATACAAAATAGCAAAACTTATGGATACAGCAAAATTAGTGTTAACATGAAAGTTTATAGAATTGCTACCTATATCAAGAAATTGGAAAAGCACCAAATAAATGAGCTATCAATGCATCTCAAAGATTTAGAAAAACAACAGCAAAACAAACCCAAAACTAGTAGGAGATGAGAAGTAATGCAAATTAAGAAGAAATTAACAAAATTAAAACCAAAAAGCATTACAAAAGAATAGCAAAACAAAGAGCTGGCTTTTTGAAAAAATAAAATTGACACACCATTGGTTGAACTAACCAAAAAAGGAGAGAGAGGAGGCAAATTAATAAAATTGGAGATGAAAAAGGAAATGTAACAATAGATACCACAGAAATAAAAAGAATCATCAGAAATTACTACAAAGAGCTGTATGCCAACAAACTGGGAAACCTAGAAGAAATGCATAGATTCCTAGACACATATAACCTACCTAATTTGAGCCATTAAGACATTGAAAACCTAAACAGACCCACAACCAAGACAGAAATGAATCCGTAATAAAATCCCTGCCAACAAAGGAAAGCTCAGGACCAGATGGCTCCACTGCTGAATTTTATGACATTTAAAGAAGAACTAACTCTTCTAAGTAATTCAAAACAATTGAAAGGGAGAGAATACTCACAAATTCTTTCTACTAAGCCAGCATCACCTTAATTCCTAAACCTGAAAAAGATGCAACAAAGAACTACAGAACAATTTCCCTCAACAAAAATCCTCAACAAAATTCTACCCAACTGAGGCCAACACCTCACCAGAAAGTTCATCCACCCAGAACAAGTGGGATTTATTCCTTGTATGCAGGGATGGTTCAACATTCACAAATCAATCAATGTGATATATCACATTAAAAAAATGAAGAACAAAAACCATAGGATTATCTCAATAGATGTAGAGACAGCATTTGAAAAAATACAACACCCATTCATGATGAAAACTCCAAGCAAATTGGGTATAGAAGGAACATTCCTCGGCTGGCACCATGGCTCACTTGGCTAATCTTCCACCTGCGGCACCAGCACCCCGGGTTCTAGTGCTGGTTGGGGTGCCGGATTCTGTCCCAGTTGCTCCTCTTCCAGTCCTGCTCTCTGCTGTGGCCCGGGAAGGCAGTGAAGGATGGCCCAAGTTCTTGCGCACTGCACCCGCAAGGGAGACCAGGAGGAAGCACCTGGCTCCTGGCTTCAGATAGGCACAGTGCACCAGCGATAGCAGCCATTGAGGGGGTGAACCAACGGAAAAGGAAGACCTTTCTCTCTCTCTCTCTGTCTCTCTCTCTCTTTCTCTCTAACTCTGCCTATCAAAAAGAAAATAAAAAAAGAAGGACCATTCCTCAACACAATCAAGGCAATTTATGACAAACCCACGGCCAAAGTCATTTTGAATGGGCAAAAGTTGGAATCATTCCCATTTGGATCCAGTAGTAGACAAGCATGCCCGTTCTCAACATTGCTATTCAATATAGTACTGGAAGTTCCAGCCAGAGCCATTAGGCAAGAAAAAGAAATCAAAGGGATACAAATTGAGAAGGAGGAAGTCAAACTATCCTTATTTGCAGGTGACATGGTTTTATATATAGGTGATCCAAAAGACTCTCATAGAAGAGTTTGATAAATTAACAGGATATAAAGTCAAAACACAAAAATCAACAGCCTTCGTATACACAATGTCACAACCTAGAAAGAACTTCTGAGATAAATCCCATTCACAATATCTACAAAATAAATTAAATACCTTAGAATAAATTCAACCAGGGATATCAAAGAACTCCATGATGAGATTTTTAAAACATTAAAGTTATAGGAAGATACAAAAATTGAAAAAACTTTTATGTTCATGGATTGGAAGAATCCATATCATCAAAATGTCCATTTGTCTAAAAGCAATTTACAGATTCAATGTGATATCAATCAAAATATCAAAGATTTTCTTCTGATCTCTAGAAAAGAATGATGCTGAAATTCATATGGAGGCACAAGAGACCTTCAATAGCTAAAGCAATCTTATACAACAAAAACAAAGCCCAAGGAATCACAATTCCAGATTTTAAGATACATTACAAGGCTGTTAGATTTAAAACAGCCTCAGGGATGGTGCTGTGGTGTACTGGGTAAAGCCACCACCTGCAGTGCCAGCAGCCCATATGGGTGCCAGTTCAAGTCCTAGCTGCTTCACTTCCAATCCAGCTCTCTGCTAAGGCCTAGGAAAGCAGTAGAAGATGGCCCAAGTCCTTAGTCCCTGCACCCATGTGGAAGACCTGGAAGAAGCTCCTGGTTTCTGGCCTCGGACTGGCCCAGCTGTGGCGGTTGCAGCCATCTGGGAAGTGAACCAGTTCATGGAAGATCGACTGCTCTCTCTGCTTCCTCTTCACACCCTGTGTAATTCTTTCAAATAAATAAATAAATAAATATTTACAAAACAGGCTTAGTACCGGTACAAAAGTAGATGTATAGACCAATGGAACAGAATAGAAACACCAGAAATTAACCCAAACATCTATAACCAACTTACATTTGACCAAAGAGCTTAAACCAATCCCTGAAGCAAAGACTGTCTATCAACAAATGGTGCTGGGAAAACTGGATTTCCACATCACAAGTATGAAGCAAAACTCTTAACTTACACTTTACACAAATATCCACTCAACATGGATTAAAGATCTAAATCTATGACCCGACACCATCAAATTGGGGAAACCCTGCAAGACATTGGCACAGGGAAAGAGTTCTTGGAAAAGACCTCAGAGGCAAAGGCAGTCAAAACCAAAATTAACAAATGGGATTACATTAAATTGAGAAATAAAAGAAATAGCAAAGTGAAGAGGAAACCGACAGAATGGGAGAAATTCTTTCCAAACTATGCAACTGATAAAGGATTAATAACCAGAATCTAAAAAGAGATCAAGAAACTCCACAACAACAAAACAAACAACACAGCAAAGAATTTAACAGATGTTTTTTTAAAAGAGTAAATTCAAATGGCCAACAGATACATGAAAAACTGTTCAGGACAACAAGCTGTCAAGGAAATGCAAATCAAAACTACAACGAAGTTTTACTTCACCCCAGTTAGAATGGCTTTCACACAAAAATCAACAAACAACAAATGCTGATAGGGAAGTGAGAGAAAAGGTACCCTAACCCACTGTTGTTGGGAATGTAAACTGGAAGAGCCACTATAGAAGACAGTATGAAGATACCTCAAAAATCTGAATATAGACTTACCAAATGACCCAGATATCCCACTCCTGGTAATTTACACAAGTAAAATGAAATCAGTAAACAAGAGAGTTATCTGCACCTCCATGTTTATTGCAGCTCAATTCACAATAGCTAAGACATGGAATTAACCTAAATGCCTGTCAACAGAACTGGATAAAGAAATTATAGGATATGTACACTATGGAATACTACACAGCATTTAAAAAAATGAAATCTGATCATTTGCAACAAAATGGATAAACCTGGAAACCATCATGCTGAGTGAAATAAGCCAATTTCAAACAGATAAATATAATATGTTCTCCCTGATCTGTGACAACTAATAGAGCACCTAAAATGAAATCTGTAGAAGTAAAATTGACACTTTGAGAAGGGATATCTTGACTGTGGAGGAACAGTTTGGTTTTTTGATTTTTTTGTCTTCATACTATTTGTTGAACTCTTTATTTAACAAAGTTAATCATATGTTCATAAAGTCAATTGAAAATTTCAGTAAAAAATAAGAATGTGAATAAAAGAGAAAGGAGGAAGTTCGTAACTCTAAAGCTGTATAGCTCTGCATACATTCCTATAGACTTACTTCTAAGGCTACAGTTTAAAAACTTGTCATGGGGGGCCAGCACTGTGGCATAGCAAGTAAAGCTGCTGCCTTCAGTGCTGACATGCCATATGGCTGCTGGTTCAAAACTCAGCTGCTCTGCTTCTAATCCAGCTCTCTGCTATGGCCTGGGAGAGCAGTGAAAAATACCCCAGCCCTTTGGGCCCCTGCACCTGCATGGGAGACCTGGAAGAAGCTCCTGGCTCCTGGCTTTGGATCAGCACAGCTTGGCCATTGCAGCCAATTGGGGAGTGAACCAGCAGATGGAAGACCTCTCTCTCTCTCTTTCTCTCTCTTTCTCTCTCTTCCCTCTCCCTCTCCTCTGTGTAACTCTGCCTTTTAAATAAATAAATAAATCTTTAAAAAGAAAACTTGTCATGGGACTCCAAATCTCATTAAACTTCATGGTAAAAATGTCATTTTAATTGTTTAAAGTGATCAGGGCTGGTGCTGTGGCACAGTGGGTTAAAGTCCTGGCCTGAAGCGTGGCATCCTATATGGGTGCCAGTTCTAGTCCCGGATGCTCCTCTTCTGATCCAGCTCTCCACTATGGCCTGGGAAAGCAGTAGAAGATGGCCCAAATCCTTGGGCCCTTGCACCACGTGGGAGACCTACAAGAAGCTCTTGGTTCCTGGCTTCGGATCAGCACAGCTTCGGCAGTTGCAGCCATCTGGGGAGTGAACCAGCGGACAGAAGACCTCTCTCTCTGTCTCTACCTCTCTCTGAAACCTTGTCTTTCAAATAAATAAAATAAATCTTTAAAATAAATTGTTAAAGTGATCATATTAAGTGTTAATGTGAACATGTAGATAGGATTAAGTGTTAAAGTGATCATGTAAATAGGATCAAGTACTTGGTAATAATAACAGAATTAAAAAGAAGCAAATGTTCCAACATGGGAAGCAGTCCACACAGTAGATTCAAATGCTTTAAGTGTTTCTTACCTCAGAATCAGCCCTTAAGGTTTCCTGGTCTGGGTGAAAAGTCCATGAAATCATTTCAGGCAAGAAAGCCAAGATGATGTGGCAAAAAATGTTCTACATAAAGAATCTCTGTGAATGAGACCCCAGGAGAAAAAAAGTGGCCATCAAAGAAAGAGGTACTTTTCTATAAAGGGAGGAAAGAACTTTCACTTTGCTTGCGGCCTTGTCCAAATATGAATGGAGTTTGTGGACTCAAAAGGCTTCCACAGCCTAAGCAGCTCATATCAAGAGCTTTGGGTGCTCACTGATGTCATACATGTTAATTGTTAAATTAACAATAGGAGTCACTGTGCACTAACTCTCCATGCAGAACTTCTGTTCTCAATGAGTTTTATTATGAGAGTTAACTGTAAAAATAGTCCTTAAACAGTTTTATGTGTGTGTGTCTGCACATGCACGTGTGTGCAAATTGTTGAAATCTTTACTTAATATAGGCTTGGTCTTCTGCATACAAAGTTAATTGAAAATGAATCTTAATGGAGAACGGGTCTGGCAAGGAGAGAGGGATTAGGAGGATGAGTAGGAGGGTGGGTATGGTGAGAAGAATAACTATATTTCTAAAGTTATACTTAGGAAATATCTATTCCTTAAAAATAAATTAAAAATAATAAAATCAATAAAATTTAAAAATAAAGAAAACTAACTCCAATTCTTCTCAAGTTACTCAGAACAATTGAAATAGGGAAATCTTCCCAAGTTCTTTCTCTGAAACCAGCATAATCTTATTTCCTAAAAGTTAAAATGATATAACAGAGAAGGAAAACTACATATCAATTTCCCTGATGAACGTAGAAGCAACAAAATTCTAGCCAATCAAATCCAACAACACATAAGAAATATCATTCCACTGGATCAAGCGGGATTTATCCCGGTATGCAGGACTGACTAATGTCCTGTGACTCACATACATTTGCCCATACATCTGTTTCCTCTAATAGACTGTAGGTTTCCTGGAGGCAAGATATGAAAGTAATGTTTATTTAAGGGCCATTGATACTCAGGAAAATTAGGCATTTATTATAAATGTGCGTTGAATGAATTAATTGAAGATCATCTTTCTTATGCTGTATGCAAATGAGATTATTTGCCTTATAATTGCTGCCACTACATTTTTGCTCCTACCATTCTATCTAAAATTGCCTTGCCCATAGCCTATCTATAAAAACTCAAGAAAACACCAAAATGTCTCCTCTGACTTAGAATCCTTTTTATCATCCTACCAAAATACTACCTCTTCTTCCTGTAAATTCCTATACCAATCTATATAGTTTTTAGATTATTTATTACATGAAGATTATATTTCTCTGATAATGTATATACCTGTTCTTTTATTGAAAGGTGGTTAGGTAAAGAACATGTGAGCTATTTGCCTTTGTAATCCCACAAACATTGACAGAGCTGAGTTTCAGTCAGTAGATTCTTTGCATCATTGCATTTTATTTTTTGTATAAAGCCTATTTGTCTTTTAAGAGAATTTTCTCTTCATATAATATAGGCAATATGACTATTCCACATAATACATACTATTAGCAATAACTTTGATTAAAATAAAATTCCCTCTGTTGTATATATGGTTCATTCTAAGCATCAGAAATCTGAATATACTAGATCTAACCAGTTATATGTAGATACAACCCCTGACTATTGAGTTTTAAATTGGCAGTAACCATGTGGTAGAATAAGAAGGCCATGCCAAGATGGCCACTGGCAAGCTAGAGTCAGTTACTCAGGAATGGCAAACCCACCTGGCAAAGGAGCCTGCCTGGAAACAGGCTATGATTGGCTAGGGCATAAACTGCCCCTTGACAGGATTGGCTGCCTTGGCTATATAAGCTGCAGCACCAACTGAAATAAATGAGTGTGTGGGCTGCTCACCACTAGCCTGCTGTCACCCAACTCCCAGGGTCTGTGTGGTAACTCCATGCCTCTTGCCCCCACCACGCTCCTCTTCTCAGAACAAATTCACAGCAACATGACTAGAATAAAAATACATTAATTTAGGAAATAGTTATCTTTATATATGTATCTCCAGCCCTGAGATCTAGTCTAATAGGCGTGTAACTGGGAATCTGGGAAATCACTGTGTCTGGCATCAGAGCTCAGAACTCCCTGACTGCCTTCAGTGGGTAATTGCAGAGGGTTCCTTGCTCACACTGAGGACCATGAAGATCCTTTGTGCAGTTCACATGCCAGTGTGGATGGGGGCTATACCCAGCATGGGATAACCCAGGTCATTGACCACAAGGATGAAAGGAGGTGAGGTTGTGAACAAGCCAACAGACATGATCATACCCTCTCTCCTGCTGACAATAAAGCTCTAGCACACCAATTTTTGTATCATTCTGGATTCTTCACTCACTCTTGAGGACTGACCAGAGTTCCCTGGCCACATCCAGTACAAAACTCCTGGGTATTCACTGGACGAGAATACATTCCACTAGGTCACAGAGGCATAGTTCAAAGATAAAACCCATCAGATGAGAAAACAAGTATTATCACAAATGCCTAAAAACAAATAGAGAAATACAAGAAATGAGAAAAGGAAGTCAACATGACTCCCCCAAAGGAACACAAAAACACTTCAATATTAGAATGTGAAGACAAAGAAAATGATGAAATGCCTGAAAAGGAATTCAAAAGAATGATCACAGCATTACTCACAAGCAGGAAGAAGAAAATTCATGAGTTAAAATTCATAGATGAATGAAAAATTTCCCAAGAGATAGGTATTTTAAAAGGAAATAAAACTGAAATATTAGAAATGAAGAATTCAGTATGTAAAATAAAAAATACAGTGCAATGCATTAACAGACTTGGTGAAGAAACAATATCTCAGCTACAAAGACAAATCTTTGAAAATATCTCAATCAGACCAAAAAAGAAGACAAAATTAGAAAAATTAAAGACAATGTTCAAGATTAATGGGATACTAACAAATAACTTAATATACAGGCCTTAGGAGTTCCTGAAGGTATGGAAAGAGGGAGTGGATTAGCAAGCCTATTCAGTGAAATAATGACAGAAAATTTGAGAAAGAGAAATCCAAGTAGTAGAAGCACAGAGAACTCCTAAGATATGACAAGAAAATATCTTCAACATGACATATTATCGTTAAAATTTAACAGTAAAACATTAAAAAGGATTCTAAAATACGCATGAGAGAAATGCCAGATTATGCTCAGAGAATCTCCAATTAGACTCACACCTGATTTCTCATCAGAAACCCTATAGGCTAGGAGAGAATGAGAAACATAGTCCAAGTCTTAAAAAAAGAAAACTGTCAACCCAGAATACAGTACCCTGCAAAGCTCTCATTATTAATGAAGTTGAAAAAGAATTTCCATAACAAATACAATTATCACCACTCCTCTAGCCTTAAACTTATGCTAAAGGATGAGCTATACACAGAAACAGAGATAGTCATCATTATGGAAGAATGTGAAGGCAGAAAATCTCCTAAGTACAAAAATTCAAAGCAATCAATAGGAATATTAATGGAAAAATGTCAGAGTCAGGTTGTTACTTATCAATAGTAACACTGAATGTAAATGACCTAAATTCTCCAATTAAAAGATACAGATGGATGAATGGATTAAAAAACAAGCCCTGGGGCTGGCTCTGTGGCACAGCGGGTTAAAGTCCTGGCCAAAACACCAGCATCCTATGTGGGCACCAGTTCTAGTCCAGGCTGCTCCTCTTCTGATCCAGCTCTCTGCTATAGCCTGAGAAGGCAGTAGAGGATTGCCTAGGCATTGGGCCTCTATACCCACATGGGAGAGCTGGAGGAAGCTCCTGGCTCCTGACTTCAGATTGGCACAGCTCTGGACATTGCAGTCATCTGGTGAATGAACCAATGAATGGAAGATCCCTCTCTTTCTGTCTCTACCTCTCTTTGTAACTCTTTCAAATAAGTAAAATAAATCTTTTTTTAAAGAAAATAAAAAGCCCCATCTATTGGCTGTCTATAAGAAATATACCTCACCAACAAAGATACATGCAGATGGAAAGCAGAAGATTAGAAAAAGGTATTCCATGCTAATGGAAAGGAAAAATGAGCAGCTATAGACATACTAATAATAAATACTTTCTTTTTTAAAAAAGATTTATTTATTTATTTAAAGTCAGAGATACACAGAAAGAGGAGGAGATGCAGAGAGAGTGAGAGGTCTTCCATCTGCTGGTTCACTCCCCAACTGGCCTCAGTAGCTGGAGATGCAATGATCTGAAGCCAGGAGCCAGGAGCTTCCTCCAGGTTTTCCCATGACAGTGCAGGGGCCCAAGGACTTGGGCCGTCTTCTACTGCTTTCCCAGGGCATAGCAGAACACTGGATCAGAAGTGGAGCAGTTGGGACTTGAACAAGCACCCATATGGGATGTCAGCACTGCAGGCAGTGGCTTTACCTGCTATGCTACAGTGCCGGCCCCTCAAATAGACTTTCACATAAAAATTATTAAAAGATAAAAAGAAGGGCATAATGTAATGATTAAAGGATCAATTCAACAAGAAGATGTGACTATAATAAATGTATATGTCAGGGTGCCTGGCTATTTAAAACAAATGTTAATGGATCTAAAGGAAGACATAGATTCCAATACAAAAGTGAGGGAGGACTTTAACACCCCACTTTCATCCATGGACAGATCATGGACAGAAAGTCAACAAAGAAAAAACAGAGCTAAGCAACACTCTGGACAAAATGGACCTAACTACAGCACATTTCTTCCCACATTTGAAGAATACATATTCTTTTCAAAGTGTGGAACTTTCTCAAAGACAGACCATATGTTAGACCACAAAGCAAGTATCAGCAAATTTTTTAAAAAATTGAAATCATATCATGCATCTTTGATCACAATGGAATGAAGCTGGAAATCAGCAACTCAAAAATATGTAGAAAATATGCAAACACAAGGAAACTGAACAACACACTCCTCGATGAACAGTGGGTCACAGAGGAAATAAAGACGGAATAAAAATTCCTGAAAATTAGTGAAGATGACAATAAAATATTTCAAAACTTATGAGATACAGAAAAAGCAGTGTTAAGAAAAAGTTTACAGCAATTAGTGTCTGCGTCAAGAAATTGGAAAGGCATCACATAAATGAGTTATCAATGCATCTCAAGATCTAGAAAAACAACAACCAAACCTAAAATTAAAAAAATAAACAAAATTGAAGCCAAAAAACCATATAAAAGATTGGTGGAATGAAGAGCTGTTTTTTGAAAAAAGCAACACTGATACACCACTAGCCTAAGTAACCAAAAAAAAAAAAAAGGGAGAAGACCCAAATCAATAAAGTCAGAGAGATGAAAATGAAGATGTTACAACATATACCATAGAAATAAAAACAATCATCAGGAATTACTACAAAATGCTAAATGCCAACATATTGGAAAATCCAGAAGAAATGGACAGATTCATGGACAAATATAATCTACTAAAATGGATTCATGAAGACATAGAAACCTAAATAGACCAATAATCAAGATGGAATTAAATAAGTAATAAAGATCCTCCCAAGGAAGAAGCCTGGGACTAGATAGCTTCACTGCTGAATTCTACCAGATTTCTCAAGAACTAATTTCAATTCTTCTCAAATTATTCCAAACAATTGACAGGGAGAGAATCCTCCCAAACTTTTTCTATGAGGCCAGTATCACTTTAACTCCAAAACCAGAAAAACATACAACAAAGAAAGAGAACTGTATATCAATATCACTGATGAACATAGATCCAAAAATCCTCAACAAAACGCTAACTGAACAATACATCAGAAATAGCATTCATCCAGACTAAGTGGGACTTATGCCTGGTATGCAGGGATGACTCAACATATACTAATCAATAAATGTGAAACACCACATTAACAAATTGAAAAATATGATTATCTCAATAGATGCAAAGAAAGCATTTGATAAAATACATCACTTTATGATAAAAAACCTTAAGCAAATTGGATATAGAAAAAACATTCCTCAACACAATTAAGGCAATTAATGACAAATCCACATCCAACTTCATATTTAATGGGGAAAAGTTAGAAGCATTTCCACTAAGATCCACACCTAGACAAGGATGCCCACTATCACCATTGCTATTCAATCCAGTCTTGGAAGTTTTAGCCAGAGCCATTATGCAAGAAAAAGGAGTCAAAGTGATACAAACTGGAAAAGAGGAAGTCAAATTATCCCTGTTTGCAGATGACATGATTCTATACATAGGGGAATCAAAAGACTCTACTAAGAGACTATTGTAACTGTAAGAGAGTTTGGTAAAATAGCGGGATATAAAATCAACACACAAAAATCAATAGCCTCTGTAGACACAGACAATATCATGGCTGAGAAGGAATTTGTAAGATCAGTCTCATTCACAACAAAAAATACAAGCTACAAAAAATAAAATATTTTGCAATAAATTTTACCAAGGAGGTGAAGAAATCTTTAAGATGAAAATTACTAAACATTAAAGAAAATAATAGAAGACACAAACGTGGAAAAATTTCCAAGTCCAAGGATTAGAAGAATTAATATCATCAAAATATCCATATTACCAAAAGCACTTTACAAATTAGTGTGATCCCAATCAAAATACTAATGACATTCTTTGCAGATCTAGAAAAAAGCAGTGTTAAAATTAACTTGGAAACAGAAGAGACCACAGATAGCTAAAGCAATCTTAAACAACAAAAACAAAGCCAGAAACATAGCAATAACAGATTTTAAGACATACTACAAGGACATACATAATCAAAAGGCCTGGTACTGGCACAGAAATAGACATATAGACCAATGAAACAGAACAGCAATGCCAGAAACCAATCCACATGTCTATAGCCAATTTATCTTTGACAAAGGAGCTAAAACCAACCCCTGGAGAAAGGATAGTCTCTTCAACAAATGGTGCTGGAAAAATTGGATGTCAACATGCAGAAGTATGATACTAGACCCCTACCTTACACTTCATACAAAAAAAATCAACACAAAATGGATTGAAGATCTAAATCTATAACCTGATACCATCAGTTACTAGAAGAGAACATTGGAGAAGCTCTCCAAGACATTGGTATCAGCATAGATTTCTTGGTAAAGACCCAAAAAGCACAGGCAATCAAAGCAACAATAGACAAATGAGATTATATTAAACTAAGAAGCTTCTGCACTGCAAAGAAAACACAACAAATAAAGTGAAGGGGCAAAAGACAGTATGGGAGAAAATATTTGCAAACTATGAATTGATAAAGGATTAATATCCAGAATCTATAAAGAGCTCACAAAACTGAACAACAACAAATTAAGCAATCCAATTAAAAAATGGGCAAAGATATTTTTCCAAAAAGGAAATTCTAATGGCCAAGAAACAAGAATAAATGCTCATGATCACTAGTCATCAGGAAAATGCAAACAAAAATCACAAAGAGATTTCACCTCACCCCAGTTAGAATGGCTTTCATGCAGAAATCAAAAAACAATAAATGCTGGCAAGAATGTGAGAAAAAGGTACACTAATCCACTGCTGGTAGTAATGTAAACTAGTATAGCCATTGTGGCAGACAATGTGGAGATTCCTCAGAAAACTGAAAATAGATCTACCATATAATCCAGTAATCCCACTCCTGGAAATTTACCCAAACAAAATGAAATCAGCATATGAAAGTTATCTGTACTCCCATATTTATTGCAGCCCAATTCACAATAGTCAACATATGGAATCATCCCAGATGTCCATCAACTGATGACAGGATAAAGAAAATGTGATCTGCATACACTATGGAATACAACTCAACAATAAAAAATAAGACTCAAATCATGTCTTTCACAACAAAATGAATGCAACAGAAAACCGTTATACTTAGTGAAATAAGGCAGTCCAAAAAAAAAAAAAATGCCATACGTATGTTTTTTTCTGATCTGTGGTTACCAATAGAGTACAAAAAAAGTAATGTATATTAACCAAGTTGACATTTTGAGATTCAGTGACTGTTTACACCCCTTATTTTTCCTGTTGAGGAACAGTGTTTTTCTCTTCTCACTACTTGTTGAATTATTTACTTTGTGTAGGTTAATCTTATGAATATAAAATAAACTAAATGTAGATCATTGTAAAAATTAAAATAAAGAATAAGAAAGGAATGAGGGAGAGTGGGAGCGTGGATAGTAAGGTAAAGTGGGAAGTGTGAATATGCTCCTAAATTTTTAAATACGAAACACATGAAATTTGTTCATCATTAAAAAATTTAAAAATGTGAAACAGGCATCATTATAAAATATTTTAAACTTAGGAAAAGTTATACTATTTTAAAGAGGTGAAACTTTTTAATAGAGTATTTACAATTCTTATAAAACAGAAATTAACCATAAATTTTATTGGTCCCTATGAAACTTAACTTTTACTGAACCCTTGTTAGAGTTTCAGTTGCTATTCCTGAGGGATATGCACACAGGGGGGAGAACAAAAGAAAAATATCAGAAGATTTATCAGGTTCTGAGGTGATTAGAAAAAAAAGAAAACTTATTTGGCATGCACTGTTTGTGATATTCCCTCATTTGGCTTTGGCTATTTTTAACAGGACTATTTATTTCCTTATGTCAGATTGCACAGACCTCCACAAAAGATATTTGGTTTATTCTGCAATTCTATTTTTTCAGTACAATTTAGTTCATGTAGTTTTTAATGCCATTCCTACATCCACACATGATAATCTATATACCTTTTAACACTGCCATTCTTAAAGAAACTAACTTACATGGACAGTTTTCCCAAAGCTTTTTCTGATCTGGAATCATAATAAAACTTAAGAAGCTGAAATTCAATTCAAATGATCTATAAGTAGGCTGAAACGTTTTTTTTCTATACCACTCACTTTCTCACACCAGATATGGGACAAAAATAATTATAAACTTGAGGCACTATTAGTTAAGAACAACATAGATGAATAGTAGTTATATTATATTAGTGATTCAGGTGGTTACAGAATATAAGTATTAATCTGTATGTGTAATATACAGGGAGATAGTACTCAGTATGATGAGCATTACTAGTATTGATTATAAAATAATCACTGAGAGTAAATTTGATATTTCTGATCAAAAGTATGATGAAAGATAATAAAAATGCATAACTCAGTGAGTGACAAATCAAAATAATTAAAGGACAAAGACTATATGTGTCACTTTGAGCTTGGCTCAGAAGGAAATGAAGTATTCATGAGAAATAAATATATGCTGATTTAGGTATCTCTGCATATTTAATTTTTTTTCTCATACGTTAGGCTGCAATGAAGAAATATGTACCAAAACAAAACAAATAATAACCAAAAAAAATCTACTGGCACTAAAAAAAAGACAACTACAAAATAATTATTCAAAAGGCACAAGGTAAAACTGATTATAGTTGTGCCCTATATTTCCTAGCTTTTGGCGAGGCTATGAGAATTCTACCATATTTGAAACTAGTTGTGTTACTAAAATGGTAAAAGCATTAGAAGTTCTAAAAATGATTGCACAGAAGTATATATAGTGTTGTAAAACTATATTATGTTTCGGGGCCGGTGCTGTGGTTCACTTGGTTAATCCTCTGCCTGCAGCACCGGCATCCCATATGGGCACCGAGTTCTAGTCCCGATTGCTCCTCTTCCAGTCCAGCTCTCTGCTGTGGCCTCGGAAGGCAGTGGAGGATGGCCCAAGTGCTTGGGCCCCTGCACCCACATAGGAGACCAGGAGGAATCACCTGGCTCCTGGCTTTAGATCAGCACAGCACTGGCCATGGCACCCATTTGGGGAGTGAACCAACAGAAGGAATACCTTTCTCTATGTCTCTTTCTCTCTCTCACTGTCTAGAACTCTACCTGTCAAAAAATTTATTTAAAAAAACTATATTATGTTTCAATCTGTATATCATGTTAGTATTTGCCATACCTTCTCTAAATATATAATTATGAATTATAGCATTTATACTTTATTTTTACAATATAACAGGAAAATGAGAATCCTTAGAAAAACATACCACAGAAGAAACTTTTATTTTTGTTCTTTGATGTGCCTCATAACATCTAGATAGCATAGTATAATTTGATAGGCATATTTAAATTTCAAAATCCAAAACATTTGAAAAGCAGTTTTCAATCAATACTTTTAAAATACATAATAGTGTTTATAATAAAGTAAATAATGTTTTAAAATTAACATGTAAGTAGATGAGCATGTTTATAAATAATCAAAATACAATAGTAAAATATCTTTTATAGGAAACAGAAGTGGTCTAAGAATATCATAATTCTTCCTAATAGAATATTTCTTACAAATTTTTTTTAAAATAGAGCACATTATTTATTTTTATTTATGATTGATTGATATTATCATGTTTTAAAAAGATATAATGGCATACAGCATTTATTTTTTCAAATGCTTCAAAATAAAGAATAGAGTTAAAATGTTGCCAATGAGCATAAAGGCCCAAAACCAATGGAAGAATATCTTCAAACTGTCTAAACAAAATGACTGAAAATCCAGAAGTCTATATCAAACTAAATTATCTTTCAGGAAGGAAAGGGAAATAAAGACATTTGGGATGGAAAAATAACCAGATTATTTTTTACCACCCAGCAGCCCTAGAAATTGCTTCCATCCAGAGGAAAAAAAACATGGTATGCAAATAAAATGTAATGAAGAAAGAAGTCGGTAAATATGGAAATACTGATTGTTACTAACTGTGAGGGATCAGGGGAGAGAAAGAAGTTGGAAGACTTAAAAACAAAGTAAAAATGAAATCTTGGAGATAAACAGCATGAAAGATGATGAGAAGGGTTTGCAAATGGAGATGAACATTTTAAGTCCTTATACTATTCAGGAAGATTATAGCGATATTAAGTAGACACAGTGTTAAAAAAAATTTTTTTGACAGGCAGATTTAGACAGAGAGAGACAGAGAGAAAGGTCTTCCTTCCATTGGTTCACCCCCCAAATGGCTGCTACAGTCAGCGCACTGCACTGATCCAAAGCCAGGAGCCAGGTGCTTCCTTCTGGTCTCCCATGCGGGTGTATGGCCAAAGCACTTGGGCCATCCTCCACTGCCTTCCCAAGCCACAACAGAGCGCTGGACTGGAAGAGGAGCAACCAGGACAGAATTCGCGCCCCAACGGGGACTAGAACCCAGGGTGCCGGTGCCGCAGGCAGAGGATTAGCCAAGTGAGCTGTGGCACTGGCCAACACAGTGTTAAATTGAACATCTGTCTTTTAAAATTATGACAATTATGTGTGTGTACAATTTTGTGCTCAAACATTTAAAAGTTTCCATATTAAATGAAATGTTTTTAAAACTGAGGGTGCATAAGAATCAAATTTCATGCATACTAAGGAATTAGTGTCATTCAAATCATAATCTATGGCCATAATCTACGGCCTTATTCCTAATGTAACACATTAGGAATGCATATTTAAAAAGAAACCCCAAAAGCATCTATTAAATACAAAATTTAAAACATACTTTTAGTGGCTGGCATTGTGCCATAATGGGTTAAGCCACCACCTGTGACACTGGCATCACATATGGGTACCAGTTCAAATCCCAGCTACTCTACTTCCAATCCAACTACCTGCTAATGGCCTAGAACAGTAGTGAAAGATGGCCCAAGTTTTTGAGCCCCTGCCACCTACATGGAAGATCCAGTAGAAATAATCTCCTGGCTCCTAGCTTTGGTCTGGCCCAGCCCTGGCTGGTGCAGCCATCTTGGGAGTGAATCAAAGAATGAAAGATTGCTCTCTCTCTCCCTCTGTCAATGTCTCTGTCTTGGTCTCAGTCTCTTTCCTTGTGTAACTCTTTCAAATAAATAAGTAAATCTTTTTTTTTAAAAAATCAAATTTTTAAATAATTCACAGCTTATAAAGATCATAATGGATATTTCAAACTATTTATAACTCAAAAATAATAAAATTATTAGCAAAAGTTGCAGGATAAAGGAATTTTATAGTCAAATACATACACTGAAAAAATGAAAAAGACCAAAAATTAATATAACAGCAATCAAACTCAGTGAGTTATAAAGAATTGAAGAAATCCAAAGACAGGTAAAAGACTACTCAATAGTTCTAAAATTTATCAGGCCACAACAATACAACTACAAACAACTCAAGTGAAAAATGAGTTGAAGCTTTGAACCAATATGCAAAAACAGGCATTTTTAAATGATATACAAACGTTATTTTTTTAAAAGAATACCTAACATCACTAATTAGAGAATTTGAATTATCTATATAGTGGAGGATTAAGCTTGTGATTATGAAGTAAATTGAAAGCATGTTATTATAAAAATTAAAGAATAAAATAAAATAAAAATAGGAAGGAGGTGGGAGGGAAGGATAGGAAGAATCATTATGCTCTTAAAACTGCATATATGAAATACATGAGGGGCCAGCACTGTGGAGTAGTGGCTGATGCCACTACCTAAAGTTCTGGCATATGGATCCCATATGGATGCCACTTGGAGTCCCAGCTGTTCCACTTACAATCCAGCTCTCTGCTATGGCCTGGGAAAATAATAGATGGCCCAATCCTTGGGCCGCTACATTCACATGGAAGACCCGGAAGAAGTTCTGGATCCTGTTGTCAGATCAGCCCAGCTCCAGCCATTGTGGCCATTTGGAAAGTGAACCAGCAGATGGAAGACATATTCTCTCTCTCTCTCTCTCTCTCTCTCTAACTCTGCCTTTCAAATAAATGGGGGCCAGCACTGTGGTGTAGCAGGTAAAGCCACCACTTGAAGTGCCAGCATCCCATGTGGGTGCCAGTTCAAATCCCAGCTGCTCCACTTCTGATGCAGCTCTCTGCTGTGGCCTGGGAAAGTAGTGGAGGATGGCCCAGGCCCTTGGGCCCCTACACCTGCATGGGAGACCCAGAGGAAACTCCTGGCTCCTGGCTTTGGATAGGTGCAGCTCCAGCCGTTAAGGCCAATTGGGGAGTGAACCAGCAAATGGAAGATCTCTCTTTATCTCTCCCCCTCTCTGCCTCTCCTTCTCTCTCTGTGTAACTCTTTCAAATAAATAAATAAATCTTGAAGGAGATTAAGAAGCAGCAGCAGCAGCAGCAGCAGTAGCAGCTTTTGCACAGCAAAAGAAATGAGCAATAGAATGGGAAAAAATATTTTAAAACCACCTATCTGACAAAGGATTAATATCTCAAATGTATCAGAACTGTAAAAACTCAACAACAACAACAAAAACAACTAATCCAGCTGAGAAATGGGCAAAGGACTTCAATAGACAGTTCTCAAAATAAAAAAATATAAATGACAAAAAATATGAAAAAAAAAATGCTCAGCATCACTAGCCATCTGGGAAATGCAAATTAACCATAATGAGGTATCCTCTCATCCCTGGCTAAATGGCTAAAATCCAAAACACAGAGATTAACAAATACTGGTAAAGATCTGTACAAAGGGGAACACTTACACATTATTGGTGGAAATCTAACTTAGTGTAGCCACTCTGGAAAAGTGTGGTGCTTTCTTAAAAAAAAAAAAAAAATAGAATTGCCCTAGGATCCAGCAATCCCACAACTGAGTATATACCCAAAAGAGTTGAACATGATGTTTCAAAGAGATACCTGCACCACCATGTTTACAGCAGCACTATTCACAACAGCTAAAATTTGGAACCAACTCCCTAAAAGGGAGAGAACAATCCAACATGGGAAGAGGGAGACACAACAGACTCATAAAATGGCAGATGTCCTAAATAACACTCTGGCCTCAGAATCAGCCCTTAAGGCATTCAGATCTGGCTCAAGAGCCCATGAGAGTATTTTAGGCATGGAAAGCCAAGACACTCCAGGAAAAAAACAAAAAAAGAAGAAGACCACCTAAATGAAAGATCTCTGCGAGTGAGATCCCAGTGGAAAGAACGGGGCCATCAAAGAGGTACCTTTCTCTGAAGGGAGGAGAGAACCTCCACTTTGACTATGACCCTGTCGGAATAAGATCAAAGTCGGCGAACTCAAAAGGCTTCCATAGCCTTGGCAACTCATGACTAGAGCTTAGGGAGATTACTGACGCCATAAACAAGAGTGTCAAATTGTTAAGTCAACAACAGGAGTCACCGCGTACTTACTTCTCATGTGTTGTCCAATGTGAAGTAATACTATAACTAGTACTGAAACAGTATTTTACACTTTGTGTTTCTGTGTGGGTGCAAACTGATGAAATTGTTACTTAATATATGCTGAATCGATCTTCTGTATATAAAGAGAATTGAAAATGAATCTTGATGTGAATGGAATGAGAGAGGGAGTGGGAGATAGGAGGGGTGCAAGTGGGAGAGAAATTATGGAGGGGGAAAGCCACTGTAATCCATAAACTGTATTTTGGAAATTTATATTTACTAAATAAAAGTTAAAAAAATAAAGAAATGCATATTTACTATACCTGATGTCAACCTAGGAAATAAAGATACAGTCATTCAGATTGCTTAGAATTGGTGCAGATAAAGACAAATTGACAGAGGAAAAATTAAATTACAGTATACTCAAACAATGAATTACAGGAGTGCAATTCAAATAAATGAGTCAGCTCTAAAACTACTTACTTTGTTTTGTTTTTAATTTACTTGACAGGTAGAGTTATAGATAGTGAGAGAGAAACAGAAAAAGTCTTCCGTTGGTTCACCCCTTAAATGGCTGCTACAGCTGGTGCTACGCCATCCAAAACCAGGAGCCAGGTGCTTCTTCCCGGTATCCCATGCGGGTACAGGGGCCCAAGCACTTAGGGTATTCTCCGCTGCCCTCCTGGGTCACAGCAGAGAGCTGGACTGGAAGAGGAGCCATCGGGACTAGAACCCAGCGCCCATATGGGATGCAAATGGGCGCCGCAGACGGAGGATTAGCCAAGTGAGCCACCGTGCTAGCTCCCTAAACTACTTACTTTGCTACATTTGGCAAGTCACTTAACTTTTTTTAGCTTCTTTTTGTTTTAATCTATAAAATATAAATATCAACTTTACAAAAGGAAATGAAAAAGAGTAGGAAAGGTTTAAGGAAAAGTGGTCTTTCTACTTTTTACTTGTTGAACATATGGTTACTGGTTGATTCAAGTCTGTGAATATAAAATAAACAAATTATGCTGTTGTAAAAATTAAAGGAAAAAGGGAAAGAAAGGAAGGAGATGAGATTGAGGGAGGGAGGAAGGGAAGAAGAAATACGGTTATTTTAGAATTGTATCTATGAAAGACAAAAAATCTGTTCTCTTTGTATTAAAACTTTTTAAATGATAAAATTTGAAAATATGTAACACATGAATACATCTATGAAGTATCAGCAACAATAGAAACTGATGGTAACTCTTATCTATGAAATAGGCAACTGGCCATCTTTTAGATGAAAAGAGATATGAATGGAATACATCATTTGAAAGTACTAAGTTAATACTTATGAGTTCTAAAAAATGATCAGGGCAGATAATAGGTACAAAAGTTAGCAACCAACACTAGCCAAGTAAAGCTAAAACAGATTAAAAAGAGAATTACTCAACTAGGAGATATCTTGGACAACTTTAAGGTCAAGGAAAACAACTTTTTTATAATTGGATGATGAGTGTTTATCTGGAACTTCAAATATATCACAAGCAAAGTACATGAGTGCATAAAGCTAGAATGTGTCTCATTTTTTTTTCTTTTTCTTTTTTCTGAATGTGTCTCATTTTATACTAGGAAAGATGTAAACCATATAATCATCATCATCATCATCATCATCATCATCTAAAACAAATAACTAAAGTCCCAGGAAAACTTCCTCCATAAAATTTCTCAGTTGCAAATTTCTTCCAGTTGCAAGGCACAGGGATTATTAGAAGGAATAGACCTGCAAAGCCTATTTTTGGAAATAATTGCATTTATTGATAACAGGTCATAAGATGCCATTTTCACTAAAATTCACCTTCCAATGTAAAATCCAAAACAATCAATTTACTTACATATATATATATATACATATATATTACATACTTTTTAAATATTATATATCATTTATACAGTTAATTTATTCATATTCATGTTAGTATTAGAAATACTTCATTAATAGCAACAAAATGAAATAGATGTATTCTATAGTTAAATATTAAGCTAGTCATAAATCTTTACTGTCACTTATTCTAAAACTATAATGGCAAAGAGGCTAATACTAATAATAATACATGTTGACAAGCCCAGAGAGACTTAGTCCCTTTTCCTTTCCCACAGTATTTAATTAAATGTTAAACATACAATAAGTGCTTATCAAATATTCAGTGATATGAATAGGACAATTACTTTGGAACACTGATTTTTATTACCATTAACTTAAATTATTACTATTAATAAAGCAACTCACAAAGATTAGATTAACATACCTTTACTAAAATTTTTTTCTCAATATATAATCAAGTATCACAAAAGAAAAAACCACCGTCATTTAACTCCATTCTAAATATCCATAGCTTGCTACAAAAACTCAGAAATAAAATAGACATATGCAAATACTATTTGATGCCTTATGAGGAAAAGCTAGTCTATTCCACCATCTAGTGACCAAATAATATAGCACTAAACAAATAAAGTGCTTTCCCGGAGACGTGAGCCAGCATTGGATCTACTGACCTGTGTATACTCATAAGCCTGACCTTGAACAAAACAAGCAGGAACATCATCAAGTTGCTTTTTTCCTTTGTCCACCTTATAAAATTTCCACTACGTTTCAACTGATACCTATTTGTCACTAGAGTTGTAAAAATACATCTTCACTCTCATCAGACCATTGATCATTAAAAATTCATATACTGCTATTAACAGTATAGATTTATAGAACAGCTTGAAATTATTTAGTAAAGATGCAGCTTCTTCATGATATGCATTCCGTGAACTTTCTGAAGATACCTTCTATATACAGATTTTTAGGTTAGTTGCACCAAAACAAATTTATCTTTTAATTCCATTTTTCATGGACTTTTTGAAATGCCCTTGTACATATCTTATGATCCAGCAACTTCACTCCTAAGTATGTACTGTAAAGTAATGTTTTGTAACCTACAGTACACAGAGCCCAAAGGAATCTATTTATAGGATTCAGATGGTCTGGTAACTTAGCTGAGTATAAGTTACATGTTTGTTATTATCAAGTTTTAACTGAAATTTTAAAATTTCCTCTGTTTATGATGGCAGGCAATATATCACAATTTTAGGAAGATCTGTGAATTTTAGCCAATAAAAATATAGATATTGTCAAATTTCATTTACAATTATTGCCAACCCAACAAAATTTCTTTTATACTAATCACTATTTCAAAATGATATCTCAGACACCTGCCATTAGTGCACATTTAATACCTTGATAAAGATATATACCTTTTTCCCTTTCAAAAATTAGTTTTTATGTTGTGAGGATTTTAGCTCAATATAATTTATTTTCTTTATAACATGGTTACGACATATATAAAAACATTCAGGGTCAATAGACTCAAAATTTCCAAAGGTTTTACAATGCAAAAAAAGTGTTAAGAATCCCTTCCCTAGATAAATTTTTCCAAAGGGTACAGGCAATATTTATAAAACAGCTTTGTTGGGGCCAGTGCCATGGCACACTTGGTTAATCTTCCCGCCTGTGGCGCCGGCATCCCATATGGGAGCCAGGTTCTAGTCTGGGTTGCTCCTCTTCCAGTCCAGCTCTCTGCTGTGGCCCGGGAAGGCAGTGGAGGATGGCCCAAGTGCTTGGGCCCCTGCAACCACTTGAGAGACCAGGAGGAAGCACCTGGCTCCTGGCTTTGGACAGGCGCAGTGCCGGCCGTAGCGGCCATTTGGGGAGTGAATCAATGGAGGGAAGACCTTTCTCTCTGCCCCTCTCTCTTACTGTCTAACTCTACCTGTCAAATAAAAAAGAAAAAAAAGCTTTGTCTTGAAACACTCAAATGGACAAATAGAAAAAGGCATATCCATATAATAAAATGGCATATAGCAGAGAAATGAATTATACTGGTATTATATCAAAATAGGAATTATCAGAAACATTATATTAAGGCTGAAATCATAAAATAATAAAAATAGAATGATTCCAGTTCTAAAATTGGAAAACCAAAACAACATATCATTTAGGTTTAAATACAGATACAAGGAAATCTTTTTAAAAAATTCAATAGGAGGTGATCACTGTGGTTTGGTAGGTTAAACCGTGACTTGGGATGCCTGCATCTAGTATCAGAATGCTGGTGCCAGTCCAGCTACTCTGCTTCCAGTCCAGTTCCCTGCTAATGTACCTAGGAAGCAGCAAACAATGGCTCAGGCACTTGGGTCCCTGCCACCTCTGGGGGAGACCCAGGAGGATTTCCTGGCTTTGGCCTGGCCCAGACCTGGCTATTGCAGCCATTTGGAGAGTGAACCAGCAGATGGCCTCTCTCATCCTTGCTTCCTCTTTCCCTCCTTCTCTCTTTGTCTTCCAAATAAATAAAGAAATCTTTTGTTTTTTGGTGTTTGGTTTTTGGTTTTTTTTTTTTACTTTTTTTGACAGGCAGAGTGGACAGTGAGAGAGAGAGACAGAGAGAAAGGTCTTCCTTTACCGTTGGTTCACCCAACCATGGCCGCCACAGCTGGCATGCTGTGGCTGGCGCACCGCACTGATCCGATGGCAGGAGCCAGGTGCTTCCTCCTGGTCTCCCATGCAGCTGCAGGGCCCAAGCACTTGGGCCATCCTCCACTGCACTCCTGGGCTACAGCAGAGAGCTGGCCTGGAAAAGGGGCAACCGGGACAGAATCCAGCGCCCCGACAGGGACTAGAACCTGGTGTGCCAGCGCTGCAAGGCGGAGGATTAGCCTGTTGAGCCACGGCACTGGCTAAAAATCTTTTGTTTTAAAATAAAAATTAATGTAACAACTGGCACAAAATTCAAGATCAGTTACTTAAGGGAGTTGAGGTAAGGTATTATACAGAGGATAATTTAACCACAAAGAAACACATATTGGGCTTCTAAGTAGCTAACAGCATTCTATTTCTTAGGCTTAGCAACAGGTCATAGGTATTAACTTTATTATTCTTTAAAACGTAAGATACCTTAGGTACACTTCCATACCTAAGAAAAATTCTTCATGAGACAGGCCATCTCTGTCAATCTAATATAAAATAACTACCCAGGTATTCTACATCACAGTAGCCTATTTTAGTAAACGCAGCATTGATTTTTTTGTAAGGTTTATCTGGGTTTAGACTATTTATCTTTTGGACTCCTCAGATAATCAGGATATAAAATCGGAATTTTCAAAATATTTACCCAAGGCACTAGCATTGTGGTGTAGCAAGTAAAGTTACCAGGTCACTGGTTCATGTCCTGGCTGCTCTACTTCCTACAAGGCTCCCTGCTACTGGCTTGGAAAAAATCAGTGGAAGATGACCCAAGTGTTTGGGTCCCTGAAATCAATGTGTGAGATCCAGATGAAATTCTGGGGAGTGAACCAGAGCAGATGGAAAATCCATCTCTCTCTCCCTCTCTGTCCATCCCTCTATCACTGTAATTCTGACTTTCAAATATAGATAGTTAGGTAGATAGGTAGATTAGATTCAATATATCTTTGAGGCAATTTAGGGATTTATGCAAAAAAAAAGTCAAAGAAAAACACTTCTTTTTAAATGCTACTTAAAAATCTAAAACTACCTTAGAGATTATCTTTTAAAAATAGTAAACTAAACTGGTTTTACAATCTGGATTCAGGCCCTGGCTATGCCACTTAATAGCAGTGAACCTGAAAACAAGTATATTTATGTCTCAGAACTTCACCTGTCTCATACAGAAAAGAGATAAAACTGAATTCATAGAATTTCAAAATAATTAAAACCTATGAGAACATAAATATAAAATTTGTTTTGGCAACCAGCAGCACTTACCAATGTTCTCCCTAAGTTATAGACATGAATTTTACCCCACACTATCTGTATTTTCCTCTTGAATTTCCCTTCTACCTTTCTGCTGAGTGGATGTAGCTGATATTGAAGCTCTGGAGGGCACAATCGGGAGGTAGAAAAACGCCAGGTCCTTAATTCAATGCATGAAAAAGAATGGTTTGTCAACTGGGAAAATCCCTCTGAGATTCTTAAGAAATAAGCAACCAAATTCTAGTGTGTTTGAGACATTATATATTAGTTGTCTATATATACTATAGCATTCAGTCTATCCTAATTAGTATATTCTTGAAAGATTTAACCACAAATAGGAACACTAGATACAGCTGAAGGGATCAGAACTAGTCTTAAATAAATTAGATGAATGGCTACCTATAAAATACTGAGACATCCAGCCTCATTTCCCTCCTTAGTCACAGGATATTGAAACAATGCTAATACTTCACAGATGGAACACTGTGTGCTGTATTTCAGTGTAGAATAATTGACTAAAGAAATAATTTACTGGTAGTAATGAATGGGGCAGTGGAGTTCCCTTAGTGAAAGAGTCCACTGAGAAAACTTTACAGTGGAGCCCATTACTTAACTGGTACTACCTATGCTGAAAGAACTTTCAATTTTTTTTATTCTTACTTCAAAATATAAACTGATACACAAGGATCCCAACTACAAATATTTTTAGAAAAACCTCCTGTACCAAAGATAGAAAACAAATAAATATAGAGAGAACTCAACAAAACCTGAATTAACCAGAAATAATGCTGGAAGAAGACCTAAAAAGATAACTATATAACTATTTTAGAAATAAAACACCTGTTGCTGACTGGCCCAGGGTGTCTCCTGCTAACTAGCAGCATAACACAAGTGGGCATTGGTCACATGGTGCCCAGTCCTACTAGTTTCTGAGTTGTCACAAGGATGTTTGTAGGCATCTAAAACACATCGTTACATTGTGTCAACTAACCTGAAATTGTGCCTCAATGTAAGCCCTGCCCCCAACTCATCTTATACTTACATTCTTCTGTACTGCTTACTATTGCTCTAGTATGTCTTTTTTTTTTAAATGATTTAGATTTCAAGGCATTTCTGTATATTACCATTTATCATTTTTTCCAACAACTAATTATGTAATTCCCATTTAATATGAGATACTCCTTGACAAATGACATACAGAAAGTGGAGGAAGACACCCTCCTCACTTTCCCAACTTCAGAGTAAAAGGGAGAGATAAGTGCTGTAATGTAAGGAGAGAAGAATGGGCCTGGAAATGGGGCAGAGAAGAGGAGGTGAAATCGGAGTGGGAGTGGGAGTGAGAAGACAGGTATGGTGGGAAGAATCACTATATTCCTAAAGTTGTACTCATTAAATAAATGGTTTCTTTAGGAAAATATAAAATAAAAAATAAAATGTAAAAAAAAAAACCTGTAATTAATGTCTTGTCTGTCCATCTTCAGCATATTCCTTCTACCACAGTCCAAGAACTCAAGTCAGACATCTACATTCCAGCAAGCAGAAATGAGGAAGAAACAAAGAAGGCAACAACCTCTCTTCCCACCACTTGGATCATTCAAAGGTTATAAAAGCACTGACATTGGGCCGGTGCCGTGGCTCAACAGGCTAATCCTCCGCCTTGCAGCGCTGGCACACCAGGTTCTAGTCCCGGTCGGGGCGCCGGATTCTGTCCCGGTTGCCCCTCTTCCAGGCCAGCTCTCTGCTGTGGCCCAGGAGTGCAGTGGAGGATGGCCCAAGTGCTTGGGCCCTGCACCCCATGGGAGACCAGGGAAAAGCACCTAGCACCTGGCTCCTGCCATCGGATGAGCGCGGTGCGCCAGCCACGGCAGCCATTGGAGGGTGAACCAACGGCAAAGGAAGACCTTTCTCTCTGTCTCTCTCTCTCACTGTCCACTCTGCCTGTCAAAAAATAAAAAAAAAAAAAAAAAGCACTGACATGTCCCACTGACTAGGATTAGCCACACGGCCACACCAAGCTAAGGATTCTATCACTAATTTGTTTTTAAAAATTCAATGTTTTATTTATTTTAAAGGAAGAGATAGAGAGGTCTTTCACCCAATGGTTCACTCTCCAAATGGACAGGACAGCTAAATCTGGGCCTGTGGCAGAGGTCTTTGTCATTTAATTAAACTTGTTTCTAACAGACATTATTAAAGTTGTAGCAGAGGCTGTCCCAAGGTTAGAAGAAGAAAAAGGGAGGCATCTGTCCTAGGAATGAAACGTAGTTGTTATGTGCTTGCCAATGAATGTTCCAACTGTAGTTACTATCTGCTTATATGTAACCATTTCAGACTCTGCTTGTTAGCACAGAGCAAAGATGTTAACACTTGCCAGACAGTAGATGGCTTAGTATGTGTGTAAAAAAAAAAAAAAACTTCAGTAACTGCTTTCCCATGAGCATTATTGTATCAGTCCTGTGGCCACAGTTTAACATCAGAATATCCAATTAAATGCAGAGACAAAGAGGCTAAAACCATATATAAGGAAATACTCCTCTTTGTTTCCACCTTCTTATGTCAGAATAAAAGAGTAATTCCTGTTAAAAAAAAAACCTTGGTTGCTCCTTTTCCAGTCCAGCTTTCTGTTGTGGCCCGGGAGGGCAGTGGAGGATGGCCCAAGTGCTTGGGCCCTACACCCCATGGGAGACCACAAAGAGTCACTTGGCTCCTGGCTTTGGATTGGCACAGCACTGGTCGTGGCAGCCATTTGGAGAGTGAACCAATGGAAGGAGGACTTTTCTGTCTATAACTGTCAAAAAAAAAAAAAAAAAAAGCCTTGGTGTCTTCTCCGTACATGAATCCTGCTACAGGCCAAGTCAAGGGCAGGAGCGGCCCTACTACTTGGGCCACCTTCCACTGCTATGTAACTGACAGAGACAAGTATTAGAGGAAACAATTTAAATATGGTAAATGAAGTTACTGTGGGGACCAATAATCAGAAAGGACTAGATCTGAGGTCGGCTGCTTGGCTTTTAAATCTTACGGAACTACTTGATTTCAAACGATGTTGGTTTTAATGTGACGTTCTCAATCAGGCTCAGGACCCCAGTCCTCTGGGCCGGGGTGCAACGGGGATGGAGAAAGGAGAATCTTGATGATCTGCTTCCGTGTCACGTACACCCTATAAAACTTCACCTCAGCAAAACCCCCTATAATTACAGATGCCAGGTATTACACGCGCACGTGTCCAAACAGCCAGCCTCCTCCAGGACACACGCGCGCGCGTTCCACACACATTTGCTAAAGCCCGCCTCCGCGCACGGGAGCGGACGCGGTGTGGTCCTGAGAGGCGAACCGGAACGACCTCAGCGTTCAGAATCGTCACACACCTCTGACGCTCGGGGTAAATCCATTGAGGAAACAGACGCAGAATCCAAGTCCGCGCTGACAGGGCAGACGCCAAGAGGACAGCGCCCCTGCTTCCCGGACCCGGGGCGGGACTGACCCTGCCGGCCCCGCCCCCGCCTCCGCCATTCGTCCACTCGTCTCTGCTCATTGCCAGTCGGGAGGCCACAGACAGCGAGAGTCAGGACACAGACTAGCTACCTTGCCAGCGCTGCAGGCCCCGCCATGCTTGTCCTCCGACGCAGCCTGACTAAGGCGCTAGCTGCGCGGACGCTGGCGCCTCAGGTACCGCCGCGCTCTGGGGGGAGGGGAGGGGCGTGTGAGGCGGGCGCTGGAGGCCCGCGCATGCGCTCTCCAGCTCCGAGGAGTCCGAGGGCTAAGGCCGGTTGGCCCAGGTTCGGGGCCCTGATGCCCGGAACGGAGCGGCGCTCGTGAGGGGGCCGGGGGCGACCAGGGTTGTATCTGCTTGTCAGGGTCGCCTCCTGTCCGACTCAGAAGGACAGAGGACTTGACTCCCCTGAGAGAAAAGCTGAGCTGCCCTGCAGACGCAGCCGAGGCGGCGTTTTGGTCGCCAGCGCTGTAGTGGCTGCGCCTGGACGAGCGCTCGCGGCTTGTGGGTCTCAGGGCCTGGTGTTGATTTGTGGCTTTACCAGCCACGGAAAGTGGGAGAAAGAAGGTTAACCAGCTGCTCGCTACAGAATCGGCCTCCCCTTTTAAACGACCTGCACACTTCCCAGCATTTTGAGGGGAACCTGGAAGCCGGGAGGCCCCTGCCGGCTCTCCCGCGTCCCCTGCAGTTGGTCCCCAAGGGAGCAAAGTCCAGAGCCTCCCAGCAAACAGGGCGCTGATGAGCTCCTGTCACCCTGGGTGACAGTGAAGTTTTGCTCCAGCCCAGCAGCTGTCGGCCGGGCTCACCCGGAGATGATTGTTCCTTCTTGATGCTTAGCTTTTTACCTCTATCCCTTGGGCGACATAGGAAGAGAGGTTGCCTGTTCCAGAGACAGACTTTCCGGTGAACAGCAAGAGGAACCATTAACGGCCATGCAATCTTTAAAAGCAATTGTCTAAAAGCCCCATGTTGGTATAATTTTAACCATATTTTATAACATTTTTAAACCTCTAGGTCCTGTTAATAGATTTTGTTAAAAGTCACAAAAATCTTCCAAACATTATTTCAGTGGAAATTAAAGGGAAGCTGCAGTTGTTTTTGATGGCAAGCTGAGTCATTTGGGCATTAAGAATGTAACAGACATCGGTATATCAATTCAAGTTACATAATTATATTAAGCTTTATACACAAGTATAAAGCCTAGCTTTCACTAAACATACCAAATAGTCAATATAAGCCCTAATTTGTCCATACCCCTGTAGGTACCAAAACCGATTTCATAGATTTTTCTGATGTAATTAGCTTCAGGAATGCATACATGCAAACCAGACTTAGATGGCATGCATTTGTAAATTACAATGCCTTGAGTGTATACACATATCTGTGTAACTTGCAGATATATATTTGTGTATGCGCGTGTACATGACACAGAGGATAATTTCTGGCAAAGCATTTCCTAATAAAAGTTAAGTTCACTCAGAACAGGAATTAAAAATTTACGTAGCATATGAATATTACAAAGGAATTAATGGTTTTTAAGGGATATTTCCATCAACTTGGTGTAATTGAAGATATTAAGTGCCCTTTGTCACATTATATCTGATGAAAGGAAGGCATAAGCCTCAGCCACCCTTGCTCATTGCTCAAAAGACAGATAAACATTGGAATTTATTCTTTGCACTTGAATCTTAATTGGGTCTCACATCCTGTTGCCTTCATAACCCACCCTCCAGCCTCCTGAAAGACCAGGTGCTGGAACACTTGAAATACCAGTTCCAGGAATTGCCCTTCGCCTGTTGCCCCCTACCTCCACCCCCATCCCTAGCCCTCCTAAAATAGAAAAGGGCCCAGCCCCTAGGGGTCAGGCCTTCTGCCATGTGTTCCATCATGTACATGCAGGCAGTTGGTCACCCATCTCTATGAATTTATTTCCTCTGAATAAATTTGGTCTGCCTGTAAATCTGAACACTACCTCCTCTCTATTCTGCCCCTCTTTTCCTAATGTTTATGGTGCCCCATGTGAGGAGGCACCAATTTGCAACTCTTTTCTTAACATCTGTGATTACAATAGTGCTTTAGATAATTCTGACTCCTATCACTATAATTAAATCTATTCAGATAGGCCATAGCTTACTGATACATTGGTTACATTCCAGTCCTGTTTTTTGAGCAGTTGTTTATTTGCTTCATGGAATTTAGGAAATACTTTCATCCTCAATAGCAATTTCCATTTAAAAAAAAGTTTTCTGATATTAAACATATTTTTATTGTGCCTGCCAAAAGATGTGCATATTTTATAAAATTACTTTGTATGCATAATTCTGACATACATTATGTGGACTAAAGATGGAATATTGACTAAATAGGAGAAAACTTTTTGAAAATTTGAAAGACTCCTAATTGCAGTTCTCCAGTGAAAGAATATCTTTAAGACCCTAATGCCTTCTTAGGAACAGCTTTCTCAAGAAAAAGTGACTAAGGATAACCGCCCACTAGGAAATGGTAGCTGAATATTCAGCATACTTAAAAGTAATTATCTCAGGGCTGGCACTGTGGTATAGCTGGTAAACCTGTCACCTGCAGTGCTGGCATCCCATATGGGCGCTGGTTCAATTCCCAGGTGCTCCACTTCTGATCCAGCTCTCTCCTATGGTCTGGGAAGGCAGCAGAAGATGGCCCAAGTCCTTGGGTCCCTGCACCTGGGTGGGAGACCCCAAGGAGGTTCCTGGCTCCTGCTTCGGATCAGCCCAGCTGCTGCCATTGCCTCCATTTAAAGAGTGAACCAGCTGATGGAAGACACCCCTCCCTCCCTCCCTCCCTCTCTCTCTCTCCCCCTCTGCCTTTCAAATAAATAAATCTTAAAAAATAAAATTATCTTTATTGACATTTCTACATGAACACGTGTGTAGTGAATTGATAAGAAAATTATACACCTAGCTTGTGAATTTCCTGAGTATCTCTTGTTTCCAGACTCAGATTCAGTTGTAATACAATATAATAAATCCTGCCTTCCAGAAAACATTAACATTTTCTTTCTTCAGGTGTGCTCATCTTTTGCCACAGGCCCCAGACAAAAAGATGGAACAATTTATGAATTTCGTACCTATTCTCTAAAGCCCTCAAAGATGAATGAATTCCTGGAAAATTTTAAGAAAAATGTTCATCTTCGGACAGCTCACTCCGAATTGGTTGGCTATTGGAGTGTTGAATTTGGTGGTAGAATGAATAAAGTGTTTCATATTTGGAAGTATGGTAAGAGTCATTCAGCTTTAATGGTTAGCACAGATTTTCATTCTGTGAGATGTTCCTTGGATCTGCATTACTGTGGTTATATGCAGGTTAAGTCAAACTGTTATAAAATAATACACTACCAAAAATTCAATTATTATTCTTCCAAGAATTACAGCTCTGACAACCCCTTACTATAAAGAGCTCTTAAGTTAATCTAAATGGGAAAATGTGTTGTCTCATGCTGGCATTTGGTGAGTGAGCCAACATATGTAAATGTAAACTCTTTATTGTTTTGCCTCTCAAATTTTAAAAAAAGGGGGAGGGGACTAATCTCAAAAAAATTTTAGAGTGGCTTTTTGTAAAGATAGTTTTTGAAAAATTTAAAGCAATAATCACAGAAGCCCAAGTGGGTTAAGATCACAAAAGGAAATAAGTAGTTTCTTCTATTAAACTGAAACTAAATATAAATATTGCCAGAAAAATTCAAGCATATGAGGGCTTTAGGAAAAATGGAGTTTTAAAGGGGATAATTGTCAGCTTTTAAGCCTGATCTAACTCTGAGATTTAATAATTGTTAGGTTTAGAGACTGCTTTTTTTCTTATTTATTTGAGAGCCAGACAGACGGAGGGAGAAATGGAGAGAATTCCCATCCACTGGTTCACTAAATGTCCACAGTGGCAGAGGTTAGGCAAGGCCAGAGCCAGAAGCTGAGAATAAAGTCCAGGTTTCCCACATGGGAGGCAGTAACCCCATGAATTGAACCAGTACTGCTGCCTAACCAGGGTCTACCTATATTGGCAAGTAGCTGGAGATAGGAGCCAGAGCCTAGAACTGAACAAAAGCACTCCAATGGGGTTGGAGGTGTCACAGTCACTCCCTAGAAACTACTTTTTATTCATTTCTTTACTCAAGAGTTTCAGGGAATTCCCTATTATACTACCTTAGGAAGTTAAGAAAAAGAACCAGTTAGAGTTCTTTCCATATTGAAGGTGGCCCAATGCTGGTTTTGCAGAGGAAATAGAACAGGTTTATAAGAATCACCATGTTTGTTACTCCAGGGTCCACATCAGGACTTAATGATAGCCACAAGTTGTTAGTAACTTCATTTAGTGTTTTGTCATCTGTGTCAAATTAATATTTGTAAAGTATTTCAACATGAAAGTGGTAATTCCATACCTGATATGGGCATATTTTAGGATTTTTCCCTATTGTAATGGAATAAGCCCCACTGAAACAATTTATGCTTTAGGTATGGTACAGATTAAATCGTAGCTCATTAAAACAACTAATAAAATCCTGATATCCTTGACTTAGTATAAAATTGGTGTTACCCTTCATCCCTAACACCCACCATTTAAAATTTTTGTCACAAGTCTTATGAAGTTCTCAGTAAATATAGTTCTACGTCCACAAATTGGTAAAGTATAATATACCTGTTTGAATAACTCAGAAAGAAGAAAAGTAAGTGCTAGGAAAAATGAATGGAGGATAAGTAAGACAATGAACTATTTGTTTAAAAGCTATTTGTGCAAAGGAAAAGAGACATAAAAAAAGAAAAATTTCAATTTCATTAAATTTGTTTCAAGTTATATCTTGATCTGACAACCTATCACCACTACCACCAAGAAAAAATAGTCTTTCTTTAAAGTAAGACTGTCAATTAAATGCATTAATTAAATTAATAAGAGTAGTCCACATATATTGAATGCTAACAAGAGTTTGAAGCTCTTTATGTTTTAATTCATTTAATCCTTGTAACAATGGAAGTAGATATTACATTATTATCTCCTTTTCATAAACTAAAAAACTGAGGCATAGAGTCAGTAATTTACCTAATTCACAGAACTATATCCTAAGTGTTAGAGCATATTAAGCCCATTATATGACATTATAATTAGTTTTTCATATTTCTATTTCCATTTAAACTGCAACATGAAGGCAGATATCATATATGTTTATGTGGTTACCTCCAAAAACAAAACATGATGTTTCTGTATGCTATCCATGAACATAACACTAACTTGAATGGAATCCAGAAAAGCAGAGGCAATTTTAAATTGAAAATTCTTAGTTTTTCTTAATTCCTTCCTCCCATAGATAATTTTGCTCATCGAACTGAAGTTCGGAAAGCTTTGGCCAAAGATAAGGAATGGCAAGAACAATTCCTCATTCCAAATTTGCCTCTTGTGGATAAACAAGAGAGCGAAATTACTTACCTGGTACCATGGTGCAAACTAGAAAAGCCTCCAAAAGAAGGTAAGTCCTTCCTGAGACGTTTTGAGAGTTGATGACTGCAATATTTAAGCTCTTAAGCTGGAAAGGCCAAAGTTCCACTGGAAAAACAATGAAATTAATCATGTTTTTTTATAGAAATACTGTAGTTGTTGAGATAAAAACAAATTGAAGCTCTTAGTTTATCCTTAAAAAAAAAAAACAAAGGTAAATGCTGACATCTTTTTCCCCAAATGGGATCTTACTGATTTCTAAAGCATAGCTCTGTTGTAGAAATAATCTACTTAGTCAGTAAAGGTTGAGAGGTTGCACGCTGGAAGCTGGGGACATGTGGATAGGTAAAGGATGGGATATTGTATTTTGGCATAATTTTGAATAATAGACATGCTTAAATATAAAAGTGTTTTCCACAAATTATAGCTAATCTTAACTCATTAAATAAAACTTTGCTTATAAAATTGGCGGTAATGAATTAACAAATTGCCAAGTTATGTTACTGTAGTCTAATTTTTGTGTCTTTTTCTTTCCTGTTTCTCAGTTTGAAAATAATTCCTTAAGACTTGTCTTCTTGCTGATTTTACTTCTCGCTGACTTAAAGAAACTATAACCTCAATCCAGTTTTAAACAAAGGTCAGATTAGAAAAGCATAAACTAACTTAAATGTTATTTCTCCCTTATTCCTAACTTCTTAGTATATTTTAGATTGCAAGAAATTTGAAGTCTCACTTGAATCCTGTCTACTCACATCTCCTCTCCTGTCTTAGTGCTATTCCATAATTCTTCAGTAACTGCTCTTTCTTCCTTTTTCTTGTCTAATCTACTTGTCTCTAGTTTCTTTTTCTACCCAGTACTTCTGACCAGAGATAAAAAGCTTTTCAAGAATTTACATGGATATTTAAGAGCAATATGACCCTCCCCTTCAGGAGTTTTTCCTTCAAGAATTGAGATACAAATTCAGTTTTCTTGCTGTTCCTGTTAGAAATGGAATCTTACAGGGTGAAATTATACGAACAAAAGGGTATTTCCTCCCAAAATTGAAAAGAAGAGGGAAGTGTAGGAGGTCAGAAAATACTTATTCATTTCTTTTCTAGAAGACTTGAGCAGCTCAAAAATCCTGTTTCAGTTGCGGACATTTAGTCTAGCAGCGAAGATGCTGGCATCTCATGTTGGAGTTCAAGGGTTCCATGTCCAGCCCCAGCTTCCTGCTAGTGCAGACCCTGGGAGGCAGCAGTGATAGCTCAACTACTGGGTTCCTGCCATTCATGTGGGAGACCTGGATTGAGTTCCCAGCTCCTGGCTTCAGCCAAGCCCAGTCCCAACCAGCAATGTGGACATTTATCTGGGAAGTGAACCAGTGGATGGAATCGATATCTCCTCTCTTTTTCTTTCTCTCTCTCCCCAACCCCATTAAATAAAATTGTTAAAAATAAATAAAATATCCTATTTCATTTTAGATCTCAGTATCTGTTTTAATGACAAATTTGACAGATTGAAAAGATTTTGGATAGTTGCTTACATAATAGATTTTAGTCCTTTTGTCTCTTCTGTGATTAATTTTAATACCTGACCCTTAAACATGAACAAGGACTTTCTAAACATAAAAGCCAGGAAAAATAATGCAAGGAATTAATAAACATGACTATATAAATAAGTATATATGGATGTTTCTTTAAATTCAGTAACCTTCCACTACTGGACTCAAATAAACCTTATTAACAGTTGCTTGAGGCCGGCGCCGTGGCCCAACAGGCTAATCCTCCGCCTTGCGGCGCCGGCACACCGGGTTCTAGTCCCGGTCGGGGCACCGGATTCTGTCCCGGTTGCCCCTCTTCCAGGCCAGCCCTCTGCTGTGGCCCAGGAGTGCAGTGGAGGATGGCCCAGGTGCTTGGGCCCTGCACCCCATGGGGAGACCAGGAAAAGCACCTGGCTCCTGGCTCCTGGCTCCTGCCATCGGACGAGCGCGGTGCGCCGGCCACAGCGCGCTGACCGCGGCGGCCATTGGAGGGTGAACCAACGGCAAAAGGAAGACCTTTCTCTCTGTCTCTCTCTCTCTCACTGTCCACTCTGCCTGTAAAAAAAAAAAAAAAAAAAAAAAAAAAAAGTTGCTTGAATGGGATAGGCTTTGTGGCACAGCAGGTTAAGCTGCAACTTGGTAAGCCTGCATCCCATATCAGTTAGTATCCTGGCTCCCCTGCTTCCAAACCATATTTCTGCTAATGAGTCTGAGAAGGCAACAATGATGACCTAAGTACATGGGCCCTGCCACCCCATGTGGGAAACCAGCCCTGGCTGTTGTGGCCACTGGGGGAACTAGCAGATGGAAGATTGATCTCTATTTCAAGTAAATAAATCTTGTTTAAAAATGCTTGAATGTCTTCTGTAATATGATTCTTTGTCTCCCTATTCTAGGAGTCTATGAACTGGCTACTTTTCAGATGAAACCAGGTGGCCCAGCTCTGTGGGGTGATGCATTTAAAAGGGCAGTCAATGCCCATGTTGCTCTAGGATACACAAAATTAGTAGGTGTTTTCCACACAGAATATGGAGCACTCAACAGAGGTACAGTTATCCATTTCTTCTATGAAATTGCAGTGTATAATGATCTAAGTTCATAGGGTCAATTTGCCTCTCTTTTTCGTTATGGTGTCTAGTTTATTGACAAATTATTGTTTTTTTGTAATTTTAAAGGTGGCAAAAATAGATACACATTTTTTACAATATTAATATCATGTTCTTTCATATGCTGAGTTGATTTTTATAATACATCAAAATAATGAAAACTGAAGAGATCCTCAAAATATTTATTTTCATCTTTTTTCCTCTAAGTGTATACTTTTATTTTTTAAAAAATAACTTTGTGTAGAGAGCTTATTTCTAAATGAAAATGTAATACCTATTTTTTATAAATGCTAAAACATGGACAACCTCAAAGGGGAAAATTACTCATTTCCTATTACTTTAAAATAAAACTGTTATACATATATAAACGACCATAAGAATATTAAGTCCAGCATGTTGTTTGAAATAAACAGGCTAGAAGCAATGCATATGCATGATCGACATGACTTCCTAACACTCTAGCAGTAAAAATTTCAGAAAAAATTTTTTGGGAAATTCTAAAAAATGTGTGTAATGTTTCTATGGAAGGATAAATGTCTAAAAATAGCTAATAAAAGATTTGAAAGACTCATTTTACACAATTGATTCCTCGGCTTCCCTGCTTGAATGTTCAGTGGATGTCTAACCTATTCAAATCTGAGCTCCTGATCTTTACCCAGAAATTCAACTTCTAGTAATACTCATATATTCAAAGAAAGTAATCAGAAAATCTTTAAAAATATCTATTGTCAAGTTGGAAAATAAAGAAATTATGAAAATTATCATTTATCTCACATATGCTAAAATAAAATGCAAATGGATTATAGAGTACATGTAAAAGTTGTAGTCATAGAATTATTAAAATATTGTGAATTCATGAATAGACACTGTATTTCTAAGCCCAAATTACGTGAAGAAAACTGCGGCCTGCCAGGGAGGCAGGGCACGAAGGCACATGTTAGGACCTGAAAGATAGTGAACAATGCCTCTACAGGGCAAAACCAGAGGGAACCCAGGTGGAAGTCCATTCAGGTCCTGATGTGCAAATCAGTCATCTGCCTTGGGTATAGGGGTAAAAGACTACTAGAACCATCTAGCGGTGGGTTCCCTCAGGACAGCTGGTGTTCTTGCAACCCTCAGTTTTATCCTGTAACGCAAATGATTGGAGGTCTTCAGGCCGAAACCATCTCAACCTGCCCTCAAACTTTAACTGAGTCAGAAGCCCAGCTTGCTGGCTTGGGGCCGGGTGTGAAATGAGAGCACCTAGTAGGGCACCTTTGGTGAGCAGAACTGGTGCTGCCACATGAATGAAACCACCAGGTTAAAGCTGCCGATGCGGACGCTCACAGACCCCACAAAAGTGCTGGGTTATATAGACAGCAGGACAGTGGCCATGGAAGTCGGAATTCACTAAGGAGTGTCTAACAACTCACCTGCCAAATCAGCTACCTTGAAAAATAGATGGCCCTGGAGAGGCACTGGCAGTAGGCAGAGCGGGAAGAGTGGCGAGGAGGGAAGACCAGGGAATCCGGGGGAGCCGGCTGCCCTCTAGGCTCTGTCCGCCTCCTCTGCCCCCATGGACGCTACTCCGAGACAAGTAGGAGGGCTGCTGGGATGAGCCTTGAAGCCTAGTGCGCAGGCTGGGTGGAGCTGCCCAAGGTGCAGATCTTAGAGGTAATGGGGAAAAGGGTTGAGGCAAGGCAAGGCAAGGCGAGGCGGGGCAAGGGCGAGGCGGGGCGGGGTGGGGCAGGGCGAGGCAGGGTGGGGCGAGGCGAGGGGAGGCAAACTGTGAGGGCAGGTGAAAGTCAACTGTTGATTTTATAATACATGCCCCAAATCACTGTAAATGAAATACAAAAGCTAAAAGAAAAATGTAAATTATGAAAAAATAGACATAAAGATGGCTATAACATGGGACACCTGGATTGAGTCCAGCTCCCAGACATTTGCTGAGTGAACCAGCAAATGGATGTCTCTCGTTGCTTCTCATATAAAATAAAATAAATAAAAATTTTAAATAAAGTTGAAAGGAGATGCAGATTAAAGCAGTAACTGCATTATTTTCTACCCAGCAAAGACGTACTTACATAGTAGGCTATTGGGTCAGGGAAAAATTAAGTAATCATTTACTGAGTGATTCCTTTGAAAAAATGCAAAAAAATTGTGATAGTACAAATAGAAAGACTCCATTTTTAAAAATTATCTTTGCTAATATTTCTTCTGGGTTATATACATGGATGTGTGTTTTGGGTATGTTTAGTTACACACAAAAGAAATTTGACCATATACAAAATACAGTTATATTTGAATTGTAAAATTAAAAGATTTTTTAAATTCTTTGATTTTCTATATTAAATATGTATAACTTTTATAAGAAAACTACTGAAAACTTTTGTACACAGAATTTTTTTAAACAAAAACAATTATTTGAAAGGCAGAGTTAGCTAGAGGGAGAGACAAAGAGATCTTTCATCCTCTAGTTCACTCCCCAAATGACTGCAGCTACTGGGGCTGGGACTGGGATAGGCCAAAGCCAGGAGCCAGAAACTTCTTCCAGATCTCTGATGTGAGTACATAGGCCCACGAATTCGGGCCATCTTCTGCTACTGCTTTCTCAGGCCATCAGCAGGGAGCTAGATCCAAAGTGGAGAAGCCAGGGATTGAACCAGAGCCCATATGGGATGCTACACCACAGTACTGGACTCTATACACACATTTCTTAAACTTAAATTTATTATCAGCATAGTGGAAGAATGACTGTATACTGAATATCAATTGGTATACCATCTCTGGAGGTATATACTGCATCTGTGTAAGCTTATCTATGTATATAATATATGTTCTTAGGTTCTCTCAATTTAAATTCTAGGAGTTCATATTAAATATTAATTTATATTAATTACTATATTATGTTGTATATCAGATCTAGATTGCCTGGGTTGAATCCCACCCCATCACTTCATGACTTCGTGCCATTGTGTAATTTACTTAATCTCACTCTGCCTTAGTTTCCTCATCCATAAAATGATAGTAATAATAACCTACTACCTAGATTACTTAATTAATTAATACATGAAAAGACTTTAAAAGCCAGGCCTGGCAAATAGGAAGTGCACAATAAATATCAGTAGTAGTTGTCAAGAATGTTATTATCGTAGGTTTAGATGTAGATGCGGCTCTAAGTTTATGTGCGCTTTGATTACTAAATGGAAATGCTGGAAACAGCATGAAAGTACCAACTTATATAATAAATACATTTGTAATACTCAAGTAGAAATATATATATACATCATATGTATCATAAAAATATATGAACATAAACATTATTTGTATTTCAGTAAATATATAACCATATGTAAAAATATGGAAATGATACACCAAGATATAAAAGTGACTATTTGGGGATGATAGGATTAGAAATGCTTTTTAGGGGCCAGTGCTGTGGTCTAGTGGGTAAAAGCCACTGCCTGCAGTGCCAACATCCCATATGGGTGCTGGTTCGAGTCCTGGCTGCTCCATTTCTGATCCAGCTCTCTGCTATGGCCTGGAAAAGCAGTAAAAGATGGCCCAAGTCCTTGGGGAGACCCAGAAGAAGCTCCTGGCTCCTGGCTTCAGATTGACATAGCTCTGGCTGGTGCAGCCATTTGGGGAGCAAACAAGCAGGTGCAAGACTGATCTCTCTCTCTGCCTCTCCATAACTCTGCTTTTCAAATAAATAAATAAATAAATATTTTTAAATGCTTTTTATTCTCTCCTTTATCTACATTTTCCAAAAATCTGTACAGCTAATGTAGTAAAATTTTAAATTATTATTTTTTTATTGAAAAAGCAGAGATATATCGAGAGATTGAGACAGATAGAAATCTCTCATTCTCCAGTTTACACCCCAAATGCTCACAATGGCCAGGACCAAAGCTGGGAGCCAAGAACTTTTTCTAAGTCTCCCATATGGACAGCAGGTACCCAACTACTTGAGCCATCACCTGTTGCCTCCCAGCATGCACATTAACAGGAAGCTGGAATTGGGAGTAGAGCAAGACTTGAACCCAGGCACTGCAATGGGGGATGCAGATGTCCAAGCAGTAAATTATCTGTTATGCCAAGCACCCACCCCATAGATTTTTACTTAGCAAAAACTTGCTGGGGCCAGCACCGTGGCTCATTTGGTTAATCCCCTGCTTGCAGTGCCAGCATCCCATATGGGTGCCGAGTTCTAGTCCCAGTTGCTTCTCTTCCAGGTAAGCTCTCTGCTGTGACCCAGGAGGGCAGTGGAGGATGGCTCAAGTGTTTTGGGTCCCAGAACCCACATGGGAGACCAGGAGAAGCACCTGGCTCCTGGCTTCGGATAGGTGCAGCACCCATAGTGGCCATTTGGGGGGAGTGAACCAACGGAAGGAAGACCTTTCTCTCTGGCTCTCTCTCTCACTGTCTATAACTCTACCTGTCAAATAAATAAAAAAAAGAAAAACTTGCTGATAACTATATACAGTATAATCTATTTGAGTATTTTGTAGAATACTGAAATATTGAGAATATTCCAAACTATCAACAATAAAAGGTTTGGATAAAAAGTTCTTATATTCAGGGCCAGCATTGTGATTTAGCAGGTTAAGCTGCTGTCATATCTGCCACCAGTTGTTCCACTTTTGATCCAGCTCCCTGCTAATGTATCTAGGAAAGCAGCAGAAGATGGTCCGACTGTTTGAGCCCTGCCACCCATGAAGGAGACCTGGATGGAGCTCCAAGCTCCTGGCTTTAATCTGGTCCAGCCCTAGCCATTGCAGCCACTTTGGGAGTAAACCAACATATGGAAGATACCTCTCTTTCTCTTTCTTCCCTTCTCTCTCTATAACTCTTTAAAATAAATAAACATTTTTTAAAAAGTTGTCATAAATAAGAAGGAATTCATATTGCCACTAACAATATACTTGATATAGGAGTCGGAGCTGCTGTGCTATGGTAAGTTAAACCTCCACCTGCGGCACCAGCATTCCATATGGGCACCCATTTGAGTCCCAGCTGCTCCTCTTCCTATCCAGCTCCCTGCTAAAGGCCTGGGAAAGCAGTGGGAGATGGCCCAAGTGCTTGGGCCCCTGCACCCACATGGGAAACCTGGAAGAAGCTCCTGGCTCCTAGCTGCACTGTTGCAGCTATTTGGGGAGTGAACGAGTGGATGGGAGACCTTTTTCCTCCCTGTCCCTCTCTCTAACTCTGTGTATCAAATAAATTAATTAATCTTTAGAATATGTATATGACATAGAAAATTCTCATTGTTGATTTTTTTTTTTGACAGGCAGAGTTAGAGTTAGACAGTGAGAGAGAGACGGAGAGAAAGGTCTTCCTTCCATTGGTTCACCCCCCAAATAGCCACTACGCCGATCCGAAGCCAGGAGCCAGGTGCTTCCTCCTGGTCTCCCATGTGGGTGCAGGGCCCAAGCACTTGGGCCATCCTCCACTGCCTTCCCAGGCCACAGCAGAGAGCTGGACTGGAAAGGAGCAACCGGGACAGAATCTGGCACCCCGACCAGACTAGAACCCGGGGAGCCGGCGCCATGGGTGGAGGATTAGCCTAGTGAGCCTCGGCACCAGCATCATTGTTGATTTTTAAAATCTACTAATTTAATGCACAGTAAGACCCTAACTTGGTTTACCCATTTAAGGAAGTATACCCAATATTAATAGAGGTTTATCTAAACCTCTATTTATCTAAGATTACACTAATTTATCTTTTTATCATTTTATTTTCTACCACAAAGTTTTATAATCTTTTTTTTAAATAAATATAAGAGGTAATGAAATCTGGATCTAGTCTTAATTGTAATGTTACCTGTATTAGTTTGTATGCCCCTTCAGTCTTCTATTTCCAAGTTGATTAATTTATAAATTCCCTTCCAAAGTCTCTGACTTTTCTGATATTTTATATATTTAAAAACTATCTTTAGAAACCTATTCTAAAGAACTAATACAAGTTGAGCATCCCAAATGGGAAATCCAAAATCTCAAATGTTGCAATTCAGATCTCCAAACTGGGAATGCTCAACTGATAAGATGTATCAAATATCCCAAAATCTGAAAAACTGAAATCTGAAGCACTTTGAATTAGGAAAACTCAACCTGTGTAAAACTAACATGTTTGGCTTTACTCTTTTGACATCACTATTCTGATTACAAGATAAGACAACATTGCTGAGTCATTTTCTTGTATTTTTTATGTCTGAATGCTGTATTACTTAGCATCAACTTCTGGTTTATTTCTGCAGTTCATGTTCTTTGGTGGAATGAAACTATGGATAGCCGTGCTGCTGGGAGACATCTGTCTCATGAGGATCCCAGAGTTGTGGCGGCTGGTAAGCTGTTCCACTAGGCATGAATTATTTTTTAGAACAAATTTGATTTAGTCACTAACTCTGTGTGCCTTTTTATGAAATGTTTTTCCAGTTCGGGAAAGTGTCAACTATCTAGTGTCTCAGCAGAATATGCTTCTGATTCCTGCATCATTTTCACCATTGAAATAGTTTTCTTCCAAAATATCAACAGCTTCATTAACTGGTATACAATGTGTCTGTTAATGGTGCTTAAATTCTCCCAAGAGTTCCTCACTTGTATTTGCAGACAGTGGTAAATTAACTCACTGTAGTTCTTGCATTTTTGAAAGCCACTTCTGTCCTTTGTCACCACCACTTCAGGAAATAGTTCTGCTCATTTCCTCAATGGCATTTCAGTATCTATTATACCTTAGAAATGGCTGTCACCCACTTTGTGATCTTGTGTTTTCTTATTCATTTCAGAATGTCTCTCCTTGTGTATTTTGATAACCATTTGCTTTATATTGTGTTCTTACAATATTCAAATAATGATTTTCTATTTCCCTGCCTGACAATATTTTTATAGTAATCATATATAATATCTACATTTTCATCGTATCTGTTTTTTCTAAGATTTAAAAAAATTTTCCCAGTAATGTTTATTTTGCAGCATCAAACAGAATTCATAAAAATAATAGATAAAGTATATTTCTTTACTTTGGAAAAGTAAATTATTATCTATTCATTGTGGTTTTCACATAATGTAACCAGGAAAATAATGTAATTAGGTCATGCCATTAAAAAATAAAGAAGACTTGGTTTATGTGCTGAAATGTGTTCATTTATAGTTAGTTTTACTGATTTTGGCTCCATTTAGTATCACTATTTAGCAAAGTTCTTAGGATATTTGTTTGTTTTAAGGACATTGTTATGTCTGTGGAAATGCTTGCCCTAATAAAGTCTACATATCCATTCTGATTTTATTAATTTGCATCTTATATTCTCTGGAACTCTTACTATGTTGTTACAGGGTAGTGTCATAGCAATAATTTACCAACTTTAGTTAAGTGTTAAGTTTCATCAGAAGATAACATGGTAGTAACCCCAGAAGGAGAGTTTATTGAATAATGCCGTAAATGTTCTATGGTTTTCCTTGAGACATCTTTAATTTCCAATTGACTATATGCCTATACCTTCTAAGACTAGTTTGGTATTCTATGCTCTCCCAATAGTCTGTATTTGTAGCTGTATTTTACATTTCTAAAACATATCATAACTCTAAATAGTAAATTACTAATTAGCCATCCAAGGGAAATTGGCAAATATAACATATGTGTTTGTTTAACGTATACATGGTTACCAATTAAAAGTTAAAATTGAATAAATATTTTGTTAAATCTAAAATACTAAAGAAAATAGCTTAATATTTTGCTTTAGAATATTGTACTATTTTAAGGTTACCAGTATCAATTGTCTTTAATCCATACTGTATTAAAGCAAAGGACTAATATTTTAATCTTTTTGAGGGATACACTAAGTATTATCCTAAGGGATTTCCTGGTTTGAACTAAAATAGGATTACTTGGTTTGAATCATATACCCTATTCTTAATACTTACATCCAAGTGGAGTTTTACTTTTTCCAAAAAGTTACTATTAGAGATATTTGCCCTCCAAGAGATCTGGTTTGAAGTAATTTACACATACAGGTTCATATCATAGTATTATTTTTCTTTAGTTCATTTATTCTTCTGTTCTCTTAGATGACTCCCAAAACCTGCTCACCCATCTTCATTCCCAGGTGACGATCTTGCCTCTTCAATGAGAAGAGAGAAACAATCAGAACAAATTTTTCATAAGTCCAAACCCACTTTCTGCAGTCATACGCCACCCTCTAAGCAAAGGAAGACCCCTCCCTTGTACAGTCACTTGCTGATGGATATGCCTCCAGCAGTTCTATCTCCTGAAGCAAGTTTTCCCCTCAGCTGGATCCTTCTCAGCAAATATGATACTATTTTTCCCATCTTTGGAAAAATTAAAACTTACCATTTCATTTTTCCCTTTACAAAATGACTCAAAAGAATAGTCCATACTTTCTGCCTGCATTTTCTTTCCTCACATTAGCTCATCAACACTTTAGTCACCACACCCTCCAGAGTGCTGTTGTCGAATTCATTTCTCTGTCCTCATTTTATCTTACCTGTTAGCAGTTGATCTCTCCTTTCTTCTGGAAACATTTTCTTCATTTCTGTAAAACACTAATAGACTACACAAGCCTTCTTTCTTTATTAACACCTCCTAGTCTCCACCTTGTCTCGTTGACCTCCTATGTTGTGCTGAGATCTCTTTTCTATTTATACTTATTCCCTGCATCAGCTGTCCCAATCTCCATGGCTTCAGATTCATCTGTACACTAACAGCTCCTCTACTCCATACAGCTTCATGTTATTCAGAGGCCATCTCATTACCTCTACCTGAGTATCTGTTAGACCTCTCAGACCTCACATGTCTGAAACTGAGCTCTTGATCTTAACCCAAAAACCCTGCCACAGGTAATGACAACTCCATCTTTCCATTTGCTTGGGTTACAAACCTCAAGAGACATTTTTGGTGCCTTCTTTCTTTTCACACTCCATGATGTACCTATCAGCAAATTACAAATATCCAGAACTTGATTGCTTTAGATTCCTACAGTTACCATACTGGTTCAAACCAATTATCACCCAGATTTTGGAGAAAGGCTCTTAACTGATCTCTGGCCCTTGATCCCTTGGCCTCTATCTCAGTCTGTTTTCAAACCAATTGCCAAAATAATCTAAAACATAGGCCAGATCGTATCACTCCTCTGTTCCACCCCACCCCACCTTCCAAGCCCTTCACTGTGACCTGTGTGTTCTTACATGACCTGTCCTCCTGTTGTGCCTCATCACATCTATTCTTCCATGCAACAGTATGACCCCAGAGACTTTTCTTTGAATCTCACTAAATATGATTTTGTCTCAGGTTCTCTTCATCCTGCCTAGAATACTCTTCCCTAGACTTGCATCCGCATAGATCATTTTCATAGATCAGTTCATTTCTTTGAGGTCCTTCTTGACAACCCTGTTTCAAATCTCAGTCTATTTGTTATACACTGAATTTGATATCTGCCCCTTCCAAATTCATATGTTAAAGCCTTACTCCCTAGTGTGATGGTATTTGGAGGGGCGGGCCTTTAAGAGCTAGACAGGTTTAGGTGAGGTAGTGGGAGTTGCACTCATTATTGCAACTGCAGTTGGTACCTATATAACGGCTGAAGAATCCTGAGCACTCTGTATACTGTGTGAGGAAACTGGAAAGAGGTTCCTCGCAAGAACCCATTCCTACTGGCGCCCTGGTCTCGGACTTTCCAGCCTCCAGAACTGTGACAGATAAATGTTTAAGCCACCCAGTCAATTATGTTCTTGTTCTAAAAGCCTTGCTTTTCTTTGTCACTTTTCACTATAATTAATATTTTACTTATGGACAGTTTATTATTGTAAGTCTCCTCCAACTAGAAACCAAGTTCCATGACATCAGGGGTTCTATTTTAACTATGATAGGCTTACCAGTACCTGACATGGGGTAAGCCATCACTTATGCACTGATTGAATTATCATATTAGCTGTTTGTGTTTTATTTTAAAAAGCCTATCTTTCCTCCATACCTTATATTACACCACCCTTAACCTATGATATGGCTGGCTGGAAGTGCTTTTTTTTTTTTTGGAAAGTATCCCTTGAAGAAACAGTGAATGACTTCTAGCTATGAGTGCTATCAATAAATAAAAATAATACTCTTGCCTATTGGTGTTACAAGATGCTATCACAGAATATGAAGGTATTTTAATTTCATTTCCAGGAAGAGAAACAGATATGCCAAGTATCTGGTCTTGTTCCACCCTCACCTACCTTAACTGCCAAAAGACAAGCAAATGCCTCATTAGAACCCAAAGTCTGGACTTCATTCTCAGCACCAGCTCTTAACCTCCTGAGGAAACCTTAGGAACCTGCTGTAGCTGCTGAAGTTGTGGTTCTTCCAGTCATCAAAGTGTGTGAATCTGCATGATGTGGAAGAGGTGTGATACTGATTAAGAGACCCATCTGGTAACTTCTGTCACCTAAGAGCCCTTTCTGTAAACATCTTGGCAGAAGCAAATTGCCCTAGGAGGAGAGAATGGTTGGCTTCCTTTAAAGACATCTTATTGGCCCAGGAGCCAATAAGAGGTGTGAGCATTTAACAGAATGAGCTTATTGATAATTGCATAGGAAAACTGGAAAAATTTGTGTGATAGGAAGGGCAAGTCAGTGGTAGAATTGAAGCAGCCAGAGTGGTAAGGCTTTGGAGAAATACCTAAAGGATTGAAAACAAAACAAAACATCAGAAAGGAAAGGTGGGAAGATGCCAAAGTGCAGCTTATACTATTAACAGACAAGAAAGTAATCTACAAAAATTTTATAAGCCAGCTGTTGTCTTGTTTTCTGCTTCCTTTGAAAGCAAAAATTCCCTGTAGGTTGTTTCTTTGCTCTCTCCCCTTACTGACCTCTCCTCCTTCCCTGAGCCCACCGCAGTCAGGTTGGCAGTGACTCCCCTGAAGATCAGCAAGGACCTGTGTCTTACCAGATTCAATAGCCATTCTTTGTCCTTACCTTGCCCATCTTCTCAGCAGTGTCAGACATTGATGACCACTTCTGCCTTCCTCCAAAGGCAGCTCTCTGAGCAACATCCTCATCGCATTTTCCTCCTCCTCCTCATTGGCCAGTCCTTCTCCTTCTTCCTGTAACTGCTCTCTAGATGGCAGGCTTAAGGATGTTTCCCATCTTTGATTGCTCTAGATTGGCTCATTCAATCCAAAACACTTTTTTTTTTTTAAATCTTCCATCATTGTCCTTGAACTCCAGACTGAAATACCAACTACAATTTTAATACAACCAGCATTTTTTCTAGTTTAGGTCACAAACCAGAAATCACCTTGATCTCTTTCTCTCATCCTCTATGTGCAGCCTGTTAGCAAGCCCAGCCAATACTGAGTGTTTACCTTTCCTGTGTGCATTGTCACCACCCTACTCCAGCCCATCATCATCTCTAACTTAGCTTCCCCCCTGCCCTATCTTCCTGTTTTTTATGAAACAGATCACACTCATACTCTCTTTGAAACTTTCCAGTGGCTCCTCATTGCGCTATCAATAAAAACACATTCCTTAACAAGGCTGACAAAGACACTATGAGATTTGGTCCTTACCATCTCCTTAATGCCATTGCCTACCTCCCCTCACTAACTCTGTACAATGGATGTTGGAATTCTTTTTCCACACCAATGACGAAGCTTTATCCCAGTTTGGAGATTTTGCGCTAGATGTCCTTTTTTTCCAAAAGCACTCTTTCCACTGTCTTCAGATGTTGTTCTTGCCCACTTTATTTGGATCTGAGCTTAAATGGCATTCCTCAGAAAGACTATGTCTGACTCCTCTATCATTACCCTATTACCATATTTTATTTTCTTATTAGCACTTACTGCTATCTAGATTTATTAGATTTGTTTGTCCACACATCCATTGTCTTTCTCATATCCCCAGACCCTAGGAAAACATCTAGCACACAACAGTGTTCAGTAAATATTTGTTAAATTAATCAGTAATGATACCAAACAGATTTTACAAGGATAATTTTAGCTGATGCCCAGTTTCAACAAAAAGATCCCTCACAGCCCTGTAATTTGAAACAAGTTCCTTATCTTCTGAGCCACAATTTACTCATATGTAAAATGAAAATACTCACCTTACAGGGAAGATATTAATTGAACATTAAAGGAAGTACCCAACATTGCAGTAAATACTTGAACATAGTAGCTAATTTTCTCTTAAAATTTGTTATACTTAATGTATGTATCAGCACTCCAAAGAGTCCAGAGTTTTTCAGTCTAGAAAAGTTCTTCCAGGCTTTTCTCTTGATTAGAAATATATTTTGGTAAAGACTCATTTGAAACACATTTTTACCTTAAGGAAGTATCATTTTTTGGGGAAAAACATTTCTCCCTTGTCATTTTTCACAAAAAAGTTTTCATAATTTCATTAAAGTCACTGTCATGGGAACTTCAAAGACAGGTGAATGGAGTTGTGTTTCTGACACCAAAGGTCATCTAGGTTCAAATGAAAGCCAAAAACCTTCCACACATAAAGTTCAGACCCATGCTCAGCAAAAAGATTGCTCTCTTACTGGTCATCACAGTCATTTCAAAGAGGTCCCAGTTGAGCCAGGACTCTTGTACTGCCTAGAAAGATTTGTTCAATAGGAGTACTTCAGAACAAAGAGAAGCAGACACCTTTTTCTGAGTCTGATTTTTTTTAATGATTTATTTATTTGAGAGGCAGAGTTTTAGAGAGAGAGAGAGAGAGAGAGAGAGAGATCTTCCATCCACTGGTTCACTCCCCAAATGGCTGCAAGGTCCTGAGCTGGGCCGATCTGAAGCCAGAAGCCAGGAGCTTCTTCAGGATCTCCCAAGCAGGTGCAGGGGCCTAAGAACTTGGGTTATCTTCCACTGCTTTTCCAGGCCATCAGCAGGGAGCTGAATTAGAAGTGGAGCATCTGGGACGCAAACCGGTGCCATATGGATGCCAGTGCTGCAGGCAGAGGGGCTTACGCTAGTATGCCACAGTACCAGCCCCATTTGAGACTGATTCTTAATGAGCTATGAAAAATATATCCACATTGTCTTATTACAGCATTTCTTCTGTCTAGACTACATAGCACTTATAGGAAAAAGAGAAGGCATCTCTGATATTAGTCTCTGTATCATTTCTCTTCGCACTCTCACTACCACCCCTCCAGTACCTTCCCAGTATACCTGCCACACTATCCTTCTATTTTTGGTTGAATAAACAAAAGAGCACTAAAGATTGCCTTTGTCGACTTCTCAATACCAAGTGAAGTTTCTATTAAATAAATGTAGCTACTGAGGATTTTCAGAGATCTCTACAGTTTCATGATCATAAAGTAGAGTAACTTTATTTCAAAACCTCTTAAACTTAATACAGGTTATGCAACATCCTAATTGAATCATGAACGTGCAAAGCAACCTTTAAAAAATTTTTCTACTACTTCCCTCAGTTCTCTTTTAAGATTACCAAGACATATGAACCTTTTCCAAAATTGCAACTTTTGATCCAAATAGCATCCCTCCACAGGAGACATTTTTTTTCTTTTTGTAATGGCTTTATAACACAGTAACAGTAGGTGGCGCTACGAATGCATGAAAGTAAATTTCTGTACACAAACAGAACTGTCACAGCTTTATTTTGTGACTCATTACAACAAAAGAAATATGCTTTTTTTAATACTTCGTATAAAGTTATTGACAATACAAATTTTTTTCTTTTTTTATTTTAATGAAAATGATTTAACTTAGAAATCTATTGTGAAACTTTTGTCTAGTTTTGCAATTCTCAGATATTCCAGTGCAAAAATAGATCCATTACAGACAGCATAAAGTGCTTGGAATGAAGGGCCAATGATAAAGAAAAGCACAAAACAGCTTCACCTTGGGGCTAAGAAGGGATAGTAGCACAACTAACCTTATGGAAATACGAACATTGTATAAAAAGAGACGCAATGATTCTGAAGAGGATTAGAGCAGTGTTACTACAGTATTACATTATACTAGTAAATAGTAACGAGTACAATTAATATCTCAATATCAAAGTGGTTCAGTATTATATGACACATGGCTCTTTGGAAAGAATTTTACCTGATATATACAACCACAAGAAAACAGACAAATCCCTTTAGTCAATGATTATTATACAGTAAATGAATGATGTGCAACATTTAATAGTCACAAAGCATATCTTTTCAGTACAGATACTGAAATACAGTAGTTTGAGGTTCAGTTGGTTTAACAATGAATTGTACTGGGCATTTACTGGGCATTGACTTATGGAGGGCTTGTTTTTTGTTTTTTTTTTGTATTTTTCATCTTCACAGTTAAGTTTTCTAAGGGGTTCAAAAGATGCAAGCACAGAAATCTCTGAACACTTCTCTTGAGAACCTCTGAAACTCACTTAGTTAAATTTCCACAGGGAACACATAAAAACTTTACTGCATCACGTATAGAATTAGTAAAAATGTCTACCATCAATAGGTTTACATAAAAAAATTTAAAAGATTACTATTTGGATAGTCTAGAAGATAACACAATATTAATTATGTTGATATTTAACTACAGATTGTTTCCAGCTTTAGAAAATATCCTTTTAAATTACATTGAAATGTTGTGTTTTTTTCCAAAATAGTTCACAGTGCCTTTTTATTTTTTTAAAAAAATACATGGCCTTGAAGTCAGAGTAATTAAAAGTGAGGAGTTTCTCATGGATTTATTATAATGAACAATTAGAATATGAGAAGTTTGATTTTGAAAAATATTAAACAGGATAAGCTAAATTATTCCAGGAATTTTTTATATCTTTGAAGATACCATAAAATATAACATCTTATCCCAATCATTATTAGAAATATGCCTTCATACTTAACATTTTAGAAAACAACATTAAGTTCTAATGGTCTTTTTTTCTTTCAAGCAATGAGCTATATTAAATTCTGTAAATTTAATAATATATAACAGATGAATTTGAGCTAGATCTGAAATCTTGCACCTTTAGAGTAAATATCTCAATTTTTGAAGATGTTGAAGAAATGAGTGGTTATATGGAAAATTTTGCCATACACTAAATCTCTCATATTTTTTGTCAATGCAGATGACATTATTAAGTGAAATATTTTTCAGTATTTGCTGACTAAAGAAGTAAGACTGGGTTAGAAAAGTCTAAAAATTGTGTGGATTCATTTACTGTTTTTACTCTTTTTAGTTATTTTTTAAAAAAGCAAAATTTGAGATTATTAAGGTTTAATGGGGTATCTAACATCTCTGCCAAGCCAATTATTTGAAAGTACTAAATGTCATAAACAAGTGTGCTGTTCAAGTTCTTTTTTTCTCTTTGAAAGAATTTATTGTTTGCTCTTATGACCCTTACACTTTGACTGTTGCATTGTTGTTTTAAAAAAAATAAAAAACGACCTATTTTCAGTGAGCTCCCACAACCACAACAAAACAACCTATATTTGTAAACAAGTCAGCTGAATAACATGGCACAGGAAATCTACTGAGACAGTTTCTCCTCATCCCTATCCATACATACATATTCACTTAGCTATAACATATACTCAAAAAATACTTGATTGATAGTAAGAGTATTCTAAATGATCTTAAGGCGACTCAGATACACTGCCATGAGACCTTGACCACCACATTGCTTTTTAGTCACTAGGTACCAGTCAGATGATCGATTTGCAAACTTATATAGGAAAATAACGCTAGTGAGCAGTAAGCCATACTCCCTCCATGCTACAGGGTTCAAAAAGAACATTTAAAAGTTTCAGAAGCCACTAATAGAACCTAAAATTCCCAATGACATCAAAAATACAAAGATTTTTTTGTCAAAATACAACTCCATCTTTCCATGTTGTAGATTAATTCAAAAAGCGATAAATAATACTATACTTTGTGTCAAAAAACAAAGATTTTGAGATGCAGTGTACCGTGTTAGTAGACAAGCAGGGCGAGCAGGCACAAGCTTCCCTAGGTGTGAACACACCATCTCTTTAATCCCCCACCCTCACTTCAGCAGCTTGCAGACCCAGTAGTTTGGCTGCTGATTCTTTGCTTTTTACCAGGATCGAAATATATTTAAAGAATCTCAGAACAGAACTCTAGAGACCCATGACTCCAAGGAAAGGATATCCTAACACTGGAACAAGGTTTCTTGTGTCCAGAGATAGCCTTATTTTGCATGTTACCACCACTAGAGCAGCTCATCACAGAAGGGAATCAAAGCAAGACTTTAGTCACACATGGCACCATTTTGTCACCTGACATTTAATGATGTTGACAGACTCTGGGCAGAGCAGCTTTCACAATAGTGTGCATTACACACCATGGTGCTTCAGATTTTCTGAGCAAATTGGCACTAGTAATTCTGGCACACTCATTGCCAGCAATGGATGTGTCACCCTGGCATGGCATGACTTAATGAATGAGGATGTGCATGCCTTTTGATTTTGATAATCACTGGCCATGATTACTTGATGAGTTAATGTTGCAACCCCAGTGAGAATACACAGGAACAAAAAAACCAAAAAAACATAAAAGCATGATTTCAAACCCATATGTCCGCTGGGTTTCATACTAGAGTTTCACATAGGTATAAGGTAATAAACTAAATTCAAGTCTTTTTCACTTGAGAGGCATACAAGACATAGGCTACAAAGGCACTGCCCCTGTAATGGAATTTTGTTTTCATTGCATTGAATTGCATTGCATTGAATAGTATCAGTACAGTATCCAGTTTACTTCTTCCCACAAAAACTTGCAGTTCTTTCCTCTGGAACATTTCACATGGTGCAAAGGAACATGTGGTTCTTCCTTACTCTCAGTCATCCTGTATGAACAAGATTCTTCATACATAGCTTTCTTTGACTTTCTCGTCCTGCAGAAAAGATGTGAGAACTGCAACATCCACTACTGTCTGGTTTTTGTGTAATGACAGGTCCTTTAAGTGGTCATCATCACTTTGGTCCTTGGCAAAGTTCACAAATACCTGTTACAAGAAAGATGGACTTTTATAAGCCTCTCAACTTCCTCTTTCATTATCCTAGTTGCATTTCTCCCTATGCTGAAATTTGGTAAGGTAGAGGAATGCAGATGAACCAGACTACTATGTATGAAGGAGGAAGGAATAAAGGCAGTCATCATTTAACAATTGACCTTCTGTATTCGCTCCACACAGACTACCAACAGCTCAGTCATCTCATTACTTTGGTATATACAGGCCTGGTTAAATAAGAGTGGGGAGAAAACATTTACTGAATACCTAATGCCAGCAGCTGTTTGCCACTTTTTGATATCTAATTTAAATATGGGAAATGGTACCTGGCAAAATGCCTATTCCATGGTAGATACTCAATAAATGGTAGTTATAACCTGCATCATTACAATACATTCTCAAAATAACCCCACAAAGTAAATAGCATCATCTCCCTTAATCAGATTCAGAGAGGTTTGGTAAGAAATATAGCTAGTAATCATAGATCAGGAATTCAAGCACAGATAGTCTAAACTGCTCTCAGACCTGTGGCAGGAGTGGGAGGACAGGAATTATCAGAAAAATAAATATTTTTGATGCTCAAATCTTACTTGGTCAAGTGTTGTCTGAGAAACAGAGTAGTCTTCTATGTGGAGTCGCTTTTTGCTCTGAGAAAGGATGCTGAATATCCTGGCCAGAGAAGACAATGAAGATGGAAGCTGGTACTGTAACATGTTCCGGTGCTTCTCTTTTAGTACACTTCCAGGAAAGGCAAGTCCAAAGAACTCCTGAACAGGCTTCAGGTCAGGGTTGGACCCTGCTATTCGTACAACTATTGTATAACCATCTCCAAACCTAAAAGCAGAGGGAGAAACATCCAAATGGAGGCTCCCCAGCAAATTCTCAAAAGAATATTTAACTCTGAAAACCCAACTTGTGCCATGAAACATGGAGATCACTGACAGACCCAGAAATAAGTTTCTGAGAGACAGAACCATTGTATCCATTCTATGTGAGTGCCACACATGATCTCATTTAACCTCACCTGGAACCCTGAAGTCTGACAGATGTTACAGAGAAGCTGACGCCCAGGATGTTAGACAGGTGCCTGAGTTTTTTGATGCCCAGAATGTTAGACAGGTGCCTGAGGCACAAAACTCATGTGATATAGCCAGGAGAGAAATCCATTTGTGTTTGACTTAAAAGCCTGGACTCTTAACTATACTGACACACATACATTTTTTTCATTTATTCTATGTAACAAAGCTAGGAGGTAGTCACTCCTAAGTAACAAACTCAGGTGAAATAACTTACCTGAGAGCCACACAGGCAGTACATAGTAAGAAGAGAATTTGAATGCAGCTCAGTTTGACTTCAAAGTACTCATTCTCCCCACTATACCATTTTGCCCAGTTCTTCCCTCTTTATTTTAGAGCCACCATTATAAACATTTCCTCACAAGATTATAATTCATGTGAAAATAATCATTCTCTCACTAGGCACAATCCCAGAGAAATTATCTTTGTTACCTATTTTTCAGATGTTGGACACTGCCAAGACACCTGAACCTCCCGTTGACCATAATTGCCATCCTAGTGCAAAGAGCTTCACATTCTTCCATACTGTGGGAAAACAAAATGAGGTTTTAGTTTTACAGAGAAGCTCCTATAATCATCAGAATAGCACCATGACATCTGGCATTTCAATGAAACAGATTCCTAGCTTCCTAGGGCATAATCACACCCTGTTACAAATACATGAAGATATAGAGATGATGCTGTTCACTGCAGTGCTATTAACAATTGTGAACAAGTTGGAAACAATCCAAATGTCTACAAAAAGAGGAATAGTTAAATAAATTAGGGTATTTCCTAATGGACACTATCTGGCTATAAGAAATGATGACATCTAAATTCACCAGTTTGACATAATGTTCACAACTCATGTTTTATTTAGTGAAAAACAGATTCTGTACACTATGCTTGCATTTTAATTTGTAAAAAAAAAAATACACACCTACAACTATATATAGATTTGCATAGCACAATTTTGCAAACACACATAGTCCAAATGATAATAATGGTTTTCTCCAAATGTTACAAATTCAAGTGATAATTATTTTCATCTTTGTCTTACTGTATTTTATAATTCTTACCAGTTACGCACACATGCTACTTGAAAAATTTAAAAATCACACACTGTAGAAGCCAAGCCAAGACTTCACTACAAACCTATGAGATGTAAGCACTACTGATCTTCCCTCCTTGACAATACTTAGGGCACAATTCCATAGGAATCGCCGGGCTTTAGGATCCATGCCTGTGGTGGGTTCATCCTGTAATCAGAATTAAAATAAGTCTGAATTATTTGCTGGAGAAAATCACCAAAGATAGATTTGTTTTTAAATGCAGAAGCATTCTTACAATAGCCTGAATTTTAACTCACCATTCTAGTTTTCTTGATGGACAAAAAAAGCCAGAGTAATTTTCAAACTCATTTGTAACAAAGCCACCTTTATAAATGTCTCATTGAAACAGAAAACTCAAATACTGTAATTTCTTGTAAAGTTAAATAAATTTCTCCAGGTGCACAGGGAAGGGAAAAACATTTGTTTCAGTCATCTTTTCATGACTGATAATAAATAAATGCTGAAGATGCTTTTTATCTGAAATATCTGTCAAAGTCAGTATAGGGTTTAGGTAAAATTTCTTCCTTTTCTTTGTTTAATCTAGCTCACTCCAGCTTACCCTGTGGTGCTAATAATGTACTTGCTAGTCTGAGAGAATAAATTCCAGACCCATATGGTCCGAATAACATTAAAACCTCAACCCAAGGCTTCCTCCTGTAATAACTTCAGTGCCTTTCTCCTCTACAGAAGGAAATGTATCAAGGGTCACTGTCCATCCAATCTTGTTTATCATCCATATGTGTGTAAAGAACTATGTCTTGTTTGCTATCTTAGGATCCTGACGTGTCCACACTCCGTCTTCAGAGCATAAATATAGATGGGCAGAAAGAATGATCCAGAGAAAGATCAAAGCACACATCCAGCATCACCCACAACTGGGCTGGGGTTCTCCAAGCCAAAAAAATAAGGTACTGGAGCATGTCTGTGTGTGAGGGAGAAGCTCCCACTGCTGTATGCACAGAGAGAGAAGCTTCCCTCTGCTTCTGCAAGACTGCTGTGCTATTCCTGGGAGGGAACTTGCCATAACCAAGCCAGTAATGCAACAGCACTGGGCAAACAGGACTTTGAAAAAATGTTTTCAACTCAAGCCAGAACAAGAGTTTTCCACCCACAATCACACTCACCAGGAACACCACAGGAGGCCCACCAATCAAAGCCATGGCTGTCGAGAGCTTGCGCTTGTTGCCTCCACTGTAGTTACCAGCATATTTTTCTCCATACTTCACAAGGCCCAGCTTGCGAATTGCCCACTCACCAACCTAGGACAATAAAGAGCACCTTGATGTTTGTCTGGCTTGGTCACTTTTTCATGCTTCTTACATTTAGATCTGACAGTTCTTTGACTGAGTAGGACTAGATTCTGTAACCGAAACCTGGAGACTGCCGAGGAGCCAAAAGCAGGGAGAAGGGACTGGAGCGGTGGGAGCAGTGATCCATCCCTGCCCTCCAGAACATACATGCTCAACCCTTGTGCCACCCCCACCCTGGAATCAGTACAAAAATCCCGCATTTCGTGCTGCTGCCTCTGTGAGAAAAAGCAGCCTGAAGTCGATGTCAGGTGTGAAAAAGCCATACGGCGTGCTGTCAGGATGCCGAGAGGCAGGCTGGCCCTTCTGGTGCCCATGGTACCTTGCCAACTTCTTTCTCTGGGACTCCTCTCAAGAGGGCAAAGAACTCCACATGCTCTCTCCCAGTCAGCAGCTCTGTGATGGCATCAAACTGAGGGCAGTAGCCCATGTTCTGATGTACTTCATGGATGTTTGATAAGATACTGTGAAAGAAAACAAAACTAGTCAAGTTTAAGTACTTAGAAATGTTCTGATCAGAGAATCTGGACTGCTGCTATACAGTATACGTGTGCACAACAAAGACACCGACATGCTTGGTGCTGCTTGATGGAACAGTCCTTTTGCCACCATAATAGCTCTTCTGGAAGTCCGGGTTCCTGCTTCTGCCCTGCTCTGTCCTTGCTCTTGGATTTCCCAGCACCTCTGCAGCCTCAGTCCCATTTCACAATTCCTGAGTTCAGGATAACATTGCCTTACAGGTCTCCAAGATCAAGTTGCTTAGTGACCTGGGCAGAAAATGGCCTATTGCTGGCTCCATCAATCGGTATACTCTTTACAGAGGGCAATTTGGCAAGTATATATAGGAATTTTCCCTAAGCAAATAATAAAAGATGTTTACAAGGACATATTTACATAGTGAAAAATGGAAACCAATAAATATCTAACACTAATAAGAATTAGTCAAATAAATTATAATTACATGTGCATAGGGGGATTTTACGTAACCATATAAAATTCTACATCTTAGGATATGTAACCCATTAGGAAATATTCATAATTACTAAAAAACCAATTTTAAGATCTATATACAGGAAGATACCAATTTTATGATACACTTACATGTGTATTTTAAGACAAATTTGGGTTGATGGAAAAGTTCTAAAAGTGGATTGTAGTGATGGGTTCATAATGTTGTGGATTTACTAAAAATTATTGTATTCTTAAAACAAGTAAATTGCACTAGATAAATTATCCTAAATAAAGCTATTACAAAAATAAAGTGAGACTGAAAGGAAATGTAAATAGCAATTATAGGTTGGGAAATTATGGATGATTTTTATGTTCTTAATACTTTACTATTTTAACATTTTTATTAATTCTAAAAAGTACTGATATAATCAAAAACCACTATCCTTAAATAAGCTTTTAAAAAATTGTGACAAAATGCAGGCTACTTCTTTTCTTACCTATTTTTGTTAAGGAAAGCATCTCCCCTGGTGACAGTGGTATCTCCAGTTAACATCTTGAAAGTGGATGATTTCCCAGCCCCATTAACTCCCAGAAGTCCAAAGCACTGGAAAAGGAAGATCAGGTGAGTTGTATGGAATGTGACTCTTATGAGATACCCTCCTCAGCTTGGTTTTTATATGACACGATCCTAAAATATTATTCTTAAACAGCAATGAAGATTCAGATATGTTCTTGGTTTTAAGACATCATGTACTTAAAAAGGTACATGGAAAAATGAAATTCAAAGGTAAGTTTATTTTGGCGCAAAACAATTTTGAAATCTATGTATAGTTTTTTTTTATAATATGCATTTCCCATGAACTTTTTAAAGACTCTCTTTGCAGATAGTTAAATATCTTTTATAATGGTACCATTTTAAATTTGGGCATATTTATAAATAACTTTGAGTTGTCAGACTGATATCAAAGTTAAAATATAAAAAACAGTAATGAAAGTCAACTAGTCAAATTACCCTTCCTAATCTGGCCACAGGGGATGTAAGAATACAAAGGAAATGAAACAGGAGAAATTTTGAAGTTCACCATCAACTCAAATGGATTGCAAAAGCACATTTTTGATGTGCATGCTTTTCTTAAGTAGCCTGAGATTATCCACAGTCATTCTCTTTTGACATAAGGGTCCACATCCTCTCCATGACTGATTGCTACACACAGTCTGAAATACAAAAGCCTTTAAAAGCCACTTGCACCCCTTACAGACATTGTTGCTTGATTGGGAACAGGTAGCCTGAATTATTTGGGACAAACACAATGAAGACAAAGCATCTTTACCTCACCAGGAGGAATGCCAACACAAATCCTGTCAACAGCAGGCTTCCTCTTCCTTCTGTATATCTGCAACAAACAAAATGTAAAGCCTCATGAGCCCCAGGACCTCACAGCTCTCCTCAACAACTGTGGGAGAGGGGGATGATTACCCAAACACACCACAAAAAAGAGACTGATCAATAAGACTAAGTCACATATTTGATATGCTAACAGCATTGGTGTGATCTCTGCAGCAACTGACTTTTGACTGATCTGAAGCTCACGATCAATATGAATTTCTGTTCATTTTTAATCTAAAATAAATCATTTGAAAAACACTGATCATTAATATCCACATAATTTATTTAAAATATAAAGATATGTAGATATTTTGAAAATTAAATTCTATAAGGTAGAAATTTATAATCAATGTGATAAATTTTACAGTATGTACAATACATATAAAGAGTAAAACTTTGCAATTCTGGCATCTAAAGAGAGCTAACGCAGACCTTCCTCCTGAGCAATGGAAATGTGCCAGATTTTTTGACAATGAAATTTACAATCATTTCTCCCATCCTCAGCTTTGACTAGATATACAGTATTACTGTGTTTTAATAACCAATCAATAAAATGCAAAACGTACTCAAGAACAAGAACTGACACATGAAAATATTCTCAGTATGATTTGTTTAAGAAATTGCCATGGTATATTTTACATTAAGTTGGCAAAAGTTTGGTACAGATGCAACTTTTGAAATTTTTTTTTTTACCAAGCAATTCAGTAAAAGGTAGTTTCTGGCATATAAAGCTGAAATAAGATTAAGCATGACAGCCTATACTATCTTACCTTTGTCAACTCCTTGATTTCCAAGATGTCATTCTGTCCTCCACCATCAAGAATTCTTTGTCTTTCTCGCCTCACATCTTCATCTTCATCATTCAGAGGAGGAAGCTTTGTATTCACAGGTCTTAGGGGGGAAATTACGAATAATCAACCTTTCAAACTATGTTTTAAGACCAATACTCAATCAATACCCAGGTTTACAGTCCTGTAAAACCTACTTGCCACAGTTTCCAGAATCAGCAGTGTTGGGCATTTGGGGAGGCTCATGTTAGGAGGATAGTCTGATTACCCACTTTGAGTTCAATTCCATTCAATCACCTTTGATGAGTGTCTCCCTATGGTACACCTCTGTGACCCTCAACCAAGTGCTCCAGGAGTTTTCTGAAAAAGCTCACCTGGGTCTGATGAAGAATCTGTACTGTATCAGAACAGTAATGAGGAAGAACACCACCCCTTCCACAGCCATAGCAAAGAGGTTGCGTCCCACCAAGTCCCATGAGAGTGGTGACACGAAGCGATTCTCCCCTGAAAGACACAACAAGATGTGGTCTGAATGGAGGCATCCAGAAGCATGGCCCTTTCTCAAATTTGGGACCAAACTCAGCTACATTCCTAGGAACGCCAATGGCTCTTTGAGTCTGATTGAAGAAAACTGGTATGAACCTATATCAGAATTTTAGAATTTAGAATTTATCAGAATTTTGTATTAGATCTGCAACTTCATGTAAGACATCTAATACTCCCTTTTTAATGAGACAAACTCAAAAGACTTTCAAGACAAATAATATAGAATTGTTTTAATAAAGTCTGTCTCAATAAGAAATACTAAAATAAATTATAAAAAAGGTATCTTCTCACTAGCACATAATGTAACCTATTGACTCAATTAAACCTGGATATATGTAAAATTCATTATTTATCTCTTTTGTACCTTCAGGTTAAAAAAGTCCCTCTTCCATTCCATTAAATAACATGGCCTATTTCACTATAGTAGCCATGTATATAGTCATATGACTATATACGAAATATTTTTAAACACTCTTAAGCATAGAAAGAACTGTAGGAATTTATTTTTTAACACTCTGTGTAAAAGATAGTATGAGACCACATCTGCAGGCCTGTAATTTTCCTAATGGAGTCAAAGTTTGCATCCTTCCTTCTTATCTCTGGCTTGTATCTAATTCCCAAAGCTATGGCTTGACTTTTCCAATGACTCCAGCAAACCCAACCATTAGCATTATGGAGACAGGGATTGGGGAAGAGGTGGAGCTGTCCTGTTTCTAGTCACCAGCCTCTTTCAAAATAAATGCCAGGGCACCAAGACGTGTAGAAACTGCCATCCCCATTCAAGCATCTTGCAGCCACTACTTCACTCACCAAATCTTTCCAGGGCATCAGCCATGGCCTGATTTTTCACCATGTCAATGAGCCCTCGTCCTAGGCAAAAATGTGGGAAGATCAAGAACACAGACTTCAGGATATCATTGATGTTATTCAGCTTCTAAAATGAAAGAGAGAAAGAGAAACTGAATGCCATTCATGGTTTAAACTAAAAATTTACCAAAGTCTGAAAAACGGGGCCAGGGGTTGGGGGTGGGAAGGAGGAATTAAGAAAAAAAAATTGATTCCCTAGGACAAAACTGGCCCTTTGAATTAAGATACCAATAAATCCACCTACATAGCTGATTATGTGTAACAATAAAATTCTGTTTAGAAAATTTGGACTGATGCTATGAATATGGAAAATAATAAAGTTTAGAAACATAGTTACACCTAATCAGAAGCAAATCCATAACAAAACATTTGCTAGCATTTTAAAAGTCAACTGCTTGTGTCTAGGTCAATATTTGAATATATGTTGGATTTTTAAAAATTCTTTTAAAATACATCAGAACTTATTATGACCCCATAGGGCAACAGTAATCAAATATCCAGCAACTGAGTAAAATGCTATATGCTGGATGTGCTATGCCAACACAGAGGAAAAGCAAACCTCAGTAACAAAGTCTTCACTATGAAGAAAAGAAACATTTTTATGCATCACTGGACCTGTGTTATAACAGAGGCATGAACTGAAGGTTCTGAGAGCACAGGGAAAAGAAAAAGCAATGGCCACAGTGCAGACAAGGAAAGTTTCATATATGAGCTAAATCTTGGGTAAGGGGTATAACAACCAGATTGTTATACAGAGAATGGTAATTTCAGACATTTCAGCAGTGTGCTGAGTCTAAGGGACAACTCAGCTGAAGCATACAGTGCATAGGGAATATATGTAGTAGGAACAAGCTTGGAAGGGCTGTGCACTTATGAAAACCTTCATGTGCTAAGCTGAGGTATTTGGACAAAAGCAATGGTTATGGGAATGGACAGGGAGCCTTGTTGCAGAGATCAATTATGGGAAAATTGATGACAAAACTAGCTGAATCTGGGAAAGAAGCAACAGCAAAACCTCTAGGGTGACTCTAAGACAGCCGGCTTGAGCAACTAAGTGGATGGCAACGTCACTGAGTAAAGCGGGATGGCAAGAGACAGATGACTTATGACAGGTTTCACTTGGGTTACCTACACATAACCTAATTGCGAGCAAGCACTGGGCCTAGTCATTAAGACACCAGTTGGGATGTCCACATCCCATATCAGAGTGCTTGAAATTTGAGTCCTGTCTCTTCCCAATTCCAGCTTCCTCCTAATGTGCTCCTTGGAAAGCAGCAATTGATGGCTCAAGTAGTTAGATCCCTGGATTTAGTTCGTGGCCCCTGGCTTTAGCCTGGTACATCCCTGGCTGTTTTGCAAGCATTTGGGGAGTAGATCAGTAGATGAGATGGATCGATCTCGATATCTCTCTCTCTCTCTCTCTCTCTCTCCCTCTCTCTCTCTCCCCCATTCTCCCTGCCTTTCAAATACATAAAAATAAATAATTTTTAAATTATCTAATTAGAGCCACCTACTATTCAGGTAAGAATGAGAGATTAGAGCTTAAGTGAATACGCAAGGCTAAGGGCACAGATTGAGAGGTAACAATGAAAGAGAAAGAGGTGGTGGCAAAACACTTGAGATTGAATGGCATCACTTGAAGTTGGTAGGTAGAGTGAAAAGCAAAGATGGCAGAGGATCAAGAAGAAGCAACAGTGTAACAAAAGGAAAGGTAACAGAATCTGTCAAAGGAAACAGAGGCCTGACCCAGAAACATAAGGCACAGCAGGAGAGAAACATACTGTGTGAACCCCAGGAAGAATCTGAAAAAGGACAGAGCTGTTGGTGCTGTCAGTGCCACAGACAAGCGAAGTGAGATCCCCACTGAGCACTGTCCTGTGGCTTGCAGAGACACTCATCCTAGCAGGAGGTACCCCTTCTGCAGGACTCACATTGTTGGTGAAGAGCTCCAGGACAAAAGTGGCCACGCTGCCATTGATGCCAATGAAGAGGTTCACACTGGTGAGCACCACGTAGGCTGTGCTGGGGATCTTAAACACGAAGGAAGCTGGGTACATGAGAGGCGTGATCGACCACCTGGTGAGGCACAGAGATACATGTCCACTGGGAGGCCCTGCCTTCCTCTGATGTCAGGCTGCACATGCCTTGTCAACTCTGAGATTCCCCCACCCACAGGTGCCTTACCCATAAAGCAAGAGTAGAAGGGCTAACACAGGCAGGTTGGTGGAGGACACGTAGGACTTCTGCTGGAAGCAGATGAAGATGATGATGACCAGTGTGGCAGGGACCACATAATTGCACTAAAAGTGAAAACAAGGAAATACAGTTGACCCCTAAGTCAAATGATCAACACATTCCAAGTCACCATCATCAGACAAGAAAGGGCAGATGAACGTATTAGAGAATAACTTTGAATTAATGAAGCCACTTAAACTATTAATCAAAATACTGGACAATACATTTTGACAAGCATTTTACCCTTGGCTGATTTTATAAACTGCATGCCCTTTCTGTCTTTCCCACAGCTAAGCCAAAGGTGTCACGCTCAGTAAACTTACTGAACGATGGATTCGCAGCCAGAGTAATTTCAATTTCGCAGGCAGCAAATAAGCTTTCATTATTCTCCCTGAAGATGATGTGTCTGTTTCATCATTAATGCTATATTATAGTCTGCCCAAGTTCAATCTCACACGTAATCTATTTATGAAGTAAGCACTCATAACATGAATGTCAGGATTGTTTCATCACACTGAGAATAATTTTAAAATCTGTCCTGACCGTGCATCAGGCATTAAAATGCAGAAATAAAGACTTGATCATAGGACAATTATGAGAATTCATAGCTGGCAAAGCAAATCACAGGCAGGGAGGTGGGAGGAGGTTTGTCAGCTGTTAGAAGAATTGCAGCTTCCAGCTGCATAGCTCTGCATCAGCCCGTCCTACTCAACATGTTTATCAACAACGTACATGAAGACATGTGTATAGGAAATTTCAGAGGCCCTAAAGCAGGGAAGAACAGATAATACATAAAAATATAAGTGACATCCCTGAAGTCAAGATCTCAGTCTTTCATCTTTGAATCCCTCACACCTAACACGGTCAGATACATAGTGAAAACTCTGTGTGTGTTTAATAAGTTTAAGTTTAAGAGAGTAAGTTCTGGGTCAAGGTAAAAACAAAGTAAATGGACAATGCAGTTACAAAGTTTGGGTCCCAAAAAACCCAATGAATTAGTGTAGAATGAAAGAGACCCAACTTAACAAACATGTGAAATGGAGGCTTCAGTTCACTACGAAGTTGCCAATAAGACAATGCCATTTCCAAAATGCAGTACCCCTGTGCTGCAGTAATGGGCATACAGGGTAAAGATCGACTCCCTGTAGACTCATAGCCATTCAGAACACAGCCTGGACACAAAGTTAATTCTGAACTTCGCTTTTCAAAAAGGACATTAACAATACGGAGTGTGGTTATACAAGGGCAATCGGATCAGAACAGCAGCAAATCTTTGAAGCTTGGGATACTCAGCACAGACACCATAAGCAGCTCCATCATCATCACTCACATTTGCACAGTGCATTGAGATTACAAAGTGTGTTCCCATATTTCATCTTAACCAGGGAAGACTTAGAACTGAGAGTTGTGTTTAGATATCGGAAGGGCTGTCCAAAGGGAGAAGAATTAGATTTGTTCTAGGTGGCTTAGAAGTAATGGAAACCATAGGGAGATATATATCAACTCTGCTTTATAAAAATTAGAACTTCAGAATGCTTTGACATCCTCCATATTGATTCAAACAGGAGCAATGTATTACAGCTAGCACAAAAACTATTTGCAATGGATGGATAAGCTGCTGGTAAAACCTAAGAGTTTTCAAACGACAGATAGCTTTCCTTATAAGGCAATTAAAACCCTGACTCAGGATTAAAACACTTCAGAGAAGTTAGAGGTATTGGCTTGGGGTTTTGACTAAAGTCTTTCCATTTCTACGTTTCTTGGGAAAGTTCTCACATGGGAAATTAAGTGACGGTGGTATTATAGTCAGTGTGGACAGATGTTCCCTCTAGTGTGAAATCAGCTCTGTAACCAGTGCTATGTTTGCTGTCATGGAGGAATAACTGCCTCTTCCTTTTCCTTATCCCTAAAATGTTTAGGGAGGGAGGGCATTGTAGCTCAGCAGGTTAAGCTTCCACTTAGGATACCTGCATCTCATATTCCAGTGCCTGTTTGGGTCCCAACTGTTCCACTTCCAATCCAGCTTTCTGCTAATGCAACCTGGGAGGTGGCTGAAAATGGCCAAAGTGTTTGGGCCCTGCCACTCACATGGGAGACCAGGATGGAGTTTGGTGGGTAAATTAGTGGATGGAAAATCTGTGTGTGTGTGTAGCTCTGCATTTTGAGTAGATTAAAACAAGTAAGCATTTAAAAAATAAAAATAATAAAGATTTAGACCAGCTAGAACACTTCCTGGTGACAGACAGAGGCTCTTTCTTCCTTGTCCATTCTTGTCCACGCCCCAGTGGAGATTCATAAAGAGGCAGCAGGCTCGTATCCTTACCATATCCCAGACAAAATTGGAGAGCCAGTAGATGACAGGCTTCACCCCACTGATAAACTGCAGGTGCTTTGCTTTGCTGACCCGTTCCTGGATAAGGAACACAACAAAGCTGGCCGGCACAAAGGACATTGCAAAGATGACACAGATGGACACGAGGACATCCACTGAAGTGGTCATCCTAAAAAAACAAAGGCAGTGAGGATCTGAGGGGTCACTGATACAGCTGAAGACTCAAGAAACAAGGACACACACACACACACACACACACACACACACCCATCCAAGACACGGCCCAGACAAAAACATCTGCTTACCAACTACATTTTATTCAGGGTTAAATAGAATCATTTTCAAGTTTAAAAAAAAAAACTGACAATTCAAATGCAAAAGTGATTTCACTGAGGTCAAAAAAAGAGTCCACTGCCATAATGAAACCACTAAAGGAAGTCTGAGAATGTTCTAATGTGTTCAATTTGGGCCACTGTTCTTGACCTTACAGGAACAGTAAGTTGGAAACTTTCACACACAAAAAGATTGGTGTGACTTGAAAACTAAGTAAGGAATAAATATTACTATAAAGCTACTCTTATTAAGCTAATATTTTCTGGCTATAAAGAAATCAAAAGCCAGAGCATACCAATCTTACACAGAAAAATCCTGTATGATTCTTTTTATAAGAAAACATCTTAGAAGCCCAATAAATAGAGTCTTGTTACAAATCCTAGTGATGGGGCCGTCGCTGTGGCAGCAGGTTAATGCCCTGGCCTGAAGTGCCGGCATCCCATATGGGCACCGGTTTTAGTCCTGGCTCCTCCTCTTCCAATCCAGCTCTCTGCTATGGCCTGGAAAGCAGTAACAAGATGGCCCAAATCCTTGTGCCCCTGCACTGGCGTGGGAGACCCGGAAGAAGCTCCTGGCTCCTGGCTGCGGATCAGCACAGCTCCGGCCATTGTGGCCAACTGGGGAGTGAACCATCGGGTGGAAGAGCTCTCTCTCTCTCTCTCTCTCTCTCTCTCTCTCTCTCTCTGTATAACTCTTTCAAATAAATAAATAAATATTTTTTAAAAAAAGAACAAAGATCCTAGTGACATACACTGATACCCTATTGGAGTTAAACAGAAACACTAACTGTGCCATGTACCATATCTTGTAGAATACAACTCTGTTTCTGAGTGTGGCAATCTGCAGGAATTACCACATTTAATACCATATATCTAGAAAGTTTTGAGACCACATTCTAACTCAGATCTCTGGGATTCCAAAGGCTACACACTTTAAACTAGATCCTACTGGCTTTATACTTCTCATACACATTCACAGATGTGTGCGTGTATACACTTAACTCAGAAATCAAACACACAAGCTAACTAAAGCACGTTTCAGAGTTCAAAACAGTGTTTTTTTTTTTTTTAAAAAAACTTGTTTATAATTAAATTTCTATTAAAACTGATGTTAACATTGAGTTAAATTATTTTAGGGTTATATCAATAATTTTAACTTGCTTTATATTAATTCATCAAAAGTAATGATTTTTACGTATCTGTGTCATTTTTCTGCTACAACTCAAGAAGCCCTGCCAGCCAATTCCTATGTTGACCATTTTCTGCCCAGAGTCCAGATCCACCCAGATGTACCATAATATAGCTGTCTCCCCAAGTGCTACCCTACAATCAGCTTTCTGTTTCCTTGCCCCGCTCCACGATTCCTCCAACACTCTCATCTCCACACTTCACCCATTCAGATGGAGCTACACTTACAGAGCCACCTCCGAGAGCTGCTGCTTGGTGAGATTCAGGGGGTGATTGAAAGCAGTAATCCCATAACGGGTAGGATTCTCTCCCTTCTGCAGGTTGGCCCGGAGAATGGCATTGTTGATGACATTCAGGAAAGAGCTGATGGCATGCCAGCCCTTGTTATTAAACCACACCTGAAATTAAACATATCAGGTACAAGGTAATATCCCCAAATCGAGGTCCTGGACACAGAAGTACAACACAGAAAACAGGCACCTAAACTGCAGAAAGAATGCCCAGTCACATGCTAAGACAAAAGAACACAGCACAGTAACGGTGCACACAGGATATACCAACCACTGCCCGAATGGCCAGGCACTGTGCTGAGGCTCTTCTATCTTGAACTCATTTAATCCTTACAACAGCTTGCAAATAGCCATGATTACTCGCCATTGTACAGATGAGCAAACTGAGGCTTAGATAGGCTAAATTATTCAGTCAAGGTCACAGCAGTTCACCTGGTACGTCTGGTGGTAGAGCAAAATCTCTTAATCACTATGCTAGACTATCCTCTTTCCTTTCATGAATATTCCTATCCACTTGACCATGAGTCAAAAGGGCTTCAGAGAACATAAAGATGGTTTTGTACCCAGAAACTACAAGAACACAGAGAGTCGTTTACCTTGACGTTATTTTTGGTGTCCAGTCCTGTCATGAACCTTCCCAAGCTGTTGAGAAATCGATCTGCAGAGCTGTCCTATAAACAAGAGAAACCCACTCAGCTGAGACTGTTCACACAGGGAAAGGGGCCTGGAATCCGGGGACAACAGGACAACTCTGTGAAGAGCGATAACACTATTACCTTGCTCATCGAAACTAAATTGGAAGCCAGCGAATAAATGGCTCCCGAGAACCAAGTCATCAGAAATCTACAACACTGGTGTTAACGTCTCAGAGGAATCACACAGGCATCTCATGGCTCGAAGTCCCAAGATTCTAATGTCTGGCTAGAACTGGGTGACGAGGATGCCCCCGGCATCATGCCAAGAGCACACACACGGCATGTGTAGATGTGTTAGACGCATGGGCCTGGGCCTCAAGAGCAGAGCCACAGGCCGTCAGACTGTCACTGCTGTTCAGGATCCTGGAGTCCATGGCACCTGGCCCCCTCCATGCTCACTGACACACGGGAGACTTGAGAATAGAGGAACAAGTGAGTGCTCAGCAGGCCCTGAGGACCAGCCTGCTGGCTTAAAAATCAAATGTGATTCATTTCCTATTTAGCCAATCACATTTTTGGGAAAAAAGAATGTATTTGAGGTCTGGTTTACAGTTCATTCTTATCTGGTTCAGAAATCACTAGATGCTCATGATGACTCTGTATTCAAGTGTATTGAAAACAAGGAGTGGCTAGGTGATCAGATCTACCTGCCAACTACCCTCTTGTCCCAGCAGCTCCAGGCCCATGGTTCTGAAAAGGCTCAGGATGGACACTGTACCTTGGCCAGCTTCAAGTGTTTCTTCACTTGCTTGATGGCATCATTAACTTCTCGGCTTGGAGGAAGTGCCTGGGAGTTACTGACACCCAAGGAAAACCCGCCATACCTGGAAGAACAACCGGCCATCAAAACCTAGACCATGTGTCCCACGTATCACCCAGCAGGAGACATTGCATGAGTGTGCACAAGTTCCACTGAGACAAATTTCCTATCCGAAGCAGGGCCAAAATCTGACTCAGAGAAGCTACACCTTGGCTTCCTCAAAGGGATCCTGGCAGCCTTTTAACGCTCATGGTTCCTGGCCCTATGGGAAAGACCTGGCCTGATTCCACACAGAGCTAGATAGTGGGACACTAAGAAAAGGTCATTAACCTCACAGGGGCTGCTCCCACCCTGGTCACTCAGGCCTGAACTTGGTCTGCAGATGTGCAGGAGGGGACAGTCAGGATGAGTGGGTGGCCAACACCATCCTAGGTGGCCAGCAAGGGCTGAATGATAGACTTTGGCCCTTTCCTAGCCTGGGGTCTACTACAAGGACCAGTGTCTGCTCTTTCCAGAGTTCTGCAGACCCCAACCCTCAGGGAAAAGTGGGCCTTAGTATCAGAGAGATTTCTGAGTCCTGACGCAGCCACATCAATAATGTACACATTGGCTTCAAGATTCTTCCTTTCACAGTCTTACTTGTTCCTTCAAAACCCAGAACAAATGGGTTGAAATAGACACTGAAAATAAGTTGATGTTGATGCCTCTTATTTCCTCCAAGGCTTTCTTGATCCCATGTCTAAGGCCTGAAGAACTGGTTCTTGGGTCCCCAGAAACCCAAAGGACTCTGAGGAGAAGTGTAACTAGAATGGGCATTCCCTCACAACACTGCACTTATCTTGAATCTCCTCAAGGAAATCAGTGTGCCAAGTATTTCAGAGACCTCTGAGGTGGCAGCAAAGCACTGACCAGAGATGCCCAAGGCAAAATCTCCAAGGCAAGCTAACCTACATCTGTCTGTGTCTCTGTGTGCTTCATAAATTCTACAGGGCATATGTCCTCCTTCTCACTGAGGTGGCACCCAACCAAGAGCACCCAAGAGAAAGGGCCAAATGATCCCCAAACTAACACCTTCTCTTGATTCAAATGCCCACATCAGTCATCCTCCTGAGCTTGAGGTCCCAGGGAAAACTGTAAGTACAGAGAGATCAACTTACCTAAACTCATTCACCCAGATCTTGTTCTTTAAACTGCACAAAATAAAGACAAAGAAACAAAAAATCAGTTCCAAGAAAATGCTGATCCCATTTCTGATCATGCAAAAGGGGTACATAACTACCTGAGGGTACAAGAAAGGGGCAGAAGTAGTCCTGTGATTGGACTGACACTGTGGCATTGTGCCAGTGGGAAGCAGCTCATTCCAAGCATGTCTTGTCTTCTCTCCATCTTATAATTATTGTTTATATGAGAATCATACCTTACAGACAAAGATATGATTGAACTAGAAGCTTTTCCAATTCAAAAGAACAGTCCAATTGCAAATGACATATGGAGAGGTTATGTTTCATTCCTGGAAATTTGTGGTCATTATCCTTCCAGCATATCGTTGTCATTTAAATTCACCGAGAACTTGAACAAAGACCCCAACCGATCAGACTGATGGTAAGGCACCAGAATAAACATTTCCCAAGCATCAGTCAAGAACCTGACACTATGCAGCTATGCCCTCAGGAAGCTACAATGCTCTTTCAAGGCTCTACAGCCAACATAGGCTACTGAGTCTTCCCAGGGCTCCCTTCATGACACCACACGTTATCCACAAGAGAGTACTAGGGCATGTTCCTCATACCATATTCTTTAATCCTAACAATAAACTTATAAGAGCATAATCCATATCATATTTTACATAAACTAAGACTTTAAAGGAATAACTGGTTGCCCCTGGCCAAGCAGCTAGCAAGTGGTAGAATTCAAATTTTAATCCAGGTTTATTTTCATTCTAAAACCAAGCTGCTTCAACATTTAACCTACCAACTGAATGTTTACAATATTTCAGCATCTTTTCTAGAGTGGGAAAATATCCTAAACACCCAATAGACCCCATCAGACCATCAGCTGGCATTTCCCCCACTACTCTGGTCTACTGCTTATAGGCCTTTAATAAAGCAGGGCCACCTTCAGTACATCGTCACCTTTTGGCTATGATCTGCACGTATGTCTTCACCAGGTAATCTGAGATGTTTCTTCCTGTAAGGTTCTGAAGGATGTCTGCAGTGTTCTGTTTTCTCTGTAACCATATAAGAGCCAAGAGCATGGGTCTTCACAGACAAGAATTGGGACAGAAATCAAATCAAGGACAATAATGACACATGTCACCCACTGTGTTACTGGAACCTTGACTACAGGGCTCAGGCATTGCCCTCAGCGAATCCCTAAGACATTATCCATTCTCCTTCAGCACTGGTCAGGTATTTACACCAAAGCCAAAGTCATCCCTAGGGTACTATTTTGAATATCTGAACAATAAATACCGACATATCATTCTTCATTTCTAAGCAGCAGCATCATTAATTACATCTAATAAATTCTTTTGTTCAATGAATTATATTAATAACTAGATTAGCTATTATTTTAAATACAAGTAATCCAGGCATTGTTAAATCCTCATACCTTACTATCTTTGCTGTTGTTGTTTTGTTTGTTTGAAAGGCAGAGAGAGGAGAGAGAGATCTTCCATCCTCTGGTTCACTCTCTAAATGGCCACAAGAACAAGGTCTGGACTAGGCCAAAACCAAAAGCCAGGAACTCAATGTGGGTCTCCCACAATGAATCACAGGGACTCAAGCACTTGGGCCACTTTCTGCTGCCTTCCTAGGCACATTAGGAAGCTGGATCAGGAGTCGCTGGGACTCAAACCGGCACTCCAATATAGGATATTGGCATTGTAAGAAGTGGCTTAATCCACCATACCACAACACCCACTTCACACACATCCATTTAAACCTGTTTGTCCTCAGCCTGCAAGCTAGACACTGATAAAGCAGCACAGAACTACCAATAAGCCTCTTCCAGAAGTTATACTCAGGGAAGGAAAAAAAAAAAAAAAGCTCAGGAGTCCTCTCCAAACTCAACAGTCTCAGAGAATGACAGAATTGGCAAAACTCCGCTTCCTTACGTCAGATATGAGGAAACAGATCCATGGAGTTAAAACGGCCTGCCAAAGGCCACCAGCTCATTTGTGGCAGAAGCAGGTATGGAAGCAGGGCCTGTCACAGCCTGCCCATGGCACCACCACTGTGGGACAGGCATAGGCACAATGTTGTCCAGATCTCTTCCCTCAATGCTCACATGCTTTTCCCTAAGACAAGGAATGGATCAAGACTGACGTAGCCAGCCTGACATGGGATCTTATTCTTGCTGTCTCTCAAGCAGAATCTACAGCCTAGGTTTTACTGCTCCGTCACAGAGCCCAGAGGGTGACTCACCTGTGGAGGAGGCAGCCCTCCTGCCCCTGGGGGACACACAGGCAGCATCTTCTTGATTTTGTCACTGCTGCACTGGCAGGCAGGTGAGGGGTTCTCCATGGTCCAGTTCCCATCTTGGAAGAGATCCACAATGGTCTGAGGAACTGGGGCAGTGGCCCACTCCTCCTCCCCTGCCAAACAGGGCACATCTCTGCAAAGGGAGGAAATGAAGGTGAGATCTTCAAAAAATCCTCAAAAGAGATGAGACAAATGTGAATACCACTAAGAAGGATCCCAGTCAAATTTCCTTCAGTTCTAACACTTGTTGAAAGACCTAGTTTGATTTCAGTCAGAGTTGCCACAGGGGCCGCTTCCATCAGACTGCCTCTGACAGCTGGCACTGCCCACGCTCAACACTGTGAGCCCTGTGATGTCAGGAGCCAGTTCTTGGGCCTGTGGGCTAAATCTCAGCCCTGTTCTGACTCTTCTAGATCCTTCCGAGTCTGGCATCAATCCATGAATCCATACAGTTCAGCTGGCCAGCAGTGAATCCAGATTTTCTATCTCATCTACAAAACAATGTGCAGTCTCAAAGGTCTTAGCAAATCCCAATAAGCAATGTCTATGTCCTTTTCTACCCTCATGATGTTATTATTTGTAGGCTAATATTGGCTGCTGGGACTTACCACCTGTTAAGTACTAAGTACTAACAAATATTTAGTATCTGGGTAATATCAGTTAAGAGCTAACAATTAGAGTGGCTTTCCATTTAGAAATCTGACCCAGACCTTGGACAAGGTTACTTCAGAAAGTTAACAGAAACTAGAAATAAAAGATAAGTTAATTTTGGTGCAAAAAGTTTTACAATTTTGTGCATATATAAGGTCTTCATACAGTTCATGAAAATGTATATGAAAAAATTATGCATAGATTTCAAATTTTTTGCACCAAAATAAACGTCTCTTAACTCAATTTTTCCATGAGCTTTCTGATGTACTCTTGAACAATCAGGTGCCATGCTCTCTGCTGTCATTTAAAGAAGATGACTGACCCTATAAAACTAGGATTTAGGTTTGCCCTCTCCCAGTTCTCCAGCACTTTCCCAACTCTGCACAATTCTTCAGAAATCACTGTGGTTGCTCAACTCTGCTGGGAAGCCTACCTAAAAACTTGAGCTCACCCTTCCCAGCCTTCTCGTAAGCTCCTCACCTGTTCATTTCCTTTACTCACAAGGACCTCCTTTCCACTAAACACACTTAGAGTCATAAGGAAATTCACCGACTTTGTTTACCTACTGCCTACTTTTTGAAAAAGGACTTTTAAGGAAAATATGATTAAAAATCTGCAACTGCACAACAAAGTATGCATTTTAAAAGTATGTCATCTTTTCAGGTCATTAAAGCGAAGAAGCTAGCAAGCAAACTGCAAATTATATATAATGGCACCCTATTGAAGCACTTAGATAAAGAAATCAGAGGGAAGAAAGGAAGAGAACATTTGATCAATAAGCATAAAGTGCTATTGAAATCAAATATTAATATCCTAAAGCAATAAACTAATGTCTCTAATGATTTGCTTTGCAGGATGTTAGAAGACTCTCCAAGTTTTTATGCCTAAACTAGATAGTTTGATTAGATTAGTGCAGTGGATTTTTAGAGACAAATAATGGTTCAAAGGACAAATGTTGGCAGTCACACTGTGGCATGCAACTGATAAATGCAATGTATTAAAAATCAAGCCACGGAACAAGAACAAGAAGTCAGCGTATCACCAAAGTGTCACTCACGGGATTGGGTTTCCTTCCATACACCGGGTCCCAAAGCCAGGGTCTTTGGTGAGGGCGTTCAACAGTTCCTGGGTGCCCATGTCCTCCGGAGCATCATTACTAGGGGTACATGAGAGACAGCCAGCTCAGTAATTCATTGAAACCAGATATCAAGAGATAATAGCACTCGCTGTGTGGCAGGCTCTCAAAACAGAAATGAATAAGCTACAGAAATCCCCCTCCCACAAAGAGCTCTGCTTCTGGCCAGATATTTGGCATGAGAGTAACACACAGCACTCCAAAGTGGAGCTTGTATAACTAGGTTGTATGTATGAAGATATGTGTATGTATTGTGCACATGTACCTATATAAACATATTTGAACATGTATTTTAATTTGTAAGATTAAGGATTTGTATTTCAAAAGTACTTCACAATTATCCATTTGGCACAGACAACCAGAATTGTCAAGAAAAACAGGGAAGATTTTATTGACTGAGTGCTTTACATGGACACCTAGAAAATATAATGGGCACAGGTCACAAACATATGCCATGTTCTAAAGCTATGAGCGATACAGGGTGAGCAGGGAGGAAAGGAAAAAGTAAGGGACACCTGAACTATCTAGGAAGAAAAGACAATTATATATATACATCACTGATACATATCCCACATCCAGTGGTCTACAAATTCTACAGGACTAAAGACAACTTCTGCCAAACAGGATCTAGAAACTCCTTTGATGCAAAAGATCGCTACTGAGTAGGAGGTATTCTTGTCTAAAGACAGGTACTAGCTAATACCCCAACTTATAGGGACAGATAACAATTACATGAATTGTCCTGTGCAGAAAACAAGAACCTAGAGGTTCTACATTTTGATGGCATATGGAAGCCCTGTGACTCAATTACACTATCAAAACACGGCCATTGGGCCAGCGCCACGGCTCACTAGGCTAATCCTCCGCCTGTGGAGCCGGCATCCCAGGTTCTAGTCCCGGTCGGGGCACTGGATTCCATCCCAGTTGCTCCTCTTACAGTCCAGCTCTCTGCTGTGGCCCAGGAGGGCAGTGGAGGATGGCCCAAGTTTTTGGGCCCTATACCCACATGGGAGACCAGGAGGAAGCACTTGGCTCCTGGCTTCGGATTGGCACAGTGCGCCGGCTGTAGCAGCCATTTAGGCAGTGAACCAATGGAAGGAAGACCTTTCTCTCTGTCTCTCTCTCTCTCACTCTCTAACTCTGCCTATAAAAAAGAAAAAGCCATAACAATCCATTTTATAACTGAATCAGAGATCTAGAGATCTTAGCAAGGGTGGATTATTTTAGCTAAAACCCATGTGGCTATTCCTAACAACCAGCAGTATCAAGAGGGGAAAGGCTGAAAAGCCCCAAAGAGGACTGCCCATTATTTCCAGGTTAGTTCACTGCAGTCCTAGGCATGCTTGGCAGGGGTCTTAGCCAAAGCTGATGACATCCATTCCACTGTGTCATTCCTGAATGCATTCCCTTCACCCTCAGCATGGTACACATGCTTGGCCTGCTTGAACACTCCTCTTTCCTGGGACACAGAAGGCGAGCATGTACCTGACAAATGTATACTGTTCATTGTACATCCAGGGCTGAAGTTCCAGGCTTGGGTACTTGCCAAAGGGTGGCACGATCAGGCTGAATACCAAGGCGATGCAGACAAACACAGCTGGCAGGACAATCTATAACCAGGAAATGGAGGGGAAAGGGGAAGACAGGAAAAGGGTTAAGTGTTAGGAAGGCCAAGGGACAAGCCACTGGGAGTCCAGCCAGCCTCCCAGACCTGCCAGTACAGAAATGGGGGGGGGGGGGGGGGATAAGACCCATAGCTGAACTCTACCAAAGCATTCTCGGTGGCTAGGAAAAAGTGGAGCCTGAACACTAAACCTCTACCTTGGCAGCAGAAGGCCAGAGGCTGTGGAACCTGGCAGTGGCACCAAGCTGGGAACTCCAAGAGTAAACAGCGATCACATGTCAGAGTGACACAGAACACTGGGTCCTGCCCTTCTTCCCCATGAAGACTCAGCCAGACCACGCTGGGCCAGGAGCCTAGCTCAGCTCAGAGGAAGCCTAAGAGAACAAGTCCTGGACGAGGGGCCAGAAGGCCCCAGTCTTGGTTCCACTACACGTGTATTCATGACATCACTTCTCCCTGTGGCCTCAGTTTTCTCCTCTGTAATCTGGACACAGAGAGGAGGCGACCCATTAGGATCCCACACTCTGACAAAACCAACTCTACAACAAGGGCTCCAATCAGGGGCAAGAGCAGCCACTGCCTCCTGTGAGCACCTCAAAAAAACTATATCCTTCTTGAACTTCTTTAAACTTTCTACCTATACCTTCTCTGAAAACAGTGATTCGTATTTTCATTATAAATAAGCCCGAAGTTCCTTCCACTTTTTCCTGAGAAATGTATCCTTTGGGGTGGGTGTTAGCTGCAGCAATTAACCTGCCACTTGGGGCACCAGCATCCCATACTGGAGCACCAGGGTTGGAGTCCCAGCTCTGCTTTGCATTCCCAGCACACCCTGGAATGCAGCAGGTGATGACAGCTCGAGTCGTTGGGTCCCTGCCATCCATGTGGGAGATTTGGATTAAGTCCCAGCTCCAGGTTTTGGCCTGATCTGGCCCTAACTGTTTCAGGCATTTGGGGAATGAACCAATCTCACCCTCATTCTTGTCTGCGCTTTCTCGCTCATTCTTTCTCTCTCTGACCTTCAAATTGGTAAACTGATTTTTAAAATTTTAAACTTACAAGTTTCAAATGAGACCCTGATGCTAGTATTCCAGTTTCAATGCTAAAAATTACCATTGAATGAATAATTCTATTGGAAAAAACCTTAATGAGAATTATCTTATTCAACTACCATCACTACCCTATTTTTTAATATTCATGGTAATATTATCATTATCACTATCAAACAAGATATCTATGGATCAGAGACTAAGCAACTTGCTCATGGCCACAGAGTCAATAGGTAAGAGAACCAGCAACTTGCTCATGGCCACAGAGTCAATAGGTAAGAGAACCAAAATTCAAATCCAGATCAGTATGCTCCAAACCCATGCTCTTAGCATTACCCCCATAGTCTGTAAGGGAAGACTCTGCAGACCCTTTCTCCAACTTCTTGAGTAGTGAAATAATATTAACCTTTCCTACCAAAGGTGCTAGCATGCCAATGCTGAACACAGGCGACAGTGTAATGAGCCTTTTCAGTTTGCCAGTTATATTCTGATCCCTCTGGCTCTCTTCTCTATCAGTTTGAGTTCAACATCCACTTAGAAATCATGCTTTTAATAAGTTTGTATGTCAAGTACATCTGGCATAACATCTCTCCTGTTGTAAAAGCTGAATTTGCTCAACCAGTTTTTCTAAACTTCATTCCTTTTATACTCCCCTCTAAAATAAAAGTCTCTCTCTCTCCCTCCCTCCCTCCCTCTCCCTCTCTTTCTTTCTCTCTCCCTCCCCTCCCTCTCCCCCCTCCCTCTCCCTCCCCCTCTCCCTCCCCCTCCCCCCCCCCTCTCACACACACCACTTCCAGTGTCAGGCCCCATCATAGGCACTAGTCATTCTTATCCTCATAATAATTCTGCATCATAAGATCTATTATCATCCTCATTTTACAGATGAGAAAGTGGAGGCACAGGGAAGTAATTTGTCAGCAAACACACGTGTGGCAAGAAGCAGAACTTGGATTGAAATCCAGATAATATGGCTCCAGGATCTCCATCTCTTGACCACAAAATTATCCTGCCTTCATGGTCAGAGGGCCTGCAGCGCATCCATGAAGCCAGAGTTCCTGGCCTGGAGCAGCAATTCTTACCTGAGCAAAGAATCCTTTTCGACTCCGTCTGGCAATCAGCAGTCTCTTCCACAAAAGGGCCACAAACTGTTGCTGTGTGAGTTTCCAGCCCTTCACCTGGTAGGAGCCTTTGCCATCCATCCCACTGAGCAAGTCTGTCTCTCTGGATTCTGCAAGAAGCCAACACGGAAGGTCACTTGTCATCTCGGGCATTTCTGACACTGCCATGCTCCTTCCTAGGGTATCTTTATCAGCCCTCTTGGAGGCTTGTGTTTGAAGCTAAAAATATCTCAGAACTAAAGGTTTTTCATGACAAATCTTATATCCAAGGCAAAGCTATAACCCAAACTGTCAATAGCAGCAGTGTCCATGTACAAGTTTGATGAACACAGACGATGCAGGTGCCTTGGGACAACAGGGAAGGTATGCTCACACAAAACTGGATGCCACAGCAAATCATCTCGGTGAATCAAGCCATCATCAACTTCAGGCTGACACACTTGAGAACATACAATGGCAGTTAGTCTCACCATATTTTTGGTAAAGTAGACTCACTTCAAGTGATCTAAGTACGGACAGTACAGCAAGTCAGGGAGAACATAACAGCCCAAACTCAGGTGAAAAGTTATTGGGAGACAAGGTTTTCTGCTCTTGTCTTAAGCTAATGATTTCTAACAGGTGCTCTGATGTCTTAACAACATTCGCTTGGTTTGCTCCTTATCCTCTCCATCTAAGTCTAAGATACAAGGACACCTCATCCAAAATATCTAAATCTAAGGGTACAATTAACTCTCAAAGTAAACTCCCCTTTCATTCAATGAACATTTATTCAACAATTAAACATCCGACCGGCGCTGCGGCTCACTAGGCTAATCCTCCACCTTGCGGCGCCGGCACAACGGGTTCTAGTCCCGGTCGGGGTGCCGGATTCTGTCCCGGTTGCCCCTCTTCCAGGCCAGCTCTCTGCTGTGGCCTGGGAGTGCAGTGGAGGATGGCCCAAGTGCTTGGGCCCTGCACCCCATGGGAGACCAGAAGAAGCACCTGGCTCCTGCCATCGGATCAGTGTGGTGCGCTGGCCGCAGCACACCGACCGCAGCGGCCATTGGAGGGTGAACCAATGGCAAAGGAAGACCTATCTATCTCTCTCTATCTCTCACTGTCCACTCTGCCTGTGTAAAAAAAAAAAAAAAATTAAACATCTCTTTGCAAGAAACTTCAACCCTACAGAAAAGATAATAAATAAATGGAATCAGAGATGCTATCTTTATATGGATCTTTTGAAAGATCTCAAAGAAATGACAAGGATGGGCTCTTTCAGGTTTAGCCACATGTACAATGCTGGAAAAGTAGCTTTTTTTATTTTCTCATTTCTCTTTTGATCCTGCAGGGATCCATCACCTTGGCTAAAAGGCCATGAAAGGAAAACAGGTGAGACCATAAAAGAGAAATTCATGTTCAAACAACAGAACACAGATCTGGCCCAAACGAACCTGGGTCTACGTCTGAATCATTCGGGTCAATGGCGTCGTCTTCAGTGAAAGGGCGAAGACAGCTCTGCTTATCTCCAAAGGCCCGTCTGTTCCGCCTTGCCGGCAAGGTGCCATCTGAAGGCAAAAGGAAGGAGTACCACATTTACTTTTATTTGCAACAGAACAAATCTTACCCATTTGTAACACTAAAAATGAGAATGAGATAAAACAACTCAAAGGGAAGGTATGCTACTGGTGAGTTAGGGGAGAAGGCACTACGCAAAGCCTGGGAAGGCCCCTCTCAAGAGGATCACCTGAGGTCTCAGCATCCACCCCGCTCTCTTCAGCCACTTTGAGAAATATCTGCAAAACAAGAGTGGAGGACATTGTAAGTACCAGCATTATGAGAATGGTCATGATGGCTAGGATTATTATTGAATGGCATGTTGCCTCTTAAACAAGTAGAAGATAAAATAATACTTTGTCAAGTCACCTGAGACAATCCATTTCTCCCAGCAAATATTTCCTAAGTGGTGAGAGCTATCAATCCAATCATTGTTAAGTTAAAGCCATGATGTTAAGACACTGCAGCAGAAGAAATCTGTGCTCAACCTACAAGGAACGAGTCAAGTGGCATCTTTCAAGTCTGTGGCCCTAACTCTGTGCAGACGAGCCCTGTGAAAGGCCATCCAAAACAGAATGATCAGGACAAAAAAATGAGTTCTCCATTACTAGAAATATTATGGCTGAGATTTAAACATCAGAGGAGAATCTGAATGAGATCAATGCTTTCTATGCTCAGTCTATAGAGCACTGCACAGGAAGCATGCAATAAAACTACAGACTTCAAGGCCTTACCTCTAAAATCCCAATTCAAAGGCCCTGGAGTTGAGCCTTAGAATTTTTACTGTCAGTAATCTCCAGATGATTCCATTGAAGAGTCAAGCTTGTGGACCACTGGGTCAAACACCTTTCATATAGCCTCCAGCCCTTAAGTCTGTGATGTTAAGTCTCTAAAGAGTGGCATTGCTATACACTAAAGAGAACATGGGCTTTGAAGCCCCAAATCCCTGATTGTGAAATGACAGTTCAGCATCCCTGTCAATTTTCTCACCTTGTTATAAGGAGTAAATGAGGTTATGATTAAAAACAAAAAGGAAAAATTCACACCAAGCTCAGCACTTGGCCCTATTAGACTATCTATTAATGTTGTCCTTACCTATGCATACTTGGCCATGGTACAGCCACACCAGTGAATAATCCTAACACTTCCTTCCTACTACTTCCCACTATGATATTCATAGATTAAATGGGGCCAACATTACTCAGATGGCAATGACCTGAAAGCTCAATGGTCAACTCTGTGGTAATCCTATACCCAGTGTAAGCTACCTGTCTGGCAATGGGATTGTCAGCCTTGCAGTATTCTGAAAGACAGACTATATTCTAAACAGTCACTTCACTTACTTCTTCCAGGGTGGTCTCTGAGATGCCATAACTGGAGATCCCCAGGTCTGACAGTCGGTCATCAATCTCATGGAAGAGTTCCACAAAGGCCCCTTCCTTAGCAGCTTCATATGGCAGCACATAGGTCAGCTCATGCCCAATGTCTTCTACCAGCCGGGCTTCAGACACGTGCTTCCTGATGAGGTTGGAGATAGCAGAGACATCTGCAGAGAACAGAGGGCAGCGATGGCTCTGTCAGCTCAAAGGCTCCACGGGAGAGTCCCGCCATCCTCACCTGCTCCCTTTCCTACTCCTCAGAAGTCCATGGCTCACATTCTACTCCTGTTACAAATGCTTCAGTCATTGCTTTGTTCATCACTGGCCTGAGCGTTCTGGGGCAAAGCCTTACTCAGCTTCTTTTAGCACCAAAGCCAGACTCACTATAGATACTCGATGCATGATGTGTTGATGGATGGATGGACAGATTGATGGACTGATTGACAACTTTTGGAAGTTGAAAACCTGGTGTCCATTGCCTACAATCTAGGATTCTTCAGTGGAAAACTTGATCAAACAAACCTAAACAGAATTCTTCACCCTTTCCAAAACTTCTACATGAGGCTCCCTCTATTTATCCTAGTAGAGGGTCAATCAGTTCATGGAAGCAGAAGTCTTCCTGAGAAATGCCAGCTGTTAGGACTGGGCAGATGTAGCCAGGGTCAGGCCTTCTGTAAGCATATGGTACTGGTGACACTGGCCTCCTATGTACAGCTACTGAGGAAATCCTGGAATGCTGCTACTGTTGACCAGCCTTATGTAATAAGCTCAAATTCCTCCCTACTGGCTTGGCCCTCAGCTCTTCACCCCTGACCGCCAGGTGTGCAGCCATATCCTTTCCTCTAAGGGATTCTCCAACCCCCACTCATCTCAGTTTACTGGGACACAACCTTACCAGAAACCCAAACAAGCCCCAGGCTCCCCTGCAAGCATTAGGCCAACCCACCACGAAGCTGCACCCACTCCCACAGCCACCCAGCCCCAGCCCAGCAGCAAACCTTGAGTCAGCGCCACCAGCCTCTGCACCTCTCCTCCTCTGCCTCCACTCTGCCCAGCTGGCGGAAGCTCAGGCACCACCTGAATAAGAAACCCCAGAGTCCTTACCGATGGTCAGCGTGTCACTTTCATGGTCGCTGCCCAGGCCAGCATCAGAACTGCTCTGAGAAACACTGTCCTCCTGATGGCAAAGAAGGAGGTGAGAATGGGTCAGGGACCGAGCAAGGTTCAGCCACCACCACCTTCGCCAGGTAGGGCTTTCAAGAAGCTCTGTTGCACCAAGAACTGGAGCAAAAGGTTTTTCCTGGGATGCATGCAGCTTGCAGCCTTGGCTTACTGGCCACAGGGTGTGAGTGTGAGAGTGTGTGTGTGTGTGTGTGTGTCTGTGTGTGAACAGCCTTGCCTCCTAGGGATGAGAGCTCTGGAAGCAGAGCTGTCAACAGAACTGCTATCTGTCAGTAAATGCTCCAAGCAGGCATTCTCCAATGGTCTCAGGCATAGGATTCACCTGGCCACTTGTCTACTTCAATGCATCTCAAGCTGTCATGGGAATTCAGTCACTTGGGGTCCTTGCTAAAAGGCAGATTCTGATTCAATAGGTCTGAGCTGGGCCCAAGTTGCTGCATTTCTAACAAGTTCCAAAGCAACCCTGATGCGGCTGGTCCTTAACATCACATTTGACTAAGGAGGCTAAAGTCAAAAGGCAAATAAATGGGCTAGGTCCAAGGTTGGGATGCAATGTACAAAGTGCTACTACTTTCAACATAAATAAATCTCAGGCCTTTACTGTACTCCAAAGGAAAATGTAACAGGATATTGGGTTTTGGTTCTACCTCTGTTATTTACCTGCTAGGTGACCTTGAATAAGCTACCAAATCCCTGTAAGCATCACTTCTCTCCTCTGGGATAATAATTATGATACCTTCTTTCAATGGTTGCTCTGCACTTTGAGATGATATATGTAAAAAAAGAATTGTAAATGGCAACAATGCCACAAAAAATATTAGCATTGTTTTCTTTTATGCCCAAAGTTCATGTGGCATGAAGTTGGTGCTTAATAAATATTTGCTGTTTTATAGTTTATAAGGTTAGGTCAATGAGCTTTAAAGGTAATGAGTTGGAACAGCAGGGCATTTGGTAGCCAAAGCTCTTAATTTCTTCTTTGATATAATGTAGTCCTTTGAAGACCTTCTCCATTATTCATTGGGCCTCAGTAAGAAAAAGGAGGCAGGATTCAACAGAACTAGCACAATGGGAACAGGTCTCCTAAGTTTTTCATGCAGGAGCTTTGATGTGATTCCAAAGAGACTACAGAGCAGGAGGATGGTGTGGCTCAGCAATGCAGAATGGGGCAGAGGGGGACAAGCCATTCACAGTCACCAAGTCCTGACGGCCCGGACCCAGCACCAGCCCAGCGCTGACACTGCAGCTCACCTTTCTCAGGTATGACACAGTGCTGCTGCTGTTTCTGCAGGAACTCAAGGACGACTCCACATCTTTCTTGACCAGGGTCAGGTAGTAGCCCGTTCCTAGCTGATTCTTCAGAAACAGGGAGGAGCCTACACAGCACAGCTTCCCATGGGAAATGATGGCAATCCTGTCCCCCAGGATGTCCGCTTCATCCATGTGGTGTGTGGAGAGAATAATGGTGCGGCCTGCCAGGCACAACCACAAAGAAGGGGGACAGGTGAGGACTGTCAGTTCTCACTGCTCACAGTGGGAGGGACTGTACAGATGTTAGCAGGAGAAAGCATGGCAGAAAGATCTGGAAGTGGCCTTCAACCCTGTACAGCTGTGACTGCTACACTGGTAAAGAACAGCATTACTCTGGGCACTTGCCACGTGCCAGGCTCTGTGTGAGTTCCTTTATGTGCATTCTCCTGTAACTTAATCCTCTCTGAGGAAAATGCCACTCTTAGTACAGGTAAGGAAACTGACCCAAGAAAATGACTTTCCAAATCTCAGCAGGACCAGCTGTGCTCCTCATACTGTCTCTAAGCACACTGCTAATCCTGTTCCTGCTCTTTCCGCTCACTTCTTCTTCAGTTTTTCAACAAACATAAATTCAGGGCACCATATTGGAGCCAAAAAGATGAGCCAAGGCAGACTCTGCTCTCTGGAACTCAATCTAGGGGGGAACGTAGTTAAACACAGTGTGAGTTCTACACCAGAGAGAAATGGGGACTGGGGAGGCGGGTGGTGGTACAGCGGAAATGTCCTCTATCCCCATTTCTCTTCTTCTTGCAGGTCCCTAAGTAATGAAGCATAAGCAGGCCTCCCACCTCCATGCCATGTGCAAGCACTGAGCTTTAAGAAAAAGAGTCTCATCTTCCTTGAGAAGCAATTCTGTTATCCTAGCAAAAAGAGCCCTGAGATCCAGCCGTAGTTGTCAACCACCTCAACCCTTCCCAGTCTGTGACTTGGAAGACATGCAGGACAGTTACCTTGTCGGTATTTCAGCAACAGTTCCCATATTCCCCCTGCGGGAGTAAGGGTCCACACCAGCTGTGGGCTCGTCCAGAATGACAACCTTGGATCCCCCCACAAAGGCCAATGCCACAGAGAGTTTTCTCTGCATTCCACCTGTAAGAAATAGACAGGCTCCAGGACTAGCCCCAGGTGGTGAGTGAAGTGGAGGTGACGAGAGACGGGTGGAAGCACCCACCTGGGGACATAGCCAGGGACCAGTTTCTATTCCCCACTCACCCAGCCCAGGATGCTGGGAGAGTGGTGCCTCCTGTGTGTGCACCCACTTGGAGGCAGAGGGGAGGGAGAAAGGAGAAAGTAGCTGCAGGCTGACCTGACAACTGACTCGTTTTGCTCTTCAGCTTGCTGGGTGGCAGACCAACATCCAGGGCCATCTGCTCCATCTCTGCTTTCACGTGCTTCTCGGAGAGCCCTTTGAGGCGGGCGTAGAACCAGATATGCTCCTCCACAGTCAGCCTGGGGATAGAGGGCAGGTCAGCTCTGGGCCCTGCAGGATGCACCAGAATACAGTGTCTCCTGACCAGAGCAAAAGAGAATGGCTACGTTTTTCTCCCCCTCCACCTTTTAAAAAATATTTTACCAATCTCTGAAAAGTGATCTTTAGATTGCAAGGCAGAACCACAGCAACAAACCCGAGCTGCTCAGGAAATGGGACAGATCCCTTCCGACTGGTCCCCAGCGAGCCTTGCCCCCAGCCACCGGACAATTCCACAGTTAAATTTCAGACTCCTAATGTGTGGTCCTCAAAGGGCTTTCCTGTAACCCAAGTCAACCAAGATGTTGGCTTGGAATTAATGTGGACCGGCCTTCCTGGCCTCAAGGAAACAGAGACTCAAAGAAAGGAGGCCCTTAGGGACTCTTGTGAGCCCAAGATGCTCAAATCAGGTCAGCAGAAACTGAGGCTCACAAGGAGGAAAGGACTCACCCAAGGTCAGAGCACAGGTCTTCCTCTACTTTAATATTTGGGTTCCCTGGAGGCCCTACTTCCTAATGGGACAATCTGAGTGGAGCAAATGTCTTGGGCAAGAAACACAGGGCCACTGTAAGAAGGTGCCCTGAGGCCCTGCCAGGTGTGGTTGGTACTGCAACAGCGAGAACTGAGGGCCATTAGGGAAGATGTGGCCAAGGGACCCTTCAGAATGCCAGCGATGGAGAGTACTGCTTCCAAGCCCCCATCTGCTGGCTGGACTTGTGCAGTATCTATCATCCAGAAACTCACTCCACTTTTCCTAAAATCAAGGGACAACGAGGCCTCACATGTCTAGGGAGGCAAGACCTGCCATCCCCAAAGAAGGAGAAATGCTTAAGTCCCTCGCACCCACGACTTCATGACACACACATCCAGAAAGGGCCTGGTACTCACATGTCAAACAGCACATTGTGCTGGGGACAGACCCCAGGTTCTGCCGGATGGTGCTCATCTCTGAGCGAATGTCCTTCCCCAGGATGTAGGCGGTGCCCGAGGTGGGAGGGAACAACCCAGTCAGGATGGACCTGAGGTTAGAAACCAAACAGTATAGGAGTCAGGGCTGACCCACCCTCGCCTCTAGATGCTGCATAGCTAGGCAGAGAGAGGAGAGGGCACCAACCCTCCCACCCCCCAGTTCCTATCTAATAGACTCTAACAGACCCCAACAGACCCCCACCCCCAACAAGGCAAAAAAGTGCTCCATGTTAAGGAATAACTAGAATCAGGCCTATGTGTCAGGAATAGCAATTTTGGCATAAGCATTTTAAAAACAAAGTATCCAATCTGTACTGGAAAGTATACTTTAAAAAAATGTCTTATATATTTAACATCATGTCCACAAAAAAATTGACAAACCAGAACAAGTTATTCAAAGAAAAAAAAGTTTGTGTTAGATGGTAAGATTCTGGAATGCCTTTTATAATTGTTCTACCATGTTCGTAATATTTTGATTTATATTAAACAAAAAGATAAAAGAGAAACAGGAAAAGAGTATCCTATCTGAAGACACAACCTCTGGAAGGGTTGAGGAAACACACTGAAAACCACTGAGGCTACCTCTGGGGCTTTATGGCTTTTGTCCCACCCAAGGATACCATGGTAAGATCCTTGTAGGTCCCAGGCATGGCAACCAAAGCCAGCTGTCCAGATGCTTCTCACATATGCTTAGACACTTTCTGGAAACTGCCACCCCCCTCTAACATATCCAACCTTTCTTTCCAGATTCTCACTTTACAGTTCTGACCAAACCCGCTCAAAAGGAGACCCTTCCTCAGAGCAATCATGGCCCCAGAGTCCAAGAACACTACAGAATACCAAGAACCACATGGGAAAGTCATACAAAGGATCCCCCTGATTCGGGCTCACGATTGACATCTAGTAAAATCTTGCACTTAGAGAGTAGTCTCCTGATTAGATGATGATTTTACATCCATCATCTCCTGTGTTTTGCACTTGCCCCAGTGACCCAGACAATTTCCTTAGGTGGAAACCACACTGTGATTCTGTGAGTCACCCCTCTTCTTACATGGTGGTGGTCTTCCCCGCTCCATTGTGACCCAGGAAGGAGGTGATCTGGCCCTCATAAAAATTCAATGCCAAGCCATCGACAGCCACTTTCATGCCATCTCGGTAAACCTTCACCAGGTTCTGGATGGACACGCCCAGCTTCAAGTGGGTGGGCTCCTCTTCCATGCAAACTGTGAGAAGAGAGAAGGGTGAACCCACAGAGATTACTGACTGAGAAGACCTGGGGGCTGTGCTTCTACCTACAGTACTGTCTTCTCTCCAAGACCACTCTGAACTCACCGGCAGGCAAGAGCTATACACACATGGGAGGACCAATTTGGGCACTGATATTGGTGACTGGAACACAATAATAAAAATGTCTGCACTGTAGACTTTTGGAGAGGAAGGAAGACTTGAAAAAATATAGGATGATAATAGATGCTTAAAAACACATCTAAAAATGCCACAAACTGGAACACCCACACCAGGGAATACCACTTTGCAATGAAAGGAATGAACTGGTGATACACGCCACAACTTGGATGTATCACATGGAAATTATACTAAGTTAAAAAAAAAATCAACAGGCTACCTACTATATGGTTCCTTTTACAGAACATTCTAGAAATAATAAAATTATAGAAATGGAGAAAAAATAGTGGTTATCCGATGTCAGAGACTGTGGAAGAAGGGCAGTGCCTCTGGCTATGAAACAGTAGCATGAGTGAACTTTGGATGCTGCAATAGGCCTGAATCTTGATTGAGCTACTGATTACATGAATCAACACCTGTGATAAAACTGCACAGACTAAATGCACAGAAACACATGCTCCATCAACTGTGGGCAGATCTAGGAGACCAAAAGGGATCCAGAACAGGGGACAAGTGAGCTCACTAAGATATCACTTCCAAATGAAGGAAGGACACAGAGATCAGCAGAAGAGGGGCCTATCAACAATGGAAGGAAGCCACACTGGACAGAAAGAGCTTAACAAAAAAGCCCAGTAGGCAGAGCCTTTGCTTCTCCACCCACAGTCAGGAGCCAGGAGAGACTTAGCGTTCTGGGGCTGTGGCTTGGTGCCAACCGATACAGCCTTAAACATGAATCCCCCTGACAAGGCAGGCAGCAAGGCTATAGCTCACAGATGTACAATCCCAGCCATCTCCACCTCTTCCTTCTACCTTATTAAAATAGTATGAGACATATGAGTGGCAAGAGAAGGCTAAAGACACAGGGCTCAAAAGAGACTGTCCGAGAAGCCAAGAAAGCAAAGTGTGACTTAGGGACCAGACAGTGACTCTAAGTTAGTTGCACTGCACACAAACGGCATGGTCTAATTTGGAAAGAGGCATTGCCATGCGATTTCTCTGCCCCCAGAGTGGATGAAGAGTCTTTTAAAGGGCAAGAATCATCACTTGACTCCAACAGTTACGGGGCAAAACAGCACTAGCTAAGGGAAGGGTGAGTCAACAACACTTACTTTCTGATGCTCCCTTCTGGCTGGAACCAGGGTGGCTCTTCTCGTCACTTTCCTCGCCGAACCAGTAGGACTTGGTGCAAGGGAAATACCAGGGCCTGGGAATGCCATACTGTCCTGAAAGCAAGCACAGGTGTCAGACAAGCTGAGCACCACGCCAGAAATCCAGAGGTTTCCAGACCCACCCCTCCTTCATACACCCTTAGGAGAAGGAACAGACTGGAAAGGAGGTCGGGGAGAGGGTGCTAACATATGCTGAAACCCACTATGATGATAAACATTCTGTACTTCTCAGAGTTCACCCAACAACCCCAAGGGACAAGGGCCGTCTCCACTGGGAAACTTTAGCCTACCAGTCACTCAGCCATAAGTTTAGGACTCAGAAAATGAATTCAGATCTGTACCATGGAAAACTGCATACTCAATAAAGGATGGTAAGGTAGGGGTAATAAATACAAATATATCTCCTATGGAAGAGAGTTAAGCCTTACTCTCCTAGAATTAGATCTTGGATGAAAATTTACCCCAACTAGATTAATCCTGCACTTAGTCAAGAAGATTCATTAAGGAAAGAACCAAACTGATTTTTTACTGGATGCTAATTTGATTAAATCTCAGGCAAGGGCTTAAGACCACTATATTCTATTATTCACAACCTGTACTAAGAAAACAGAACCCGCCCCTAATGGTAGGTCTCTAGGGACACAGAACTGAGTCAACATTAAGAGGAATCTGCTGGGTTCACTGACCCAGTGTAACCCAACTGGGTTTACTTCCAAGCACCAATATTTACCAGCCATGTAATCACAGGCAAGTTTCTTAAATCTTAAGTCAAGGGTCTCTCATTTGAAAAACACTCTGTATAGCAGCAATTAGCTCAGAGCAACCTTATAAGGATAAATGATCCAGACTATATGAAACATTTTGCACAATGTCTGCTACACAGTGCTCAGAAGTGAGTGCTCTATTAGCAATGACAGCTGGACTTTGTCAACACCAGCTGCCTCTCCTTTGACTACTTGTTAGCCAAGGGTCTAAGGCCCATATCCCAGGGAGCTCTATGCCCTGCAGAAATTCCACCTGAGAAAAAGGAAAGCTCTAAGGCTAGAAATCACATATGCCAAAGCAGTATAGAAGCCTGGTGTACCTGGAAAGACAGCCTCAATGTACCACGTCATCACACCGTAGAGGAAGGCATCGAACAGCATCATGGAGACCGAAGTGGTGAGATTGAAGCCATCTTCCTCCACAGGGCTCTGGAAGAGGTTGTCCCACTGTACCCCAACACCCTGCTCTTCAAAAAGGGCGAAGTACTCACAGCCAAAGCCAAAGGCCACAGGAGACAGCAGGCTCTGTGAGAAGGAGGCCAAGTCACTTATCTAGTTCCTTGAAACTCTCATCTTTCTGTCACTTCTAATGTAAATTCCACCTGGAGCCATTAGAATTTGCAAAATGGATCTATTACAGGATATGGAAAAATTTACCCAGAGAGTCCCTCTAGGGGAGTGGGTTCCCCTGTAGCATAGGAAATGATTGCATTTATATCCACTCGTTATGCACACACATTTCGAAATGCACATGTGGTAGAGTAAAAAGCTTTTAGAATTGTATGCTTCCAAGGCTCAGCAAGCCTCCCCTCCCTGCCCCCACACGCACAGACATAGCGCCTCTCAGGCTCTCTGCCCAGCCCGTGATGCTCAAGACAAGAACCGTCTGACTGGAGCTACCGCTGCCTGTGAGGCCCAGACTTTGCAGAGGAAGCATCTTATGAGTGACGGTCAGCTTTCCTTGTAAGTGGCCCAGGGGACAGCTGGAAAGGTGTTCTTACAGGGACTCACATACCTTCAAAGGCCTCCACTCCATACAAAGGAAAGAAATGTCTAAGTCAGGGGTTTGTGGGAAGGCGGAGCACTCTGCACCTCTGTCTTGCTCAGTTCAGAAAACACTGCTCATAGAAATACCATACTGGATTACAAGGAAGACAGAGTCCAGAAGGAGCCATTTTTGACCTCCAAGGGGGCTTTAAGTTGTATCTGTAGCCATGACCTTGTAGTGGGCTTCAGGTGGCCAGCACAGTTGGGAAATGACATCTATTAATTAAAATCATTTCCCCATGCCATTTATCTCAAGCCAGGGATCCAAAGCACAGTCTGGCTTTCTGAAAAATGAGGAATAAGGATAAACAGCCTAATGACACAATTTCTACCTTCAAAGATCTTCGACTTTACACACAGAGGTTCAAGTCCCTTGGAAGAGACTCCTCTTCTGTTCTCAAATTTGCTGACTATTCAAACACCTCCCCTATCGCAGCTGCTGCAGAAGGACCAGAGTTACTCACTGCAAAGATCTTGAGTGTGAAGCCCACGTAGTCCTGCCACGCCACAACACAGGACGTAGGGCAGGCTACAGTGTGAAGTAGATGATGCCCCCACAGGCCTGCCGCCAGGTTGGCTCTGGGAGAAGATGGTGCTGATGAGGAAACACTGCATGATGGTCACCACGGCAAACACAGACAGGAAGACAAACACCACACTGGGGTCGCTGTAGGGCAGCAGGTTTCCTAACTGGGAAGGAAAAGAGCCGTTCAACTAAACAACTGGCATGCCTTTGGAAAAAGTCAGGGTTCTTCAAACCATCTTGGAGGTGCTGCAATGCAACAATGCTGTCCATTTTTCTGGTATGGAAATCGACCTTCCAGAGGGAAATGATTTACCCTAGACTACAATGAAAAATAACGGCAGAGTTAGGAATACAGCAGAGTCCAAGGCTCTCTGCTAAATCTCAATGGAGATTTTGCTGCTTCTCCCATAGGTAATAGTAACTGGACTGTTACTATTGGTACCAATAAAACATTGTGGGAGATAACACCATACACAACTTTTCTCTCTAAAAGCCAAGGAAGACAGGCCGGCGCCGCGGCTCACCAGGCTAATCCTCTGCCTTGCGGCGCCGGCACACTGGGTTCTAGTCTCGGTCGGGGTGCCGGATTCTGTCCCAGTTGCCCCTCTTCCAGGCCAGCTCTCTGCTGTGGCCAGGGAGTGCAGTGGAGGATGGCCCAGGTGCTTGGGCCCTGCACCCCATGGGAGACCAGGAGAAGCACCTGGCTCCTGCCATCGGATCAGCATGGTACGCCGGCCGCAGCGCGCCGGCCGTGTCGGCCATTGGAGGGTGAACCAATGGCAAAAAGGAAGACCTTCCTCTCTGTCTCTCACTGTCCACTCTGCCTGTCAAAAAAAAAAAAAAAAAAAGCCAAGGAAGACAGCCAGATAACCTTGATTTCCATGGGTTCTGCATTCCCACAATCCTCCAAACTCACGTAGGTACTTCCAGCTTAACTCTCATCATCAGGTATATTTCAGCGTGACCCATCTGCATGCAGTGGTCCCAGAGAAGCTATCATACACTAGTCACAGGGCCAGCACCCTTGACAGAGCTTGGCCCCTTGCAGTCAGATAGCAAAGGGAGAGGGGTTGCTTTCAGCAAGAATTGCATTCAAGTCCTGGCTCTGGCATCCTGCTGTGTGACCCCGGGGAAGCCCTTGACCTCCCTTAGGCTCATTTTCTTATATGCTAGATGGTTATTTAGTGAAGATATAGTAAGATAGCAGGCACAGGGGATGTGCTTTAAACAGCATTTGGCAATTAGTACATGCTCCTTTGTAACAGTTGGTGGCTGATAGTAAATTGAATGTTGGTGGGGCCAGTGCTGTGACATAGAAGGTTAAGCCTCCACCGATGGTGCCAGATCCCATATGGGCGCCAGGTCCCTAATACACCCCTACAGGCCAAACCTTGTCTCAGCCTCTGCTTCTAGACAACCTATCCCACTATAATAATTGTTCTTCTGACTACCATATTTAGAAATTCAGGAAAAATCAACACCAAGTACAACCAAGGAAACAAACAGCCCTCAGATGCTACTACGAACCACTGCCTAGTACATAGTACAGGGCTTACCCAGGATGCATGGGTCCTGAGTTCTTGTCCTACTTAGCTACTAACCAGCTGAGTGACCATGGGCTCATGGCTGCCCCCTCTGAGCCTCATGTTCCCCAACTAAAAGAGGAAAGAACTGTGGGAGTTGACAGGTGAGACCCCTACCCTCCCAGAGTATTGGCTTTTCCTCTTCTCCTTTAACTCACTCTGAGCTGTTCCCCAGCAGGGAAAAGCAAGGAGGGCAGCCTTACCTTCAGGATGACCACCAGCAGGCCGGCACTCACGAGCAGAGGGATGAGGCTGCTGATGAACCAGCTAAACCAGAGGATGCCGTTGTCCAGGCCCATGATCCTCATGGTCTCCTTCAGCCGTGCCTCCTTCTCGTACACAATGCCCTTAATGATCACAGCCACAGAGTAAATCCAGGCCAGCGTCATGAAGAGGGGCATTGACCGGCTCATCACCCTCAGGAAGCTGGAGGCCCCCAGGAAGGGCCGGGGGAGAATGAAAGACACACATGAGCCAGGCTTCTGGGCCAACAGCAATGAGCCTGCACACTAGCGGAAGCACCACACCTGGGCCACAGAGGGGCAGGCCCTCTGGAAACATACAGGTCACCAAATGCTTCCTGAGCACTTCAACATAGACACAAAAACCAACCTAACAAATTGTTGCCAAGCAAAATTTTTTTGGAGGCTTGCTTTAATAACTAGGTAACCACCAGATGCTGATAAGTTAAAGATGCATTATATAAAGTACTAAAATTTAAAACATAAAACCAAGTTATTCTTTCCCAAAGGTCAAGATCTCCAAGGTGATCTCATTACGGGCTTGTTTAGCCTAACTCTAATTACAGTGCAAAAATATACTTCAGGCAGCTCAATAATATTTTAGTTTCCAAACTAGAATAGGGAATGCAGTATTCCAAAGTAAAAAGGACACAAATGTTGGACCTTGAAACTTAAGGTCCAAGTCCCAGTTTTATCGCTTAGGCATTTACTTGCTATGTGACAACAGGCAAAGCCACTTAATGCCTCTGAACTCCTAGTGTAAGTGGCCTGGAATTCTCTGTCTTAAGACAGCCTTTCTAGAGTAAACTTTGGCTGGGGGATCTTTGGAAAAGTCTTCCGTTGGAAAATTCTGGCTAATCATTTTGGAGGTGAAAAATAGGATAATTTCTGGTGATCTAAAAAAGTAGCAGTTGACCTCACAAGGAAATAGGTTGTTTAATGCAAAACAGAGCAAACTATAAGCTAAAAAGCCCTGCTTCTTCTGTATCCTGATCCCTACACACACACACACACCCCAACAAAGCAAGAGAGAATGAGAGAATTTGGAAGAGACAGGACATATTTCAAATGCTTGTGATAATTTGCACCTATGACTACTCTCTCTTACAAAATCATTAACTCCAAAGGCACAGTTCTCACAAGAACTTGTGAGCTTAGTGACTAAGCACTAAAAGATTATCTTAAAAGTCTAAGAGAAAGAGGTTTTGTTCAGTTTCATTTGACTCATTTCAAAATGTGGTTCAACCCTTAGAAGAATGGATAAATGTATACAAAACCCACTTCGACCAGTCTATACTGCTGCTTCTGTGTTTGGGAGTATGTGGACATGTGCACTTACATGTATTTTTCATGGTACCTCTTCAACTTGCAGACTAGAGCAAAATGCATCAAGTGTAAAACTCTAAGTTGTTGATATTCATGGATACAAAAGGAGGGAGAGTGACCGGTATGTGCATGTGTCTGTCCCTCTGTCTTTGATGTGCTGGAAACTGCCACCGGGCATCTTATTACCAATTAACCATCTTATTACATCTAGCATCTTATTTCCATTTCATTCATACACACACACACACTCCACATGGTACAGAATTAACTAGCTAAATAAAGATGATGGTTTGTAGGTGACTCACATGTCATCGACATAGCAGGGATAGGGCATCTGTTGTACATATACACCGGTTTTCTTCTCAGTGCCTGTCAGTACCCTGATGATTGCTTGCTCCACCACGTCCTGCAAGTAGGCGAAGCCCCCCCAGACATACCGCATGTCCTCAAAGGGGTCAGCCCGAGGACCGGGATCCCAGTACCTAAAACCAAACCACAGGTGATCAAACATTCCTCAGAACCATACAAGAAAACAATCCAACTGCCCACAATCCACTATCCTTACTAAGCCACTAATTCTATTTTTGTGTCTCACTTTTTGGTCTCAGTTGAGATATACTCATATTTTTAAATAGATATAATCATAATGAACATAGTACTTTTGGTTTTTTTTTTCCTCTCCATTGGCTACATAACAGGGCATCAAGTGAACATACCAGATTTACTTAACCATTCCCTTTTTCTTGTTGTTTGCCTCTTTTCATAATAAATGGATAAAGCAAACAGGGAGAACCTTGATAAATTCCCTTGAGCGGAAATGTTGAATCAAAAGATATTTGATATATTACGACCTTTGAAAAAATAGCCCGGAGCCAGTCTTGTGGCACAGTAAGTTAAGTTGCTGCTTACAATGCCAGCATCCCATATCACAGCACTAGTTCAAGTCCCAGCTACTCCATTTCTGATCCAGCTTCCTGCTAATGTGCTTGGCAAGGTAGTGAAAGATGGCCCAAGTGCTTGGGGCCCTTCTAACCACATCGGCAATATACAGTGAGTTCCTGTATCCTGACTTCAGCCTGATCCATACCACTCTGCCTTTCAAATAAATAAATCTGTTTTAAAAGCAGAAACTATAAAGAAGCTTTAAAAGAAAAAAGAATAAAAAAAGAAAGAATAACCTTCAGGAATGAACATACCAAAATCAGACCACCAAAGATTTTTTTGTTGAAATTTCTATCAAATTGTTAATTTAAATTAAGCACTCCTAGTCATGAAACCTGCTCTTGACTTCCCCCAACTGTGCTGGTGGGAAGGGATTCAACTTACGCATCCTTGATTTTATTCGTCCTCTCCACATTGTCAATGTCCATTCGGATCTTGTACTTGACATGAGGGGGCAGCTCAGCACTGTCTGGAGTAATCCCAGTGAAGACCACTCCAGCCCAGAACTTCCTCTCATCCAGCAGCTCCATGGACTTGTTAATGAGCCGCACCTCAGTTGCTATAGGTTCCAGCTTGTTCAGGTTGACGCACTGACAGAGGAATAGCCCCAGTGAGAACTCAGGCAGCCAGGGAAACACGCAGTGCCTACCCTAAGAGCCTCACGCTGAAGCTTCATTGTCTAAGGGACTCTGAAGGAGTTTCCCAATCTCCAACCAAAAAAGGATCATTTTGGTTTTTAACTGAAATTGAAGATAAATGCTGGAAGTATTTAGGTTTAAGTTGCTTGTACTGATCTTTGTGGAGGAAAAGAAGTTGAAACAATGAGGAATTCTAATTTTCCTCTCTGTTTTCTTTGCAATTTTGAGTCAGAGCAACGAGCCAGAGACAGACCAAAGAAGCTTTAATTCATGCTTATTGCAACACAATTTTTGGAATTATTTTTCAAATTTAATCTGTCTTGTCTTAGGTTTTAGGTAGATTTCATACATCATACTTTTTTAAGGAAATTCTTTGTTTCCTTAGGCATTGGGAAATTAAAACATAGGAAAACCTAGAAGACAATGGATAGAAACACTCTTGATTCAACAAATAAAGCTAGCTTCAGGCTTGTTCATTTACTCAGTCAACATTTATGGTGTGCCTTTTGTATTCCAAGCCCTGTGACAAGGCTTTAGAAACATTGCTGTATGTGGGACTATACTTTTTTTTTTTTTAAGTTTCTTCCTGTCCAAACCTACTGCGACATCCCAGAAAAAGAAGGTGTGGGCATTTCCTCAATGACCCTCAGGACAGTTCCTCACCTCCATGAAGCGAGAAATGGTCTGGATGGCCTGGTTTGTCTCGTTGAAAGCTTCTCTCCAGGTATACACGGAGCCATTAGCAGACTGGACATCCTCTGGGTGCTTGGCCAGAAACCTCATGATGTCTTGTGCTGTCCAATCTAAGCCATCCAACTTCTGTTCCCAAAAGGGGCCATTTCCTCTGCTGTCCAGCAGCGTCTGCCATCCCAACGAGAGTGTACAAGCAGTGAATATTAACTAAATCTTGATGAGCACCATGCGATGTGCAAAGCCCTCTCACGTACACTGTCTCGTTATTTCAACCTTCATAGAAAATTGTGAAGTAGAGCACAGTGTCCTCGTTTTATAGTTAAGAAGACTGAGGTTGGAAAACAAAATAGAATGTGGTCCTAACCTTGGCTGGATCATCACGCTAACAGATGTGGAGCTATGACTCAAAGTCAGACCTGCCTGGATTCAGAATCCACATGCTTTCCACTACACCAAAAAGCTCAGCTTAACAGCATTAACTACAGCCACAGGAATAACAATAGTTGCTTATACAGTTACTATGCTGAGTGACGAATATGCTTTACCTCACACGACTCCTATATTTCCCATTTCACAAACAGGAAAGCTGAGGTTCAGAAAGGGTGATCATTAATAAAAGGACACACAGCAAATAAGCAGCAAAGCCAGAATAGGATAGGCCCTCTGATTGTAGTGCACCTCCCTACTGTATTATATCACCTTCCTGTTTTGAGACCCCATATGATAACCCACATAAAGATCCTACTTCCAGACAGAACCCACTTTTACTATGCAGTTTAGAAAAACAAAACTGCTATGAAACCAAGTTAAATAGCATGTTTTCCAACTGCAGGACATGTGGCTCACGACACAAAGTGGGTCTCTTTTCCATTTCTTGATCCCTTACACCAGTTGGTTCCTTGTGGGTCTATGTGGAGGAGAAGGACAAGTGAATCCAGCACTCAGCCAGAGACCCAGAGGGGCTGGGGCAGAGGCAGGCACAGATGTGCTGCCAGGAGAACGGGCAGCTGCAAACCCCACAAAGAAGAGACGCATCACAGCTTCCAGAGGAAGGCGACGCCCTGGCTCTGCGGAACCGGAATCTCCAAGGGCCTGAAAACAACTACTTTTCAAATCAGTCTTATTTCCACTAATATTCTCAGCTTTTTTATTCCTTGTGTCTTCACCTCTATTACATTAATGGGAGCATGATGATTTTATAGCGTGTATATACTATAATTTCATTAACTATTCCTGTACTGCTAAGGATTTAGTCTATTTCCAGTTTCTCACAATAACAATTATTACAGTAACAACATTTTCCTTCTCACATATTGACTTCTCGAAAAATACATCTGCAGGATACATCCCTGGGGAATATGGAACACAGGAGAGAGCATTTTTTATGGTTCTTAAAACTTCATTCCTAATTGCTTTCCATTAGGGAATAACAATTTATACTATCACTGGTAGGCTATGTAAGTCTGTTAACATAATAGATACAAAACTGCACCTCACAGAAGTTCACAGAAGCATGAGTTAGTGCTTCTGAAATGACTTTATTTGCATTGAACAAATAAGAGCTGAAAAAACAGACTGACATGTGGAGTGAGGCCTGCCCTGCCCAGAGAGGCTTCCAGGCAACAGAGCCGAGCAGAGGGAGTGATGCCATGGTGCAGACAACAATAAGGTAAGAACTGCCCCGGCAGAAGCAGAAGCAGAAGCCTCCAACATCACCCGGACATACCAGAAACCACTGAGTGGAGTTAAGCGCTCCTTAAGTGAGCAAAGAAAGCAGGTAGAGGCTCCTTTGACTTCCACCCATGGGCTAATGACTCCCTAGTCTGTGTCTCCAGCCTGACCACCCACCTGCAGGGACCCCAGTCCCGCCATTCACCAGTTAGAAATCAAGAATCATGCTGGTGCTTCCCTCTTTCACTGCTCCACCACTGAACAGCCACCAGGCCCCAAGTCCTGCACTGTGTCTTGGGCACTCACATGCAGAGCCTCTGCCCTGCCACCCATCCATCCATCCACCCACCCATCCATCCATCCATTCATCCATCTATCTGTCTTCTCTCATCAATTCATCTGTCACACAGAGTAACACATTGTCATCTCCCCTTGTTTAAAACTCTGTCACGGTCCTCCAGGTGTAAAGCACAGATCCCCAGCTGGTGTGTCCTGCAGGGCATGCCAGGCCTTTCTGCCTAGCCACCACTTCTTCAACTCCTGCTGTGCCTCATGGATTTTCCATGCTCTATTCCTAATGACTGCCTCTGCCACATTATAAGGGACCTGTCTCATTTAACAGAGCTAAGGAGCACTTGGAGCCTCCGAGGAAAATTCTCAGCTGAAGAGTAAGGAAGTATCTACAAGATTCTTTTTCTAAAAAACAAAACAATAATTGAAACCCATGCAGGGGTTCCGCATAATATGCATTTTCCATGAACTTTTTGAACAACCCTCCATGTACATGGATTTCAAGGAAATTTTGACTGTGAAATAAACTTATCTTTTAATTCCATTTTCCACAAATTTTTTTAAAGTCCCCTTGTCTTTATCCTCAATTTAGAACTCACTGCATCCCTCCACTAGAGGGCCTTTATCATCTTCCGAGACCCAGAGAGAAAAAGTCCAACTGGTAGAAATGTGGATTCCAAGGAGAAGAGGCCAGAGGCCACAGTGCTATCTGTGGCAGGATCACGTGACTCCCTCACGAAGGAGAGACTGGAGTTCAACAGGGAGCCATGCTTAAAGGCAGCAGCTATTACTGCTAGTGTAAATCCACGCAAATGATTGTTCGCACTTTTCTTGCAAAAGCCCCTCGTTTTTAAAGGCCCCTTTGCAGGAACCCCGCAGGTGTGCAACAGGACGGGCACAACAAAGGAGATGGGCTTCTCATCACCACATTTCTTTGGCCACCTGTCTCCCAGGGGAGGTGGGGGACAGTCCTCACCTTCTGAAGAGTTCCCTCCAGGTGGGTACAGCCCCTAAGACCCAGCTGCCCCTGGGATCAGGGCAAGAAAGCTGGCAGTATCCTCTCCTGCTTCTTAATGGCAACAGAGATGAAAGGAGGCAGAGGGAGAGCCTGCGCTTCTCTGACTCAGCGCACAGATGATGCGATCGGATGGCAGACACTCTGTTCCGGCTCCAACAGCTCCGCCTCGGAGTGCAATTGTCCCTAGAGCACTTATCCATCTCGAGTGGCTCTGCAGCTCTAAGTGCAGTCCCCTCCCTACAGCAATGGCGGCTCCACGCTCACGCGCAGCCGTGAGAATGAGTATCTCAGTCCGGTCTATGCATCAGACTGCGCCTTTGCTCCCATGCCTCCTTCCACGACACAGGAAGGCTAAAGAAGATGCTACCATGCGCTCAGGGGCTGGAGCCAGAAATGAAAACACTTAAGATCCTGCAATCACCATGCTCTACCTCTGAACACCACCCCTCACTAAGTTGCATAGGAAACCGACACGTGGGCATGAAAGGATTGATGCTGACATGCACAGTGCTACTGCCGCACCGTGGCCTCAGCACTTCGGGAGAGACAGCAGCCCTGGCCCTGGCATTATGCTCACTACGTCATTACTGGTTAAACTGGAAGAATTCTCATCTCAGTCTTCTCAGGGAAAGCTACCAGAAACTCTGCCCTCTGGTTCAAGCAGGTGCAGAGTACACAGAGGACACTCACCCGGACAAGGTCCATTTCTTCACTGCTCTCCATGAAGGTCCAGATCTTGGGGCTGAGCTCTTCCCACATGCCTTCCAGATCGTGGAACACAGCCAGCTCCTGGAAGGTCTTGTTCACCTGCACTCAGGTGAGGAGCCAGGGACCACAGAAGGAGGAGAGGAGGCAGAGACAATGCGTGATTCAGCTTCTCCCTGGGCGGAACCTCTCCCCCATCCCAGGAGCCCTCAGGAAGTCCTCCAGTCCCCAGGCTATGATCCAGAACCCCAGGGCGAGGCAGCTGGCCCTCAGCAGTCAGCTCCAGTCTGGATCACACCTGAGGGTCTCACTGGTGGGAAATCCCAGAAGGGCTAGGAGTATTCTCTGCACATCTCCATCTGGGCTGCCTTTGCTTCTCTGACCCTGATTGCGGGAAGATTCAGGGAAGGGGTCCTTGGCCTTGGGCAGCTACACTTGATCTTAGCCAAAAGGCCGAGAAGCGATTGCCTCGGGCAGCTTACCTCAGCCATAACCTGCCTCGTTGCTGGAGTGTCAGGAGTATAGAGGATCTTCCCAACAAGCAAAGGCTTGAGAGCTTTCCAGATGATGCGAGAAAGAGGACTGGACTCCAAATTCTTCATCAGATCATTACAATAAGGAGCTGCAAAGATGATGGAAGAGACAAAGACTCACTCATATGCACGGCCATACGAGAACACTGGAACTTACGAGGGCTTTGGAGCCAGCCAGCAAGTCCTGAGTTCAAATTCTAATTCAACCATTTCCCAGTAGGCATGCAGTACATAACTACTTGGCTGAGCCACCATTTGCTCCTCTGTAAAAATAAAGTTCAGAAGAGCTCCTTGGACGAGATGTACACACAGTCTCTAGACTGACACGTGATAAATAATCAGAGCTTACTACAACACTGAGGATGGATAACCCACCACTGAGCTGCTCTAGAAAGACGTTCCCAGCAGGCACAAGCCCTCCTAACTCCAGAGCCATGCGGTCACGCCAGCCTCAGCGCTCTGCTTTCACAGAAAGCAAACCATACTCTTAAGGGGACAACCAGGGCATTGATTTCAGGCTTTAGTTTTTTCCAGGAAAAAACTCAAATATTTTCTTTGGTGTATCTCATCACAAGTACACTTACATTTAATAAAAATCCCACATGGACAAATATCAAGTTATAATAGGCAAATATTTTTGATCATTCAAAAGGATCGCTTGATTTTTTTTTTTCTTAATTTCATTCTGAATTTTTCAGGATTTTTTTTTTTTTTTTTTAGGTACCAAGCATCCCTCATGTTGGCAAAAAAAATAATAACACATTTTTAACAAGGCAGACTTTCTCACAATGCTGTCTATTGCACAAAGGAAAGCTCCCTGGGGTCAGTCTGCAGGCTGGGGCAGCGTAGGAGATGGCATTTCATAAAGCTGCCTATGCCGCCATCCTCTTCAGCTTTGTAAGGCAACTTGTGACTGTCTGGAGGCCTTTAGCGCAGGGAAGAATGAAAGGGTCTTGTGTTACAGCAATGCACAAAAAGCTGCCTCACCGAGTGTCCAAAGGACACACCTCTGGCTGCAAATGAAGAAAGGCTCACCTGCATCATGTTTTCAAGGAAAAAGACGCCATTGTCTCAAACTGTAACATTGGATCCCTACTGCCACACATCCCCATAAAACTGCCCAAACGTGGCAAGCAGATACAGGGTGACAAGGTTCTTTAACACTGCCTTGTAGCTAAGAACCCAAAACAAACAGCAGATCAAATGCCTGAGTGTAATGGTACACACCCACCAGTAACAGGGATTTCAGAGGCAGTGTGGTTTACCAGGAAAGGCACAGAGCCGTGTAGACTTGGCCTTGAATCCAGGTTGTTGTGGATTAGCTCTGATAATGGCTTTAACCAAGTCACTTAACCTGAGTTTATGAAAAGAGGGGTTATAGAACCTTCCTTGTGAGGTTACTGTGAGAATGAAATAAGATAACTTAAATAGAATGCATACTACATAAGAAACCTGACAGAACTGTTAATTTTTGTTATTAGTCCTGTTACTTATTTTAAGTTTTTATTATGAAGCTTACCCCAGTATTAATAATAATTAAAAGACAAATATCTCACCCCTTTTTAAAACTTTTCCTAGCTTCACTGAGGTATCATTGACAAATAAAGATTATATATATTTACATATATAATCTAATATATATAAATAAATAGTAAAATAAATAATATATATACTTATATATATGCAACCTGATTACACTGTGAAAGGTAATCTATATATTCATCATGTCACAGTTACCTTTTTTGATGGGGAAACTACTTAGAACTACTCTCTTAGCAAATCTGAAGTACACAGAACAGGGTCCTTAACTGCAGTCACTATGATGGACAACAGATCTCCAGAATTTATTTATCCTGTACAGCCAAAACCTTCATACACTTTGACCAACATCACTCCATTTCCTGCACCGCCAGCCCCAGAACCTCCACTGCACTCTCTGCTTTTATGAGTTTATTTTCTTGACTCCACATCGAAGTGAAATGGTGCAAGGTTTGTCTTTCTGTCAGTATCCCACCCATGGAAACCACAGGATGGCAGCAGCGGGGACAGGCTTCGGTCTGCACAGACACTCACTCGTGGAGTTGTCATAGAAGGTGTCAGCATCTTCCTCAGTCCCGTTGCCTCCAAACAGGGCTTTGTAATTGTTGTCCTCGTACCAGTTGAGAGACTTAATCTTCAGGCCCCCGCCCTCTGGGTGGCCGCAGACGATCCGCGACACAGCCTGGTAGATCTGAGTGGAGGAGCTGGAGCCATTCGTGTTGGTCAGAAACATCACCTCCTGCCGCATGTCGCTCCAGCTCCTCATGCTGAACAGCTGGTATAGGGATGGGCAGGGAAAGGAGAGGAGAGGGGAGAGAAGAGCAGAGTGAGGGAGGGGACAGACGAGAAAGAAACATCTTATTTTCTTGATTTCTCAAACGTCATGTCCCAGGACACGGTTTGTCTGACAGCGTCACGAAGCCCTGTTCTCTGCCTGCCGGAGCCTGCTGGTTGCTGGGACCTGAACATCCTCACCTCTGCCTCCATGTCCAGGTGTGAACAAGGCTCTCCGGGGGGGCCCATGTCACAAAGATTTCTCTCCCAAGAGAAAAAAGCATCTAGCACACTCCATGAGGCCACAAATAGGTAGGCAGCTTTTCCTTGCTTTCTCTTTCCATAACCATCTGGTGTATAGGGATGGGAAGGGGTGAGGTAGCCAGGCCGCCCTTCCTTCTGTTGGCTGACAAAACAACCCTAGACACTTTGACACTTGTAAACCATGGCAGGCAAAGGCCACTCACTTCTCCTTCCACAGACTGTGTCACCACCACCACCTCTCCTCCCCTCAACCAAAAGAACAAAGTTCTCACATGAAGCCAGCACACTTTTGGGCAGAGGTACCATAAATTACTGAGCTATTCCACATGGTCCTCTCTTCTTGGCACCTGGCTTAGCGGCAAACTCCTACCCGTTCTCCTACACCTCAGCTCGGGCTCCACACTTGTTCTGTGCAACACCCCCTGACCCACAGCAGTGGGCTTGACCCTCCAGCCCATTCATGGTCGTTGTGTTTGATGAGTGAATGCATTCATGTCTGTTGAGTGAATGATACATAACTGATTTATGCTTTCCTAGTCCTTCCTTGCAATGGTCTCTGTGCTTCCTCGCCCAGATTCCAGTCTCAAGATCCTCACTCCAGGAGCCAGGGTGCGAACAGTCTACAGTCACATTGCATGCTGCTCTACTCCAAACCCCCTCCCGGCTTCCGTCTCACTCAGCACAAGTCCAAAGTCTCCCCAGGATAGCCTTCACCTCCTTCTCCGCTTTCAGCTCTGGCCACTCTCTCCCTATTCACTTTGTTCTGACCACACTGGCTTCACGTATTCCTGCTGTCACACAATAGACTGACCTACTTATTTCTGCCTCCCACCCCACACGAGCCCCGCTATGAGCAGAGGAGTTCGTGTGTTCACAATGCTAGGCACCTGGTCAGTGGTTGGTGGGTGGGTATCTTAGTGCGACCTCCCACCTTCCCAACGCTGTCAGGCACCTGGATGGGAAACTTCCCAGCCACTCAGACGTGACACTCATGTCAGCTTTGATTCACGTTTCTCCTAAAATCCCCACTTCCACCTAATTGCCAGGTCCTACTATTTTTTTTTCTTTGAAGAATCTCTTTTTCTATTCCAGTCACTGTGGGAGTTCAGAAACTCCCAGTTTCAGAATAGAAAGGACCAAGCAAGAACAGGAGGTCTGGAATCCAACAGTCAGGGTTCAAATCCCTGTCTCGCCAATTCAGTGAAAGTTGCCTCACTCTTCTGGCCCTCTGTGCTGCCTGTAAAATGGGTATGGTATAACCCATCTCACAAATGCCATGTGGATAATACAGGGAAATGAGGTGAAACCACCTGAACCAAAGGTAGCTCCTTGGAAAATTCTGGCTTCCTTTATCTTTTCCTTTCAAAGGTCTGTGCTTTGGTCAAAACAACCAACTTTCTTTTCAAACACTGACCAAACAAGTGCATTTATTTATCTTCTCCTATTTGTCTCACTGAAAGAGCAAGTTTGACACTCATTCACTTGGGATCAAAGTGGCCTGAAGGTGCTCTGTTGAGAAAAGCATGTGGCTCTTGCTTGTTCCGAACCAAGAGCAAGCAGGACACAAGCAGCAGCTGCCAAGAACAACGCGTGGTGCTCAGCTGGAGAGGTCCCACCAGCTCCGCAGCAGCAGCAGCACGTGCTTCCAGTCACTGCACCCCAGACCAAAGGCAGGGCCAGTGATGTAAGAGAAAACAGCTGTAACCAAACCTGAGATGAAAGACCTCGGCCTCCCTTCGCACCGCCTCTGCTTTCCTAAGGCCAAAATGGAATCGGGGTAAGGAGGGCTGGGAGGGAACCTGCCAGGGCAGGGCAGGGCAGGGCATGTCAATGTCAGCTAACAGGGCCCTGGGGAAGAAGCTATGGATGCACAGAGCAGTTTCTCTTTCTCCTTCTCTGGAAGAGCCCCAGCTGGCCAGCTCCTCTACCTAGTGAAAGGTCACCAGACTTCATAACCAGAGTACCAAATAGCAGGCTGGAAGAGGGCGCTGCCTCCTGAATGGGGACCTGTAAGCCAAGCCTCTTCGGTGGGAGACACAGGAACAGAATTAAAAGAAAGGTGAGAACACAAAAGGACAGAAAGAAACACGGTAATGTGCCTAGACAGTGTTTCCCCCCAGGGCTTCCCGTCATTTCTAAGTAATTTGCATTTCCCACAACAAACATGCAATACTTTTACTGCCAGAAAACATAAATTGAAAGCCTGCATTGTTTGTGACCACTGGCCCCTGACTCAGCTCCTCGTAGGAGGACTCCAGACAGCTCCTGCTTTGCACAGCTAAACAAGCCTGGGACTCAGAAAGGTAGCGCCCTTGCAGGTCAGGAGTCAGAGAAAGGTTAACTGCTATCAGAGGGCACCTACAGCCTGGGGATCCTGGGACAAAGATTATCCTCATACATCTGTCAACACGTGGGCAAACTCAACTGAATGCTCATTAGCAGACCGAATTTCAAAACTGAGCCTCAATGGCAGATGTTTACAAGGGAGAGAGCTGAATGAGGGGTCTTGTGTTACCCCCTTTAGTTAGCAAACATGTTTTGCTGAAATGATTGTCTGCCCTTACCACTGAAGAAGCAACATGGAGCAGCTGCTGGTCAGACAGAAATGCATGGGGGTGAGAAAGACAATTCTCTCTACATACATGCTATTATCTAAGGACAAAGTTCTAGAAAGTTCTAGACCAGACATGGAGCCTGATGCCACTAACTTATTAATTCTGAAGTTACGAGTCTTGGTTTCTGCATCTCTAAAGAGATCAATCATTTCTTTATTCATATCACTTACACTTCCACAACTGATATCACATCTCGTATGATATTCAAACCACCCGAAGCCAAGCTTAGAATTTCAAAACGTGACACTGGATGCTCCACTTTCTGGTTCTGGAAAGACACAACTTACCTCTTGGGCCAAAGTCCCGAGACTATCCAGCAAAGTTTTTGTGGCTTCAGCCAGCTCCTTGCTTGGGAAGGGAGATGTAGAGTTTAGTTCTGCCTGGAATGAGAGAGAAAAAAAAAAAAAAACAACTTTGTTTCTGCACTCAAATGTAAGCCTGAAATCCCTACTGAAAATAAACAAGTTAATTAAAACCGTTCACAATCTTCAGTTTAAAAAACAAGGGACCAACTCCTAATCGAAAGAAGACAATACAATTATTCAAACTATGTGTGCATGTTGCTTTCTTCAGATAAGAATTGCTAATTCTTTGATGAATGGCTTAAAGTGGTGTATGAATATATATTTAAAGCAGATTAACATTAAATAGATAAAAATTTTTCATGTGAGAAGTCTGTGTGTGTCCAATACAACTCTGACCATAAATTCCCAACTGTATGATCCAGCAAGACAGGAAATATGCAAATGACCTTGAAAAACAAGTTTGCCATGATCACAAGAAAGACGTAATTGTAAAATTTAAAGCTGTCAAAAGTAGGGTAAGAAGACATTCTTCCATTCTGTTCAAGTCAGTATTGTCTGAAACACTGGAAATTTAATAATTTTTTTTTTAAAAATTAGTTATTTACTTGCAAGGCAAAGTTACAGGAAGAGGGACAGACAGAGAGAGACAGAGCGCCTTCCACCCTCTGGTTCACTCCCTAAATGGCCACAATAGCCAGAGCTGGGCCAATCTGAAATCAGAAGCCAGAAGCTTCTTCCAGCCTCCCACTGGGGAACTGGGGCCCAAGCACTTGGGGCATCTTCTACTGCTTTCCCAGGCCATCAGAAGGGAGCTGGATCAGAAGTGAAGCAGCCGGGACTCAAATCAGCGCCTCAGGCAGAGGCATAAGCTACTACACCACAGCGCCAGTCCAAGAAATTTAATACTTTTAACACTGGTAAATTTTAACACTTATTTTTATATGTAGTTTTAATCAAATATTTATATTTACTAAATCATGTTTTGCTGCTATTATGTGCTACCTAATGGTATGGGAAATATAAGAAAAAAATTCATTAGGGCCAAGGAAATGATAAATTAGGGCAGAAAGATCGAGCTAAAGAGAAAAAAAAAAAGCTATGATTCACAGGCTCTGAGGTCAGTGTGGGTATCATTGAGTAACCTCAAATTTGGTTCTGAGTTTTCAGGTTTCCAAAGGAAGAAAAGAGATATGGTCACTTTCACCATATTCTATTTGCCACGTAGCAAAAGGAAATTTCCAGGGAAAACTCATAGGTATAGTTTCATGCAGTATCACAGGAGACACATAAGTCAGGAAAAAGTTGCACTGCTTTGACATTATTGATATCAGAGATTGCTGTGAAATTCTATTGTAGACTACACAGTAAATGCTGGAAGTGGATGGGACCCGTAACCTTTGAGAAATAGCAGTCTGGATGCTCTCTTTTAAAAGACCTCCTAAGAAGGGTGGGAGTGCGGGTGAAAGGGAGGGCAGAGTGGGAAGAATCACTATGTTCTTAACTTTGTGTTTATGAAATGCATGATGCTTGCATACCTTAAGTAAAAGGTTTCTAGGGAAAACAAAAACATATATAAAGACCTCCAGGAGTGGGCATTTGGCACAGTGGTTAAGATACCAGTTAAGGCACCTGCAATCTACATCAGAATTCCTTGGTTCAAGTAAGTTGGGTCACTGACACGCACATGGGAGACCCGGATTGAGTTCCTAGTTCCTGGCTTCATCCTGGTCGAGTCCTAGCTATTGCAAGCTGTCAGGGACCAAACCCAGAAAATAAGAGCTCACTCACTTGCTCTCTCTCTCTCTCTCCCCCTCTCAAAAACATAAATAATTTTAAATTTTAAGTAAAAAGAACCCCAAAGACAGAGGATTAAGTTACTATCATCATAGTCATCATGATATCCAAGCATAATCCTTAATGTGCCTTTCTGAGAAAATCTGTCTAAAGGTTCTATGCAAGAACTTGTCCAACTGATTCTTCAGCCCTTCTATGGGGCTTATTCATCAGAGTCCCCGGTATCCCAATGAGAATTCAGAGCACTCACAATTCTCTGAGGGTTTCAGGTAGGTCGCTACGACACAACTAAAGGATCATGATAATGATTGTTCCTTCCACAGGGAGCTGCTCATAAGCAAAATCAAATGGGGTGTTTTGTTCCCACTGTGTCTCTTCAGTTTCATTTAAAACTGAAAGTTACCACACTAGGACTTGCACCTACAAAGAATCTGCAAACTTTTACAAAATGAGAGGTCTTAACTGGAAGCTACAAGAGGCAAAATGAGGTTTTTTGTTTTGTTTTGTTTTGTTTTGTTTGTTTGTAAGGGGGGGAAGAGGGGAAGAGGGGGGGAGGAAAAGAGGGAGAGGGAGAGGGAGAGGGAGAGGGAGAGGGAGAGGGAGGGAGGGAAAGAGAGAGAGAGGGAGAGGGAGAGGGAGAGAGAGAGAGAATATCTTCCATCAGCTGGTTTACTCCCCAAATGGGCAGAACAGCCAGGGCTTCATCCGGGTCTCCCAAGTGGGTGGAGGAGCCCAAGCCATCTTCCACGCTTTCCCAGGTGCATTAGCAGAGACCTGGTGCAGAGCAGCAGGACACAAACAGGTGCCCATATGGGATGAGGGCACTGCAGGTGGAAACTTGACCCACCGTGCCACAGCACCAACCCCAGGCAAAGTGTTTCTGTGTTTACCAGGAAGCCCACAGATGATAGATGCATATATAGCAAAAACAACACAGGTAGGACAAATCTTAAATGTCAAATTCATAAAAAGTTTTAAAACTTAGAATGTGGTAGTTATCTATTTCTTCCCTGAAGTATATTGGAAATAAGGTTCTTATGACTCTTGCCACTATCTTCCCTTTCTCCCATTCTCTGGTCACAAGGACCTGAAGAGGTTACGGAATCCTGGGCAAATGGACTCCGATTCCCTGGGTGTCCTTTTCCTCAACCACACAGCAAAGTCACTCGTATTATGCACATGTCACAGTGTTCATGAACATGAACACAGAGGACAGTGCACGGCACATGGAAAGTCCTCATGATTACGAAAAATCTTAGCCCGTGCCTCTGTTTCCCCCTTTCTTGAGAATATACTGCCAAAACTTGAGGGCTCTCCTCTACAAACAGGGCTTTCTGGTTCTTAACAAGGCAAATACCCCGCCTCCGTTTCTTGGCGAGCTCTCAGGCCTTTCCTCCTGTTGGGACACCCCCCCTCCACTAGAAAAAGTGCCACAGCCATTTTTTAAAAAAATGTTTTGGGCTGGCTCTGTGGCATAGAAGGCTAAGCCGGCATCCCATGTGGGCACCAGTTCACGTCCCAGCTGTTCCCTGCTAATGGCCTGGGAAAGCAGAAGATGGTCCAAGTGCTTGGGCCCCTGCACCCATGTGGGAGATCTAGATGAAGCTCCTGGCTCCTGGATCCAGATCAGCCAGGCTCCAGGTATTGCAGCCATTTGAGGAGTGAACCAACAGAAGCAAGACCTTTCTCTCTCTTTCTCTCTCTGTGACTCTGCCTCTCAAATAAATAAATAAATCTTTTTAAAAAAGTTTTTATTTATTTGGAAGAGGAGAGGGTAGAAACAGAGAGAAGAGTGGCAGACAGAGATCTCTCGTTCACTGGATCACATCCCAAATATCTGCAATAGCCAGGATGGGGGCCAGGAACCCAGGAAACTCAATCTGCATCTCCCATGTGGGTGACAAGGACCCGGGTACTTGAGCCATAAGCCGCTGCCTCTCAGGGTGTGCATTAGCAGGGAAGTGAAATCAGAAGCAGAACCAGGACACAAATACAGCCACTCTAATAAGTAATGCAGGCACCACAAGCATCTTTTTTTCCTAAGGTTTATTTATTTATTTGAAAGACAGACAGAGACCACTCCCCAAATGGCCACAGCAGCCAGAACTGGGTCATGCTGAAGCCAGAAGCCTGAACTTCCATCTGGGTCTCCCAGGTGGGTGGCAGGGGCCCAAGCACTTGAGCCATCTTCCACTGCCTTCCCAGGCACATTAGCAGGGAGATGGATTAGACGTGGTGTAGTAGGGACTGAACCAGGGCACATATGGGATGCAGGTGTCACAGGCAGAGGTTTAACTCACTGTACCATAACACTGGTCCCTCACAAAGCAGCATCTTAACCGTTGTATTAAACATCTGCCCCCAACATGCTATTTCTGAAATTATAACATTCTCTTCACTGAAAAATAAAGACATTCTCATTCTAATACCTGAAGGTTTGGGATAAGATTACTTTCTCCCCCTCTATACCTTTTTTTTAAAAAAGATTTTATTTATTTATTTAAGAGGTAGAGTTACAGATAGTGAGAGGGAAAAGAAGAGAGAAATGTCTTCCATCCAATGGTTCACTCCCCAGATGGCCACAAAGGCCAGAGCTGTGCCGATCCAAAGCCAGGAACCAGGTACTTCCTCCCAGTCTCCAATATGGGTGCAGGGGCCCAAGGACTTGGGCCATATTCTACTGCTTTCCCAGGCCACAGCAGAGGGCTGGATTGGAAGAGGAGCAGCTGGGACTCGAACCAGTGCCCATATGGGATGCCAGCGCCGCAGGCGGAGGATTAACCTACTGAGCCACAGCACCAGCCCCTATAACCCTTTTTTAAATTCAGTTGCCAAACTTAGGGGGAAAAAAGATAATGGTAAGTGGATGAAATATATAATATTATATAAAAAGTACATATATATATTTCATGAGCTTAATGTTATCTTTTGTGTTTTGATATGAATGTGTATGTTTATATATACATGTGAGTGTGCATATCTCTCTTATATACATGAACTTGCCCCAAAGTCGACAGTTGAAAAACCTAAAGGAAAACTCATTACCTATGACTTTACATACATAAATACACATCACACACAGCTATATATACACACAGCCTTATCTTAATGTATATTCACATATACCTTCCATTTATAGCAAGTGATGTTGACTTTTACTTTTATAGCAGTAAGGATAGTTTCCTATCTAATTACATTTATCCAAAAGAAGTGAACTTATTAAAAGGAAACAAAAGGAAAAGTGGCACCAGCTGCACTTGACCATGGCCAAAATCATGGCAGAGAAGTGTGAATGACCAGGTTTCACAACACACTGTGGTCTGGGAGCTCCTGCAGCAGAATCAACACAGCGCTTGTAGGATATGCAGATCCTTAGCCATCTTCTCTGTACGCATTCATAACTAGGGTGACCCAGGAATCCTTTAGGGTTTCTTTTGTACCCTGAAGTTTGAGGCCACTTAGGCAGCACTGGACAATGTTCACAGAGCCTGTCTTTCACAGCATTCTTCTCCAGAATGCAGTGCCCGCCCATTCCACGCCTGGTCTACATGCTACCATCTGCTTCAGACTGTGCAGCCGTGAAAAGAGGCTATTCAGCTCACTTGGCCCTGAGCCGGATCCAAAGCATGCCAAACCCACGGGAGGCCAGATGTGTCACACCAATTAAAGACATGAATCGCCAAAACACAAATGTTGCTCTCAAACCCCCAGAACTGACAGCAGCATGCTGTCACTATCTCATCTTTCTACCCCCTGAAAGGTACAAATCAGTGAAGCGTTCCCATTGTCCCTGGAATGTCTTCTCCATCTGAGAAGGTAATAATTTTCAGAGATAATGATATTTTCCTTCAGGTTTCTCCATCTAAATGTCTTAACTTTGGGGGCAAGCTTATTCTTCAAGTTTTATGAGCTCAGGAATTCAGCAGAACTGCAACACATAGCAAGGCCTAGTGCATTTAACACACAAAGGTAGTTGGCCATGGAAATAAATAAGCATAATAACTTTGGTAAATCTGCCATGCGTGTCAGACCTTCATGCAAGCAGACACAGAGGCAAAGCCACATATTACAACTCAAATTTATTGTCAATAGTCTAGGCTTTGGTTTGTTTGCTTACTTAATTGATTGGTTTTGGCTCTGGTATCTAATGCAGCATTGGCTAAATCTACTGATAAATAATGAGGAAGAACAATCAATGCAATTATTAGGATCCTTTTTACAATAGTCATGTATTTGGGATTAAATGCTCAGTATTCATTAACAGCATTGACAACCTGTAGTCAATACAAACAAATTTCCATTTTCAAGGAGGTGCTGGAATTATATATATATATTTGGACTGACATCACAGAGCTAAATAAACACACACATTTCAAATTCAGCATAGACTTTAAAGTCTGGATTATCCAGCTATTTTGCTCAAGATTTCAATTAATATTTCGGTGCCTGGTATTATAAAACTGAGAAAAGAAATTCATGCAAAGATACCATATTAAAAATTAACATGGAAAGGATAGACTATTCAATGAATAGGACAACTGGCTATTCATATAAAAAATAACATATTTTCAATGTCCTACCTCTACATAAAAATAAATTATTGGTATATTAAACAGAAAAAAGGAAAAAGGAAAGTTTAAAACATACAGGAAAAAACATGAATTTAGAATAAGAAGTGGTTTCTTAAATATAATACAAAAAATCCAAACCAAAATGGGGGTGGGGGGAGAATCCAACTTTCAAAAATAAAAACTGTATATCAAAAGATACCAATAAACAACCTGAAAAAAAATAAGTAAAAGACTAGAAGAATCAGGAGCCATATGTATTGATACTAATAAATCTCAAAAACAAAATATAAAATGAAAAAATATATGCACAATTATATAGCAAAAGCACACATAGGTCATCATCATACACTGTAATTGACAGAATGCAAGTGTAAAGTCTAAAAACAGCCAACTGCAGGACAGGAATGTTATCTCCAAGCAAAGACAGAAGAATACACAGGTGGTATTACTGTATCTGTAAGATTTTATTTCTTGGTCGAACTGGAGGCAGATATGACAAGATGATGGATGATGCTACATGACTGTTCTTTGCTATTTTCTCTGCTTTTTATATGTTTGAGCTACTTCCTAATTGTGTTTTTAATTCTAGAAAAGCTAAGAAAGGGAGGATGGTTGGACAGAAATAAAGGAAAGGTAAAAAAGATACATGTCAGTTTGAGTTAACTATCAGCTTTGAAAGACATCCAGCCTCCTTGAATAAAATTAATCCCAGGAATCAATTCTTGCCTTGAAGTAGAACACAAAATGAAGTCTGAGAGTCACATGTCTGTACCTACTATTAACCGTGGTCTCCTGTGCAAACCTCCCTGCATGATAATGGCAGACAAAGCTGCCAGATCTTATTTCCAAAGACTCCAGTTAACAACTCACAGCTTGGAATTCCTGCTATTATTTTTCCTAACCAAAAACATTCTCTTAGCTATGAACTCATCATCCCCCACTGTATGCAGTGATTTTCTTGTAGGAAGTAAGGAAAGGGGGAGAAAGAGGAAAAACAAAACCTTTAGAGAGGGACTGCACTTCCTGTATTAAGCTAACAAGAACTGATGTATTATTCAGTGTTTAGATCCTAATGAAATGCTGTGGTGTCACTAGAGGAAGAGTACCTAAATATTAATTACTCAAAACTCCCACCCACTTCTGCAAAATGTGCTCATCACAGCAGACTAACATTTCCTGAAAGCATGACAGTGCCACAGAATGACAAAGGCCATTATTGTGCCCCATCCTTCCAATGGCTTCATTAGGTTCTTTCTATCCTCTCGAGCTTAATAAGCTGTGAAAATGAGAAAAGGCAATAACCTAACCAAGTCAACCTGACTTCCATTTTTGAGCTAGTATTTTACTAAAATAAAACTCATGGTGTAGCACAGTTCTCAGCACATCACAACTAGACATCCAATAAAAAGTTGTAAAAGAAAAATTAAAAGGAAAGAGGTATCGGTAGGGTAAGAATTGGGCTGGTGTGAATCTGGCGTCAAAGGCCATTCAAATCATTTAAATTCACAGCAAAACTCTGGTATTCACCTTATTGGGTCGTCCAACCTCTGGAGCCTCTGGTGGCTCCCCTTTTTCTAGGAAGGAGGCCCTAGGTCCTGGCCTTGCTGAGGAAAGTCTGCTTGGCTGACCTGTGCCCACCTCTGCAGCATCACATCCAGCCAGATCTTCTCCCACCAAACTCCCCAGGGCTACATCTGCTCCACTCTGAGCTATCTCAATCAGGAGCAGTAACCAAAAATGCAACTTTATTTTTCTTATTCCTTTTTTAAAGGTATTTTCAACTCTTTTAATTGTACATGTATGAGGTACAGTGTGAAAAGTCAACAAGTGTATTTAGTGTGTGAAGATCAGGTCAGATTAGTTAGCATTTCCACCTCTATTAGCATTCAAAATGTTTGTTGATAAGAAATAAGTGTATAAATGTCATTTTATCTTCCCTCTCCCCTCTAGACCCATGCACATGTCATGTCCTCTGTCTCGAACATTCTACTCCCTTTTCCTTACCTGGCTAACATCCATTCTTTGGATCTCAACTTTTCTGATCCTAAACAATTGAGTTAGGAGGCCCCCTCAGCAGGGCATCTATAATTCTATATAGCATCCGGTCTTTTCCTGGTCAGTCCCACCCACGCTCCTATCAGGATAGAAATTCAGAGAATACCACTGCCTCCTTGACCCTGTTTAGTAAATGCTGGCTGAATGAATGAATTTCAGTGTTGGTTTATAGACTGTCACTACACAAAATGAAGACAGAAACAGAACATTACTAATGTATTCAAAGTCACAAACAGAAAGAGAAGACAGAACATCTGTGAAATTAAAATGCAACTGAAAATTATTTTCAGTCTACACAAATCTTATTCACATCCAAGTGTTTCAGGAACCATACCACTAAATAATGTGAAATGGGGGTATATATACATTTGAACAGTATTTTCAATACAATAAAAAAAAATGGTTTTCCTCCCTCAAATGCATGTTTCAATGTATTCATTGGAACATTTCAAACTTCTCTTAAACACTTCCTTAAAGCAAATGCAAATCTCTAGTGTACTTTGGCTATATGCAGACGATGTAACTCAGGGTTAGGATTAATTATGTGTTAGTCAAACTAAAAACAAGTAAACCACATACCAAGTCCAAAGAGAATGACTACCAAGAAGCAATCACTATCTCTTCCCAGTGACTTACATGACAGAAAAGATTTTCTTTGAGGAACATTTTAATATTTTTATTGAAGCAGGAAATCATGAAATTCATGTCTGAAGAAGATACTATCTTTTAAAAATAATTTAACAATTTAACTTTTAATTTTGATGTACTTCATGCATTAAAATACTCAATTTTTGTTATTTCTAAGCACAGTGAAATAGATCTGCTACCACACAATTCAGGACAAGATCAAATCTTCCTCTTAGATAAAGCAGCGCTTCTCAAGGAAGAAATAATACGAATGAAGCAAAAACGTCTGTACAGAAGGAGTTGAGAAGTCACATTAACACAGTGATAAATTTACCAATGTATCCCTTGGTTCTGTGCTCCCTTTTCCCCATAGGAATTAGGTGACAATGGAGGTTGAAGAATTAATCTGCACAGTGCATCATTCTACCAAATACCAAATGATGAGAACTGCAACTGCTTGCAGGGAGAAAGCATGTTTTATAAGCAGGTGGGCAGGAAAATCAAACAAAGCCAAACAAAATCTGATACCTTCCGCAAAGGTCTGGACTTCAGGAGAGGAAAAGCAGGTGTTCATTCCTGCCAAAACCCACATAAATGCTTTAGGTCTGCTGTAACAAGTGGAAGTATCTACCCCTACAAAGCCAAGAGGAAGAGAGATGAGATGGTAGGATACCCTCGCTCTACAAACCCAGAACCTGTGAAGAGTTCCTCCAGTTCCCAGTCTCAGCTTTCAAGCTGGCCCTCAGTGCCCACCAGAATGAAAGTTCCGTGTGCATCATATCTGCCTTAGTCATCGTTGAACTTTCAGTGACTGATATGAGGCAGAGGTACAGTAAGCATTCAGTGGCTCTGTTGGAGGAGCGTCTTATGCCTTGTCAAGGGATGCTCTGCTTCCTGAAGCCACCCCTCTTGGGCTTGTTCTAGTCCCGGCTGCTCCTCTTCCAATCCAGCTCTCTGCTATGGCCTGGGAAAGCAGTAGAAGATGGCCCAAGTCCTTGCGCCCCTGCACCCGTGTGGGAGACCCAGAGGAAGCTCCTGGCTCCTGGCTTCAGATCGGTGCAGCTCTGGCCATTGCAGCCATTTGTGGAGTGAACCAGAGGAAGGAAGACCTTTCTCTCTGTCTCTCACTCTGTCTATAACTCTACCCCTCAAATAAATAAATAAAATCTTAAAAAAAAAAAAAGAGGAAAAACAGTTTAAATACTTCTCTCCTAAAGATCCATAGAAGCACATACAGACAGAACAGTTTCTCTCCCCATGACATTGGGTCTGGCATCTGGTTGCTGCTCCCACTGCAGCTCTTGGCACAATTAACTCCATGAACAACACTATCACATGTCACAGCCATCTACCATCACACACAGTGAAATTTCAAGTAGGTGGAGGGAGAAAAGGGGCACTTTATGTAAATCAAACATCAATCCCAGTATTCCAATTAAGACTCTGTTTAACTCCTTAATAAGACATATTCCAAAATGCCTGGAAGTCATTTCATCCCAAAGGCCACCTCCAAAGTCAGCTTCACACCAAACGATCCTGACCACTGACGGTATTCTAATTCAAGTCTCCTCTCCTAGCTTTATGATAGGAGAGAACTCATTTGGCAACAGCAGAGTGGCAGGAGCAGACCCAGAGATGCTCCACACACCCACAAGATGTGCAGCCACCTTAATCAACGCCTGGCTGTGAACCAGCTGATCCACAAGGAACAACCACAACACAGCAGATGGGATGTAAGGTGCCTGCCGGTTTTGAAGGTGCATTTCCATGTGTTCTGCCATGTTGCTAATTCTCCCAAACGAGAGAGATTTTCAAGCTGAAACCTGGGCTGTTAACTGTCAGATGAGGGCTAGACTGACATTCTACTTCCAGTGTAATTCAGTCAGGTCAGTGAAGACAACTTACTGGGTTGTGCACACAATAGGTGTTTAAGGAGCAGACAGAAGTAAAACAGAATTAATGGGCACCAGAATAAATCAGGATGTCTCCTAAAAACACCATTTTCTCCAAAATTTGAATTATTTCAGCAGAAAGAGGGAGCATTTGATTTGTGGTAAAGTAAAGCCACCCAAAGCAGTCCAAGGCAATGGTTTTGTATTAACCTTTTGTACCAAAGGTAGTAACTGTTGACCCTTTATGTCTTAGAATGCAAAATATGTTTACATATTGCAAATGTCTGCCCAATGAGCTTATCTAACTACATAAGCCAGTAACTTGGGGCTGAAAACATCCCTATACAGAAACACATCTTATTTGAAATTATAACATGGAAATACTAACAGAATCACAGTCTGTTGAACAAAGCACTCGATATTCTTTTCTTAGAAAAAAAAATCTGGAATAGGTTATACTATCTCAGGAATCAAACAAAAGCAAATCTTAAACATTAGAGCTAAGCCCATCACATTGACTGAGTTGGGTGCCAACCTCAGGAGGCACCCAGGAGCCCCCACATACACACACAGGATTACTACTATGTCTTGGGCAGCAGCTGCAGCATCACAGAATCAAGAACAGAAGAACTTCCTGAGAGCCAGGCAAGATTCTGAACTCTGAGATGTGTTTCCCAGTTCACATTCTAGGACGTGGTCTGGGCACAGGGTGCAGAATCTGAATATTTTCAGTTCATTCCAGGAGGACCCAACTCTCCATAAAGAAATCTCACTGCACATTTTGTTACCGGGAACATTTCTTTCAAGGCACATCCTTCCTGCAGGGGCCAGTATTAAGAAAATCTACTGGGGCTGACGCTGTAGCACAGTAGGTTACTCCTACACCTGCAGTGTCAGCATCCCATATGGTCACTGGTTCTGATCCCAGATACTCCTTTTCCAATCCAGCTCTCTACTGTGGCCTGGGAAAGCAGTAGAAGATGGTCCAAATGTTTGGGCTCCTGCACCCGCCTACGAAACCTGGAAGAAGCCCCAGGCTCCTGGCTTTGGATCAGCACAGCTCCAGCCATTGCAGCCATTTGGGAGTGAACCAGTGGATGGAAGACCGCTCTCTCTGTATCTCCCTCTCTCTGTGACTCTACCTCTCAAATAAATAAAATAAAATATTTTTTTTTAAAAAAAGGAGAAGAGATTCTACTCACAAACCAGAATATTGGATGTTAAATGATGGAACTATACTACACACAACACTGAGGACAGCAGTGCTCTGCTCATCTGCAGTCTCTGGTTCAGAGTGAACTGTACCATCATGGAATGCTTCTCTGAACTAATGATTTCTAAGCTCAGCAAACTTTGCTGGTTATTTTTTTCTACCAATGCACTGACTATGCTAATTACCAGGTGTGGTCCTATCCAATTCCTGGGCTTGACTGTGATAGCCCGCAAAGTCTCCTTCCTGATGGACTTTGAAACACCTTCCCATCAATGATTTCCAAACTTTTTGCTTTAAAAATCAGAAGAATTTTTCATTCAAATGAACTCTTATTTAGAATTTTAATGTGAAAAATACAAAAAAGCAGTTCTTCTCTGATTAAAACAGGCACAAGGGTTTGTGGGCGTGGCCTCAGCCACACCCAATTCATTCTTCCCCATTCATCCCTTGGGAGAGAGAGTCCAAAAGTTTGAAAGATCATTTTGAATGTACTATGGAGTGAGAGTGTCTCAAACTTCCAGCCAGCTCTACGTTTCTTCAAAAACAAAGTCACAGTGTTCCAGGAAGAATTTCACATTCCAAAAGCATTAATGCTTGAAGCTTCCCTAACTCACCACAATTGGCTTCAGGATGTCCATGTTGGAACGAAGAACTCGCTCAGCTGCGTCCAGTTTCTCCCTTGGTAGGCCACAAAGCTGGGAAACTTCTTGGTCATCAAGTGGAATCACCTCTTCTAATTTTGATCCATTGCACAGATTGGTCAAATGTAACTGGTAGCCTTGCAGAAACACCTGGAAGCATTTGATGCGAACAGAAATAAGCAAAACAAGATTACACAGATGGGAAGCCAGGTCTTGAAGCCTTCGTGATGTGTCTGACTCAGTATCTCCCACACTCTTGTTCATCTTGCAAAGAGAAAGCATGAGTCCAACCCTTTTTTGCAATAATGGGAACCACATGATTCAGCAAACAGGAATCTAGAGTCTGAACTCCTGGGACCAAGTTTATTAGAGGAAAAATTTCCTCATAATTTTGAAACTTATCTTTAAACTGAGATTGGGCTAATTTATATAAAAAAAAGTACTATTATCTGTAGGTACAGATATTTAAGTGATACACAAAACTGTGTTCAAGTCACTTCAGAATTTGGAATTCCTCATTTCACTTGCCTCAGAGCAAAGCGCCAGAAAGCCAAGCTTCTTATCTCATTGGTAGATTAATTCTAAGTCATTCTTAACTATTCGTTAGAGTACATCTGCTGGACAGCCTCTCTCTGTTCACAGTTTATATACTTAGAAAGTCTTTCTGGGCCCAAACAAACTCTGCTTCTTCATATACAGGTGGCCCTGACTGTTCAATAGCAGGCAAGCTTTCTAGGAAGAGCAGCCTCTGTTAATCAGGTTCACTTTGTATCCATAGAGTCAGAACATTGCAGAAGGTATATTTGCTGAAGGGATGAGTGATGCAGACTCTTGATGACATCATCACAAACTCCCCTGTTAGTTCAAATGAGCGCTGCCTGGCCTGCTTGCAGAAGAGCCCAACGTGACTGACGGGCCGAAAGCATCTTAAAACCCATGCCGCTTTCGAAACACTACAGAGCATTTGTCCTGCCACAGTTTCCATTACAGCTTCACCTGCTGCCAGACAGCAAGTGCACTTCAGTCTCAGTCCTTTCTGCAACAAGTCCATGCAGCCGGGCTGTCAGCCCACCCTCCATGTCTGTGTTTAGGAACACTGACAATGTGGAAGCCCTACTTACCACGCAAGGACCACCTCCATGCTTAGGATGCCCCTTATTTTAAACTGATCAGATGTGACAGATAGGAAATTGGCAGGGGGCAATGGAAATTGTACTAAATGCAACTATTTTCAAAAGCCTGCTGCCTTTGGCCCATCTCCCAACCACGGAATTGGTAAACACAAGGCATATTTTCCTAGTTTCATAAGGGCAAGCAGTAAGCACATTTTTCTAATTTTAAAAATTCTAGATCATGTGAAGCAAAGACTGTATTTTCAAGCATAAACGTCTCCACCACTTCTGCTTCTTGTGACCACAGGCCAGGATGCAGACAAGAGGCAGGATAAGGAAGCCACTCCCCTTTCCGCCAGAGAATGAACTTGAGAACACCTTTGAAAAGAGTCAGTAACTCTGCAATCTGGGTCCAGCACCCACTCCCACCGCACTGGAGCTGTAGGACACCTGATGATGCCGAAGGAAGCTTTTTATAAGATCTAAGGTTAAAATTCAATGTAAACACTAATATTATTTCATAGATGTATAAACTGAAAAACAAATCCTTCTACATCTTTGTCTATCTTTAAAAGAAGCATGAAGTTTTTAAATTGCTGCCCCAAGTCAATAATCCTCAACCTTGGTTATTTTCTCACAACTGTGAATTTTTTTTTTAAATGTCTAATGCATCTACACTTAAAATGCAACCCTTTTAGGAAGAAATCATTACAAATGGCACTCGACAGGCACAAAAGCAGCTTTATGTCAACCAGCTGGCCCAAGATGCGAGGTTGTACACCTCACTCTCCAGAGGGCGTGGCAGTGCCTGCTTGGGCAGGGCAGGGCAGTAAAATTAGATGGAGCTGAGCTGGTACACCAGCTCCTTCCCCACCATTACAAGGACAGGGATACATTCATGTGTTTCCCAGGGCTCTAACTCCATCAGCCTCACTGGGGAAACCGAAGGTGGCAGCTTACCTTGTGGAGACTGATATTAGCCCTCAGCATTTTGTCCACAGAAGACTTTGGGAGAGAAAGGTTGTGATACAGGAACCCAGAGAAGGTCTCATTGTCCACCAGGAAATCTTGAAGCTTCAAACCTATCAAGAGAGTGTTTTATTTTCATTCAATAAGTAACTAAAAAAAAAAAAAAAGCACAATGGGGCAGGTGGGAAAAGCATCACAACATTGATGGTCTTATTTTAAATAGAAGGGTGACTGTAGGCTTCTGGCATGAGCACGTAGAGAAGTGAGTTGGGCAAGGCCTTATCAGGAGAAACATGGAAAAACTGCTTTCTGATCACATGTTGAGTCACACTCAGCGTGTGTTCCTACACTAACACAGTGTAACGGTGCTGTTATGCACACACACCCCCACACACAACCTTTCCTTGGTCTTGCTCCTCCCACCCAAGATTTGTGACATTAACCCCCAGAACTCCTGCCTTCCCAACGCCATCATGTCACAAAGCATCAACTAGAGAGATTCAAAGCCTTTTTCCCATAAACCACTTGGGCTGATGTCCTGTTTACGCACAGCAGGAAACAGTTCTCAAACTTCAGGGAACATCAGAATCGCTTGGAAGGCTTTGATAAAACACAAATCGCTGGACTCTATCCCCAGACTTTCTAATTCACAGGGCCTGGGATAGGGCGAGACAATCTGTATGTCTACTCTGCTCATTGGTGATGCTGCTGATGCTGGTCTGGGGACCCCACTTTGAGAACCACTGGTTTAATGCATCATGAATATCAAAGCACTTGCACAAACAGGGAAATTTTAATTGCAAACATAAAACATGTGATAGGGAAATCAAAAGTCTAGGTTTGCCTGCCTTAGAAAAACACATAAGCATATATTAAAAGATCAATCCTACTAAATGATTTGATTGCTACAGGGTTTTATACAGAATCTCTTTAAATAATTAGCCATCTGAGTACATTCAGAAAATGTTTCTATCCAGTGTAGCAAAACAGATAAAGCACTGTCAGAAACTCAGAATTTTAGTCCCCTGGGTTTTAGGCTGTGTCACTTGGGTATTTCATATCATCTTTCTGAACTTCATTTTCACTTCTAAAATAAGAGGTTTCTGACTACATGCCAAGTAGGGGCCCTCTGGCTCTGAAATACTATTTTTCCCTGCCATATTTCATTTCATTGTCCACTTGTTCTCTTCCTTCCCACCCTTCTAATAATGTAACTTTTTTGCAAGACAGATAACACCAGCTTCTCATGATCACATGATCAGGCAGGCACCATTTGCCAAACAGCAGCCCATGCCCTAACCAACCTCTAGGGGGCAAACTTTGCAAACCCAAATCACTTGTCTGAATTCTAAAAGAGGTTTCACTTGAAAACAGGGCTACAGCATGAAGCTTCATGAGGACAGGAGTTAATCCTGAGAGCCAAGAGAGTAACGCACAGAGATGAAGGAGCAGGAGGGCCTTTGCAACCCAAACCAGACTCTCAGCAGTGCTGCAGGATCCAGACACATTCTGCTTTAAGCACACTTCAGAGGTCCAGATTCACAGCTGCAGAAATCATTCTCCATTACACCTATTGGGCTAGTTCCTGGTTATTACTCATGATACCCAGAAGCTGTTCCTGCGCCCAGTGAGCAGGTCTATGAAGAGCTCAAGGATGTCAAGACTATTTGTACACCATGCCCCAGAAGACAGCAGGACTCTCAACCACAGGAACTGTCTTCCCTGCTTCCCCCCCCCACCCCCACCAGACCCCAATGATAGAGAACAGGGAAGAAGGTAGGCAAGCTGGTGGCCTCCATAGAAGACCACTGTGAAAGGCAGGTCCTGACTACCATGCAACAATGGGAAAAACACCACACTGAGAATCAGAACCCTGAGTTCCAAACCCATTTCCTTACCAGGTCATTTAACCTAGCTATGAGCCTCACCTGTTAAACAAGTACCGAAAAAGACCTCTAGGCATCTTTGACAAAACAGAGTAAATGTATGACCATGACCAGGGAGCCACAGATTGCTCTGAAGCAGAAATAGAGTAGTATACCACATTGCCCTAGAGACTCTGGACAGACCGCGCCTTCCCACAGCAGGCAGCAGAAGTGTAGGAGGCTGACCCCTGCTGCACTTGCAACGGGTCCGGCTCATCCAGCAACACTCTTGAGACCAGCGGGCGTGCTCAGCGTGTTTATAAGACTCTTCCAGTTATGTCAACAGGCAAGATGGGAACAGCTGGATGTGATCACACTCCAACTGCCCATCAGTGGTTCCCCTGGATGAGACAAGAATCAAAAGGGTGATTCAACAGTCCACAGCCCTGGGCCGTGCACGTGTACTTGTAGGCATCGTGTGCATCGTGGGGTAGGATCGCTGGGTGGGGAAGCAGCAGGGAGGGCTAAAGACGCCTGGCGACAAAGAACTTGCAGTCTGATCACATGGATATCCACACGTGTGCTGAGACTCCGATGCCAACACCCGCAGCTGCAACCCATGTGGACAGAGGAAGGCAACACGGTGCAGCACACGGGTTCTCAAACTTGGCTGCCTGTCCGGCTCACCTGGAAGCTTTACAAAACTCCCAAAACTCGGGCCACACCCCTGAACACTTCATCAAACTGTTCCAGTAAGACCCACGCATCAGAATTTTTAAAAAGCTTTCCAAGTGATTCTAGCCAAGTTTGAAGAAACAATGGTGTGGAGGTGAAATCAGAGACTGGGACCAGAAAAACCTAAACCTGTTGCTGCACTCTGCTGTGAATTAGCTGTGTGGTTGCGGGAAAGTCATTTTGCCTTCCTGATCCCACATTTCCTTGCCTATGAAGGAAGACAACAGTATCCACCTTTCACAGATCCAGGACTAGAGATATTCATGGATAAAGCATGAACAGTGAGCAAGCAGCTCAAGGAAGGCACCCAATTAATAATTTTGTTATTATGGAAAAGGTTTTTTTCACTCAACTTTACCACTTCACACCAATGCAGTGTATAGAAAAGATAAGGACAGAAACCCTTGCTTCCAGGAACTTTCAATGTTGATAAGGGAGGGGAAGAGGGAAACCAACTAACAAAAGCAGCAGGAGGCATCCACAAGCCAGAGGAAGACAGTCCATGGAAGCATTTGCCCAAGTGCTGCAAGTGCTTCAAGGGGAGAACTGGGCTGGCGCCAAGAGGACACAGTCAGTAAGAACTCTCCTCATGGCAGGAACCAAGACACCCTGCAGTCACGGTGCTAGGCACATAGCAGGTGCTCAGCAAAAGCTGGTGAATGAAGGAATAAATGAACAGATGAAGAGAGAGGAAATTCTTCAACACCTAGGATGTGAGGAGTAGGAAGGGAAATGAAGAGAAGTGTGGGGACACAGCAGGATGGCTTTGTACCCAGTATGCTGCGGGCAGGAAAATAGGCAGAGAAGCTAAGAATACCAAAAATGTCAGAGAGCTGGAAGGGCCCTTCTCTCACCGAGAGTCACCTCCTGCAGGAAACCGGCCCTGACCTTCCTACTCCCAAGCTGGGTTCAGCAGCCTCTTCTGCCTCCTGGTAACATTCTATGTTTTCCTTGAGCACCACGTAGATCAACCAGCAACTGTCTGTGTGTACATCTTTCTCCCAGAAAAAAAGATGTTTTGAAAGCCACAGTTAAACAGGAGGCAAAAGCACTGGAGTTCTATTGCACTGTAGGGTGACTGTAGTTAAGAATATATTGCGCATTTCACAATAAGTGAAAGAGAGGATTTCTAATGATCTCATCGCAAAGAAATGATGTTTTGAGGCAATGTCTATGTTAATTACTCTGATTTGATCATTACACAATGTTTACATGAATCAAATCATCACATTGTGCCCAATAAATATGTATAATTATGTGTCAATCATAAAATGGAAAAAAATTAAAAAGAAATACCTTCAAGGCTAGGATTTACGATAAGAACACAATATGACTTTGCCAACTAAGTTCAGGTGTTGAATTTGTGATGTAAGGTATGTGTGTGTATATATCTGAGTATGTGTGTATTATACATTTGCCTGGCTAAGTTCCTGAGTCAAACAGAATTACTTTTTGCTAATACTATCTATAAGGTAAAGGAAAAGTTGAAGATGACTGCTCTGTCTATTCAGAGCTTTATAAAAGAATAAATCAATGCAGCATTTTACAGAGAATCAGTGCGGATGACCACACCTGCCAGTCACTACAAGGAAGGAGATAAGTGGAAGATGACCAAAAGAAGGAACAATCATTCCAGGCAAAACTAGAAACAGCAGAAAGGACAATCCCTAAGTCATTTGGCTTTGGCCAAATGAGTAAACATGGATCTGGATATTTTTATCTGTAAACTGTAGCTTGGGGAAGATGACCTCTGAGGTCTTCTTACCCACGGTTGAAAAGAACACTGGCTCAAATGAAATCAGCCCCGAATACAGCATCACGAGGTCTGAATTCAAGTCCTGGTTCTGCCGTTTCCTTGGCTGTGTGACCATGAACCTCACTTTCCCCCTTGATCTCTCTGGGCCTCAGTCTCCACAGATAGGAAATAAGGCAAATGACACTCTCAGGTTGTTAGAAAAGCCGAAGCTCAAGAACACGAACGTGCTCTCTCGGGGGAAACAGCTAGTTTCCAGTACTCATGTGGGTAACTGGGAAGGTGTGGCCCTCGTCACAGCAGACAGACATCAGGGGGGTGAGTTACTCACTAAACCACAGTGGAGTGGGCAAAGCTGAAGGCCACTACCCAGCAAAAGGCAAGAGCGCTTTCCTGCTACAATCTGTTCAACGTGAACCAAAATGCTTGATCTACTCAGCTCAGCCTCCTTGGAGGAGCAATCAGCAGCCCACCAACTTCCCAAGGCCACACCACGGGTGCAGGGCAGCAGAGCAAAGGAAAGAAGAGAGGGGAAAACATGTGAAGATAAAAGCACAAGACCATGCATGTTTGTGGGCTGGCCAGGCCTCTTGGTCACCAGGCTCTGGGCATGCTTTCCTGGCCCTTAGGGCTCCTTCCCTCCTCTCCAGCCTGAGCCAGGCCTGGCTCCACCTTGGGAACAGAGACTGAGGAGAGAGGAGGGAGGAGGGAGAGCTGGAGGGAGGAGGGAGGAGGGAAGAGCTGTGCAGGAAGCGGAGGGGGGAAGCCCTCAGCTGAGCAGCTGGGGTTACTCTCGGTCAGTGCCCTCTAGTTCCAGCTCGGGTTTCAAGATCTCTGTTGTGTCTTTGGCTCCACACAAAAAGGAACCACAGCACTCAGCTGCTGAAGGAGGTAAAGGAAGAAAGGAGATGCAGACAAAGCATCCCTTCAACATACAACTCTTAAAGGGACCGACCCCAGGGTGTGGGTCACAGGCCTGCGGTGGGAATGGGGCAGGGCTTGTGGGCCAAATTCTAAATCAGTTCCTCTTGGCTTTACTCAGCCTAAGCTTGTTGAGTCCTGTAAACACAATCTTGAAAGGCTTGTCTGCTATAAAAGGGCTGGAACCAAACATGCTCCGGGGTCTTCCAGGCTATCTCTTGGGCTGTTTGCATTTGTTTTCTGGATGCCGGGGGCTCTACCTGGGCTCTACCTTTGTTAAGAACAGCTGCTGCCTGCTTGGCGGAGATGGCAGAGCCCTCTCTGGGTAGACCTTGTTGGTCAGGGCTCAGGAGAAGACAGGCAGGCAGGGTACTTACTAAATCAAGCCCTGTGTATCCATCGACTGCTCCAAACCAATCGGAAGCAAGAAGCCAAAGCCCAAAGACACCATACTACCCTGTTAGAGAATTCCCCAACTTGCATGCGTGCCCAGAATAGCCCAATGAAACCAACATATGACCTTCCTGGGGGGTGATATAAGCAACACTGCCATTTGGGGTAGTTCCTGTGTAAAATAACAGTGCCTACGTAGAACAACACCAGCTGCAAACTGAAGTGTCATGTGCAGAGGCTGATGGGACAGAACTCCAGGCCAGGTGCAGATATTAAAAGCATTATGTGCTGAGAAGACACTGCCACACCTACCTAATCCTAGAAAAGTACCGGTTCAGCTCCCATTCAGCTGGAAACTCAGTGGAAACTCGTCCCACCATGCTACCTCCCTTGTTTTAAGCATAAGCCCTCAATAAACCCTGGGTCTGGGTTGCATGTTGGCCGCTTGTCGATTTCTATTTGGGAGTGAGCCAAAGAACCTGGGGTCGGTAACACTGGGAGGCAGCAGGTCATGGCTCAAGCACTTGGGTTCTTGCCATTCCTGCGGGAAACCTGGATTGCGTCCCGGCTTCAGCCTGACCCAATCCTGGCTATTGTGAACATCTAGGGACTAAAGAGTGGATAAATCTCTCTCTCTCTCTCAACTTTTCTCAAATAATTTTTTTTTTAATTATGAAGAAACACAGTCTGCCAACAGAAAAGATTGGATCAAACATAAGGGGCAAAAGGAAAAACAGTGGGGCCGGCATCGTGGCACAGCAGGTACAGCCACCACCTGTGACACTCGCATCGCGTATAGGCACTGGCTCATGTCCCAGCTGTTTTGCTTCTTTGCTTCTGATCTAGCTCCCTGTTAATGGCCTGGGAAAAACAGTGGTCCAAGTCCTTGGGACCCTGCCACCCAGGTGGGAGACAAGGAAGAAGTTCCAGCCTCCTGGCCTCATCCTGGCCCAGTCCTGGCTGCTGGGGAATGAATGATGGCTGCAAGATACCTTTCTCTCTGTCTCCCCCTCTCTCACTGTAACTTTGACGTTCAAATAAATAAACAAATCTTTTAAAGAAAAAGGAAAAAGAGTTGAAAAGAAGGAAAACAGAATTTAAGGCATTGGGTTCTCACTGATGAGCTGGTTTCTGACTAAAAATAGGACTAAATGCTCCAAACACCACATGACAAGGGACTAGCACCAGCTTGTAGGCCTCAGAGAAGCCAACAGAACAAAGGAAGGAAAGATGTGTTACAAGTCAGGGCCTGGGATGGAATTCATTCTAGGGCTGGTCTAAGCATAATCATTCATTTATATAATGGATAAGTAACTTTTTCCAACATTTATAATTAATAGAATGTATCAAGGCCATGGTAGTGCTCTGTGGTCAGAAAAAGGTGGCTCGTATTTGCTAAGACTCTACATATACTATCTCCCAGACTCTCTAAAACTAGCTCATGAGAAAGGGGTTATTATTCCCATATTTGAAATGAGGAAACAGACTTAAGAAGTCAGTATCTTGCTCAAGGTCACAAAACAAGCAAGTGGTAAATTTGAACCCAAACAGCTATGACCACAAATCTATGGTTCCTTCTACTCTATCCAGCAATTAAAGGAATCATTTTACTCTTGAAAAATGCTCCATCACCATGTGGGCATACAAAGCTGGTGGTACCGCCCAAGCTTCTTAGGCTAAGGCAACGTGGCAGCAGGGGATGGAGGAAAGATACCCAGCCTTGGAGTCAGACAGACCTGGACTCAATTCACAACTTTATCCTGCAACCTTGGGAAATGGATATAACCCTTTTGAGCCTCAGTGTCATCGTCAATAAAATGGGAATATGGATACCAACCTACTCATGCTATTTTAAGCCCTGAAAGTAATAAAATATTAACAGTGTAAAATGGAATCACTACCTACATTCAGTTGGATAAAGTGTCACTCTTGAGATTGCCTTTTTGTGCCTCAATGCAACAGTGATAGGAGGGCCAGGATGGAAAGCCTTCAATGAGAAAAAAAATAAGACTCCCAAGCTGCTCTTTAAAGCCTCCCAGGTAAACAAATCTTATACTGCGAAAGCAGGAGACATGCAACATTTTCTGATGTTAACAATTCAGAACTTTTTAAAGGCAGTCCAGTATTTGTGGGGTACACACTGTTCTGTAATTGAATGCCAATTGTGTTTTCTATTCTTGTCTGGGTAAAGCTGACCTTTGATTTGATTTAGTTCAAGCCATATTTCAACACTGCAGTGTGGCACTACAACCCCCTCCCCCCCCCCCCCCCCAGTATGGCCCAGATGAGTCCAACTCCCGCTCTGGATGGAAACCAATGGCCTGGGCTCTGGGACACAGCCCAACTTTGTCAGGTCTGGGAAAATTTCCTCGTGGTAGATGGAAAGGTTTCCAAATGTGAAAGTCTAAGACCTAAACTCAAAGCCTTTCACAAGTGCACCCAGAATAAACTGCAGCCACCCTAAGATTTCAAGGAATTTCCATTTCATGACATAATGTTGACACATCTGTCATCAGACCTCCCAATAAGATGCCATGCGGCAGGGAGTGGGGGCACAAGGACAGAGGAGTCTGGGACGGTACCCTTGGCTGCACTGGTTGCTGAAATGGGACAACGGGGTTCAGCCAGGAAAGCAGCCGCTGTGAGTCACAGGATGTTCCTTCTCGGCCGGCCTTGGGAAACATCTCACCCGTGCCTGTTCCCCCCGAGACCGGGAAGTGCAGGAAGTCTGGCTCTGCTCTTGAAAGCCCTCCTGTCTCCTTCCTCATCCCAGAGAGTACACGCACAGTGTCCTGTGACCTTGGGGAAGTTTCTGGCTACACAGAGCAGCTCTCTTTATGATATAACAACAGGAGAGCACGGAAGACTACAGTTCCAGTCCTATCGCTGCCCCTTGCCCGCTGTGCCTCTCTGAAATTAGCTCCTTCGTGTACATAAAAAAGAACAGAATCCCCTGCATTATGGGATGGGTGGGAAAATTCAATGAACCCTCCACAACATCCCTGAGGGAGGCACAACTGTTACCAGATTTCCAGGAAAGTAAGGCACAGAGGTGTTACAGAATTAGCCACAGGGTTACACATTATGTAAGCAGCAGAGCTGGGATTTGAACCCAACCAACCAGCTGCCAAGGCTGTTCTCCCAACACTAAACTCTACTACCCAGGCCACATTTTTAAGATGCTAATTTTACTCTCTCTCCCCTCAAATCCCCACCACCGCCAAACCCCTTGCCACGTCACCTCAGACACCCTGGCCCAGTGGCTCAGGTCTTTTTGACTTTCAAAGATGAAGTAGAATCAAAGGTCCATAAAGTTGGAAAGCTGAGACACTGCGGCAAAAACTGTCCTACATGAAGGACTTCTGTGGGGAAGACCCCAGTGGAAAGAAGTGGTCATCAAAGAAGGATGTACTTTTCTCTGAAGGGAAAAAAGAACTTGCAATTTGCTTATGGCCTTGTCTAAATACTGACAGAGTCTGTGGATTCAAAAGGCTTCCAAAGCCTTGGCAGCTCATGTCAAGAGCCTTGGGTGATCACGGACATCATACATAAGAGTATTAATTGTTAAATTAAAATCAGGAGGCCGGCGCTGTGGCTAAACAGGCTAATCCTCCGCCTAGCAGCGCCGGCACACCGGGTTTTAGTCCCGGTCAGGGCGCCGGATTCTGTCCCTCTTCCAGGCCAGCCTCTGCTATGGCCCGAGAGTGCAGTGGAGGATGGCCCAAGTGCTTGGGCCCTGCACTTGCATGGGAGACCAGGAGAAGCACCTGGCTCCTGCCTTCAGATCAGCGTGGTGCGCTGGCCACGGCGGCCATTGGAGTGTGAACCAACGGCAAAAGGAAGACCTTTCTCTCTGTCTCTCTCTCTCACTGTCCACTCTGCCTGTCAAAAAGAAAAAAAAAAATTAACATCAGGAGTCACTGTGCACTAACTGCCCATGCAGGACTTCTGTCTTCAATCAGTTATATTATGAGAGTTAACTGTAAAACTTGTTCTCAATGATTTATTTCATTTTATTTATATTAAGTGGAGGATATTCTTATGTCTCATAAGTTTTAGTTATGCTTAAGTATCCAGCGCCATTGCTTGTTTTCTGAGGTGCTTTCTTAATTAATGATAAAACTTGTTCTTAAGGACTTACTTTATTTTAATGTATTAAGTGGAGGATATTCTTATGTCTCAGAAGTTATAGTTATGTCTAAGTGCTCACAAAAGATGTACTATTCTTGGGTGCTTCTTTACAGTTAATTAAGTTTCTCAAAAAAAAAAAAAAAGAAGAAGAGTGAAATTAAAGTTGAGATGCAATGACTCTGAACAGCCCTTGTCTCAACTGTTGAGTAACAGAATTTTTTGTGTGTGTGCAAATTGTTGAACTCTTCACTTAGTATAGAGTTGGTATTCTGTGTATAAAGTTAATTGAAAATAGATCTTAGTAGAGAATAGCACTGGGAATGGGAGAGGGAGGAGGCATGGGGTGAGAGTGTGGGTGGGAGGGCAAGTATGATGGGAAGAATCACTTTATTCCTAACGTTGTACTTATGAAATGCATGAACTCTATATTCTTGAAATAAAAGGTTTCTTTTAGGGGGAAAAAAGAGGTCCATGCTGTGAGTTCTTAGTGTTACCAGTAAATCTCATAAGACCTAAAAAGGCACAGTCCCTTCCCCCTAGTAACTTCCCCCAAGTAACATCCTGCACAAGCCTCAGGCCTAATTCACCGAAGTCCTAGCCTGAGCCACATTAGAAAGGCCCAGAAAACAAGATTTGCACCCTGAATGTGTGGGAAATGGCACCCACACCATCGACTGGATGCAAACACAGAGCTGCAGGGATAGCAGTTCAAGGCCTGAGTCAGGATGGTGGGGATCATGCAGCACTTTCCGGGATCTCTCTTCCAGGCCTTTCCCTTCCCAACCTCTGACCTCAATGATATAGAGTGTCCGCCAAAGGGACATTTCCAGCCCAGTGACAAAATGTCCAAAGTACTTCCTTGTTCTTTCCTGTCAAAGTTCTCATGCTATTCAGAGGAATCTGCACCCTGGAGAGAACACCTGCAGAAGTTCCCAAATCAAGCACTCTGAGAGGCCAGTTGTTACCCTAGTCCTCACCAGGGGAAGCTAAGATAAGCACTCCAGACCATGGCAAACAGCCATAGAGGTTGTGCACTGCCCAACTCAATACTACATAAAGCACAATTCTCATGGAGAGAGCCATTCCCATGGCTCATGGAATACATGCACCCCTAAAAACATGTTGCTTGCCGACCCCTGCTACTGCAAGAAAGCCATCTCTCAAGCTGTCCCACTTGCCCATGTGGAAGAATCCAACAACTCTAGAAAATGACCTCCTACCATCCCACACAGTACCCACTGGGTTTCTGCAGTTGAAAGGCATCAGTGTGGTTGCAACTTGGAACACAGCCAGAGACCCGGACAGCTCAGGTCCTGGCTGAGTCCCATGCACAGAGGAGGCTGGCTTTTTGGCATCCAGCCATACCACAGATCCCATGTGGTCATGCAACAGTTGAAAAAGATGAACTTCCAGAACACACACACACACACACACATAGGTTGAAGAAGTATCCCCAGACCAGCAGAGATAACGGTGAGGCTGACAGAGAAGCCACGGGGAATGCAGCAGTGAACAAGTGCCCAGCTACCTGTGGAAACATGGGACAGAGTGGGAGCCAGGGAATTCTTAGAGGGACTGTGCAGATGGCTCACCCCAGGAAGGGAAGAAACCTCAGCCTCTGCTCACACATTCCCCAACTTCCAGCCAAGCAGGAAGTTCTACAGAGGCAACTGCTTAAGAGGGGCCTGTGTCCACAGCGCCACCTGGAGTTGAAACAGAGTCAATATTGCAGGATCTGGGAGAGGAGCAGGCCCTGGACAAAGTGGATATCTCAGCAGAAATGCTCACCGGGGAGCAATGATCCCGCTAGGTACGGCTAAGAACTGCATTTTAAGTGGCTGAGAAAGGAAACAAGCAGCAAAGACAGCAAAGGGACAACTTCCCACGAATAAGCAACGAAAACAGCAGGAGGCCACTTCCCTCTCCAGCTGAGCCCTAATTCTGAGCAGCACCGACCCATCAAAGAGGCTCTAGGTTTCCCCACACATGAAAATGCCCACCAAAAAGGGGGCCCAGGGCAGATTGAGGGAGGAGGCTCAGGATGGAGGCAGTTCTCCCTGTCTCCCCAGGGCTCTGGCAGGAGCACCTGCAAGTTTGTGAGGACTAGAGCTGACACAATTTGGAGGGTACTCTTTAAATATATATCTCTTAAAGTCCTGCTTTTGAGTAGACACACTGTAAGATCTCTTAGATTGCCTTGGAAGGGGGCCATACCAGGAGATTCTTTTGTTGTTTGAGACAGAGAGACAGACAGAAAGAGACAGACAGAGCTCTCAACTGCTGATTTCACTCCCAAAATGTCCCAACAGAGAGAGCTGGGCAGAGCCAACCATGGAAGTTGGGAACTCAAGCCAAGGCACCCACATGAGCAGAAATCCAATGACCTGAGCCATCACCACTGTTCTCCAGGGTCTGCATTAATTAGCAGGAAGATGGAGTTGAAAGATGGAGCTGGGAATCCAACCTAGGCACTCTGATGTGGGAGGTGGGTGTCTGAACCACTAGGCCAAACGCCTGTTTCCAAAAGGAAATTTTTTTAGCTTCCCAGTAAAAACATTTTAGGCCACTGGGTTCATGGCAACCATCCCAGTGAAGTCCTAGAAGGTAAACCTTGTGGAAGAAAGCAAGCCAAACTGTCTTAAGAGATTTTGTCATGATTGTTAATTTTGAGCCCTTTTTACTCTATGTTTATATTAGGGAACCAACTCTACAAATTGCAAATGCTGGGATTTTTTAAATTTTCAAAGCATGTACAGACTCTTACAATACTGTGGGAAAAGGGCAGCTATGTTATGTTCTTTAACCCTTAATCCACAAAGACTCACTCAATACTTACCACGTCCCTACCCTGTGCTGATGCTTGGGACAGCCACTCCTGCTTGCAAGGACCACAGCCTGGTGGACAGCCCACACTACCTGTGGCTCCCAAGCGATTTGCCACCCCAGGACTGACAGACTTGCCAAAACAAAGCATTGTCAGATTGTTTCACTGAAGTCCGCATTTTGAGAAAAGGAAAAATGAGGACCAAAAGGGTGAATACATTGGCAAAGGCCAATAGTCCGCCAGGAACAGAGGTGGAAGGACAGCCACTCCACTGACCATGTGTAAACCACAAGCGCTGAGCTCACTGTCAGTCATCCACAGGCATCAGCAAATTGACTGCTCCATGACCCTCGGTGCAGGTAATCTCTGTATTTGAGGTAAACTGAGGGTCAGGAAAAAAATCAAAACTGAACCAAGGTTCACACTGAATGAAGGATAGAGTCCAAATTTGTTCCCTAAATGAATCTTAATACAAAGTCCAAAGCTCCTTCTCTTATGTCAGCGTTTTCCAATCTTTAATTATTTACAAAGTACCCTCAACAAGTTTTACCATATCCATAGAAAAGGTTGGTTCCTTAAAGTTAATTTAATTATTTCTTTTAACTATTCAACATCCTCGTAAGCCATCATAGCCATGAAATGGCAATTTGATACAGGTGAGAATTAAAAGTTGTCATCGTTGGAGCAGTCTTTTGGTCTCAGGGTTAAGACAGTGCTTGGGATGCCCATATCCCATATCAGAGTGTCTGGATTCAAGCACTAACGCCATTCCTGATTCCAGCTTTCTGCTACTGTGCACCTGGTTGGTTTCCTGTCACCCACATGGGAGACCTGGACTGAATTCCTGGTTTCTAGCCTTGGCCCAGCCCAGCCTCATTGGGGGAGTAAATGAATAGGAGCTCTCTGTTTGTTTCTGTCTCTGTCTCTCTCTTTCTCTGCCACTCCAATAAATATTACATAAATAAAAAAGTACAGTTGCCATTCCTGTGCTGTCTGAAATCAACCCACCTAGCATACAAAACTAACCCCGAGGAGCATTCGTCTTTGCCATTCTGCATCTACAGAGACAGAATCCTGATATTTCACCTTTCTTAGGGTTCCTGAGAATTATGCAAATTTTAAATTTCTTTTTGTTGCACTCACGACAGGGATTTGAGAAGAATGAATGCTCTTCATGCTGACTCTCAAACATTAATCTGTGCGATTGCACTCTGGTTTATGAAGGAAATAATAAAATATCCAAAATGTCCCAGTGATGAGAAAACTGAATAAGGTAGCTTTGTAAGGCTTCCTTCTCAGACTTCTCATTTGAATGATTTTGAGGATAACTAGGAGATTTGTCTACAACTAAGTTCTTACCACTGGAGGCCCTCTGATGTGGAAGGTTGTTTAAACAGCACAAGACAGCACTGTAGAAAGAGAGCTGCACAGAGCAACGCAGGCTGAGCAGTGCGCCATTCCCAGAACATCCAGCCCACGGTTGTGCAAACTTGAGAAAGTCACTTCCCCTTTCTGGATCGAATTCTTCCCTAGAAGGTCCATATAGACAGGGGCCATATTTGTTTTATAAACCCCTGGGTCTCAGCATTTACAACAGTGATTGGCATATATGAGGCATTCAATAAACATTGATTGAGTCTATCAACACATTTATCTATAAGTGATCTGAATGACCTCTAGAAGTCTCTAAAACTCTGAAGGAAATAAAGTGATGTTCTAGTCCAGGAAATCATAGTGAGTACTTTAGGGCTGGTGCTATGGCATCACAGGTAAGCTGCCACCTGTGGCACCTGCATCCCATATGGGCACTGGTGTGAGTCCCATTTCCAATATCCAACTCCCTGCTAATGCACCTGGGAAAGCAACAGAGGATGGCCCAAGTATTTGGGAACTGACACCCATGTGGGAAACCTAGGGGAAGTTTCTGACTCCTGGCTTCGGATCAGCCCAGCTCCAGCCATTGAGGCTATTTGGGGAGTGAACCAGTGGGTGGAAAATCAATCTCTCTCTATCTCTCTCTCTCTCTCTCTCTCTCTCTCTCTCTCTCTCTCCCTGTTACTCTTTCAAATAAAAAATAAATCTTTTTAAAAAATTAATATTTTAGTAAAAACCCCATACCCAGAACTCATCTGTGGATAGCCCAGTGGAATTAACAGATGCAAGCTGATGAAAGAAGATAAATCCTCCAAGTGGACCACAGAAGCAAGAGTCTGAAGGCTGATAGATACGTAGGAACCTGACTGATAGCACCCAAAGAGCTTGTCAGTCTCCAGGGACTGGCCCAAGTCTCAACACTTGGTCCTGCAGTCATCAGTCAGATGAGAACTAAGATTTATTTATCCAATTCCTAGACAACAGGAAACAACAAGAAGCCACAGATACAATCCACAGCAATATTATAATCTAATTGGGTTTTGGTAGGATGAGATGGTGCAGGAAATCTGAAAATGTAAAATAGAAAAGAGATAGATATTTTCCCTTTGGGTTCAAAAAGCCAACAGGACAATTAAGAAAAGGAGAACAAGTAATTTGCAATTCTGTGTATTTAAAAGACTGCAATTTGGTTGACTGCACATGGAATATGAGTCAACAGGGTGACATGAATGCCAAAAAGCTTACTGCAATCTCAGATTGCATTAACAGAAACATAGCACTCAGAGTAGGGGAGGCAAAAGTCCCTTTCTCCTCCATGGTAGAATATTTTTGTAATTTCTGGTAAACTCCAAGAAGACACAGATACACTGAAACACACAGTAATAGAGAAATTGGATAGAAAAACATTCCATAACAGGAAATGAAGGACATTTCACCTAGAAAAATCAAAGACCTAGGAAAGAGAGAGAAAAAAATAGAAGAGCTGTCTTCAAAAATTTCAAAGGGAAGAGAACTGGACTCATTGTCCTGAAGGCATAACAAAGTAGTGAATATTTTCTGACAGCTATCAATACCCAACAAACATAGCTACCCTGTGAGAGGTAGGTCTCCACCTTGGGTGTGTGTGGCAGAGAAGGTGAAGGAGGGTCTGAACTCCAGACCAATTCCAAGGATTTGCCCAACCCTGAGAGACACAGGAAAGAAGGCTAAGTCCATCATGCCATGAGTAGGTGGTCGGTGCAGATAAACACAGCTCCCCAAGTTGGGTTCTACACTCACATTCCCAAACCTTCAACAAGTGATATTCAAAAATCAGCAAACTGCTAACTTATTTCTACTAGGAAGAAGTGTTTCCCTCTAGGTTGAGACCTGGCTTTATGTTGTACAACAGCAAACACAGATGGGAGGAATTCAAGAAACAGCAGCAGGGCAGGGAAGGGGCCACACTGAGCAAAACACAGAGATGCGAAATAAGCATTGACACAACACAATTAAAATCAGAGGAAAGGGGCAAGTGCTTGGGCTGGGGCTAAGCCACCACATCACATATCAGAGTGCCTAGGTTTGAGTCCTGGCACCATCCCAAATTCCAGCTTCTTGTTCAAGTACACCCTGGGAGACAGCAGGTGAAGGCTCAAGTAGTTGGATCCCTGTCACTCACATGGGAGACCTGGGTTGAGCTCCCAGTTCCCAGCTTCAGTCTGGCCCAGTCTGGCCCTCCCTCCCTATCAAAAAAAAAAAAAAAAAAGTTAGAAGAGACCTTTTCTCTTCAGAGCTACACACAGATGTTTTCTGGACATAGATTTGGCTTCTGCAATCCACTCTTACTCATTCTCTGGCTGCTCAAAGAAGAAAATAGTGCTGTTTCTAAGACAGCCTCCACTAAGACCTGGAACTGGATGATTCACTCCTATCAGCTAGCTTATTCTTTTTAAAGATTTATTTTATTTATTTGAAAGACAGAGTTACACAGAGAGGTAGAGCCAGAGAGAGAGGTCTTCCATCTGCTGGTTCACTCTCCAAATGACCGAAATGGCCAGAGCTGATCTGATCCAAAGCCAGGAGCCAGGAACTTCTTTCAGGTCTCCCACGTGGGTGCAGGGGCTCAAGGATTTGGACCATCTTCTACTGCTTTCCCAGGTCACAGAAGAGAGCTAGATTGGAAGTGGAGCAGCCAGGACTCGAACTGGAGCCCATATAGGATGCCAGCACTGCAGGCAGTGGCTTTAACCCACTGCGCCATAGCACCAGCCCCTCAGCTAGCCTATTTCAACAGGTACACAAACTGAGAGGCAGAAGAACAAAGCCAGATGCTCAGAACTTGCCATTATCATGCAAGAACATCGAGCAGCTGTTCAATAAATGGGTGTCTGACATTGTACTAAGTTTCACATTTCCATTTTAGATTACAGGTTTTGTATTATTATTTTATAACTGAAGAAATTTAAGGCTCAGAGATGTTAAATGGCTTGGCTGAGATGTCACCACTCCAAAATTTTATCTGTAGTCACTAACTGCTTCCTATATATCAAATGCTACTATTTTTAAGCAAGTAAATGTTTTATCTCATTTATTCCTCATAGCAATCCTAGATAGGTTATCATATTATCCCCACTTCACAGATAACAACAGGTAGCCCCAAAGGGCTAATTCATAAAGTCACACAGCTCAAAGCAATGCATCCTAGCACTCCTTCTGTGTCACACTGTCTGTCATGATAAAAGAAAGAACCCCAGCTCTGCCTCTGGTCAACCAGGCAGGGACCCTCCAGGAGTTGAGGGATGGAGGCTTTGATCAGTTGTGCCACTTCTGTGTATCCTGCACCTGAGCAGACACTCTGAGTGCAGAGGTAGGGCCTGCAGGTCAAGGAAACAGCACCGAGATGGCTTGGCCATACAGCCAGGAGTGGTCCGGCAGGAAGCTCCTGGCAGCTGACCCAGGGGCCTAGGCCCAGCAACCTCCCTCTCTGCTATAAAGTGACACCACAAAACAGCTTTGCTTTCCCTCGTCCTCAGGCTTCACACTGCCCACTGCCTCTTCCAACCCAAGGAAAACACAGTTTGGTCTTCAGTCTGCCCAAGAAAAATATGCCAATCCAGATACGATTTAAACTCTAGTACTTTTACACTATGTCCACTTGGAGACCTCTCAGCAAAGTCCAGCCCCTGCCATGCGTTCCCAAGCACTAAGCTGAGTAAACAGTACATCCCCGGTGCAGCGGCTGTCACTACACCATGGTGGGGAGGAGCACGTTATCATCGGCGTTGTTTAGGCCTCTGGCTCACGGTGATAATCAAAAGCAGGCCAACATTCTACCAACCATGCACACCACCACTGCCTGCACCAGGCAACAGCTCCCACCGGCCCCTGTCCCCTTGGCAAGCCACTGCCTGGGAGGTTGCCCAGGGACTTCTGCAGTCAGTCCCTCGGTCAGCAAACTGCCTGCTCCTCAGACAGTTCCTCAGTGGCGTGCAATAAATGACCCGGGCATGTACCACAGCAGAAGCAAAGATTTCACTCGTAAAGATCAGAGTTCAAATGCCCATCAGTCCAAATCAAATAACTAGGGGCAGAGATGATTTGCTTAACTTTCACTTCTCCATATGAAGCTTCAAATTTGATAACTTTCACTACTCCATTTGAAGTTTCAAATTTAATTTGAAACTTCTATACCTAGAAGTATCCCTTTTCTATAAATCTTCCCATTTTTAGCAACTATATGGCCAACCTCAAAAAAACACAGTTGGCAGCAACCTGTACTCCTATTATCCGTGACACTGAGCACATATCATGGCCTGCTGTTGAGCTTTCTTCCCTCCCCTGGGGGACCCAGTGCAACCACTGTTTGCAGTGACCATCTTCCCTTGTGTCCTCTGCAGTGCTATCTGCGGAGAGGCCCTGCTGCCCATCCACGGGGGGGAACACCCCTTAGGGAAGCACTCATGTGAACCAGCCCCAGGCCACCCGGACTGCTCTCTGGCCCTGGTGCAGGTCAACCCCCAATGCCAAACTCATGCACAGAAGGTCTTGGCTTACTTGAGTTGGAATTCTTGATCTGCTGCAACGTTCTCAGAACTTTGTGTATGTCCTTCATGCTGGTGTCTTTCTGGCTGTATAGAAGAAGCCTCCGGGCATCAGAGAACAGGCGAGACACACTGGAAAAGGTACAAGAAGAATAGTAAAGCCTAAGTTAGGCCAGCTGCCTCTGCTGCTTTGTAAACTGGCTGCCAAGTACATGTACCCCAACCTGGCTTCCAGCCCATCCACAGACAGGCCCTGGCCATGCCTGCTGCTCCCTATAGCCAACTTCATTGACAATCCATGCTCCCATCCACTCACCCATCATCCCTGCCCGATGCTCTTCCCCATGCAAATCTGACCAACCTTAATGCTCAGACCATCACACACACAGAAACAGACACACACTCACCCCCAGTGCCAACTTATCCATGAGACACAGTAGGCATGGTGCCTAGATCCCAGGATACCTTCAGGGCCCAGAAAATATTTACTGACTTTCAAAATCAAAATAAAAAATAAAAATAGGAACAAACGAATGAATCCAGTCTGTATTATATTCAACTTTATACCAATACACTAATAAAATATAACTTTAATCTTTTTGTTTAGAAGAAGGGCCATGAGGACTTTGGAGTTTATGCCAAATGAATATTATAATGTGGTGCTGCCTGCCTGGCTTCAGCTTCCTCAGAACTGTCTTGAAGCACATCCTACAGTCCTCAGCCCACTCTAACTCACAGCCTGATGTGCTTTCACAAAAGCAACTTCACCCAAATCCACTCATTCAAAATTCTCCAGAAGGGAAAGACAAGAAGAGAAGGATAAATGTTAACAAACAAGTCTGAGGGGAAAAAAATCTAATCTGGTACTTACATGGATTTGTTAAAGTTTCCAACAACTCCAGGAGCCTCACCAGGAGTTGGATAACGGAAACAAGGGTTGTTGGCATTACAGATAATCCCCTGAACCCAAGGAAGTGTTCCTGCGGAGGGCATGGCTTTATTTGGAAAGTGGCCTGTTGAAATACAGGACAGGAAAAACACAGTGAGAAACATTAATTCTTTGAAGTGATTTTGAGATTCCACCTACACAATGCCTCATCCCAAATCTGTCTATCACGTTCTCCACAGCCCAGAGACCTCCCTCTTCTGGACTAATCCAAGCCTGAATCAGAAACTTACGGACCAGCGTTGCAGAATGATGTGTTAAGCTACTGCCTGCAACATCAGCACCCCATATGGTGGAGTTCGAGTTCTGGCTACTCCACTTCCTATCCAGCTCCCTGCTAATGCACCTGGGAAAGCAGTGGAAGGCAACCCAACACCTTCAGCCCCAAATATCCACGTGGAGACCCAGATGAAGTTCCTGGCTCCTGGCTTCCACCTGGCCCAGCCCTGGCAGTTGCAGCAATTTGGGGAGTAAACCAGAGATGGAAGATCTCTCTCTCTCTCTGTGTATATATATATAATATACATATTATATATATATATAATATATATATATATACATTATATATATTTATACTATACACACACATATATATACACACACATATATATGTGTGTATGTATGTATGTATAAAACTCTGCTTACAACTAAATAGAATAAATCTTTAAAAAAAAGAAAGTTGGCATCAGATGTAAGTTCTTAATGTACTTGACATCATCTGCAGAGTGGAGGTCATGACACCAACCTTGGAGAAGCAGTAAGTGTTTGGTCACCATTAGTTCATCTTTTCCTGCCAACCTCACCTCTCAGCCACATGGAGGAGGGGCAGACAGGGAGGTTGGGAATGACCTAATCCACTTCCTCACACTTGAAGGAGGGAAGTACAGCAAGATATCATCGTCAGTGAGGAACACTCTGGGAGTCCCTAGCCACGACTGGGAGTAGAATCTGCTTTCCCAGGCCATAGCAGAGAGCTAGATCGGAAGAGGGGCAGTCAGGACTCAAACCAGCACCTATATGGGATGCCAGTGCCACAGGTGGAGGATTAACCTACTGCGCCACGGCACCAGCCCCCTGCAGCCTCTTTTATAATCTCACTCTTCTCAATCCCTTTTGGGCTTCTCTCCAATTTGCCAAACATTTGTTAGTCTCACCTCCTCTGCCAGCTGAATAACTCCTCAAGAACACCTTAAAAATACACTGACATGGGGCTACTGTTGTTATGATTTCATCAGCATCCAAACAAGGAGGCCGTGTACTAGGTCACCTCTTCACTCTCCTCTCCTCTACGGGGGCTTTCTTCCAAACAGAATGATTGGGCATATTTGGGCTGGCTCTGGGCTTTAAGAGCAGTTCAGCTTGTGGCAGTCACCTATGGGTGCTGTGCATGAGGACCAAGATCAATGTGCCCTGAGCCAGGAGCTCTTAAGCCAAGGAACGAGCAGTTTTCATTCGGAGAGAAGGGCTGTGGCTCCAGTGTTCATCACATTCTTAGGGTCATCTCTGACCCCCAAGAGAGCTAACAACCCATAGGAAGCACAGCTCACAGGCTCCAATTAGAACTCAGGCACATCTGCAACTTGCTAAGCAATGACTTTGGCCAAGCCACTGATCCACAAATCCTCAGTTTTCTCATCTGCAAAATGATGAGGAAATTATAATCTACTTTACAGAGCTGTGGTGTACATGGTGTGAGGTCCTACCAGCACAGCACTTTTGCAGAGTGTCCAGCACAGGATAAAGGCTCAGGAAATGAGCCTCTGAGAGTTTTCCAAGCACTGTGGTCCTGAGGCTACACTAGTACTTATTCTGCTACTGTCCACCCAGAACACTCCTTCCTTCTCATGGTTACAGCCCTCCGTCTTCATGCAGAGCCCAACAGAGTCTCCCCACAAGTTAAGCCTAAGTTAGAACTTTGCTGCCCTTTGCATTTCAGTATCAGGGCCCTTCTGTTGTTTTCTTCTATCTACCTTCCAACAGAGAGACCACACCCAGAGCAAGGATGCAACAATATCTGACCACCGGAGCCACTCTCTGCAGGGACTCTGGCCTGTTGACCATTTACTCTGTTAATCTCTATCTCCTCTGTTAATAGTTCAAGGAAAACCAAACAAGGCCCCTTGCCTAAGTCAGCTGCTTCTCATTCAGAGAGATTTATATAAGCCAACCAAATACTCGAAGGACCAAGGGACTCCCTCCTTTTATCTCCAGAAGATACTGACACTAAGGTCAGCATCATGTGGGTCAAAAGCAGCACAGGGCAGCGATGGGGAGGACACCAGGCTGTCCTTTGGTGAAAGAAGCAGAGACCCTTCCTTGCTCACTGTGTCCCACCTTAACTGCAGGATGCAGCCTGGACATAGAGTGCACAGGATGACAAACAAGGAGCATAATGGACTCCCAGGATCCAGGGACATTATGAAGACCTTGATGGCTCTAGGTTGAACTGGGAAACGTTTATGGGAAGAATTTTACACCGTTCTTTGCTCCAGAGACAAAACCTCTCCAAGTTTCACCTCAGCTTTCAACTATGCCCTTCCAACTAGGTCCCTAAATGTGTTAAAAACAGAAGGTAAAGGGCCGTTCTTGTGGTAGAGCGGGTTAAGCTGCCACCTGCAGCACCAGCACCTATACGGGCACTGGTTTGTGTTCCAGCTTCTCCACTTCCAATCCAGCTCCTTGCTAATGTGCCTGGAAAAGCAGTGGAGGATGGCCCAAATGCTTGGAGCCTATACCCATGTGGAAGACCCAGAAGAAACTCCTGGCTCCTGGTTCCTGGCTCCTGCCTTCAGATCAGCCCAGCTCCAGCCACTGCAGCCATTTGGGAGTGAACCAACAGATGGAAGATCTCTATCTCTTCCTCTCTCTCTCTGTAACTCTGCCTTCCAGACAAATAAATAAATCTTAAAAAAAAAAAAAAGGTAAGGTTGCAAGCAATACATAGATGGATTATAAAAGACTAATCTGTCTTCTACATACAAAAGAATGTCACTGCCTTTATGAAAATCTGTGATTTGGAATCAGCTGGTTCAAAATTCAATCCCTCAATCCCTCAAGAACACAATCCCAGCAACTGGTAGAGCTAGGATCCACCTAATTTGTCTGATGCCAAACTCTGTGCCATTTCCACTATACTATTTTGCCTGCTTGTGATCATTCTAGAAAGCGAATGGCCTAGCAAATGAAAAAAAAAGAAGAAAAAAAAAAAAACTTCAGTTTGCTCTAAAATATTTATTTCTGTGAGGTTCAAGGCAATGCTTAAAGAAAATCAAATAAACATTTGCTCATCAACCAAAACAACCTCTCTCAGGTTCCAAGAAAGCAGAGCTAACTCACAGGTCCGTAAACTGGGTATAAATTTCATTTTATGATATATTTTTTGGCGTGATTCAGAGAATCATGCCTTAGGGAATGTTATTAAGGTTGGGTGTGTGTTTAACTTGAATATATAAGATGTGTATTACCAATGTTAATAACTGCCACTATATGCTGTTGATAAGAACCGAAATAGACTAAGAAATGCAATGGAGAGCCTACCTCAATGTTCTCCTGGAAGAACAGTATCCTGGAAGCCTAGGTGTCAGGTGGGGGTGTGTGCAGAGCTAATCAGTATTAGGAAAAGTCCCTGGGATGGAGAAACCAAAGCTCCAGCTATAACTCCAACATAAATATTATCCTTTACATGTGGACATTTCTTCAGTGTCAGTCTAGTCATCAAGCCCATTCATATGACTATGACTGTGGGATGATAACCCTGGCAGCAATTATGTGAGATAGGTATTGTTATACTTCTTTTTAAAAGAAGCTAAAGTCCCTTGCCAAAGAGAATATGCCTAGTGAATGCTAAAACGAGGGTTCAAGCGCAGAACATCTGACATGTAGAACACATGTTCTATTCTTAGCCACCACTGAATTTTCTCCACTTGTAAAGGCCATCATCAAAACACATAATTGAGGGTCAGATGACCTGTGTTTTATTTCATTTCTATTTCTTACTAGATGTATTAGCTGGGGTAATTCCTGGATTCTGTCTGAGCTGCAATTTACCATCAATAAATTAAAGCACAGTTGGGTGTTTGGTGCAGCAGTTAAGACACTGCTTAGGATGTCTACATCCCATTTTGAAACAGCTGCTCCTGATTCCAGCTTCCTCCTACGTACACCCTGGTGAGCAACAGATAATGGCTCAAGTACTGGATTCCTGCCACCCATGGAGGACACTCAGACTGAGTTCCAGGCTCCAGGCCTTGGCCTGGCCAAGATCCAGTTGTTGCAGGCATTTAGGGAATCAATCAGTGGATGAAAGACCTCAGTCTGCCTTTCTCTTTCACTCTCTCTCTTTTCCTTTTCTCTGCTTTTTAAATTTTTTTTTAATTTTAGAGAAATTAAAGCAGATGATAATAATAAAGTCTATTATACAAGAATCAAATGAAATAACATTCATCAAACTGAGAGGTTCTACACAAATGCTGCTTAAAATTAGGTGTTCCCTGATTTGCAACCACATGAATAAGAGATCACGCATATGGGAAAGACTGGCTGGCAGGAATGAGACAATATCATTAAATCAATGCCTAAAGGGTGCTTCTTAATCACCACTTTCTAAACTCTTAGGTTATTTTATTTTCAAGATTTAAAATGTGTGAAACAGATGTTGGGTATCATGATAACTACTATTATCACCATTCACTGGGACTGAAAATAGTCTCCTAAGATCTTCCCGTTTGCAAAAAACTGAGAAGCCTAGATCTTCTGTTCCAAACCATCTGTGTTCTTTTCTGAAGACAATGTCTCTGATAAAGTCAAGTTAAACCCATGTTCACTGCCTTGTCATGGTTTGCCTGGAGTGAGTCTCAGGCCCGAACCACATACTTACATTCATGTTGTTCATAGGGCGGATAGCTCAGCCGGACGGAGATCAGGATCAGGAAGATAAACAGAGGCCAGGCCACTTCCAGCAACAGCTGACACTGAGAGCAAAGTAAGACAGAGCACCATGAAGTTAAAGTCACACAGATTTCTAACGCTACTGTGCTTTGGGAAATCCACTGAAAAGTTCATTAACAATTGACCTACTTCTCCATCCCTTCCTACCATTGTCTAAGCTTTAACAATCTTAAACTGTTGACAGTTCCCACTCTACAACAATATACCACTCCATTCCTATATGCCTCAAGTAAGGGAGAAGGCTTCCCTTCCTGCTTCACTGGGCTCACTTCTACTCATTTTTCATGACTCAACTAGGGGGGAATAATTTCCTTTTTATCTTATTTTATTTTTTAAATTGTGGATAACATGAAATACATATATATCATATATATTTTACAGAGAAATTAGCACAATATTTCAACAGATACATAAAGAAAAAAAAAAAAGGCAATTAGTCTTTCCATTTCCTTTATCATGCTATAGTTACCCTACTGCAGAAAGACAAATATTGTACGTTTTCTCTCACATGTGTAAGTTTCAATACACACACACACACACACATTCCAAATAAATCTAAAATAGTGATTACTAGAGTCTAGGAAAGAAGGAGGGATGGAAGAGACCTAATGGGTACTAATGAGCAGTCAGGTGGAACACTATGTGTGTGCCATAGCTTCCTTTCCTGTGATCTCAGCCTGAGTTAGAAGTCCTTCTCCTGGACTCCCACACAAACCAGGCACACACTTCCCAAAGCGAGTTCCTCTGGCCCTATTTCTATCACTGACTTCTTCACCATACCCTCAGCATCATACTGGGTGCATCTTCCATTGTATAAAATATTCTCTCAAGACACGGGTCTTCATGTCTGCTGGCTATTCTTCCACTAATGAACAGACCATGATCTGACCTCTCAGCTGTCGCTGGTGCTTCAGATTGTTGGCAGAGGCAGGGTGGGGGGATGTATTTGTTTGTCATTTGACTTTTTGCAATTTTAAATACTCAGTTTTTTTAATTTCTAAAGGCCTTTGATAGGAGTTCGCGTTAAACTTTCTTTTTTTTTAATAGTTTTTTTAAAGATTTTATTTATTTTATTTGAGAGTTAGAGCCACAGACAGTGAGAGGTAGAGACAAAGGTCTTCCCTCCGTTGGTTCACTCTCCAAATAGCTGCTATGGCCAGCACTGTGCTGACCTGAAGCCAGGAGCCAGGAGCCTCCTCCTAGTCCCCAAAGTGGGTGCCGGCACCCAAGGACCTGGGCCATCCTCCACTGCTTTCCCAGGCCACAGCAGAGAGCTGGACTAGAAGTGGAGCAGCCAGGACTAGAACTGGCGCTCATATGGAATGCCAGCGCCGCAGGAGGAGGACTAACCCACTATGCCACAGCACCAGCCCCTGCATTAAACTTGCTTTGAATCTGCTTTCAGGAAGGAAGATAATAACTGTGAATGTAAAGAAGTGAATATTTTAACTTTCCTATATTTTCTAAATTTTCCATAATGAGCATATATTACTTCCATAATAGAACAAAATGTCCCTGTTACCAGAATACTATAGATAACAGTTGCATAGACAAAGAAAAAATGCGAACAGTCCCTCTCTGGAAGGAACCACACTGACAATGGGGTCCCTTTCAAGACCAAAGATTAGGACAGTCTTGCTAAATATTTCTATAAATCCCAAAGAGGCAACACATCCTGAAATCTCAAAGCTTACTAATGACATTCAGCGACTTTTTTTTTTTTGGAGCGAAAGGTACTAACATTTATTAACATAAGCAGAAAATACCTCAACGTGGGCCTCGTACACCAAGTACAAATGTCCTATTTTTCTTCAAAGAGAATATCATTTTATTTTGCAATTCATGTTTTAAAATTGATATGCATGTATATCAAAACATCATGCTGAATTCCTTAAATATACACAATTTTTATTTTTCAGTTATATCTCAATAAGGGCAGGAGAAAGCCATTTCTTTCCTGCCAAAGAACACAACCATGACTCTGAAAATAAGCTTTTCTTCCTGCTGAGCCGCATGTCCCTTCTCCAAGGTCCCCAGGTCCTCAGTGCCTTTATCAGCATTTGGCACAGCAGGGGCCCTATTTATACATGAGCTTCTCCCTCCTGTCACTTCTCACTAGGTACCCACATGATAAGGGCTTCAAAAATGTCTGTTGTGTAAGGGAATGAATTGAAGTTTATAAAATAATGAACACACAGACACAAATCAGCTGAGCCCTTTGGGAAAGCAATTTGGCAATATGTATTCAAAAGTCATGTTTATCTCCTTTGCCCAAGTAATATTCCTGGGAATTTATCTTAGAGAACTAAATTTAAAATATCAAAAAAGCTGTATATATGACTTTATTTATTCATTGGAACATTGTAACTACAAAATATTGGAAACAACTTAATTGCACAGCAATAGGGAAATGATTAAATAATGGTACATCCATTTGACAACATATTATGCAGTCATTATAACAGTGTTTATGAAACACTGTTAACTATGTAATATTAAGAAAAAAATGCAGAACACAAAATTGCATGCATTCCAAGCTTGAAGATAAATAATATCACATATAAATATTAACAAAGACAGGACTAGGCTTTTTAAAAAATGAAATGTAAATGAATTTGGAAAATAATAACAAACTCAGAAAAATAAAATTATGAATAAGAGAAACAATCATCAACTGTGAAGATCTGAAGCCTCTATTTGTACTTTTAAGACAAACAGCCAATATGTATTTAAAATCCAGTACGTACTAGGCATAGTTCATGTGTATTGTTCCATTTAACCCTCAAACAACCTAGGAGGCAGGAATTACTAATGTCTCTGTTGTACATGTAGAAAAGGCTACAGCTCCAGGAAGGGTGCACCACAGAGCTAGTCAGTGACAGGGCTGAGGTTAGTAATCAGGTCTGCAGACTCTGGGGGCCATTAAGTACTACGTAGACGTCTGCTTCACTGGACATCTCAGCAGGTTCCACTGAGGTAAGAGTGGGTACAGCCAATGCTGAGCGCCCACTGTGGACTCAGAATTTGTTTATATCTCACCTCCAGTATTTAACTCACAATAATCCTGTGAGGGAGGCAGTAGCATCTCTATTTTAGAAGTGAAGAAACTTGGACCGGCACTGTGGCGTAGCAGGTAAAGCCACCGTCTACAGTGTTGGCATCCCATATGGTCACCAGTTTGAGTCCCAGCTGTTCCACTTCCGATCCAGCTCCCTGCTAATGTACCTAGGAAAGCAGTGAAAGCATCCTGAGTCCTTGGGCCCCTGCACCCACAGGAGTGACCAAGAAGATGCTCCTGGTTCCTGGCTTTGGATCAGCCCAGCTTTGTCCACTGCAGCTATTTAGGGAGTAAACCAGCAGATGGAAGATCTCTCTCTCTCCCTCCCTCCCTCCCTCCCTCTCTGTAATTCTGCCTTTCAAAAAAATAAATAATAAAAATCATTTTTAAAAAAAGATCTGTTTATTAAAAGAAAATAAGTGAAGAAACTTAGGTTTGGAAAAGTGATGAGCTACAGCCTGGTAAGGCTAAGAAACTGCACCGGGACTTAACTCAGACCTATTGACCCCTAAATGCAAGCTTTAAAGCCCATCATGCTGCCTCACAGAGCTATGCTTGGGGCACACAGCTGTTAAGATACGCCAGTAAGGGGCAGGCATTTGGCATAACAGATAAGATATCACTTGAGATGCCTGCATCCCATATAAGAGTGTTTGGGTTCAAGTTCCAGCTCTCCTCCCAAATCCAGCTTCCTCCTTATGTGCACCCTGGAAGGAAGCTAGCGACAGGCCAAGTAGCTGGCTCCCTGCCACTCACACGGGAGACCAGATTCAATTCCTGTCTCCTAGATTCAGACTGGCTCAGTTCCAGCTATGAGCATTTGAATACTGAATCAGCAGACAGATCTTTTTCTTTCTTTCTCTCTCTCTCCCTCTCTCTCTCTCTCTCTTCCCACTCTTCCCACTAAATCAATTTAAATATATATATATATATATATATATATATATATATATATATGCCACTTAAGAGGAACCCAGCACTTGCCAGCCCTGCTAAGCACTGAGTCAAGCCTTATGTTCCTGGACACCTCTGCAGCACCACATCTAGGACCGTGTTGTGCAGCAGATGCTGAAAATATGCTGGCTAACTGAAAAAAAAAAAAAAAAAAATAGATCTTCCCCCACGGCACTGAGAGCAAAGGACACAAAGGAAAACTTGCAAACCATTTTCAGCAGCTGAAGCCAGTGTGTATAAGAACACTAGGGAACCAGGTAAGGGAAAGACAGGTAGTCATAATAATAATAATAAGATAATACCTCAACAGGTCTAGCTACACACCAAGTGCTGTAGCTACATTAACTCATTTAATTGCCAAACAACCCATTTAGTACTATACCCATTCACAGATGCAGAAACTGAGGCTCAAGGAGTTAACAAATTTCCCAAGGATACAAGATTGGTAAATTGCAGAGCCTGGATTCAAAGCCAGCTGACTCAAGGATCCATGCCCTTTGCCACCATGCACCTCCACCTCCATGTGCCCCTTCCACACCAGAGTATGGAAACTCCAGATTCTTCAAAGTCTTTGATGAGCTGAGATTACTAACACATATGAACGGACAAGTGAATGAATGGACGGCTTCCAAAGCTCACATCACCCAAACCACAGAGACAAAATCAAATCTGTGCCCACTTACCCCACAGCTCTAAAATTATTTCTGTCAATCATCACAGAATCCACATTCCAAACTCAGGGCACGTTTTAGGTATTTCTTTCCCTAACAGCCTTCCACTAGACACCTAACTTGACTTCCGCCACGAATGCCATTGTGCCTTCACTCATTACCAAAATGAGATTTCTCCACCCTTCTTAGATGAGCACATTTCCTAAACAGAGACTCTCAGAAATAGCTTGGAAATAAGGTTGGCCCTTCACTGCTGGGTAATCCTTCAGAAAACTCCCCTGGATCTTGCTTTAGTACCTGTGCACCTGACTCTACTCCTCCACGATCCAGGAGTGGGAAGAGGTGGAGGAACAACGTTTTCAAAGGTGTTTCTCACCATTTCAGAAACTCCTTTGTTTAGTGCTGGGTATTGACTCTGGTGTTGAATGAATGCTACACTGAGGTGCTCTGGGAGGCATGGAAGCATCTATTCACTTCCTCTCTCACTATTCCTTGTCTATACCATAGAGATAAGATGAGCAAGCACCGCCACAGCTGGGCTTCTCAAGATTCCTTCTACTGACATTCAGAGCCAGACAAACCACTGAGGGGGAATCTCCTATGAATGTACGGTGTTTGGCAGTGTTCTCTCCTCTACCCAGTAGATACCAGTAGCACACTGTCTCCTTCCCAAGATTCTGACAATGCAAAATATCTCTAGACATTACTTAGTGTCCCAGATGATGGGCAGTAGAGACTGCCCTGAGCTGAGAACCACTGCTCTAGACTTACTATGAGGATTAAATGTTATGTCATGAAAAAGTCTAAGCACAGAGTCTAGCACATAATGGTTGTCATCATTATCATCATGTAATTCAATATGTAGCAAAACACTTCTGAATGCATTCAGAGCTGAGCAGATATCTCACACACAACAGAGGTACACGGGCCCTGGAGTATTCATGACTAACCTTTCTTGCAGGTTTCAGAAGCTCCATAAACTACAACCCAGTCACTCTGTGTGAATGCAGTTAGCTACCTTGGGCTAAGGACACAGTCATGGCCATATTAATTCAAGGCAGAGCAAGGGCCATGCTTCAAGAACACAGAAAACCCATGGAATAAAATTTAGCCTTGGGCAAGAGTCTTCTGAATAATGGTATCACCTCCAAAATTCAATTCATTGCTCAAAAAAGAAGCCACTGCTTTTCAGTATTGAGTTGAAGATTCTTGAGATTATAAAGGGGCATAAAAAAATCAGAAATGAAGAGACAAAAATATCCTTTCTGTGTACAGCAGGGAAATTTAAGAGAATCCACAAAATTTACTTAAAAACTCAAACTCATTTGAAAACATGGATAAATTAACCAAAATCAAAGTAAATACTTCTAAGTATAAGCACTACTTTTAAGATTGTGATAGACAAATTAATATCATGCGGGGAGGAGAAAACAAAACAATAGTAAAAACAGACACAAACAAAAAAATAGTTTATAAACTGAATGCAAATCATATAATTCTTAGGTAAAGAAAACCGTAGAGCTTCAGTAAATTAAAAAAAAAAAGGGGGGAGGGAGATGGGGGGGTGCTGGTTTTGTGGCCTAGTGGGTATAAAGTTGCCACCCGTGATGCTAGCATCCTAAATAGGCACTGATTCGAGTCCAGCTGCTCCACTTCCAATCCAACTCAATGCTAATGGCCTGGGAAAAGCAGCCAAAGATGGCCCCTGCACCCACATGGGAGACCTGGAAGTTCCAGGCTCCTGGCTTTGAATCAGCCAAGCTCCAGTCATTGTAGCCATCTGGGGAGTGAACGAGTAGATGAAAGATCTCTCTCTCTCTCTCTCTCTCTCTCTTCTCTCTCTCTGCCTCTGCCTCCACCTCTGCCTTTCTGTAACTTTGCCTTTCAAATAAATAAAATAAATCTTAAAAAAAAAAAAAAAAAAGATGGCCCAAATGCTTGGGCCCCTGCCGCCTATGTGCAAGACCCAGATAAAGCTCCTAGTTCCTGACTTCAGCCTGGCCCAGCCCTAGCCATTTCGGCCATCTGGAGAGTGAATCAGCGGATGCAAGTTCCTTTTCTCTCTGTCTCTCCCTCTCTTTTTCTAAAAAGGAAGATGGGAATTAATGAGATCTAAGCCATACTTCTGGATGGGAACATTGAATGTTCAGGTTTCCCAAGTTGATTTACAGATTTAACATAACTTCACTTCAAATAGTAAGAAGATAGTTTTCAGAAATTTACAAGATAATGAGATTCAGAAAAGACCACAGAATATTTGGAGAGGCAACAAAGTGTGGGACAATGAGTTCCCCCAGATATCAGATGTTCATCGGGGTAGGAGCACATTCTCTGGGCTATATCAGCACCAACATAAAATGACAAATGACCAAAGGAATATCTCCAAAATAGCCTCCCATACAGATAAGATTTCATTAATATTCCAAAAATAACTAGGAAAGAAGTTACTGTTTAATCAAAGTCACTGTAATGACACGATATGCATGTAAAGAAAAATGAATGCTAGACTCATTCCTAACACCACACACGCTTCAATTAGGCACAAAAACTTTAAACTGATATCTTAAAGATCAAATCAGATAAACGTACAAGGGAAAAGGCCATTTTTAAAACCATGCCTCCCTTCTGGAACTGTGCAGCCTCATGCACTGTTGGTGGTTTTTTAAACAGGCTTGATCCCTAGGAAGGCCATCTGCCCATACATTTCCAGGGCCATTTCCCTTTGACCTAGTAATTCTACTCCTGAGATTCCAGCATAAGGAAATACTACAAACGTTAAGAAAAAGCTATATGATAAAATCTGTATGAATTTTTAAAATTTTACTTATTTGAAAGGCAGAGGGAGGGAGGGAGAGAGACCCAGCTTCCACCCACTGGTTTGTCCCCAAATGCCCAAAATATACCAGGTTGGGCCAGGTCAAAACCAGGAGCCAGGCATTCAATCCATGTCTCCCATATGGGTGGCAAGGACCCTATCACTCAATTGTTTACCTACTGCCTCTCAGGGTATGTGTTCATGGGAAGCTGGAATTAGGGGTGAAGAAGACCAGAATCCAGGTCTTCGCATATGGGATGCCACATTCCAAGTTACACTTTAACCACTATGACAAACATTCACCAATAAAGTCGGTATAGTAATTTCCTTATAACATCAAACACTAGGAAGAAATGCTGGCAATAGGATTTGAACTTATGAAATAAAAACTGTGTTGACAGATTACTATAAAGTTACTGGGAATGGTAATGCCATCATCTCATGAAAGATTGGGAGCCCAACTATTCAGCCCTTCTCTTAGTAACTCACTAACAGCCCTGTCTTCACCTGTGAAACAGAAATTGTAATGCATCCCTCAGAACTGCTAAGAACAGATAATGGATATCAAAGTACTTTGAAAACAACAAAACCCAGGCAATCGTTACTATAAATATAAAGATCATTTGAAACATAGGAATATACATATTAAACAACATTAAATGAAAAGCAAAAACAGCATAAAATGGTGTGTATGTACGTAATGATTATTACTGCTTTATTGGGCTACTGCCAGTCAAATTTTCTCTGCCAAGAACCACAAGGCTGATGACCCGCATGCCTGTGGCCCACAGACCTCAGGGACACCTTTCACACATAAACTGAAATTCAACTGTCCTTTCCCAACTTCAAGGCCCTGTGAAATCTGGTCTCAGTGTCCCTGAACAGGGACATGCACCCAGTCACCGCCAGGATGTGATGGTCTGATCTCCGAGCTGTAACCCTCGCCTGGTTAACTGATGCTTGGACTTCAGAGCACTCACATTACATTCTTTTTTTTTTTTTTTTTTTTTTTTTGACAGGCAGAGTGGACAGTGAGAGAGAGAGACAGAGAGAAAGGTCTTCCTTTGCCGTTGGTTCACCCTCCAATGGCCACTGCGGCCGGCGCGCTGCAACCGGCGTACCACGTTGATCCGATGGCAGGAGCCAGGTGACAGGTGCTTTTCCTGGTCTCCCATGGGGTGCAGGGTCCAAGCACTTGGGCCATCCTCCACTGCACTCCTGGGCCACAGCAGAGGGCTGGCCTGGAAGAGGGGCAACCAGGACAGAATCCGGCACCCCAACCAAGACTAGAACCTGGGGTGCCGGCGCCGCGGGCGGAGGATTAGCCAAGTGAGCTGTGGCATCGGCCTGTTTATTTTGATACAAAACTTCTTAAAATCTATGCATACGGTGGGTCTTCAAAAGATTCAAGAAAATACACATTATGAAAAAACTGCATGGATTTCAAAAATTTTTACACTAACATAAACACACCTTCTAATCTCATTTCCCATGAACTTTTTGAAATGCCCGTATAGACCCTGCACAGTATCCCAGAGTGAAAGATGCTCAATAAATATTTATCCAAATGAAACATTAAAATTGTTCTTTTGTTATCCCATAGAAGTGAGAACAAAAGCTGAGGAGAAATGAGTTTCCCTAGACCACTGAGGCACAGTGGCCAGGCTAGGACTAGATTCACTTTTGCTACTGGGCTAGGACTAAGGTCAAGAAAGAAATATGTCAGTGACACTGGAAAGTTAGGGAAAAGATGCCGCCTGCTCCTCCCCTCTTCTCTAATGGCTCATAAAGGAAGAGTTTAAATTTTTTTTTTTACCTTGAAACCTATTCTTTGTCATTAAGGACTTCCCAAATAGTAGTTCTCAAATTGATAAAATCTGAATGATCTGCCTTCTGTCATCAATTAATGTTATCTAATTGAGAGAATTAAGCATAAAGAGAAAAGAGGGTATGTTAGGCCACCCTCACTTTGTCCCACTTGCTCCATGGAGACCTTGGCCTCTGGGTCAGCCTAAAGCCAGATGAAGATCCTAGGAACTCTGAAGTCCTCTTCCCTTCCTGTCCCAAGCCCTGTTTGTGCTGAATGACTGCCACCCACACAAGCTGTCACTTTGGACCCAAACTGAGCTTTGCCCTCAACTTTTGCAACTCAATTCAAGTACTCTTCACCTAACAGAAGAGTAGAAAATGAATCCTAGCTGGTTGGTCCCCTAAGTCTGCACAACGAAGGCGGAGAGGAGGGATCCCCAGGATTCATCAACAAACAAGGACAGAGTGGGAGAACAAATGCTGTCTTCCCAAAGGTAGCTCTAAAGTATGCTGTCCAGCTCCAGGTTTTCACATGTTCTTTCTATTCTTCCAGAGACAGCACACAAGGCTCTCAGGGCAGGGAAGCCTCCTGGAGACCTGCAAACTGATGGACCACTAACCCATTTACCACTCATTCAGCAAATAGCAAGCACACCCCAGTGCCAAGCTGTGCTTTGGGCTCCAGAGACAAGGGCTCACTCTCTAGGATCGCAGAAGGGAAACAGCCAATGAATTTCCACACATTATGAGCAACAGCTGTCATGGGGCTGCTAACGTCTTCTCCCACCCAATGGGCAGGGCAGATCTAACGAGGTGGGCCAACAAAGTGTCGACAAAATACCTAAAGTTGAAATAATATTTAAATAACATAATCTAGATATCCAAGGCAGGTGGATTGGGTAGTAGTACCCCATCAACATGAAAGACTCAGGGGCATACAACCTCTAATGTAGAGAGAGAAAATGCTGCTACAAAGGCTCTGGACTTGCAGGGCCACCGGGAGCTTGGTTCTGATGCTACTTTCAAGACTGACTCACCCTGGACCCCTGCCCCCTCAGAGCCAGTTCCATCACCTGTACAAGGGGCAGACCATACCATTCCCAGTTCTGACAATCTAAGCATGTGCAACTTGAAATAAAGCATGTTTGTTGTGATTCAGTAGAACACATTTCCTTTAAAAATCAGGAAGGGAGGTAACTGAAAGAGGCTGGCAGGCAGCTACAAAAACCCTTTTGTATCAGTTTATTATATCCCTACTTCCCACTTCAACAAGAACTCCACCACAAAGCTGCAGATTGCCTTAGAGTAAGCCTGTTCATCTCTCTAATCCTACCCCTTCCAAAGGCAGAAACAATATTGACTAAGAGGCAAAAAACTCAAGACCAGTGGAGACTGGCCCAGTCTGGATGACACAATCCCACTTCCTATTCCAGGCCCCTGTGCTCCTGATTCCTTCCCTGGCTAACACAGAAAAGCCATTTCCTCCCCCTCTAAGCTGTGTGGCTGCAAAACACGTGGAGAAGGGAAAAAAATCACTGTGATGGCGAGGCTGAGGCCTGGACCAAGTCTTGGGGATCCCAGCCCCTGGTCCCAGCCCAGCTGCTGTTTGCTTGACCCTGGGGAAAACCCTTCCCTGCTCTGTGACTCAGCTTTCTCATCTTTAAAATGGGACAAATGGACTGAACTACCTGAGCACCCCTTTCATTGCTAAGACAACTTGGTTCTTCCCAGAACTCACTAATGGACACACCATGGTCGAAACAATTTCCCATCACATGGGCTGCCAGGTTGAGAAGAGGCAGAGGTCACGGACCACACAGCAGCTACGAAATGAGAATAAGGATGAATATATTGGATGTGAGAACACTAGAACCTGAGAACAACTGAAGAATGCAGAAGAAAAAGGCAAAGAAGTCAGGATCCTCAGGTTTTGATGCAACTCAGGACAAACAATGATGCTACTGAAAGACAATCCGACGGTGATTTGGAACCAACTCTGGAGTCAAGTTTTCTGGATTGAAAACCTATCTAGCCGGCACCGTGGCTCAATAGGCTAATCCTCCGCCTTGTGGCGCTGGCACACCGGGTTCTAGTCCCGGTCGGGGCTCCAGATTCTGTCCCGGTTGCCCCTCTTTCAGGCCAGCTCTCTGTTGTGGCCAGGGAGTGCAGTGGAGGATGGCCCAAGTGCTTGGGCCCTGCACCCCATGGGAGACCAGGAGAAGCACCTGGCTCCTGCCATCGGATCAGCACGGTGTGCCGGCCGCGACGGCCATTGGAGGGTGAACCAACGGCAAAGGAAGACCTTTCTCTCTGTCTCTCTCTCTCACTGTTCACTCTGCCTGTCAAAAAAAAAAAAAAAAAAAAAGGAGTAATACCGTTAATAATGACTTAGTGCCTAGCACATGAAGCCCATCCTGTTTGGTTTAATTATGTTAATATACTATTTATTGTACATCATATTTTACTATTAGTATCACTACAAAAATACATCAATTTCAGTCCCTGCTTAACCTGAGGATTCAGGTTCCCCATTTGTAGCATGAGAGGTTGAATGAATCCAGTGTTTCTCAAACTACAATCTATATACATATTACCAAGGGATTACATTTGAACTCTTTATGCGGGTCCTAAACACTTTATATTTTCATTACAATGATCATTAAAAGAAATTCTAATACACATATGCATATTTTCTAAATGCAGTGCTGGCATCCCATATGAGCACCAGCTCAAGTCCCAGCTGTTCCACTTCCAATCCAGCTCTCTGTTATGGCCTGGGAAAGCAGTAGAAGATAGCTCAACACCTTGGGCCCCTGCACCTGTGTGGGAGACCTGGAAGAAGCTCCTGGCCCTTGGCTTTGGATCAGCACAGCTCTAGCCATTGCGACCAATTGGGGAGTGAATCAGTGGTTGGAAGACCTCTTTCTCTCTATGCCTCTCCTTCTCTCTCTGTGTAACTCTTTCACATAAATAAATAAATAAATAAATCTTAAAAAAAAAAAAAAAGAACTAAGTTCTGGCACAAATTTCAAAACCCACGTTGATATTTGTGTCTGTGGTTGTGTTGGCACAAGTATAGTTGTAGTAGGCTGATGAGAAATGAACAGAAGCTGACTCAATCTATGAGATTCACAGATGAAAGCCAAATGGCATCCAATGAAGATGGTTCAAGTGGAAAAAAAAGGATGCAGAATTGAACATTTATCATAAATATAGATTGGACAAACTCAAAAAAAACTGCCACAATAGTGTTTGCTTTCATACTTCCATTCAATGCATCATTTGGTCTCAGCTAACCAACATCAGTGACCTCAACATATTTACAGTGTCAGTTTGAACTGGACTAGTTTTGTAATTTTGTTTGCATTTAATCTGTAAACATACACAGTGGTATACTGTAGCCAATAAGGATAAGGGGTTTACATCTAGTTATACATATATGTAATATTTCAAAAACATTATAATAAAAAGAAGTTTAGTGAACATGCATCTCAACATTTTCTACCACAGAAAATCCAAGCATTATTCTACTTTGAGAAAAATTAAATTTTTACCAAAGTTCCTTAAACTCTTTAAATCTCTCCAAAAGTTGATCTGTGTGGTTACAGACAGGTTGAGCTTCATTAAGCCATCAAATGAGAATTCAGGACAAAGGCAGAACAGAAAACAGAGATTTGGAAACTAACTACAGCTCAATCCAAAAGACTATATGGGATCACTAAGGAAGTACTTTAGAGATAAAGCGGCAAAGAGCTGACATCCGAGTTTCCAGAAGTTCCCCTGCCTTAGAGCCCTCACATTCCTTGGGAAAACACTATGCACATGCAATGAAGATGATCTTTCAGGATTACTCAAAGCATCACTCACCCACCTGGGAGGTGAATGGCTTAGAATCATCCACAGAAATAAGACAAATCTCAGGTCTGCAGTCAGAGCTGGAAGGAGGGAGTGCAGAGACACCGGGAGACCCAGGCACTGATCTCTAGGAGCTGGGCCGTTCACTCACTTCACTCCCAACTCTCAGACATACAGGGATCCAGGAGGCGCTTCTGGAGAGCCAGACAGCTCCCAGGGCTGCAGCAAAAGGGAAGACGGCCGGACATGGGCAACTCTGTGCCAGGTTCCAGAGGTCAGAACTCACGCCTTGGCATTAGAACAAACCAAACCTAGCATTTCTGCCCCGTGGCAGACCTTCCCTCCGTGATAAGCCACCAGGCCACATGAGGGCTACACAGTCGTGTGTCAGCCAGAGCCAGATTCATTCAGTCTTTGTAGGAAAAAACCAAGAGCGCTCCGGCCCTCCCTCCTTCAACCCCCAAACCAAAACCCACCACCCCACTCCCCACCGAGAAACCCAAGCTTACTGTTTGTCGTCTTCTGAACGTGAGGTTTTTCCACAGCAGCAACCTCAACTGAGGCCAGCAGGCCATGTTACCTCAGCGGGCACCCACGGCAACCTGCTTGTGGCTCGCCCTTGGAGGCAGCGGCCAGAGCTTGTAGCAGAGCCGCTGTGGCTGGTCATTAACTGAAAGATAGGGCACAGGAGAGACAGCCGTCAGTGATCGCTGCAAAGCCACACACCAGTGAGGGCTGTTGCTCCAGCCCTCTCACCTGAGACCTACGACCCCAGGTCTGCGTCACACTGCTCCTCAGCACACCAGGAGTTCCTGCCTTTCAGGACCCGCCAAGCAAACAGAGCTTCAGGTTTTCGGGCAGCAGCCCGAAGCTAAAGTGCCATGGGTCCTAATCACGTTCGCTCCACTGGGGTGATCATTTAGGAATGAAAAATGCACTAACGAAAATGGACTTGAGTGGCCAAAACACTAAGGATGAAAATGCCATATTGGAATCCTCCCTGCCCCCCACCCCCCACATACACTCCTATAAAATGTCAACAGCATTTATAAATTGTGTTCCCAGCCTGGAGTGAGTTACACAACTCCCTGAAATTCTCTGCAGACTAAATTTCCCCCTGGCCAACAACGCGGGGTCCTTCAAATGATAAATGGCACCATCAACAAAGCAGTTTCCCAATCTGGAAAGCCACAGCAAGTCTGCGAGGACTGTGGGTAAGCACCAAGGGGATGCTGCCAACACCTGGCACCCAGGTGATGAGGACAGCATTAGCGCTGTGTCTCTGTGGAAGGAAAACAAAATCCCACGGAGAGACAAGTCTGCTAAGGCACGCACAGAGTGTCATCTATGAAACTGACAAGCCCTCACAGCCAGGATATATGCTCTTCTGCGCCTGAGCACGTGGTCAAGCTACTCCTTGTCAGGTGTCACGGGCACCTCCCTGAAGGGCTGCATGAACTATATTTTACTATTATTATTCTCACGAACAGAAAAGACACATTCTATTTATTTATGCTGGAATAATCTCACATAATTATGCCAACATTCAAGGTAGGGAAGGGACAGAAAATGAAAAATGGAAAAAGACAGGAGGGATAAACAGGTTAAAGTGAGTTCCTGTTGGCACTTGGAAGCACGAGTCCTCAGTAGAAACCAGAAACCCCTTTCCTTATAAAGCAGTGTCCCAGTTCATCATCATAACCTCCAGTGATATAGGGGTAGGATGTGCGAAGCATGAGAAACAAATGGAAAAAGACTTAAGAGTGTAGTAATCACTTACACCTACAAAACCAAGTACTGGACTAAAGTTCAATCTCTATCAGGATATTACCATTTTGCCCTTACCCCTTAACGATTTGAATTAAAAACTTCTAGCAAAGAAGAGAGAATTTGCAGTGTCCAAGAGGAAGAGACGATCCAACTCATCCAATGGCAATGCAATAAACCAGGCATTCCTCCAAAATTCAAATCTTACACCCTATTTCTTTTCCTTATCAACAGACCTCTCGAAAGATACACATCCCCAAAGTGTCTCACTCCAAGAAGAGAAAAACCTAAACCAGCATAGCATCAGATTGCACCTGGTTGTTTTAAGGTACCAACTGGTCTCCTAGCACTGAGAGGCAAGATGACGTGGTGAGACCCATGCTTGTAATCCCAAATTGTTTCATAAGTGGCTTAGGAGGGAGGTTGCATTCCAGAAACACTGAAATAAATAATTAGCTACATCGTTCTCAAGCAAAAAAAACTCTGTCCAGGCATCATCAGTTGCTAAAAGAATCTTTTCAGATCCCCAAGGTAGTACTGAAGAGGCTGGTACAAAACATTTCTATTAAAAAAGAAAAACTAATCAGCAAAATGCTCCCAGACATGAATTAACTCCAGCTTCCCAGCCACGCGTCCATGCCCAAGGCTTCATGCTCTCTGAGCATCAATTTCCTCCTTATAACATGAAGATGACTACACCTGCCTTCTTGTACAGTGTTCTAAGGACTTAAAGAGATAGCACAAATAAGTTTCCATCATGGCCTAATGTAAATGCTGAAGTTATAACGTTCTGTCTCTTCATTTGTATTTCTCTGTTTGCTCAGTACCCTCTCACATAGAAATGCCCATACCCTGCTTAAACGGGATATACCCTATTATTTCTACCAAATCCACTGTGGGTTTTTGGAAAGGTATAAAGGGGCAAAGTAGGACAGACAAAATCTGAATAACCTGGTGTTGGGGTCCCCAGGGCCAAACCCCAGTACAGAACTCTTCCTCTAAACCCTGAGTGGAAAAGTTCACAGAAAGAGAAGATATACCCCTATACAATGTTCATGAAAAAGGAGAGGGGATGGAAGGGAAGGGCAGGGGAGAGTGGAGGGGGGCAGGGGAGAGGAAAGGAGGAGAGGAGAGGATGCTTTTGTTGGGAGTACATTTTCCTAAAAGTGGAGTTCCTGGATCTCTCCAAACATGGGTTCTGATGCCAGGGACCCCCTGGGAGATATAATAGAGGTTAGCAAAAGTATCCCAGCAGCAGGCATTGTGGAGTAACAGGCTGAGGCACAGTTTTTAGACACCAGCATCCTAACTATACTCTGCTTCCAGTCCAGCTTCTTGCTAATAAGCCTGGGAGACATCAGATGATGGCCTAAGTGCTTGGGTTCCTGCCACCCACACAGGTGCTCCAGGCTTCTGCTGGGCTCAGCCTCAGCTGTTTCAGGCACTTGGGAAGTGAAGTAATGGATGGAAGATTTATCCCCTGCCCAACACCCACACTCTGTCTTTCAAATAAATAAGTAGCCAAGAGCAGCAGCAGAAAGTTCTGCTCTAGCTTTGCTGGATACAAACAGACAAGCATCCTGCCCCAATATTTCCCCATTGCCTGGACTCCTGTACAATTCGCTCCCTCCATCTCAGAACACAGTGATCAATCCTGGGAGCACTTCCATCCAGAGAGAAGGGTTTGGCAATGCCCAAACCCTTCTACACAGGTAACTGAAGCCAAAGGGACATTTCCACATCAGTTTTCCAAGGAAGTGAACAAACAAACCAAACCTCCCCTCAAAAAAAAAAAAAAACAGTACTAAAAAACAGTACTATGTACTAGATTTCTCAACGTTTCAAAGCGTAGCACACTCACTTCTGCCCTCGTATCCATTTCCAGTTGCTGGCTGGAAAGGGTCCACTCCACAGTCATCGCAAGTCAGCAGGCTTCCCTTTGCTCCTGGATGACCACAAAAGCCACTTCACTCACCTCCCTGACCCAGGCTTGCCCCCTGCCATTCAAGTCACAGAGCACCCAAAGTTATAGACTAAAACAAACACCACTCTTGCATCTGCATCCATCCCTCTGCTAGCTCCCACCACCATGAGGACAGATCCAGCCTCACCAACGGTTACCTGCCCTCCCTGCTGGGCCTCCAGCCGACCCTCTCACCATTCCCACCTGCTAAGCCATGCCCTGGAAAACACTCCCAGGCTCTGAAGGTGCTGCACTCTTCCATCACTGGCACTCCACTGGACTGCTCCCTTGTCTTGAAACACTTTCTTGTGCATTGTCAGCTTGGCTAATTCTTCCTCACCCTTAGAGTGAACCTGTCAGCTCCCCAGGAGTCCTTCCCCAATTGCCTGCCCTGCACTGCCAGCCCAGTGAGGAGCCCTTGGTGGATACTCCCACAGCAGCGTCCATCTTCCCTTGCAGGATTTTCCCACCTTCAGAGTCAAGGCAGGGACCGTTCCTCTTTCCTTCACTACTATTTTCCCAAACAAGCAAAACAGTGCAGCTTGTAATAAGCACTTCAGGGATGTTTGCTTAATTAATTAACAAAGAGACAGACATGAGAAATAGGGTCTGAGAACTCAAGGGTAGTGGCACTCCTGGGACTGTGATAACTGATTTCTTAGGCTTGATCAACTGATTTAGGCAAATTGTCCCCAGGGAAGGAGCCCAGATGGCCACGAGAGACTACTGCACTTCCCAGTTGACTCCTGGGGCACCCTGCAAAATGCAATTGACGCTAAGGCTACTTCCCATAGCCACCAGCTTTCGCTGTGGGCCAAGCAGGCCCCCCAAGGCCAGTGGGCCATGAAATTGGCTTTCGTGCCAATCTTCATGCTCAAATCCTAGAGGTATGCCTCAGATCTCTCACCAGCAGTCTCCCAGGGGGTCACCCCTCACCAGTTTCATAATTTCCCCGCCCCCACTTTGTTCTGTGCAGTATGGAACTGGAACAGGTCACTGCTCAAATCTTCTATCAATTTGTTTTCAGAAACTCTCATTTCCAATGCCAGCAACAATTTAAAGTTATGTATATCTAAAAAACACAACAGATCGCTCAACTATAACCTTCCCAAATGAGCAAAAAGGCTCAATATCATTGGTTACACAGAAAAGCAAGTTAAAACCAGAAGGAAACACCACTATACACCCAATAAACTAAAAATTTTAAACATGCTTCTGAGTGTCTAGAGCAACTGGAAGTCAATGAAAAATTATAGATAAATCAAATGGAAGAGTCACTTTGGAAAACCGTTTGGCAGTTTCTTGTAATGTTATATAAGGAAGCTTCAAAATGTTCATGGAAAATGCATATGATCTCTGAATTCCATTTTTCCATGAGGTTTTTGAAATCTTCTCATACATATACTCATGAGATAGTCCAGCCATTCCATCAGCTACCCTAAAGAAATGAGAATGCTGCCACATGAAGCCCTGAGCGTAAATATCTGCAGAAGTCTTACACAGAACAAACACTGGAAACAACTTGGTTGTCTATCAGTTGGAGAATACATAAAAACAGAATACCACTCGCAACACAAAGGAACAAACTACTGATATGTGCAACCACATAAATCAATCTCTAGAGCGTTACACTAAAGAGAAATAGGCCAGACACAACAAACGACATACTGCATCCCACGTCTACAACATTCTGGACAACATGAGACAGCCCAGACAGAAACCAGTCTCAGCGGTGGCCAGCAGTTATGGGTTATGGTAAAGAACGGCTGCACTGGCGCCTGCAATCTTCTCTAGGTGGCGGAAGTGTCACCCAACTGTATGCATTCGTGAAGACTTACCAAACTGATCACTTACAAAGGGCAAATTTTAATGAATGCAAATTATACATCAATAAACCTGACAGCTGAACAACAATGAAAAAAATCCACCTCTCATTATGATAATGAACATACCCTACAAATCAAATTATGCCTTGGAACACCTAAGAACTGCATGGCACAGAGTCTGATTATTGTGTGATCCACCAGGAAGGGGCATAGTAAATAAATATTCATCACCACTTATTAATTCCACACACACAAAAACAAACTGCAGTCTTAACTCTGCAAGGCCCTTGTTAGCCAGAACAATATTTATGGAGTGTCACAGGGCCTCCAGACCTCACAGATTCAATAGTGAACGACAAATGCCAAGTCCCTGCCTTCAGGGGGCTTGTGCTCCAGCAGAAGAGACAGAAAATAAAAAAATAACAGAGGCTTGTTAAGGCAGTGGATGGTAGGAGTGTGAGAAAAAAATAAAGTGAGTACAGCGACAGAGAGGACTGAGTGAGTATAGTAATTTCCTTCTGATGGCTCAGCTTACAACCACCCAGTGAGAGCACGGGCCACAGACTGCACACAGGAGGTCACTTAAGTAATGCAAATTCTTTTCACTTTTCCCTAAACCAAAACCTGCCATGCCAGACAGACTCCATGATGCTGGCAAAAGCAAAAATAGAGGGGTCAGACTTGTGGTGTAGCAGGTAAAGCCACCAGCTGCAATGCTGGCATCCCATATGGGTGCTGGGTCGAAACCTGGATGCTCCACTTCCAATCCAGCCCCCTGCTAGTGGCCCTGGGAAGGCAGCAGAGGATGGCCTAAGTCCTTGGGCCCCTGCACCCGAATGGGAGACCTGGAAGACACTCCTGACTCCTGGTTTCGGCCTGGCCCAGCACTGACCATTGCGGGCATTTGGAGAATGAAGCAGATGGAGGATCTGGCACGCTCTCTCTCTCTCTCTCTCTCTCTCTTCCTCTCTCTGTGTAACTCTTTCAAGTAAATAAATAAATCTAAAAGAAAAAAGATAGGCTAACAGGAAGCCTGATGTGAAGGGGGAATAATACCCCCTAGTCCCTACTGAGCACTCTGGTACAAGCAAAAGAAAAACAGGAACTCCTAGCCCTGACCATCCTCCACATTCCCTACAGTACCGACTCTGTCGACGGAAATGGAGCAATGGGAAAATGCAGGGGTCTGTGCTGCTCCCAGAAGCTGCTGGCTTGCGCAGTAACAAAAGGCTGGGCTGCTCTTTTCCTTCCTGCAAGACCTTTGTTAGCAGCACATGATCTCCGCGTTAGGCTGCAATCTAAGGGAGGGAGGGAGTCAGCTCTCGTGCCTGGCCAGGCCACAGAGGAGAGTCTGCAAGCATGCTCCACGCAAGGGCCATGTCTCACTGGGAAAGAGAAGCTGGCTGGCCCTGCGGGGGTTGGGGGGAGCCCTTTCCAGGGCCATACATCATCTGCTTGTTCTATCTAGCAGGTGGAGTTGCAAGGGATTTTTGAGGCTTATTCCTACCACATCTCTGATATAATCTTTTTTTTTTTTAAATATAAATAGTCTCTGAAATAATCTTTTTTTTTTTTTTTTTTACAGGCAGAGTGGACAGTGAGAGAGAGAGACAGAGAGAAAGGTCTTCCTTTTGCCGTTGGTTCACCCTCCAATGGCCGCCGCGGCCGGCGCGCTGCGGCCGGCGCACCGCGCTCGTCCGATGGCAGGAGCCAGGAGCCAGGTGCTTTTCCTGGTCTCCCCATGGGGTGCAGGGCCCAAGCACCTGGGCCATCCTCCACTGCACTCCCGGGCCACAGCAGAGGGCTGGCCTGGAAGAGGGGCAACCGGGACAGAATCCGGTGCCCCGACCGGGACTAGAACCCGGTGTGCCGGTGCCGCAAGGCGGAGGATTAGCCTGTTGAGCCACGGCGCCGGCCATCTTATAGAGAGGCTGAGGCCCCTAAAAAGCAAGACTTAGAGCTGGCCCCTTGGTGTCTCAAGAAATAGTTTTTCAACAACTATTACTCCCACTAAGCTATTTCTCTTATTTTGCTGGTTCTTCTGAAAGCAATTCTATTTCAAGTTCTATCCAAAAAGTTCACATATCCAGAATGTAGTCAGCAACTAATCTTTGTTCTTCAAAAACAGTGATTATATGACAACTATTTCTCTAAACCTTAAATAAATGTGGTGTGTGTGTGTGTGTGTGTGTGTATTCTGCTTTTTGGATACATCCCCGCATAGTTATATGAAGTGAGACTGAAAGTGAAATTTTCAACAACAGCTCTCAGTACTTCTCTCTCTAATTATTTGAAAGGCAGAAAGAGAGATAGGGAGAAATCTGTCATCTATTGGTTCACTCCCCAAATGCCCACAAGAGATGAGGCTGTACCAGGTTGAAGCCAGGAATCAGACACTCAATCCAGATCTCCCAGGTGGGTGGCAGGGACCCAACACCTTGAGCCATGGCTGCCCCCCAGGTATGCATCAACAGGAAGCTGAACCTGGGAGCACAGTCCGAACTAAAATCCAGGTAGATATGAGATGCAGGTGTCCCAGGTGGGGTCTTAACCAGTGCACCAAATGCCCATCTTTTAGTAGCTCTGTTTTTCTTTATTGTGGCAAAATGGACAAATAAAAATTGCATATGTTTATGGTGTTCTAGATGTTTTATAGGAACAGACAGCTAGACAGTAAACTACAAAGCAGGAGGCAGACTTGACTGTATCAGACATGAGCCGAAAATGTGCTGGTGCTAAAGCATAACTGATTGCCTATTCATGAGATGTTAATGCAAAAGCAGGAATCACAGATGTGACTCATGTGTCTCATCTCCAGCGAGATGTGCTGGGTCCTGTGATATTAGGACACGAAACTTGTAAGTCCAGCTGAGCATGCTTGCTCTGGAAAAGGCCTGTTTTTTTTTGTTTGTTTTGTTTTTTTATTTATTTATTTGAAAGTCAGTGTTACACATAGAAGGAGAGGCAGAGAGAGACAGAGGTCCTCCATCTGCTGGTCCACTCCCCTATTAGCCACAACAGCCACAGCTGCATTTATCTGAGGCCAGGAGCCAGGAGCCTCCTCCAGGTCTCCCACATGGGTGTAGAGGCCCAAGGACTTGGGTCATCCTCTACTGCTTTCCCAGGCCATACAGAGCTGAGAGCTAAATGGGAAGTAGAGCAGCCAGCGTCCACATGAGATGCGGCACTGCACGCAGGGCCTCACCCACTATGCCACAGGGCAGGCCCCAAGGCCTGTTCTCTAAACTGCCTCAAGGAGCGTGTATCTCTGCATCAGGAACCTCCTCCAGAGAGGGGCCTAACGCAGTTAACTGAAGGCCAAAACACAGGACCGGAACACATTTATTGCATTCACGACTGAAGAAGGGACGTGGCTGTCATAGGAGTGGGGCAGGGTTTTGAGCCATCCTGTGATTTCTCCCAGGCTGACTCATCAGATTTATTGAGCCTAAAGCTAATTTAATTCCCTCCGTTAAACTTTCCTGGCCTCCAGATGCCACTGGGCTCGCTAACCTTAAGGGTGGCCTCACTAGAGGCCCTTAATCTGCTCGCCCTTGCACTTCCAGTTCCTGTGAAACAGCTCTTAGTTAGAGACCCACAGAGGGCCATGGGCTGGTACAGCACTATGGTCCACCATCAACACCACCGTCAACAGTTTAAAGTTAACACTTTAATGCTCAAATTTGAAAAGACAAAAGGGGTAAGACTTTTACTCCAAGATAAAAGTCTGGATAAAATGAAGTCATTCGATCATTCTAAAATAAGACAACTATCTTTGCAGACATTTGACATAGCAGTTAAAAAGCCATTGGGACCCTCACATCCATATGTCTGGGTTCAAATCTCAGCTCCACTTCTACACAGCGGGCAGCAAGTGTTGGTTTAAGTAGTTGGGTCTCTGCTACCCCCAAGGGAGACCGAGACTGAGTTCCAGACTCCTGGTTTCAGTCTGGCCCAGTCCTAGTTGTTGTGGGCATTTAGGGATCAAATCAATAGATGGAAGACCTCTGTTTCTCTCTACCTTTCATATAGATGAAAATAAAATATTTTTAGAATACAAGAATACTATCATTTTATAAGAGGCTCTGTTACTGCCATGCCCATTTAAAAGATAGAGTTTCACTCAATGAATTTTATTAATTCCAGCAATCTGTTTCTCAAGGAGTAGAGGCAGTTTAGAAATATCAAAGGCATAGAGGTCTGCACTGTGGCACAGTGGGTTAAACCACCCATATGGGTGTCAATACTTGTCCCATTTGTTCCGCTTCTAATCCATAGCCCCCCTAACGTGTCTAGGGAAGCAGATAGCACAAATACTTGGGTCCTTGCCACCCACACGGGAGACCACGGTGGAGCGCCAGGTTCCAGGCTTTGGCCTAGCCCAGCCCCAGCCATTGTGGCCATTTAGGGAGTAAACCAGAGGACGGAAGATTACTCTCTCTAATTCTGTCCTTCAAATATTTAAATAAATCTTTAGGAAAAAAAATGTCAAATGCATCACACTGCTTGATTATTGTTAACCATAAAATTAAAGATAACGGTACATCCTTCTTTCACCATGGAATACATAGCTAGCTTCTTAGACAAAATTATTTGCTCATAATTTTCAAAATGAAGGCTATGAAATGAATACATAAAAATGAAAAGAGGTCCACAAATACTGTACCAATCTGTAACTAGCCTTTGAGAAGTATAATTCCTCGTGTTGTCAACAACTCTGTTTGAAAGGAGATCCTAAAAGTGTAAAGGGATTTCTGTTATGTCACTGAAACAAGCCAAGGTCCTATTCCTCACCCTCGATGCTTCGGATGTTAACAATTAAACAGTCTCAGGATGTCCGAAACTCTTCAGAGCCAGGATTTCTAACAGCAGATCTGTGCTGTACCCAAGTCTTTGTTTCATGCTGGTAGAATTATGGAGAAATTCTAACAAAATAGTAGAGACAGGGCCTTTTCCCCTGCTGATTTCCACTAAACAAACACACAGCAACCTTCAAAGGAAGCCTTTAGCAAACAACACAGTTATCTGCTTTTTCTCTGGTCCAGGGTATGTAGCACATAGGAAGAACCTTCCCCCTGGGGGGCGGCGGGGGGGGGGGGGGGGCAGCAACATTATATGTCAAAGGAAAAAACATCAAACGCTTTTTAACTGCAACCATAAAGCCCAAAATAAGAGGGATGTGAAGGGAAGGAACTACTGAATTCATAAACACCCTGAGCTACAGAACACAAGTAAACCAGCCTCCATCAGCGGCCCTTTCTTTAGAGAGAATCTTTTTTTGGTTTGTTTTAAAAAGTTATTTTATTTATTTGAAATACAGAGTTACAGAGAGAGAGACAGAGAGAGAGGTCTTCCATCCGCTGGTTCACTCCCTAGATGACTGCAAGGGCCAGAGCTAAGCTGATTCAAAGTCAAGAGCCAGGTGCTTCCTCCCAGTCTCCCACGTGGGTGCAGGGATCCAAGCACTTGAGCCATCTTCTACTGCTTTCCCAGGCCATAGAGAGAGCTGGATCGGAAGTGAACAGCAGGGACTCAAACCAGTGCCGATATGAAATGCCTGTGCTGCAGGCTGAGGCTTTAACCCTCAGCACCACAACTCTGGTCCCACTCCTTGTTGTGGGAAGGCTTCCCAAGGGAATTTTGGGAGTGCTCTTTTAGTGACTACACCAAGTATCATTTAGCTTGCCTTATATCTGGAAAGGGTCAATGTCTTCTCCCAGCTGAAGGGTTTATCTGTATAAAAGTGCTCAAAGTGTGAGGAGTCAGACCAGTTAATAGGCAGTCAGTGGAAATTCAGGGTGGAAAATGTACCCCCAAAAAGTTATCTTTAGGGCTGGTGCCATGGCGCACTAGGTTAATCCTCTGACTGCGGTGCCAGCATCCCAATGGGCGCTGGTTTCTAGTCCCGGTTGCTACTCTTTCAGTCCAGCTCTCTGCTGTGGCCTGGGATAGTGGTGGTGGAGGATGGCCCGAGTCCTTGGGCCCCTGCACCCGCATGGGAGACGGGGGTGGGGTGGGGCGTACACGACACACTTCTGGCTCCTGGCTTTGGATCGGCCCAGCTCCGGCCATTGTGGCCATTTGGAGAGTGAACCACCAGAAGGAAGGAAGACCTTTCTCTCTGTCTCTCCCTCTCACTGTTTGTAAACTCTGCCTGTCAAATAAATAAATAAATAAAAAACAAAAGTTATCTTTATCGAAGTTAGAAGTACCTGCCGGCCCACTACTTGAAAGCTTCCAATCATGAGAATAGCAAGGGAGTGGCATTCCTATGGAGCTCCCAGTTTATTCTGAAGTAAATTAGATATGTCACCCTCCTGATGGCTTTTGTTTTACCCTGAGCAAGCTAGACAGGCTTGCAAATCTGTTCTTTTTATGGGTTTTGTCCCTGCCTTGTAACTGACTGTCAAGTGTTTCCTCAGTTTACGCTTAAAAACCCCAGTGCCATGGCCCCTTCTTCTTGCCTTCCTTGGAAGCCCCCCTCTATGATGCTCTGGCTGGAGGTCTTTGACTCTAATAAATCTTGCTTCTATCTCTCCACTTGTCCACTTGGAAATTTTTCTTTCATGTGAGACAAAGCACTGAGATAATAATATTTTCTCCACCGTGTTTCACCTGTAACAAAAGCATGTGGGATTCTGCAAACCTACATCTCACACTGTCTTTTCTTCCCTTTGGACCTGTTCCATCATGAAACCGTGTGCCAAATCCTTATCGCTTAGGTTTTCTTAATTAACCAGTCCAGTAGGAAGAAGGGAAGGTTCTGGAGTTGGATAAGGGTGGCTTTGAATTCTGACTCTGCGACCCATCAGCACTGGGAACCTGACCATCCTGAGCCCTGTAGCCTGTCCATAAAGCAGAGCTAATACACGTATAAAATATTTATCTGGTTCCTAGAACCAAGTTAAGTACAGTGCTATCATAAGGATGAGTGCTGCTGATGTCACAGAGGGCGGGGCATAGAGTGGGCAGTTTAACTGAAGGATTTTTTTTTTTTGTCTACAGAAGATACTGTTTCCCTCAGGGGCCTTTCCAGAGCAAACTGGAGCTCTCTCTAGTGCACTGCTCACTGGGAGAAACAGCGGCATCTCCTAGTGTCCTGGTGTCACTTCTGATTATTGTTTTATCATAAATCCCCCTGCAAGGAACTCCCACCACTCACCTGCACTATTGTGCAATTTCCCCCCAAGTCTGCAGCAACTAGTTCAGTTCTCCTCTCCACCCCTTTCCCCCAGCCTCTGTCAAAGACCTATTTGGAAAGTTAGCCCACACTCCCTCCATACTTTCAGCTTTGTCTTCCATCTTCTCCAGTGTACCCAGTTATCAGGTGGTTTCTGCTACACTCAACATCTCATTCTTCACCACATAGGGCCAGGGTGACCTGGTGCTCCATAAACCTTTGTAGACTAAAGGCCCCTGCAGTAAAACCTCAGGGCCAAGACAAGATAGTTAAAGTGGATTCCTTACAGTAACAAATCAGAAATTTTACTGAAAATAAAGGTTCGAGTTAGCCCAAAACTATGACAAAATTTCCAGCTGTGTTCAAAGCAATGGAAATTCAAGCTGAAGCGCATTTCATTTGATTTCCCTCAAAGCCTCTGTGCATTGTTGGAAAAGACAACTTTCATCAACTTCATGTGAGCAAAAGAGAATCTGGAATCTGCCAGGCAGACGCTCCAGAAGCCCGGAAAACACACCACCTGCCAAGGACACCTTCCCTAGGGGCTCAACCTGCAACACAGGGCTGTCAGCATTGGTCAGGAGCCTTGAGCTCTGAACTCACAGGCTAAAGAACTCACTCAATAAAGCCCATCAACACCTGGATACATTTTCCGCCTTAACACTTTACTCTCTTTACCTTTGCCAAACCAAGTTAGCCAGGCTCTTGTCCAGGTCTAGATCATGGAACAGAGGAGCAACACCACCAGCTCTCTCCAGAGTTTTCCTTGAGACAGTGTGCTAGCAGGTGTCACAGCCCATGGAGAGCCAGCTAAACAGATAAGTGAGAATTTAACCAGGTTCCAGGGCAGGCTCAGACGTACAGGGTGTAAGTTCTGTCCTCCACACCTTAACCAAACTCCTTCTCGAGAATTCAAACCACTTTGCCAGCTACCTAGCTAAATTAAGAAGATAGGATCATAAGTTTAAATTCACATACATGTGATTCTGGGGGAAAAAAAAAAAACATAAGCGTAAGGGTGTTAGCTTTTCTCTTTTTAATTACTAAAAATATGAACTCATTATTTGGGGCCTGGGAGGACCCTCCAAAGGAAATAGAGCTGTTTTACTACCATATTATCAAGATTCAGAGTGTCCTGAGTTTAGAAGGTGCTCATGTCATGTTCACAAATCAAATATTCTGTGTGCCAAAAGAAAAAAAAATAGTGCTCAAGGCAAAAAATGGACCTAAATTATTGGGTGGACCTTCTGCTAACTTCCTCTTTACAACTGTGATTTTTATGGGAGGATTTCAAAAGCTCACACAATGCAATCCCACCCCCACCCCCAACAAGGATGTGCTAAGTTTACAACAGGTGAGAGCCCAGAGGAAGCTCCGCCTGAGAACAGAGTGCCACTCCTGTCTCTGCAGGCTCCTGGGGCACACGCCCTCCCTTCACAGAAGCCAGGAAAACCAAGTGTCAGACAAGCCTCCATTTGCCCCACGGAGGAGAAAGCCACACTGCGATCCTGTGAAATGTGACTGGAGTTGTAAGCTGGAAAATGGTGCTAATTCCACTAAATTTGCAAAACCTGCAATAAGATTGACAACTGAATAAACACTACTTGACCAAAAGCTTTCTTTATTTTGAACTCAAGGTCCTTATTATAATTAACCCAATCATTAAAGTAAAAGGAAAGAAAATCCACCCTGCCTTGAATCACAATTAATTCTAACTGGCCAAAATTAGCATTAGAATTTCGTACTTTGGCATAAAGATACAGTGCCTAGGAAACCCTCAACATTCAGGAGACTTCCTTCTGATTGGAACTTAAACCAAAGAGCAACTTTTACTTGGGAAAAAGGAAAAAAAAATTCCAGTTGAAAAACCCTTTAGGATTCAAATTGGCCCAACAGACAGAATAAAGAAGTGCTCAACAGCTTGAGAATAACTAAATGAGGTCAGTCCAATATTTAAGGATTCAGTGTCCATTTTCAGTAAGCACAATTTTCTTTTTTCTCTCCTAAAAGAGCATTGTAAAGATTACCCTAAGTTCTGGTACAGTAGAAAGAAGCCTGCATGGAAAAGGCAAGAGACTAAGCTTTTAATTTCTAGTTAATGACAGCTGGAGAAGGAAAGTAGGCAAGCAGTTCCACCACTTTGGGTCACAGAAGAGGAAACACGTCTTTGTGATATTGCAGTAGATGATTTAAGAAAACTGCCCAGAACTAGGTACCCAATAGCCATGGAAAATACTCATACATCTCCCAAAGCATGGCAAACCATCACCGTAGATTCCAACATCAAAAATCTCTCTCTGCTTCCTCCCATGATGTTGGTAGAGTACAAACTGAGACACTTCAGCAGCGGACATTAAAGCCCTCTGGGAGCAGAGAGACACATCCCTTAAATGTTTTAGGAGAGGCGCCATGGGGGAGGAAGCATGAGAAACGCAACAAGTAGGAACTGAAGAGTCAGCACATCTTGAGCCTGAATCCCTGGCTGTGCCATTAGCCAGAGACAGGAAGCAGGAACACGTTCTTTCATTTCTGTTTCTGTCAGGTGCATCACCTGAAAAATGGAGCTAATAACAGGCAGCCCCCATGTTTCCCCCAGTGTGGGAGGTCACACAAGATGAATGAATGTAAGTGGTACCACGGGGACTTCAGGAAAGGGAATGCACGATATTAAATATTAAATCACAGGAGAAAATGTTATTTTCTTCAGCACTTCTTTAGGCTTTTTAAAAATTTTATTACATTAAGGAGAGTTCCTGTTTTGCTTTCTCTTCAACACCTGCTAATTTCCTAATTTCACTGAACGTGAGTCTCAGAGTTAGCCAGAGCCCTGAGGAAGGCAATAGTTCATCTTATAGACTGTAATAAAAGTAGTTTGTTTTCACTCATTTTGAAATGATCATGCATTTATGAGAACTGATGCTGTTTTTCAACTTCCAATTTTTTTTAAAAAAATTTAATTATAAAAACGTGAATCAATGTAAATAACTTGAACCTGATGAGGTGTTGTCTGTTTCAGGGTTACCACAAAGATTCAACGGGATGAAACGATGATGAATGAGAAGCCCTAGCCAGTTGTTCCCCAAAGCATGGTTGGTGGGTGACATTTCAGTAGATAAACACTGTAGCAGAGAGTACAGTGCAAATAAAGGCAAACATGGAAGGCTACTGTGCGATTCCAAAACAAAAAGGAGTCAAGTAGCAGGAAAAAGTCTTTAAAATAGAGAAAAGATGAAAACCTGTACAGGGAGATTAATCTGACAGCTACTGAGCCATACTATGCGCTAATCACTCTAATCTGACATTTGTTTAGCACATAATCCTTCACATAGCCAACGGTGTTTAAATGATTATGTGCTCAACAAATATTCAGTTTAATAGCAGCATTTGTCTTTTAGCACATTAATTATGAAATATATGCACATTACCTTGTTGTTGTGACTGTTAATGTTTGTAGGTACCTCTTGCTTCCCTCTCTATCCCAGTACCAAAATCGTGTTAACCACAGCTAAGGAAAAATCTTCCACCTCCATCCCAAGGCCCTGCGTCTGGAGTGAAGAAGGATCTACAGGTCCAAACTCATTAGTCTGGGCCTTCACTTTTTCTCTGCCTTTCTAAGGAAAGCTGCTACTAGCATTCAATGCTGCTTTATGTCCAACTCCAAACATCCAAATACCAGATCCAATTGATTTCAAGCTGCCATCCCCCAGGGACTTGCTTCTTCAAGAAAACAAGCTTGGTTTGACTCTTGGCAAAAACAATTATTCCCAACCTGACGTCTAACAGGAATTTTGCAAAGCACAAGTAAACAGGGAAATGACATTTAAACAATTTCTCAGTAGTTCCTTCCCTATCCCACCACTCAGACACCTCTTGCAAATTTTTCCTCTTTTCTTCCTTCCAGTCCAAATCTGTTATGACCTCTGAAACCACAAATTCAGGACATGGTTTTAGAAAACTTTTTGTCTTACTCACCTAACCCCACTGAGGGTCTTCCAAGGTACTTAGTGATATTCTTATAAGGCACAGTCCAATTTTCATCCTAGGTTGGGCATTGGCACTCAAATTAGAGCATTAAGGAGTCTTAGGAATGAGTTAGCTTTTGTTTTAATCACTTATTGGCTTAACAAGACTCCACCATAAGAAGCAAACTAGGAGCCAGTGCTGAGGCACAGCGCGTTTAGCCACCACCTGCAGCGCCAGAAACCTGTTATGGGCACCGACTCAAATCCCAGCTGCTCCACTTCTGATCCAGCTCCTTGCTAGTGCACCTGGGAAACCAACGGAAGATGGCCCAAGACCCTGGGCCACTGCACCCATGTGGGAGACCTGGATGAAGCTCCTGGCTCCTGGCTTTGGCCTGGCCCAACCTAGCCATTGCTTGCAGCCATTTGGGGAATGAACCAGTGAGTGGAAGACCTTCTCCCTCTCTAACTCTGCCTCTCAAATAAATAAATCTTAAAAAAAATTTTTAAAAAAAAGGAAATTAGTGATTTAGTCTAAGTGTGGAACTTAGTACTGTCACTGCCATCAACTTTTTCATGTCTGGAATATCAAGGTAAGTAACATGGGAATAAAAACTAGAGATGAAGTAAACTGAAACTCCATCTTTTAGTCACTGACAACACCAGCATTATATTATATGCTTTACAGTACACACACACACACACACACACACACCTATTTTATGGATGAGGAAATGGAGGTGAAGAGAGATTGGCAACTTGCATATCTCTCAGGGACAGGACCAGAATTCTAATCTACACCAATATGACACTCATATCCATGTACCTTTTCACTAGTATCTGCACATATATTTCAAGATGTCCTGATACTAATAATATGATCTATTTACTTATTTAGGAAGGACTACATAAATACTCTAAAAGTAGCTTCAGGGGATCTTTATTAACGGACCAACTATTAGAAAGTTCCTTCCAGGAAATGTCACATACTAAACAGCAGTTATCACAAAACATCAGCTTCAACAATGCCAGATAAAATGCTTTGACTTCCAAATGCTTCCTGGAATTTGGATTTGGCCTAGAAAACACTGCAGAATTTTAAACAAACATCCACACTCACTAAAACTCTGTATCTCTGCCTTTCGAATAAAAATAAATAAAAAAAAGTTTTTTAAAAAAAGCTTGTATAAAGAGTAGATCCAAAGCATATGAGGTTATTTTGCTTTTTTTTAAATAACTTCTAAATCACTTAGTTACCTCATGCTCATCAACAATAAGTTAAGGTACCGCTCACAATACTTCAATGTGGAATGTCACAGAGGAGCATTTTCTCAAGTCACAACCGCTTCAAAAAGGGAAACGAAACTAGCAAAACAGAATTGCTTACTCTATAAAAGTAACGTGGCTTAAACGACTGAAGTATGCACTCCAGTTTCTCAACCTATTGCAGAGGTAACCTTAACTGCAGTTATCTCCATGTCTTTTGATTCCAATGCTCTCCTGTGATTATTCCATTATCTTTAGTAATCTTTGAAAATACAAAAAGCAAACAGGAGGCTCCCATTTTCTTTGTTCAAGTCGGCAGGGACTCCACCCCATCCACAGTAAGGGGGAGGGTGTAAGGACCTCCATCTAGAGAAGCAGTCACTCCAAAGGAAGGCAAATAAATGTTTGCTGTAATAATTTTTACAAAGCACAATTAAATGCATGACATGATGAAGTGTGGTAATACAAGTCCCATGGGTGTGAAAAAAAAAAGGAAAAATTAATTTCAATTCAGAGTTGGGAGGTATGGATTTGGGAGAGTTGCACAAGGAGAATAACATTTAAGTGATATCTTAAAAGAGGTTTGCAAAAGATATCGGATTTTGTACTTAAAAAGTTCTTTTCCAGGCTTTGTTTGGGGCACCAGGTCTAGCACTCCTCCTTTGTTACAGTTAATGCCATAATACAGCTACGTCCTCAACAGAAAGCAGAGGAACTGAAGCCTGGGTATAGAGAGTTTTACATACAGGATTTTCACCCTCTGGCTTCATGTACCTGGAACCCTGCCTCTCTAATAACATCTAACTTCATTACCTGGTCAGGAAACTATTTTCAGGTAGAAATGCCCAAATCAAAAAGGGAATCACTTTTTGCTTTTTGCTAATGTTTCATTGGCCTGGAAGCTGATTGCCTGGGATGCAACCTCAACTCCACTACTTCCAAACTGCAGAACCAGGCTACCTAACTTATCTATATCTCAGCTTCCTCATCATGAAGATAATTGCAATCATCTATCACATGAGGTTCTGGTAAGAACTGAGTCATTCCATGCAAAATGCTTAAAACCATGTCAGCATACAGTAGGTCAAGAGTAAGCATAGGAGTCTGTGCTGTGGCACAGCAGGTGGAGCCACCGCCTGCAGTGCCAGCATCCCATGTGGGTGCCAGTTCAAGCCCTGGCTGCTCCATTTACGATCCAGCTCTCCGATATGGCCCAAGTCCTTGGGTGACTACACCAGTATGGGAAAACCAGAAGACACTCCTGGCTCCTGGCTTCGGAATGGCCCAGCTCCAGCCATTGTGGCCATCTGGGAAGTGAACCAGTAGATGGAAGACCTCTCTCTCTCTCTTTCTCTCTGTAACTCTGCCTTTCAAATAAATAAATATTAAAAAATTTTTCTATGCCACCTGTCAAATAAAAGGGCTTCATTTAAAAAAAAGAGTAAGCATAACTTTTTACTGAGAGAGGTTTTCAGAGAGTTTATTTCTAATTTGTTATACTAATTAATAAGAAAAGCTGTTCCCATGCTAGTTCACTTTGATAAGGCAGACTGAAACGTTTTTCTAAGAAATGGGTAAATCTGATATTGAGGCAATAACAGCAGTAACTGAGGAAGAGCTTATTCCAAGAGGTCCACACATAATTAGGCCTAGGACAAATAGGAATCACATAGTATCAGAACCAAAAAAATAACCAAAGTTAGGGCTAACAGCTCAACTCACAGTTCTTCTCCCTTTTTCTTTTGTTCCTAATGCTTTCAGAGCCAAATACCCTGACATTCTATTTTCAAGGTCTGACACAAGAAGACATTTTGAGATCAGAGTCTACTCAGAAATATTTGATTGAATCAACAGTATAGTTTCCATTTTAAACCAAATTAAAAAATTATTAGAGTTGAGTAAATTTTACTGTCTGTTCTTTCTATGGTTTGGCGATCCCTAGGCAGCCAACGTCTCAACCGGCTGAAGAGAATTTGGCTGGCTCACTCACGGCAACAGGAAAATACAATTCAGACTGTGGATTCTGATAAGGACCACAGCAGATGCATGCAGAGAACACACTAAGCATCCTTAGAAGTGCCCTGCTCACACAGCAGCTGAAATCCTGCCACCCTGTTGTTTAAATGTGGAAGTTAAAGAATTCTGGAACTTACTGGCTAAATCCAGATCTTAGCTCTGCCACTTGCAAAATGTGTGGACAGGGACAAGCTAATTGGCCTCTCTGTTTTTTAATCTGTAAAATAGGGATAATAATGGGTTTGTTGTGAAGATTAAGCTAGTATTTAGAACAATACTTGACACATAGTACTATGTAAGTGTCTATCAAATAAACATTGTAGGGGTGAGTGAGAAGTGCAGTAAAGATGCCACTTGGGAATGCCTGCATCCTATATCGTGTGACTGGGTTCAAGTCCTGGCTCCACTTCCAATTGCAGTATTCCTGCTAATGTGCTGCCTGGAAGGCAGCAGATGACGACTTGAGTACTTGGGTCTCTGTCACCATGTGGGGAATTGGGATGGAGTTCTGGGCTCCAGACTTCAGGCAGGCCCAGGCCCAGCTGTTGCTGCAAGCATTTGAGGAGTGAACCAGCAAAAGAAAGATTTGTGTGTGTCTGCCTTTCAAATAAAATGAAAATAAACTTCAAAATTTATTTGAAAAATAAAAATTGTAATATCTTTGGCATTCCTGGTAATTCTCCCATGCAGATATGAAAACGATCTCCATTTTTAGAGTAAGCCCACTCCCAGCACATAAAGTATTCAGAATCTTCTGAAAATTGATGCTTGAATAATTGACCACAAGAAACATCATAATTGCTTTAGTTCTTTAGTATCTAGATTCAAGAATATTTTAGAAATGCAAAAACTGCATACATTTTGATATTTTCTTTGATATCCAAAGGTTTTTAATTTAAAAGAGTGTAAAGCAATATCCATTTAAATATTTTAGGAGATAAAACTGAAAAAGCAAAGATCTTAATTTTTTTGTTGTTTCTAATTTCCTTTTTTTAAAGCTTTTATTTAATGAATGCAAATTTCATAGGTACAACTTTAGGAATACAGTGATTCTTGCCCCCCATACCCACCCTCCCACCGTCATTCCCATCCCATTCTTCATTAAGATTCATTTTTAATTAAATTTATAAACAGAAGACCAACTGTGTACTAAGTAAAGATTTCAAGTTTGCACACACACACACACACACACACACAACGTGTAAGGTACTGTCTGAGAAAAAGTTTCACAGTTAATTCGAAAAGATCTTAATTTGTAATCACTACAGTATAGCATAAACATCCTGGTTTATGGGAAAGGAGACACACCCACCCCTCCCCCCCAAAAAAAAAGCCAGAAAAATATTCCAACTCCTCTCTCTGTATGAGGTAAGTGCTACAAAAGGTAGTAAAAAGCTGAGTTGCTGCGTTTCATTCATTTTTAATGTTTGCCTTGGGACTTCCTTGAGCAGAGGTTGAAAACCATCAAGCCCTAATCACCCTTCTCCAACCTTAGACTAATGGACGTTTCACATGAACTGTAAACACACTCTCAGCCGCAGTTGTCCAGCGTCCACTACACACCTTCATTTAGAAGTCAGTCTAAATGCTCGTAAGCATGCAGATTTCCAATGCTCATCTGCAGGGAAGACACCCACACCACAGGTGTCACAGTCACAGATCTGTCACTCTGCAACACCGGGCTGCACCTGCAAAGAAACTCATGAGTGACTCACTACACTACAGAAGCAATTCTTGCCCATTTAGACTGTGGTCATCATGAAGGCTGGAGTCTCCATCCCCTCGTCCCTATGGTCCTACTGCTTATTCTCCAGTAGATACTGTTTTGTTCTGTATAGCTAATGTTTTTCCAAAAATCCCTATCACAAATTATTTAAATGGTTTATGAGAGCACTTGGGGAACAGGCTCACACCAAAATTGTGTACTTGAAAAATTATCCTGTCTGAAGAGAGTCTCCTTGGGAATATTCTCCATGCTCCCATGCTTCTGTGCTTTGGAAGTTTCTGGTTAAGAATGAGAATAACAGGAAGCCCCCATCACTTTTGTGTTAGGTATGAGAGAACAGGTTGAAATATAAGAGATGAGAAAGTATTATTTTAGCTGCTTTTTTTTTAAGGAGATGTGATAGGTTCACTTTTCTTTCCTTTATTCTTTATTTATTTGAAAGGCAGAGTTACAGAGAGAGAGAGAGAGAGAGAGAGAGAGAGGTCTTCCATCCACTAGTTCACTCCCCAATTGGCCTCAACGGCCAGAGCTGTGCTGATCCGAAACCAGGAACCAGGAGCTTCCTCTGGCTCTCTCACGCCGGTGCCGGGGCCCAAAGACTTGGCCATCTTCTTCTGCTTCCCGGGCCATAGCAGAGAGCTGGATCTGAAGTGGAGCGGCCAGGAATTGAACTGGCACTCATATGGGATGCCGGCATGGCAGGCAGTGGCTTTACCCACTATGCCTCAGTGCTGGCCCCTTCAGTTTATAAGTTTTGTCTAAAATCAAAACTTGGATCTGGGTTCCAAGCTATTGTTGTCAGTTGTTCTTTATGGGAGTGGGGCTTGGAACATACAGAAAAAGTGACTTGCTGATTTTCATCACCAGATAAGTTGTTTAAAATATCAAATCTGTCCTCGATTTTATGAATGTTTACACCACTCACTTCCTTTCTGAGGTGTCACTGAAAAGTCTTGGGTTTTAAAAGCTGATGGGATCAATGCACAAAAGGAAAGGCAGTTACTTCTGGTGCCAAACACTTTATTATTCTCTCTGTCTTCATTTTTCATCTTCTCTCCTGCTTCTGGTAATTCCTGAAAAAGAGATGCACCTACCCAAAACCTGGCCACGGGCTGATGCCCCTAGAACCTTCTCTGATTTGGCAATGCTCTGGAGTCGGAAAGACCGCTAATAAACAAAACAAAAAACACACGGCCTTTCTTTCACCTCAACCCCCAAGGTTCCTCCCGGTCTGCACCGGGATTCACCATCAAGGAGCCCGCGGGCGCCAACGCCCCGTGGAGTCTTGTCCTACTCCACCACAGGCCGATTCCTAGGCCACCCAGCCAGGAGGCGCTGCGGGTCAGTCTCTGGGGGCCTCCCGCAGCCGGCGCCCAGCTCCCCCACCCGCACAGCACAGCCTAGCTCAGCCGCCAAGCTGCAAGTTCTGCGCCGCCCGCCGGGGTTACTCGCGGTCATTCTGCTGCACCACCTCTGCCCAGCTTCCCCATCCGTGCCCTGCCTGAAGCTGCCCCCACGACACGAGCAACAAAGGCCAGGGAGATGGGGCAGAGCGGGGAGGAAGGAAAGGGCACCCCAGCTCCAAGTTTCCGCGAGCTCTCCCGAAGTCTTGCGGTTTTTTAAAAGGTACAAAACTCATCCCCCGATGCGCCAAGGACACCTGCCCCACGGAACGCAGGAAGACGGCAGACAGGCCACCCCCAAGTCAAACAAAACCCCCAAGGCCTCAAGCGAGCAACAGCACAATGGACCCTGTTTGGGACACCTCCTACACGCATTCTTGGGGGACAAGCAGGCGCAGCTCCAGTCCCGGGGCGCACGGAGCCAAACCCCAGGTCCGAGCCTAACACAGCCCAAGCTCTGAAGAACCGAATGGGGCTTCGGAGCTAGCACAGGTCCCGGTGGGCGCCGGCAGACCCGCAGCCAGAGGGGTTTGCAGTGGGCTCAGGCGCTCCGGAACAAAGAGAAGCTCTCGGTGCAGGACCCGCGCGTCTCCCGACCGGAGCAGCGGCGCCCCGAGGACGCGCAAGAACCCCCGCCCCGCGGCGCCGCAGGTACCGCTCCCGGGTCTCCAAGCCCGGAGATGCGCCCCGGGCTCCGCGGCCGCCGCGCGAGCCCCAAGCGCAGCAAGCGCCGGGTCCTAGGGTGGCCAGAGTTTGTCTTCAGACACCTTTTCCCAGTTACGCCGCCCCCACTCTATTCGCATCGCAAACGGTGGGAATGTCGGGGTCCGGACTAAAGTCCCGGAATCCCAGCGCTTCCCCCACACAATAACACCCAAGTCACTGGAAAGTCTCTTACCTGCTTTCCACTTTTGTTGTTTGCGCCTCTTTCCCCCAACCCCGTGACAAACCCTTCCGGAGAAGGGGAAGAAAAGAAGAGGGGGCAAAAAAAAAAAAAATTAGGGAGCAAAGCGCAGGAAGCAATAGGCCCTGGCTGCGGGGGTCCTGGGGCGCCCCCTGCCCTGCCCGCCCGCGCTGGGGGAGAGGGGTGTCGGCGCGGCTGGGCCGGTCCCGGCCGCACTCACTCTTCGTCGGAATTACTGTTTTTTGCCGCGACTAGTTCCTTTTATAGATTCGGCTGCGCCGGGCGCCGGGGTTACTATCGGTCAAAGCCTGTTCTCTGCCTCCTCCCCGCCCCCCGGCCCGGCCTCTGTTTATGTAGTGCAGTCACTCAGCAGCCAGCACGTGGAGCCGCGGCCCGCCCCTTAAACGGGCGACGTCCGGCCCGGGGCGGAGGGCGCAGGGCGCCGCCTGCACGGCCGCCTTCGTGGGGTCTGGGGGTGGGCTGTCCGCGCCCCTTGCCCCTCCCGGGGCCAGCCAACCCAGGACTAGTGGGATACGCGGGTCTGGGGCTGCACCCGAGACTCCTCTGGGTTCTGGGCAGCCAACAGCGCCGGCGGGAACGGTTTCCTCAAAACTTGAGTTTTCCGCCGTTCCCCCCTCCCCCGCTTTGTTCGTTTCCTCAGTCGCTGGGATTGGGAGAGAGGGAGCTGCGGGCTGGAACCCCTCGGGACGCCAGCCTTGCAGTCTTTGCTTTCAGCGACCTAAATGGAGTAGGAATGACTGGCTGCTTTTGTTTTCCAACACAGACCTTGACTTTGGTTTTCCCTGGGAGACCCCCAGCCCCGGCACCCCAGGGCCCTCAGGGGAAGCCTGAAGCGTCTTGCTCCACCTCTTCCTAAGTAGAGACAGAGGGCTGGGGGATGGGACAGTGTGGAGCAGCCTGCTTTTTATTTTCCTGTTATTGGTCAGAGCCCCCGTGATAAATACACAGGGCTCGTATGTAAGCTCGTCTGTATTTACCGAGAGCAGCTGGAGAATCGCGGTTGTGTGAAATTATGTAACCTCTCCCCGGTTTTCCAATGCTCCCTTGGGCTTTTTAGCAGTCAGGAGCAAGAGCACCCAAAAACGTGCGAGGGGCAGAGACAGGAGGGCACGCGGAGGCCCACAAACCATCTGTCTAAATATTTAGGTCCTAAATCAAGAAAAGGGACGGTAAAATAAACATCTCTTACCTTGACAAAGACGCCTTTGTCGGGCAACCTTGAAGGGCAGGTTCACATTTAGACTGCTCACAGTTTGACCTGATTTTGGCAAGAATGTGGTGGAGAGAGACAGCTGCCCCCAGCCCCGCTGTGCTCCAGCATATCACAGAACTCCCACTGCCTGCATGTGGACACACACCCCAACACACACACACACACACACACACACACCCTGCTTGTGCCCCCTCAACTCCACAGGCACTAGTACCTCTGGACCACAATTCAAGCACAGAGTCCCAAGTCCATGGTTCTGTGACCATTTGAGGACAGACAGAAAATAGGCCCCAGCAGGCCCTGCGACTGCACACAAGGATCTTGGGGCAAGAATTCTAGGGCCCCAGGTCCTCAGGATCCTGAGTGGCACAGTCCCTTATCGCCATGGATGCCTTCCCTTGCCAAGAAGGAGTAGGGTTTGAGGAGTGGTCACACCCAAGCCTTCCAAAGCCCAGGGCACAAGGGAGGGATCCGTCTTGCCTCAGTCCTTGGGTCCCAGGGTCAGACTTGACTCAACCACAGGATTTGCCATGTAGATTAAGTCTCTCTGCCTCAGTTTCTTCCTCTGTAGAGAGAATATAATTGCTCTCTTTAGCCTCACAGGGATTTTATGAAAATGTAGTTTGTTGACATCTTCAAGCTCCTTGGAGGAATGACACTATAGACTGAGAGGATACTAGTAGCTGAAAATCGGTGTCATTTTCAGGTGTCACCTACGGCCTATAAAGTTTTGGAAGTCCAGGATTAGTGAAGAGTTAAAAATAATCTCTCTCTGGGGTCCGGCGCCAGGTTAATCCTCACCTGCGGCGCTGGCATCCCATATGGGCGCCGGTTCTAGTCCAGGCTGCTCCACTTCCAGTCCAGCTCTCTGCTATTGCCTGGGAAAGCAGTACAAGATGGCCCAAGTCCTTGGGCCCCTGCACCCATGTGGGAGACTGGGAAGAAACTCCTGGCTCCTGGCTTTGGATCAGCGCAGCTCCGGCTGTCGCAGCCATTTAGGGAGTAAACCAACGGACAGAAGACCTTTCTCTCTCCCTCTCACTGTCTGTAACTCTACCTCTTAAATAAATAAATAAAATCTTTTTAAAAAGTAAAATAAAAAATTAATAATAATCTCTCTGAGCCTTTGTGGATAAAGGAGAGCTTTAGGAGGGGTAACTATTCCTAGCATGTCTATAGCGCAAGTTGAAGTCTCTCTGGGCTTCAGCACCGCCCTCCTCTTTCTCCCACTTATTACAGCATTTAAAATCCCACCACCCAAATCAGTCTAGTGGGGAATGAGAGACCACATATCCTGTGGAAGTAAGACAAAGACAGGATGCTGGAGAAGGAAGGTTGTTGCCCTTTAAGAAAATGAAAGCCATGGACTAACTGCAGGAGTCTGCGACCCCAAGGCCAAACCTGATCATGTGTAAGAATAACCTGTAGTGTCAAGAATCTGCTCATTGCCTCACATCAACACACTAATGTTTGACATACATTTATCTTGTTGATCTTTTTCATTTAACTTTTACTTACTTACCTTTATTTATTTAAAAGTCAGGGAGACAGAGACCAAAACAGACGGAGATCTTGCATTCACCTCTTCATTCCCCAAATGCCTGCAATGGCTGAAGGTAGGCCAGAGCAAAGCCAGGAGCCCAGAACTCGATCTCCCGTGTGAGTGGCAGAGACCCAAGTACTTGAGTCATCACCTGCTGCCTTCCAGAGGCTACCTAAGCAGGAAGCTGGAATCAGAAGCAGAGATAGGGCTTGAACCCAAGCACTTTACCATCAAAAGATAGTACCCCAAGCAGCATATTAATTACTTTGCCAAACATGCCCATTTCCCCCCTGATCTTTACTGTTACAAGAAGCCAATCCAACAAGGAGGCTAAGTTACACAGAGACCTAAGTCTGCTAACATCAAGCCCATGCACTGATAGCTTCATATTACAAAAATACTGAATTCCAGAATTAGTGCTTAAAAGACTTGCCCCTTGAAGAAGCAGCTTGCAAGTATGAATACTCTCCCTCCAGCCCTGCTTCCGTAGGTTGATACGGTTCAGGGGGCCCTTCCCCAGTCTCTTGATTCCTGCCAACCCCAAACCCCTACCCCAGGTGATCCTTCCCAAATCAGCAGGAAGACCCTTCCTTGCTGCTGTCGCTCTGCAGAGACTGATTCCATAACTGCAGCCTGGGTGGCTTGAGGTTCTATTCTGAGATGACCCTGGCATCTTCTAATTACAGAATCGACCTTCAGGCAGCTGTGGCCTTGGAGATGTTGCTGGAGGTCATGGAGCTACAGAGAGGCTCAATTTTATCATTCCATTGGGTTTTTTAATTAGAGATGAGCTAAAAGGTCTTGCTTGAAGAGTGCTCTTATATCTGTTAACCAGCCTGCATAAATGCACATATACTCATTGTTAAAATATGAAACATTTTCACCATATATGTGTTTTTGCTTGGTATCCATACCATTTGGTTCTTGGAAACACTAAAAAAATAGAGTGCTACAGGAAGTTAATTAAGAATAAAAAAGAAAGTGTTCTAAAATGACTTTTCAAGTTGAATTTGTTATGATTACAAAGATCTCATATATGTCATCTTAGAGAATCTCTGGAAAATGGGATACCTCGGATTTTTTTCAAAAATAGATATATCATCTTTCAAACAAAGAGGAGGAATAAAAAAAGACCTACAGTTGAAATTTGAATCAGCTTAATACACAACTAGACACAGAAACAAATCATTAAGCAATCAATGGTCACATTAAAAAGTACGAGGAATACCATTACTTGTGGAGCAGACCAAGGATCACACTGGCCCTCGGTGTAATTTAATTTAATTAGAACAATGTGATCTTTTTTCTTATTAAGGACTCCCATAGATGTGCAGGCAAGATTCAAAACCATTATCCCTCTGTACTAGCCTGGATTCAGACAGACTTCCATGAATTTCTAGGTGATTGAGAGATCACTCTTTTTTTAAAGTCACCCTCCCAACCCTCCTCCCTTCAAGCTGTCCTTCCCTGAAGAGCCAAACTGCTAGGAAGATTTCATCTCTGCTCTCTCCTTTTCATTAACTCTCAAAGTACTGCAATGAGATTTTCATCCCTACAGCTCTGAATCTGTCCTGGTCCATATCCGGGGGCCGGATGGGGAGGCACGGTGGGATGTGGAGAAAAGAGGTGATTTCTTTTTTCAATCATAAAGTATTTTTAATGTCAAACAATGTAGAAGAAAACTACTCCAGCTCAGAAAAACCTCTTAATTGGTATTGCAGATGACTTCTGTTAAGTCATCAGGCTATTTGATATGTGACTCTATCCACCTCACCTTCCTTCCTGAAATGAGTTTCTTTTGTGTTTCAGTAAATCTGGTTCTCTTTTAATTCTTCCTCCTCTTTTAGAAATTTACTCATTTATTTATTTGAGATGCAGAGAGACAGAGAGGGAGAGGTCCCATCTGCTGGCTCATTCCCCAAATGGCCATAACAGCTGGAGCTGGGCCAAGACATAGCCAGGAACCAGGAACTCAATCCAGGTCTCCCCGGTGGGTGGCAGAGACCCAAGTATCTGAGCCATCACCTGCTATCTCCCAGGGTGCACATTAGCAGGAAGCTGGAATTAGCAGAGGGGACTGGAAGGGACCCAGGAATGGAACCCAGGGACTGCAGTGTGGGACTCGGGCGTTCTAACCTAAACACCTGCCCCTCTTTTCACTCTGCTTTCCTCTGATATAAATTTCTTTATATACTCCCTAATACTGGTTTCCCCTTTATTCTGATATGCTCCTCTAGTGCTGTTTTCTACCGTCTTGGTCCAGCTCCCACAGTTATGCTCCCTAAGGCATAGTGGAATACCTAGCAGGAGCGCTGGTGAGCAGGAGTAGGCTCCCACCAGCTCAGGAGAGCTGATGCTACTTCTCCTCCCAGCTCCTCAAGTAACCGCCTTGCCTGGAGCAAGCTTGGAATCAGCCAGTTGTGTGAAGAATTAACACCACGTGAGACCCTACCAAACCCATCAGAGCTTTCTTTTACTTTCTTTCTGTTGTTTGGTTTTTGGGAAGGCACTTGTTCACGTTTATCAGTACAACATTTAGCAGGGCATTCTGCAAAATACACATATACACAAAATAAATTTATCTCATTTTACACTCACCACCCCTATTTGCCTTTTTAAATTTCCCTCCTCCATCTGAAATTTTTTTAATTATTTGTTTAATTTTGGCTTCTTATTTGAGAAGCAGAGAGAGAGATAGCATAGAGAAAGCTCCCATCCACTGATTCACCACCACCACCACTCTATCCCACCACCCGCCCAATGCTCACAAAGGCTACAACAGGGTGGGAACTGAGTCCCGCTCGCCCATATGGGTGTCAGGAACCCAGTTACTGGAGCCCTTACTACTGTATCCCAGTGGGGTGCCCTGAAGGAAGCTGCAGTTAGGATCTGAAGTTGGGAATCAAACCCAGGTACTCGGAAGTGGGGCGTGGGCACATTAACCACTAGGCTAAACACTCACCCCCGTCTGCTTTTCTAAAAAGTGTCATTTAATGATATCATCATCCAGATATTAGAATAAACCTTGTTGATCCCGTTTAACTTGTTCATCTTGTGTCCATTTTTCTCTTTTCGTTCAAAAAGCACCAAGGTCAAGTCAATTTCACCTTCCAAATACTTTTTATTTATTTATTTTTTTATCTGACAGAGTTAGACAGTGAGAGAGAGAGAGAGAGAGAAAGGTCTTCCTTCCATTGGTTCACCCCCAACATGGCCACTATGGCTGGAGCTGTGCTGATCCGAAGCCAGGAGCCAGGTGCTTCCTCCTGGTCTCCTACTTGGGCCATCCTCCACTGACCTCCCAGGCCACAGCAGGGAGCTGGACTGGAAGAGGAGCAACCGGGACTAGAACCCGGCACCCATATGGGATGCTGGCACCGCAGGTGGAGGATTAACCAAGTGAGCCACGGCACTGCCCCCCCCCCCAAATACTTTTTAAATCTGTCCCTTTCTCTGCATTCCTACTGCCCAAGTTCAAGCCAGACATCTGGGTTTCTGTATTGCACTGAGCTCCAAACTGCCATTCCTAACACTAGTTTCTTCTTCTTCCTATTTATCTTCCCTACTGTAATAGAGTAAGTTTTGCTTGGGAGGGGAAAAAAGCTGAGCAAATCAACACAGAAACAAATCCATATCATAATCATATTGTTGCCCATGACTTTCTGTAGTTCTGCCATGCATATGAAGGGGAAAAAACAATATCCTCAAAATTCCTTAAGAAAATCCATTGAAAACATGATTGTTGGTGGCCTTTGAAGTCTTAACTGTATTCCCTGCTGCCTCCTGCAGCCACTTCCTTCCCCCTCCCACCCCTACCTGCCCCCATTCTGCAGACTTAGCCTGTCTCTCTCCACTGCTCAGCAGCCTTTCTGTCCTCCCCACCCCTGTCCCCACTGTGCTGTCATTCTAGAAGCAGGAGGCAAGAGGGACAGAAAGGAGAAGAGCTCTTATATATTCCCTCGTTAGGTGGAAAGCTGAGGCATGCAGGATAGACAAAGAAGAAAGATCATTTTTAAAATAACCAAATTAATAGGCAAATATTGCTCCCCGCTCAGATCCACTAGCAAAAATAATAAATTCACAGAGAGTAGTCAATACCCTGAAGTTTAGGAGAAAAATAATTGGGCCCAGGGGCGTAAAAGAAGTCGAGTACTTATTGTAATAGAAGTGACAAATCTGCATATCTCTCCTATGCACAGTACTTTTTGCCACTGAAGAATTCATATTCCTGGCTATGATTGCCGGGATGAGAGACTGTTTCACTTCTGAGCCAGGAGCTCTCCTGCTCTGGGACTTATGAAGATGAGAGTAAGTAATTAAAAAACAAAAGGCACTCTAGGAAGTGTTTCGGGTTCCCTTTTCTCTTCAGCCCCTTGAGTCAGGTTTGTTTTTCCTCGTCAACATTTTGGGGACGATACCTTCAGGAATGCATGGTTTTCTCATTGGTGTCTACTTTAATGGTCCTGTGTAGTTTTGACCCATCCTTGTCCAGGGCTCTTCAAGGTTTCTGAAATTGTCTGGGGAAGACAAATATTTTTGGCCTCCTCAACTACTAAATGGCCAGGTGTGCTGTGACCATGCTGCAGGAGCAAGCCTTCATGTCACTTCTTTGTTGCCTTGTTTCTGGTGACTGATACTGTGAAATCTGAACCATCTCTTAGGTGGCTTCATGTCCCAGCATGTAAATACTAGGGAATGAGCGTCAGTCCTCAATAAGGGCTGGGCTAACTCTAAAACCAGTTTCCTGTTGACCGACTCTTGATGGACTCCATCAATCCCCAGAGTCCAGCAGAAAATCCCCACATCTGCCAACTTAGCTCCAAATTTGGGCAGCCCTGGACACTCTCTCTAAATGAGAAAAGAAAGCTAACTTGGAGGTCTAATCCCTAAGGCATCTACAAAAGATAAAACAGGTGAGAGAAATGAGGGACATGATATAATAATAGTTATAAAAACTGAAGGTTCTAGTAGGGTACAGAATGTCTCAACATTCTGGAAATCAGTTTAGCAACATGTATCAAGAGTCCTTGATTTACTCATTTTACTTGGAGGAATTTATTCCAAGGGAATATCCAAAAATATGGTCAAAGGCTTATATTCACAATTTCTGTTTCCATATTATATATAAACATGAACATTTTAAAAATGTTTAATCATCCAACTACTTGAAAGCTCTAAAATAAACCTTGCTAAATTCATATGGTAGAATATTATATAGCTACGAAAAAGAAAATGCTTTTCTCAAGAGTCATGATATGGGGCTGGCACTGTGGCATAACAGGCAAAGCCTCCCAGTCTGAGGTGCTGGCATCCCATATGGGCTCTGAGTCAAGTCCTAGCAGCTCCACTTTTGATCCAGCTCCCTGCCAGTGTATCTGGGAAAGCAGCAAGGGATGGCCCAAGTACTTGGGCCCCTGTACCGACATGGGAGACCCAGAATAAGCTCCTGGCTTCTGTCTTCAGATCAGCCCAGCTCTGGTCATTGTGGCCATTTTGGGGAGTGAGTCAGCAGATGGAAGGTCTCATCTCGGTCTCTGCCTCCCGGTAACTGTGTCTTTAAAAAAAAAAAAAGTCATGATAGGGGGAACTGCGCATGATAATTGTTACTTGGAAAAAAAGCAGTTATAGTTATGTGTATACATGATTCATATGTAGTACAACAGTTATTATTACTTTTATAGCCTTTCCATTGAATGCATATACATACAAAAGGTGGGAAAGAATCCCACTTGGGTGCTAATGGTGATTTTTTTTTGCGGATGGGATTATAAGCCGTTTTTTCTCTTACATGTCTATATTCTTAAGAATTTCTAGGATAAATATATGCTGTTTTTAGATAACAAAGATGCTATAAAAGCAGAGCTTGTAGGTAAGCTGTGGGAAGAGAAAGTTTACAACTGCAGAAATGCAAACCATAAATTAGCCCATGGGAGTAATCAATCCTCACCTATTTTGAAAGCATATGTACACAGTAATAAAGGACAGAAGAGAATTTGGAGAGAGAAAAATGGGTAATAGCTAGAACTCTTTGGTAAGTAAATTTATAAAATGCAAAAGAAAAGAAAGAATTTTAAACTAACCCGAGTTTTAAACCACTTAGTTCACTACTAAGTGAAAAGTCCGGTATGTTCAAACCTTCTTTCTTATCTTCTGATTCATCCCTCTTATCTATCTGTGGAACACATCTGTGTGTTCTCAGACACATTACTTCACATCTCTGTGCCTGTTTTCTCATCTGTCAAATGGAGTAGAAGCTGCCTTGTTAAGTCGCTGTGGGCAAATACATGAGTTAGTTCCTATGATGTGCTTGGCATTGTTCTTGGTGTATGATAGATGCTCAACAAATGACAGCTGTTACTATTGCCATTTATTGAAATTGTTGTTATTATTATCCCAAGAAACAATGTCATTGTTCCTCAACATCCAGCAGTAACTCAATAAATGTGACTCCTTTCCTAAACATCAATCTGTGGATTTTTAAAAAGAACTTTTTAAGATTATTACTTGAAAGGCACAGAAACAGAGTCCTTAGTTTATACTTTGGCTAGTCTGAGATTTTTTTAGACCCAAGTTTATGATTATAACTGAACACAACTTTAATCACAAAGCGATAAAAGGCATTACTTCCCCTAACAAAAGAAACAGCACTTCCTCAAAGATTTCACTCTCCAGTAGTATCAAAGGCATAGTAAAATCAGCAGGGAAGAGTCCCAGAGGTCAGAAGCAACACTCTCTGGTGACCAAAAATGAGACCAAAGCACACATCCAACCCCATCAGAGCTCAGAGTTTGATCTAAGCCACTTTGTTTATTGAACTGAAGCCTGGAGATAAACAAACCAAGCAAGATTAAAAAAAAAAATCAGCACTCCCCAGGGGTGCCCAGCAAGGCAAAGTGCGAGAACAGAGAGATTAGAAAAAAATACGTGGGCAGCTAAAGAGACAAAAACATTTCCAAATGAATCTTCAGTGTGTGGGAAAGAGAACTGGGAACAACCAAAGATTCAGTGAGATAACGGCAATTATTTCTTCAGACAATCTGTCCCCTTATGTGTCTATGAAATGGCCAGTGTGTCATATAAAACCACTACCATAAATTTGCAGTTTCTCACTCTTCATTTCCTAAAACCATGTGAAGGCAAACAGAAATGTGAGACTATGAGATTTTAAGGAAACTGTAGAGTCATAGTAATTTGATTCTAAAAACAGGCACTTGACAAGAAGTTATATTTAAATCAACCATCAATCTATCAGGACATAATTTCTAAATTTAGTAAAGAGTAACCTTTGCATTTCATTCTCCCAATCACAATATGTGTGAAATTATTCTGAACTCTACTAAGGTGCATTATTTGATTTTTGACCATAAAAATGCCTTTTCCTTCAGGCCAAAAATTTACATTTTAAATGTTAAAGGCAATTGCCCAAAAATGTGGAAGTGTATTTATAAGCCATATACATTAGAGGGTACAAATGGAAACAGTATTGTTGGTTTCAGCAGTCCCAGAAATATGCAGCTAAACACTCTTGTAGTATATTTCAGTAGGAAACTGTGTGTGTGTGTATTGTGTGTATGTGTGTCTGGTTGAAAGGTTATATGACATTGAAATAAATTTATTTTGACTTGGGAAAATTTTAAAATGCTCTAAAAGTCAAGCCTTCAGATTTTGCATGATTTTTATAAAAATGAAATAATTTTTAAATATACATAAGCAATACATGCTCATCAAATATCTAGACTACAACCAAAACTAGAACGATAAAATGACTGTAAAGAAAAAAAAAAGGCACAAAGAAAGTGAGTCTCACGATAAGCCCACTGTCCAGAGATGGTCTCCGTCAGTACATCTGGTGTACTTTCTTTCAGAACTTTTTTTATGAATATATGTGTATATTTGGACCTATCCTTCTTGTTTTTAAAAATGAACTTATACCACAGATGACATTTGAAGATTATCATTTTCCCAGGTACACAAATACATATTTTTATCATTATCTTAAATGGATGTGTAAGATTCCACTCTCATAAAGCAAATCTTTACAGATAGACATTTAGTTTGTATCTCTTTTTCATAGTCATAAAAATGCCACCATGATCATCTTTCTACTGTGTTTGCATGTGTGCCCAAGACTCAAGCATATTTTTGCAAAATGGGATTGCTAAGTATAACAAACTTCGCATTTTGACACATAAAGCTAAATTGTCCTTCAAAAAAGTTGACCCTGATGTGAACTCTCATGAATGGGATATGAGAATGCCTCGGATATTTTTAATTATAATTTGCACAGAGCAAAATTTGCATTTTTTTCGTTTGGTGTTTAGTTCTATGAATCTTAACATATGTATACATCTGCATTACCCCCACTAAAATCAGAAACAGAGCAGCCTCATCTCCCAGAGAAGAAACACTTAGGCTGTCCCATTTTGTCAGTCACTGCACACAAGTCAGTTCCTGAAAACCACAGTCCAATTCTCTGTCTTCCTAATTTTGTCTTTTCAAACATATTATATAAAATGAAATTACATGGAATGGAATCTTTGAGACCAGCTTCCTTCACTCAGCATAGTACTTTTGAGGGTCAACCACGTTGTTGTTTGTGTCAATAGTTCTATCTTTTGTTTGCTTTTATATTGCTGAGTAATATTTCAGTATTTGGATGTGCCACAGTTTGTTTATCTCTTCACCCACTGAAGGAATTTTCTCCAAGTTTTTTACAGTTATGAGGAGAGCTGCTATAAACATTCACATTCAAGTGTGTGTGTGTGTGTGTGTGTGTGAATATAAGTTTTCATTCTCCAGTGTAAATAGCCAGAGGGGGCTTGCTGGTCCATAAGGTAAGCGCATGTTTACCTTTACAGAAAGCTGTCCGGCTGTTTTCCAGGGCGACTGTGCCATTTTCCACCAGCAATGTCTGAGAATTCTAATTGCTGCACAGCCTTTTCAGCACTTGGTAGTTTCAGTATTTTTTACATTAGCCACTCCTAATAGATATTTATTAGTATGAATAAGCCTAGTTTTTCATCAACTTTATCAACATTCTTATCAGTTTTTAAATTATATTCAATATAATTTGTTGTCATTTTGATTTATATTCTCTTTGATTACTAGTAAGCTTGATATCTTTTCCTGTTTATTGACTTTTTAAAATCCAACGTAAATCCTCACCTTATTTATTTGTGAAAGTTCTTTTAAATCAAGCATTTTAACTCCCTGGCTGTATTGCATATGTTGCAAATATTTTTCCCACATTTCAAAAAACATTTTTAAATATTTTACTTCAGTGTTTCTGGCTTTGATGTTGACAGATTCCTTCTCTATTTCAAGATTATAGAAATATCCAACTGAATTTCTTCAAACACTGGCATAAATTATTAAACTTTCCACTTTATTATTACCAGTCGCCTTCCACCCAGCCGGATGGAGACAGGCTCAAAAATAGGTTACAGCCAGCTGTACTCAGGGCTTCAGAAAGAAAACTTCTTTCAAACAGTGTTTGCCTAGCAGCAGGTGTCTTACAACCACATCAAAGCATTTGTAAAACGTTCTGCAGAGATTCAAAGTAGAAAAGCCAAGATACAAGGACACTTCCAAAAGTTTGCGGAAAATGGAATTAAAACATAAATATATTTGTGTGCAAAAAATGTTGAATCCATAAATAGTGTGTTCATAACATGTGTTTTCCAAGAACTCTTTGAAGACCTCTCATGCTGTTGGTGGGAATGAACGGGTGGAGGTGGGGAGAGACTCTCTGTGTTGAAACTTTGCTAAGAGTTTCAGTTTTCCCCCAACAACCAAAAAAATGACCTTCCTAAAAAGCAAGCTAATTCTCAGGGGCCTTGCTTTAGACTCCAAGTACCCCAAAGAGCAGGGTTAGTGAGTAAATGGCACTAATGCTGAGCCAAGAGGCTGCCCTAAAAGCCACCTTCTGGGTAAAGGTAGGAGCAGAGGGCTCCTTGACTTGGGCTATTGCTGGGGGGAACCAAGGAAACAAACCGCAGAAGAGAAGGGGATAAAGCTAATGTGCAGGAGGGGGAGGAATACAGTATAGACACGTCACAAGGGAGCAAGGGGTCTGTGGAGGTGTGCAGCAAGGCAAAGGACTGCGTATTAACTCGTTGCAGCAGCAGAGGGTCAATGCCGTGACAGAGAAAAAGGAAAAAGAAGTTGAGGGCTCAAGGCACCAACCCAGGGGACCTTGACAAAGTCAAAACTGGAGTTGTATTATAATTATGTTTAAGTGCTTGCAAAAGATGTTGGTTTTTGGATGCTTTTTTTTTTTTTTTACAGTGAATTAAGTTCCTTTAAAAAAAAAAAAGAAGTGAAATTAACTTCAAGACACAATGACTTTGAACAGTCCTTGTTTAGACTGTTGAGGAACAGGTATTTTGTTGCTTTTTGTGCAAATTGTTGAACTCTTAGTATAGAGTTAGTCTTCTGTGTATAAAGTTAATAGAAAATGGATCTTAGTGGAGAATGGGACTGGGAATGAGAGAGGGAAGAGGAAGAAAGGTGGGAGAGTGGGTGGGAGGGCAGGTATGGTGGGAAGAATTACTATATTCCTAAAGTTGTACTTATGAAATGCATGAAGTTTGTATTCCTTAAATAAAATGTTTCTTTGAGGGGAAAAACTGTTTAGGGAGCCATCAGACCTATACTCTTGGCAAAGGCAAGATTTGTAATTAGTTATCATTGTAACTCTTAACTAAAATCAATTTCTGACTTGCCCTTTTGTTATAAATATATTATCCTTGAAGTTATCTCATTTTTAAAGACTCCATTTGTGCATGTTGCTGGTGGCTCCTCGCTTTCAGGTAAAGGCATCTGGTTGGTAGCCGTGGCTTCTGGACTGGGATGCACCATGCTCCCAGTGAAGGCAGGGGAGCTGAGCCTGAGCTATGGTAACGGTTGGATTGACCATTGCTGCTGCAGGGTTTGTAGGCCATTATGTATCTCAAGCCATGAAGTGTATGGAGCCACAAGTAAAACAAGTTTTTCAAAGTTTACCAAAATCTGCCTTCAGTGGTGGCTATTATAGAGGAGGATTGAACCCAAAATGACAAAACGAGAAGCAGTGTTAATACTAGGCATAAGCCCTACAGCCAGTAAAGGAAAATAAGAGATGCACATCGATGAATAATGCTCTGAAATCACCCAGACAAGGGGAGATCTCCTTATATAGCAGCCAAAATCAATGGAGCTAAAGATTTACTAGAAGGTCAAGCTAAAAAATGAAGTGAACATATGAATTTTCAGTTCATGTCCGCATGTGTATATGAGCACCAACTTTTTATAATAAAATACCTCAGAGGACAATTTTTTAAAATGAAAAAAAAAAAAAAACAAAGACCCTATTTAAGGACCCTCAAGGTTCATTAGTTGTGTCAAGGATTCCAAATTCCTATTATATCCCTTATAGGAACAACTAACATATCACAGGTTCCTCCTACAAACCTGCCCACCTGGTAGAAGGGAAAGGGAAGATTCCACGGTTGGCCCTGAAAACAAGAATGTTACCCCATCTATGTTTTATTGTCACCATCATTATTTTTAGAATGGTTGCCTAATTCATCATCAAATCATGGTATATTTAAAGTGTCAACAATTTATATAAACAAGCCAAAATAACTGGAAAGATTGAGAAAATTATCAGAATAATTAGAACCAAAAATAAAGTTATTTACATAAGCTTGAAGATGGAGTCTCTGAATGCCCATGATTATCTGATGATGATCACAAAATTCATTTGGCATTTTTTTCCCAGTAAACATTTATGGGCATCGACTGTGCCATACACTGTACTAAACCCTACCCATGCTTTTAAGGAGCCCATGGTCAAAAGGACAGAGAAGGAGGTGAGAATTACACTATTGAGTGAAAAAGCTACAGTGAGGGTGGAAACAAATAGTGAGGAAGCAAAAAGGAGGTCTCAGAAAGTGTCAAAGAGGAGCCGACAGTCAAGAGGTGTCCATAAAGCTGAGGGGACAGCTGAGGAGCCAAACCAGCAGGCTGGGATCTACCGGCTCCCCTCCACTTCTACTGTAGCCTGAAATACTTGTGCACCTAAGGGAGCTCCTAGCTTCATTTTCCAGGTCAGTGGAAACACAGTGGCTCCTGAGACAGTAGACCTGCTGAGTGTGAGCACACTGAAACCAAGCGGTCTGGTTTCAAATCCTAGCCTCAACCCTTGAATAACTGAGTGACCCTGGATTAGTTAGGCACCATGTCCATGCCTCCATTTTCTCATTGATAAAACAAGCGTAACTATAGGATCTGCTCCATAAGTGTGTGGTAAGGATTAGTGAATTAATACATATATAGAGAAGTCCTTGGAACATAACTGATGAGTATCAGCATTCAATAATGATTACACTGTAATGTGCTTGGATGGCATTAGCATATTCCAGAATTACTAATTAAAAGGTTCTTCTCCAGCACGTCCTTTCCACTGGCCCTCCAATCAGACCACATGTGAGTTTTGTTTTGTTTTTGCAGCCCTGCCTGTTCCCCGAGGAAGACAGTCTTCCTTTGAAATTACTTTGAAGCACAGCAACATGTGGCCATCGTCAGCCTGGTCTTGTGTGGTCCCCATCCAGCCTGGCTGCTCATCAGAAGTGAGTGCACAGGTCCCAGTCAGTTCAGCTGTGCCACCTGGAGTGCAGCCTGGGCAGGGGAAGTCCCCATCCAGGGCCCCCCAGTTATGATACCAGGGGGAAGTAGAGTCCATTCTAGAAAGCAGGGCACCATGATGTCCCACCCTCACTAGAGACAGTCCATTCAAGTGTCTGAAAAGCAAACTTCCACTTCTGTGGGTTGTAAAAATAATAAAAAGGTGACAATTTTAAAGCATGGGAGAAAAATCAGAGACCAGACAGGCAGTAGCAGAAAACAGCAAGGGGCACATTCCTGTTTCTTCCAGGAAAGAAGTTCAGTTGTCAGTTCAGTAAACTGACATGTTGCATGATCAGACTTACAATCTAGAAGGAACTCGTCAAAGGTTTGTTGGCTCAAGGACAATAAAATACTCATTTAAGAGTTACCTTAGGGTGCCAGCACTGTGACGTAGTGGCTAAAGCCACTTCCTGAAGTGCCAGCATCCCATATGGGTGCCAGGTGCCGGTTAAAGTCCTGGCTCCTCCATTTCTAATCCAGCTCTCTTCTATGGCCTGAGAAAGCAGTGAGAGATGGCCCAAGTCCTTGGACCCCTGCACCCACATGGGAGACCCGGAGGAAGCTCCTGGATCCTGGCTTTGATTGCACAGCTCCAGCCATTGCAGCCATCAGGGGAGTGAACCAGCAGATGGAAGACCTCTCTCTCTCTCTCTCTCTCTCTCTCTCTCTCTCTGCTTCAGCCTCTCTGTAACTCTGCCTTTCAAAGGAATCTCTAAAAAAAAAAAGAAAAAAAAAAGAGTTATCCTGGGGTCGGCGTTGTGGCATAGCTGATAAAGTCTGTAATGCCAGCATCTCATTTGGGCACTAGTTCATATCCCAGCTGCTCCACTTCCATTCTAGCTCTCTGCTAATGGCCTGGATGAAGCAGAGGATGACCCAAGTACTTGGGCACCTACATCTACATGAGAGACACAGATGAAGCTCCTAGCTCCTGGCTTTGGCCTGGCCCAGCTCTGACCATTGCAGCCATCTGGAGAGTAAACCGGTGGATGTAAGATTTCTCTCTTTCTCTCTGTCTCTCCTCTCTCTGTAACTCTTTCACATAAATAAATAATTTTTTAAAGTTATCTTTATTTTTTTTTAAGATTTACTTATTTATTTGAAAGGCAGAGTTGCAGAGAGGTAGACAGAAAGAGAGAGAGAGAGAAAGAGAGAGAGAATCTTTCATCTGCTGGTTCACTCCTCAAATGATGGCAACATCCAGGCCTGAGCCAGGCAAAAGCCAGGATCCAGAGTCTTTCTTCAGGGTCTTCCACACAGGTGCAGGGGTCCAAGGATTTGGGTCATCTTCCTCTGCTTCCTCAGGCCATAGCAGAAAGCTGGATCAGAAGTGGAGCAGCCAGGATTTGAACTGGCACCCTTATGGGATGCCAGCACTGCAGGTGGCAGCTTTAACTGCTACCTCACAGCCTTGGCCCCTAAAAAGTTATCTTAAGATAAAGGTCCATGGAGACACTCATGCAAAAGCTGTGACTAACACTGTTCCTTCAATTCCACAGTGACTGACTATAACCAGGAATTCCATCCAGGAGCACAATAAGGAAAAAGTGACCCTTGGCCCAGGGGCCACCTGAACTCAAGGACAGGAGCCAAATAATGAGACATGACCTAGGCATCAGCATGTCTGACTGCGCTTTGTAGTGCAAGAACTCTGATGACTTTGGTACTACTAAAACCTTGGCTTTCATCTTGCCTGGTGAGGACATGCATGAAGGAGGCTAAGGCACAGGGAGGTGGAGTGGCTTGCTCAAGGTGATTGCTAGCAACAAAGGTGGAGCCTGGGACATTTGACTGCCAGGCTATGTGCACAACAGAATGATTAAGTCCCGCAGGTGCCAGCAAGCTTACAACAAACATTGTACTGCTGTGTAGCCCAGGTTTCACTGGCCTGTGCCTGCAGATTAAGTCACATTATCAAGATCTCCTGAACTTGATCAGCTCTGGGCCTCTACCTGCTCACTTAGGAATTTATCCTCCTCCCAAATGCTCTTCTACCCATGATTGTTTGCTCTGTCCCTGGCCTGTCTGCAGCCCCAGGCCCTTATAGGAGGCAAAGACTCTGGGGCCGGCGTGTGGTTAATCCTCCACCTGCGGTGCCGGCATCCAATATGGGTGCTGGGTTCTAGTCCCACTTGCTCCTCTTCCAGTCCAGCTCTCTGCTGTGGCCCAGGAGGGCAGTGGAGGATGACCCAAGTGCTTGGGCCCTGCACCTGCATGGGAGACCAGGAGGAAGCACCTGGCTCCTGGCTCCTGGCTCCTGGCTCCTGGCTCCTGGCTCCTGGCTCCTGGCTCCTGGCTCCTGGCTTCGGATCCGCGCAACACCAGCCATCACGGCCATTTGGGGAGTGAACCAACAGAAAGAAGACCTTGGGCCGGCGCCGTGGCTCAACAGGCTAATCCTCCGCCTTGCGGCGCCGGCACACCGGGTTCTAGTCCCAGTCGGGGCACCGGATTCTGTCCCGGTTGCCCCTCTTCCAGGCCAGCCCTCTGCTGTGGCCCGGGAGTGCAGTGGAGGATGGCCCAAGTGCTTGGGCCCTGCACCCCATGGGGAAACCAGGAAAAGCACCTGGCACCTGGCTCCTGCCATCGGACGAGCACGGTGCGCCGGCCGCAGCGCGCCATCCGCGGCAGCCATTGGAGGGTGAACCAACGGCAAAAGGAAGACCTTTCTCTCTGTCTCTCTCTCACTGTCCACTCTGCCTGTCAAAAAAAAAAAAAAAAAAAAAAAAGAAGACCTTTCTCTCTTTCTCTCTCTCTCTCTCTCTCTCTCTCTCTCTAACTCTACCTGTCAAATTAAAAAAAAAAAAAAAAGGAGGCAAGGATTCTCCTATAGCTCAGGCAATGCAGCTCTGCTGAGTCTCTGTGATGTACCACCAAGTTCTGCAAGTACACGCAATCTGGTCTCTCAGCCAGAATGATCACTGAGTTCTGGGGGTCCAGGCTGGGGCCAAGGTGGGAAATGAGGGCATGGAGCATTTTTAATTCACTGTATGCTGCCATGGGCTCCTTTGATCCTGAAGCAGAACTGTGTGTACTCCAAGTCTCCCTAGTGGTTCACGAACATAACTCCAATGACTTTTCCTGGTATCATTTCCCTAGGGACTCACAATCAGCCCCTGAGCCATGAGACTGAAGTGAGGAAAAAGTTTGAAGCACCTTTCCATACATCCCCTGTTTTCCTAGCTTCTGGAGTCTGTACCTCCCCTCCTGCCTCCCCAAATGCACTCATGCGCACAAAAACACAGACTCAACAACATCCAACACCTCTTTCCTCGGTTGCCAAAAACCACAACGTGCCCACGTGCATGTGTTTGAACTTGTACAAAGAGGTTTTTAGAAGGAAATAATTGACTAACCTGAGCACCAGAAATCTGAGTCTCTGCTTTATCTTACAGAAGATAAGCCTTTATAGCTATTGGAATCATATCAGAAAGTGACGATAAGCTTACATGGATCGTGTGTGTGTGTTGGGGCTGAGGAAGAGCTGTCATTTCTAAGCAGTACCTGCCTTCGTTTGAGACCCACTCCCCCAGGAGAAGGAGCTGAGAATAAATCAGGTATAGATCCTATATTTGCAATTATATCTCTATCTCCCCACAGAATGTTCAGTAAAATTCCATTTGATTTATTTATATTAAAATTTATTTTAGGAGACATCTGGGACCCCCCCATTGCCCTGAGATTAACCTCACAGAGGGTACAGGAGAAAGCAGACTGTCAGGGGCCCAATGATCCTGGTTACCCGTGAGCCTCTTCAGCTCCCTACAGCCTGTATTATTGTTGACCATTCTCTTCTTGAAACAATAGTCTCACTTCTTGGTTTCATGGAGACTTAAGAAAGTCTTAGTTTATTATCTATTTTGTGTGGTTCTCTTCAACTTTCTCATTCTTTAAATATTGGTAATCCTCACGGTATTTTCTTGGCTTTCATTGTACTGTTTGCCCAAATCATTAATTGCCACCTATAAATTTAATATGCTGATGACTCTTACATTATTTTTCAAAGTTCAAACTTCCTACTTGAGTTCTAAAGATTTTTTTTTATGTCCAAATAGCTTATTGCACAGTTCCTCTTGGATGTTCCACAAATACTCCAAACTCAAAATAGGACCCATTATCCTGCTTCCCAAAACTGTTCCTGTGCCTGTGTCCAATATGAATTATAACACCCAGTTACCCAAGGCATAAGTCTTGTTCTCACACTTGACTCCTTGCTCTCCCTTCCACCAACCAACAACTGCCAAGCCCAGTCAATGCTAACTCTTCAGGTCTTGACTCTGTCATGTTCTCCTCACCCCACTGCTACTACCTTAACCTGCTTCATCACCTTGCTTTATTTAGATCACTCAGGCTTTGAATGGATCATTATTGCCAGTCTACACCTCATACCTCTTCCATACTGTTTTCCACACTAGAGCCATAATGTGCGTTTTGGTAAGATGCAAATTTTTTCTATCACTCCCTGCTTAAAATACTTCAATGACTTCCCCATGACCTATAGGCTAAAATCAGGACCCTGTAAAGGTTTACCAGGTTCTGTAGCCATCTCTCCATTCTCATACCTTGTCACTCTTCTTCATACTCTCCATTTGCCTTTGCCAATTAAGTGCCCTTCTGTGAACCTGCTCAGCTGTTTCTTACCTGTTTCTACAAGTGCCACTCTTCTGGTCATTCTGGCTAATCCAAAAACCACCGTTCATGAATTGGTGATATATATAATTTCTTTCAAGAAACTTTTCCTGGCCTTCACCATTGAACCAGATGTTAATCCTAGGTCCTGCCCAAGCCCCATTACTTACTTTTTCCACTTAGCATTTCTCTCACTGCACAGTAATTATCTAGGTTAAGGCATGTCTGCATATGGACTCTTGTGCATTGAAGAGATGGAACCAGTTCCCCTTCCTTTGAATCTGAGTGGCCTTTTGTCATTGCCTGAAGAATCAAATGCAGTGCTGGGTGACTTGTGAAATAAGGTCAGAGAAGGCCATACAATTTCAGCTAGTTTTGGGGCCAGTGTTGTGGCATAGTGGGGTAAAACCCCGGCCTGCAACATTGGCATCCCATTTGGGCGCTGGTTCAGGTCCTGGCTGTTCCACTTCCGATTCGTCTCTCTGCTGTGGCCTGGGAAAGCAGTACAAGATGAACCAAGCCCTTGGGCCCCTGCACCTGCCTGGGAAACCCAGAAGAAGCTCCTGGCTCCTGGCTTTGGATCAGCTCAGCTCTGGCCATTGTCATGGTCATTTGAGGAGTGAACCAGCGGATGGAAGACCTCTCTCTGTCTCTGGCTCTATCTCTCTCTGTAGCTCTTTCAAATAAATAAAATAAATCTTAAAATAAAAAAAAAATTTCAGCTGGTTTCTTATTCTTGGAACCCAAACACCATGGAGTGAAGAAGTTAACAGATTACACACAGGCCACATTTAGGTGATTTAGCCACGGGAACACCTAACACCCACCATCAACTTCCAGACAGGTTTGTGAGCAAGTCTTCAAGTGATTCCAGTCCCCACCTTGCACTTCCCTGGAAGACATGGAGCAGAGACGAGCTGAGTTCTGAGCCCTGCGCCCTGCCCAGATTAGAGATTTGTGAGCAAAATAAACTACTGTTAGTGTTTTCAGCATTACACTTTGGGTAGCTTTTTATGCAGCAATACCTACCAAGAGCACTTGTCCATTTTCCTAGAACATTCTTGAAGGTAAAGACAGTGAAAGGGTAACTAATGTATTTCCAGAACTTGGAATATAATAGGGTCTCTATTCATATTGAATGTGGATGAAAAATAAACTATGGTTCCAGGTTTTGAAAAGCAAGCTCAAAGAAAGAGCAAGCTACACTGAGAAGATGGGGTCATCGGGAAATTCGTAGAAGGAATCTAAAAAGAACAGCAGCTACTCACGCAAGTCCCATAGTTGAAAATGGGGCTTTGTTTCCAAAACCATTTGACCTTCATAAGAGAAGAAACAATAAACCCAATCTTTATTTAATAAAAGGTTTGTATCAGTGTCCTTAACTATAGAACTCAGCTTCCCAGAATAAGAAAAAATCTTATTCTCACATTCTCTTCTAAGCTTGTGACCTCAGATTGTACAAATATAAGTGAGGAACAATTATAAAATAATTCCACTTGCTCTAGATACAAACCTAAAAGACTATATGAAATTTAAGAGTTATCGATTGCTAATCTAAAGCAGAATCCTTAACGTCTCCCATAGCTTTTCAGGCCCTATCTCTGCTTTCTTGAATTAGCTTAGAGCTATTGCTTGTTAACTCTTTTCCAAGAACATCACTCATCACCTTCTATGGTTATAGATCTTGGCTTCTGTTCTCTCCTGAAGACTATTTACCATGAGTTTGTGGTTCTGGGTATGTGTATGTGTGTGTGTGTGTGTGTGTGTGCATGGGTAGCAGTTTTACAGGTTAAAATTTTTTTTTTTTTTTTTTACAGGCAGAGTGGACAGTGAGAGAGAGAGACAGAGAGAAAGGTCTTCCTTTTGCCATTTGTTCACCCTCCAATGGCTGCCGCGGCTGGCGCACTGCGGCCGGCGCACCGCGCTCGTCCGATGGCAGGAGCCAGGAGCCAGGTGCTTTTCCTGGTCTCCCCATGGGGTGCAGGGCCCAAGCACCTGGGCCATCCTCCACTGCACTCCCGGGCCACAGCAGAGGGCTGGCCTGGAAGAGGGGCAACCGGGACAGAATCCGGTGCCCCGACCGGGACTAGAACCCGGTGTGCCGGCGCCGCAAGGCGGAGGATTAGCCTATTGAGCCACGGCGCTGGCCACAGGTTAAAATTTTTGGTAAAACTAGAAAAATCACCCACTTCATGCACTAACTAGACACATTATCTTTATCTCATATTCAAATGATACCACCTATGGTGTCAGCCACCAACAGTTTTCAATCTGGCCAACTAGAATAATTATAGATCAGTTGGTTATTGAGTGACTCTGGACAGAATACTTCCTATTCACACCTAGAAATAGCTATAGGAATTCTAAGGATGTTAGATCTGTCTGAAAATCTGGCCAGATAGAACAACACGTTTTGTTAATTGGAATTTATAAGGGCTGCTGTTTAGTGAGTCTACATCATAAGAAAGGAAGTTACATATCCCTTCTCTGAGAAATATTTTTGGCAGAATCCTACCATTATTTATGACTTAAATCCCAGGATTCACTAAGAGAGGATGAGAGATTATGTATTTGCAGATGGAAGAAACTTCATAGCCAAATGTTCAGTTCCTCTGTGACACCATTCAATACATGATTTCACTGCTCTAGTTAATGCTAATGCTTATTTGGTGATAATCAAGAAGAGGATCCCACTCAAAGAAAGAAAAAAGTATCATCTATTAGTCTGTCTGTCTGCCTATCTATCTATCATCATCATATTCATCTATCACCTACCACCTATTTCTTCAGTTTATTAGGTTAATAGGATTATTTTGTTTTTCAAAATCATTAAAATTCTTGTTTTGGGGCCAATTAAGGTGTTATTTTAATTCCTTCCTTATGTACTCAGCAAACATTTGGAAAACCCATACATATCAGGTTCTGTGTTAGACACTCAACAAACAAAATCAGAACAGCAAAAGTTCTTGCCCTCGGGGAGTTTGAAAAAGCCAAACATCTGAGAGAAAAATCATAGGATCTTTGCTTATGTGGAAATTCAGCAAATCACTGAATGAAGAGATGTCTTAATCTTTATATACATGTAACCACACCCCAGAAATATTTCCTTAATGACATCAGACATCACAGTTCTCCTCTGTGGAAGTCGACAGGGTTCAATGCTTAGCAGTAGCAGGTACTTTCCTTACATTAATTCCTATAGGGATAACTTATAAATAAAACAGATGCGGAGCTGCTGTGCTTTAAGTGTGAGTGAAGAATCCCAGACTCCTTCCAGTTCCATCTCCCGTCTCACACACAGAAATCCCTAAGGAAGCTGCAAATGACCCGAGGTTCCACAAGCCGCTGTTTGAAAACTAGATCCTAAGCATGGGTCCACAACTGCCTCCAGCTCGGAAAGTCTGCATAGCTGGCATCCAGTGGTTTCACTGGCGACTAAGGAACTCTGCACTCACAACTTCACTCGTGGGCGCTCAGTGAGCCGACCTGCAGGCACAATGCCTATTCACCCCTCTAGATTGAGGACTCGTTTTGTTTACAGATGGGGTTGAATTCAGGTTTGTAGCTCCGATTCTGAGCGCAAGCTCTGGCACAAAGTTCATTGGTAAACATAAATATGGAATGAATGGGCAGATGTGCCAGAGAACAAGTAGGAGTCCCCTAGGGAAGTCACTCTGAGAGCTGGAAGGTATACACTCCTTACCTGCTATCTGACCACTTTCCTGGATGGACAGACACACACACACACACACACACACACACACACACAATCCTTTTTCACTTTGGCATGTTGTGCCAGCCTACTTTTTTCTTCTTAAAAAAACATTGATTTTGATACTCAAATATCAGCTATCAAATAAATATTGTATTTAATGTCTCTTAAAAACATATAAAGGTACTTAAAAGTTTCATTCAAACTATGGATAAACCTGTGGACCAATGAATAGTCCAATGCAATACTTTCCCTGAAGTTGTCCTTGGCCTATTAACCACTTACTGTACTAGTCAAGTTTAAGTTTCTTCCATCTTGTTCTCTAGGAAACATTTTAACCTGACTGAAATCAAGATTCACTGATTTTAAGGAGTTTTTCTTCTCTAGCAGCGTCAATCTCAACAAGAAAGGAAACAAGGTTAGAGCATGACTTGTTCTTGGTAAACACACTGTTGGCCTTGCTGTGTGCTTATAGACCATCTGCTCGCCACATGATGCCAGCAACTGGACCTCAAGCTCACCAGGCTCGTGACGTTTACTGTCTTACAAGTTAGATATATTGCCTGCTGAGCTGAATTTTTTTTTATTAAAATAGCATAACAAATTGAAACAAGACTTTGAATATAATGTACTCACAAATAAAATCTGTGTTTATGACTTGCCAGGGCCCTGATTCCATCACAACTTGGGAAGTGAGAAAATATGGGGCTCTCACTCCTGTGGTGCCCCTGGGTCCCTAGACTGCTAGATCCATCACTGTGTTGATGTGGATCTCCCCTGATGCCCTTCCCTGCTCCCGTATCCTAACAGCAGTGATATACACAAAGCAACGGGTATACATGGTGGCTTGATGCAAATGATTCACTCATCCACAGGAAAACGAAGGCATTGTTACGGTTTGAACGTGTCCCCAAAGTTCATGTGTTGGAAACTTAATCCTCAATACAACAGTGTTGAGCAGTAACAGTTTTAAAAAGAGGGGATTCAGATATGGGAGAGACCCGCCCTCATGAATAAATTAACGCCATTAAAGGGAGGGGGTTCATTATCGCAGAAGTCAACTCTTGATAAAAGGATAGGTTTGATCTAATTTTCTTTGTCTCATACTTGCTCACCTGTTCCTCTACCACATTATGATGCTGCAAGAAGCCCCTCACCAAAGGTGTGAGCCAACTTCTGTTGTTTGTTAAGTTATCTACTCTGTAATGTTCTACTAAAGCAGGAGGAAACAGGCTAACACAGCGACATACTAGAAAGAAAAGAACTTCCCCAAAATGGTACCAAACAACAGCAATACAATGCCAAACAATAACCACTACTCATGAAGATGGAGAAGGCCAGAAACCACCTAATTTTTTACCCCATCCTTATCCTTAATATGTGGTGTGGTCAATTTCATAGTTCATGGAGTGGAGCAAAATATAGCCACACCCAAAAATTATTTAAAATAAAAAACAATAATAGACCAAGGATAACTCAAGGTAAAACCCAGCTCTTGTCCCACTGGTTTTTATATTTAGTATGTTCTGGATCATGGAGATAAGAAACAGTGGTGGAGAATAAGGCATCAACTGATGCTGTACCTGCCTGTCTGCATCTGAGCTTGTGGACATCCAAACCATTTTACAAGCATGAGTGTTCCTTTGCGTGCTTTGTGACCTTTTGTTTTTGGAAATGTTTTGCTCCTTTATGTAGGAAATTGACCTTCACAAATAAAGGCTTTTCTAGTTTTTAAAATTTTTATGTGCTTACTCTTCTTCTCTGCTCTCTTTCTGGAAAATCCTGATTCAACCTCATGGAATGAGTTTTCCTTTGTAGTTCACATTGTATTTACAAAATTCCTAGAAAAACACATTGCTTCAACCCAACTCCCAACAGACTATGGCAACGCAAGTCTCCTCTGTCCTGCCAAACTCACTAACATTGTCATACAGAAAAGGACTGCAAATTTGCCACCCCCTTCAATTTCTGAAGCAATCAAGGATGAGAAACCGAAAAGCCAGGGTTGCTTTGACCAGGAGGTATATTTTTGGAAGCGTTAGGAAGATGTGAAGTGTGTGACATAGCAGGTTTTCCTTAACTAGAATATTCAGGAAACAGGACTGATTTTAGTCTCTGTTTGCTGGCTGGCTGGCTGGCTTTTACTTTTAAGTTCTTTAACTAAAAAGTTACTGTGTTTCTGGATAATTCTATTTTCATATTATTGTGGAAAAGGCAAAGGTAAGAGAATGCAAAGTAGATCAGTGGTTTCCAGGGGTTAAAGGTAAAAGAACTACTCGACTACAAAGGAATAACAAAGGGTACTTTAGTGGGTAATAAACTACTTGATGGCATTTATGTAACTTTACATTAAACAGAGTGACTTTTCCTAAAGTAAATTTAAACACAAACAGCCAGGCAGGCATTGTGGTGCAGCAGGTGAGGTCACCAGTTGGGACACCTGCATCCCACATCAGTGCCTAGTTTCAGTCCTGGCCATTCTGCTTCTGATCTAGCTCCCTGGGATTGTGTTTAGGATGCAGTGGATGATGGCTCGAGTGCTTGGGTCCTGACTACCCATGTGGGAGACCCAGATGGAATTCCTGGCTCCTGGTTTTGGCCTGGTCCAGCCCTGGCTGTTGTGGCCATCTGGGCAGTGAAACAGTGGATGGCAGACCTCTCTCTGTCTCTCCAACTCTCTGCTCACCCCCTCATCACTCTGCCTTTCAAATAAATAATTCTTTAAAAATAAAAATTAACAAGTAAAGTATAATTTTCAGTTACAGGAGATGTAAGAGGAAAATTTCTGGGCTTGGATTCAGGTAACTTAAGTTCACCTTCAGCCAGCTCTATTCTCCTCCCTAGCACCATAGGCAAAAGTTAATTTTGATTTTATTTTTATTATTAGAAAATTTTCTAAAATCACTTTGGCCTCTGCACCTGTCTTAGGAAGTACAAGGAGTAGAAGGAAATGGCAGTGTCTTTGGGACCCATATGTGACACTGCAGGACACAGAAGGTAACCAGCCAGGCACCACTGCCCTTCCCTGGCCTCCCCAGCATGTGGCACCTCCACACATCGTCATATTTTAACACATTTTACTACAGTTGTAATCTGTGTATTTAGTTATTCATTTCATTATAAGCAAAATTAACAGTTATGTTTTTGGAGACAGTTGATGAATTCAATCATCAGGCTCTTGAGAAAGTAACATACGGTCTATGATTAGAGGCAGCCACATCGCAATGTCTACTCTGAGTCATCCTTCTGTATGTCTCTGCAGCTCTCTGCTCTGCCTGTGCCCCGGAAGCAGCTCTTGTGATAGACCAGGTGCCTCCAACAGTAGGTCAAGAGAAATCCTCCTGTTGTGACAGTCATGTAATTATCATGCCCTGAAACGCTCTTTGTTATAAAAAATATTTACTATGTCTATCCGGGTGTATTACTGATTTGTCCTCAGCATTTGTACATAATTGGTCCCAGGATATTTTTGCACGTCTCAGTCCATCGCCCTCCTTCTCTTTCATTAGCGCACTGTCTTTAGAGTTGGTCTCTTGGACTATTTGATTGTTCCATGTTTCATTAGCTCTTCTTATAACATATTCTATATGTTTTTGGGGAACATTTATTCAGTTAGGCCATTGAAGTTTCTTACGATTTAATTATGCATTGTGGCACACATCATTGGATGGTAGCATATTGATTGACAAGTGAAAATCTCCACCAGAACCTTGGAGTGGCATGTCTGAGTGTTTTATATGAAGACACACTGCAGGACTTACCACAGTTGCAGAGCTCCTGGAAGGGACTATGGAACTTCATATGATCGGGCGATTGGCTTCCAGTCAGGAGTTATCATCGGTCCCCTCTTCTCTCTCACCTTTCACCTCCTACTGGTTGTCACCTCCTGTCAACTCCCTCATCTCTCTGCCCTACTCTCCATCTCTACTGTCCTTGTGCACTTCAACAGGCTTTCACCATCTCTTTCCATTTGACAGTCACTTGTCTAATGAGGTTGGCATAGAAAGTACACAGAGGCCAGAATTGTGGCCTAATGGGTTAGCCACCAATGCTGGCATCCCATATGGGTGCTGGTTTGAGTCCCAGCTGCTCCACTTTCAATCCAGCTCCCAGGCTAATGTGCCTGGGAAAGCAGCGGAAGATGGGTCCCTGCCACCGACATGGGAAACCCAAATGAAGCTCCTAGCTCCTGGCTTTGGTGTAGCCCAGTCCTGGCTGTTGTGGCCAAGTGAAGAGTTAACCAGCAGATGGAAGATCTCCTTCTATCTCTCCCTCTCTTTCTCTAACTCTGCCTTTCAAATAAATAAAATAAATCTTAAAAAAAGAAAAATAAAGTACCCAGTAAACACTGGATGGATGGATGGATGGGTGGATTAAAGAGGGAAGGAAGGAAGGGGGTGAAAGAAAAAATTAAAAGAAGGAAAAGAAAGAAGTAAATAGCTTTTTTTAATAACAACTGGATGAAATACTTGCAAACCAGAAGTGAGCATGCTGTGAAGTATTTAATTTCCCAGCTCTCCAGGTGGGAGAGAAATCCCAAAGAAATAAACTCTCCACTCGAAATTCCCCAAGAGTTATCCATGTGGATAATCAGCATTTTTGGTTAAGCATTCCACCAATTAGGAACAGAAGAACAGATGGAATCCTCTCCTGGTTCTTTGGGAAGGTGGTGAGGCACCTGGCGCCTTTTAGGGGCAGACCTCACCTGACCTCTAACACACATGGCTCCCTCAGGTATCCTCAGGACTCTCACCAACAGTTGCCTGATTTCCTATTTTCATCAAATAAGAAAGCCCTACCACATCACTTCTCTATAAGAGAAATAAGTCCTTCTCCTCACCAGCCTGGGAATCTGAAACCTGTGCTCCGGAAAGCCATGCTGGCCAAGAGAAAGTCAGTATGGGATAGCCATTGATACACTAAAAAAGCAAACTTTCAGGCAGAATAGCACTCAGAATTGTCCTTTGTTTTGCTAGAAATGCAACTTTTTGCATTAATCTGTGTGCACTATAGCTTGGTCAACCAAGAAATTTTGTTTATCTAAACTGCTGCTATTTACTCCGGAACTTTATCATATTTATACAGGTGAATGTTTTTCAGTTTTACTTCTTATGGGAATAAACCCCATACAATGAATTTAAGTGTATTTATGGGTAGGTGCTATCGGCTGCTGGCCGTGCCTTGCTGGCTTTTCGGTTGCTGGAGCTGCATCCTGTAGTCCACACAGGGATGACTTTCCTCTTCCCCGGGTGCAGTTAAATTGAGGAGCCGGCGCCATAGGGCAGTTGGTTAATCCTCCGCCTGCAGCATCAGCATTCCATATGGGTGCCAGTTCTAATCCCGGCTGTTTCTCTTCCAGTCCAGCTCTCTGCTGAGGCCTGGGAAAGCAGTGGAAGATGGCCCAAGTGCTTGGGCCCCTGTACCCATGTGGGAGACCGGAAAGAAGCACTTGGCTCCTGGCTTCGGATCAGCACAGCTCTGGCCATTGTGGCCACTTGGGGAGTGAACCAATGGAAGGAAGCCCTTTTCCTCTGTCTTTCCCTCTCACTGTTTGTAACTCTACCTCTCAAATAAATAAATCTTAAAAAAATAAAAATAAAAAGTAATTGAAACAAGCTGTATCTGTCTTTTGGTCTCCAGCAAATGTGTATTTAAAACTATTGAGAGGAGAAAAAGCCAACTGCCCATGTCAAAGGCTTAGCCTTTCCTTTCCTTAAAGACATAAAATGCTTCCATATCATCTTTAGCCAGTACACTGAATGCCTACTGCACAGGCACTAAAACAGTCGCAACAATCCAGAGGATGTAAAGGAGTGAGCAGTGATAGTGTGTGGTCTCAGAGGAAGCCTGCAAAGCCCACAGGAATGATACCTTAGGCTCTTCCAGGCCAGCAGAGTGCCTTCTTAAAACCTGCTTATTAGGAACTCAGTACTGTGCAAATGTGGGCGCCTAATTCATAAACATTGTTTGCTGATACATGGAAAAACATTCCAAGGTCATATACATCACTAGACAAGCCGGGAAGACTTGTGACTCCAGCTATGAAGTTGGAGGTGGTAATGAGTCAACAAGTCCTATCTGCTCTTGTTACAAAAAAAAAAAAAGATAAATTTTCCAATAGCCAATTATGATAATGACAATACTACCAATATAGTAAGAAATCAAGGGGTAAAGTGTTTTAGTAGAATTGGGTTTTCCCAAATAAATATCTTTAACAAAGCAAAACAGAACACTCTGCAGACATCCAAGTCCGGGCCAGGCCAAAGCCAGGAGTCAGGAGCTCCATCCTGATTCCTCACATGGGTGGCAGGACCCCAGATACTTGGGCCATCTTCTGCTGCCTTGCCAGGTGCATTAGCAGGAAGCTGGCTTGGAAACAGTATAGCCAGGACTTGAACCAATGCTCTGATAGGAAGGGGGGCATCTCAAGCAACATTGGTCCACTATCAGACTTTTCAAGTGGTATAATATTGACATTTGTATACATCATTCTGTAACCGCTCTTCTTGACAAATTACATTTTTGAAATTTATTCATGTTGATACTGCAATTTAATTTATTCATGTTTACTGCTTTGTGGTATTCTATTGAATGAATTAATTATCCATTCTTCTCTTGAGAAACAGTTTCATTGCTGTCTATTTTTGGCTATCTTCATCATTGCTGCCATGAATATTTTTCAACACATATGTGCACAAGCTTCTTTAGAATAAATGCCTAGAATGGATTTGTTTTGCAATCTTGACTTTTCATGGCATGTATTGCCAAACTGAGCCAATTTCAATGACATCAGCAATATACGAGTTTCTATTATTCATCAGCTGTGATAACACTGATATTATGGGCCTTTTTCATTTTTCCAGAGAAATGTAAAACAGTATCTGTTGTCTTAATTAGTATTTCTCTGGTCACCAGTGAGTCTAAGCATATTTTTACTATCTATTAGCCATTCAGTTTTCCACTCCTGAGAACTGCCAAGTCATATCCTGCTTAATTTTATATTGTATCATTACATTGTATCATTTGTCTTTGCTTTATTGATTTGTCTGAGTTAACTCTTCAGGATACCAACCCCATGTCTCCCTTTGAGTTGTATATGTCTTCCCAGTCTCTGCCTGGCCTTTTCACTTTTGTTTTCTATTTCCTAATGTATAGAAGTTTTGTTTGTTTGAGCATTTGCTTGTTTTCAATGTAGTCAGTTTCACTTACCTTTTCCTTCTAGTGTGAATTTTATGTGGCCTGCTTAAGAAATCTTTTCCAAGATCAAATTCATAAAGACATACAGAACATCTGAAAGTTTTAAAGTTTTGCCTTTCATGTTTTTGAACATTAAACATAGTTTATATTATTTTTACTTACTTTTTATTTATTTGAAGGGCAGGAAGACAGAGAGAGACACAGACAGAGATCTTCTACTTACTAGTTCACTTTCCAAATGCCCACAAAAGCCAGGGAATGGGTCAGGCCACAGCCAGTGACCCAGAACTCCAGCTGGGTCTCTCGCATGGGTGGCAGGAACCCAAGCACTTTAGCCATTGCCTGCTGCCTTCCGGGAAGAGCATTTGCAGGGAACTGGAATAAGGAGCAGAGCAAGATTCAAACCCAAACGTCCCCAATTGGGAAGCAGGTGTCCCACGTGACATCATTTCCACTGCACCAAATGTCTGCCTGCTTTGCACAGTGAAGTCTCTAATTCACCTAGAATGTATTTATTTCTTTATTTTTTATATGATGAGAGTTAAGATCCGGGTTTTTTTTATTATTATTATGTTTATCCAGTTATTCCAAGCACCATCTTTTGAATGGTCTTCTCCCAGTTATCCATCATGTAACATAACAGGTTCTCATTTATGCACAGGTCCATTCGGTTCTCTATTTGCCTTATCCCAACAATACCACATTATTTCATTACCATAGTGTAATAAAATGTCTTGATAGCTAGTTGGGCAAACCTTTGATATCTACTACAGCAGCTACCTTATTCTTTGAAAAATGTTATTCATGAATTCTTGACCTCCAATATAAATTTGAAAGTAAGCTTATCAGTTCACAGAAACTCACACACACTAGTGACAATTTGATTCAGGTTGCATGAACTGTATAGATCTGAGAATGGATGGCTTTATAAAATGGAGTCCTTCCATCCATGAACATGACATATCTATCCATTTATTTAAATATTTTCTTAATGATTTTTAATAAAATTTTATACTTTCCTCCACAAATATCTTACTCTTCCTTTTTAAGATTTAGTCCAGGTCTTGATGTTTTTGTTACTTCTCTAAGTGGTATCTTTTGTCAAATTAATGCTTGTCCTTTGTTGTTGCTGATAGTGATAAAATTGGTTATTGAATATTATACTTATTTCCAATTGTCCTCTCTTAGAAGTGTGAATAACTTGTCAGTTTTCTCGGAGTATTTTTTATACGTAGTGACATTATGTTTTATCTTGGGCTTTCTTTTTTACTGTGCTGGCTAGTATGACAAACTGAATACTTAAAAGCAGAGCTGGTAGCCAGAAAACTTTTTCTATCCATGACTATAAAGATACCACTTGAAAATTTGGAAAAAATCTAAATACTACCAAATATTATGAGTACTGCTCTCTCCTTTATTTAATGTTTCACAATGCACAGGATGGAGCAAAATAGCTGCTCTAGTCATCTCTAAAATCTCTAAAATCACCATACGTCAACTATTATTTACATTTTCCAGGATGCCCATTGTTGGACTGCCCCCCAAAAAAGATCAGACAGAAAATTATACATCTTGTTCATTTTTGGCACAGTTGAGAAAACTCAGATTATCCACAAACACCACACTAAATAGACTGAATGCACAGTCATAAAACAAACAGGCTGAAGCCATCAAGTCCAGAAACAAAGAAATAAACCCAACTCAAACTATTCTGCATTCAAGTTCTGAACTGACTCCCTCTGAGGCTCTTAAAATTTGCTTGCCAAGAAAAGGAGTTCATTGCTAGCACGTGGAGGTTGTTTTTTTAGTGGCTGTAAGAAATCGGGGTAAGGAGTTGCGGGTAGGAAGACTAAGGGAATTCTTCAATTGTAGTGCAAGTCAAAAATCTCAAGTCACTTTTTAAAAGAGTTATTTATTTATTTATTTATTTATAAGGCAGGGTGACGGGGCAGGGGAGAGAGAGAGAGAGAGAGAGAGAGAGACTGACTTCCATCCTCCGGTTCACTCTGCAAATGCCTGCAACAGCCAGGTCCGGGCCAGGCTGCAGCCAGAAGCCAAGAACTCCATCCGGGTCTCTCACTTGAGTGGCAAGGGCCCAAGTACTTGGATTGTCATCTGCTGCTTTCCCAGGCACATTAGCAGAGAACTGGATTGAGCTGCTGGCTGCTCAAGTCAGTTCCAACGAGAGTAACTACTCCCTTCCAGAAAGCTACCACAGTGGTGAGGACCAACGCTACCACACTAGAAAGTAGCTATGCCCCAAACCATCTGAGAGCTGGCATTTTTTGCCTTCTTCAACAAGAAACAAGGAGTAGCAGTTTCAAACCTCACTCCCTACATCCTATGTCACGATTAGGTTACAATGTAAAACACTTTAAATTTGTGCTTTACAAAAACGATTTCAGGTGTTCCACATTTTCAAGATGCTTCGCTACAGAAGTTGGCTTTCCAGAAAATTAAAGTACGAAATTTATCAAGTCAACATGTTTTGATTTTCCTGATTGCAGGGTTTCTTTAAACACACTTCCTCTGAGTGTTTCCAGAAAATAAATGATACTGTCATCCACTGACACCTGCAAACTAGGAAGGACGATAAAGCTGCTTCGGCATGCCGGAGAGAAGGCTCCCTTTTACAGAAATGGGACAGACAGACGATTTCTGAGGTTTTCATGTCCTAAATCAGCAACTCAGAACCCTTGAAGCAACGGCAACACGCTGCCGAACCCGAACACAAGCCTCGAAACACGCTTACACGTTCTTTACACGTTCAGTCACATTAGAGAAAACAACAAACACCCACGCTCCCCCAGCCTCCCGGGTTAAGATGTGGGGGAGCCTCGCCGCTTTAAGCCGCAGTGGCCCCCCCTCGGGTCCGCCCACAAGAGGGCGGGGAAAGCGCGGTGTCTGCTGGGAGTTGTAGTTCTAGTCCCGAACACTTCTTGACTCCTTTCTCCTTGAGCCCACGGCTGCCCAGCAGCGTTTGGACCCTGAAGTTACTAGGAATTGAAGGCAGGGACCGGGTATTTAATAAAAACGGAGAAATAGCTTTTAATCCGGGAATCAGGGCGCTGCTGAGTGTTTCGCTGCGGCGCCAGCGGCACAAGCGGCGCGCGTGCGCAGATGCTGAGCCTGTGTCTTCCCCGCACGCTGCGGGATGTAGGTAGGGCCTGCAGCTCGAGTTTGTGATCGCGTGGGTTCCTGGCCGTGGCCGTTAGCGGGGGACGGGGGGACATCATCAGGTTTTTCGTGGTCCCATCCTGCTTTTCAGGACCCGCCCACCCCCTGCCAGGTTGCAGAACTGCAGCTTTCCCCACCCCCTGCCCCATCTCTCCGTGGGAAGCCTTTCCCTGCTGGGTTGTGAAATCCCGCTAGAGCTTCTCAGCCAAGGCCTTTTAGCCCGCCTGGAATTCAGACTGCCCCCTCTTAGCCAAATCCAGGTCATGCGAGGCGGCGAAAGGCTGGAGGTACAAGGCCCTGCGAAGCGGTGACCTTGCCAGTTCTCATTTCCAGTTCCCCTGCAAAGCTGGGAGCAGCCGCGTGATAGACTAGATAATAGATGAGAAGTAGATGAACCGATTCATTGTATGTCCTTAAGTTTGCAAGGGATTTCATAGCTTCCTTTGCTCTGGGAGGCATCATTATACCAAAGGACAATGGAGACCACACATGTCCTCAGTGGCAGAACCCCAGGACTGAAACCTACGGGAGTTTTAAGTCTAGTGCTTTAACCCCCACTTCCTGGGTGTCTCAGAAAGAGCTAAAGGAGGTGATCAGCTGCACCTGTTGCTACCCAGCTTTCAGAACCCTCAGGCCCTGGTTCACTGCAGCCCCTCTTAAATTACCCTGGGGACAGAAGGACTGGGGGCCATCTGGAGTCAGGGAAAAGCTGCTGGTCTTTCCTTCCTGCTTGCCTGCCTTCCCTCCCTCTATGTACTCCTCCCTCCCTCCCTTCTTGCTTTTTCCCTTTTCTCTTTCCTTCCTTCCCTCCCTTCTCCTTTCCTAGTCTGAGGGAGGAGAGAGGGAAAAATTTAATTAAATTAAAATTGAAGGGTGAGCAATTACCCTTCAGTGAGTGAACACCGGGGATTTTGCCTCCGGAAATCCTGTTTAAGATTGAGCATATAGTTTGTGCTGGGCCCTGGGAAGATGTTTGTCAGCTCTTAGCTTAAAAGATAACCTTTCCCCAAAGAGACCACACTGTGCTGTAAATCGCCTGTATTTCCTAAAGGATAGGACTGGTCTCCCGTCCTTGGGGTATTCCTTGTCTGTTCACCTTTCTTGTGAGGCTGCAGCACTGTTTGGTTGCCCCTTGGTCTCTGCAGGGCTAACATATGGTGTTCTCTTCATCAGTGTCAAATGGGCCTGTAATTGATGCAATGCATCAATCGAGTCTCTGCCCCCTCAGGTCTGTACCCAAAGTCTGCTGGGACAGGTAGAGATGCAAACAGAGAGACAGGTTTATACAAAGCTGGGGGACAGGAAGGAAGACACTCATAACCGCCTGGAGAGATGCCAGAAACCTGCCTGGGGAAAGCATCTCTGCTGGGAGGGAGCCTAGCTACACTTTGCAGTTGTGCCTCATTGAATTAGCAGCTAAGAAGTTACCGCACCAAAGCCTCGGCATGAACTTCACCTGGGAAGCAAAGGGGCTGGTGACTTCAGAGCAGACCAGAACAGGTCCGCAGGAGCTGTGTCTTCCAGGTAGCCATCGGGAGAAGCTACATTGTGCAGGGACCTGGACTTTCCCCGGTCCCCGGTCACTTTTCGAATGCTCTTTTTGGAAATGCCTTTTGAGCTTACAACACATTCCTTTGGCCTCTTCAGCACTGGAACATCTCGTCCCTTCAGGGATTTGATATGTGGAAACAGCCAAAAGTCATTTGGATGCAGGTCTGGGGAGTGCGGAATTTGATTGTGCTCCATAAGAGCTGCTGTTGAGATTTGGGAAGAGCGAGGGGACGGGGGAATGTTTGTTAACAGGAGAAGAGTTCTCATCCTGGATTGTGTAGAAGTTTTAAGTATATGTGGACTTTCCTGAGGGCTTACTTTTCTAGATTTTATTGGATTCCCCCCAAAGACTTCCTGATTCCACAAAACAACAACAACAACAACAACAAAAAAAAAAAACCCAAGAGATGAATAACCACGGATCTGGACTTATGAGATCACTTCTTCTGTGGCTTGTAAACTAGCCCTGAAGGAATGTCATGTGTTAGAGAGCAAAGGGCAGGTTTCAACTTAGCCTGCAGTTGGATGTGTGCTCTAAATGGTTCCAGACTCCCAGAGCCCGAGTGTCCCCACGTGCATCGTGCATCGTGCATCGTAGAGGTTAGGACTCAGTGGGCGGTGGCTCTTGGGCTGTTTTCTTCCAACTGTGACTCCATGAAATTCCAACAGAGGAATTCCGGAAATGTTGTTGAAATATAGCGCATCCCTGGGCTGGGCAGGCAATGCAGCCTTCCCAGGTGACTCCTCAGTGACAGCCTTAATTTGGATGTGTGTCAGTGGTCGTGTGCTGGTTCAAAGAAGTCAGGTTCCTGGTGTCAGAGCAAGAATCTGATGACACCCAACAGGCCAAATCAGAGAGGGGTGGCAGGGACTCCAAAGCCAACGACGCTTGCTCAGAATGGTTGAGGAGGCCTTGCCAAGGAGGACCCTGGAGAGAGGGAGGCGGGTGCTGGAATCCCATCCTGCCTGTGGTAGGAACTAGCTCATGCAGGCAGTACAAGGGGCCAAAAGCAAAGATTCTGCCTTAAGAATGAAGGTTTTCGTAGATCATTCTATCTCTAGAACCAATTTGAATAGGGAATTCAGGCAGGAGAATTATTTGGCTGGGACTGAATCCCAGGTAGCAAGAGCTCCATTCTAAGAAGCAGGACACACAGGAACCTGAGACTGGGTCAGAAGTCAGGACTGGTCTCAGAGCCTGCAGCTAAGGACTCTGGCTCCAGCCTGGGGACAGAAGGACTGGGGGCCATCTGGAGTCAGAGAAAAGCTGAGGAGCCAGTCACCACCAGCTGCTGGTCTTTCCTTCCCTGCTTGCCTTGCCTCCATGTACTCCTCCCTCTCTCCCTCCCTTCTTTCTTTTTCTATTTTCTCTTTCCTTCCTTCCCTCCCTTCTCCTTTCCTAGTCTGTGTGAGGGAGGAGAGAGGGAAAAATTGCAAAATGATGCTCTGCAGCTTTCGGGAGCTTGCAGACTCCTGGTTAAGGAAGTAAATGACTAAGTGTTTATTTAGTCAGGTGATAGGAAATAAAAATCCTTCCACGAAAGCAGGCGGTTAGTGTGTGTATTGGGTGAGCGCTAAGGGGGTCAATGTGTCAATAGTCCTTGTTTTTCATGTTCCACAGAGAGCAGGGAATTTCTGCCCCTCTTGACAGCAAAAGTGTGGAGGAACTCCAGGCTGCTCCCCAAAGGGAAAAGGGGACCAGCCCGACTGCTGAACCCACCCCTCCCTGTTCTCTCTGTGTGTCCTTTACGGGCCAGCCTGTCTACAGGTCACTTGCCTTCTGTCTGCCCTGTGATGAGCAAGGCCAAGCAGCTTTTTGACCTGCACAGGGCAGCTGGCAGTTTTTCAGAGGAAGCAAAGATGGGGATGGACATCTCTGAAAACCCATTTGGCTGCAAGTCAAGCCACACTGTCCGGGTCAGCTTTACCAATACTAAAAGCTGATATTTTGATCACTGGTCTGCCTTCTGATCTTATTTCTGAATTCATTCTAGAATCAAAAGGAGAAAATAGAGATGTTCTTTTTTGGCCACCTAGGCCCCAAAGCCTTGGTGTGGATTGGTTGGGAAGGAGGAGCTGGCCTAGTGGTTTCTGCATTAAAGACCTTTTGGTTCCAGACCCTCAAGGTATGTAGAAGTTAGCTTTCATCTGGCCTTAAAAACAAGTCTGGTCTCTCTCTCTCTCTCTTTTTTTTTTTTTTTTTTTTGGACAGGCAGAGTGGACAGTGAGAGAGAGAGACAGAGAGAAAGGTCTTCCTTTGCCGTTGGTTCACCCTCCAATGGCCACCGTGGCCGGCGTGCTGTGGCCAGCGCACCACGCTGATCTGATGGCAGGAGCCAGGTGCTTCTCCTGGTCTCCCATGGGGTGCAGGGCCCAAGCACTTGGGCCATCCTCCACTGCACTCCCTGGTCACAGCAGAGAGCTGGCCTGGAAGAGGGGCAACCGGGACAGAATCCAGCACCCCGACCAGGACTAGAACCCGGTGTGCCGGCGCCGCAAGGCGGAGGATTAGCCTGTTGAGCCACGGCGCCAGCCAAGTCTGGTCTCTTAACCTTAGAAAACTATGAATACCCAAGAGCCACACTTGAAGAAGAAAAGGCGTGGATAGAGGACACCCCTACTCTATTAATTTGTACAATGGGCAGTGGCAAAACCAGACAGAGGCCACTGAGATTAGAGAGACACAGGAAAAGCTACTTCCATAGGCTTTGACTCCTCCCTGATTATATAAATGTGAGCCTTTTGTCTCTGTTTTCTGTTTCTGGAATTCCTTTTCTCCATTATTTTCACCTATAAAAGCTAAGAAGAGGGACCATCACCCGAAGAAATGCTATTTTTTCTTAATTGAATACTTTCACCATCTTTCCTCCTAACAAGTTCCTGCTTAGAACTCCTAGACACTTGCTACACTGAGCCTTTCCTTGATATTCCCTGTATGTCTTCTGCCTCAATTATTCACCTGCTCCTCTGAGCAATCATTGCATCCAACACCCCATTCTTTCAGCAGCAGGGCTTAAAAGCCCTCTACCTTCTGGCCTCTATGCTTCTAATTACAACCACATTGGAGCACCTGCCTCAAATACTCTCTTCCTCCCACCTGGAACACTTCTTCCTCCTGTATGAATCCATTTTCCATTACTATAATGAAATACCTGAGGCTGGATAACTTACAAAGCAAAGAAACTTATTTAGCTCACAATTGGGAAGACTGAAGTCAGAACAACATAGGGCCACTTCTGACTAGGGTACCCCAGTTGCATCACATTCTGGTGGACAGCATTGTAGCAGCAGAATCAGGAGTGAGAGGACTAGATCACACAGGAAGAGAGGAGGGATCAGGCTTGCTCTTTTTAAATGACTCACTCCTAATAGAACTAACTGGGGCATCATCAAAACTCTTCAATCCCTTCTGAGGGTAGCACCCCCAAAGAACACCCTCAAACTTCTACTTCTTGAAGCTTCCCCCACCGCCAGCACACCTACACTGAGGACAAAACCTGCGGCACAGGCACCTTGGGAGACACATTAAAGCCACATCCAAACCACAGCGATCCTCTGATACCTCTTCTATTGTGTTCCCTTCCAAAACCTTCCAGGACACCAGAATTAACGTTAACTGCCCCTTCACCCTCCACCTTGTGACTTGGCAGTTTTTTGGAATACCTATCACGGCACCTAGCACACGATAATGAAACGTTTTGTTCACACACCAATCTCCTGAGCCGTACAATGGATTCTTTTACCACACAGATCTTTTTTTTTTTTCTTTTTCATGCTTGAGCTTGAGACTTAATAGATATCCAATAAATATTGAATAAATGAATTACATAATTTATTTACATATGTCTTTTCCCTTTACTATTAAATCTGAAGTTAAGAATATGGGCCCATTTGTATCTTATTCCTCATAGTTAACTTAAGGCTTTGTTGTAATAGGCACCTAATAAATAGTTTTCATTGAATCAATAAAGGAATGAACAAAGCCTTTGTGATGCCTCCAGCCTGGTAGAGCTTTTCCTCCTTCGATGCCTCAAGCACTTTGCTTGCTTCTCTCCTGTGGCATTCTCTTTAGCTCGCTCTGATCTTGGTGTGTAATTATGCCCCACCTTCCCAACCACATAGCCAGCTCCTTGGGGGCAGGAGTTGGGCCCTTCTTCCCTTGGTGCCCCCTGAGGTTCTCCCACAGTGCCAGGCTCATAGGGGGTGCTTAAAGTCAAACTTCCCAGAAAAAAAATGAAATGATCCTTCATTCAGGACCCCTGTTCCAGCAAGGAGAGGCCGAAAGCACAGGAGGCGCACATCGAATCTCTTACCACACCACTTTGCCTCCTGCGTGGTTAATGTTGCCAATACCTGAATGACGGGAAAGCACGGTTGCAAAGATCACGTGGTTGCAGATTGGTGTTGGCTGTAGTGCTCTGTAGTCAGTGCCCAGCAAATGCGATCTTGGAATTAATAAAGGATATGGACGAGCTCAAAGGTACAGCAGAGCATGAGGAAGATGAAAAAATCTCATCTGCCGAGGAGAGAAATGGAAAGTTCAGCACATTCCCTTTCAGCGTGACCACTTACAAAGAATTGAAAAGCATGTTTTTCTCCATGAAAGACAGAGTATAAACATACTTTTTCAACTTCAAACTGGTAAGGGCCTTCTAATTTGGCCATAGCTAAGTAGAGAAAAGTAATCCTCAAGATTAGATTCTCATTAACACTTGACGGGATTGTTCATCAGTTTGGTTTTGGTTTTTGCCGGGGTAATCATTCACTCCACTTCCTCTCTTTCCTTTTTCTTTTCTTTCTTTCATTCAGCGCTTTGTTGAACATTAACTATATGCTAAGTGCTCAATCTTCTCAGAGCTTTATATTCAGGATTTCTCATATCCCCCATGACAACTGTTTGCCATAGGTCTTAGCTATTCAAAAATCCCAGCAGGCATTTAGTCAGGTGGTTTAGATACCAGTTAGCACACCTGCATCCCACATCACAATACCTGTGTTTGCTACCTGGCTCTGGCTCCTGATTCCAGCTTCCTGCCATTGCAGAACCTGGGAGTAGCAGAGTTGGCTCAAGTCACTGAGCCCCTGCCACCCACGTGGGAGGCCTGGACTGGGTTTCTAGCTCCCAGCTTCAGCCTGGCCCAATCCTGGCCGTTGAAGGCATTTGGGAGTGAGCCAGCAGGTGGAAGCCCTCTCTTTCTCCCTGTTTCTGTGCTTCTTATATATATAAGCAAGTTTTTTTTTTTTTTTTTTTTTTTTTTTTTTTTTTTTTTTTTTTTTTTTACAGGCAGAGTGGACAGTGAGAGAGAGAGACAGAGAGAAAGGTCTTCCTTTGCCGTTGGTTCACCCTCCAATGGCCGCCACGGTCTGCGCGCTGCGGCCGGCGCACCGCGCTCGTCCGATGGCAGGAGCCAGGTGCTTTTCCTGGTCTCCCCATGGGGTGCAGGGCCCAAGCACCTGGGCCATCCTCCACTGCACTCCTGGGCCACAGCAGAGGGCTGGCCTGGAAGAGGGGCAACCGGGACAGAATCCGGTGCCCCGACCGGGACTAGAACCCGGTGTGCCGGCGCCGCAAGGCGGAGGATTAGCCTGTTGAGCCACGGCGCCGGCCGCAAGTATTTTTTTCTAAATGTGACAAAACCAGGGATCAGACTCAAGAAGTTGCTTCAGACCCATAGCCAGTCCATGCTGGGATCATACTTGAATCTAGACCTCTCCAAAGTTCTAAGTGTTGCTTAATGCCTACATTTTAGTGGCTCACTGTGTCAATCAGTGGTTCTTCTTTCAAGTGGGAATCAGATAAGCGGGTCAGAGGTTAGCAAAGAATAAGACTGGACTGCAAAGAAGACAGGCATGTTAAGGCAGCGTAGGAGGATTGGCAATGACTTCCCAGGAAGAGGGCCACTCAAACTGAGATCTGTAGAATAGGGATGGATCAAGACAGGAGTGTCTTCTGGACAGACACACAGCAAAGGCCTGGCAGGTGGAAAGCAACCAACACATTCAAGGAACCGTATGTCTTTCTTTAAACGAAAGTCTTTTTTAAAAAATATGTATGTATTTGAAAGGCAGAGTTAGACAGAAGCAGAGAAAAAGATCTTTGATCCATTGGTTCGCTCTCAAAATGGCAGTGACAGCTGGGGTTGGACCAGGCAAAAAGCAGGAGCCTGGAACTCTATCTTATAGACATTTTGTTTTCATATCCTCTACTTATATATTTTATAGCTCACAGTGACCGACTGTCATGGCTGTTGTCCACAAGAGCCGACAAGTCAGGGCGAGTGGCCACTGGAATGAATTCAGTTGTTCATGTTGCTTTCCAATGCTCTTGAAGGGACTAGGGCATTCTGATGCCCAGAGTACAGAAAAATGGCCAGAGCTACCTGCCCTGCTGTCCCACTGCACTGAGACGGCTGTGAAAGTCACCCAGACCCTTTAGGGATCTGAACTGGAAAGCTTCCTATTAAGCCTTTTAAAAAAACGAACTGTGACTTCCCCACAGGGTATCTATATAAATCATTGTATTCTTTTTTTTTTTTTAAATTTTTGACAGGCAGAGTGGACAGTGAGAGAGAGAGACAGAGAGAAAGGTCTTCCTTTTGCCGTTGGTTCACCTTCCAATGGCTGCCGCAGACGGCACGCTGCGGCCGGCGCACCGCGCTCATCCGATGGCAGGAGCCAGGTGCTAGGTGCTTATCCTGGTCTCCCATGGGGTGCAGGGCCCAAGCACTTGGGCCATCCTCCACTGCACTCCTGGGCCACAGCAGAGGGCTGGCCTGGAAGAGGGGCAACCGGGACAGAATCCGGCGCCCCGACTGGGACTAGAACCCGGTGTGCCGGCGCCGCAAGGCGGAGGATTAGCCTGTTGAGCCACGGCGCCGGCCTAAATCATTGTATTCTATGATACCTGTTATGAAATCTCAAGTAATGTTTTAAAAAATAATTCTGGCTGGCGCCGCGGCTCAACAGGCTAACCCTCCGCCTTGCGGCGCCAGAACACCAGGTTCTAGTCCCGGTTGGGGCGCCGGATTCTGTCCCAGTTGCCCCTCTTCCAGGCCAGCTCTCTGCTGTGGCCCGGGAGTGCAGTGGAGGATGGCCCAAGTGCTTGGGCCCTGAACTTGCATGGGAGACCAGGAGAAGCACCTGGCTCCTGCCTTTGGATCAGCGCGTTGCACCAGTGGCAGTGCGGCGGCCATTGGAGGGTGAACCAACGGCAAAAGGAAGACCTTTCTCTCTGTCTCTCTCTCTCTCTCACTGTCCACTCTGCCTGTCAAAAATAAAAAATAAATAAATAAAAATAAAAATAATTCCACTAATACCTCTAAACACCAAAATCATATTTAAGATCTAAAGTGGTGGGTCCATGGGAATTCATTAGACTATTTTCTCTAATTTTATATACATTTTAAATTTTGTATAATAGTTTGCTTTTAAATTTGTAATAGCCTTTATTTTTTAGAGCAGGTTTAGATTCACAAGAAAAGTGAGCAGAAAGTACAGATAGTTTTCATATACCCCCTTGTCTCCACACGTGTCCAGCTTCCACCCCATCAACATGTGGCACCATTATAGGGATTTCTTAAAATTTAGTCTTTACATCAGATTCAGGTTGGAGCTGGCACTGACACTGTGGTGCAGTAGGCTAAGCCTCTGCCTGCAGTGCCAGCATCCCATATAGACGCCAATTCATGTCCCCGCTGCTCCACTTCCATCTAGCTCTCTGCTTTTAGCCTGGGAAAGCAGAAGACGACGGCTCAAGTTCCAGAAGAAGCTCCTTGCTCCTGGCTTTGGATTAGTTCAGCTCCAGCAATGTGGCCATTTGGAGAGTGAACCAGCGGATGGAAGATCTCTTTGTTTCTGTCTCTCTAACTCTGCCCTTCAAATAAATACATAAATCTTTTTTTAAAAAAAAATCAGATTCAGGTTATAGATGTTTTGTTTATTTAACAAATACATAGTGAGGATTTCACCATGTGTGTGGAATTTTGTCAGGCATACTGGCCATAACACAAAATAGACATGCTCCCTGCCCTCTGCTGTTTATAGTGGGAGAGGGATCCAGTACAAATGTAATTTTTTTAAAAACGTGCAAACTGAAGGAAAGCAGAAGGAACCATGAGTGTGTATAATAGCAATATTCCCTGGATGTGGGTGGTCAGGGAAAGCTTTCCCAGAGAAAATCAACAGGCAAACTGGGGTCTGCAAGATAAACAGGAATCAACTAGGCAGGAAAAAATGTTTCTGGAGAGTGAAAGAGAGGCTGCAAAGAAGCAGCCTGGCATATTTTAGGAGCTCAAAGATGGGAGACAAGGACAGAGGGATGAGGCCAGAGAGCTGGGGAAAAGGCCAGAGCACATGGATGCTATAGGCTATTTTTTACTTTACCCAGGAGTGACAGGAAACAGTGGTTGGATTTTACATAGGAGGTGATAAGTGAATTTTATTTTAAAACAATGGCGCCCTGGTTGCATGCTGAGGATGGGATCAGAATGGAATAAGAACGGAAATCGAGACTTGTTAGGAAACTATTCGCATAGACCCAGAGATGATGATGGTGTAATAAAGTGGTGAGAGTAGAGAGGTAGAAATATGGACAAGTTCCATAAATATTTATGAGCTATGATCAACAAGAGTTGATATTTGCTCCACAAAGGAGACAGTGTGCTGGGTTTCTAGGCTTGCAAAATTGAATAGATTATGGCCCACTTACTGAGACAGGAGTAGGGGTAACAAGAAGATCAGGAATTTACAAGGGTTTTATAGCTGTTTTTCTGTTTCAAATAATAACTGCCCTTTGCTAGGCACCATGATGGGTGTCGTTGAAGCCATCTTTTCTGATGCAATAGGGACTCACAGCAGCTGATTCCTATCCTACCCTGCCTCAGTGGGCTCTAAGAGATTGTACGTATTGTCTTCTGTTATGATTCCCAGTGCCTGTTGTTTACCACCTAGGCATAACTCATTGGCACATGGATATCAAAGGTCTAAGTGTTGTTTCCAATTCCCGATTATTTTTTTCATGTGACTCACTGGGAAACTCCCACACCATGTTTCTGCTCTCTGTTCTATACATCCTCCATGGTAACAGGTTGAACAGGTTTGTGTAGGCACCTTTCCCTTCCCCCTCCATGGGCAGTTTAAGAGTCCCTTGATCAGGTCAGGGGGTCACCAGACAAACATGTTGTCAAACCTTTCATGGTAGAAGTTCATTGTCTTTGATCCAGTACCACGGATCCTCCGGCCCACTGAGCATGACAGCTATAGTCTGTCCTGGTGTTCTGAGGGACTGTAGGGAGTTGCCCACTGCTATAGATTTCAATCGCCAAATTTTCACCTTTCATTTCAAATCCCATGTCAGAATAGACTATGGCCTTATTTCTTCTTCTTCTAGATTGCCTCCTCTATTTCTATGAAGTCCCTCTGTTACTGGTTCTGTTTAATAGCAACTGAGGGTGTACAGGGCATTTTCATATATGCTGTCCCATATAATCCCCATGATACTGCTCTCAGATTCCTTTCCCCATGACTGGCGTTTTGTATATATCACATTTAATATTTGTTGAATTAATAATTTTTTATTTGTTAATTAATAATGTTGCTTAGAAAGCAGAGAATTCTTTATTTGGAGGGATTTCAGATCCTAACTTCTGGCTATTTTTAACACAAATTTTAATCTTTAAACATGTTCACAAAAACAACTCACCTACAAGCTGTTAATACTGATTTTAATTAATAATTAGCTTAACATAGTCTAGTTGATTCTGCATGAATGTTTGTACTATTAAACATGAACTCACACTCCAAATGAATAATTGTTTAAATCAGAGATAAAATTGTATTCAGGAAAAAAAAACACTAAAAAGCAATTATTAGGGGGTGGGTGTTGTGACACAGTGGGTTAAGTCACCACGTGGGACCACTGCATCCTGTATCCTGTGCCAGTACAAGCTCAGCTGGGCTTCTCATCCAGCTTCCTGCAAATGTGCCTGGGAGGCAGCAGATAATGACTCAAGTGCTTGGGTTTCTGCCACCCACATGGGAGTCCCGGATTGAGTTCTGGGATACTGGCTTTGGCTTGACCCAGCCCTGGCTTTTGTAAGTATTTGGAGAGTGAACCAGCAGATGGAAGATCACTCTCTCTGTCTGTCTCATTGCCTTTCAAATAAATAAATAAATATTTAAAAAGCAACAAATGGGGCTGGAGCTATGGCTTAGCCGGTAAAGCTGGCACCTGCAGTGCCAGCATCCCATATGAGCACTAGTTTGAGTTCCAGCTGCTCCACTTCTGATCCAGCTCTCTGCTATGGCCTGGGAAAGCAGTAGAAGATGGCCCAAGTGCTTGGGTCCCTGTACCCAGGTAGGAAGAAGCTCCTGGCTCCTGGCTTCAGATTGGTGCAGCTCTGGCCATTGCAGCCTTTTGGGGACTGAATCAGTGGATGGAAGATCTCTCTCTCTCCCTCTCTGCTCTGCCTCTGCCTCTGTAACTCTGCCTTTCAAATAAATAAATAATATTTTTTGAAAAAGCAAGAATTAAGAACAAAAGTTTTTAATTATTTGTTACCTCATGGTACATCCAAAGCAAAAATCCAGATTTTTAGCTTTGGCTGTGAACATAACAGGTTGTCTACTTTATAATACTTCAGTGAGTCTTCTGGAGCTGCATCAGGCAGCATGTATCACCCTAGATGGTGCCATACTGTTGTATTATGCATTTGGGTAGTACTTTGTACTTGCAAAATGCATGACAAATCATATTCACTTATATTTCTGCAAAGCCCTCTTGTGAGGTGGCTCAGCATTGCTGAAGCCAAGCATAAATATAAGTGCACTTATCAGGAAAATGCTGATAAGATTCAAATGAAATGTCAATGAGCAATAATGCATGATATTCAAAATTAGTAGTTTCTCTAGATACATTTCAGCACAACTATGAAAACATCTTTCCATATCATTGAAATTTCCAACCTTACTAATGCACCCCAATTTTTCGGGAAACAATTGATTATTGTGTTAGATCTTACTTTCAGTGTTAGGGTTTATGTTACTATTAAAAACTCAAGTACACAGCAGTCTATAGAGACAATGTTGAAATTAGTATTTCACATACAACAATTCACGTGCATTCTTAGATTGGGAAATTTCCACAGCATTAGATCAAGATAAAAAATTAGGTTCTCTTGTGGCAGAGAATCAGAATGATTCAATTAAACAGATTTGGAATGTCCTCAGATAACCTGGAATTCATCACTGTAAAGATCAGACTTTAGGTAGCTAAAAACATTCACCCTGGGGCCAGAGCTGCAGCATAGCAGATAAAGGTGCCTCCTGCGATGCCAACATCCCTTATGGGTGCTAGTTCGAGTCCTATTTCCATTCCCCCAAAAAGTAAAGTCTGGAAATAATGAAGAAAGGGCCGGTGGTATTGGGTGAACCAGTAATATCTACTCTACCAGTTGTTCCAAGTGTGAATTGTAGAAACAACAGAAATGTGTGACGTAAGAAAGAATATGCCAGTGGTAACTGGGACGCGTGAAGGAACAGCTGATTCTAGAAAGGCTCCTTGCACCAGGGGACAGTAGAAAAGCATGATCCTGGCTTCAGGTTCTGCTTCTACTTTCCTGCAGACTGACTTTGAGCCATGTGCTTCAGCCTCTCCTCACCTCCCTGGAATAGGGGGATGATAAGGTGTCTCAGAGCTCTCAAGCCTCTTGATGGAGTAGAAGGTGAATTCCTGTATATAAACTGCCTTGAGTAAGTGACAAAGGTGGTAAAATTTACGGAGAGCATACTTAAAATCTCCCAAGTGTGCACAAGGAGCTACATAAAATAGTGTTCATTCCTGTATTAGTTGTGTTAGTCAATATTTGAAAAAAACCCTACATGTCCATAAACAAAACAATAAATTTTGGTTTATTGGAGTTCATTAAAACTGTTATGTGGTTTTCTGTTGAATTGAAATGTTTCATAATTTTATAAATTCACAAGAACAAAAAACTTTAGGCATCGGTTCTCCACATTCGGCCCACAAACCACCTGCATCAACGTTGCTCAGATGTATATTAAAATGCAGACTCCTGGGCCTCTCCCACTCCTAGGGCCACAGAGACTCTGGCTGATATTCAAACAAGGCCAGCAGGTGATTCCTAGATGATTGATGTACCAATTCTGGGAGGAGAACTGAGTTTACTGGAAAACAGAAAATGAGAAGACCTCTTGGGCTGATTCATGCAGAACCTGGGATAGGGTTGAAACTATCATGTCAGGGTCCATGGTGTGGTGCAGTTGGTTAAGCCACTGCCTGCATCACCAACACCCAATATGAGCACCAGTTCAAGTGCTGGCTGCTCCACTTCCAATTAGGCTTCCTGCTAATGTGCCTGGGAAAAGCCGTGAAGGAGGGTGCAAGTCCTTGGACCCCTACTAACCCATGTGGGAGACCCAGCTGAAGCTCCTGGCTTCGGCACTGCTGAGCCCCAGCTGTTGAGACCATTTAGGGAGTGAACCAGTAGATGGAAGATCTCTCCCTCCCTCTCTGTAACCCTGCCTTTCAAATAAATAATCTTTTAAAATGAAAGAAACTATTGTGCACCTCAGGTAGAACACAGGGGCTACAGAAGGGAGTCCACTGGTTCTCAGCACCCATGTTAGTTCCCACACTGTGGGAAACAGAGAACCCCAGATATCAGTGGCTTAAATAAGAAGGCCTCAAGTGAGTTCTTCCCTCTTGTGTGAAAGAGGACTGAAGGTAGCCAGGCTAGTTCCACCCTACTGCTCTGCAGGCCGCACCCACCTCGTGGCCCAAACTGACTGCTGAGCGTCAGCCACCTTGAGGACATTGCCCCAACAGGAATGAGGAAAGGGAGGAAAATAGGCCTCTCCCCTCCCTTTAAGGATAGCTCTGGGAAGCGTCATCAGCCACGTCTGCTTCTATCCAGAATCTAAGGCCATAGCTAGCAGGAAGGACGACAAGGACATTTTGTCTCTGTTCCAGGCAGGCGGGTGCCTACCTAAAACTGGTGAGGGGAGGAGGTTCTATCATGTTACAGAAAGTGGAATTAGGAGGTAAGTAGCAGCTTCTGCCACCCAGGGCCAATGGTTAAGAGCTTATAAAAGCCCTGCTGAAGGGGCCAGCATTGTGATGGACCTGGTTAAGACACATCCACCAATGCTGGTTCAAGTCCTGGCTCCACTTCTAATCCAGCTCCCTGTTAATGGCCTGGGAAAATAGAAGATGGCCCAAGTGCTTGGGCCCCTGCACCCATGTGGGAGACCCAGGAGCTTCTGGCTCCTGGCTTCAGCCTGGCCCAGCCCTGCCTCTTCTGGCCATTTGGGGAGTGAACCAGTGGATGGAAGAGCTCCTCTCTCCATCTCGCTTTAACTCTGCCTTTCAATAAATAAAAATGTTTTGAAAAGCTCTGTTGTGAAGACTACGAGATTGATTGCTTTCTGGTGTAGCAGGTAGGCAAAATTCTCACTTCTCAAAGGTGGGCCAGCAGCATTGTCATCACTTGGAAGCTGGTTAGAAATGCCAGACCAGGCCCCAACCCAGCTCTGTGAAATCAGAAGTTGCATTTTAATAAGATTTCCAGCACGGGGCTAGAAGATCCCAGAGAAAGTTCAGTGATTGCAGCATAGACAAGGCTGTGGGAGTGCTTCAGCTAAAGCAATGATTGGGCTCCTGTATGTCAGGGGTGCCCTACAGAGTGGGCTCAGACCAGTCAGAGAGTTGAGTGTCCAACTTGAGTCAGGGACACAGGTAGAAGAAGTTACCAGCAAATGAGAACAAGGAACGAGAGGAGGAAGAGAGGCCATCGAGAATCTTGGAAAGATCATGGCCTTGAAGACAAACTTTAAAAGACTATTGGTGAAACACAGATTCACCTGCCCTATGTTGTGGCCCAGGCAGCCCTGAACCCTCCCAACACCCTGATTGGCAGGAACTGGGCTTCCCATTTCTGTTGATGAAACGGAGCTTCAGAGATGTTGCCACGTCAAAGCACACACCATATACAGACACAGCTCACGGTAACACTTGGTGGAGAGCACACCAGTTTCCAAGGCACTAGTATATGAATTATCCAGTCTAATCCTCACAATCACTCTGTGAAATAAGCAGAAAATGACTGTCATGTTAACTTTGCCAGTAAAGAATTCAAAGACTTTTGACTTAGAGCAGTGCTGGTTCCTATCCATTTTTGTTTCCTGATTGGCTCATGAAGAAAGGATGAGAGTGTGGGGTTACAAAGACCTGAATTTAATTGGCTTTTGAGGGTTCAGCCCAAGGACAGGCATAGAGAGTAGATCCTTCAGTGGAAGTTGGTATTGTCGTTGTCATCATCACAACTATTGGTTTCACCCAAAAGAGCTGCAAATTTAAAAGTAATTTATTAGCATAAGTCTCGAAGTCAAATACATAGGGGAAATTTGAGTGAAGAGATTATGTAGGCAGCAGGCAAGGGACACTAAAGCTTCAGAGCTTGATCTCTGCAGTCAGACAAGCAGGGTCAGCTCACCAGCCCCAGTCCTTATTAGAATGGAGACGTTGGGCAAGGGGGTAACATCCTCCCCCTCATGTCCTCATCGTCAAGGCAGACGCTTCACTGGGCAATAGTAAGAGAACTGAATGAGATGAGGTACATACGATGCCAGCCTACTGCTCAGAGCACAGCAAATAAAGGCTCAGTAATTGCTATCTAGTATTAAGTCTGCTTGTGAATGGAAGGGTGGAGTTTGTGAAGCCAAAGCAGCAGCAGGCTTCAAGAGTAAGATAACCTACATGAACTATTTTGAGTGTTTACCAGATAGTTACCTTTCTTGATATCAACTTTACATTTAAAAAGGATAATCCCTCTTCCTCAGGTCCACGGTCCTTATACACGTATCGCAATGATCTTGCCTAGTTGCTACCTTCATGACTGAGGTTTCCAAGTGAACTTTTTAAATTCTCCCAAATGCATTTGGTAACTCTGAACCTACTGAAGGGGTATGAAGTAAATAGTCACCACCCTTTACCTTTAATGTTTATGAGGTGAATGAGATCAAAGGGAAAACGCCGATGAACCTTCGTTGTCTCATTTATGAGAAGCTTTGGCACAATTTATGAAGGTGACAAATGGTCTGCTTCCTAGAACCTTTTTGTTCCACCCTGGAAATCTATATTTTCCTTTAGTATATCGATTTCTTGTTATACAGTTGGAATGGCTATTAAATATCTTTATTTGAGAGCTTGGGGGTGCCAGATTGTGAGAAGAAAAATGCATCTGGAGAGTCGATGGCAAGGGGAGAGGAATCCCAGGAGAAGGCAATCTCTCTTTCTCTGAGAAACTGCTTGCAATTTGATGGCAGGACAGAGAGACTTGCCAGAGGAAGAAGAGGAGGACACTCAAGAAAAACGTCATCACGAGAAGCCCTTTGATGGATGGGGAAGATGCACTAGAGGAGAAAGCACTTTCCCGCTGGCCAGTTCAGTTCAGCTCAGCTTTTTGGTCTGTAGCACAGTGCCAAGATTCAGTGTGACAAATTGTGGAAGATCTGATAGACAGCAAGCTGACCCAAACCAGGAAGACACTGAAGGGCTCTTTTTCTGTGTTTGGACAAGACACTGATTTGTCTTTGGGGGTGAGATTTGATCTTCACTCCCAAAATGTATCTGAGAGGTTGTATTGACTGATGATGAACAATGTTCCAAGCACCATTTTTCTAAGCCATGCAAATAACATTTCTGGAGTATATTTATAGTCTCAAAGCATGTTCACCTGCTTCATCTCATCTTATAAATAACCCTGCAGGGGCCGGTGCTGTGGCATAGCGGGTAAAGCCACTGCCTGCAGTACCAGCATCCCATATGAGCACCAGTTCGAGACCTGGCTGCTCCACTTCTGATCCAGCTCTCTGCTATGGCCGGGGAAAGCAGCAGAAGATGGCCCAAGTCCTTGGGCTCCTGCACCCTCATGGGAAGATCTGGTGGAAGCTCCCATCTCCTGGCTTTAGATCGGCACAGCTCCAGCTGTTGCGGCCAATTGGAGAGTGAACCAATGGATGGAAGACCTCTCTCTCTCTCTCTCTCTGTAATTCTTTCAAATAAATAAATAAATCTTTAAAAAAATAAATAACCCTGAAAGATAAGTCTCAGTAAGCTTATTTTCATATTTGAGAAGACTGAGGTTCAGGAAGTTCATAAGCAGTTTCCCAACCCGGTCTGTTTGCTATCTTTCTTTGGATCTTCCAATAAGTGTCTGTCTATGGCCAAGTTCCCACAAGGAACCACTGTCTTGGTGGCTGCTTTGTGCCAATCATCCCCTGGGTCTTAACAATACTTTTCCCTCCATGCCAGTTTCATGAGCCCTGACATCTCTCAAAGGCCTGAAGGACCCATCTGTGGTCTTGTTGGGGACCAAGAGAAGTGACTACAAGAAGCAGAAAGAACAGTGTGGTCCCACCAGCAGCCAAGCTTTAGCTCCCTTGGCTTTCAAGAACCCTGTGTCCTTGGTTCCTCCGCAGCACTCACCCACTACAGCATCCTCTCACGTGACTCTATAGAGTCCTTGGCTGTCCTCCAGCTGTCCTAAGTATCCCATCCTTCAAAAGGGACCACCCTCCCCCACCCCCACCCCAGTCCATCTCAGCCAAGAGAGCAATCACTTACTACACATGGCTCTCTTCTCTACAGAATTTCCAGCTTAGGGAACAAACAGCCCAAGGAAGGTCTTACTAAGCCACACCACTTACGCTCCTTCACCCATGGGATGCATCCTTCACCCATGTATACATCTTTAAAATAGGTTGGGGCCAGTGCTGTGGCTTAGCGGCTAAAGCTGCAGCCTGCAATGCTGGCATCCCATATGGGCGCCGGTTCAAGTCCCGGCTGCTCCACTTCTGATCCAGCTCTCTGTTATGGCCTGGGAAAGCAATAGAAGATAGCCCAAGTCCTTGGGTCCCTGTACCCACATGGGAGATGTGGAGGAAGCTCCTGGCTCCTGGCTTTGGATTGGTGCAGCTCCAGCCATTGCAGCCATTTGGGGAGTGAACCAGAGAATGGAAGACCTCTCTCTCTCTCTCTCTCTCTCTCTCTCTCTCTCTGCATCTCCTTCTCTCTGTGTAACTCTGACTTTCAAATAAATAAATAAATCTTTTTTTTTTTAAAGTACATGCTCTATGTTAGGTTCTTTATCTGAAATTCAGATGTCAGTGGAGTGATCCTGACTCTTGAGATGGAGATAAGTAGTTTAGACTCCCTTTCCATGAATTATGGAAAGCCTACCAATCTCCACACAAGTTCTTTGAATTACAAAGAGTGCTCAAGTTATGAATACCAGCTTCTTCAGACATACTATTTGGGGATTCTTTTGCTATTCTCCATATCGTGTCTCAGATATTTATTCTAATTAATACGGACAAAAACTAATCAAGGAATTCACCCGTGTTGCAACCTTTACTGAACCTCTCAGGAAAGAGAGAGTCTGCATTACAACAACTCAATTTGAAATCTATCATTGATCTTCCCATTTTTTTTTTTTATAAGGCCTTTGACCAGATCTACATTCTGGGCTCTGAGTCCAAGCATGGGTCATTTATAAACTATAGAAGTTTATTGCTTACAGTTCTGGGGTCTGGGAGGTCCAAGACCAAGGCAAGAGCAGCTGTGAACTCCCTGTGTCACAGAAAGTGCCTCCCGTGTGGCCTCAGGGGCAGAAAGAGCTAATGGGTTTTCCCAGGCCTCTTTCTAAGGGCACTAAACCCATCACTGACAACCTCCTTCTAAGTGCCCCACCTCTTAATTTACTACTGCACTGGGGATTAAGTTTCAACATAGGAATTTTAGGACACACACATCCAGACCAAGGCATCTTCTGTACTTGAGCTTTCATTTCCCAGTAGCCTGAGTCCCAAATTCTTTTTCCTCTTCTTTTTCCACAACACAGACAAATCCATTAAGTTCTGTCCAACCCACAACTGTTTAAAACACCTACCTGAACTCATACAGGCCACTGCTTCTGCCATCAAAGGCATTGCTAAAGATGTAAAACGATCCTTCTTAATGACTTTTTAGAAATTTAGAAATTAAATTTAAACTCATTCTCACTCATGAGAGTGGGAAACAGGAAACAGACGCCATTCTGCTCCAGCTTTCACTACAGCCTCAGAAATCTGAAATCTCCAACAGCAGTGGCAAAGGTCAGAGAAGGCAAGGGCAGCTCATCTTGGACAACACCCAGATGTGTCCATGTCTTCATACATGGTGCTCAGACCAGAACCCAGCCTTGCAGGTGGGATCTGAACACCACACAGGAGAGCAGGACCCCCTCGATCCACTTCCATTCTTTATCCCAGAGATACAACCCGAGGAAGAAACCCAGGCAAACAGAAGCTGAGTCTACAGCACAAGGTCACACAGCCTGCATATGGAAGAAGTAAACACAGGCAAGGTAAAGCCTTCCGCTTGAAGCACTCCAAAACTGGGCTTATGGAGGGTAGGGAGATTTTAGGTGGTGCAGAGATATTTATCTGGAGGTCAGGGAGAGGATGGGCATTTATAATTATTATTATTACAGCTAATATTTATTGAATTTTATAGTGTGTCAGGTCCTTCCTCTGTAAAACGGAAGCCATAATTTTGTATTCACTTAAAGCATTATTAGGGTGATTACATAAGGTAGGGATGTATTTGTTGGTACCTTATTTCCATTTCTCTCAAACAGCATTGGCAGATTCCTTTTAACCAAGTACAGAATGTCACAACCATCCCTGTTAAAATATATAGGCTCATTTAGGATCACTCAGATTAACACTGCTCTGAACTGCTTCTCTATATTCAGCCTTTACTTTTTTCCTCCTGGGATACTTTGATCAGCTATGAGTTTTAAAAATCTATTCATGCGGCCAGCACTGTAGGTAAAAGCAACCACGTGCAGTGCCAGCATCCCCAATGGGCGCCGGTTCCAGTCCCGGCTGCTCCACTTCCAGTCCAGCTCTCTGCTATGGTCTGGTAAACCAGCAGAAGATGGCCCAAGTCCTTGGGCCCCTGCATCTATGTGGGAGACCCGGAAGAAGCTTCTGGCTCCTGACTTTGGGACAGCCCAGCTCTGGAGTTGCAGCCATTTGGCAAGTGAACCAGTGGATGGAAGACCTCTCTCTTTGCCTCTGCCACTCTACCTTTCAAATAAATAATAAATATTTTTTTAAAAATCTATCCATAATAAAGTGAAAGCATAGAACCCCATTCCTGTTACTCGCACCTTTTCTTTCATTAAGAATGAATCCACACCACCTAGTTGCTTTATACCCTGCGCTCAGGCAATGGGAAAGTCCAAGAGAATTTGAGATGGGTGCCTTCAAGTCAGTTAATCCTCGAACACACCTAACCTTAAACGTTAATATCTTTAGTTACACAACCTCTCAAAGGAGCCTAGAAAACCTCCAAACGTCTGCTTACGGAATAAATTCCTAACTTTGATGGTAACTCTTGGTAGCATTCCCCACAGGCCCTGTCTGAAATGGAGGCGATAGGACGTTATAGCATGGAAAATTCTTAGGGTTTGCCACCTGACTTTAGCGCTAAAGGGACTGAGGATTATCTGCACTGACAGTTGAAAACATTGCTCCTGGAAAGGGAAAGGGACATGTCCCAAACCATCCCAGTTGGTGGCAGAGCCTGGTCAGACCTACAGAGAGGTTACCAGGGAAAGATACACTGGGGAGGAGTCAGATCCTCCCCAGTGGGTGGGGCCCCAGGAGAGGGAAGACCACCCCCCACCCCCTCCACCCCCCACCCCCCCACCCCACCCCCCACCCCCGAGCAAAGGAGCTAACAGGCCTTCGGAAAGCCATCACTGAGGGCAGACCTCGCCAGGAGGGTCAAAGCCTTGCTGCGGGGTTGATTTCTGAAGGCGAGCAAGCCGCAGCTCCGGGCGCACGCCCCGCCTCGCGGTGCCCGGCAGTAACCCCGAGAGCGCGGCAGCCTTGGTTAGAGAAGAAACAAACAGAAAACATGCTGCCTCTGGTTTGAAACCCGGTCGTTAGGCGCGGCCCCTCCCTGGCAGTAGTGGGAGCGTTAAGTTTGAGCCCATGTGGCCTTCCCACGCGCGTGGGCTCCGTGTGCAAGCCCAGAGCTCTGCGCCCCACCCCTGCCCCGCTCCTTTCCGGGGGATGCGGGCAGAGCTGAACGGAGACCAGCAGTGGGAGAGGTGGGAGCCTGAGGCCCACAGACGGGAGGGGGGGGGCGGTGATGGCGTGGCGCGCGCAGGAGAGTCGAGGGGGCCTGCGATTGGGCCCAGTCCCGCCAGGCCCAGAAGTTGGAGCAGGTCCGCAAAGCCCACACCCGTCAGTTCAGAGCGGAACCGAAACCACAAAAATACACGCTCGCCGGACCCAGTCCCGTTGGGCAGAGAGCGGTGCGCAGGCGCGCAGAGCGCGGCGTCTGACCTCGAGTTACCCCGCACGGCGAGCCGCAGTGAACTGGGTGAAAGGTAACTAGCAGACGCTGCTCCGGGCGACTGCGAGGCGCGCGTGCGCGGGCCTGGTCCGCAGCTAGGTCCTCCAAGTCTGCGTTTCATCTAACTATGCATGTGGCAGAGCCCAAGGCCTGAGACACTGGGGGCGGGGGCATCGAACAGATTTGGAAAATTCTTGTTCCCCCCAACCTCAGTGCGGAAATGAGGTCCAGGCACGGTGCGGGGGAGAAAACCACTCAATGAGGGCCATTTGCGTGCCTGGGACAGTGATGGGAGCAATGCATTGTTACGGTTTGCCACAACCCTTTGAAAGAGGCAACTGACCTCCTATTTTGGGGGAAGGAAACAGGCTAAGACAGTTCATGTGACATGCGCAAAGTCATGTGATCAGAAAGGGCCGTTTCCTTCAGTCTAGGTGGGGTTTTGCCCAAGTTGAAATAACGGATACATGTAGCACGTGCTGCTAAGCAAGGCTCGTAGGCATTACTCATTCCACTCTTACTGGAAACCTATGAGGTAGACGGCATTACTGTTTCCTTTCTGCAGATGGGAAGCTGAAACTTAAGGAGGCTGTGCTGGGATCACACAGGCCAGCAGACCTGTGATTGTGTGCACCCTTTTAGAGGGATCAAACTCAAAGCTCAAGACCAGGTTCTGCCCTGCCACCCCACAGGCCCACGAGTTGTTGAAGTTCAGTGTTCAGGCACTAAGCAAGACACAGAAGTTGTCATTATTGGATGTCCCCGTTACCGAATTACAGAGTGACCACCCCTCTAGGAAAGAGTTGGGCTGTTAGCTTACGCTGGCCGAGACAGTTCACAGCTCACAGCTGTTGACCTTGGTATGTGTTGGGTGAGTTTATAACCAAATGAACGCATTTTCAAACCCAGTCTACCCCGGGGGGTGGGGAGGAAGCTGCAGTTGTCTGCAATGGGTGAAGTGACTGCTGGTGACTTTTCCCGGGTGAGGGCACTTCTGTGCATTCCGCACACATACCTAGCACCCATTCTGAGATGTGTTCAGAGCTGAACTTCAGGAGGGCAACTTCAAGGGCAACAAGGCTTTGCTTCTCCTGAAAGGCCCATTCCGAGTCCTCCTCGGGGGCTGCAGGGGCAAGATGCCATAGACAGGTGCTTCCACAACCGCCGATGATTTCTCACAGCTCTGGAGGCTGTAAACCCAAGGCCAAGGTGCTGGCTGACTTAGTTCCTCGTGAGGGCTGTTTTCCTGACTTGAGTCAGCCCTTTTCTCGCTGTGTATCATGTGGTAGGGAAAGAAACATAATCTCCTTGGTATCTTTTCTTATAAGGGCACTAATCCCGTCGTGAACGTGCCACCCTCATGATCTCATCTAAACCTCCTAACCTCCCCACCTCCTGCCCACAACACTGGGGATTAAGCCTTCAACTTATGAATTGGGGTTGGGGGAAGAGGGATACTCGACCCTCAGCCCTAGACACCTGGGAGTTTGCCATCCTCCCAGCATGGTTGGAACCACGTATTCCTCCTGCCCATCAAGATATCCTATGAGGCAAAAAGTACACCACCCAAGGGAAGAGGGCACAGACACGCAGTCATACTCAACCCCACCCCCACCCCCCACCCCCCCAGTCACAAAGGCCAGAAAGAGAAGCATCCCTCCCCCTCTCCTAAGGAGGCCTTGGGAGCAGAGGCAACCAGCTACGCAAAGAGAAATGCAGGAAAAGAGAAAAGGCTGCAGAGAAGCAGCTCAGCCCCCTCCCACCCTCATCTCTTTCCAAGAATCCCCTCCTTTGAGTCTCCCGTCAGGGAATCGGAATGTTGCTGCCTTATGCCTCTAGACAGCCTTGCTGACAAAGGCTTCGATTGGGCAGTCTTTTGCCCTAATGTAACCCCGCCTCGCAGCCTGCCTGAGGTGACCAGGGGCGGATCATGTGCTCCTCTGTCAAGACGCCTCTGTGAGCTGCCTGCCTGCTGTGGTTGGCAGGAGAAAGGCTGCCTGGGGACTTACATCATCACCCCGGTGAAAGCCGCATGTGCTGAGACCTTTGCCCACTCTGGGCCCCGTGCTAGGCACTTTGATTTGAATTCCCATATGGTCCTCTACAGTCTCACGCAGGAGGTAGTGTGACCCCATTTTGTAATGGATGAGACTGAGGCTCTGAGGAGTTAGCTGATTTTCCCACACCACACAGCTGGTGAAACGTGTGTCAGAGCCAACTTCTTTCACTGTTGTAGGCATTGAGACCCCACACCACAGTGGACAGATTCTTGCAGCTGGTTGGGAAAACTTCCCCAAGGTTCCTCTCTTTCTTTCCTGATTATCCCATAAATCTTTCGATCAAAATGTATAACAGGTGGAATCCCATGCCTTAAGTACAGTTAAATAATAATGACTTTATTGAGGAATGAATGAAGGTAGAAAATGGGATTGGATGAAGTGCCTAGAATTGTGCCGGGCACATAGTAGACACTCAGTAAGTATTTCCCAATGATCGAACAAAAGAAGAATAAGCCAAAGTATAAGGAGTGGAAGAATTTTAACATGAGGTCCAAATATTTTAAGAAAACCATTTCCCAGCCTTAGGTTCACAGATAAAGTTTATAGTCCTGCTGGAATTTCAAATTCTTCTTTTTGAAACGTTGGTGAAAGATTTACTGGCTCCAGCAGGATATCATTACATATAAGGAATCTTCAACACATTCATGGAAGACACACTAACTTATCTTTTAATTCCATTTTTCTATAAACTTTAAAAAGTTTTCAACTTTATTTGCAAGACAGAGACAGAGGAAGATCTTCCATGTGCTGGTTCACTCCCCAGACACACACAACAGCAAGGCTGGGCCAGGTAAAGCCAGTAACCCAGCACAGGTCTCCCATGTGGGTGGCAGGGACCCAAGCAGTTGAGCTATCATCCGCTACCTCCCAGGCTGTGCATTAGCAGAAGTTAGAATGGGAAGCAGAGCCAGAACTCAAACCCAGGAACTATAAAATAGGGTGTGGGCCTCCCAAGTGGTTTCTTAAAGGCTGTGCCAAATGCCTGCCTTCCACAAACTTTATGGGGTCACTCAGAAAGTGGATGCAGCAAAGCCCTGGCTCGCACCCCCTCCTTCTTGTTTCTCATGTGCTTCTTGCAAGTGATTAGTGCGGCTAATCTATCAGTAGAAAAGCCTTTCACTCCATTCAATGGGCTCCTACTCTTCAGGAAGCACTAGGTAGGTCAGTGCACATGGTATGGTCCCTGCTCCCAAGGGAGGAAAGCATAGATTTGGAGCAAAAGGTCCTAGATTTCAGTCCCAGATCTTGCCAGGGTGTGTGTTTCACACACCATTTAGTCTCAGGTTCCCCATATATGAAATGGTTGCAAAATTACTTTATGGGGGGTAATTTTAAGGGTAGCAAGCAAAGTTAATTATATATAATATTTAAAGGGGGCTTGATAAGTAGCAAGTGCTATTCATTAAATTTAATTTAATATAAAGAGAATATGAAGAATTTCATCTTGTGCAGGCACGAAGGTTAGCCTTCCCCCAGAAAAGGGGGGGTGGGGAGCTGTGCACTGGAAACCTGAGAAGGATTCGGAACTGGCAGGTTTGCAGGTAAGATAGGGTGCGGAGGAACACAGAAGTCTGTGGCCCAAGTGGGCCCGTCTACCTCTTCCCTACTGAAGCACAGATGTGTCCCACAGCTCCCGTGGCCACAGGAGGAAGGAGCAGCCCAGGGCCCAGCTGCATCTGGTGAGAGCTCTGCTGTCTCCCGGGGCTCGCTGTGCCCTGCCCTGCTCCGGGCACTCTGGATTCATGACAGCCAGCCCTTGTCGGATGCCAGGGCCTATTCGGAAGGGCCCCAATAAAAATATAGAATTTATAAACACAGGATGATCTGAGAGTTTGAGAAGAGAGCAACTTAGCACACTGAGGAGGGAAAAATTCCCCAAGGAGGTGGCCTTTGGCTGAGAGGCAAAGGATGGAGACTTTTTCCCAAAACAGGAAAAAACAAGGATGGCTTTACACCTTTAGGCAAATAAGAATTCAGTAGAATTGAACTCTGTACCAGAAACTGCCTCCACTTTACCCAGGGGGTTAAAAGAGCTGGAAAGGGAAGAAAGCACTGGGGGATGCCTCTTGATCCTCTTGGGAGGAACGGGCAGCTGAGGCTTTGCCACCCAGGGTTTGACTCATTCATCATCTCTGGCCTTGGCCATCACCTTGCTGTTGGCCTGCTGCATTGTCTATAAACTAAGGAATTCCACACCCTGCTCACAACGTCACGGTGATGAAGGTAAAGTATCCGCCCAGATGCCAGGGACATGATCAGCTCAGGAAAAGTGGCAGCGGCTTTCCCCTTCCCCGTCCTGAGTCAGTGCCAGATCAGAGGTCAGAGATCAACCAGGACCAGCCCATTCGTTTGCCTTTAGCCACAAGATAGGCTTCAGAGCCTGCTGCTAAACTCAGAAATATCTGCCTCTTCCCACTTATCCGCAGAAAAACTTGTACAAGTGTTGAGCCCTTGGGGAAAGAAAGACTGTTAATTAAGCATAACCCCATTCTGTCTGAAGACTGTAATTACCCTTCCTTGGAGATGTCTTGCCTTGAGACTTCCTTTGCTCCCAGGAGTAGCCTATCAGAGCCCAGCCTCCTGAGGATGCAAACGCAGGAGGTCTGGGATCTGAAAACCTTCCCACAGAGGATGAACGCAGTTCCCCTGGAAAATTGTTGCAAATAATTAGTGTGAACCCCAGTTCTTCTCTCAGCCTTGTGACACACAGAACACCAAGCCTCTAAAGCATTTCGCAAAGAATTTAAACTCGATGGAGACAGCCAAATCTCACCTGCTCTGCCCTTTGTCCTCCCCACACTTGAATTCAGGATAGTGAGAGCACAGAAAATTTTAATTCCCAGAGGATTTTGGATTTTTCTTTTTTTTTTTTTCTTTTTTTTTTTTTTTTTTTGGTTACAGTTCATTGCCACTGGGGGGAAAATGTCAGGGTTACTACAAAGAAAGACTAAGCTGTACCTATTCTACTGCTTTGATATTCCTTTGGGGGAACCAGGAGGCAGTCACTTTGAGAGCATGGAAGAGGAGCCAAGTATCTGGGCCCTGAGCCCCATTTCGACACCCAGTGAGATGTGTGACTTTACCTAAATCATTTCTCTTCTCTGAGCCTCAATTTCTCACACCTTAGAGGTGTGGATTAGTCAAGCCTTAAATTCTCCTCTAATTATCAGTCATGTCTTGTATGGATTTGTAGCTTTGCTGCTTGTCTCCAAAAAAAGAGGAAATTTTTAAACTAAAAGCCAACATTTCAAAAACTTCAAATAAGACCTATCAAACACTGACATATATTGCAATTGAAGCACAAACATCAATCATAACCCCAAAACAAAGTCTAATTCAGGAACGATGAAGGTATTCATTTATTGGCCAACAGTTCAACTGATTTAGTTAAATTTACCCTTTTTTGATGAATTTTTTTTTACTTTGCTGTGTGTTAGGTATATATTTTAAAAGAAATAAACACATGTTATTCAGAGATAATATTGTACAAACTTTTATCAGGGAAAGCAATAAATTTGTTTACCTTTCTATATTTGTATGTATATTAGATAAGAGATGAGAACCTTTAAGGCCAATAGCTAGGAAAACAATGAATACATTTATCAATGATGTTTTTATAAAATTTAAAAAATGTATTTGAAGGACAGGGATAGAGAGTGCTCCCACTTACTGGTTTATTCCCCAAATGCCTGTGATGGTTGGGGCTGTGCCAAATCAAAGCCAGGAGCTAGGAGTTCATTCCTGGTCTCCCATGTGGGTCACAGGCACCCAGTGACTTGAGTCTTCCTCACCTGCTGCTTCCTAGGGTCTTTGCTGACAGGAAACTGGAGTCAGGAGCTGGTGCTGGAAATTATTCTAGGCACTCTGATGCGGGATGCAAGTGTCTTAACCACGAGGCTAAATGTAGCCCCTGGATGAATTTTTCTAATGTGAGAAAATCTAGGGAGGGTTGAATTGCCACAGGAAAGACTGTTGGTGCCCCACCCAGATATCCTGTAGGCCCGGCACTTGTCTGACCCTCAGCCACCTCAAATGTTCCCTGCCAAGGACTTAGAAGGACTTCCTTTTCCAGGAATTCCTGCCTGTTAGAATGGGAGCTGACTTCTCCTGGGTGGTCACATTCCCCATCCCCAAACCCCAAACCTGATACTGACTGATACAGAATTAAAACCTCAGGTCCCTCACCTCTGGCTGTGACCAGTTCTGTGGTGTGATTTAAGCTCCAGAAGTCCCCTTGGGTCAGGTCAAGGCTACATTTGCTTGACCCCTTACCTGCCTATCCTACTTCCCTCATCCTTTCCACATGCCCTCTCCAGTACACACTCCCTCAATAAATACTCCCACCAAAGCCCTGTCTCAGGCTCTGCTAGGAAACTTGACCCAAGACAAGAACACGTTGTTAGGAAGAGTGGCCAAGGGCAGACGTTTGGGGCAGCAGTACGGACACCGCCTGGGACACCTGAATCCCAGGTAAATGCCTGGTTTAAGTCCCAGTTCAGCTTCCGATCCAGATTCTTGCTAATGCACCCCTGGGAATGCAGCAGTACTGACTCCAGTGCTGGGGTCTCTGCCACCAGTGCGGGAGACCTGGTTGAGTTCCTAGCTTCTGGCTCCTGGATTCATCCTGGCCCAGCACCAGCTCTTGGAGGCACCTGAGGACTGAACCTGTGGATGGAAGAGCTCTGTCTCTGCCTTTCAAATTAAGTAAAAGTAAATAAATAAAAACTCATTCAAAAGAATAGGAAGTAATGGAAACTACCTTTTAATTTCTTTCATTCACTTATTCAATCAATATTTACTGAATTACCTACTGTGAGTCAGACACTGTTTCAGAGACTTGGAGAAACTTGCAATGTGGCAAGGCAGACATTGCCACTGCAATGAACAATTAGCTGTGTATTTTATACTGGGGAGACACATAATGACAAACAAACAAGATCTTAATACTAAGCAAATAAAACTGTTTCATGATCATATACTATGACCATTAAATTTTTAAGAGCTGAATATATATGAGAGTGTTCCAAAAAGTTCATGGAAATATGGAATTAAAAGATAAGCTTAGGAGCCAGCACTGTGGTGTGGCGGGAAAAGCCGCTGCCTGTATAGCTAGCATGCCATAGGGTGCCATTCAAGTCCCAGCTGTTCCACTTCCAATCCAGCTCCCTGCCTGGGAAAAGCATCAGAAAATGGCCCAAGTGCTTGGGCCCCTGCACCCATGTGAGAGACTTGAATGAAGTTCTTGGCTCTAGGCTTTGGCCTGGTCCAGCCCTGGCCATTGTGGGGAGTGAACCAATGGATGCAAGATACTTCTTTCTTTCTCTCTGCCTCTGCCTCTGCCTCTGTATACCTCTGCCTTTCAAATAAATAAATTTTTTTAAAAGGTAAGTTTATTTTGGCACTGAAGGAATTGAAATCCATCCATTGTTTTTTCATAATATGTATTTTATTTTCCTTAAATGACTTTTTCTTAAAGATTTAATTTATTTATTTAAAAGGCAGAGTTACAGAAAGAGTAGGAGAGTGAGAGAAAGAGAAAGAAAGAGAGAGAGAGAGAGGGAGAAAGAGAGAGGTCTTCCACCTGCTGGTTCACTCCCCAAATGGTTGCAACAGCAAGGGCTGGGCCAGACTGAAGCCAGGAGTCAGGAATTTCTTCTGGGTCTCCCATGTGGGGGAAGAGGCCCAAACACTTGGGCCATCTTCAACTGCTTTCCCAGGTGCATTAGTAGGGAGCTGGATAGGAAGTGGAGCAGCTAGGATTCAAACCAGTGCCCATATAAGATGCCAGTGCTGCTGGCCATGGCTTTAACTCGCTGTGGCACAGTGCCAGCCCCTGTATACAATAATTTTTAAATCAGATTCCTATTGATGGCCTTTAAGAGTCTTGTTTTGCTATTGTACAATTCTGCTAGACAGCAGTGAACATCTCTTGGTCCATGTTTCTCAAATTGTTCTCTTAAAAAGAGTTTCTAAGTAGGACTGGTGGGTCCTGGCTGCTCCACTTCCTAACCAGCTCCCTGGGAATGCCCCATGGGAAAGCAGCGAAAGATGGCCCAAATACTTGGACCACTGCACCCATGTGGGAAACCCAGATAGAGTTCCAGGCTCCTGGATCATCCCCAGCTATTGCAGCCATTTGGGGAGTGAACCAGCAGATAGAAGACACATCTTTCTCTCTTTCTGCCTTCCCAATAAGTAAATAAATAAATAAATCTTTTTTAAAAAAATTGGAAAGAGTTTTCAGAGGTGGAATGACTTAAGTCTTGTAATTTAATGTGATAGTAAATTGCCCTTCCTACAGTTGCATCAATTTGCAATATGAGTATTAATGAGTTCTGGCCAGCACTGAACACCATCATTGTTGGCATTTGTGGGCTTATTGTTCTCAGATTTTCATTCCTCAGGAGGTTCCCGACAGGGAGTAATTGGGAATTGTTTGAGACAGGACTGGGAAACTGTTCAGAAGGGTCTGAGGAAGTCACTTTACACGCTATGAGTGTAGCTGAGGCCAGAGTCCACAGTCAGGGTGGGAGCTGTGAACAGGGCTTTGCTGATGTCATCCTGCATTGTGGCCACTTCTCAGCACCACCTCCATCCATCAGTGCTTTAGTGGGCAGCTGTTGTCATCAGCACCCATCATCACCATCACCATCACCATCATCATCATCATCATCATCATTATCATTGAATTTCTGCACATTCAGGTGAACTCATTGTTTTATTTCAATAATGATGTCATAATCAGTATATAGTTTACTATGTGGCATAATTTATTTTAAAACTCTTCAAAAATTACTGTTGATTAATATTTATAAACTTATTTATAGTCTTATAGGGCTATTTACACTTCTCTGCTTTTTTTTTTTTAAATTTATCTATTTGTTTATTTGAAAGAGTTAGAGAGAGAGTGGTAGATACAGAAAAAGAGACTTTCCATCCACTGGTTGACCCCCCAGATGGTTGCAATGGCCAGGGTTTAGCCAGGCTGAAGCCAAGAAAGTCATCCAGGTCTCCCATGTAGGTGGCAGTGTCACAAACAAAGGCTATCTTCCTCTGCTTTCCCAGGCCACGGGCAGAGCGTTGGTTCAGAAATGGAGCAGCCAGCACCCATATGGGATGCCACCATTGCAGGTGGCAGCTTTTCCCACAGTGTCACTAATGTACTTTCTGGAGGATGTTCTATGTCATGGTCACCTTGGACAATTTGGACAATTGACATATGGGATATATTCATTATAGGTGTCAAGAGTTTCCTATCATTCCAAATGAAAAAGAATTTCAGGATTTGATTGCTTGCACCATGCACAAGAGCCATGACAATGAGTTCATGCTTCTAACATCTCCATTCTATGTTTATTTCATACCCCCCAGATACAGATGCTTTGTGACCTTTCTGGTCAGCCTTCCAATTAGCCCAGTAAGTGCACCGTCCTACAATCTGGAAGTTCCAGGTTCTGGTGCTAGTGCTTGGCCTTGAGTACCTGTGTGTCCCCAGGCAACTTACTTCTCTGAAAAGTTCCTTGTCATTCTCAAAAAAAAAAAAAAAAATCTGTTTGAGAGAAACAGAAGAGAAAAGATAGATATACAGAGAGTAATCCTATCTCCAAATACCTGGAATGACTGGGCTGGGCTAGGGCTGAAGCTAGGAGCCAGAAACTCAATTCAGGTTTCCCACGTAAGTGACAAGAACACACTTAGATGAGACATCACAGCTGCCTCCTTGGGTCTGGAATTGGCAGGAAGCTGGAGTCGGAAGCCAGAGCCAAGAATGGAACCCAGGTGCTCCAGTACAGGATGTCAGCATCTCAACCACTAGACTAAATGCTGGTTCCCCAGTTGCTCTTTATTTTTTTCTTCAAAGATTTATTTGAAAGGCAGAATAACAGAGAGAGAGAGAGAGAGAATCTTTTACCCACTGTTCCACTCCCCAAATGGCAGCAACAGTTGGAGCTGGGCCAATCCAAAGCCAGGGGCCAGGAGCTTCTTCTGGGTCTCCCAGTAGGTGCAGGCACCCAAGCACTTGAGCCATCCTCCGTGGCTTTTCCAGGACATTGACAGAGAGATGGATTGGAAATGTAGCAGCTGGTGCCCAGATGGGATGGCACTTTACCAGCTATGCCACGGCACTGGCCCCAAGTTCTTCATCTTTAACAGAGATATTTATTCTGAAATAGGGATTCACAACCTGGGGTCCTGGACTATCACTGAGGTCTTGAGAGGTAGTAATGAGTACTCACAAACCAAAATATTTCTAGTGCTTCCAGAAACCCTAGTGGAAATATATATTTACCTTATGTCATGTATGACAGGATAATAAAAACTGCCTTTTCTTTGGGCTTTGATAATGCAAGAAGCCTCATTATACAATGTACTACTGTCATCACTGATCTACATATATGGAAACAGAAGCGTGGAGACTTAAGGAGTTTTTTTCAAGGTTGCATAGCTAGTTAGTGGTATAGAGAAGACTCAAAGCTAGGTAATATGACTCCAGAATCAATAGCCATACTCTCCACCTCTAATTCCAATTAGCTAGCTCATGCTAACTGGAAGCTCCAATTGGTAGTTATGTCTATAATGAAAATAGAATATTATTTATTAATCATTAAATATAATTTGTTTAGTAGGCAAAAGTCTTCCAAACCTACTGACTACAGAAAAGACACATTTTCAAAGGCTGTGAAATGACTGGAAATGTTTGACTAGCATTGGGTTAGATGATACTAAAATTTCCACCTAGTTCTAATGTTCTATGAGATTGAGGAAGAAATATGGATGTTAAAGAAAAACAACCCAATGAAACACCACTCACAGTAGCATGTTTGTATCCCAGAAGTAATGAAAACGCTATTTCTTTGTTAAATGGTGCAAACAAGTTTTAATTTTTAAAACTGATAATCAAATGAAATTCAGAGGGATTGACTATTAAGAAATTTTAAAGCCCAAAGCAGTATGGCCTCAAAAATGCAATTTCATGGTTGATGTTTAGCACATTAATATTGTCCTGAAAAACAAGCACATAGAGCTCTTATATAGGACCTACCAAAACATCTGAACTGCTTTATAAACATTCTAGACATTCCTTATAGCGATCTGCATATTTGGTGACCAGGACAAATGCAGTCAACAGGGATTGTTTCATAGCAAGGAAAAAAAAAAATGAGGGCAAGGAAAAGCTGTTTATCTCTCTATCAGCCATTTACTGCATAGCACTGGCACATGGCAGGAGCTCAGTAAACACTTGGGTGGATAAAAAAGTCCCAATTCATCTGTCACATAAACCATACCAAAATATAAAATACAACCTTTGTAATTAATCTTAAATAGCCATAATTTGCACAATTTCCTTGCTGCTCAGCTGAGACAACTTCTTTAAAACTCTGCCCATGGGAATTACAATCCAGTAACCATATTCCATTTTTACTTTTTCATCAGCTCTCCTAATCCTTGTCCTGCTCAGAGTTTGTATTACATTTTGTACATACAAAATGATTTAGATTTTTGTCCTGACATTTCCAGTGACAAAGAGAGGCCCAGGTTTGAAGCCATATCATGATTTGATGTTTCTTAACCGTCTTTAATCCAGAGGTAGGTGAATGACTTCTAGTAACCCCGGCTGATTTTTCACACTGAGAGCAGCCCCACCCTCCCCATTGTGCAATGGGGAAGTGGTTTGCTGAGCAGGCCTACACAGAAAAAAGGGCCAAAACTGTACTGTATATATGAGTCATCTCCTTGCCTCCTTGCTCAAGAATTGCATCTTAAACAAATGACAGAATACATGAGCAGACACTGCTGGGGCTTCCAGGATGAATCAGAGGCAGTTCCAGCAATCCTGTGACCAGGGACTGTGTTGAGTGGTAAAAGGGCGCATTAAGAAGGAAAAATAATGCTCACAAGTAACAGTGATTCAAGGCAGAATGTGGTCACAGCACTGAGTCCCTGCCAGAGGGAAACATTTTTGTCTAATTAGAGGATCTAGAGTTTTCACGAGAGATGGGTCTTTTAGGAAAAAGAAAAACATGGAAGATAAAGCATCTGGTTCTGCCTGGGGACTGGAGGAAGACTTCGCAAAGAAGTGATAAATAGGAGTTGGTAGAAAACTTGCAGATGACCCCTCACAGTGAATCAGGCACTGTGCTTGAGATGCTATGTGCATTTTTTTTTTTTTATTCCCAAAGTAGCACCAGTAACCAGTAACTTCTTATTGTTCCCAACTTACAGACAGGAAAACAACAGCTCAGAGTTTCAGTAACTTGGAAATTGCCTGTTATATAACTAGTAAGCAAAGAAGCAATGGAAATTGAACATTAGGTTCCAATCACCTAAAAGAAAAAGAGAGGAATTTGTTCTGATGGATTGATCACAGGCCCAGAAGCAGAATGGCCAACCTCTGTTTGGGGGGAGAACACATACCATAGATTTTCCAGTTTATATACTGCCTAAGAATTAGAGTATGGCCACGTGATTATACACGCAGAGTCTTCACAAAAGCTCATGGAGGGGCGAAAGTTTAGCCTAGCAGATAAGACGTTGACCAAGATGTCCACGTTCCAAGTCATAGTATCTGGGTCTGAGTCTTGGTTCTGGCTCCTGACTGGTTCCTGTTCTGGCTAATTCAGACTCCAGGAGGCAGCACGTGATGGCTCAAGAACTTCCTGTCACACACATGGGAGATGTAGTTTGGTTTCCTGACTCCCAGTTTTGCCTAGCCCAGCCCCAGCTGTTGGGAGTAGTTGGGAGCTCTCTGTTCCTCTGCCTCTGAAATAAATAAGCTTTTGTTTTTTTTTTAAGTTCATAGAAATACATGTGATTAAAAAGACTATGCAAATAAAAACTATTTTCAGCACCAAAATAATCTTTTAATTCTATCTCCATGAAATTTCTGAAGTACCCTTACATATGAATATGCAACTATGTGTATAACCATATAGTACTTCATATACTGTTAAATAGGTATATTATGTATATATGCATATCTTGAAATTTTCATGGAAAAAATGAAATTAGAGTATTGAATATACTTTGGTGCAAGACAATTTTTTAAATCTATGTATAATTTTGTCATAACATATATTTTCCACATATTATGAAAAAAATTTTTTACAATCCAAAATTTTTTGCACCAAAATAAATTCATATTTTTAATTTAATTTTCTACCTTTTTAAGTATACATGATTTGTATGGTATATATATCATTATATGCCAATATCCTTGAAATTGGAGGACTGGTTGTTTCCAAAGTTTCGTCACTAAAAGTAGCTAGCACCATTGGCACAGAAAAATGGAACAGGAAATAACAGGTAAGAGGAGGGTAGGCCAGCTCCACCTGCGGCACGGGCACCCCGGGTTCTAGTCCCGGTTGGTGCACCAGATTCTGTCCCGGTTTCTCCTCTTCCAGTCCAGCTCTCTGCTGTGGCTCAAGAAGGCAGTGGAGGATGGCCCAAGTGCTTGGGCCCTGCACCCACATGGGAGACCAAGAGGAAGCACCTGGCTCCTGGCTTCGGATCAGCAAAGCACGCCGGCCGTAGCAGCCATTTGGGGGGTGACCTAACGGAAGGAAGACCTTTCTCTCTGTCTCTCTCTCTCTCTCTCTCTCTCTCTCACACTGTCCAACTCTGCCCATCAAAAATAAATAAATAAAATTTTTTAAAAAGAGGGTAGCAATTTTAGACACAATGATAACCAGAACAGTTTGAAATTCTACAATCTATATTCAAATTTCATCAGTTGTCACATCAATGTCCTTTGACATTTTTCTTAATCTAATGTCAAATCTTAGAATCACACATTATATTTAATTCTCACATCTTTTTCATCTCCTTTAACTTGAATAGTTCCTCACCCATTCTTTTGCATTTCTTGATCTTGCCCTTTTTTTAACCTTGATATTTTTGTATAACCTGTTATTTTGTCCCTGGATTTTGTATAAACCTGTTACAATGTTCCTGGATTTGGATTTGTTTGATTAGATTCAGGTTTTGCCTTCTAGGCAGGAATACCACCAACAGAATGCCATATTCTTCTCAGTGCACCTTGTCAGAACAAAGAGTATTGCTAAATTTCATCATTCGGTGGAAGTGGAGTCTGCCAGTTTTCTCTACTGTAATGTCCCTATCTTTCCTTTTACAATTAATTAATGATACATGAAAATTCTATTTGTTATTAAATCATCACTGCTAGTTTCAGTATCCATTGATTTTCCATCTCCAGCATTTTATCTGCATTTGTAAGTTGGCTGAAAGAACTCTCTTCCTTTCTCATTTTAATTTATTTACTCGGCCGGCGCCGTGGCTCAATAGGCTAATCCTCCGCCTTGCAGCGCCGGCACACCGGGTTCTAGTCCCAGTCGGGGCGCCGGATTCTGTCCCGGTTGCCCCTCTTCCAGGCCAGCCCTCTGCTGTGGCCCAGGAGTGCAGTGGAGGATGGCCCAAGTGCTTGGGCCCTGCACCCCATGGGAGACCAGGAGAAGCACCTGGCACCTGGCTCCTGCCATCGGATGAGCGCGGTGCGCCGGCCGCAGCGCTTCGGCCGCGGCAGCCATTGGAGGGTGAACCAACGGCAAAGGAAGACCTTTCTCTCTGTCTCTCTCTCTCACTGTCCACTCTGCCTGTCAAAATAAATAAATAAATAAATAAATAAAAAATTATTTACTCATGTATTCATTTATTGCTATCAATATGGCCTCACAGATTTTACTTTTATTTAATAGCTGATATTCCATTACTACTATTATTTATTTTGATACACAAGCTACCCCATATTTGCCCAGTAGGACCTCTTCACATTGTCTTTTCTGTTCTTTCCTTTGTTCTTTATGAAATTCCTTACTTTCTAATACACAATAATCTAGGTTTATCTAATGCTTCCCTGATCCCAGCCCTGAAACAAGCCATTCATTTCTCCAAGGAGCCTTGGTTCTTTTTAATGAAAGATGATATTTAGAAACCAAGTTGTGGGTGTTGTGTGTGCTCATTGGTACTACTTAGTCATTTCTTCCAGTCCTCTCAGCAGACAGAGCTAGGGACTATCTCTATCTATATATAATCATTTCTATGTTTATTTATGCTCTTCATATATTCATCTGTATATCATATAATATGTATTAAATATATGTTTAAAAACAGGAAATCAAACAATATCTCTTGTTATCATCCAACACTTCAGAGTATATTCTAGATTTCTACCTATTCATGTTTCTAGCTCCCTTCTCCAAAATGAAAAAAGTTAGCACCCTCAGTTTATCTACTCATTTACTTAAGTCTAGAAAGCACATTTCAGGGTTGGTAACTCATATCATTACAAAAACCAACTACAGTTCACTATCTGTTTATAATTCTTCTTAGATGTATTCACTGTATGCCATACAGTGAAATGTGTAAATTTTATAGTATGATGAGTTCTGACAACTCTTTTTTTTTTTGAAGATTTATTTATTTATTTGAAAGTCAGAGTTACACACAGAGAGAAGGAGAGGCGAGAGAGAGAGAGAGAGGTCTTCCATCTGCTGGTTCACTCTCCAATTGACCTCAACAGCCAGAGCTGTGCTGATCTGAAGCCAGGAGCCAGGAGCTTCTTCTGGGTCTCTCACACAGGTGCAGGGGCCCAAGGACTTGGGCCATCTTCTACTGCTTTCCCAGGCCACTGGAGAGAGCTGGATCAGAAGTGGAGATGCCGTCTCTGCAGGCGGCAGCTTTACCAGCTACACCACAGTGCTGGCCCTGTACCCTGACATTCTTGCATAGTGTTTTCTCATGTCATAAAAAGTGAATTTTAAGCTATTTTTCTTTAGTATAGATGCATTACAATTTATTTCTGTCAGGGCTGGTGCTGTGGCATAGTAGGTAATGTCACCACTTGCAGCACTGGCATCCCATAGGGGTACCAGTTCCAGTCCCAGCTGTTCCGCTTCTAATCCAACTGCCTGGGAAAGCAGCAGAAGATGGCCCAAGTACTTGTGTCCCTGCATCCATGTGGGAGACCTGGAAGAAGCTCCTAGCTCCCAGCTTCAGGTTAGCCCAGCTCTAGCCATTGCGGCCATTTGAGGCATGAACCAGCAGATGGAAGATCTCGCTTTCTCTGTAACTCTGCCTTTCAAACAAGTAAATATATCTTTAAAAAAATTTACTTCTGTTATTGCTTATAAGTAGAGACTTAGTTTTCAGTGTTTTATATTAAAAATGGTGTTGCAATGGATATTTTATTAACATTGTTTTAAAAAGAATAGTATTCCTAGTAGGCTGTAGTTTTGCTGCTATTCATTTACTAAAGGAGATATTCTGTTGAATAAATTTATAAAACTTGCAAGATTTTAAAATATTCTAATTGCTATTCCTAAAACTAAGTTGATTCTGGCCCAACATATTGCTTTTTTTTTTTTTTTTTGACAGGCAGAGTGGACAGTGAGAGAGCAAGAGAGAGACAGAGAGAAAGGTCTTCCTTTACCGTTGGTTCACCCTCCAATGGTCACTGCGGGCGGCGCACTGCGCTGATCCGAAGCCAGGAGCCAGGTGCTTCTCCTGGTCTCCCATGTGGGTGCAGGGCCCAAGCACTTGGGCCATCCTCCACTGCACTCCCGGGCCACAGCAGAGAGCTGGACTGGAAGAGGAGCAACTGGGACAGAATCCGGCGCCCCGACTGGTACTAGAAACCGGGGTGCTGGCGCCGCAGGTGGAGGATTAGCCTATTGAGCCTCGGCACTGGCCAACATATTGCATTTTTAGGACCAGTGTAACAACTTACCACAAACTGGGTAGCTTAAAAAACACTAAAATTAATTCTCGCATAGTTTAGCAGTGCAGAAGTATAAATTCAAGGTGTCATCAAAGCTGGTCCCTTCTGAGGCTCGGAGGGAGAAACCACCCCATGCCTCTCATGGCATCTGCTTGTTGCTGACAGTACTTCATGTTCCTTGGCTTGGAGCTGTATCTCTCCAATGCCTGATTCTATCACATGTCTTCACCTACACGGAAGTCAAGTCATTGAATTCAGGGATCACCCTAAACCAGAACTAACTCATCACTTTATACTGGGTTAGTCAACCCCCTATGTTTCGTAAATGGTGGGCCCCTTTTGTACCTACATAACTCCTTATCTGCACTTTGGGGACCAAATTAGCTTTTTTTATTATTATTATTATTTGAGAGGGAGATAGAGAGAGAAATAGTGATTTTCCATTCTCTGCTTCATTCCCCCAAATTCTTGTAACAGCTAGGGAAGAGCCAGGCTGAAGTCAGAAGCTGAATTAGTCCAGGTCTGTCACTTGGATGGCAGGAATCCAATTACTTGAGCCATTACTGCTGCTTCCAAGGGAACATGCTGGCAGGAAACCGGAGTCAAGAGCAGAGCTGGGCATGGAAACCAGGCACACCAGTATGGGATGAGGGCATATTAACTGGCACCTTAACCACTAAGCCAAATGCCTGCCCCAGGATCAAGTTTGTTTTGAGTTAGATATTAGAAAAAAAGTATCACATATATACTATATATTACATAACACCCCAATGAGCTCTGGAACAACAACCTATAAGCAAGTATATTACTATGTTTTCTGCGAAGTGCATGCACATCCATGCCAATTAAGATACACAAAGCCAATGGTTTCATGTTATTTCATGTCCAACCTTGTGTAAATAAAAAATAAAACATTTTCTAATTTTCAGAGCTTTTGGGATATCAGAATTGTTATTCTGTATCCTGAATTTGAGTTTATTTTCATGTGCCAATGTGAGCAGACAGATGAACTAATAGGGAGTTAGGTTAAGTCCCTGTGGGAATGAGAAAAGGGGAAGTCTCTTTAAGAGTGTGCAGAAATACATGCTTCTCCCCAGCGGCTGCCCTTTAGCAAGAAAAAGTGCTGATCCCGATCCCACCTTTCTGAGTTTTTAGTTTTCTCATGAGAATAGAAAGAAGCTACCAATCACACCTTTCTGATGGCTTTGTTTTATCATGAGCAGGCGACAAAGGATTAGTTCTGGCCTCTGAAGGGTTTTGTCCCTAATTTTTGGTTGGTTGGTCCCTGACTGATGCATAAAAGACTTCATTTCCATCAGTTCCTCAGGTCTGTCTCTCTCGGAGTCCCTTCCTGACTGCTGTGGCAGAAGCTTTCTGACTTCAGTAAATCTTGCTTTGCTCACTGCCTTGTCTGTGTAGAAGAAATTCTTCTTCGACGTGAAACAAGAACTTTACCTTTCTTCACCACCATTTTACCCGTAACACTAATGTTAAAAGCCTAAATCAGAAAGTCACCTATTGTAATAGTATAAAGCCAATAATCCAGGTATATCAACCTGTAAGTATATATATTATCACATCATTATTCATACTTGGTATTTTCTAGCGCCAAGGCCATTTCTACTCAAAGAAGATTTGCAATACACTGCAAAACTCTCTGCTTCTTATGAAATTTCTGGAAATTCTCAGAGTGAACAGGGTTTTATATGTAACCCCAGAGCCATCTGCATTAGTCAACCTTTCATTACAGTAATGCAATACTTGAGGCAGGCTAACTTTAGAAGGAAAACAGGTTTATTTTCATTATTGATTCTGGAGTTGCAAGGTCTAGGGGTGATGGCCTCCATGATGGCAGACCTGAAGTAGCTCAGAGAATCTCATAGTGAAATACAGGGAATGTAAAGTGTCTGTGTGGTCTCCCTTTCCTTACAAAGTCACCAAGATTCAAGCATGGGGGAGGCTCCACCCCTAATGACCTAATTTAATGTATAACTTCCTGAAAGACTCCAGCTCTGAACATCACACTGGGATTCAGTTTCTACCCTCCTAATAGCATTAACACAACTTTGGTTTTTAAACTCCTGCATGAGGGACAAATCATAGTCAAATCATATTCAAATCATAGCACAATCCTAGACATTTGATAGCACAGCTAACTGATCTAGGAAAGTACAGCCAAGAGTTAGCCTATAGAGGCCTTCTTTTTATATATATGGTATTTGAAAGGAAGAGTTACTGAGAGGGAGAGGGAGAGAAGGAGAGAGAGAGAAAGGGAGGGAGGGAAGGAGAGAGACGGAGAGAGGGAGAGAGAGAGAGAGGGAGAGAGAGAGAGAAAGAGAGAGAGAGCGAGCAAGCGCACAATGGCTGGAGCTGCGCCGATCAGAAGCCAGAAGCCAGGAGCTTCTTCCAGGTCTCCCACGTGGGGGCAGGGGCCCAACCTTTTGGGCCATCTTCTATTGCTTTCTCAGGCCACAGCAGAGAGCTGGACTGGAAGTGGAGCAGCCAGGACTCAACTCGGCACCCATATAGGATGCCGGCACTGCAGGAGGCGGCTTTTCCTGCTATGTCACAGCGCTGGCCCTGAGGCCCTCTTTTAAGATGAGTGCTTGCTCCCCGAAGCTTCAGCTGTTTTCTGTTCCTGGAGCTTAAGCCAGTACCTATCACTATCAGCTCTCCTGTGTCCTTGACACCAGTCCTTGGCAATGTACCCATCAATAATACTTTTGTGAAATGAGAAGGGAAATGTGACCCCTTCCAGAGATAAGCTCCATTAGAGATATTCCACATGTCGTTACCAAAGTATTGCAGAGTGTACAGGAAGAGTGCAGTTTGTATCATGCTTTTCCTCCTTAAGATCTACTCATGGTTCAGGGTGGATTGTTTAGTGTACAGATGCTCCTTGACTCACAATCACATTCATCACATTGTGATTAACCCATTGTAAGTTGAAAATACATATTTGGGGCTGGCATTGTGGCATAGTGGGTTATGGTGCTGCCTGCAAGGCCAGCATCCCATATGGGTTTCTGGTTGGAGTCCCAGCTGCTCTACTTCCAATCCAGCTCCCTGCTAATGCTTCTTGGAAAGATGACCAAAGTCCTTGGGCCCCTGTACCCACATGGAAGACCAGATGAAGCTCCTACCTCCCAGCTTTGGCCTGGTCCAGCCCCAACTATTGTGGCCATTTGGGGAGTGAGCCAGCAGATGGAAGATCTCTCTGTCTCTCTGTCTCTCTGTCTCTGTCTCTCTCTCTCTCTCTCTCTCTGTAACTTTGCCTTTCAAATAAATAAATCTTTTTTTAAAAATATATTTTTGCCAACCTAAATAATAAATGGAGCGAGAGTCTCCAGTATTTACAGGTTTATTCAGAAACAGCAGGGGTTTGTATTGGAAATACACATGACATGGTAAACTATGAGTGTATTCAAGAAGGTTGAGGCTAGGGGACGTTTCTACGGGCAGAATGTGCAGGATGATACGGCTGTTCTGAATCCATTATCCTTGGAACAGGATCTGTAACAAGGTGTCATCAGTCCAAGGTTGGACAGGCAGTTGTTGGGCAGACGTCCTTGCAGAAATGTTTTCTGTGTTAGGTTGCGGTGGCCTTTGTGCAAAGTTGTTGTTCGGCAGTGTTTGTGATATGCGTGTGAGCTCTCCTCCTTCACCTCCCAGTTTTATTTATCTTTTTGTTAGGGCTTGACAGAGGTGACTCTTTTTTGATTCTGACAGCTTTCACATTTTAATACACGTAACCTACTGAACTTGATAGCAAAGTCTGCCTACTCTAACTGTGCTCAGAAAGCTTAGCACCAGCCAGCATTTGTGTTAAATCATCTAACATAAAGCCTGTTTTATAATGAAGTGCTGACTATGTCATATAATTTATTGAATACTTTACTGAAACTGAAAAACAATGCTCATCTAGGTATTCTTTCGCACCAGCATAAAGCTGAAAAAGTCTAAGTCCAATCCATAAGTCAGGAACCAGCTGTGCTTGTTTCCTATTGTTGCTGTAACTAACAACCACAAACATAGTGACTTACAACAGCAAACTTAGCAGTTTACAGTTCTGGAGGTCAGAAGTTGGGGTTGGGTCTTAGAGCTAAAATCAAGGAGTTAGCTGGGCTTTCCCTACTAGATGTTCTAGGGAAGAACCCACTTTTTTGTCTTCTAGAAGCTTTGTTTAGAGGCTGCACTCACTCCTGGCTCATGGCTCTTTCCTCCATGCTCAGATCATCTTCCTCCGACCCCTGCTCCTCCTACCATGTGTCCTCCCTCTCACTTAGACCTTCATGTCTCCCTCTTGTGATTCCTGTAGATTCCCCCTGAGTAATCTAGGATGATCTACCTATGTGAATATACTTAGTCATATTTAAAAACGCCCCTTTTGCATGTAAGGTAACATATTCATACGCATTATGGATTACTACTTGGGACATCTTTGGAAGGTCAGTATTCTGCCAGCTGCATGCTAGACTTAGCATACCCTCCTATGCCCTATGCTAGCTCACTATGCCTCTTATAAAATGATCTCTTCGTTAGCAGCCCATCATGCACCCTTCAACCTCACTGTCACCTTCAGTTGGTCTGTCACCAGCTTATCAGAACATGGGAAGGAAATCAACATAATTTTCCCATCAAATCTTTCCAAATTTATTAAGATCTTCTTGAAGTTTCCCTTGATTCAAATAATGTTCTCAGATTCGACAGAATGGGTGAGTACCCTTGGCTCTCTCAAACAATGAAGAATAACAACTTTTGTCCAACAATTTCTAACTTACACTTAACCTTCACAAAAACCTAATTTAATATGTAGGACAATCATTTTATTCACATTTTACAGCTGAGGAAACTGAGGTTCTGGAACATTAACTCCCTTGATCAAGGTTATAGTGCTAGCAATCTATTCTGTCAAATTAAAAGAAAGGAAAACTGAAAGAGAAATCACCAACAAGGGTCAAACTATAAAATACATATTTTGTAACTTAATTATCAGCTATAATGAATGTCCTTGCTTTTGTATTACATGTGTAACATCTTAATTTTTTTTTTTTTTTTTTTTTACAGGCAGAGTGGACAGTGAGAGAGAGAGACAGAGAGAAAGGTCTTCCTTTTGCCGTTGGTTCACCCTCCAATGGCCGCCGCGGTCGGCGCACTGCGCTCATCCGATGGCAGGAGCCAGGAGCCAGGTGCTTTTCCTGGTCTCCCCATGGGGTGCAGGGCCCAAGCACCTGGGCCATCCTCCACTGCACTCCTAGGCCACAGCAGAGGGCTGGCCTGGAAGAGGGGCAACCGGGACAGAATCCGGTGCCCCGACCGGGACTAGAACCCGGTGTGCCGGCGCCGCAAGGCGGAGGATTAGCCTGTTGAGCCACGGCGCCGGCCTTAACATCTTAATTTTTAAAAAGGCTTTCTTTTTAGATTTATTTAATTGAAAGTCAAAGAGGGGGAAGAGACAGAGACAGAGATCTTCCACATGCTACTTCCCTCCCCAGATGGCTGCAAAGGCCAGCACTGAGCCAGGCCCAAGCCAGGAGTCAGGAGCTTCATCAGGGGCACCCAAGTGAGTGCGGGGGGCCAAACACTTTGGGCCATGCTCCGCTGCTTTCCCAGACCACCAGCAGGGAACTGGCTTGGAAGTGGAGTAGCCAGGCCTAGAACCAGCATCCACATAGGATGCTGGCATTGCAGGCAGCAGCTTTATTTGCTGTGCAACAACATTGGCCCCAATTAGGACAATCTGGAGACAATTGAGAATTTGGAAAAGCATAAACTCAGACCTCCTAACTCCCCTTATTTGTCCTCCTACTCTCTTAACCCTTTCTTAGCCCTAGCCCTTTGTCCTAATTTTACCCTTTGATTACTGAGAATTCTAGAACAGCTCTGTGAATTCCTAATATAGTAGTCCCCCTTATCTACGGGGATACTTTCCAAGACTTCCAGTAGATTCCTGAAACCACAGATAGTACTAAACCCTATATACACAATTATTCTTTTCCTATGCATACATATCTATGATAAGGTCTAATTTATAAACTAGCTATAATAGATTAACAATAAATAACAATACAGAACAATCAGAGAGACAAACACAGAGTGCTCCTAACTGCTGGTTCACTTCCCAAATGCCCACAGCAAGTGCAGCTGGCCCAAGCCAAAGCCAGAAGCCAGGAACTCAATCCCGATCTCTCCCAGGTATTTGAGCCATCACCTGCTGCCTCCCAGCTGTGCATTAGCAGAAAGCAAGAACCGAGAGCAGAGCCAGATCTTGAACCCAGGCATTCCAATATGGGACACAAGCATCCAAAGCAATAGCTTAACTGCCAGGCAGGCCAGACACCTGCCCTGAATAAATTTTTTTCTTTGAAAGACAAAGTTACAGAGAGAGGTAGAGCCAGAGAGGGGTGACTTCATTCCCCAAATGGCTGCTGAACTGATCTGAAGCCAGAAGCCAGGAGCTTCTTCTGGGTCCCCCATACAGGTACAGGGGCCCCAGGACTTAGGCCATCTTCTACTGCTTTCCCAGGCCATAGCAGAGAGCAGGATCAGAAGTGGAGCAGCCAGGACTGGAACTGGTGCCCATATGGGATGCCAGTGCTGCAGACCAAGGCTTTAACCCACTGTGCCACAGAGCTGACCCCCTGAATAATTTTTATAATGTGCTGTTGGCATAGGCCACTACTGAGGTAACAATATGCATGTATTTCAGACTGCAGGTAACTGAAATGATCAAAATCACAGCAGTGACTACTGTATCATGTGAGCCACATATGTCACCTTTAAAAAGCTTTAAAAAAGGTAAAATTCATTTATATAACTCAATATATCCAAATTATTCGAAAAGCGAACATACTCATAGAACAAAATTGACCTTGAGGACAATATAATGTGTAATATGTCAGTCACAGAAAACCAAATCCTGCATGGTTCCACTTGTAGGAGGCATCTAAAGTAGTCAAACTCACAGAAGCAGAGAGTGCAGTGGCCAAGGGCTGGGGGTGGGGGAATAGGAAATAGGCAGTCACAATTCAAAGCTTCATTTACACAAGATGAAAAAGGTATAATGATCTACCACACAAAACTGTGCTTACAGCTAATAACAACATATTATACATTTATTTTTAAGATTTTTATTTATTTGACAGGTAGAGTTACAGACAGTGAGAGAGAGAGACAGACAGAAAGGTCTTCATTCCATTGGTTCACTCCCCAAATGGCCTCAATGGCTGGAGCTATGCCAATCCAAAGCCAGGAGCCAGGTGCCTCTTCCTGGTCTCCCATGCGGGTGCAGGGTCCAAGCACTTGGGCCATCCTCCACTGCCTTCCCAGGCCACAACAGAGAGCTAGACTAGAAGAGGAGCAACCGGGACTAGAACCCAGCGCCCATATGGGATGCCGGCACTGCAAGTAGAGGATTAACCTAGTGCGCCACGACGCTGGCCCCCAACATAGTGTACATTTAAAAATCTAAGAGAATGGCCAGCACTGTGGCTCAGGGGGTTAAGCTACCACTTGCCACGGCAGCTCCCTGCTAATGTACCTGGAAAAGTAGCAGAAGACGGCCCAAGTACTTGGGCCCCTGCCGCCCATGTGGGAGACCCAGCTGGAGTTCCTGGCTTCAAGCCAGCCCAGCCCTTGGCCGTTGCAGCCATTTGGAAAGTGAACCAGCGAATGGAAGATTTCTCTCTCTCTCTCTTTCTCTGTAACTCTGCCTTTCAAATAAACAAGTTTTTGAAAAAAAAATTTTTTGAGAGGGTAGATTTCATGTTAAAGTTATTATTTTAGCATGAAGAAGAGGAGGAGGAGGCGGCAGCAGCCAGGGTTGAAGGAGGACGTCGAGAATCTGTCATGTGAAAAACTCCTGAGCAGATTGGAGGTTTAGAAGAGTTAGGGAGTGCAGAGAGGTGTTTCTGAGAAGTACAGTCCTGGGCTGGGAATTGGAAGCTCTTCAGTATTCTGCAACTGACTTGAATAAGAAATTAAATTCATTTTTAATAACTTTGGAGGGAACTCTTGTTTCTTTTTCAAATGTGACTGTAGATAGAATGAGCGGCAAGAACTCTGGGGATTTATTAGGTTTGCATATATTATGTTCTGTCTAGAATTAGCATCCTGGAGTGGGGGAAGCCCAGGCTCTGAGGCTAGCAGTACAGGCCGCACGTGTGACTCTTCAGCTATGTGACCTTGGGCAAGGACTTGGGACTCCATTTCTTCAACCATAATCTGGAGATCAGAATACCTACCACGTAAGGCTGTTAGGAATACTTGCATAAATGAGATTACATCCATGACAGTGCCTGTGGAAAGTCTGGCACATAACAGTTACACAATAATTATGATTCTACTTAGCATGAACCTACACCAGAAAACCTCTTAGGGTTGCAAGATACTAAACTTCATCACTCATTCTACTGCTTAAGAAAAAGCACGCTAGTAACTGCTCTCCAAAAAACAAGAGCAAGAGATGACTTGCATGCTCTAATGTCACAATCTCACCATGAAGTTCAATCAAACCTTTCAATCTTTTTAGGTTTAAAATTCCTCTGTGCAAATTGAAATTCCAAAGGCTTACTATTTATTCACTCCTCCAATTGGCAAAGATGGAAAAACTAATAACACATTGTTGCAAAGAGTGTAGAAAAGTACATTCCTTTATACATTGCTAAGAGCAGTGCAGAACAGCCTCTGTGCAGGGTAATTTGACAAAATCTATCAAAAGTTTAAATGTACATGTCATTTTGCGAGCAAGTTTATTTCTAGTAATTCAGTTTATGAATACATTCCCAAATATGGAAATTATGTACATACAGAGATATTTGTAGCAGTATTATTTGTAATACCAAATGCTTGTTAAAACATAAATACCAAAACTGCTCAAATAATATGTGGCACATTTAGACAATGAGTTTTATGCAACATTTCATAAGGTACCTCTATGAATGCTGACGTGGAAAGATCTCCAAAACATATTTTTTAGGGGCAGGTGTTTGGCACAGCAGCTAAGCTACCACCTGGGACATCCACATTTCATATTGGAGTACCTGGGTTCACATTGCAGCTCTGCTCCTGATTCCACTTTCCTACTAATGTGCACCCAAGGAAGCAGCAGGTGATGGCTCAAATACTTGGGTCCTGGCCACCCACTCGAGAGGCCAGGATTGAGTTCTGGACTCCCAGTTTCTGCCTGGCCCAGTCCTAGCTGCTGCAGGTATTTGACGAATCAACCTGTGGGTGACAGAGCTCTCTGTTTCTCTGTCTCACTCTTTTTCCAATAAATGAACTATATCAAATGTATTGTTTTAAAAAGTCAAGGTGCTGTGTACAAATACTAAGCTATCATTTGCTGAGGAAGGGAACAGAAAATACTCATGCCTGGGTTTGAAACACATAGGCAATCTCTTAAAGGCTGCAGCATGAACAAGTAACAATGTATCTCCAGGGAGGAAAATTGGGCAGATAGACAACCAGGGCAGAGTATGAGGCTTGCTTTACTTTTCACTCACTGTAACTTTTGAATGTTTTACACTGTGTGGCACACACCTACACAAAAACAAGAAAAAAGAAAAAAGACAACATTAAAAAATTAAAAAATGAAGAACATAAATTGCAGTTAGAAGGCTGGACTGAAGTTGCTCTTTACTGTCTGGATGATCTCAGGCAAATGACTTTCCTTCTCTGAGCCCTGTTTTCTTTGGGGACACATGGGGATAATGGAATATTGTTGGGAAGACACTTGAGATACTGGGTCTGAGATTGCTTGTGAGTAATGAAGTGCTTCCTTCTATCTGCTGTCTATGCCTGAATCTGAATCTCAGATTTTAAGTTGAACACGCATCCAGGTTTGGGGGTCATTAATACAGTATAGGATCCTCACAGTTAGTCATGGAATATAGATTCATACCCAGTCCTTGCCCAGGTTTTGTCACCTTGGGCAAGTTAAATTATCTTTCTGGACCTTAATACTCTTGCGACAAGGCAGAAACAGGACTCACTAAATCAAATCCCTCCCAACTGGACCCGTGTAATCTGTCACCTGACCTATACATTCAGCTCCAACTCCAAACCAATCAGAAGCAAGGACTGTCCAGACCCTAACCACAAAAGATCTCCTGCTGCCTGGTTAGGCATTTCCCCCATGTGTATTCATGCTCAGAATAGGCTAACACAACCCAATATGACATGGCGAGACGGTAGTGAGGAACATCACAGCTTGCAGTGTGCCAGGTGCCAATGAGACAACCATGCCTCTGCATAGCACTGAACTGTTGCATGCCCAGGGAGATGAGCCTGGGTCCAGAAGGGCATAGCCACATCTCTATAACCCAACAAACATTCCTGTTCAGCTCCCATCTGAGAAACAGTTGGTGGATGTGCTGTTTCCTGGATGCTCACACACAAGCTCCCAATAAACCTTGTCAGTGTTGCATGTTGGTCTCTTGTCAATTTCTATTTCAATGGAGCCAAAGAATCTGGTCAACATCACCCTCATCAATGTAAGTAGCAGGTTCAATGTACATATTCCTTTCCCAGCTATAAACTCTAAAGAGCCTTATGGTTTGAATGTCCTGGCCCTTTATTCCTGTTTGTTAGTGCAATCCATAAAAAACAGTTGGGGGGCCTAAAAGGGTCAGAGATTGTGCTGGTGGTGTAAATAGAAATGATCCCTAAGATTCAGTCTTGACAACAAGGGCAGTGTGTGGTGTCTGGAGATGCTGCTTTGACACAGAGAAGCTATGAGCCATTTTTGGCACTAGATGGAACTTTGCATTTTAGCTCACCTGAACTTGATTCTATCTAGAATTCTTAACAGCTGGGTAATCCTGCTGACTGTCATGGATCAATCTTGTCTGCCCCTTCTTGGTAGATGATCTAATCTTTAAAATTCTAGCTTCTGAAACTTAACCAAAGAAGGATACTATGCCATTGACTCATTCATTTATTTAATATTTAATATCCAAATTTAAGTTGAGCACCTGTAATCTGCCAGCTCCATGTGTTCATGCCCTCAAGTAACTATAGGTGTGAATTACAATCCCTCTTCATCAAGAAGTAAAATAATTCTCATATTCATTTGGCTATGGTTCCTTCTTAGGAGGATTACTGCTTTGGGGTGTGTGCGTGTGTGTTTATAGACAGAGAGAGAGAGGGAGGATATTAAAGAGAAGGCTGCAGCTTCTACAACTAAAATCAGGAGCTCAACATCCTTGAGCCCTGTGTCTTTCTACCTCTCAGCATTGCTTCTCTTTGTACCTGACTTCATTCTCTGCTATAGCACAATGGATTTCCACAATGGATTTAAGCAGCTGGCACCTCAGAGGAAGAATCTTTTTCCCAACCCCTCCTAGAAGCAAAGCTCTCGTGTGGATCATTTGGACCATGTATCTGCCCCTGAACCAGTCACTGTGGTCAAGAAGATAGAATACTCTGATTGGCTAGGCTAGGGTGAGCTAAGCCCCACCCAGAGAACCATGAAAAGGGAATCAGAAAGCTATGTGCTATCAAACGTCAAGCTGATTAAGGGGGAGGAGGTTGATGAGGAACAGCAGCTTTCATAAGGATAAAGCAACCATGCCGAGTTCAAGAGGGTAGGGATTAAAAGGGAGTTTGCCCGGGGCCTGAAAATTTGAGCTTCAAGCTGAATGTAAAGAGGAAGATCATAGGAGTTCTATGATAGCTTTTTATTTTATTTTATTTTATTTTATTTTATTTTTATTTTATTTTATTTTATTTTGACAGGCAGAGTTAGACAGTGAGAGAGAGAGAGACAGAGAGAAAGGTCTTCCTTTTTCCGTTGGTTCACTCCCCAAGTGGCCACTACAGCCGGCGCGTTGCAGCTGGCGCGCTGCACTGATCCAAAGCCAGGAGCCAGGTGCTTCCTCCTGGTCTCCCATGTGGGTGCAGGGCCCAAGGACCTGGGCCATCCTCCACTGCACTCCCGGGCCAGAGCAGAGAGCTGGCCTGGAAGAGGAGCAACCAGGACAGACTCTGGCGCCCCAACAGGGACTAGAACCCCGGGTGCCGGTGCCGTAGGCGGAGGATTAGCCTATTGAGCCGTGGTGCTGGCCTGATAGCTTTTTTTAAAAAAAGTACTAAGCATAAATATTATTTCTTAAGGTTTATTTATTTATTTGAAAGAGTTACACAGAGAGAAGAGAGGCAGAGGCAGAGAGAGAGAGAGAGAGAGAGAGAGAGTCTTCCATCCGATAGTTCACTCCCCAATTGGCCACAATGGCTGGAGCTGTGCCAATCCGAAGCTAGGAGCTTCCTCCAGGTCTCCCATGTGGGTGCAGAGGCCCAAGGACTTGGGCCATCTTCCACTGCCTTCCCAGGCCATAGCAGAGAGCTGGATCGGAAGTGGAGCAACTGGGTCTCAAACCGGGATGCTCAAACATGGGATGGTGGCACTTCAGGCAAGGGTGTTAACCCACTGTGCCACAGCGCTGGCCCCAAGCATAAATGTTAAATGTTTATTTTCATCTACTTCAAATTTAGAGGAGAGAGAGACATCTTCTGTCCCATGGATTCACTCCTCCAAATGTCCACAATAGCGAGGGCTGGGCAAGAACTCCTTCTTTGTCTCCCCTGCGAGTGTCAGGGGTGCAAGCACCCGAGCCATCATCTGCCACTTCCCAGGATGCATCATCTGCCACTTTCCAGGATGCATTAGTAGGAAGCTGGAAGTGCTGAGACTCAAAGTGGCACTCTGATAGGAGATTCAGGCATCCCAAGCCATGGTTTAGCCCACTGCACCACAATGCCATGACTAGAAGACTGGATTTTGAATGTTTTCACCACAAAGAGATGTCAGAAAACTTTTTAACATAACATACTTTAAATTCAGCAGTCTTCCTTGATATTTGTGTTTTTGCGCTTGGTTTATTTAATTTAACATAATGGCCTCCAATCCCACTCATGTTTCTGAAAATAAGATTTCATCCATTTCAACGGCTGGGTAGTATTCTATTGCATATGTATACCACATTTTCTTTATCCATCCATCAGTGGATGAGTACTTAGATTGTTCCATTTCTTAGCTATTGTGAATAGAGATGGAATAAATATGGGAGTGCAGATGTCTCTTTGACAGACTGATTGTATTTCCCTTGGATATGTACCCAGAAGTGAGATTGCTAGATCAGATGGTAGTTCTACTTTGAGGACCCTCCACACTCTTTTCCACAAAGGCTATACTGAGTTACATTCCCACCAGCAGTGAGGAAGAGCCCCTTTTTCTCCACATATTTGCCAGCACTTGTAATCTTTTGTCTTTTTGAAAGTAGCCATTCTAACTGGAGTGAGTTTATATCTCACTGTGGTACTGATTTGCATTTCTCTGATGATTAGTCATATTGAGCATGTTTTCATGTCTCTGTTGGCTATTTGTGTATCTTCCTTTTGAGAAATGTCTGTTAAATCCACTGCCCATTTTTAATGGGATTATTTGAGTTTTTCTATTGGGTTTGAGTTCCTTGTATATTCTGGTTATTAACACTTTGTCAGATGTGTAACTTGTAATTATCAGAATTTAAAGGCAATCTCAGAAGTTAAGAGTACAATAGTGGTTATTAGAGGATGGGGAGGAAAGAGAAGGATAAGAAAGGCTAATTAATAGATACTAAGCCATAGTTGGTCAGGAGTAAGAAGTTCTGGGGTTCTATTGCATAATATTTATTTGAAAGACAGAGTTACATATGCATAATAGGGTGACCATAGATAATATTAATGTACTGTATATTTCTCTATTTAAAGAAGAGTTAGAACATAGGACTTTAGATGTTTTTACCATTAGGAAATGTCAAATATTTAAGGAGATACATATGTTTACCTTGATTGAACTTTATGCATACATAAAATGAAATATCACATTACCCTCATATGTATATATAATTTTAAAAAATTTTTTATGTATTTACTTGAAAGAGTTACAGAGAGGCAGAGAGAGGGAGAGAGAGAGAGAGAGAGAGAGAGAGAGTCTTGCATCCGCTGGTTCACTCCCCAAATGGCCACATTGGCTGGAGCCAAGCTGATGTGAAGCCAGGAGCCAAGAACTTCTTCCGGGTCTCCCACGTGGGTGCAGGGGCCCAAGCACTTGGACCATCTTCCACCGCTTTCTCAGGCCATAGCAAAGAGCTGGATTGGAAGTGGAACAGCCAGGACTCGAACTGGTGCCCATGTGGGATGCCAGCACTGCAGGCAGCAGCTTTACCAGCTATACCACATTTAATTCTACGACCTGACACAAATCTACTTCTAGGAAGTAGTTCTAAAAGAAATGGAAATAACCTGGAGCTGGCGCTGTGGTGCAGCATATAGGCGCCGGTTCAAGTCCCAGCTGCTCCTCTTCCGATCCCACTCTCTTCTATGGCCTGGGAAAGCAGTAGAAGATGGCTGAAGTCCTTAGGCCCTTGCACTCACATGGGAGACCTGGAAGAAGCTCCTGGCTCCTGGCCTTAGATCAGCTCAGCTCTGGCCATTGTGGTAATTTGGGGAGTGAACCAACAGAATGGAAGATCTCTCTCTCTCTCTCTGGCTCTACCTCTCTCTCTGTAACTCTGTCTTTCAAATAAATAAAATAACTCTTAAAATAATAAATCTTTTTAAAAAAAGAAATGGAAATAACCTACACAGAAAGAGCTTTTTAGATAAAAATTCATTAAGGAATTACAAGAAAAGAACAAAAAAAAAAATAAAGCAGATGAAATTTGTAGGAAGGAAATGATGAAAGCTGCATTGTATGTAGTTTATCTAACCTGTTTAATTCTCACAACAACCCAGGGAGGCTGAGTTAGGAGAGGTTTGTGTGCTGGAGGCTTCATCCCCAGTGCGGTGGGGTTGAGGTGTGGAACTTTTAAGAGGTGGGATCTAGTAGAAAATAACTAGACCTTGAGGGTACCACCCTCAGAAGGGATGCCTGCACTTCTCCTGGGAGTGCATTACTTCCTGGGAGATGGGGTTATCCTGAATCTCCCTTCCTCACACACAAGTCACCATGCTAACATGTGCTCCTGCCACCGTGGTATCCTCTGCCACCAGAACTTAGCAGATGCCAGCATATGCTCGTGAGGCTCCAGGAAAAAGAAAAAATAAGACAACATTTTTGAAAAAGAAAGCACTGTGATCAACAAAAGTTGGAGTATAATCTTGATTTATAAAGTACCCAGCCTCAGGCATTTTGTTACAGCCACTGAAAGTGGACCAAGATGGGTTGCTACTATTTTTATTTTATATATTTATTTTTTTACAATTAGGAATTTAAAGCACATTGTAGCAACTAAGATTGTAGTTTTTGTAGTGATTAAACATTAGAAGAGCTTGCAAAAACAAATAAAAAGTATTAGATAGCGATTTTAAGTGGAAAATAGATGGTATGCTATCAACTACATAAAGTATACATTAAAAATTGCTTAACATATTAAAATGTTACTGCCCTTGGATGATGAATTACTTCTTTGTAATTTCCTATGTTCTCTAAACTATCTATAATGAGCAGGATTGATTTTTACTATTAGTAAAATGAAACAAATTGAGTGCTTAAAAGTCGCCATCATATACACTGTAATGCATTATAGTGGAAATCTGTGGGTCAGTGGAATTGTGGGTTTTGTTCTTTGTAGTTTCTTGTTTTCCAGTAATAAATATTCATTTTTTTGAGAAAAGGAACACACTATTTAAAAAAAAAACATATTTTAAAAGAAAAAGAAATGTGACTTTGGACCATATAAATCCAACAATTCATTCAAAGTATTTAGGGTTTCCTTCCTCAGCCCTTTGCCACCCAGCTCTTTGTAACTTAAAATAATAGGCCATTATCGGTTTAGAAAGTCATTCCTTGCAGCATTGTAAGCCACAAACAGCAGGAAGTCACATTCACTGAGCTGTGCACTTGCAAAATGCATGAAGTCAGGAGTCAGGGTGAGCAATGTTCCCCCATCTGCAGAAATGTTTTACCAGTGCATCATAAATGTGGGCTGAAGGAACCAAGGACAAAGGCAATCTTAGGTCCTTTGAAAGGGAAGGAAGTCAACATACAGTGCTCAAAAGTTTCCAGAAAAAAGAATCTTCCAGAGATACCACCATTCCCAGCCATTCCCAGCAGGGTTTAGTTTCTATCACACGGGAAAGAGGGCAGGTCCTGAAGTCGGAGCATTGTCATTTATACCACTGAGACTAGGTAGATCTTCTACTCTCCCTCCTCAGTGCAGACAGCTTAGCCCAAGCCTGGGTATCTCTCACCTGGATTCCTGATGTGACCCCCTTGCTGGGCTCAACAATTCCATTCTTTCCTTTCTCTAACCTTTTCTTTACAGAAAAGCCAAATCAATTTTTAAAAAACATATGTAAAACCACTTTGCCCCATTTGAAACTCTTGCATGGCCAATGAAATGAAACTCTTAAATTTCTACATCAAATAAAATCCATGTTCCTCTTTGTAGTCTAGGAAATCCCACAGGTTTGGAGTTACCATGGTGACCTTACTGGCTCTCTGCAGCCACACCAGGGTCCTTTGGGTTCCTCAAGTGTGCCAAGCCCTTTCCCACTTCACAGCCCTCATACCAGCTGTGAGCTCTGACGGGAAGAACTCTGCCTTGTCTTCTGGTTTCAGTTGAGTGTCCGCTCCTTGAAAGACCTCTCTGATCACCCAATCTAAGTATCTCTCCTCTCCTCAACCCTATCCTGTTAAACCCTGTTTAACATTCCACCTAACTGTCTCCTTTATAGCACTCACCACAATTTATAATTGTACATTTCTACCTTTCTTTACGTGTTTATTGTCTGCCATCCAAACTGTCAAACTCATTTCTGGTTTATTCGCCATCATATTACTTTCCAGTGTGACTCTAAAATAATGTGTAGCACTGAGTAGGTGTTCAACACAAACTTACTGAATGAACGAGCCCAGTTTTACTACTTGTTCCTTATGTGTCCTGTGTAGGTTACTTAGCCTCTCTAGGACTTAGTTTCTTCATTTGCACAATGGAAATGCTAGTTACCTACTGATAGACAAATGTTGTCAAATGTCTGGCACAGCAGGTGGCACAGAGCAGGCCTCTGGAAACTAATTTTCATGATGAAGACAGTTATGGGCTAGACAGTTAATTGGGAATTCTCATTTTCATCTTTTGAACTGATAGGTAGATTTTGCTTTTCTAACTGATGATGATGTAAAAAGTACGGTGCCATGAACATAATACTTGCTTGGTAAATGTCTGGCCAATGAATCAATTGTCCACTAAAGATTTTAAATTTTGAACCTCAAAGAATTCACCAATTACATTTATTATAATTTTTAAAATGGAATGTAACTTAAATGTCAATCAACAGGAGAATGGGACAATAAGCCTGATGTATCCATTTAATGGAATTGTGTCTCTACCTTGATTGGGGCATAGAAACTACTACTTTTTTTTTTTTTTTTGAGATCTAGAGAAGAAATCAACAAGGCAAAAAAGAAAAGAGAAATCTTGATGATAAGCAGGTATATTTACTTAAAAAGACTATGAACTATGTTCAGATTTATTAAGGTAGCACTAGGTAAAATGAACATGATTCTAAGAATCAAGACTTGGCTCCTTACATCCTGGTTCCATAATTAAATAACAACTTGAGGGGCCAGAATGGTGGCATAGCAGGTTAAAGCCATGGTTTGCATTTGGGCACTTGCTTGAGTCTCAGCTGTTCTACCTCCCATTCCTGCTACTGCACCTGGGAAAGAAGAGGAAGATGGCCTAAGCCCTTGGGCCCCAGCACCCAAACGGGGAACCAGAAGAAGCTCCTGGCTCCAGCCTGTCCCAGCTAGGTCATTGTAGCCATGTGGGGAGTGAATCAGCAGATGAAGATCTCCCTCTTAACTCTGTCTTTCAAATAAATAATCAAGTCTTAAAAAAGAAAAGGTAACAGGTAGTTCAGGTCCCTCTCTCTCTCTGGTCCTCATTTTGTAAAATGAAATGCTTAGACTAGCTGATCTGCCAAGTCCCCAGAGCTTATTCCATCATCTGCTATTCACTGCCCCCACTGTCAACCATGATTTTCTCATTAACAATTGTGAATTATCTATATTGCTTAACCTCATGAAACAATCACCAATACACCATCTGGTGGTGGAGGAACCCATTTGGGGCCCATAAACGCTGCAAACGAGGCATTACTATACAAGCCAGATTGTTTCTAGCCCAAAAGTCATGTTTGCAATCCAGAGCATGAGCTCAAATGACTGTGTACCAGATCTATGGCTTAGAATTTCCTTACCTTAATTAAAATGTGTGAGAGGAGCTTGCTAGGAAGGAAGAAGGTTTATTTTGACTTATAGATTAGGGGTTCACAGTCCAAGTTCAGGCAGCCCCATTCGTTCACGCATCTGGCAAGGCTGGAGGGTAACAGAGGGACTATCATGTGGTAAGCCACAAGCAGAAAGAGGGACCCAGGGAGCATGCTCTGTTCATATAATCAACACTCTTCTGAGGGCCAGCCTCAATAAACCTAAGGACCTCCCACTAAGCCCACCTCCCAAATGCCATAATTAGATCCAGTCTCCATCTTCAATCCATCAATCTACTAACTGTTAAGTTGAAAGAATTTGGGGTTCAACTATCTGCAAGTTTGGGAGTCAAATCTTGTTAAAAGCATAATAACCTTCAACTCAGAAATCTTAAAATTTTCACTCTACCCTCTGCAGAATAGTTACTTACCAAATAATAACCAGCTCTTTCCAAGAACTTTACTCAGTAATCTTATTACCCCTAATGTATTTACCAGTTACCAAACATTCAAACAATGACCTGCCACCTGTAGCAATATAGAATGGTGCTGGGGGCCCGGCACCGTGGCATACACGTAAAGCCGCTGCCTGTGGCACTGGTATTCCAGACAGCAACTGGTTCAAGTCTCAGCTGTTCCATTTCCAATCCAGCTCCCTGCTTATGTGCCTGGGAGGGCAGTGGAGGATGGCCCAAGTACTTGAGTGTCTGCACCCTTGTGGGAGACACTGCGGAAGCTCCTGGCTCCTGGCTTCAGATTGGCCTAACTCCAGCTGTTGCAGACATTTGGGGAGTGAACCAGCAGAAGGAAGATCTCTCTCTCTCTCTCTCTGTCTCTTCAATCCCTCTCTCTGTATCTCTGCCTTTCAATATAAATAAATCTTGTATATACATGTATAGAATGGTACAAAGAATGCAGTTTCAATGTCAACTACCTTGGATTCAAACCCAGCTCTACTCCTAGTTGCTGAAAGATTTTGGAAAGTTCCCTTAACTCCATGAACCTATTTCCTGTAGAATAAGAAAATCTTCCACAAAGAGCCACTGAATTATATTAAGTGACAAACACAGTATAAAGCACCAGCCTTATTGCCCTCTATGTAGCTTCCTTTTCCTGTTGAAAACTGAGTTATACTGTTTCCATTTCTGTGGAGGCAAATGGAGACTCAGAGTAATAATGGTTCCCTGCTTTGCCAAAGTCAACTCCAGGGTCCGACTAGTGCCTGAAAAGTCAGCATTTCCTGGTTTTAAATCATGGTATAGTTGTTATTGGTTCACACTCATCCTCCTAACATTTCTGAGCACTTACTCTTTTCCGTGTAAGGGACACTGGCTTGAGTGAAGTCACAGGTCAGTGAGGGAGCAGTACAAAAAATAAATAAGAAAATACGCGCACACACACACACACACACACACACTCACACACCATGGAAGATGGTATAAGTTGAGGTATGACAAGTACTCTGAGAACATTAAATCCTACATGAGAATTTGAGAAAGGCCTTGTGGAGCAGTCCTGCCTCTTGAGGATAAATAGGAATTTATGATATAGAGAAGGGATTTCTATACAGAGAAATCATATTCTCAAAGCCACAAAGGCTCAAGATCAATTTTTATTGACTAAAATTGGTTGTAGAGTAGAGACAGAATGACATATGGAATGCTGGGAGGTAAAGCTGAAAAGGTATTTATATTGGCAGTAGGTTGTATCTTCAAAATAATCAATTTGGCAACAGAAAATTTCCAGAATAGGAGCAGAACAAGGAACTACACCAGCTAATTGTGATGATCCAAACCAAAAAAAGTTTCGACTGAAGACTTGGCAGTGGGAATGGGAAGGAAAAAAAAAATGGATTCAAGAATCAATTAAGAACAAAAAGCATTTCTATCTAAACATATTGGGGCTGTCCGCTTGCTTCTTGTGCTAAATTGGGTTAGGATTAGGGTTAGGGTTAGAGTAAGGGTTAGGGTTAGGGTTTAGGGTTAGAGTTAGGGTTATGGTTAGGGTTTAGGGTTAGAGTTAGGGTTATGGTTAGGGTTAGGGTTAGGGTTAGGGTTAGGGTTAGGGTTAGGGTTAGGATTTTACTAAACTGGGCTTCTTACATTCAGAGCCATGTCTTAATCATCTTTATCGCTCCTCTTATGGCACAGTGTCTAGTCGTGTGGTACACAGTAAATGCTAAGTAAATGTTTACTGAATGAATAGTGCAGGAGAGGAAATTGTTGAAGATGACTGCAGATTTTTTAGCTGGGGTACTTGGATGGTTGACTGAACTAAGAAAGTGAAATGCAAATAGAGCAGCTTAGGGTGGATGGAAAGCACACAAGTCTGGTTTGGGACATGTTCTGTCTGGTTGTTGGAATGATGTAATAGCAGTTGAGAATCTAAAGTTGGGGCTCTAAGGAGAGGTTTGGGCTAGAAAATAGGAGAGGCTTGGGTATGATGGAAGATGTTCAGGAGACTGGAGAAGAGACTAGCATAGTTAGAAATTTGGGTTGCTCTTTTTATTTTTAAAGATTTATTTTATTTATTTGAAAGACAGAGTTACAGAGAGAGAGAGACAGAGGGAGAGGTCTTCCACCCGCTGGTTCACTCCCCAATTGGCTGCAACAGCCGGAGCTGCGCCGATCTGAAGCCAGGAGCCTCCTTCTGCTCTCCCATGTGGGTGCAGGGTCCCAAGGACTTGGGCCATCTTATACTGCTTTCCCAGGCCATAGCCTGGGTCAGAAGAGGAGCAGCCGAGACTAGAACCGGTGTCCATATGTGATGTCAGCACTTCATACCAGGGCATTAACCTGCTGTGCCACAGTGTCAGCCCCTGGGTTGCTCTTAACAGATTTTCTAAACCCTTCTCTTTACTCACTACCTACCTGTGCTTCTCTCCCTTCCTTTATCTGAGTATTAGCTCAACCCTTCTTGGGGTTGAGCAGACACAGGTTCCCCACGTGGGTCTCAGTGAAAGCACCCAGTCAATTGTGCAAAATCTCTGTAACCTCCTCTTGTCATTCATGATCCAGCTGTTACAAAGCCTAGATATCATAGACAACTTACTTCTATCCTCTTAACTGTTCTGCATCCTCAACATTCTCAATTTTCTAGCTGATTAAAAACCTGGAAGGTATAACAAAAGAAAGAGAACTGTGAAGTCCAGTGTTACTAGAGTATAAATCATAACTTGTCCAGAAAAGCAAAATTTACACTCTAGAAATGACTGTCCAGAGGAAGGAAAATTGATGTTTATTGGCAAGATTAGATTAATGATGGCCCCCTATTATGCTTTCCTAAACAAAATTAGACTCACACATCAACCATAGCTACATATCTCAACTTTAATATAAAAAGTGAGATGATTTAACCTTGTCAATTATAGATTCCCATGTGATTCTGTAGCTCATAAAAATATGACCTTATGTTTTGCAGAGGCCATTTTATTTCAGTAAAAATCAAATTGCTTTAATAAATTTATTCCACTGCACTACCAGCCATCCATTGATGGCAAAGAGAACGTATAGGTTAGTGCTCTCTAATTTGGGGAGCCAAATCCAGCCACAGAGTTCTCAAACAGTAACCTAAGGTTCATAACAAGACAAAGAAGAGTCATCAATGCCATCCATGAATAGGAAACCAGGGCCCCGAGTGTTTAAGTGACTTGTCTGAAGTCATGTAGACATTGAGAATCAGAGCCAGGTATAAACTCAAAACTTTTCATTCCCTTTGCAGAAATTGTAGCTGTTATTAATTTTTACAAAAATAATATTAATGTTTAACATTTCTGAGTGTGAGTTAAACTGTCAAATACTGTTCTAAGCATTTGCCTGAATGAATCTATTTAATATTATTATTATTATTATGCTTATTGTAACTGACAAAAGTACTAAAAGTTAGAGTGTAAGTTTGCTAAAAACTACAAAGCTAAGTAAGTAAAGAACTTGATTCCATGTCTATATGATTAATTCCAAGTTCTTTGCTAGTATGCAATGCTATCTATGTCATAGAATTTCAAAATTTGAAGGAACCTCATTGATCATCTTTCTCGACTTGCTGCACACTTCAGACACATAATGATCCAGCCTTGGCTTGAACAGCCAGCAGCAGGAAATTTACTGCTAAGAATGCAACTCCTCTTAATCCAGGACAGTTTAGACTCACCTCCCTGAGCCTTCTTTTTACTGGTGCTAAAACCTATTTGTTGTTGTTGTTGTTTTTTGTTTGTTTGTTTGTTTTTACTTTTTTTGACAGGCAGAGTGGACAGTGAGAGAGAGAGAAAGGTCTTTCTTGGCCGGCGCCGTGGCTCAACAGGCTAATCCTCCGCCTTGCGGCGCCAGCACACCGGGTTCTAGTCCTGGTTGGGGCGCCAGATTCTGTCCCGGTTGCCCCTCTTCCAGGCCAGCTCTCTGCTGTGGCCCGGGAGTGCAGTGGAGGATGGCCCAAGTGCTTGGGCCCTGCACCCCATGGGAGACCAGGAAAAGCACCTGGCACCTGGCTCCTGCCATCGGATGAGCGCTGGTCGCAGCGCGCCGACCGCGGCGGCCATTGGAGGGTGAACCAATGGCAAAGGAAGACCTTTCTCTCTGTCTCTCTCTCTCACTGTCCACTCTGCTTGTCAAAAACAATAAATAAATAAATAAATAAATAAATAAACAATAAATAAATAAATAAATTTTTTTAAAAAAAAGGTCTTTCTTTTCCGTTGGTTCACCCCCCAATGGCCACTGCAAATACCGCACCGTGCTGATCCAAAGCCAGGAGCCAGGTGCTTCTCCTGATCTCCCATGCGGGTGCAGGGCCCAAGGACTTGGACCATCCTCCATTGCACTCCCGAGCCACAGCAGAGAGCTGGACTGGAAGAAGAGCAACCTGGACAGAATCCAGTGCCCAGAGCTGGACTAGAACCCTGTGTGCTGGCGCTGCAGGTGGAGGATTAGCCTATGGAGCTGCGGCGCCAGCCAGAACCCAGCCTCTTGTTTGCCCCCTTAGCCCAAGGAGTCCTTGCCTGTCCTTTTGCAAAAAAGATTTCACTGGTTTGAGAGAGTAATCCAGCTGGCCCTACAAGGTTCTAATCATTTGTTTCTGCAATAAATAAGAACCTTGATGGCCAGTATTGTCCTGGGGTGCTCTGTGGAGGGGAATTCCAGGTCCACACAGAATGTACAGCTTCCTATACATAACCCCTAGAACAACTGAAGCCCACCTGGCCATCATAAATTCCCTAGAGAGCACAGCATCACTGACCAGTCAAAGGACGGTCATGAGCACCACTGAACAACCAGGAACTTGGACACAAGCTCATCACACACCTCTCAGCGCCAATTTCAGTCTGTAGAACCTTCACCCCTAAGTCCTCCGGAAGCCTGGGAGTTCAACAATAGCTGCCTGGCTCCTTGCCTTGCGCTTTGCAATAAATACCTACTTTTCCTCTATCACCCCGATAGCAGTGATTGGCTTCCTGCGTATTGGGCAAGTGGACCCAGTTTGGGGGTTCTACAGCAATGCCTCCAAACAGTTTGGAGTGTTGTTTGGCAACAATGCAAGATCTGGATAATAATGGAGCAGTGTCACCAGAGGACTTTAGAAAGAACAAGGAGAAAAAGAAAGGTACCTCTAAGGACAGCCAGTTCAATTCAGGCGGCCAATATGCCAGCAACAAACGCAACTTTTCTAAGTTTGATTTTCTGCACTCTCATGGAAATATTCAACCAGCAACAATTCAAAGATATTTCAATGTGTAAGGATAACTTTGAAGTCTTGAAGACCGAGAAGTAAATATCATCTAGTTTCTGTGCTGTGAACAAGTTATAAACCCTGACTAAACATTCAAAGACTTGTGAAAGGTTTCTCAGCAGTGGGCGTCCATCACAGTTTTCCATACTTCCTGAGAACATATGGCTACAGCCTCCAAAAGCTCCTAAATTCATCAGTTAGTAGTGGGTATTTTGTGAAAGATATTTGGTTTGATTTGAAAGTTAACTGAAACCTGCTGATGGGAACAGGAAGGCTCTGATGGCTCATAATGCTAAGATCCAAACCCAAACCCCACATGTTATTCACTTCTCTTGTCCCAGGCTGTCTTTAGAGCCATTAACGTGCCTGTACTGGGGCTTCAAACAATGCTCAGAGTGTAGTAAATGTGTAATAGCACACACCAGACTTGGTAACACTGGGATTGGGAATTAAAATTTGCCTTTCTCCAGTTGGGGCTTGAGGGCCTTTGAAGGGTTTGGTCTAAAATAGAACAATTCCAATTGTGTTATAGCAAGTGAATCATTTTATACATAACACAGTTTGTTTGAGGATAATGGAAAAGATTTTTTCAAATGCTGGCAAAGGTTATACAACATTGAAAATGTAATTAATGCCATGGAATTGTATACTTAAAAATGGTTAAAATGAAAAATTTTGTTATATGCATTTTACCACAACTAAAACAAAAGCCAATTTCATATATCAAAAATTACTGGGAGCTGGCACTGTACCAGTTCAATACCCGGCTGCTCCACTTCCAATCCAGCTCTCTGCTGTGTCCTGGGAAAGCAGTACAAGATGGCCCAAGTCCTTGGGTCCCTGCACCCTCATGGGAAGACCCAGAGGAAGCCCCTGGCTCCGGGCTTGGGATCGGTGCAGCTCCAGTCATTACAGTCAATTGGGGAGTGAACCAGCCGATGGAAGATCTCTCTCTCTCTCTCCCTCTCCCTCTCCCTCTCTTTAACTCTGACTTTCAAATAAATAAATAAACCTTTAAAAATTACTGAACTGAAATATTAAAATTATTAAATCATCAATTTAATATTAATTTATTAATAAAATAATTTAGTTATTAATTATTTGAATGATTTAAATCCAAATTTATATATTTGGACTATGTAATAATAAAGCTACTTAACTAGAAAACTAAATGAAACTTTAGAAATTATTTAGTCCCCAAATCTCATTTATAGGTGAGGAAACAGAGGCCCAGAGAGAAGGGATTCCAGAAAGGTTGCATATTTTTCTGTTAAAAAATGTTTCGGGACTGGCACTGTGGCGTAGCAGGTAAAGCCACTGCCTACAGTGCCGGCATCCTATATGGGCGCCAATTCGAGTCCCAGCTGCTCCACTTCTGATTCAGCTCTCTGCTGTGGCCTGAGACAGCAGTAGAAGATTGCCCAAGTCCTATCCATGTGGGAGACCTGGAAGAAGCTCCTGGCTCCTGCCTTTGAATTGGCGCAGCTCTGACCATTGTGGCCAGTTGGGAAATGAACCAGCTGATGGAAGACCTCTCTCTCTCTACCTCTCTGTCTGTCTGTGTAGCGCTGACTTTCAAGTAAATAAATAAATATTTTTTAAAAAGTTCCAATTTTATGTTATGAACAGTTTACCACAATAAGGAAAAAGCACTTCATTTTGTATTTTGCCACAGAGACTTATAAGAAATTCACTGCATCTTAATAAATCTTAGTGAGCTAAATTATAAACACAACTGACTCATTTAGATTTCCTTGATGCCAAGCTGCTGGAAGATGTTTTAAACAGAAAATAGCTGCATGACTACTCTTTAATAAGAAGCTATGAGACAATTTGAACTCTAGGACCAAAAAGAGAAATCATAGCTCCCCAGAAGAAAATAAAACATAGCCACTTACAGATTCTCCTCATGGGGCCTTCCCAAAAGAAGCCAGACGTATTTGACCTTTGATCCTCTACCAAATGAGTGTCACTAGACCCCAAATGGTGTTGACTAAAAAAAGGTCAATCATACTGGGGCTGGTACTGTGGTGTAGCAGGTAAGGCTGCTGCTTGCAGTGCTGGCATCCCATACAGGCGCCGGTTTGAGTCCCAGCTGCTCCACTTCTGATCCTGCTCTCTGCTATGGCCTGGGAAAGCAAAAGATGGCCCAAGGACTTGGGCCCCTGCACCTGCAAGGGAGACCCAGAAGAAGCTCCTGGCTCCTGGCTTCAGACCAGCATAGCTCTGGCCATTGCAGCCATCTGGCAAGTGAACCAGCAGATGGAAGATCTCTCTCTCCCTCTCTCTCTCTCTCTCTCTGTAACTCTGCCTTTCAAATAAGTAAATAAACCTTAAAAAAAGAGAGAGAGAGATCAATCATACTCCTTAAACAATCATCAGCTTCAGTCAGAACCCAAATACTAATGGGCCAAGTGAAGAGTTGAGAAGATTTCTTCAATGATTCAAGGGAGGGAGGAGGGGAGGAATGGAGGGAGGAAGGGAGGAATGGAGGAAGGGAGGAATGAAGGAATGGAGGGAGGAAGGGAGGAAGGGAGGAAGGGAGGAAGGAAGGAAGGTAAGTAGGTTGATTGGTTGATGTGGGAAAATAAAATGGAAAGTTTAACTAAAATTCCTGAGTTGTTTGACTAGCCCAAAATCTGAACAATAGTATCCCAGAGCACTTAAAGGTAGAGTTAAATTGAGAGACGCTTCATTACTTTTAAAAATTATTAAGATGCCAATGTCTGAAAACAATTTCCTTATTTAAGCCATTACAGTTTGGGTGGCCGATTGGCATAGCAGTTAAAACACCATTTGAGACGTCTGTAGCCCATATCAGAGTGCCTGGGTTTGTGTCACCTCCATTTCCAATCTACCTTCCTACCAATGTACACCCTGGGTGGTAACAGGTGATGGCCCAAGTACTTGGGTCCCTGCCACCCACGAGGGAGACCTGGACTGAGTTCCCAGTTCCTGGCTTTGGCCTGGTCCAGCCCTGGCTGTTGTGGGCATTTGGGGAATGAATCAGTGGATGTGAGATCTCTTTCTCTTTGTCTCCTTGCCTTTCAGAAACACAATACACAAATCAATATTTTAAAATAGAAAATCTCATTCTTTTCTATATGGAAGATCTGTCTCTGTTTCTGCTTTAAAAAAAAAAAATGCATGTGTGACCACGTAAAGCTGAATCACCTGATGACCCGGCCTCTGCTTAGTTGCACTCAGTGATCCAATGTTAACCTGACAGTGAAAGTGCATGCTGGTCTCCACTCCCTCTGAAAATCCACATAAACAATATTGAAGGAATAAAGCAAACAAACAAGCAAACAAAAAGGACTTTTTGAAAACACTGCGAAAAGAAAGATAATGAAAAAGACAAAATATGATAAACATCACTGAATTTTTGAAAGAAAAAGCAAATAAAGATACTTCTTCCCCAGTGACTGAGCAAAACAGGTTAAGTTCTAAACACAATTACTGAAGACAGATCCAAAGATAACATGTAAATGGATTTTTCCATTGATTTTTCCCTCCCAGAAAAGTCTCAGGACTTGGGAACAGCAGGCTGCCATGAGAGGAGTTTGAAATCTGGGCGCTTTGATGGTAATGATAGCAACAACAAAACCTAAACCCAGCTCAAGGCTTCATTATCTGATTCAATCACCTGGTATTGACAGAGCAAAGTATACCCATATTCAGGAATAAATAGTTATACTTCAGTCTCTACTGTTCTACACATGATGCCTGACAGTCAAAAATCATAAGGTCCATAAAATAAAAATAAACAAAAAATTCATTAATAGGGATAAAATTATCAATAGAATCAAACTCAGAGCTGACCTAGCTGTTGGAAATAATGGCTACCATACATACAGAAACTATGAGTCAAGTGAAAATATTAGAAATAAAAAATCATATCAGAAATAAAGACATTTTGATGATGCTTATCAATAGACTTCTTACTAAGCAAATTATCAATGACTTGAAATATGTCAGTAGAAATCATCCAAATGAAATACAAAGAAAGACCATAAAACAGAAACAGATATTCAAATGCTGTGAGAAAGTATCAAGCCCTCTAATATACATGTAATTGGAGTCTCAGAATAAGAATAGAGAGAATAAGCCAAAAGAGAAAATTGAGGGAGTGATGTTATTTCAATTTTGAAAGTATTCTTAGCCTCTCCAGTTTCCTGCAAGGGAGGGAGAATTTTTTTTATTTTTTTGGAGATTTATTTTATTTATTTGAAAAGCAGAGTTAAATATAGAGAAGAGTTATAGAGAAGAAGGAGAAAGAGAGAGAGAGAAAGACCTTCCATCTACTATTTCACTCCCCATACAGCTGCAATGGGGCTGCACCAAGCTAACTCAAACTGGTACCCATCTGGGATGCTGGCATCACAGGCAGCAGCTTAATCCACTGCACCATGATGCTGGCCTCAAGAATACTGTTTTTGACAGCTGATTTAGTTTCTTCTTATGGTGAATTACAAACGGGCAAAATTAGCTTGAATTCATTTCTTTTGGAAAAAAATTGGGATTTATTAGTGAAAGAGAAAAGAATGAATCCAGAAAGAAGCAATGATTTGATTTGAGGAAGAATTTGGACAGGGGGAGCAAAGACATTGGAAGGGTAGTAGCTATGTTATGGAGGTAAGCATGGGAGAGAGTGCTGAGTTTTGCTATGCATTATAAACTTAATACTTCTTTGATATATAAAGTAAAATTTAAAGTATCTTTTAATACAAATTTAAATTGCTTCTTAATTATTGATTTTTAGACTGTTTTTATTTAGTTTTTTCCTTATGAAAGTAACATAAGCACATAATTTTTCAAAAAAATTGAATAAGGAGATGGTGCCATGGCACAGCAGGTAAAGCCACCACCTGCAATGCTAGCATCCCATACAGGTACCTGTTTCAGTCCTGGCTGATGCACTTCTAATCCAGCTCTCTGCTATGGCCTGGGACAGCAGAAGGTGGCCCCCATGCCTAGGGCCCTGTACCCACGTGGAGACCCCAAAGAAGCTCTTGGCTCCTGGCTTCAAATTGACCCAGCTCTGGCCATTGTGGAAATTTGAGGACTGAATCAGCAGATGGAAGACCTTTCTCTCTGTCTCTCCCTCCCTCTGTCTGTGACTCTACCTCTCAAATAAATAAATAAAATCTTTTAAAAAAATTGAATAAGACATGATGAAAAACAGCGATCCATTTGTCCCTATTCCCTTGCCCACGTCAGGCTTCCGTTTTTCTCCCCAGAAGCAGCCACCTTTCTTTCTGACACCTTTATTGATGTTCATATTTTGAAATGACATGCACTCTTTTCTGACTCAGCCATTTTAGATATCTTCAATCTACTTTCTACAGTGCCAAAAGAGAATTTCATCTTCTTGTGCTTCATTCCTGGATTCCTCACCTTTCAAATATCCTCATGCTACAGGTTTTGGTTGAGTAAACAGTCAACGTGCACGTCATTACAACTATAAACATTCTTCATCACGGAGTCATTGTATGTTGAATATGCATCCTTTCTTGTAGATTTTGGGTTTTCTGAGGTTAAGCTTTATCCAAATGCTCCAACAGGCTTGTAAATTCTTCTCAAATTCCTCAACAGATTTATAAAAAACCACTTTTAATACTATTTTCCACAGTTAAATATAAACATAAAATCTACCAGTTCTAGTTTTCTAGCTTTTTCCTAGACACCTCATTCCTAGAGTTTTCATTTTCTTTTTCTGATTAATCAGGACGTCTTGTTCTTCCAGCCTACCCTGCCCACAGTTCTTTTCCTGGGACTCTCCTTCCTTCATTCCTGAGTTGGATTCTGTTTCCTAGATCCTACATCTCCCTTTTTCTCCACTTACTCCTCTTTTTGAAGGAGCTCTTAATTCCAGGGTCTTCTGGAGAAATGATGATTGTGAGGTAAATTAGTCTGCATTTTTGCATGACTGATAATTCCGTTTTTATGTTCTCATACTTGATTAACAGCTTGTCTGGGTTTAACATATAATGTTGAAAATCATTGTTCCTAAAAGTTTAAAGATACTACTACTCCACTGCCTTATGTCTGCTGTTTTTATTAAAAAATCCAATGTCGGGGCTGGCGCTGTGGCATAGTGGGTAAAGCCGCCGCCTGCAGTGTCGGCATCCCTTATGGGTGCCAGTTCAAGTCCCGGCTGCTCCACTTCTGATCCAGCTCTCTGTTATGGCCTGGGAAAGCAGTGGAAGATGGCCCAAGTCCTTGGGCCCCTGCATCCACGTGGGAGACCCGGAAGAAGCTCCTGGCTCCTGGCTTCGGATCAGCACAACTCTGGCCATTGCAGCCAATTGAGGAGTGAACCAGAGGATGGAAGATCTCTCTCTCTCTCTCTCTCTCTCTCTCTCTCTCTCTGCCTCTCTTTTCTCTGTGTAAATCTGACTTTCAAATAAATAAATAAAAATCTTTCAAAAATCCAATGTCATTTCCTGTTCCAGATGTTCTGCATATGAGGGCTGCTTTTTTTCTAACACATTTAGAATTTTCTGCTATTGCAAAGTTTTACAATAAAGTGTCAGTTGAACATTTTTTTATTCACTATAATGGATTGTTAATGGGGTCTCTTTCAGTTCTGGAAATTTTTCTTCTGTAGTATCTTTTATATTTTCTTTCTTTCCTTTTTTCTTTTTAGATTGATTTATTTGAAAGCCAGAGTTATGAGAGAGGGAGAGACACAAAGAATCTTCCATCCTCTGATTCACTCCCCACATATCTGCAATGTTCAGGGCTGAGCCTAGCCAAAGCCAAGAGTCAACAGCTTCATCCAGGTCTTCCACATGGATGGTAGGGGCCCAAACACTGGGCCATCTTTCCCCAGGCTATTAGCAGCAGGGAACTGGAACAGCGACAACCGAACCAGCACCCATGTGGGATGCCAGCATCACAGTGGCAACTTTCCTCAGTACACTGTAACACTGGTCCCCTTATACATTTTCTTCTATCCATTTTCTCATTTGCTCATTCTGCATGTCAGACTTCCTGGACTGATTCTCAGATCTTACTATCATTTTTCTATTTTCATTTCTTTTCTTCTCCACCCTTCTATTTTTAAATTTTGACTTTCATAGATACAATGTAATGACCTATTGTATGTTCAATTTCCATCTGAAGGAAGAAGTTGACACCTTAGGCCCAAAGTTGTTATCTCTAGGAGTTTTGGGGATGGCTCCTGGGAACCTTCCCTCCTGCATGTTCCCTCTGCTACTAAATGATAAGGTTGTGTCCTGTGCCTGGGGCACCGAATTCTGTTGTATCTGACTGCCTGGATTGCTTGCACAAACAGCATGATTTAAGATGAATACTTGCTTTTCTTCAGAGAGTCTGGAACTTTGGTAATTGTGGCTGGTTGCACAGTGTCTTAGTCCATCTTCTGTTGGACTCTGAGCCTAAGGGGGCTTATCCTGGCAGAAACAGCACATGTTCTTACTTCTCACTGCTGAAAGCCGATGTAGGTTTTATGAAGTAATCTCTACCCATCCCAGAGGAAAAAACCTTGGGAGCCTGTGCTGAACTCCCCCAGACTCCGCTTTCCCTTCTGTTGCTTTGCCTTCCTGATCCTGCTGAGTGTCCTTTTGTTGTAATAAACTACAGGCATGATTATAACTGCCTCTGATTCCCGAGCACTTCCAAAGAATCATGAACCTGTGGGTTGTCATGGGAACACCCCAAATTTTCACCTACCATATTTTATTTTTCTTTCTGTAAGTTCTGCTTTGTTCTCTAGGTGTACCTCTTTAAAAAAAAAACACAAAAACAAAACAAAAAAGAGAACTTTGTTATTAAGAGATATAATATCTTCCCTTACTTTTTGAAGAAATTTCATTCCTAACTTTGTAACTTTAGCTCCACATATGATCTTTTCCCCTCTACTTGATTTTGGTCTCCTTTTAATGTTGCAGACTTTCCATGAACATTTCATGATGCTTGGTTGTCCATTCATGGTCAATGATGGGGAATTAAGAAGCCCCTGGAAGCTGAGTTTGCACAGGTAGGGCTTGTTGTGTAGTGCCCTTGACCACTGGACAGCTGGCTTTCTCTAGAAGGGTGCCTGTTTACCAGCCCTTCACCTGGAAACCACTCCCCCAGAGAATACTGGGTTTGTTTCTTTAATGGAGTAGGCAGTGATTGACCTAACACGCTGGAGATACAGACAAGGGACTGTAGCTCGGAGAGGTGGCAGGGGATGGGGTGATCACCAAATACTTAGGATGGGCCTGACCCACAGGTATCTGCCATCAACCTCACAGGTCCTGATGAAAAGGCCTGGCCTGCCTCCTCCAGGCCAACCATTCAACCCGAACTTGGCCCAGCCTCTCTCCTCCTTGTCCAGGCCCCAGAGATTGCTTTCTACTCTAGTTACCAACTCCATACTCCCTTTCTGGCTGCTTCCCATTCTCACCCATCGGACAGGTGATAGAACAGGACACCATCTCTTCTTGCTTCCATTCTCTGCTTCCCTCAAATAGGACACTTTTTCCATATTTTCCCATAAGCATCACTGTTAATCAAGTCAGGGAAGCAAAAGCATAACAAATGCTACAACAGAATAGAGGCTTCTAAATTCTTACACATTTCTCAGAATTACTATCTTTGATTTTCTGATTCCTAATTCTACCACTGCCACCCCCCTTCCCTACTGTTGTCGCAAAACTGATAAGAATAATAACTTTTCTTCTTGTTACACAAGTAACATAGGGCTATTGTAAAAAATTACAAATAACGTTCCTCCCCCTCCACAGTCAAATGGATTAAGTCATTCAAAATGCTTCCACTCCCATTGTTAACATTTTAGTATGTTTCTTCCCATACTTCTTCTATTTAAGAATGCTGGATTACCCCAATATATAAATCCCATTTTTTTTTCCTAAATTAAGGTTGCACTGTGTATATATTTTTGTAACTGGTAGATAAGTAAATAGAATATACAAGTAAATAGATAAGTAAATAGAATGTACAAGCCAATTTAATTGATTATTCTAATTATATGGATCTATCACAGTATATTTAATTAGTACCAAATAGATGGACATTTAGGTTGTTTGCAAGTGTATGCTGTTATAAATATTGCAGGGGCTAGCTCACTTCTATAAATATCTTTGCACATTTGCCCAGTATTAAACCTTGGGCATGGAAATCTAAGGAAGTCTAAGACAAGGTGTACTAATTTATACCCCATTAACAGTGCTCTTTTGTGCCACATCATTGCTAACATTGAATATTAGCATGCTTTTAAGTTTTTGGTCAAAAGCTATGAAAGTTACATTTTATTCGTAATTGCATTTCTTTGGTATTGGATATGTTACTGGAGATGGCCAGAGCATAAATTCTTATATTCCCATAAAAAGTATTTCAGATGTGAGACAGAGAGAGATCAGCAATAAGGAGGTGGAAAAGTTTCATGAAGGGACTATGCCTGGCAGACCAGGTGGCATAACAGGAAGGAACAGACAACCCAGTCTGCACTCATGCTGGAGTTCTAATGGGCAGGGGACCCCTGTTTCTCTTCCCCTCTTCTGGAATATTAGTGGTGGGAACAGAGGCGCTTTATCGGGGCAGTGTTTTTGGACCTAATTCCTGGCCTGGCAAGATTCCCCTGAAGTGTCCCCAGGGAAATGCTAAAGGTTCTGGGACCTGGGAAATACTTCTGATGTATAAGTGCCAGGCTGCTTCCAAGGCATCCTCTGCATTCCTCCCTCATTCAAATGCTTCAACTACTTGGTTTTGTTCATTGGCCCCTCTCACACACATAGGCTAATGTCTATTTTCCTATCTAACACTTTTCCATATATTTATTGGCCACTTGGTTTTCTTTCCTCACTGGCTTGTTCTAGCCCATTTTTCTGTTAGGATGATCACCTTGTCTGATTTATTTGTAACAGTGTGAGGAGTTAGATTGTCTAACAGTCCCTGTCAGAATGAGAACAGAGGCAGAGTCCCTTTAAGAGTGGACAAAATGCTCACTCCTCCCCAGAAGCTGCTTCAGGTACCCATCCCACCCCTCTGAGTTTCTAGTTTTATCACGAAACAGAAAGATGAAATTACCAATCCCACCCTTCTGATGGGTTTTTGTTTTACTGGGAGCAGGCTACACAGGAATACAATTCCAGCCCTCTGCTAGGTTTTGTCCCTACTCTCTGATTGTTAGCCTTTAGCTGCTCTCCCAGATTGTGCCTAAGAGACCCCACACCGACAAGTCTCTCAGGTCTTCCTCCCTTGGACCGCCCCCTCCCACTGCTGCAGCAGGCGGTTTCTGACTTAAATAAAGCGTCCTTTGCTCATTGTGCTGTTCAAGTGGAATTCTACATGAGACAAGTACGGAGGTCACCTTCAATGTTTCCTATGACAACAGTACTCAGTGTCCTAAAGAAAGTAACTTTTAGCCTGACACGTATGTTGTGAATTTTCCAAGTTTGTAATTTTCCTTTTCATGCCTTATGTTCTTCTCCACATGTAGATCTTTTGATTCTTTGTCTTTCCCTTTGTGGTGTCTCTGTGTGGTGATCTTCTATAGAGACCCTCAGCCACCCACACACCTCTCCCAAAATATTTACCAGTTCAAGGCATTTCCTTCGAGTGCTTCTAGCCTTATGTCTGTTTATAGTTAAATGTTTAATCCATTTGAATGATTCTGATATATGGTGTGTGTATTAGTCAAAGTTATCCAGGAAAACAGAACCAATAGGGTGTGTGTGTGTGTGTGTGTATATATATATATATATATAGAGAGAGAGAGAGAGAGAGAGAGAGGTTTATTTTAAAAGAATTGACTCCTAATTTGGGGGGCTGACAATTTCAAAACCTGCAGAACAAACGGGCAGGCTGGAGACCCAGGGAAGAACTAATGTATCTTGAGCCAGAAGGCAGTCTGGAGATAGAAATTCCTTTCCCAGAGGGCCTCAGTCTTTTTTTTTTTGCTCTTAAGGCCTTTGATTCACTGGATGAAGTAGACCACATTGTGCGGGTTATCTTCACTCAGACTACTGATGTAAATGTTCATCTCATCTGAAAATTAGGTATATGACGAGGGTTATATAGCATATAACAAGGAAAGCAGCAGAAGATGGCCCAAATGCTTGGGCCCCTGCACCCATGTGGGAGACGAGGAAGAAACTTCTAGCTCCTGGCTTTGGCCTGACCCAGGCCTGGCCATTGTGGTCATTTAGGGAGTGAACAAGTGGATAGAAGATCTCTCTCTCTCTCTTTTTCTCTTTCTGTAACTCTGCCTTTCAAATAAATAAATAAAATGTTTTTTAAAAAATACTTTCCCAGAGACATTTGTACTGCTCTTTGAATGAATGTCTGGACAGAGAATCTCAGCCAAGTGCACACATAAAAAAGCCATCACAGTGTGAATCAGGGATCTAACTTTATCTTTTCCCTGCTTCTTGAATGTCGATTAGCTTATATTCCCTTTTGTTATTCTGAGGGGCCCAAAAGCAGGTGTTCAGCAAACTGCTTTCTCTCCCTTAGCTCAGCCGTTCCCTCTAAATTCTGCAGATGTCTTCTCAGGCCTTAGGCCTTAAACAACAGAGAGAAGTGGATATGATCTGGTGTACCCTTGTCTCCAAAAGTTGGAAGCTTGAACCACAGCAGAAGGTACAGATCCCTGAGGAGATCTTTCCCATGACAGTTTCCCCTTAGATACCCTAAAGAGATAGCTCCAAATGCCTCTAGCAAGACCTCTGGTTCTTGTTTGTCAGCTACAAAGTAGCAGCCAAGAGCTTCCTAGCAGGGCACTGTCAGGACATGGAGCCCACAGTGAAAAGCTCTGCCTGAACATATAACATCATTATTAAGTATTAGCCATTAAGTACTTTGAGAGCTTCAGATGAAAGTCTCACAAGCAGGCCACAGTACAGTATAACAAGGATTATAAGCTTCTAAGTGTTTTGTACTTGCTTTGTGATCAAAACAGAGATCCTCATATAGACACTATTAATAAATCCAGATGCCCCTTTCAAGCTGATTAAGTAGTCCAGATTCCCTTGGGACTCTCTGATCACACTGGAGATTCATACCCTGGTCTGTCTTCTCCAGAACCCCAGGCTTTTGTCCCCTTTGTTTGGCAGAATCTGCCTAGGAGACCAATTCTAGTCCTGCATGTGACGGGGTCTTGGGGCAGAAGGTGGGGGGAGAGGGGGTGAACATCATTCTCTGCATTTTGGAGGTTGTCAAATGCCAACTCCCAGAATGGACTGGGGAACATTGGTAGCAGGCCAGGCTGTGGGTCTTGCAGTCAGGCAATTCAGCCAACCTGCAACAAACATCCCCAGGTCTGGCTATTGAGAACTGAATAATTGGCACAGGCATAAATGCCTGCTGACTGGCACTTGGTGGCCCCATTCGAATGTTAATTCTTTCATTAGACCACAGAGCCTCCTTTTTAAAGCCCCAGTACCTCTCATGATATCTAGACTCTTCCCATAAGGACCAAGAAGGATGAATTCTCTTTCTTGCTGCCCTGATCTTGCTGCATTTACACAAGAGCTCACTTTCTGGAACAATTAGAAGATGGATGAGATGAGTGAGGCACAATCCCTTTTTCAGAAAGTATAGAGAATAGTTCTAAAATTGCCTCCCACTGTTAGGTAACAGAGATGTGCTTTCTTGGACGCTATAGGAGGGAAGCCTTGAAAAATAGGACTTTTGGTGTATGTTTCCCAGGCAATCAAGGCACTAATAGCCCCAGGAGGTTCTGTAAAGTTATGGCAATGTGGTTCACAAGAGCCAAGATAGAATTCTGCTGCTGTTTCCATGCATTTATAAGTCCTTATTGAGACAGCAGGTGACCAGAGGGGAAGGGACTCCAGTTCAGTGAATTCTTAAAAATCCTTCAGGAAGCTGGATCAGGCTACATGGAAATGTAATTATGACTCTCAGCAGGCTAAGACTCAGTAACAAAGAGCCAGAATAATGGATTTCTACACGAGACATTCATTCACTCATTTTTATTCATGTATTCCTTTACTGAGTACCTCTGATAAGTGCCAGGCTCTGGTCCCTGTCCTCAGGGTGCTGCAAGTGTTTGTATGGGAAGCATACTGGGGTAGAGAGGAGAGGACAGGTGATATAGACAAGTAAATAGGTTACTAAAATAGTGTGATCATTATTAAACACCAGTAGATGTGAGTACCAAAGTTCAGATGGGGAGGAATTTGTTAGGAATGGTGTAGGGAAAGGGTAGGAAGAAAAGGAGAGGCTCCACAGAGGACAGGAAGCTTTAGCCAAGTCTTTAATGATGAGTGGGAGTTTGTCAGGCAGATGAAGAAGTAGGCAGAAAAAGAAAGAAGGGCCTTCCAGGAAGGGATAAGAAAATGTACAAGAAGAAGGGGTCATAAAACAACACGGTGGATGCATGATACTGTAAGTTGCTATGACTAAACACTGGGAACAGGAAGAAGGGGCAGCAAAACATGAGACTAGAAGGGTGGGTGGGGGCAGATTTATGAGGGTTTTTAATACCTGAGGCAATATGTTCAATAAGCTGTACATTTGAACTTGAGTTCACTGGCAACAGACCAAGGAATTCCCCCAAAGACCAAAGGGTGTGGCACGTGCTTGCCTGGATTAATATGCTAATAAAGCGTGGAAAGGCATGAGCCCAGGTCCAGTGTCCTGCAGCAGCCACTAGAGATCTGCTTCCATCTCACTACCCATTCATTAATTGGTCCCCACTGGCTACACTTCTGAAGCCACCACACAATACCTTGATCCAGCCTTTCTTTCCACATTTTGCCTTCACGATATCAATGTCTTGCTGCCATCTGAGTATTCTGTGCTTTCTCCACATATCTGCTCAACCAGTGTAATGGCCTTAATCAAAAAAGGAAATTAGATTACTCTAGCATGACCTGATTCGCTGAAAGCTAGTAGCTTAGAGGGATTGCTGCTTAATTTGTAAGCACTCGTAAGTCATTAGTAAAATAATCTTTTATGGAATTTTGCCTAGGACTGGTGCCAAACTCATGAATTCATAGTTGGTGGAGGGGAGAGGGACAATTCAACTTGATTTCCTGAAAATGAAGGTGTTTGCCCTTTTGTAGTCTTACAGTATGATTCCTCCTTTCCATGAATCCCTCAGATTATTAACCATTTTTCTCTGATCTCACCAGAAAAATCTCCCAGTACCTGGTAGAGTGATTTGTTCAGGTCAAAAGACATGAACTCTTAAAACAATTCTTGGCTGGCACCGTGGCTCAATAGGCTAATCCTCCGCCTGCGGCACTGGCACCCCGGGTTCTAGTCCCCGTCGGGGCGCCGGATTCTGCCCCGGTTGCCCCTCTTCCAGGCCAGCTCTCTGCTATGGTCTGTGATGGCAGTGGAGGATGGCCCAAGTGCTTGGGCCCTGCACCCCATGGGAGACCAGGAGAAGCATCTGGCTCCTGCCTTCGGATCAGTGCAGTTCGCCAGCCACAGTGCACAGGCCATGGCGGCCATTGAAGGGTGAACCAACGGCAAAAGGAAGACCTTTCTCTCTGTCTCTCTCTGTCTCTTACTGTCCATTCTGCCTGTCAAAAAAAAAAAAATTCTTATCCCATTTCTCCCCTCTCAGGGACTTTCATCCTTTTTATCAGTTTGTCCCAGTCTTTTCCAAAATATGCTTGCCTTTGACAGATAAGAAATAGCAAAATTGGAGTTACCTGTTAATCTTTTTGATACTTTTGTTCCATCTCTTGACCAGCTGTTATGTGTTCTTGGTGAGTGTAAACATTTTTCAAAGTTTGACTTTCTCAGAGCATGAACTCTTATATTCCATGAGCTTTGTTTCACTATGTTCCATCCCCTGACATCCAAAGTGCACAGGACAAGTACTTCCAAAGAGACAATGGAGTGTCTCTGAAGCCACACATTGAACTCAGTCTGAGTCACACCTAGGATTTAGTGTTTTGGGAATTTGCTTATAGATAACAACACATCATGAGGAAATCTGCAAGGGCAACAGTCTTACAAATCAATCTTGACAGGAAAGAGTCCTTGAACTTATCTATTTCTGTAAATTTCCATTTCAGGATTTTTTTTTTCATTGCTTGTGTAAAAGAAAGAATTAAGATTGAGAAGACAAATCATCTATGGACCTCAGTCTCTTAATTTATAATACAAACAATTCTCTTAAGATAACTCTTAAGGTTATTTCCAACTGGAAAGTCCTACAGTTCCAGAAAACTAAAGAAAAGAACAGTTAAAATTTGTGGAGGCCTTTTACAGACTAGGCATTGTATTAGAATCACAATAATACTTGTGGCATCATTTAATTCAGACAACAATGTTATGAGCTGACCCCATTTGGCAGATAAGAAAGAAAAGATATAGATATTACATACTTTGTCCTAGGTCATAGAGCTATTCATCATAAGTTATGGGCAGAATAGGAATTCAAATATTAACCCATTTACATGCTTGGTTCTCAAATAGGCATGATTTTTGCCCACTGTAGTCATTTAGCAATGTCTGGGGACTGCTACTGGCATCTTATGAGTTGAGACCAGAGATGCTGCTAAACATCTAAAATACACAAGACAGGCCCCACCACAATGACCTGGCTCAAAGTGTCAATAGTGCTGAGGCTGAGAAATCCTACTCTAGGTAGCAGATCCCAGCCTATCTTTTAGTTCCATTTTTCATGAATATACTTTCATTAAAACATTTAAAGAGATATATGTATTTATTTGAAAGGCAGAATGACAGAGAAGGAAAGACATAGATATTCATTTTAATGTTTCACTCCTCAGAAGGCCCCAACAGCTGGGGCCAAAGCCAGGAACCAGGAACCAGGACTCCCACATGGGTGGCAGGGGTCCTAGCATTTGGGCCTCCTTCACTGTTTTCCCAGGTACATTATCAGAACCAGAGCATTCACCACTTGAATTGGCACTCTGATATGGGATGCTGGCATTGTAAGTGGTAGCATACCCTCCCTGTACCATACATGCCAGGCCCTTCCATAAATTTTTTGGAGTGCCCTCATATGCCCATATTTATGTAACAGAAAACAAAATTTTCAAAGACTTTCCTCCCAAATCGTTGGATGAAACTTATGACCCAGAAAGGCTTATCATGCTTATCTTATGGCTTTGCATATGTAGTGACATCACTTCCAAGCCATGAGTGAGGAAGTCCTCACTTGGGAAGTATCATTTTAGGTGGTAAGGGATGTAGCTAAGTCTATTGGCAAAATTGTCTGTCTCTAGAAGTACTTTGATAACAAAAATCATAGTTCTGAATATAAACTTGTTACAAAAGAGGGAAAATATGGAATATGAACAAAATCCCTAAAACTATATACTTTGGCCATTTCATTTTTTGAGACAAGGAGGTCAAGACCCAGAGAATCTAAGTAACTGGTCAGAAAGATGTGGAAACTGATGGTCAGGTCCAAGATCACAAAGTACTCAACACTCATTGAAAAATTATTTCTTGAGAAAACAAATAAATCAGCCCAGACCAGTGTTCTTCTCCCAGTATCTCTCAGCTCTGTTGTAGATCCTGTTACACAACCAACACACACTTCTGCACTCCTTTTGTCCTAGTGGAAAGCCAGATTTTGTTCATGTGTTAGGCAGACAGCAAATGCTCAGGGAAGGCAAGACTTACCTTTCTCCAGGTGATGAATCACCAAGTTAGTCATTGTGATCTCATTCCCTTTTGCTAGGGGAAGCCAGTGAAACCTAAAAAAGGGAGAGCCTTTATGGAAAGGAGGCCTCTTTTGGCTGTCTTACCCAACTTTCTACTTTGAAAGCAATTTTGAAAGGACCTAATGCCTGAAGCTGTACCATTTTTTCAACTTTCGACCAAAAATCCAGCAAAATATGCAGAATAGAAAAACAGAAACTCTTGATTCTGTGCTAACAAGGAGCTACCAAGCAGACCTGGAATTGTCTACTTCCAGTCTTCTTGACAAATGACATAACAAATGCCTTAAAGATTTAGAGCAGTGCTAATTATGGTTCTTACTGCTTGCATCCAGACACATCCTAATCAGTACAACCTGGTTGGCACCTGGAAATGCAGTGATGTCAAGGATATCTTCTTGCACTACTTAATCTTTAAAGTTCAGTTCAGAAGTTCTCTCTTTGAAGACTTTTCCGTGTGACAGTTAATCATTCTCTACTTGTTGGGGGTGCAATAGGGGAAATCAGGATTGGGATATAAATTGAACTGGGTGAACTTAAGGCTATAGAATCAATGAGCTTCTCTAATACCATGTTAGTATAGGGTAATTATTAAGAGTGTCAGATCTGGAGTCAAATTGCCAGGGTTCAACTGCTTGTTCCAAACCTTACTAACTACAGTCTTAGGATACTTCAGTTTCTGTTTTTTCACTAGCAAAATTGGAATAATTGGTACAAGAAACAAATGAAGTATCTGTGTAAAGCACAAAATAAAGGCTGGGTGCATATTTGGAGTAATTACTGTGTGCTGTCATTGTGTACCCTTTAGGTAGGGAGTTCTCTGTCTCAAATGGAAACTACCAAGAAGGAGTGGTCTTTAAGTCTGAGATTCTAGTTGCAAACAAAACCACTTGATCTAGTTTAAACAGAAAGGGGATTTATTGAAGACTATTAAGAAATCCATAGAATGTCTGGAACAATTGCCCCTCATACCTCAGGGAGATGCAACTGCCACATGGCTGGACAGATACCCAGCTCACCTGGCTCGGGGGTCATCTCTAACACCTCTGCCTCTAATGCCTCTAGGAACTGCATGCATTTGTGGCCATAACTGCCAGAGTAGATTTCATGGCACCCCCTCTTGGTGTTACTATCCTCCAAAAACACTGTAGCCATCTGGTTAACAGAGTTGGATTCCTATGGGTCCCTGCAAGGGAAGCTGGGAAGGCAAGTTTCTGGCATTTCCCTTGGGTTGGCATGGCACTAAAAGGTAAAAAGTTCTCCAAACTGGCTAGGTATATAAAGGAAAGATTGCAACCTTTAAAGACTAAAATTAATTGAATCATCATCCTGTTGTTGTCAGGAAGGAGGGAGAGGGAAGTCTGGTCCATGAGCTGCACCATTTGCCCAGTTCTCCAAGTAAGAACCCTCATTGCTGCCTGGCCTCCTCTTACCTCTCGTGTCAAGTTCTACCAGTCTTAATCTGAAATCTCGCTAGTGCCTGACCCTTCTCTTCACCTCACTGCCCAGGTGTAGGCCCCATCAGTTCTCACCTAGAGTGCTAAAACTGTCACCTAGCTGGTCCTTCCCTTCTACTTTGATTCTTACATTCCTTCACATGGATGTCTGTTATACAGAAGTGTGATCATGTCACCCCTGACTGTAGGAGTTTGCTGATTCCTATTGCTCACAGGAGAGTTTGCAAATCCCTTCCTTACCTTTCCCACCTTTCCAGACTCATCTCCAGGCACATCCTTTATACATTCTAGGGAATGTAGAAAAAACACACCCCAGCTAAAGGGAACTTACTAGAAGCCATTAGGAGGTTGTGTGTCACATGGCTTTCCTCTGCTGGAGTGCCTGCTTTTTCCACAGGGTGAAATCCACCTCTCACTCACAGCCATGTGAAGGCTCAGACCCTCTGGAAAACAGCAAATTGTTCCACAGAGAGTTTGGGCAGCCCTCTTGTACACATCTGTGGCATTTTGCATCTAAGCCTTCTGCAACACTTATCTGCCTGTGTATGTCTATCTCGGTTAAGACATGAAAAGGCACCTTACACTCGTATCTATGGAACACCTTGGAAATCTGCTTTAATTTCCAACAGAATTCAGCCATCAGAGGGAGAGTGGTGCTCTTTCAGTTAAGTTGGCCTCAAAATTCCCACTCAACTCCCTGTGGCAGCTCAAAGACTTCCCTCCTTGAGATTCTACAACTTTCCAGGCCACCAATATCCCAAGGGTCACTCCTGGATCGATGACCTATTTCCACACAGCTATGGTCTCCAAGGTGGCCCAGGTAGACACCAAGGTACCTTCTAGAAACTCTCACTTCCCCAAGGCTCAAACACATAAAGCCACTCACACAATGACTTGTGAATATCTCAGACTTGACTGAAGATTGAAGGGATCTGTGGGAGGGGGTTTGTCGTGGTTTCTCTCACTTGAGAAAGATGTGACATTAAATATGGGGTCTGTCTCTTTAAAATGTCTCTTGGCTACCCAATGCCAGGGGATTCTCCACCAGCCCTCCACCATCCTGCATACTTCTACTCCTCTCTCCATCTCCACCTTCCTTCTCTTGTCCTTTCTTACACTGAGTCATTTGCCCAGTCTGCCTTGGTTTCTGCTCTCTGGACCTGATACTCCATCCAAACAGGGTCTCAAGGCACTTCTTCCCTTGTATTATTTTATTTATTTATTTATTTATTTTTTTGACAGGCAGAGGGGACAGTGAGAGAGAGAGACAGAGAGAAAGGTCTTCCTTTGCCGTTGGTTCACCCTCCAATGGCTGCCGCGGACAGCGCGCTGCGGCCGGCGCACCGCACTCATCTGATGGCAGGAGCCAGGTGCTAGGTGCTTTTTCCTGGTCTCCCATGGGGTGCAGGGCCCAAGCACTTGGGCCATCCTCCACTGCACTCCTGGGCCACAGCAGAGGGCTGGCCTGGAAGAGGGGCAACCGGGACAGAATCCGGCGCCCCGACCGGGACTAGAACCCGGTGTGCCGGCGTCGCAAGGCGGAGGATTAGCCTGTTGAGCCACGGCGCCGGCCCCCTTGTATTATTTTTAAACATTTATTTATTTTAAAGGTAGAATTAGAGAGAAAGGAGAAGGAGAGACTGACACCTTCCAGCCACTGGTTCACTCCCCAGCACTATCCAGGGCTCCCATGTGGTGGCAGGGGCCTAAGCAGCTATCAAACACTGCCTTCCCAGGGAACTGGTTGAGAAGCAGAGAAGCCAGGACTCAAACTGGCTCTCACACGAGACACTGGCATCGTAGGCAGTGGCTTAACCTGCTGCACCATAACATTGGCCTCTCTCAAGACATTTCTACAAAAGTGTCATCCAGGAACAGACTCCTGGTGACAGCTGTTTGATCCACTTTTTTACTTCCTTGTGCCCAGGCACAGGGAATCGCAGCAGTAGCTCAACTACAGCAACTCACATAGAAGTACCCTGAGGAGGGGCAGCTATGCCAGTCTCTTGCGGAGGAGGTGACATCTGAAGGGATGGGAGGGTTGGCAGGGCAAGAAGGATGATGGCACAGCATGAAGCTTGGCAGATCTGGCATTTCATAGAGCAGAGCGCGCGTGTGGGAGAAGGGAAGCTAGACAGCAAGCAGTGCCCAGAGCTAGACATTTACTGCACCAGCAAAAGGGGTTTCCAAGGCGTTCTAAAAGCAGCATGCAGCCAAGGAAGAATGCAGAAGGATGGCACCAAGAGATCTGCCCTCCTTTTCCCCCTTCTAAAAATCCCTTCGAGGATCCCCTTGAGGAGAGACAGATTGGAGGAGGTGGGAAGAGATCTAAGAGGAGATGCAGGTCCACAGTGCTGGCTTCGGGATGGGCAGGAGGGGACTGGTCAGGGAGCCTAGTGAGAGGCAGGCTACACACAACCTGGCAACTGAGTGGGGGCATGGGCAATGGGACTTATTTTTAGATGGCTAATAGGTCAGGTCTCTGTTGGAATGAGAAAGGGGAAGTCGCTTTAAGAGTGGACAAGATGCTTGCTTCTGGCCAGAAGCTGCCTTTTAGCAGGCTCCAGTTTCCAGTTTTATCATGGGAATAGAAAGATAAGTCACCTATCCCACCCTTCTAATGTTTTTTTGTTTGTTTGTTTTATTATTACAGGCCAGACAGGATTACCAGTCCTCTGATGGGTTTTGTCCTGGCCCCCTGTTCCTCCACTGAATTGTGCTTAAGAGACCCCATTTTGACAAGTTGCCCAGGTCTTCCTCTCTTGGAGCCCCACTTCCTGATGCTACGGCAGGAGGTTTCTGACAAACAAATCTTGCTTTCCTCACGTCTGCACGGAGATTCTCGTATGTGGGAATAGAACCTGAGGTCACCTTCATTGCCATATCCCCATACCATCGAGAGGATCCAAGGCGTACAATGAGGCCTAGAGGATGGGGTAGGGATTGCCGCACGTTTCAACAGGGCAGCTGGTGGATGGGGAGGCCATCTGCTGGGAGGTGTGGCGGCATAGCCGGCCCCACAATCCAGCTGCAGGGAGCCAGTAAACCGAATCCCCTCCATGTCCTGAGCTGCTGGTGGAGACCCACCAGGCTCCCAGCCTGCAAGGGCGTTTGCTGTTCCTTCCCCATCCTGCTTGGCTGCTGAGGAGACTCCCACCCTCAGGCTGTGCCCCAGCTGCATCTGGGCATCTCTTGAGCTCTTTCTCTGCTGGCTGCTGGCTGGTGGCCTCCCCACAGAGAGGAGAGGCCAGAGCAGCTGGGACCACAGCCAGACAGGGAGGCAGCTAAGCAGAGAAGAGGGCTCAGAAGGTACTGTGAAGAACTCAGCAAAGCTGACCAACCATGTGATCCCAGGCAATCCAGATACCCTCTCTAAGTCTTAGCTTCTTTATCTTGGGGGGTGGGAATAACTAGTACTGTAAGAGGAGTGGAGGAAACTTACGTTTGTGGCTAACTGAACTGAAATTCTTCACCCACCCCCAACTTGTCTCAGGAAAGATACAGGTTTCAGAGAAATGGTATTTAAGGCCATCTTGATTGATGCAGTATCCCTTTGTCATGAAAATAAGCTACCATTAACACAACAATGTCAAGGTTAATATTTCACAACAAAGCCAACTTAATTGGAGTAATTTCTTGTTATCCTGAACTGTGTGACCTTCATAAGAAAATAGTTGTTGCATAGACATTTGCTGTAAGATTAGTCAGGAGGAAAGCACTCAGTCTTCACCAGCAGAGAGAAAGCAAACTGAAGTCTAGTTCTCACCTTCCCCCATGCCGTGCAGTAGGAAGCTCTGCCCTCCCAGCAAGGAGCCAAAGCCACCTGGCTGTGACACTGGAGCCCATCCTGTGGCAGGAGAGCCAGCCTCACCCTTGGCCCCTTGTCAGCCAGAAATGCCTCTGGTTTCCTCTCCCTCAAGACCCTCCCTATCCCCAAGACACATACTACACCCCTACAAGCTGCCATCATCACTATAGGCAGCACCCAAGTTCCTTGCAGTAGCTCAATGTGATCTTCCCCCAGGTCAGGTGACAGTGCTGAACACCCACCCTGGACCTGCCCAGTTACTGGCTTGGGAGAGAGGTCCATGAGCTGTCCTGCCAGAGCAGCTCCCAGTGTGGGATGATACATGACAGCAACATGCTCTCAAATGCATCTCAGTGCTGCGGTTCTGGGACCCCTCTACAAAGGTCTTCCCCACTCCTGCCTGGGACGTGGGTGTCAGCAAAGAGGGAATGTCCCAAAGAATTCCTCAGATTTTGTACCTGAAGAGCTCTTTGGGAGAGCCTGAAGCACTAGGGAGGAAGTAAGAAAAGGAGCCTGCTTGCTGCTGGCTATGCTGGGTGCTAGACAGGGCTCAGCTGCTAGAGACAGAGAATGTGGTTGGAGGAAGGCTGGAGAGTGACCGCTAGTAACCCAGCTGCACATGATGGTGGCCAGCTGCCAGCTGGCTCCCTCCTAAAGCCTCCCAGCTGGCAACAGCACTGAAGTCAGACAAGCGGTGGCTCCTGGGCTGTCCCAAGGGGATGGGCCCACATATGAAACTGGCTTCTTTTCACTCACCCACGTGACAAGCTAAGTTCGGGCAGGACTTCCTAAACGCCCCTGGGTCTCAGACCAGCTGGTGAATGTAGACTGGAAAAAAACCAGAGCATCAGGCAAGACTTACTTGCTGCCCTCACCTCTCTGAAGCAGATGGAACAACAGTTCACAAAGCCATTTCCCACCTGTTTACGCCGTTCCACCTGCCTCACAACCCAGAGCAGGGTTGTGCTCTGAACCCTGTGCACCTGCTCAGCCTCTCTCCCTGCCTTGGTTACCATCTTTGCAAAATAAGATTCTATGTAGCTTTCTAGCTTTGTGTCCTTGAACAATGAATTTAACCTAATTGTGTTTCAATTTTCTCACTTGTCAAATGGGGTTAAAAATCAAACCAACCTCAAAGGATAGGTGGGAATGTGTCAAAAGTTAATTCAGTTAGAAACATAGAACAATGGCTGGTTACATAGAAAGTACTCAGTAAATGCTAGCAACCATGATTACTTCTGCTGTTACTATTAATCATAGGATTGTTATAAGGATTAATAAAATAATAGCAACTAGTGTCTTTGGCTCATTGATCATATTTCTAATACTGGGATCAGTCTTTGATGGGAAATACCCATGGACAGTGTTGAGTATGTGCTGAGTGCAATACCTAACATGTAGAGAATCCACAGTAAATGGTAGCCACTGTTACTGAAATGCACCCTCCTATCTATCCTACAAAGGAGACAACTCAGAGGTTTAATGGCTGACCCAAACTCATAGAGCTAATTAGTACAGGGCACTTACACTTAAATCCAGGGCTTCTGGGAAACAGATTTCCATGATCTTACAACCCCTACCTTCTCTTCCTCTCTCTTCCTTCATTGCCAAAGCTGGCTTCTTTTCAAGGAATTTTCCAGGGACACATCTGCTGCTCAGTTGCAATGTGCCTGGGCTTGCTCTGCACTTAGCTGTTATCATCTCTTGCCCTGGGAAGGTCCAAGCTTGCCTTATAAAGGTTTTTCCCCTTCAGGAGCCAGAAACTAGGCTCCAGTGGGCACAAGGGGTACAAGAGAATAAGATGTGGTTGCAGACATTCCCTGGGAATTGACCTGATGCCAGGTCCAGCTCTGCCTTCTACCAGATTTAAGATGGGGTCCTAAATGCTCCTTGGGCTCACAACCAGCCCAACTCTAGCTCTGCCCTTCTCCCCAAATGTCCCTCCACTGAGAATCTGTGGTGGAGCCCTCTAGAAAAAGAGTTCCAACCCTCTCAGTTGAGTCAAGGCTGACCACAACCAGCAGCAGCCAGTTTAGAGACGATAGGTGTTGGCCAGCATGTTACACATCAAAGGCTCCATTTCCTGAAGACGTGACTTCCGGACTGTGGGTAAGTCACTTCCTTTCTGGAGGCTACAACAGTTTCCTGCTCTACAATGTTGAAATATTAAGAGTCATCTAAGGCGGTTGTTCTAAGGGCCAAACAGAAGAATGGGTATAAGAGCACAGAGCCAGGCATTAGCAACACTAGCAGGAGAGGAGTCAGCCCCCAGTACACTATGGCCTCCACAGATGCTCACTGAGCTGCTGGAATCTGACAGCCTGAAGTACTGCAGTGGCTCACAGGAAAGTGAGTGTGAATCTGCAGGGTAGAAAATACAGAGATGGGAGACCTAAAACCTCACAGAAGAATGAAAGCATGTGCTCAATGCAGGTGGCTCTACCCTGGAGAAGTTCCCAGCACTGCAGACCCCACTTATCAAACGAGGCAGAGAAGCTTTGTATGTGGCAGAGGCCACAGGGAGATGTGAGCTGGGAGGCAACGAGGAAGCAATGAAGCTGTCTTTATAGTTGACGCCCAAGTACTCATGGTATGAGCTCATGCTTGTCAATAAGCTGGCACCTTTTGCACAGCAAAGGACATGACCAATAGAGTGAAGAGACATCCAACAGAAGGGGAAAAATAATTGCAAAACATCTATCCAATGAAGGATTAATACACTGAATGCATCAGCAACTTAAAAAATTCAGGGGCTGCCACTGTGGCATAGAGGGTAAAACTGCCGCCTGCAGTGCCGGCATCCCATATGGGTGCTGGTTCAAGTCCCTGCTGCTCCACTTCCAACCCAGTCTCTGCTATGGCCTGCGAAAGCAGTGGCAGATGGTCCAAGGCCTTGGGCCCCTGCACCCATGTGGGAGACCATAAGAAGCTCCAGGCTCCTGGCTTCGGATCAGTGCAACTCCGACTGTTGCGGCCATCTGGGAAGTGAACTGGCAGATGGAAGACATCTCTCTCTCTGCCTCTGCCTCTCTGTGACTCTGCCTTTCAAATAAATAAATAAATCATTTTTTAAAAATTTCAACAGGCCGGCGCCGTGGCTCAACAGGCTAATCCTCTGCCTTGCGGCGCCAGCACACCGGGTTCTAGTCCCAGTCGGGGCGCCGGATTCTGTCCCGGTTGCCCCTCTTCCAGGCCAGCCCTCTGCTATGGCCCAGGAGTGCAGTGGAGGATGGCCCAAGTGCTTGGGCCCTGCACCCCATGGGAGACCAGGAAAAAGCACCTGGCACCTGGCTCCTGCCATCGGATGAGCGCGGTGCGCCGGCCGCAGCGCGCCGACTGCGGCAGCCATTGGAGGGTGAACCAACGGCAACGGAAGACCTTTCTCTCTATCTCTCTCTCTCACTGTCCACTCTGCCTGTCAAAAAAAAAAAAATTTTTTTTTCAACAAAAAACAACCAATGCAGTTGAGGAATGGGCAAAGGTCTTCAACAGACAGTTGTTAAAAGAAGAAATACAAATGGCCAACAAATATATGAAAAAATGCTCAGCATCACTAGCCATCAGAGAAATGCAGATCTGCAAGATTGTCTCCCTTTTGCCTTGCTTGACTGAGTCTCTATCCCTGGCACTCGAAGGACTCCAGTTCAGAAATTAAGGGTAAGGCCCATGGACAGACCTTGCTTGATGGACTTGTCCTGCCCCTAAGGAACCAGTTGAGGGGAATGGCAGTGTGGTACAGCAGGTAAAGCCACTGCCTGCAGTGCTGGCATCCCTTATGGGCACTGGTTTTTGTCCCAGCTGCTCTGCTGGGGATTCAGCTCTTTGCTAATGGGAAAGCAGTGAGAGAAGGCCTAAGTGTTTGGGCCCTATACTCACATGGGAGACCCACATGAAGCTCTTGACTCCTGGTTTTGGCCTGGCTCAGCACTGGCTGTTGCGATCAGCTGGGGAGTGAATCAGTAATGGAAGATCTCTGTCTCTCCCTCTCTCTGTGTAAGCTTTACTTTCAAAATAAAGAAATAAATCATTTTTTCAAAAAAGGAACCCATTTACAAAATTTCAGAACCTTTGCAGAGTAGTGTTAAACATGAACATAATATAACAAATTTTTAAGTAAATTATAATAAAAGCAGTGATAATGAACACTGATAATTCATGATTAATTATTTTACTGCCAGCTATGTTTTTGATACCATTTACTGTATTATAACTGTGTGTGCTACTGCACATCTCTTCCCAAGTCCATGTTGAGTGATACCACATCTTAACCTAAAAATCACCAAAGGGTATTTACACCACAGAAATGGGCGCACCCCTACCTCATCATCCTCTCCCTGCCCTGGAGAGCTGCTTGTTCAGAACTGGCCAGCCCATCAGTAAAGAGTTGCCCCATTCTTCCCACGCCTCCAAGGTAATGAGATTTTTGTGAGCCTTTGAGTCCTGTTGTGTTTAATGCTTAGGTTGTGTTTTCCATTTTAATTAAACTTCTTGTCACAATTTTGTGTTAAGAGTGCTTACAAAGCACTTCAAGGGTTACTAATCCCTGGAGTGGCACATTTCTGCAATGACTCATACAGTAGGGGGCTTCCTGAGGCAGGCTGCTGGGAGTTACACACAGAGACCAAAGATAGGCTTTAAACGAAGAACCTTTCCTTGTCTCCCCCAACGAGCTCCAGAACAATCGACAACTGCCTATTTCAACTAACGGTGGTTCCCTACTCACCACAGTCAAGACACTGGCCCTGGGGTAGAAGGAATCTGAACAGCTCTGTTCTCCAGAAGCTTGCATCACTGAGAGGGGAACTCTGTCTCTCTCACCACCACATTCAGGTCTACACTGACTTTCCTAGTTATGTTTTTCGTTTTTAATGACAATTCGTATTTATGTGTCTTCATTTTATTTGAAAAGCACAGCGGTGGTGGTGGGGAGATTGAAATTATTTTCCATCTGCTGGTTCAAATAATACCTGCAATATCTAAGGCTTGGTCAGGCTGAAGAAGGAGAACAGAACTCAATACATGTCTGCCATGTGATTGCCAAGGACCCAGGTATTTAGCCATCACCTGTTGCCTCCCAGGGTGTGCATTAGCAGGAAGCTGGATCAGAAGCAGAGGAGGGGCCGGTGCTGTGGCATACCGGGTAAAGCCGCTGCCTGCACTGCCAGCATCCCATATGGGTGTGAGTTCAAGCCCAGCTGCCCCACTGCCAGTCCGGCTCTCTATTATGGCCTGGGAAAATAGTAGACAATGGCCCAAGTCCCTAGGTCCTTGCACCCAAGTGGGAGACTCAGAAGAAGACCCTGTCTCCTGGCTCAGACTGGCCCAACTCTAGCCATTATGGCCATTTGGGGAGTGAATCAGCAAATGGAAGACCAATTTCTCTCTCTCTTTCTGCCTCTGCCTCTCTGTAACTCTGCCTTTCAGATAAATAAATAAACCTTAAAAAAAAAAAAAAAAAGCAGAGGAGTAGCCAAGAACTAAACTAGGCATTCACTCTTGATGTGGGATAGGGCATCCCAAGTGGCATCTAAACCCCTGCACCAAACACCCACCCCTCATCTCCCTATTGTAAATTGCAATTCCCCCAGCATTCTTAATCCCCCTTATAACAGTTATTGTCTTTTTTTTTTTTTTGACAGGCAGAGTGGACAGTGAGGGAGAGAGACACAGAAAGATCTTCCTTTGCTGTTGGTTCACCCTCCAATGGCCGCCGTGGCCTGTGCACTGTGGCTGGCGCACCGCGCCGATCCGAAGCTAGGAGCCAGGTGTTTATCCTGGTCTCCCATGGGGTGCAGGACCCAAGCACTTGGGCCACAGCAGAGAGCTGGCCTGGAAGAGGGGCAACCAGGACAGAATCTGGCATCCCGACCGGGACTAGAACCCGATGTGCCGGCGCCACAAGGTGGAGGATTAGCCTGTTGAGCCACGGCACCGGTCAACATTTATTGTCTTCTAACATACCATTTAATTTACTTATTTTTCATTTCATAAAAGATTTCCACACTTTCTTCTTTGCTCTAAAATGTAAGTCCACAAGGGCAAGAATTCAGTTTGCTTTGTCCTATTGCCTGACACAGAATAGGCCATCCATAAATATTTTTGGATATTTATATTTATATGTAATATACTAGGAGAAAACTCCACTGAATTAAATCCTAACTTCTCTATTACTTACTGGATTACTCTGGGAATGTCACCATACCTCTCTGGTTCTCAGATACTCATATGAAAATTACATGTTTTGGACAAGGCTACTGCTAAATTGAAAGCCTTGGAAAACCCCAAAATTCAGCAAGCATCTACCAGACATGGCTAAACGTGGCCAGTCATGGCGCATCGAACACACCCCCAGCCACTTCTATAGGAAACTATCTTTCTGCAGCCCCAGCTCCCGCAGTCAAGCTCCAGATCCTACCATGCATCCATCTGGCTTCCTCCACACCCTCAGCTCCTCCCTCCAGCCATCTGTGACTGAAAACTACATGGAAAACCTGACCCCAGGGCAGACAGAAGCCTATGCTATAGTCCAGCAGAAATCTGCCCTCACAGAGAAGACTGGGCCAACCCAATTCTACTCTTAGCAATTTGAATTGAGAAACATAGAAACAGGTGCTTTATAGAAGCTTCCTTGACACAAGTTGGAAAGTAGCTGGAGAGACCACGATCAGCGGAAAGTGAACTGAATCAGAAGTCAGTAAAAAGCTAGGGCAGAGAAAGGACAGAGAGTATGAAGAGGAAGTCTTCATACTTTGTAGCTGGGAGAGAAGTAGGCAGACAGAGGAGCAGGCCTAAGGTACAGTTTTTGCATAGATCCTTAGGGAACAAGCATAAAGTCTGGCAGAGATCCTCGGAGGCCCAGATGTCAGCTCCAGTGCTGTGTAGTTTGGCCCCGTTTTGCCTTCTGTTCCTGGATTCCCACAAAATTGTCTCCCTTTGACTCATGGATGTTTCTTGACTGAGCATCTGTCCCTTGCAACTCTAGGAGCCCCATGCAGAGACTGAGTGTACAGTTCACAGACAGGCAGCGCTTGAATGCCTGTGCTGTCCTGGGAACGCGTGTCCATGGCTTCTGTGATTCTGTACTTGTTCATCTCATTGTTCAGTGGCGATGGCCTGATTTCACACAACCTTCTCACCACAGTGTACTAAAGGAGGGAGTGAGGGCAGAGACTTTCATGTCAAATTTGAAAACACAAATTTAAAGTATGGAAGGGTATGTATCCATAAATTTACTCTAATACCTTTAAATTGTGGGATTATGGAATAGTTTTAAAATCTTCTCTATAAATTTTTTTAGTTTTATGATTTGTTACAATGAGCTTAATTGCTTTTGTTAAAGATTTATTTGTCAGAGAGGCAGAGGTAGAGAGAGGTCTACCATCTGCTGGTTCACTCCCCCACTGGCCACAACGGCTGGAACTGGGCCAATCCAAAGCCAGGAGCTACGAGCTTCTTCTGAATCTCCCATTCAGATCCAGGCCCCAAGCACTCGGGCCATCCTCCACTGCTTTCTCAGGCCACAGCAGAGAGCAGGATCAGAAATGGAGCAGCCAGGACTCAAACCAGCACCCATATGAGATGCCACACTGCAGGTGCTGGCTTTACCCGCTATACCACAGCACTAGTCCCCGTAATTGCTTTTATAACCAGAAAATAAAGTTATTTTAATACTTTAAAGACATTATTCTAAAAAAAAAAAAATAACCAGGAGCACGGCCAATTGAAACCTGGGAGCATCACAGGGGAGACTTTCCAGCAGGGCCAAAAGTCAGTTAACCCTTAGCCAACTGAAGTTTGTTTTCTTGACTCAAGTTCTTCTCAGAAAGAGCTGAAATCTGGCACGCCTTGTGTTTTCCTGGCCTGTTCAACCACATTGACCCATACGTTTCATTTGTCCTGGCACTCCCTTCTCCCCTGAGAGCTCCTTCCCTCTCTAACAGTAAAAGCAGCCTCTAAGCTGCCATACACCGTTTTTTTTTAAAAAGATTTATTTATTTATTATTTATATATTTGAAAGGTGGCATTATAGAGAGAGACAGGGAGGGAGGGAGGAAGAGAGAGAATTTCCCATCTGTTGCTTTAACTTAACAAATGCCCATAACAGCTGGAGCGGAGTCAGGCTGGAGCCAGGAGCCAGGAACTCCAACCCAGTGTCCCATGTGGGTGATGGGGACCCAGCTACTGAGCCATGACCTACTGCCCTCCTAGGAAGCTGGATCAGAAGTAGAGGCAGTACTTGATAACAGGCACTCTGATAACAGATGCAGACATCCCAAGCGGCAGCTTAACCTGTTGCATCACATTGCCTGCCCTAACAAATACTTTTCCCCCTCTATATAGTGAAAAATTCCCTTTTCAAAGACTATGGACATTGGTTCCGCAAAGTGGTAAAAGTCACTCCTGGATTAGGCTCTACTATTTAATTGTGCTGGGATGAGTCATTAAGTCTGTCATCTATAAAAGTGAGGAAATCCTACATTTAAGGGAAGAAGAAATTCTCTACTCTTTGCCCATTTACCTCCTTGCTCTCCCAAAAGGACCAAAAAGAATCTGGATCAAATACAATGACTGGGACTTTTCACTAGGGAGGAGGATTCTGGGTTCAGAACTTCTGTAGACTAATGAATAGCCTCCCTTACTCCACCTATCCAAAGCAAGAGGCCAGAGGAGCAGGACTTTTCCCATGTGGAAGGAGGCAGAGCCATCTTGCACCCATTCTTTTGATTTCTCACTAAACAGCCGGTCAGAGATGGTGACCCTTGCCCCCGTCACACAGATCTGTACTAGGTTTTGGGCATAAGCCTAGATATTTTCTCCATGTGATCTAATCAGGACATTCGCCTTACAAAATTTCAGATAATGCCAACTTTATCCATTAAACTCCACCCCTACTCCTTACAATACCTACCTCACAGAGATATGGAAAAAACTAAATGGAACCAAATGGGATAAAGTAGCTTGCAGAGAGCTAGGTGCACAGCAGAGGCTTCATTTCTGGAACTTTTTCTGTTCCTTCCCTTCCTTCTTCATTCTGAATTAATCACCATAATATCTATCACATCGAATTGCAAAACACCCAATTTACTAGACTAGAGTTACTGGGAGGACAAAACTGTGTTTTCTTTAAAACTGTATTTTCTTATTCACCATTTATTGCCCAGAGCAAAGTACAGTACTAGGCACATACAGATGATCCTTAACTTACAATTTTTTGACTTTACAATAAGTATGACGGCAATACACATTCAACAGAAACTGTACTTCAGATTTTGAACTTGGTTTTTTTTTTCCTCCAGGCTCACAATGTAGGTACAATACTCTCTCATCAAGCTGGGTTGCTCTGTTCAACTACATGGTTAGAAGGGAAACAGTGTACTATTTTGCTAAGTAGAATATTTGGTAGGTTAGGTGTAGTAAGTGCAATTCTGATATCATATTTTCAACTTACAACAGAATTTTTGGGACATAACACATCGTAAGTCAAGGAGCATTTGTAGCAGCTACTCAATATTTGAAGAAGTCAAAGAATGAACAAATAAAAAAAGTAGTGACTCGGGGCTGGCGCTGTGGCACAGTGGGTTAAAGCCCTGGCCTGAGGTGCCGGCATCCCATATTGGTGCCGGTTCTAGTCCCCGCTGCTCCACTTCCGATCCAGCTCTCTGCTGTGGCCTGGGAAAGCAGTAGAAGATGGCCTGAGGCCTTGGGCCCCTGCACCCACGTGGGAGACCTGAAGGAAGTTCCTGGCTCTTGGCTTCAAATCGGCACAGCTCCAGCCGTGGCGGCCATCTGGGGAGTGAACCAGTGGATGGAAGACCTCTCTCTCTGTCTCTACCTCTCTCTGTAACTCTTTCAAATAAATAAAATAAATCTTTAAAAAAAAAAGAAAAATTAGTGACTCTTCACACTGACTCTCTAAACCTACTCCTCTCCCATAGTACTCTTACTTCCTATCCTGATTAATAGCAACTCAATCTTTCCATTTGCCCAGATCAAAAACATAGTCAGTCTCTTTCTCTAAGATATATATCAAATTCATCAGCAAATCCAGTTGCCCTAATTGATATCTAGATTCCAACTGCTCCTCACCAACTTCATTGCTGCCATACTGGCCAGAGCCAGCACCTCCCCTAGAGTGCGTTTTCCACATAACAGCTAAAGTGATTCTTCAAAAAATATTACCCATGTCACGTTACTTTTGCTCTAAACATTTCTTTTCTTCTGTTTTTTGTTTCTTTTTTGATTGACAGATGCCGTTTTATCCATATTAGAAACACTGTGCAGGAGCTAAGAACATGCATGTGATCTAGGAAAGCCTTGGGATACCTATCTTGAGGCTACTAATTTAGGTTCTGGATTCTTACAGCAAGGCCAGACTGTCACAGCCAATCTCATTCTCAGATTTCTCAGCTACCACCTGTTGCCATGGTCACAGAAATTCCTTAGAAGTCCTAAGTGGCCAATTGCTGGAGACCAGAAAGTTCACAGCTCCCTTCTTTTGTCAGCTGATGTGGGACACTGAAATTATTCTAGTCCTGTTTGGTGAAATTGGGTCTGAAATCAAGAAAGGCACAACCTTGGGAGAAGGTTCTACTTTTTTCTTTTTCTTTTTACCCATCCTGCCAGGAGCAGAGTACTGGCCAATGCCTACCCAAGTCTCATAAATCATCATTATCCCTGCTTGCTAGGCCTGCTGAAAAAATTTCAATAGCTTATCAATTCACACAGAAGATAAAGCCAAGTCTTTACCATGACCTTCAAATCCCTTTTCGATTTTTCCCTCCCTCTCTGAATTCATTTCCTGGTCTCGCTGACCATTGTGGTGTCTGGCTCCAGCCATGCTTGAGTTCTGATTGCTATTCATACATGCCAGATACACTCTCACATCTGCCCTCTGCAATGTGTTTGCTCCACCTAGAATTCTCTCTCCAAATATCAGCCTGTGTTGCACCATCAGACCTCAGAGTCAGAACTATAGAATCTCAGACCCCTTTACCAGTCAGGTCTCAGGGTGACAGAATTAGCTCAAATCCCCCATCTAAAAATTCTCCGTGCATCAGAGTCTGGTAAATGCTCACAAAGTCTCCATGGGGTAGCTAGATGGAATATTTATTGTATATTCTTAGGGTGACAGTAGAGCTATTCCTTATCCAATAAGTTCTGACTTAAATATAAGAATGGGTGAGAGATAAGGATTTCTTCTTCTTCTTCTTTTTTTTTTATATACAGAAGATCAGTTTACTATATATTAAGTAAAGATTTCAACAGTTTGCCCTCACATAGCAACACAAAGTGAAAAATACTGTTGGAGTACTAGTTACAGTATTAATTCACAATGTATAGCACATTAAGGACAGAGATCCTACATGATATATATTTTTTTAAAAAATTGATTAATTTTCTAGGCAATTTCCAATTTAACACCAAGATTTTTTTTTCATTTTTAATTATCTATATACAGAAGATTGATTCAGTATATACTAAGTAAAGATTTCATCAGTTTGCACCCACACAGAAACACAAAGTGTAAAATACTGTTTCAGTGCTAGTTATAGCATTACTTCACATTGGACAACACATTAAGGACAGATCCCACATGAGACGTAAGTACACAGTGACTCCTGAAGTTGATTTAACAATTTGACACTCTTGTTTATGGCCTCAGTAATCTCCCTAGGCTCTAGTCATGAGTTGCCAAGGCTATGGAAGCCTTTAGGGTTCGCTGACTTCAATCTTAATCCGACAGGGTCATAGCCAAAGTGGAGGTTCTCTCCTCCCTTCAGAGAAAGGTACCTCCTTCTTTGATGGCCCCATTCATTCCACTGGGATCTCACTCACAGAGATCTTTCATTTAGGTCTTCTTTTTTTTCCAGAGTGTCTTGGCTTTCCATGCCTAGAATATTCTCATGGGCTCTTGAGCCAGATCTGAATGCCTTAAGGGCTGATTCTGAGGCCAGAGTGCTATTTAGGACATCTGCCATTCTATGAGTCTGCTGTGTATCTCGCTTCCCATGTTGGATCATTCTCTCCCTTTTTGATTCTATCAGTTAATATTAGCAGACACTAGTCTTGTTTGTGTGATCCCTTTGACTCTTAGACCTATCAGTGTGATCAATTGTGAACTGAAATTGATCACTTGGACTAGTGAGAAGGCGTTGGTACATGCCACCTTGATGGGATTGTATTGGAATTCCCTGGCACGTTTCTAACTCCATCATTTGGGGCACGACTGATTGAGCATGTCCCAAATTGTACATCTCCTCCCTCTCTTATTCCCACTCTTATTAAATAAAATCTTTAAAAAAACTATTAAAAAAAAGAAAGTTTAACGCGAACTCCTATCAAAGGCCTTTAGAAATTAAAAAAAACTTTTTTTTTTAAAAGATATATTTATTTATTTAAAAGAGAGAGAGAGACAGAGGGATATCCTCCATCCACTGGTTCATTCCCCAGATGGCTACAACAGGCAGATCTGAGCCAGGCCAAAGCCAGGGGCCAGGAACTCCACCCAGGTCCTCATGGGTGGCAGGGGCCTAAGCACTTGGGCCATCAGCATCAGCCTCCCAGGCACATCAGTAGGACACTGGATTGGAAGCAGAGTACCTGGGATCTAAATCGGCACTCCTAAACAGGAAGCTGACATTACAAGCTGCACTTAGCCCACTGCACCACAAAGTTGGCCCCAAGATAAAAATTTTCCATCCAATCACTGGTGTGAGTCTTCTACTTGCCAGGGCTTGAGTTTTTAATTTCTTGTTATGGAAAACAAACAATACATGGGTACTAATTTCCTATCTTTCCTTAGTAGTCCCTGGTTTATCAGCCATGGTTTGGATGTTACTACTGGTGTCTTCTAAAGGTCCATGTGGTAAAGGCCTGGTCCCCAGGGTATTTGTAGTAATGTGAAGGGTGTTTGTAGTAATGGTCATTGTAGTAATGGGAAGATGATTAATACACATACTGTAATATCCCTGTAGGCTAAGGTCCCTGGATGGGACTGTAGCCCATTTACTATACCTCCCTTGCATGAAATGATTAAGTGAAGCCGCCTGACTTCCAGCACTACAGCATGCCCTCAACCCAACTGCGTCTAGGAATCCCAGTCTATGGCAGCATCTCCTACTTAAACCTCAGGCACAAAGGACCCCTGCCGCTCAGATTTCCGACAGTACTAACAATTCTTTTTTTTTTTTTTTTTGGACAGGCAAAGTGGACAGTGAGAGAGAGACAGAGGGAAAGGTCTTCCTTTTCTGTTGGTTCACCCCTCAATGGCCGCTGCGGCCGGCGCGCTGCGGCTGGCACACCACGCTGATCCGAAGCCAGGAGCCAGGTGCTTCTCCTGGTCTCCCATGCGGGTGCAAGGCCCAAGGATTTGGGCCATCCTCCACTGCCTTCCTGGGCCACAACAGAGAGCTGGACTGGAAGAGGGGCAACCAGGACAGAATCTGCCGCCCGACCGGGACTAGAACCCTGTGTGCCAGTGCCGCAGGCAGAGGATTAGCCTATTGAGCCGTGGCACCGGCACTATGCCAGAGAACATAGTCAGCTAGTCAGTCTCACACAACAAACTGCTTCTAACATTCGTACCTTGGGGGATTTGGGCCCTTTCCTAAGCTCTTTGCAAAGGAAATTCTGCCTTCTCCATCATTACTCTATGATGTCATCAAGGAAACACCCCAATGGTGTAGTTTGGCCAGTTCCAGGAGTCCTTTTTCAGGACATTCACCACACGTTATGAGACTGTATTCCCATATCAATACATTATTCCCTCCCCACCCTTATATCCCACTTCTCTCTGATTCGATATCCCCTAAGACTCACTCCATACTTGTTGCCCTGGCTCCAGCTGGCCAATTCCTGCACTGCTTTTGTTTGTATCTTAATTCCTTATGGAGTAGGAACTGTATTTTTTCACTGAGGTTCTAGTGGAACTTTTCCCTAGTTATTGGACTGCAGGCAATGAGGCAAGAAGCATAAGTATCATCTTGTAAGGGGCCCTCTTAAAAAGAGTTCATTGCAGGGCTCCAGTCTAGGGGACATGCTTTCCTCTGACAAGGGTAAAGGGATTGATTCTGCCAACTTCAGCATTCTGAGGAATCTGGAGATGAATGATTCTTACGCTGATGTCCTCAGCTGTCTCCATCCCAAGTGCTGATTCCTACTCTTCCTATCAGGGCTCTGTGTGTGAACCTGGTGAGGCTTTACATTCTGTCTTCTTTATAGCTCTGCTACTCTTAGATCCTGGGCCTGAGTCTCAGGACTGTCTTCCTGAAGCTGCGCGAGCTGAGGTTCTCCTTAAAGCTGCTGTAGGGTCTTTTAGATTTTTACAACATAAATTTAATTGATCGTAGCTGACTATGGTCAGTCATTTATCTTCTTTATGGCTTCTAAAGAAGGTAATGAAAGTCAGCTAATGCCACAATCCATAAAATGGAAAACAATCCCATTACCTCTATGCCATTCATGTGCCTTAGCTAGCTCATAACCCAGTGCTTCATCTTCCACCTGTACTGCACCATAATCTACCACCAGTGAGATGCACCAGCATGCCACATCAGCACCACCACCCTTACCTTCAGCTGTGGGGTGACTGGCAAGTGAACCAGCTCCAGAATCCAGCCTGGGAGTCAGCTTTCTAAGACCATTCTTGGTACCAATTGTCTTAGGCTGGGCTCCGCTTTAAACAGAGCATAAAACAAGAGATGTCAGAGAATAGCAGTGAGGAACTGGAGGGAAAGAAAGCAAAAAGACAAGTCAATGTATTATCAAGTTGGTCATCACTTTGAGTAATCAGGGCTTGACACTACCGAGACCTTCTGAGGAGGCATACAGACTGTAATACAGAATTATTTGCCTGAGAGAGGAATGAGGGCAGCGGGTATTTACCCATCAGCTCCCACTCCCCATCCTCAAGGTTGCCCCATAGGATGTTATGTAATTCCCACCTCCAGGTTGCACTACCAAGACAACTTCCATGGGTGAGGGTGGAGCTGGGGGTGGGGGTGAGGGAAAAAAGAGCTGTTCAGTGCCTCTGAGGACAGACACTGGCAGGTCACCCCAATGCAAAGCTGATTATCAAAGCGATGGTACCAAAGCAGACCAAGACTGAAAATTTTCTCTGTTAAGGGTTAGAGGGTAAATGTCTTGCAGGTTAGAAAATACTCTCTGTCTTATACTCTTTATTTCTTTTACAAAATTTTGAAAATGGAAAAAAAGTGTTCTTTGTCACTTTACATAGAAGGCCACAGCAGATACGGTCAGTGGGCTGTACCGTGACACCTTCTGACAGGCCTTCCCTGACTCCTGCTTATGAGTAGCTTGTCCCTTACTGCTCTCAGTCTCCCTGCTTGCTTCATTTCTCTAATATCATTTTCTAAAAACATTATACAATTTACGTAGTTTTAGTTTACTGTCCAGACACTGGAAGGTAATGTCAGCTTCACATGTGCGTGCTATCTCCTCTACTTTGTTCACTGCAGTATTCCAGCATGTAGACAAGTGCATGCCACGTAGTAAGTTATCAATGTATTTTTTTCATTAAATAAACTAAACATCCACAATAGCACACTTGTGTTTAGCACTTTACAAATAACAAGAGTCTTTGACCCACATTTTAATACTTATTTTTGATTCATCTTCACAATCCTGTTGTCACCTAGCAAAGCAAGCTAAGCAATGAAGACAGCATGGGAATAGAAGAAAAACCAGAAACTTTGAAGCATGTAAACTTGGCTTTGAATTCTGGCTCTAACACTGGGATCTTGCACCAACTGAACAACTTGTCTGCAAGCAGTTCCTTATCAGTGAAATGGAGATAATACTCGCCTTACAAGGCTGTGTGAATATTAAATGAAACATATACTCGCAGGAAGTTAACAGCAAAATGCAGTACAGAAGTTGTAATATTAACAACCTGTGGGCAGGGGTGTAGGAAGGGGTTTCAACAGTGTACTTCTTACATCACTATATGCCATTCTGGAAGAAAATGGCAAAAAATATGAATCTTTGCAAAGTCTAGTCTCACTGGCAGAGGAAAAGGCACAGAAATCTCCACTGTCCACTTACGCCACTGCCCTCAGGCTGAGTCTTGTTTAAGTTCAGTCTTGTCTGTGGAAAGGCAGCTTTCTTGGGCAGGTATTCAGCCTGGTTGCAATATAAGCTGTCTCTTGCCAGGTGTCTTATTCTAGTTTGATGCATTTATTTAGCCTGTCTGGATTCATCGACAATTTGAGCAATCTACCCTTGCTTAGTGTTAAGAATTTGGGGCCATAATCAGATTGAGATTTGAATCTTGACACCAGTTTATTTAGTCTCTCTAAACCTCAGTTTACTCATTTATATGCCTCCCCACAGCCATGTGCCCCAAAGTTGAACATGTAAGCTCCTAGATTTGCAAGACTGCCAGTCCACTCTTCTTGATTTTCCAAGTGTTCATCGGCTTACAGACAAGTAGATAAAACGAACTTCTATTTGCTCTCAGGGCTCTGGTGTTATCTACACAAGAAACATTTGTATTCAGAAGAGATGCCTTAATCTTTGTTGCTGCCATTAGTGGGTCTGGAATAACCACCCAGGAGCGTACAGTAGTCCCCAAAGGCGGCATCCCAATAATCCTTGGATGTGAGCATTTACTCTCTTCTTGTAAGTGTCTGCAGACAGGAACTAACTTTTGGCCAATAGATGTGCCTGAAGTGATACTGCAAGTCTTACAGGGCTGGGTTATAATAAATGTAAGAGGGGTCGGCACTGCGGTGTAGTAGGTAAAGCCACCGCCTGCTGTGCTGACATCCCATATGGCCGCTGGTTCGAGTCCTGGCTGCTCTACTTCCAATCCAGCTCTCTGCTATGGCCTGGGAAAGTGGTGTAAGATGGCTCAGGTCCTTGGGTCCCTGTACCCGTGTGGGAGACCTGGAAGAAGCTCCTGGCTCCTGGCTTCGGATTGGCCCAGCTCCAACTATGGCAGCCATTTAGGGAGTGGAACCCCCACTCCCAGTGGATGGAAGATCTTTCTCTCTTTTTGCCTCTTTGTAACTCTGCCTTTCAAATAAATAAATAAATCTTTAAAAAAAGAAAAAGAAATGTAAGGAATGCAGTTTCTCTCTGGTTTCTTCAGAAAATGCATTTGGGGAGAAGCCACCCTCTTCTTAGAATTCCAACTACTTTATACCATGAAGACCCCCATGCTATGTAAAAATCTAAGCCACTCATATGAATACGCCCTCTGGAAGAAAATCAAGCGCCTGGTTGACTGCTCTAGCTTTGTTCCAGGCAATAGCCAGTACCAATTTGCTGGACATGAGAATGGACAGGCCATTTGAGTATTATATTAGTCTGCTTTTTGCTGCTTTAACTAAAATACCTAAGAAGAGCTTCTTTGGGGGAAGAAAAGGTTTCCTTCAGCTTACAGCTGAGGTTGCAGGATCAGGTGGCCCCACAGTCCAGTATCTGGTGGTGGCCAATTATGCTGGTTTTGGAGGCACACCCATGTCACGAGCTCAGGTGAGAGAGAACCTGGGCCAAACCTGTGTCTGTGCAGCTGTTCCCAAACAAAATTAGCATATGCATTGAGTGTGTAAGGTAGGAAGATCAAGGCTCAGTGTAAGCAGGTACCATCAATTGGCTGGAGGTCTGGGAAGACTAAACAAAGGTGATTTGGTCCCTCTCTGAGAGCTGGAACGTATTCAATTCCTGTTTAGACGTCAACTGCTAGCCTTTGGACTCCAAGACTTACCCCTGTGGTCCACTTGCTGACTCTCAGACTATCAGCCACAAATTGTCCTTCTTGCCAATCTGGTGCAACTCAACAGCTTTCAACAACATTTTTTAAAGATTTATTTATTTGAAAGGCAGAATTAGAGAGAGGCAGAGGCAGAAAGAGAGAGAGGTCTTTAATCTGCTAGTTCACTCCTCAGATGGCTGCCGCAACGGCCAGAGCTGCACCGATCTGAGGCCAGGAGCTAAGAGCTTCTTCGGGGCCTCCACATGGGTGCAGGGGCCCAAGGACTTGGGACATTTTCTACTGCTTTCCCAGGCCATAGCAGAAAGCTGGATCGGAATTAGAGCAGCTGGGACTCAAACTGGCGCCCATATGGGATGCTGCAGCAGCCTAACCCACTGGCCCCTCTCAAAAATCTTAACTCCTTAGATAGGCTCTGAATATTTTGCTTTCCCAAAGGCCCATGTGTTCCTTTAGTAGATTTGTCCACCTGCTCTCCAGAAATTTTTAAGTTTCAATCTTTTCCTTCATATTCTCTCCAAAAAATTTTATAAACAGAACATTTCTAGAAGGCCATCCAAGAAACTCGCTACTGTGATCATGTTAGGTGCTGGGTAGAGAAAAACCTTCTAGTGTTCATTTCTTCTTCCATTTAAACAAGGATTTTCATCACAGTCAGTTTTTATAATTAAAGTAAAATGAGAATAATAATGTGTATCTCGTAGAAAGAATTAAATTAGATAGTGGATAATTCACCACTGGGCACATGGCAAATGTTAATGGTGTCTTTCTACTTCTCCACGCTTCTTTCAGTAGCTTGCCTAACGTCATAATAAGTGCTCAGATTTGACTTCAGGGCTCTGAATTACAAGTGCAGTGTACTTTCTACTACGTAATACTGCTTTGAATCTTGTAAACAAAAACATTTTTTTCCAATAAATGGGGGGAGACTCGTGACCTGTTTGTACCTGCAAACAGCAGGTCCTGCAAAGAGCAGGTTCCAGACAAGAAATAAATTCACTTATACTGTGTCTGTAATTTTAAGAAATCACAGAAACCTCTCTTGTAGTACTTCAAAGTTACAGGCACGTCACTTTATCCCCCTGAGTATTCCCTTCCTGCTCCACAGGGCTATGGTGGGGTCCAAAGACAGGATGCTCAGGAAAGCGTGCTGAATTATTAGTTAGTGATCCTGCAAGTTCTTAATGAAGACATTTTTCAAGTGTGCTTCTATCATGTCAGCTCTGTGTCACTTCTCATCAGCTCCATCAGCCAAGTCTCAGCCCACCACACCTCAAAGGAACATTTTATTAGTTCCCTCCAAGGCAGGTGGCCCTTTGGAAAGTAACAGCCCCTCTCTACATATTCCTGAAAGTGCTAAGTCACTGGAGAGGAACCACCTGATGCTGCATACACATAGACCCAGCTGCCCCAAACCAGCTCCAGATCAGGCTGAGCTCCTCCCCTCTCTGCACAGCCGGGACATCTGTGAGTAGCAGTGAGGCAGCCTTTTCTTCCATTCTATGTCTAGAAGCTTCCATCATTAATTTATTAATTTAGAAAAATAAGTTATTAAGCCTTTGCTTCATTCTAATAGGGAAGGCATTAAATAATTATAACAAAATAATTATTATAAACAGGAAATAATGGAAGCTCATAGGAAGGCCACCAACTCTAAAGGAATGAGAAAAGCTTCTCAAAGTGTCCTTTAATGCGAATCTTGAAGAGTAAGTGGGAGTTACTTAAGTAAGTGAAGGTGGGAGTGGACAAGAGTACAATTTTAGAGGAAAACAGAGATAAAAGACAAACTTGGAGAGTGAGAGCTTGGTCAGGCCGTTAAGATGCCAGTCAGAACTCCCACATACCACATCAAAGCACCTGGATTTGGTCTCCAGCTCCAGCTCCTGATTCCACCATCCCTCTAATGTGCATCCTGCTGGGAGGCATTGATGAGAGCTCAAGCACTATGCACTTGGAAGACATGGCCCAGTCCAGCCCTTCCCACTGTGGGCATTTGGCCAGTGAACCAGCAGATGGGAGCTCACTCTCTTTCCCTCTCTTTTTCTCTGGAAATGTGGGTGTTTTGTGTATATAGGTGGGTTTGACTCTTTCTCAAAAAAGTGTAAGTAAAGGATAAGTTTAGGAGCAGGCATTTAGCCTGGCAGTTGATTCTTACATATCCCATATCAGAGGTTCAGTTCCTTGCTCCAGATCCTGACTCCAGCTTCCTGCTAACACATACCCTAGGAGGCAGCAGTGATGCCTTAAGTAATTGGGTTCCTGCCATCCATGAGGGAGACCTGGGTTTCATTCCCAGGTTCCAGTTTCAGCTCTGGCCATTTCAGGTATTTGAGAATCAGCAGACAGGGACTCTCTCTCTCTCTCTCTCTCTCTCTCTCTGTGTGTGTGTGTGTGCACGTTGCTTTCTAATGAACAAATAAATATTTGTAATACAAGTTTATTTTTATGTAAAAGATTTTGAAATCCAGGAGAGTGTTTGACACAGCAGTTAAGACACTACTTGGATCGCTGACATTCCATATCACAGTGCCTGGATTCCAGTCTCAGTTCTGCTCCCAATTCCAGCTTCCTGTTAATGTGTACCCCAGGAGGCAGTGGGTATCGGTTCAAGTAGTTGGGTCTCTGATCCACGAGGGAAACTGGAGTTGAGTTCTCAGGTCCTGGTTTCAGCCTGGCCTAGCTATTGCAGGCATCTGGGCACTGAGCCAGTGGTTGGGAGATCTGTCTCTCTCTCCATATATATATATATATTTCAAATAAATAAAATAAATAATTTTTTAAAAAATGTATGTGTGAATTTCAAATTTCTAAAGATTTATTTATTTATTTGAAAGAGTTACACACAGAGAGAAGTAGAGGCAGCCCACCAATAAATTTTTTTAATAATACATATTTTCCATGCACTTTATAAAGATCCCTTGCTTGCATGGATTTCAGATTTTTGCCCCAAAATAAGCTTATCTTTTAATTAAATTTTCCACAAACTTTCTGAGGTGCCTCTGGGGTGTGTGTATGTGTGTGTGTGTATGTATGTAGCAAGAAAAAATGTTTATTTTTTTTAAAGATTTATTTTATTTGATAGAGCTACAGAGAGAGGAGAGGCAGAAAGAGAGAGAGGTCTTCCATCCGATGGCTCACTCCCTCCCCAATGAGCCGCAACAGCTGGAGCTGTGCCGATCCGAAGCCAGGAGCTAGGAGCTTCTTCCAGGTCTCCCATGTGGGTACAGGGGCCCAAGGACTTGGGCCATCTGCTACTGCTTTCTCAGGCCATAGAGAACTCACTGCATCACAGCGCTGGCCCCAGAAAAAATGTTTTAAGAAGAGAAATGGCATGTGGGTCAAAATCAAGGAAGCACAGAGATTTTAAGAAAAAGGAAAGGTGGGGCTGGCGCTGTGGCACAGTGGGTTAAAGCTCTGGCCTGAAGCACTAGCATTCCATATGGACACCACTTCTAGTCCCGGGTACTTCACTTCCAATCCAGCTCTCTGCTATGGCCTGGGAAAGCAGTATAAGATGGCCCAAGTCCTTGGGCCCTATACCCACGTGGGAGATCCAGAAGAAGCTCCTGGCTCATGGCTTCATATCAGTGCAGCTCCAGCTGTTGCAGCCAACTGGGGAGTAAACCAGTGGATGGAAGAACTCTCTCTGTTTCTACCTCTCTGTAACTCTGTATTTCAAATAAATATAAAAAAAAAGAAAATGGAAAAGTTGAGTATAGCCAGAATATAGCATTTGAGGTGGGAATGGTAATGGTGAGAGATAAAGTATATAGATGAGAAAAGGGCAATTTTTATTAGTCCTCTTTTTGGATGTTTTCATATATGTATTTATTCAACAAATATTTATTAAGCACTTCACATGTCTATTAATGGGAGATCATGAAAAGCCTTATACGTTAGGTAAAGAAACTAGAACTTTTATCCTAAAGACAGTGAAGACACTGACATGTTTCCCTCAAAGTTGAGCTAGCATCCTGAGAAAGCTGGTATCAATCACCAAGACCCACGACTCAGAGAGAATCGAGGATCCTGAGAGGGATGCAGTGAACACAAAATTTCTGACCTGAATGAACAGTGGGTAATTGAAGAAATTAAAAGAGAAATCAAAAAATTTCTGTAAATGAATGAAGATGACAATAAAACACAGCAAAATTTACTGGATATAGCAAAAGCAGTGCTAAGAGGAAAGTTTGTAGCAACTGGTGCCTACATCAAGAAATTGGAAAGGCACCAAATAAATGAGCTTTCAATGCATCTCAAGGGCCTAGAAAAACAAAAGCAAACCAAACCCAAAAATAGTAGGAGAAAAGAAATAATTAAAATTAGAGAAGAAATAAACAAAATCAAAACAAAAAAAGTACAAAATATCAGCAAGACCAAGAGCTGTTTTTTTGAAAAAAATAAAATTGACATATAATTGGGCCCAACTAACCAACAAAAAGAAGGAGAGAGGAGACTCAAATTAATATTAGATATAAAAAAGGAAATGTAACAACAACACCACAGAAATAAAAGAATCATCAGAAATTACTTCAAAAAGCTATATGCCAACAAACTGGAAAACACAGAAGAAATGGACAGATTCCTGGACACATACAACCTACCTAAATTGAGCCATGAAGATACACAAAACCTATAAACCAATACCAAGATAGAAACTGATTCAGTAATGAAGACATTCCCAACAAAGAAAAGCTCAGGACCAGATGGCTTCACTATTAAATTCTATCAGACATTTAAAGTACTAACTCCAATTCTTCTCAGGCTATTCAAAACAACTGAAAGAGAGGGAATCCTCCTAAATTGTTTATATGAAGCCAGCATCACCTTAACTCCTAAACCTTAAGATGCACCTGAAAAAAAGAAGTATAGACCAATTTCCCTGATGAACACAGATGAAAAAATCTTCAACAAAATACCAGCCAATCAAATCCAACAACAAACCAGAAAGCTCATGCACCCAGACCAAAAGGGATTTATCCCTGGTATGCAGGGATGATTCAACATTCGCAAATCAATCAATGTGATACATCACATTAACAAACTGTTGGGGCTGGCACTGTGGCGCAGCAGGTTAAAGCCTTGGCCTGAGGCGCCAGCATCCCATATGGGTGCTGGTTTGAGACCCAGCTGCTCCACTTCTGATCCAGATCTCTGCTATGGCCTAGGAAAGCAGTAGAAGATGGCCTAAGTCCTTGGGCCCCAGCACCTGCATGGGAGACCCAGAAGCTCCTGGCTCCTGGCTTCAGATTGGTGCAGCTCTGGCCGTTGCAGCCAATTAGGGAATGAACCATCAGATGGAAGACTTCACTGTGTGTGTGTGTGTGTATGTGTGTGTGTGTGTGTGTGTGTGTAACTCTGCCTTTCAAATAAATAAATCTTTTTAAAAAAATTTAATGTGATAAATCACATTAACAAACTGTTGAACAAAAACCATATGATTACCTCAATGGACACAGAGAAAGCATTTGATAAAATACCACACCGTTTCATGATGAAAACCCTAAGCAAATTGAGTTTAGAAGGAACATTCCTTAACACAATCAAGGCAATTTTTGACAAACCAATGGCCAGCGTCTTATTGAACAGGAAAAAGTTGGAAGCCTTCCCACTGAGATCTGGAACCAGACAACGATGCCCACTTCTCACCATTACCATTCAATATAATCCTTGAAGTTTTAGCCAGAGCCATTAGGTAAGAAAAAAAATCAAAGGGATACAAATTGGGAAGGAAGAAGTAAAACTACCCCTATCTGCAGATGAAATGATTCTATAAGAAGGATATAAAGACTCCATTAAGAGACTATTGGAGCTCATAGAAAAGTTTGGTAAAGTAGCAGGTTATAAAATCAACACACAGAAATCAATAGCCTTTGTATACACAGACAATGCCATGGCTGAGAAAGAACTTCTAAGATCAACCCCATTCACAGTAGCTGCTAAAAACATCAAATACCTTGGAATAAATTTATAAGGACGTCAACATCTTTATGGGGGCTGGCGCTGTGGCGTAGTGGGTGAGGCCATTGCCTGTAGTACTAGCATCCTATGTGGGTTCCAATTGAAGTCCCACTGCTCCACTTCTGAGCCAGCTCTCTGCTATGGCCTGGGAAAGCAGCAGAAGATGGCCCAAGTCCTTGGGCCCATGCACCCATATTGGAGACCTGGAGGAAGCTCCTGGCTCCTAGCTTCGTATCAGCGCAGCTCCAGCCATTGCAGCCAGTTGGAGAGCGCACCAGCGGATGAAAGACCTCTCTCTCTCTCTCTGTGTAGCACTGACTTTAAAGTAAAATAAATAAATCTTTAAAAAAAAACAAAAAAAAAGTGTCTATGATGAGAATTACAAAACGTTAAAGAAATAGAAGATGATACAAAAAATGGAAAAATCTTCCATGTTCATGGATTGGAAGAATCAGTATCATCAAAATGTCCATACTATCAAAAGCAATTTACAGATTCAATGTGATACCAATCAAAATACCAAAGACATTCTTCTGATATAGAAAAAAATGATGCTGAAATTCATATGGAAACACAAGAGACCCAGAATAGCTAAAGCAATCTTATACAATAAAAACAAAGCTGGAGGCATTATAATACCAGACTTCAAGACATACTACAGGGTAGTTATGACCAAAACATCCTGGTACTGGTACAAAAACAGATGGATAGACCAACAGAACAGAATAGAAACATCAGAAATCAATCGAAGCACCTCCAACCAACTTATCTTTGACAAAGGAACTAAAATCAACCCCTGGAGTATGGAAGTCTCTTCAATAAATAGTGCTGGGAAAACTGGATCTCCACATGCAGAAGCATGAAACAAGACCCCAACCTTACACTTTACAGAAAAATCCACTCAAAATGGATTAAAGACCTAAATCTATGACCCAACACCATCAAATTATTAGAGAACACTGGGGAAATCCCGCAAAACACTGGTATAGGCAAAGACTTCTTGGAAAAGCTGCCAGAGGCACAGGCGATCAAAGCCAAAATTGACAAATAGGATTACATCAAATTTAGAAGCTTCTGCACAAAAGAAATACTCGGGAAAATGAAGAGACAACTGAAAGAATGAGAGAAATTATTTGCAAACTATGTAACTGATAAATGCTTAACAACCAAAATATATAAAGAGATCAAGAAACTCAACAGCAACAAAATAAACAATCTAGTTAAGAAATGGGACAAGGACTTAGATATTTTTCAAAAGAGGAAATCTAAATGGCCATCAGACACATGAAAAAAATGCTCAAGATCACTATCCATCAGGGAAATGCAAATCAAAACCATAATGAAGTTTCACTTCATCCCTATTAGAATGGCTCTCCTACAGAATTAACAAACAACAAATGCTGGCAAGAATATGGGGGGAAAAGTACCCAAATCCACGGTGGGTGTGAATGTAAACTGGTAAAGCCACTATGGAAGACAGTGTGGAGATACCTCAGAAATCTGAATATAGACCTATCATGATCCAGCCATCCCACTCCTGGGAATTTACACAAGGGAAATGAAAGATTTATCTGTACACCCATGTTTATTGCAGCTCAATTCACAATAGCTAAGACATGGAATCAACCCATCAACTGAAGACTGGATAAAAAAAATTATGGGATATGAACACTATGGAATATTACATAGCAGAAAAAAATAAAATAACAAAATCCGGTTGTTTGCGACAAAATGGATGAGGCTGGAAAACATCATACTTAGTGAATTAAACCAGTCACAAAGGAAAAAATACCATACATTCTCCCTGACCTATGATAATTAATAGAACACCTAAAAGGCAATCTGTAGAAGTGAAATTTTCACTTGGGCAATGACTTTGAATAGCCCTTGTCTTGCCTGTTGAGGAACAGCTTTATTTTTTTTTTCAGGCTATTTGTTGAAATCTTTACTTAACATAGAGTTAATCATATGTGTATAAAGTTAATTAGGGGCATGGTGGTATGGGGATAAAGCCGCTGTCTGCAGTGCTGGCATCCTATGTGGGCACCAGTTCAAGTCCCAGCTGTTCCATTTTTGATCCAGCTCTCTACTATGGCCTGGAAAAGCAGTAGAAGATGGCCCAAGTCCTTGGGCCCCTGCAGCCATGTGAGAGACCCAGAAGAAGCTCCTGGCTCCTGGCTTTGGATCGGAACAGTTCTGGCCATTGTGGCCAACCAGGGAGTAAACCATCAAATGGAAGACCTCTCTCCCTCTCTCTCTGCCTCTCCTTTTATCTCTGTGTAACTCTGACTTTCAAATAAATAAATAAATCTTTTTAAAAAATTAATTGAAAATAGATCCTTAAGGCCGGTGCTGCGGCTCACTAGGTTAATCCTCCGCATTGTGGCACTGGCGCACCGGGTTCTAGTCCCGGTTGGGGCACCGGATTCTGTCCCGGTTGCCCCTCTTCCAGGCCAGCTCTCTGCTATGGTCTGTGATGGCAGTGGAGGATGGCCCAAGTGCTTGGGCCCTGCACCCCATGGGAGACCAGGAGAAGCACCTGGTTCCTGCCATCGGATCAGCGCAGTGCGCCGGCCACAGCATGCCAGCCGCGGCGGCCATTTGAGGGTGAACCAATGGAAAAGGAAGACCTTTTTCTCTGTGTCTCTCTCTCACTGTCCACTCTGCCTGTCAAAAAAAATTTTTAATTAAAAAAAATAGATCCTTAAAAAATTAGAGTGAGAATGAGAGAGGGAAGAAGAAGAGGGGTAGGAGGGTGAGCACAGTGAGAAGAATCACCATGTTCCTAAAATTATAATTATAAAATATATGAAGCTTGTTAACTGTAGAGCTGTATAGTTCTTCATACATTCCTACAGACTTACTTCTAAGGGTACAGTTTAAAAACTTGCTAAGGGACCCCAAATCCCCTTATACTGAGTGGTAAAATAGCATTTTAAATGGCAAAGTGATAATATAAATAGGATTAAGTGTTAACACGATCATTTAAATAGGATTAAGTGTTTGGTAATAATAACAGAAAAAGGAGTGAATGCTCCAACATGGATACAGTCCATAGAGCAGACCCATAGAATGCTAATTGCCTTAAGTAGCACTCTGACCTCAGAATCACCCCTTAAGGTATTCTGGTCTGCCTGAAAAGCCCATGAGAGCATTTCAGGCATGGAAAACCTAGACACTGTGGCAAAAGATGTCCTACATGAAGGACCTCTGTGGGCAAGACACCGGTGGAAAGAATTGGTCATCAAAGAAGGATGTACTTTTCTCTGAAGGGAGAAGAGAACTTCCACTTTGCTTATGGCCTTGTCTAAATACTGAAGGAGTTTGTAGATTCAAAAGGCTTCCATAGGGCCGGCGCCGTGGCTCAACAGGCTAATCTTCCGCCTTGCAGCGCCAGAACACCGGGTTCTAGTCCCAGTCGGGGCGCCGGATTCTGTCCCGGTTGCCCTTCTTCCAGGCCAGCCCTCTGCTGTGGCCCAGGAGTGCAGTGGAGGATGGCCCAAGTGCTTGGGCCCTGCACCCCATGGGAGACCAGGAAAAAGCACCTAGCACCTGGCTCCTGCCATCGGATGAGCGTGGTGCGCCGGCCGCAGCGCGCTGTCCGCGGCAGCCATTGGAGGGTGAACCAACGGCAAAAGGAAGACCTTTCTCTCTGTCTCTCTGTCTCTCTCACTGTCCACTCTCCCTGTCAAATAAAAAAATAAAAAAATAAAAAAAAGGCTTCCATAGCCTTGGCAGCTCATGTCAAGAGCCTTGGATGTTCATGGACATCATACAAAAGAGTGTTCATTGTTAAATGTAACAACAGGATTCACTGTGCACTAACTTCCCATACAGGACCTCTATCCTCAAAGAGCTGTATTGTTCTGCCTTTACCATCACTAATTTATTTCAATGCCTAACTTTATGCTGTTAATCCCATCCAGTGTATGTCTCATCTAGTGTTAATCTTCAGAAATTCCATGTGGGTAATTTTTACATCTTCAATGTCTACTTAAGATGATCAGTTTTTACTGAAATTCTTTAAACAGTTACAATAACAGATTCAATAGCCATGTCTACTAATTCTATCAGTTGTGCCATTTCTGAATCACTTTGAGTTCATTTTACAATATATTTTGTTGTGTATAGTTAAGATCTACAACCTGATGTTATAATGTACATGTATATAGTAAAATGGTTACTACAGTGGAATAAATTAACACATCCATCAAGTTACCCATTCCTTTCTCCCACAAGAATAGCTATAGTCTACTTATTTAGCAAAAATCCTGAATATCTACACCCTTAACTATTGTTCTCATGTTATATATTAAATCTTTCTACTTGTTCATCCTATGTATTGCTACCCATTTAACCTATATTTCTTCATATTATTCTTACCCCATCCTTAGTATCATAGTATTATTTTATTCCATATCTCTATATATTTGAATTGTTTGTTTTTTAGGTTCTACATGCAATATTTTTCTTTCTGCATCTAGATTATTTCACTTATCATAATGTCCTCCAGATCCATCAATCTTGTGGCAAATGTGAGGATCTTCAAAAATAATACATATATATATTCCATTATATATATTTCCCATTTTCTTTATTCATCCATTTCCATATCTTGACTATGTATGAATAATATTTAAATGGACATGGTAGTACAGATATCTTTACAAGCTGGTGATTCCACTCCTTTGTGTATATTCCTAGAAGAGGGACTGATGGATCATATGGTAGTTCTATTTTTAATTTTTTTTAGAAACTTTCATGTAGTTTTCTATAATGACTGCACCAGTATACATTTTTACCAACAGTGTACAAGGGTTCCATTTTTTTCCATATCCTTAACAATACTTGTTATCACTTGCCTTTTTCATAAGTTATACTGACAATATTAGATGGTGTCTCCTAGTGGTTTTGATTTAATTTCTCTGATGATTTAGTGATGTCAGTTTTGACCAGTTGATTTCTTTCACACTATGGGTAATATTTTCCTGTTTTGTTGTAAGTTTGATAAATTTTGACTGGATGCCAGGCATTGTGAATTTTACTTTGTTGAACAATGAGTTGTTCTCAGTCCCAGAAATGATCTTAAGCTTCATTCTAGGATGCCATTAAATTATCTGGAAATATTTTGATTCTTTTGAAGCCTGCATGGGGCCAGTACAATATTTTGCAACACACGAATTATGATATTTTCTACTTTGGCTGACAGGATCAAAAACTGGTCAAATCAGACAGGTTCAGCTCAAATTTTGGCTCTAATCCTGACTGTGGTTTAAACAAATCACTTAATTAATTGAGGGCTTCGTTTCTTGAGCCATAATGTCAGGTATGGAAATAAATAACAGATTTTTGATACCTGTTATCAGGTAAAAAGCCATCAGTCAGTTCCATTCATTATCTTCCTTACTATCATCCTTGCTTCCCAACTGTCAACTCCTGCTGTGAACAAGGTCTCTGCTTTCTGAGAAGTGTTATCCGAACCACTTCTGAAATAATTCCTCCTCAACTTTAACCTCCTCTTGTAGATTATGTCCCATTGTTCTTTTCATATACTTGTGCACAGGGAGAGCTGTTACATTTCTCACACTGGGTTAATTAGAGGACTCAGGAAACAGTAAAACATAATCTACCCCAAGAGAGCTGATAGTTCAGGAAGTGTGGCTAGTATTCCAGTCATTCTGAACTCCTTTCCTTTCTCTCTGTCAAGCTCACAGGCAAATGAAATCAGGTTAAGAGGGCGTTTTGAAAGAACAAGAGCAGAAGGTAAGCTGTAGCTCAGAGCTGTCTGAGTGATTAACTGTATAGGGTCAGCTGAGGGGACATGGATAGAGTTCAGTGGTGATGACAGGATATGTCATCCAAAAGTACTCATGGGACAGCAAGGCCACAGGTTTTGGAGTGGGGAGCAGGCAGCCTCCAGTTACGGGGCTGTTACATAACCAGGATAGAAGAAAGCAAAGCAAAAGGCCTTGGCTTCAGGAGTACTGTGGGGGACTAGGAACATCCTGGAAACTTCTGAATCTGAAAGGGGAGAAGACAAGCTACCTGGACAGGTTGAGGCTTCAAATGAGTCATGAACAAATAAGCCATCAAGAACTGGGGCTAAAACAGAGACTCACACACCAAGTCTCAACTCATACTTCTCTCTGGGATGCCTTCCTCCCTGTAACACCTGTCCGAATCTTTCCTGTATCTTTAATCCAGCCCATAGCCCTCTTCAACAGAAACCCAATGGGCCATGAATTTGCTATTCTAAACCTCCAATCATCCTGCCCTATACCTCCCAGAGAACACAACACATTTTGCTTTTCATCTGCAGATATGATTTTGCCTCTGTTTATCTTACAAGCATCTGGGGGCCAGTGACTACTAACCTTTTTTTATGGATTCTAATCCCATCCCTGTATAGAGATACATAAAGCTGAACAACTCATTTGGCCTCTAGGAGTCTCATTTCTCATCTATAAACAAACATAACATAACCTGTCTTGCCCATACCTCCCAGAATTGTCTGAAATGCCATCAAAGTCAAGTTCATTAATATACCTTAAAAATGGTGACATGTTGGGCAACTGTGACTACTAATGGGAAGCCCTGAGACACTAAATATGTTAATAAATTTCTTTGCTAGGTCTCTACGCAAGTAATGGCAGAATTAAAGTGAGGCTATTCTGCCCACTACCGTTTGTACTCTTTTGCAAGAACAGCTAAGAGCACAAACCCTGAAGCCAGCTCTACTCCTCGCATGATCAGTGGCTTTGGGCAAGCTATTGAGCTTTTCAGCAAGCACTATTTTTTTTATTTACTCTTATGTATCTCAAGTACATAACTGACATCCAGTGCAGAAGGACAAGAGCAGTGTTTAAAGAAGCAGAGGATCAAATATCAGCTGCTGTTCCAACTGCCGTGACGTGGGTACATCACCTAACCTCTCTAGATGACTTTTTGACCTTCACCTCCAGACCTTAGGCTAGCTAAGCTGCTTTTAAATTCTCTTACAAAATACTTTAATATTCCTTTAGTAAGTCATTCATTTTTAAAACAAAGATTTAATTTGAAAGGAAGAGTGACACAGAGAGATGAAGAGACAGAGAGATCTTCCATCTGCTGGTTCACTCCCCAAATGGTTGCTGAAGCCAGGAGCCAAGTACTCCATCTGGGTCTCCCATGTGGGTAGCAGGGACCCAAGCATTTGGGCTATTATTCATTGCTTTCCCAGACACACATTAGCAGGAAAGTGGATCTAAAGCAGAGCAGCCAGGACTCAAAAACTAGTACTTTGATATAGGATGCCAGTATTCCAAGTGGCATCTTAACCTGCTACACCATAAAGCCCAAAACTGCTTTATACTTTATAGTAGAAACTACCATTTCAGCTTCTAAAAATGACTTTAATACTGCAAATATTATCAAAGAATAGAAATCTTGCTTGACCTCTTACTACTTTGAGATCTTGGCAAAGCATTTAAATTTCCTGAGGCTCATTTTCCTAGTTGGTAGCTACGTCATAGAAGTTTTGTGGATATTAAATATTTAAAATACATAACACAGTTAAGTGCATGGAATAGATGCCCAACAAATGACAGCCAGAAAGCCAAACAATTAATTAAATTACAACCTCACTTTAAAGACTAATTTCGAAAAAAAAAATAGGTCTTAAAGTCAGTCTTCATGGACCCCCATGTGTTGAAATACCAGTTATTCCCATGTACATCACTAGCCACCATGTTTACCACCCAAAGGGGATCTATTCTTCTCTACCTTTGCTTGTGTTACACTTTAGCTGGAATAGCCTTTCCCTCTTCCCCACCTGATAAATTTTTATTCATCATCTAGTAATCAGGTCAAATGTCACTTCCTCCTATGCCTTCCCCAGTTCCCTGGACAAACAGAAGCTTCCCAGTGCCCACACACTTCTACAACAAAGTCATCATGTGTCATTCAGATACCATGTCTTTCTGGATGTGTCTCCTCTACTAGGCCATGAGCCTCTCAAGGACAAGGATGAGAACAGGATCTGGCATGTAGCACATATTCAACATATTTCTATTATTTGAATGAATGAATAAAAACAAAAAATTCTTTGTTGTGCTTTTAGCCAATACTTAATAAAGTCACTCATTGTTTGTAACCAAAAAAAACAAAAATGACCAAGTTAGTTAGAGGCCTGGTGCAACTCCACAGCCTCAGGTGCAAGCTACAAAAACTAATCAGATTTGTAGGAATTCAATTTCAGATAGAAATAAAAAAGAGTTTAGGATGGTTACTCACTGCCTTGTGACCCGAAAAATTCCTAAAATAGACTCTCTATATGCTGTTTTGTTGAAAGCATCAGAAAGGCTCCACACTCTTGGGAATCATGCAGATCATCTTTTTAAGTCAACACAAATAAGAACATGAACAAATCCAAGTGTAGTATACTATGACTGACACCCCCAAAAAGGCTTGAAGTTTCAGCCAAGTTCGCAGGGAAACCATGCTTTAGCCTATTATTTGAGAGAGAAAATTATAACTCTGGTGCCCAATTATGGATGTTAGAAAACTCAAGCTCTGCCACACACATTTATAATCTGGGATCTATTTTTCCAACACGTGAGGAGTTCAAAAGTTCAGGCAGGGCAGGTTTATAGCCATCACTAATTACCATGGGGAGTTAGGGAAAGTTACTTTATCTGTCTAGGTATTAATTTTGTTCATTGTAAAATGAGAGCTTTGGAATGCATGCTTTTCAATGTCCCATATGACTCTCAGCAAAGTTCAGAAAAGGAAGCATAAAAGTATCCTTTGGAATAAGCAGAATCGGCATCTGCTGACACACTGTTTTGAGAGCCAAGAAGAGCCTCCATCCAAAAATATCCCGGTCACAGTAGCTGAGGACCAAACCCTACAAGCTAAGTTGTGGAGAGCAGTGGAAGACACAGAGCCTTTGAAATCAGCCCTGGTCTCCAATCCCAGCTCTGACACAGCTTGCCATCAGTAAGTGAGGACCTCATCTTTCTGAGCCTTAGTTTTCTCACCTATAAAACGGTCATGCTTGGCTCACACTCTGTTATTCACATCCATCAGCGGTGGCCCCAGTGCAGCAGTGGTGGGCTAGCATTGCGGCGTGGTGGGATAAGCTGCTGCTTGCAATCCCGTATCATAGCAGTGACTCAAGTCCCTGCTGCTGTGCTCCGGTTTCCGCTCCCTGCTAACACTCCTGAGAAAGCAGTGGAAGCTGGTCCAAGTGCTTGGGCCCCTGCCACTCATGTGGGAGACCCGGATGGAGCTCCAGGCTCCTGACTTTGACTGGTTCAGTCCTGGCTGTTGCAGCCATTTGTGGAGAAAAGCAGAGAGGATGGAAGATATGTTTCTGTCTGTCCCTCTGCCTTTCAAATAATTAAAAATAAATCTAAAAAAAAAGTGCACCAAATGTCAGAGGGGTGGGCCTCTCCAGCCTGCAGGGTAAGTAATGAGGCAGCAAAGATGAGTTCAGATCTAACAGCTTCTACTCTCAAGGGCAGGATGAGATGTTACCTGAGCCACTCTGCACATGGAGACTTAGCTCTGGCCCCTCCCAAAGCTCAGCCTCACTGGAAACATGAATGTTTCTCAGGTCCAGCCAGCACATGATTACAGTGAATCATCTCCAAATAAAGGAGAGTTGACTGTAATAGTATGTTAAGAGGCGATTTTATGGATTAATTTCCTTCTGCCCAGTGAATGGCACAGAATCCTCTTAAATGTTTTTTAGAGTCTGGGAGACTAGAGTTCAATTTAGTTCATTAATTTCTAGAACACCAAAAAAACTGTAAGTAATGTGTTCAAATATGCTTCATTACTGTTTTTATAATCTTGGCTTAATTTTTTGTCACAACAACTTGAGGGCCTGCATGACAGTTTAAATCAACACTTAATTGTTTTGCGTCTAGAAAAAAGACCTCACATAGAAGTTCCAAAATGAGATCAAATGGAAAAAGTCTTTCACTTGGCTGCACTTATTAAATAATTATACCATTTTTATAATTATACCCACTGTTTATACAGAGGATTTTGCTGAAGTTTGTTGAAATTCCTATCATTTTTTTAAAGATTCAGTCATTTATTTATTTGAAAGTTAGAGAGAGGCAGAGAGAGAGAAAGAGAGAGAGAGAGAGATCTTCCATCTGCTGGTTCTGGTTCACTCCCCAAATGCCTGCAACGGCTGGCGCTGCGCCAGGTGGAAGCCAGGAACCAGGAGCTTCACCTGGGTCTCCTGGAGGGGTGGCAGGGACCCAAGTACCTAGGCCATCTTCTGCTGCTTTTTCCCAGGTACACTAGCAGGGAGTTGGATTGGAAGTGGGGCAACTAGAACCCAACGCAGCACCCACACAGGATGCTGGCATCACAGGTGGCACTTAATCCATTGTGCCACAGTGCCAGCCCTGAAATTTCCATTATTCTTGATGCCAAAATATTATACCTGCCAACAACTTAGAAGAGATTGCCTATTTATATATGTTAACAAATAGATCTGAAATCCATTTAAATTCTGTAGGAGGTTACTAAACATATTAGAAATTTCTTTTAATTTTTGATTGACACATAATTATACACTCATATTTATTTATAGGGTAAAATGTGATGTTTCTGTACAGGTATACATTTTGTAATGATGAAATTAGAGTAATTAGCATATCCATTACTACAAACACTTATCACTTCTTTGTGGCAAGAACATTAAAAATTCTCTCCTGGCTATTTTAATCCTCTCCTGGCTACAATACATTATTAACTAGTCATCCTGCTCTACAGAAGAACACCAGGACATGTTTTTCCTATCTAATTATAACATTGTACCCCTTGACTAACCGCTTCCTATTACCTCCCCCTTTGAAAACCACAATTCTACTCTCAACTTCTTTTTTTTTTTTTTATATATATATAAAGCTTTTATTTAAAGAATATAAATTTCCAAAGTACAGCTTATGTATTACAATGGCTTCCCCCCCATAACTTCCCTCCCACCCGCAACCCTCCTCTTTCCCTCTCCCTCTCCCCTTCTATTCACATCAAGATTCATTTTCAATTCTCTTTATATACAGAAGATCAGTTTAGTACATATTACGTAAAGATTTCAACAGTTTGCTCTCACATAGGAACACAAAGTTAAAAACACTGTTGGAGTACTGGTTATAGTATTAATTCACAATGTACAGCACATTAAGGACAGAGATCCTACATGATATTTTTTTTTAAAAATTGATTATGCAATTTCCAATTTAACACCAAGTTTTTTTAATCATTTTCAATTATCTTTATATACAGAAGATCGATTCAGTATATACTAAGTAAAGATTTCATCAGTTTGCATCCACACAGAAAAACAAAGTGTAAAAATACTCTTTCAGTACTAGTTATAGCATTACTTCACATTGGACAACACATTAAGGACAGATCCCTCATGAGACGTAAGTACACAGTGACTCCTGAAGTTGATTTAACAATTGGACACTCTTGTTTATGGCCTCAGTAATCTCCCTAGCCTCTAGTCATGAGTTGCCGAGGCTATGGAAGCCTTTAGGGTTCGCCGACTTCGATCTTATTCCGACAGGGTCATAGTCAAAGTGGAAGTTCTCTCCTCCCTTCAGAGAAAGGTACCTCCTTCTTTGATGGCCCCATTCGTTCCACTGGGATCTCACTCACAGAGATCTTTCATTTAGGTCTTCTGTTTTTTCCAGAGTGTCTTGGCTTTCCATGCCTAAAATATTCTCATGGGCTCTTGAGCCAGATCCGAATGCCTTAAGGGCTGATTCTGAGGCCAGAGTGCTATTTAGGACATCTGCCCTTCTATGAGTCTGCTGTGTATCTCGCTTCCCATGTTGGATCATTCTCTCCCTTTTTGATTCTATCAGTATTAGCAAACACTAGTCTTTTTTTTTTTTTTTTTGACAGGCAGAGTGGACAGTGAGAGAGAGAGAGACAGAGAGAAAGGTCTTCCTTTGCCGTTGGTTCACCCTCCAATGGCTGCCACAGATGGTGCGCTGTGGCCGGTGCACCGCGCTCATCTGATGGCAGGAGCCAGGTGCTAGGTGCTTTTTCCTGGTCTCCCATGGGGTGCAGGGCCCAAGCACTTGGGCCATCCTCCACTGCACTCCTGGGCCACAGCAGAGGGCTGGCCTGGAAGAGGGGCAACCGGGACAGAATCCGGCGCCCCGACCGGGACTAGAACCCGGTGTTCTGGTGCCGCAAGGTGGAGGATTAGCCTGTTGAGCCACGGCGCTGGCTGCAAACACTAGTCTTGTTTGTGTTATCCCTTTGACTCTTAGACCTATCAGTGTGATCAACTGTGAACTGAAATTGATCACTTGGACTAGTGAGATGGCCTTGGTACATGCCACCTTGATGGGATTATATTGGAATCCCCTGGCACGATTCTAACTCCATCATAGGAGCCACTTTTCTAGGAAACAAATATGAGTGAAATCACGTGGTGTTTGTCTTTGAGTGTATGGTTTATTTCACCTAACATAATGTCATGTAGGTTCATCTCTAATGTTACAAATGACAGGATCTTGACCTATTTTTATGACTGATAAGTACTAGTACTCCATTTTGTAAACATACCACATTTTCTTTATCCATGCACCTGCTGATGGATACTGATGCTGATTCCATATCTTGGCTATTGTCAACAGTGCAATAAGGTCTTTGGGCTTCCTGGATCTGAATACCCCAGTCTTTCCATAATTTAGAAAGTTGTCAGCAATTATTTTGTTGAATGCATTTTCTATATCGTTTTCCTTCTCTTCCCCTTTCTGGAACATCCTTTTTGCAAATGTTTGCTTACTTAATGGTATCCTATAAGTCTCAAAGGCTTTCTCTGTTCCAGCCAGGTTTTTTTTTTCCTTTTTTGCCTGAGTTATTTCTGATAATCTGTCTTCAAGCTCAGAAATTCTTTTTTTCTGCTTGCTCAATTCTTCTGTTGAGACTTTTTAAAAATATTTTTTCTTTTTTTTAATTTTTATTTATTTATTTATTTTATTTTTTTGACAGGCAGAGTGGACAGTGAGAGAGAGAGACAGAGAGAAAGGTCTTTCTTTTGCCGTTGGTTCACCTTCAATGGCCGCCGCGGCCAGCGCACCGCGCTGATCCAAAGGCAGGAGCCAAGTGCTTCTCCTGGTCTCCCATGGGGTGCAGGGCCCAAGCACTTGGGCCATCCTCCACTGCCTTCCCTGGCCACAGCAGAGAGCTGGCCTGGAAGAGGGGCAACCCGGACAGAATCCAGTGCCCCGACCTGGACTAGAACCCTGAGTGCCGGCGCCACAAGGTGGAGGATTAGCCTATTGAGCCTCGGCACCGGCCGAGACTTTTTTTTTTTTAACAGAATTTCCTTCCTTTTTTTTTTTTTTTAAAGATTTCTTTATTTATTTGAAAGGCAGAGTTAGAGAGGCAAGGGCAGAGAGAGACACAGAGAGAGAGAGAGACAGAGACAGAGAGAGACAGAGACAGAGAGAGAGGTTTTCCATCTGCTATTTCACTCCCTAAATGGTCACAATGGCCAGAGCTGGGCTGATCCGAAGCCAGGATCCTGGAGTTTTTTCCAGGTCTCCCACATGGGAGCAGAGGCCTAAGGACTTGGGCCATACTCCACTGCTTCCCCAGGCCATAGCAGAGAGCTGGATCATAAGTGGAGAAGCTGGGATTCAAACCGGTGCCCATTTGGGATGCTGGCACTGCAAGCAGCAGTTTTACCTGCTACGCCACAGTGCTGGCCCCAGACCTCTCTATCTCCCTCTCTGCCTTTCAAATAAATAAATAAATAAAAATTTTAAGGATTGAAAGAGAGGAAGTGGTAGACTCCAAACACAGAGAAAGGTAATAGAAAAGCTAGTTGCCTGATTTGATTGATTGACACTGTGTACATGTGTTGAAAGATTGCACTATACATGTTAATAAAAAAATTTTAAATAGGGGCTGGCACTGTAGTGTAGAAAGTTAAGCTTCTACCTTCAGTGCCAGCATCCCATATGGGTGCCAGTTCAAGTCCTGAATGCTCCACTTCTGATCCAGCTCTCTGCTAATATGCCTGGGAAAGCAGTGGAGGATGGCCCAAGTGCACCTGTGTAGGAGACTCAGATGAAGCTCCTGGTTCCTGGCTTCCTCTCAGCCCAGCCCCAGCTGTTGCAAACATTTGCGGAGTAAAACAGCGAATGGAAGACTCAATCTCAATCTCCCCCCACCCCCGCCTTCAAATAAATAAACACATAAATAAATAGAGCTTTAAAAGAAAGTATGTGCTGCCCAAGTTTTTCCAAGGTAGTGACAGCTATTTCATAGAACCTCAGAGTGGGAGGGGCCTCAAGATGGCTCCAGACAGCAAGATCCTGGGTGGGATTGGGCACAGCATGAGCCAGACTCTTTCTCAAGGGCAATGCAGTATTGTAACAACAAAGCAGCTCCCCAAACTGGGCTCTGGGCCTGGGAGGGCCCCAGTGCTCAACTGTGGTAAATGCCTCAGACACGTGGGGCCTGAGTGGGGATTGCCAGGACTTCCGCTCACCCTTGTCTCACTAAACCCTCTTGCTGCAGGGATGAGCTTGAGAGAGCAGCAAGCGCTTGTGCTTAGGTTCCTTTATCAGACCACAGGCATCTCCTTGCTCAGGAAAGTGTTGCCCGGTGCTCGCTTTCCTGTTTCATGCCCCAGTGCGTGTTGTCTTCCCCCAGTACTGCTCTAGGTTGGAGCAGGGGTGCTGGAGGAGTCATGTGGCAATGGGCTGATGCAATTCCAGAGGCTCAGTCTGCAAGTAGTGGCTTGGAGACAGGGACCTTGGCCTCTGCCCAGCACTGCTTTTTCACCTTGGCAGGCCTCACACTGAGGCCTGGAATTAATTCCTTCTCCCTCCCTCAAGCAGGAAGCATCTCAGTTCACATTGTGGTGCTTGGAGTTGGGGGAGGGGTACCTGGGCAACTCTTTCTTGTCTTCTTCAAGGCATCTTTTGTCATTATAACACTAAAACCAGGCACTGTGGTCTTTGTCTTGGCTTCCCCAGCTCTTGTAAGGTAGATTGGTGTGTGAATTCATCTTGGTGTCTCTATGCAGAGACAACCAATACAGAGTCCTATTCGGCTGCCATTCTTTTCTGCCTCAGAACTTCTTTTTCTAAGTTTATTAAGTATGCAGGGGACAACGTATACCATTTCCCCAGGTAAACAATATAAGAAGAGAAACATTCCCTAAGAGCTATTTTCAAAATTGTCCTATAGGTTTCTTTCAAAAGGCAGTTTGTTTCTCATTATTAAATGTCACTTTTACCTTGAAGAACAAGCTATTTAATCTGTGCTTTTTAATTTATCTGTTAGATGGCATACTGTGACACCCTCTTGCCATTACATGGAAGATCAATAAATTAGAGATTTGTCCTTAACTTCAGTGACATTTTTGAGTTCTTTGACACAAGAAAAACAGTCAACCTGTATGTTCATGGCTACTCCTATCTCATAAAGCACAGGTTGGCAAACCAATGGCCCTTGAATCAAATATATTCCCCTCTTGTTTTATAACAAAGTTTCATTGGAACACAGCCACTTACCTATTATCTAATGGCTGCTTTCACCCTATTAGGGGAGTTAAGTAGTTGAGATAGAGACCATATGGGCTGCAAAGCCTAAACAATTGACTATGTTCCTGTGTACTGAAAAAGGTTGCCAGTCATTGCTCCAGATAAAGATTTTAATATTAAATATTCCATTTTCACAAAATTCACCATACTTGTATTCCTGGAACTTTAACTATTATGGCTTTGATTTCTTTGCTGCAAAAACTGCATATAAATTAGGTAGAGAGAAAATTTCACTCAGGCTTCTCTCCCTCTCTTCTTACCCCTTCTTTTGTTTAAGAAATTATTAATACCTTTACAATTAACATAGCCCTTCCAGCATATCTTTTTCTTAGTGGAGAGGGATAAAGAGAATTGTTTTTCCTGTATTTCATTATTGTAACAGAATCTAACAAATTCCATAAACTGAGACAAGTCAGAAGCATCTGTATTTTCACCCAATCATGTCAGCAATGTCAAATCTATCCTAATGCTCGGTTCTTCAGATATTCAACAACAGCTTCATAACTGACATCTGCTGACAAGGGCACACATTCTTGCTTATGATTTTAGCTAACTTTTACCATGGTAAAAGAACAGAGTTTCCTTAATGGAATGTAGGTTTTAACCTCTGTTCTTAAGCAAAAAATTATAAAGTTAGTGAAATTATGTTAAGTAAAATTGAGCATTCCCTGACTGAAATGTTACTATTTAAAAAGTTATAAAAATTTGCCTTCATACTGTGACAGCTTCATTTCTAAATGTCAGGATAGCCATGACAGCTCCATGAACAAAATCCAAGCACAAGGTACACTCTGGGGCTACGTTCATTGTCAGCAGTCTTAGACTAAAACCCGTAGTTCCTAGAGTCTCCAAGAAAATGTCTTATCTTGTGGATCACTTTCTGTAAGATCCAACTACATCATCAGAGTTTTTTCTCTTAATGTTGCAAAGAACTCATAACAGGAGTAGAGGCGTTTGCTCTGCCATCTTCTCTTTGTTCCTTATGCTTGCATGATAGGTATTATCTTGAATTGACAATTACGTTCTGGGTATCTTTTTAAGCCTTTGTTTATTTTGTGAGGATTACTTTAGTTCAAACTAGATAATATATTATGAGACTCTACATAAGCCCATATGAACTGCGATATTCCACCATATGCTGAAAGCCAACACCCACAGAAAGCAACTTGCCTATACCCCATGTTGTGGAAGCCCCCCTTTCCTTCAAAACACCTGTGAACTACTACTACATGAAGGCAAAAAGATCAATCTCTACCATGTAAATGCATAATACTTAGATTTTCTTATTTTTTTAGATACACACATTATATATTTCATATATTCATTTTATATCCTGGTGGGTTATCTTGTATAATCTACTTTGGAGACCAATGTACTATATACAACAATGCTGTCACTTAAAAACACACACACAATACTTTGAAAAAGTGAGGTGAGAATTATTTTGTTGACACAAATACACACACACACAAAAATTATACCATATCAGATGCTATGAGTGTTAGAAAAATGAATCCAAGTGGGTCAGACATGGACTGCCTCATTGTGAGATAATGAACCAAGGTGAAAAAGTAGGGTCAAAGAACCATGAATAAGAAGAAACACATGCTCTGCAGAGAGAAATCCAGAAGGCACAAAAACAGAGATAAAAGGGAAAATGGTATAAGAAAAAGAGCTGTTATATTTCTTTACTTTCTACTTCCCTTTTACAAATTCTATAAGACCCTACTATGCTTCATTCTTTTCTTCCACAATGTCTACTACATTTGCTTCACTGTCTAGGAATTGGTTATTGGAGCTACATCATAAACATTATCATTTTACTTGAGCTGATCTGAGTGAATTCTCTTCCCTACAACCAGTCAGTCCCTAACCAAGAATAATCTGGCACCAGAAAACAGAGTTGCTAGCAACAAACACCAGAGAAAACTAGGAATGATTATTGTGGAAAAACTATGACACTCTCCTAACTTCCCATCGTCAGCCTCCACCAAGATGAGAAGCTGGAGGTGTGAGATACGCAGAGGAGAATTAGCTGGTTAAATTCTACTTAAGTCTCCATCTCCATGAAAATGTAAGCAAAGTATTATGAGAAGGAGAAGAGAAAAAAACGCTTCCCAGTTGCCTGGCTTGAAACAGATGGAGAAAAAGAAGAATACTCTGGACTGATAACATCCACTTATTGTTATTCCAGCTCAGGGGTTCTGGTGAGTTTAGCTAATCTCATCTAAGTAGAGGTGTAAAAACTCATACCTATTTTTGCCTTGAGGGTCTAGACATTCTCTTTAGTTTAACAACTTTTGTAGAAATTTGTAAGGAATAGTTGTCCAATGTCAGAAAAAACTTATGGTATAAGGTGGGCATTACTTCTACCAGGAGGAAAGCTATTGGAACACCTGATATAAAATGAGCAAGGTTTCATGAAGAATGCACACTTTCTTTTCAGAAGCCCTAGGGAAAGTTAAGGTGAGGTTTTCAACCTTATGAAAACTGCAGAATCAGCTGGAAAGGTTTCTGAATCAACATGTCTCCAGGTCACAAAGACAGGGCCTATCATAGATGTCCTCTCAACTTCCTTGCCCAGATTTTTCAGGTAGGGGCTCTACTCTTGAATCCCTTTGACTGTGGGCCAAGGGCTCTTATAATTTCTTCACAATATCCCTTTATCCTTTCTCTTTTAAAAGATTTATTTATTTACTTGAAAGTCAGAGTTACACAGAGAGAGGAGAGAGAGCGAGAGAGAGAGAGGTCTTCCATCCACTGGCTCACTCCCTAAATGGCCACAATGGTCGGAGCTGCGCTGATATGAAGCTAGGAGCCAGGAGCTTCTTCCAGGTCTCCCATGTGGGTCCAGGGGCCCAAGCACTTGGGCCATCTTATACTGCTTTCCCAGGCCATAGCAGAGAGCTTGATCGGAAGTGGAGCAGCTGGGACTCAAACTGGCGCCCATATGGGATGCCAGCGCTTCAGGCCAGGGTGTTAACCCGCTGCACCACAGAGGTGGCTCCCTTTATCCTTTCACACATGAGATTTTATTTTTTCTCCTCACCAACCAAGTCCTTAATGAATGGACTCGGGATTATAAGAAAGAATCTTTATGGTCAATGAAAAACCAAAGCATGGTAAGAAGAAAGGCACACAATCCATAAAATGGTGCCTGTTCTTCAAATGTGTTAAAGCACTTTTGAACACTAGCTTTTAAAATACTTATGCTTAAATCTACATTTCCTGAAAGGGAATGGAGATTAGAAAGATGATTAAATAGATGATGATGATGATGGAGTTTGTCTTAGTACATTTTGTACTGCTGTAACAAAAAACCCCAGACTGAGTAATTTATAAATTTATCTACCATAGTCCCGGAGATTCAGAAGTTCAAGATCAAGCCTCTGGTAGTTTCTGGCAGTTGTCTGATGAAGAATGTTCCCTGCTTAAAGACAGCACCGTGTTGCTACATCCTGTCATATGGAAAAATGCTGTGCCCTCTTATGGCAGAAAGGAAAGCAAGACAGATGCTAAGTGAAGCCTCTTTTATAAGGGTCTGAATCTCATTCATAAAGAAAGGAGCCTTCGTGATGCAATCATCTCTTCAAGGCCACCCATCAATACTATCACATTGCCCATTCAGTGTCAGTGTGTGAATTTTGGAAGTACATATTCAATCCACAGTATGACTTCTATTTTCAGGAAGGTGTCCATTGCTCCAAAATGAGTTAATTGGTTCCTTCTAATTCAAAGCAGTAAAGGCAAGCAGTCTTGGGTTTCCATTCTAATGTAAGTTACAGATTAAGCAAATAAAAAATATATAACCTTATTGCAAAACCCTTCCAGCCTGCAGACAATGCTTTAAGTCCACCTAACACGAGTGCTTTCATTGAAAAACAATCAGAATCTAGGTGTTGGAATGGGGGTACCTGAAAGGAACCAAAAGGACTGAGAAGGTTGACCCCTAAGACCTTCACAACTTCAATTGGGTACTATTCCTTCTAACAGGGAGAACCTACAGTTCCCATGTTCTGGGTCTTAAGAACTTAATCCTTTGCCACACAGATGAAACTTTGCTATCCTTCTGCAGCAGGAAGCAATAATTATCCTTTCAAAATGACCACACATCCTCTCAAAATTGGAGGTTTTCATTGTGATTATTACTTTCCTCAACTGGACATGAGTTGCTAAGCCAAGAGAAATCTCATTCAAAGCAGTGTAAGAAAGAGGAAGATGCCTCAGATATTTGGACTTGGAGCTGAATCTGCTAGTAAGGACTCCAGGGGCCAGCGCTGTGGCACAGAAGGTTAAGCTACCACCTGCAGTGCCAGCATCCCATACAGGTGATGGTTCGTGTCCCAACTGCCCCACTTCCAATTCAGCTCCCTGGTAATGCCCCTGGGAAAGCAGTAGAAGATGGCCCAAGTGCTTGGGTCCTGCACTCATGTGGGAGACCCAGATGAAGCTCTCAGATCCTGGCTTCAGCCTGGCCCCACCCTGGCTGTTTGCAGCCATTTGAGGAGTGAACCAGTAGATGGAAGATCTCTCTCTCTCTCTCCCTCTCCCTCTCCCTCTCCCTCTCCCTCCCCTCCCCTCCCCTCCCCTCCCCTCCCCTCAACTCTTCCTTTAAAGTCAATAAATCTTTAAAAAATATTCCAAATTGTATGACTTTGGGAAGGAGATGAGTCTCTTTTAGGGATCTGTATGATGGCTATGTTATTTTGGTGTAGAACTTTCTTAGAATACTTATTGGGAGAAAAAGTTTGTGTTTGAACCAAGGATTGACTGTAGTAATTGATTTTCCCTCCCAGGAAGCTTTCACATCTTCCTTTCATTAAGAGATTCAGGCAAATGATTCAGGCCTGGCCAATTCTCTCAGCAATAGCAAGGGCACAAGGTGCAGCACATAACACAAAGACAACTAGAATCGTTCAGGATTGTAATAGACACTCAAGGAGAAAGGTGTTGTTTCTGTTCTCTGAGTTACTTTCCCTAGAACTATCAGTACCATGTCTATATGGAGAAGTAGGAGAGAATGCAGAGCAACAAACACATGCAGAGATAACCACAATAGCAGGAGAAAGTGTCTCTTGGTTGTAGGAAGGCCTCACTTAGAGTGCTGCAGCCCTGGCTCTTCCCTCAGTTCTGTGGACTACTCCCTCCCTGCTCTGGGATCCACTAAAGCTGCTAGTCTAAATCGAGTCTCCATCACTTTGAAGATATCTAATACATGACCAGAACTATGGGAGACTTGGAGGGATAATTAATTCAACAAAAGTTTAGGAGTTAGTTGTTGATGTTGTTGTTGATTGTAATATATACCTAGGGTAAAAAAGTAAACAGCACACAGAACGTGTGTTATGTAATTATAAAATCTGTCATCTTTCTACCACCCCCAGAACTCCTCTGCTGAGGGAAAAAAATGCTAACAGTTTCTTCCGTGTCCTTCCAGGAATTTTCTTAAGTTAACTTTAGAGCACTCTAAAGGAACAAGGAGAGAACAAAGCTCGTGAGATGTATTATTCTCAGATCTAACTCAGAAAGGCAAAGATGTAGCAATTTTTTTTTTTGACAGGCAGAGTGGACAGTGAGAGAGAGAGAGACAGAGAGAAAGGTCTTCCTTTGCCGTTGGTTCACCCTCCAATGGCTGCCGCGGTTGGCGCGCTGCAGCCGGCGCACCACGCTCATCCGATGGCAGGAGCTAGGTGCTAGGTGCTTTTTCCTGGTCTCCCTTGGGGTGCAGGGCCCAAGCACTTGGGCCATCCTCCACTGCACTCCCAGGCCACAGCAGAGGGCTGGCCTGGAAGAGGGGCAACCGGGACAGAATCCGGCGCCCTGACCGGGACTAGAACCCGCTGTGCCGGCACCGCAAGGTGGAGGATTAGCCTGTTGAGCCAGGGCGCCGGCCAGATGTAGCAATATTATGTCTATTTTTCCTTCTTTCCTCACTATACTGGATTTAAACTTGCAGTTGTAAGATTCCCTCCCTATGAGCTTTTACATTTTATATTTTAAGTAAAATCCCACTAGGGAAGTACTAGCTAATGAGTTTTGTTTTGTCATCATGTAGAACTTTCACAGCATCCTTTAAAACATCTTGAAACAATTAAAAAAAAATCACTGAACTTCACAGAAAGTTAGTTTGTTTTTCTAAGACCTATAAACAGAGAGGGATTCATTTTTAACTCCATATCTATGCTGCCTGGTTTGAGATTTCACTTTTGCAAAATAGTCAGAGCTCAGATGATCTGTCACAGTGGATTCAGTTTTTTTGTCTTTAAATTTGAAGGGCAACAGAAATTGCTGGAAGATTATGTTTAAGTGGTACAGCAAATTTAAATGTATTTTGGAAGTAGCTACACAATACATAAACACGTGACCAAAAATAGATGCTACAGAACACTGTGATTGTACTAAATGCCACTAAATTATTTGCTTTAAATGGTCTATTTTCAGTTATGTGAATCTCACTCCAATAATAATGACTTTTAGAAGGTGGTATTTAAGAAAGTTGTACCTATTGCAAAGCCAATCTAAATCATAGATTTTTTTTTCAAAGTCATCATCTCTGGTAAAAATAAGAATTAACTTGTTAAAAATCTATGCTGTGGGTTGGTGTTTGGCCTCTCAGTTAAGACGTCACTGGGAACACTCATGTCCCTTATCAGAGTGCCTGAGCTCAAGTCCTGACTCATCTCCTGAATATAATTTCCGGCTAATGCAGACCCTGAGAGACAGTATCAACAGGATCAAGTAGTTAGGTACCTCTAACCCACCTAGAGACTCAGACTGAATTCCTAGCTCCCCCACCTTGTGCTGGCTCAGCCCCAGCTGTGGCAGGCATTTGGGTAGTGCACAGTAGATGGGAGCTCACTTGCTCTCTCTCGCTCTTGCTCTTTCTCTACCTCTCAGACTTTTAAAAAGACTGACTCTCAAACAACGCTTGTGCTAAAAGCTTTCCAATAAGCAGTGTATATGTTAAATTATTGGGGTTTGTGTTGTCAAGCTCTGGGTTAAGCGGCCTCCTGGGACACCTGCATCCTATATTGAAGCGTCTGGTTCAAGTCCCTGTTACTCTGTGCTTCTGATTCAGTTTCCTGCTAATGTATCTGAGAGAGAGTAGATGATGGCTCAAAGACTTGTGATGATCAGAAGCTCAGTTGAGGGCAAGTTGAATTTAAAATATCTATTTATTTGACAGAGTTATAGACGACACACAGAAAAAGGGTCTTCCTTTTGTTGGTTCACTCCCCAAATGGCCGCTACAGCCAGCGCTGTGCCAATTCCGAGCCAGGTGCTTCTTCCTGGTCTCCCATGCAGGCACAGGCACCCAAGCACCTGGGCCATCCTCCACTGCCCTTCCAGGCCACAGCACAGAGCTGGATAGGAAGAAGAGCAGCTGGAACTAGAACCTGGCACCCATATGGGATGCTGGCGGCGCAGGCGGAGGATTAACCAAGTGAGCCATGGCACCGCCCCTAAAATATTAGAAAACCACGTGAGATAGCTCCTAAAATTAAGGGGATTTTCAGAAGTATTGAGCTCTCCAGTCCCTGGGCCTCCCTTCAAAGCAATAACACTTAATTATACCAGTATCTGTCAAATCCAGTGTTTTATTTTTTCCTGAAGAGTGAGGTCCTTACCTTGTTCTATTCTGAAACTATGACATGATTCACTTTGAAACCCTTCACCTGTTTTCTCAGATAAGAATATTAATTTATTTCATGCAATGTTTACCACTCTTTAAAAAAAAAAGATGCTACTGTACTATGATTTTTTTTAGAAAACAAAGGCTAAATATTTTCCAAAATTTATATTAAAAAGAATCCACAAATGATGATTACAAAGGTGTGTTGTCCCAGACTGTGCAATAATTTCTGCCAAATGAATCATGACACCCCTCAAAGGAAACTGGACCCTATGACTGTGCTATATCTGACATATGTTGCCACATCTGTGTTCATTGCCTACGGCTGCCATAACAAAACACCATAAACTTTGTGGCTGAAGACAGCAAGAATTTATTCTCTGTCAGTTCTGGAAGCTCGAAATCCAAAATCAAGGTGTTAACAGTACAACACTCTCTTTGAAGTTCCCAGGAGGGGATTCTTTGCCCTTCTCCCCTGAGTGTTTGTGTCTTTACATGGCACTTTCTTCTCTGTGTGTCTGCATCCAAATCTCCCCATCTTACAATGCCAGTCATCAGACTTAGGGCCTGCCCTAGTCCAATATGACCTCCGTTTAAACTCATTATATTTGCAAAGACTTTATTTCCAAGTAAGATCACTATCATGGGTATCAGGGCTTAGGACCTCAACATATTTTTCTGAGGGGACACACGTCAACCCATAAAACACTAAACCTCATTCATTCATTCACTGAGAATTTTCCCTGTGTTTGACACATTTGTATTTACTGGCAATCCTCGTCCTTGCAGTTAGAGAATCATGGTCCAGTGTGGGAGAAACTTAGTGTAGTAAAAGAATTTAGAAACACGGCGATTCAGATAGGAGACCCTTATCTCAACCTAAGAAATCAAAAAAATCCTTGCTGGAGAAGTGGCCTCCAATCTAAGACCCAGATGGTGAAGTTGGATGCACAGGAAAGACAACTCCAAACAGAGGGACAACATTTGTTGCAGACTGGATGTCAAAGAAACCGTGCTGCTATCTGGGGACTACTGTAGAATCCAAGTGGTGGTAGCGGTCACGACAAGAATTGAGGCTGTGCAAATATGCAAGGAATGGGTCAGGAGGGACTTTATTGGCATACTAAGGATGGCATTTGTCTTGTAGACCAGCAGCCCTCCAATGCCATCTCCAAAGAGTGTCCCATCACTCTGCAGTCATTTGATTAATCTAAATTAGATTATATCCTATTATATGCTTCCAAATCACATCATTTTCTCACCTACCTTATACTGATGGGGAAAAGGAGGTGGAGTGACAGCTATCACACAGGAAACCAAGTACCATGTGATATGCCCATAATATGAATGCCCTCCTTCAGGTATATATCAAGAAGGAGAACATACCCACAGGCAATGGGACACGACTGAAGGGTTTCTAGTAGAAAATAATGTGATCACATCGTGCATTCTGGGAGAGAGCTGAGACTAGAGAACAAATGAAAGGCCATTGTACTAACCTAAGTGACAGATAATGGTGGCCTAAACTATAGTAGTGGCAATGAAGATGGAGAGACGTAAACAGAGTACATTAAGATGAAATCAAATGGATTTTCAGTTTAGGCATGCTCAAAGCACCATAGGCATCTCACAGTTGTACAGAACAGGCAGAGAGGACAAAATAAAATCCTGACCCTTTATGTACACAGCTGTATTTTCAGCAGCAGGAAAATAAGCCTGGCTATGCTGGCAAATATCAGACTGGTAGGCAGATGGGTGAGGTATGGCCAAAGGACAAAGAAGCCCATGCATGGTTGACACAACTGTCCCAATCAAATGAGTGGAGCACAATGGAGAGGAATCCAAGCATCTCACTTCCCTCCCATCAGGCAGACTGGCCAGCAGACAGGTAGGAAGTTATTTGTAGACAAGTGTCCATAGGCAGCAATGGACTAGAACAAAGATCCAGCTTTCTGTCTTAGGGAGATGTGCTGGCAATTGCCACATAGGAACAGGGCCTGGTACTAGGCTGAGTACAGCCCTAAAGTCAGATCTATGAGTTGTGCTAACAGTGGCCAAGGGAGAGGGCAGACGTCACTTGAGAAACAGTGTCATAGCATGACACTAAATAAAACCATAAATGCAGGTGGATGACTGGCCACCAAGCTTCAGCAGTGGCATTAAGGTAATTGATCTACTTCCTTGCTGACTTGGTTTGGACTCAGAAACCCAGGGCATGAGTGAGAGGGCAACTGAAAGTCAGGCGTCCAAAGGAGAGTATCTGGGCAACATAAAGCCATGAGGGAGCAGGCCAATAGGTCTAAATTGTTGTGCTTGCCTGTGCACTATGCCCTCCTTTGATATAGATACTCATGAAGAAGACATAGTTATAGCAGAATTGCCAGGTTGGAGGTCTAAGGGGGTAACGTTAAAAAACAGTCTTGCATTCTACCAACATTTACGGAGCACTTGGTGTGTTCCTAGCTCTTGCTTTGGAGCATACTAAGATGCCAAAATCATCACAGTCTCTGCCTTCAAGTATTCTGCAGTGGAACAAGCATGATGGGAGACTCACAACTTACTGTGAGAAAGCCCAGTCAAATGCAGTGGAGCAGAGAGGATAAATGAAGAACAAAAAAGTCTCATAAGGTTTTTGAGAAGAGGGGCTGGTGTTGTAGCATAGCAGGTAAAGCTGCCACCTGACATTCACGCCGGCACCCCATATGGCTACCGGTTCATGTTCTGGCTGCTCCACTTCAAATTAGCTCCCTGCTAAAGGCCTGGGAAAGGCAATGGAAGATGGCCCAGGTGTTTGGGCCCAGACCACCCACGTGGGAGACCTGGATGAAGCTCCTGGCCCGTGACTTCTGTCTGGCCCAGCCCTGAGCAATGAGGCCATTTGGGGAGTGAACAAGCAGATGGAAGATTTCTGTCTCTCTGTAATTCTGCCTTTCAAATAAATAAATAAATACATCTTTTTAAAGCACTTTAAAAAAAAAAAAGACTTTTGAGAAGAGACCACAGCCATTTTCTACCCAGACACCATTATCAGAGACTTAACCACTTCCGTGTGGCACCACCTGCTTCAACTCCAGGTCTGACACAACAACCATTGTTAGTTTATCCGCATCTCCCTCAACTCTCTTTTTTATTTTTTTAAAGATTTATTTATTTGAAAGTCAGAGTTATAAAGAGGCAAAGGGAGAGGCAGAGGCAGAGGCAAGAGAGAGAGAAAGAGGTTAGACCTGGGCTGATCCAAAGCGAGGAGCCAGCAGCTTCTTCCAGGTCTCCCATGTGGGTGCAGGGGCCCAAGAACTTCTTCTACTGCTTTCCCAGGCCATAGCAGAGAGCTCGATCTGAAGTTGAGCAGCCAGGACTCGAACCGGTGCCCATATGGGATGCCACCACTGCAGCCAGTGACCCTTCCCTCAACTCTCTGTCTTGAGTGTTGTGTGTAATATAACAGAGGGAGCCTAAGATTCCACAGGCCAGGACTGAAAGTCCCTAGGTCTGCTAGTCACTCAATAAGTAGGCACACAGACATTTTCTGACCTTGATTGCACTTCCATTTTACTCACCGTAAGATGAGAATAAAGACAAAGCATACTTCGCAGGGCTGTTTCAGGGACTAAATGAAATAATGTACATAAATCAGGGATATAAACTTTCAAGAACTGGAAAGACATTATTTTCATGGAGTCCCAATGTGAGTTCAAATTGCTGTTTTCAGCTATACCTGGGTGTGTGTGACAAGCTGGTACAGGGGCCTCTGGGAGTCAGTCCACGTGAGGATGAGGAAGTCGTTGTGTTCATGTGCCAGAAAAAGAGACAAAGACCCATGGGAAGCATGTGGGAAGCTTCAGATGTCTGTGTCCGTGCCCCACCCAGACCCACTGCTGGGAGTCAGAACTAAGCAGAGATAGAGGCTCCACACACAAGCTGAGTCAGCAAAAGGGGACATGGCATTGCCACTTTAGTTGCCTGATGACAAACTAGGATGCAGAAAGGCACATGCTCTTCCCAGAACAGGCAGAACTCCAGAGCAAGTTTCCTAATCTGGGGGAAAGTGTTCTTTGTGCAGGCACAACCACAAGAGGTACCTCCTGCACCTCACCCTCAGCAGGCCAGGGGACCTGGAGACTCTGTCAATATGGAGCGTGAGACAGAGAGTGGATGTGAAACGCTCCTGGGGCTAAGTCTCAAGGGCATGTGATAGCAGTGACTGGTCATTGCTCCTCATGTGAGTCCAACAGTGGGGGTGGTGTGGGGGACGCCTGGACAAACTCAAGTCGAATTATTATGAAATCAGGGTGAGTTTCAGATGTCGTGTGAGTCCAGATGCCATTAGTTGCTATTTCCATTTGCTTCAGTTGCTTCATTTTCTCAGCAAGTCTGAGAAGGGAAATCTGTCACCCCATGAGGCGAAAGTCCTCCTCTTGACAAAGACCACCCAGAGGCGAGCGGAGGCATTGGAAAGCACCTGACACGAGATTTCAACAAAGGCTGCTCAAATGAGCAGCAGTGGCCAGTAAACTCACTCTCTTGGCTCTCATCTCTCTCGGTGTTTTCCAAGCCTGGAGGGGAGAGAGGGTGGGGTGAAGAGAAGGATGTGCAAGGTTATGATATAGGAGCAACATGGTGAGGCAGGGAAGCAGGAGAGGCCCAACAGCTGTACACCAAGAAAATGCAAAATAGCCCTTTTAATTGGAGGTGAGGCAATGATGAGGCAGTGAGAACAAAATGCACACCCCTCCCATCTCCAGAGATATAGCAGGAGGTCTGGCCAATGGTGAGAATGTCAGATTTTTCCTTTCTCTCAGCCCACTGCTGTTAAGTCTAGAATTCTGGCCCAGGCATCTTGAGAGAAGCTGTGGGCGTGCCCAGCATTGGACATGCCACACAGACGCCTGCGCTCACTCAACAAGGAGAGAGGAAATAATTCATCCAAGCTCTGCCAAGACAGCTCTCTGGCCCTCTGATGCTCTCAGAGGTTGAAGGTTGGCTTTTGCCAGACAGGGCGGAGTCCAGCAAAAAACAGGGGTCTGGGTCTCCTTGGCGATCTGAAATCTGTGCACAAATGCCAGCTCTCAGACCGCTCCATCCAGCCCAACCGTGCCCCGGGCCCTTGCATATCCTCAAGTCAGCCTCACCTGGCAAATTCTGCCTCTGACAGAGTCGGAATGACCGTTTCTTAGCCCATACTGCCTTCCAATCATGGCTCTGAGTGAAAGAGACTTGGCCCTGACTGCTGAGGAAGAGCTCAGTCTTAGGATCAGTTGGGTTGAAGGACAATAGAGCCGTGAGTCCCATAGTCCGTAGTGAGTGAGCAGGTATGGGTGTGGGGAGAGAGTGCCTCATCCTAGACGAGGAGTGATTTCAGTGGAGTTTTAAACAGGAAGTAGGCAGAAGCCAGTGCTGTGGTGTAGCTGGTAAAGCTGCTGCACTGCTGGTATCCTATCGCTGGTTCAAGCCCAGCTGCTCCACTCTGACCCAGCTCTCTGTTATGGCCTGGGAAAGCAGCCCCTGTACCCTTGTGGGAGACCTGGAAGAAGCTCCAGGCTCCTGGCTTCAGATCTGCCCAGCTCCAGCCCTTGCAGCCATTTGGGGAGTAAACCTGTGGATGGAATGCCTCTCTTTCTCTCTGCCTCTGCCTCCCTGTAACCCTGCCTTTCAAATAAATAAATATATCTTTAAAAATTAAAAAAAAAAAAAAAACAGGAAATAGGAGCTCACCAGGCAGAAAAGGAAGTAAAGAGGAATAGGTAATTTTGTTAGTGCTTACTGTGTGCCAGGCAGTGTGTGAGTGTGTGAGTGGTGTTTCATGGAGAGAGAAGAACAGGTACAGTCTTAGACTTGAACAAGGTTGTGATATATGGACAGAATGTAAATTCCACATAAATAAAGGAATGTATTGTGACAGTTGTCAAAACATAAGGCTAAAAAGGTAAGTCAACATTGAGAAGACATCAAAGTTTATATATAGGCATAGGTCTGGAAAGATATCAATATACTAGCATTGGTTATAGTGGTGAAGATTTTTTTGAGTTTTATTTTTACTCTTTATGTTTCTATGATTTTTTCTATCTACGATTTCTATGTATCTATGATTTTTTTTCCAACAAAAAGAAAAGAGGATAAAGAGGTACCTACAAAGTGTATACTTTCTTCAGGTACTAGAAAGCCACTGAAAATTCTTGAGAAGACTTAAAAAACTGTGTGTGAGCTATTGAGGGCTGCTGAAGTAGAAAGATCCTTGGTGACTCACTTCAATTCCTGCTTCCTAGGAACCAACTTCATGCTACCTGCAGTCCCCGAAGTCAAGGCTATAGGATTAAACTTCCAGTCCCATGAGATAGGAGGCTGCTGGTCATGAGCAAAGAGGCACAGTCCATGTGATGCATTTCTCTGCCCACTCAGAGCTCCCCATAAATTGACAGCAGGCACAAAACAACCTGGCTCAGCACCAAGCACAAAAACAAGGGGGAAAGAAGACAGGTGACAAAGTATTCACTGAAGCTAGAAAAAAAAAAAAAGGCAGATTTTTTTTTTCCACAATGTAGGATCTTTTATTACTAGAAAATAAAATCCTGTCTGAGTAAATGCCAGGAAAGCGATTAAGGGCTCAATTTAGATCAGGAGTCTTGGCTGGGCACTGCTGAGCAGGGAGCTGAACAATGTCTGCCCCACTCTCTGTGCACATCACGTTTGGGGTGAACAGCCCAGGCCCCAGCCAGGCCTCTGGCTGCCAGTTTTGCAGAATTACAGTTAAGCTTTGGCCACTCGGTTTCAGTTAAAAGGATTGTGTGGAAGGAAGGATAAAAGACCCTTGCGTATAGCCCAGCTACTGCCTCTGAGGTCTAAGAAGAAATGCAGCCAGGGTGGTGCCAAGTTCTGCAGAAAAGCTTCTTCCCTGGGGTTCTCAGGCTCCCCAGCCTGACCCAGGAAGGGCATGAGATGGAGCAGGAGCGTGGGCTGGCTTTGGACTTGGGCCGGCCTGGGTTGGAGGCCCCATTGTACTACTCGTGGGGCCTTTAGGCAAGATTTTTAACTTTGCTGAGTCCCAGTACATTACCCCTATAAAATATAGATAATAGCATTATTATGGGGACACAATGACATGATGTTTGTAAAGCAACAACAAAATAAACACTTAGTAGCTCCTTCTTTTCCCTTCCTTTCTCCAAGGCCTCTTAAACCAAAGAATTGTGGTGCAGTGGGAAAGGCATGAGATTAAAGGCTGGGAAAGTAATGTTCTATTCCTGATTCAACTCTGTGTGACCTTGGGCAAGTCACTCAGTCTATCTGGCCTCCCTTTCCTCCACTGAAAAGAGTAGGTCTTGGGTTAAATAATCTCTGAGGATCCCTCCCACTTCTGATTCTCAATATTAATTCTGACTATTAGGTAGTTGTTATGCATAGGCACGTTGCTCAGCAATGCACATGCATTATTTTACAAATATTATTATTCCTGTTTTACGAGAAAATGAGCCTTATGGCGTCTTAGGAACTTGTGCCAGATTGCCCAGCCAGAAAAGGCAGATGAAGAAGTGTTTGTCCATGGGGCCAGTGCTGTGGCTCAGCAGGTTAAAGCTCTGGTCTGCAGTGCCAGCATCCCGTGTGGGTGTCGGTTTAAGTCCTAGCTACTCCACTTCCAATCCAGCTCTGGCCTGGGAGGGCAGAAGATGGTCAAAGACCTTGGGCCCCTGCACCCGAGTGAGAGACCCCAAAGATGCTCCAGGCTACTGGCTTTGGATCAGCCCAGCTCTGATCTTTGTAGCCATTTGGGGAGTGAACCAGCAGATGGAAGACCAATCTCTCCCTCTCTCCCTGCCTCCCTGCCTCCCTGCCTCCCTGTAACTCTACCTTTCAAGTAAATAAATCTTTAAAAAAAAATTTTAAAAAGAAGAAGGAGGAGGAGAAGTGTTTGTCCAGATTGACTTTTTTTTAAACCAAGTTATAAAGTCCCAGAGTTCTGAGTCTTCTTACTGAACAGTAATAAAATCAAATCATTCTGCAGGTTCCAAGCCAAGTTTAAAGACTTGTCAATGCTTGACACTGTAACTGAGTTTTCAGGCCTGAGGAATACTGGTTCACTCACAGTCCTGTGAAACAGGCCCCTCGGAGAATACAACGTCCTAGCAGGAGGTAGGAAAGAGAAGCTAGAAACAGTCTTTCCTGGCACTTTCAATCAGGGCAGACAGAGGGTATTGTGGTAGGGCCCCAGCAAGCAGGAAGACAGACAATTGTCAGCCCAGGGAGCAAGTAGCCCAGAGCTGGTGGTCAGCATAAACAGGGCTGCAGAGGCTCAAAGGCTAAGTATCTATTCCAGCAGAGATGCAAACCATTTGAACTATACCACAGTGGAACAAGTAGGGAAGAGGGAAAGTTCTGACTTGGCAGTCCCTGGGAGCACAAGGCCTGAGTCTGACAAGCCACAAGGAGCCTCAGGAAGAAATATCAGAGCCCAGGACTCATGACCCAACTCATGGCTGGGTAAGTGAACACTGCTAAGCCCTGGTCCAGTTGTCTGTTGTTCTAAGACAAACCACCCCAAAGCTTGGAGGTTTAGAACAACCAAGTTGTACTATTTCTCACAGTTTTTTAGGTTTGCTGAGCTGACATAGGCAATTTTTCAGGTCCATGTAAGGCCAGTTGGGTCCACTCATATGGCTACATTCAGCTAGGCGTCAGCTAGACTAGAACATCAAAGATGATTCCACTCATATGTCTGGCAGTCGGTACTGGCTATTGGCATGGACACCTCAGTTCTCTGCCACAGAGCTTCTCATTCTCCAGGACCCCTCTCCACGTAGTCTCTCTACTAGGAAAGTCTGGACTTCTTGACATAGCAGGTGATGCTATAGGGTAAAACAGCATCAGGTCAATAGGCAAAGAATCAGCCAGCAATGAACAAGTAAACAATGAATAATTTGAAACAGAGATGTTTTTAAAAGTACCACTAATAGTTCTAAAACATGAAATACTTAGAAGCTAAAACACATAAAATACTGGCGAAAGAAATTTTAAGAGTTAGGTAAATGGAAAGATATACCACATTCATAGTTAGAAAAATTTGATGGGCCGGCGCCGTGGCTCAACAGGCTAATCCTCCGCCTTGCGGCGCCGGCACACCGGGTTCTAGTCCCGGTCGGGGCACCGGATTCTGTCCCGGTTGCCCCTCTTCCAGGCCAGCCCTCTGCTGTGGCCCAGGAGTGCAGTGGAGGATGGCCCAGGTGCTTGGGCCCTGCACCCCATGGGGAGACCAGGAAAAGCACCTGGCTCCTGGCTCCTGCCATCGGACGAGCGCAGTGCGCCGGCCGCAGCGCGCCAACCGCGGCGGCCATTGGAGGGTGAACCAACGGCAAAGGAAGACCTTTCTCTCTGTCTCTCTCTCTCACTGTCCACTCTGCCTGTAAAAAAAAAAAAAAAAAAAAAAAAGAAAAATTTGATAAAGTTAATAACATCAATTCTTATCAAAGTTCAAAAAATTAAACAGAGAAAAGGTAGACTTGTTTGTAAGTGGTATTGAAACAAATGGACATCCATATACAAAAACACAAACTTTGACTTAGAACTGACACTTATACAAAATGTAACAAAACAGATTATAGAATTAAGTGTAAAGAGAAAAATTAGGAAACTGTTAGGAGAAAATAATTACAATCATTGATTGTTCTTAATAGGCCAACAAAAACAAAATATAAAAGAAAATATAGATAAATTAGACTTAAAGTTTAAAATTTATACTCTAGTATATCATTCAGGAAAAGACAAAAATAGAGTGACATAGAATAGATCAAAATTTGCCAGGATTAAGAGTTGGCAGAGGGTTTTATTACAAAAAAGTAGCAAAAGGGAATTTGGTGGAATGACAGCACTATTTCTATTCTGATTTTATTAGTAGTTATACAATCCTATATGTATGTGTCAAAATCACAAAACAATACAACAGAAAAAAGAAATTTTACTGTATTGAAATTTTTTTTTTTTTGACAGGCAGAGTAGATAGTGCAAGAGAGACAGAGAGAAAGGTCTTTCTTTTTCCGTTGGTTCTCCCCCCAAAGTGGCCGCTACAACCGGCATGTTGCGGCCAGCGCGCTGTGCTGATCCGAAGCCAGGAGCCAGGTTCTTCCTCCTGGTCTCCCATGCGGGTGCAGGGCACAAGGACCTGGGCCATCCTCCACTGCACTCCCTGGCCAGAGCAGAGAGCTGGACTGGAAGAGGAGCAACTGGGACAGAATCCGGCGCCCCCATCGGGACTAGAACCCGGGGTGCCGGTGCCACAGGCGGAGGATTAGCCTAGTGAGCCGCAGCGCCGGCCTACTGTATTGAAATTTAAAATAACATTTAGTCCCCAAAATTTAGTCATCATTCCTCCAAATGGACCCCCAGAGAAAATATGCTATTATTCACACACCAAATGTTTTTAAATGTTAAAAACCTCTGTTAAAAAATGATAATTTAATCAAACAACTGCCTCTCCATTATTTGTGTTTGTATGAGTTTTGTTTACTTGTTTCAGTAGTACCCAGTGTTGAGAAAGGTATGATGAAGTGAGCACAACTGGGGTCAGCATTGTGGCATAAGAGGTAAAGCAACCATCTGCAACACCAGCATCCCATAGAGTGCAGGTTTGAGTCCTGGCTGCTCCATTTCCCATCCAGCTCCCTGCTAAGGCACCTGGGAAAGGAACAGAAGATGGCCCAAGTGCTTGGGCCCCTGCACCCATGTGGGAGATCCAAAAGAAGCTTCTGGTCCTGGCTTTGGATCAGCCCAGCTCTGACCATTGTGGCCATTAAAGGAGTGAACCAATAGATAGAAGGTCTGTCTCTCCCTCCCTCTAACTCTGCCTTTCACATAAATAAATAAATCTTAAAGAGAAAGAGAGAGAGAGAGAGAGAGTGCACAATGAAATGTAAGGAGGGGACATGTGAATTGGTATGGGTTTTTTGGAAGACAATATATCTCAAAAGCATTAAGTGCTCTTACTTATTGGAAAATAAAGCCACTTCTAGGAATCAATTCTCATGAAATAACCAGACTCTGGTGAAGATCAGTTGTCTTGTCTGCATTGAAATTCTGTCTCTTTCATCACAGAGACTGACAACACAATGGGTCCAAAATAATTATTGCCAACAATCTGTAAGGCAATTAACTCCCATAAAATGTCTGCCTGCAGCCAGGAGCCTGGTAGGAAGAGAAGCTTCTATCCCTTGGGCATGTTTGCTATCTACACTCACTATGAACAACAAACATTGTATTCCTAAGGCCTTAGCAAGTGACATTCCTTGCCATGCCTGTAGACTACTTCATGAGAGCAAAACAGGCAAGGGAGTCGGTTCTGAAGACACCAAAGACTGCTGGGAAAGCCAGAGAATTCGGACTGAGAGGCTTCCTGGCATGAGCTCGGCCTACAATGGCAGATTCAGTAAAACTTGATTTCTAAGGAGACCAGGGGATTCAGGAAGATAGCACAGCTTGGTTTGGCAGTCAAGAGAGGGCCTTGGCTGAAAAATGCCAGGTACTGGCTTTTGGAATCATCAGAAAAAATAGACACTTTAAGATGGAGAAAGATCCTGCCATTGGATACAGGATCTAGGTCTTGTCTCCGGACCGTCCCCCCCAACCCAGGGATCCCCTCCTCCTAATAGCAGCTGTTCTCCTTGACCCCAGTTAAGTGTGCCATTTGGCCCTTACCCTTTGTTACCTGGATGCTGCAACTTCACCTTTCAACCCTGGCTGTTTATACAACTGCCTCTTCCCAAGGCTCTCTTAGTCCTGATACCTGGGCTTTCTCCTGTGCCTCATGTTCCTCCAGCCCCCACCTTACCTACCATCTATCCTCACACATACCTCTCACTCCCCCAGAGGTCACCACAAGCACTGGGCAGGACCTAGTTATTCAGGAAAGAAGGAATTGTTCCAAATAGTGTCTCTTCAAGTTAGAGACTCTGTATACTGACTTTAATTACAACAGTGACCACCTCCAAGAATTACTGAGTGAGCACTCACTGTATTCTAGTTACCATGCCAAGTCTTCTACATGTACCACAAATTATTACAATTTAATCCACACAGCAATCCCACCACATGGGTACCAGTACTGCCACAATTAACATACCAATTTACATACAAGGAATTAAGAGCTCAGAAAAGTAATGTTCCCAGGACAATGGGGATAACAAATAAATCAAAGATACAATTTTGAACTCATCCACTTAGCAAGTCTTACATTAACAGAGCCCCTATCACACACTAGAGTTACATCACTAGCATGGCACTAGTTATAGTGGTGAACAAGACAGACCCAGTCCCCGTCCTCCAGAAGCCTATTGCCGAGATTAGGCAACCCACAGGCCTCTTTTGCTGCCATAGAGCCAAGATTCAAACTCATGTTTCCTATGCCAAATTTTAAACACAATACTTTCTACCCCACTCTTTCTGGAAATTAGTCCCTCTTGAGCAACATGAAGTCTTGGAAGTTCTCAGGCTGAGGTCCAGCTGCCTGCCTGTATGACGAGGTATTGATGTTGAGCACATGTTGTACATAAGTATAGATGCTAAGAATCAGAGTACTGGACTCATGGAACCTAAGACTTTTCTTCATAAAGACTTCTTGATTTGAAAGGAAGAACTACAAACAAAGAAGGAAAGAGAGAGAATCTTCTATCCACTGGTTCACTCCCCAGATGGCCATAACAGCCAGGGCTGGGCCAGGCCAAAGCAAAGAGTTAGGAGCTTCCTATGGGTCTTCCACATGCGTGCAGGGGCCCAAGCACTTGGACCATCTTCCACCGCTTTCCCAGATACATTAGTAGGGAGCTGGGTCAGAAGTGGAGCCCTGGGAAAGCAGCGGAAGATGGCCCAAGTCCTTAAGCCCCTGCACCCACATGGGAGACCCGGAAAAAGCTTCTGGCTCTGAACTGGCGCAGCCCTGGCTGTTGCAGCCATTTGGGGAGTGAACCAGGGGATGGATACCTCTCTGCCTCTACCTCTCTCTGTAACTCTGTCTTTCAAATAAATAAAGTAAATCTAAAAAAAAGAAAAAGAAGAAGAAGAAGTGGAGCAACTTGGATTCCAACAGGTGCCCAGATGGGATGGTGGCACTGCAGGCAGAAGTTTAACCTACTATGCTACAGCATTGGCCCCAAGACTTTTCTTCAATGTCACTTTTTCACTAAGGTCACTCTAACCACCTGCCTCCCTATCAGCACAGTAAACTCATCTTACCCTGCTCATTTTTTTTGTACTAAAATATTGTTGTGTTTATTGTTTAGTACAAGTATATGTCAAAAGGTTTGTGGAAAAAATAATAAGTAAATAATCTGGGGCCGGCATTGGGGTACAGTGGGTTAAGCCATCACCTTCAATGCCAGCATTCTACATGGGTACCAATTCAAGTTCCCGCTACTTCATTCCAATCCAGATCCCTGCTAAGGCACCTGGGAAAGCAGTGGGAGATGGCCCAAGTACTAGGGCCCCTTGCACCCACATCGAAGACCCAGATGGAGTTCTAGGTTCCTGGCTTTGGCCTGGCCCAGCCACAGATGCTGTGGCCACTTGGGGAGTGAACCAGTGGATAGAAGATCTCTCCTCTCTCTCCATATTCCTCTATCTGTAACTCTGCCTTGCAAACAAATATTTTTAAAATCTTATTTTGGTGCAAAAGTTTTTTAAATCCGTGGATATTTTTATAACATATACCATCAGAACTTTTTCAGGATCCTTCATATGCATGGATTTCAAAAATTTTTGCACCAAAATAAGCTTATCTTTTAACTCAATGTTTATGAACTTTTGAAGTACCCTTTAATGTGTTTCCTCACACTTCAGCGTAAATTCCCCCGAGGGAATCCTTATTTCTTTTGTTTACTGATATATCCCCTGTGCCTAGACAGCCTGGCCTATAGAAAATACTCAATAATCATTGTCTGTGTGAATCAGTGAGGATGTAGCTATGTACAAGTTTAGCAGACAGATGATGCTACTTAGCTAGGAGTAAAGGACTGGAAAAACAGAAGTTAGCTGGAAGCTAAAGTTCCCACCAATGCCGCATAGGCGTTGACCTCCTGGAAGCCCAGAGAGGGGTGCTGTGAGAACTGGGAGGGGGCCAAGTAGGCCACAGCTTGGAAAACAGAAGACGCTGCAGGAGGAAGATGTCTATTCTTTGTGCTCAGAAGCATGTCAGCCACCTGACTGCCAGGAAGCAAGGGTGGATCAGGAAATGTGTGGCCATCTGTGTTGTGCCAGAAGCTCACAGAGCCTGGGGGTCAGAGGAGCAGTTGGGGGTTGAGGATCAAAGCAAGCAAAGACTGAAGTCCAGGAAGTCTGAGTGAGCAAGATAATGGTACCCATGCACCACAACACAGAGAGGGGTCTAACGTTTCTTTCATGTTGTTTCCCAGGTGTGTGGTCCTTAGGGCTACAGAAGTGAGCACAGAAATATGCTACAGAGAGAGAAAGAGAGCTGATGGTACATGTCTCTTCCAAGTTTCAGGTTTAGTGGTCCCATGTTTATAGCTTGAAGTTGTCCGTAGTGGAACTATTTACACCCTGGAAATTGGCAAATGTCATAAATCAGGGATTGTTTCCTTGTTAATTAAGCAGCTGGTTGTTAAACCCTTACCAGCTTACCACTGGTATAGTTTATTATAGCACCGAGGTTGCAGGGAGACTCTGTTCTTGGCTGACAGAAGGGACTGGAATGACAGGTAGGCAGTTAGGCTGAGTCATACTGTGTGGAAAGACACCTGCACAATTGGGCAACTGCACATACAGCAAAGAACCAAACTTAACAGAATCCTTCCCTGGGGTTCTTTTAGTCACTATAGAAATTATGTAGAGATCTTTCTTTTACATTTGGAAGCCAGAGACTCATTTGAATTCATGTATTCGTTCATTTAACAAGTACTAACAGAGGGCCTTTTGGTGCCAGGTGAGCCAGTGGACAATAGAGATGAACAGACTTATTCTTGCCTTTACAGAACGTACTAATATAGGAGTCCAAAAATTACAGCCTGTGGTCTAAATGTGGTTCATGACTGCCTTTAGTACAGCACTCAAATTAAGGGTGGTTTTTATATTTTTAAAGGGTTGTGAAAAAGAAGAAAGAAAGGAAGGAAAAGGGGAAGAAAGAGATGTGGAGAAAACAGGAGAAGAGGAAGAAGTTACAGAGACCACATATGGTCACTAAACCTAAAATATTTACTCTCTGGATGGTTACCACAGGAAAAAATTTGCTTACTATCGTTCTATCAAACTGGATAGACCTTACTTCTGTACAGCCACCCTAATTGGCCATTTAATGGGCCAGGTGTGAGATAGGACTTGGCTTGAGTAAAGAACCAGGAGTAGGTAAGGCGACACTGACACAGAAGGAGTGAAGCTGGGAGTCTCAAAGTTACCAATTAGAAATGTCTATTTGTGAATATTTGCCTGGGTGGACCAGAGGATGAGGTTGGGGCCTCAAGTAGAACACAAGGAGAAGATAAGTCAGCAGTTAGCCCAGAGATGCATGAGGAAACCAAGTCAGAGGACACAAAAGCAGCAGCTGAGGCCTCCAGAACACCTGCTATGTTCCACACGTTCCAGGCATGTCACATACACCAACACACTTAATCCTCCCAGCAGCTCTATGAAGTTGGTTGTAGTCTTCCCAGTTGGCAGATGGGGAAACTGAGATACAGAGCAGTGAAGGAATTTGCCAAGACTCACAGCTACCAAGTAACCAGGCCAGGATTTAAAAACAGATTGACCATCATGTGCTTAACCACAGACCAGTAGAGGAAGGACAGAAGGAAGGAGTGTGATGATAAGCTGCTTGCAAACCCAAAAGCCAGCAGAGAAAAGCAGGTGTCAGGCCATAGTCAGACAACAGCATTGTGAACATGCCCGATCCTGTGGCACATATGACTGAGCTCTCTCGCTGCCAGGCTTGGTGCTGGAGGCTGTGGTACAGAGATGAGCCAGACTGGGTCTGAAGTGGGTGGGCAGTTGTGAGTAACCAGGCCATGCTAATGCAGTCTGGATTAAGCCCTATAGAGCACTGTTAAGGCTCATCCCTGAGAGCTGCACCTGTAAGCTTGGAGCCAGGTGTCAGGGAAGGATGTGGGGCTCAGGCTGCCTACCACCACCTGGATGAACCACCCTTTGGAGTAGGTGACAAAGCAAACACCTGGTGTGCCCAACACACATCAATGTGCAGAAGAGAGGCAAAGGCTACGTCCTGAAGAAAGCCAGAGAAAAGGCCAAGTGGCTTAGAAATGGAATGGTAAGCAGCTGGCAAGCCCAGGTCAGCCAGCAGAAGCTAGAATAAAGCAAACATAAATGGAAGGAGGGGATCCAGGCAGGTTTGTTTGGGTCTTTAGGCCACATGGCCTTCTCCACCCCTCATAGCTTCATCCATCATCTTATTTCCACCAATTTCATAAACTTGAACCTACTGACACTGACACCCCCTAGGTGTGAAAAGATGCTGCCAATGTTTACACCAATGTTCTCCTATCCCCTCCTCCCCCTGCCAGCCACCTGATCTCTCCAGAATGAGCTCATGGCATTCCTCTACAAGGAATGGTGTCAGCTTCCTATTCATATTCAAATTTCTCCCCAGAAAACTATCATCCACAACCTGCTGGTGTTGGTGACTTCACCATTCTTCCTCTAAGAAATATCTCAGCAATCACAAAGGCAAAGATAGCAGCACAGGTAGTCAACAGTTCTTGCAGAGATGTCAAGGTTGTTGGAAGTCTTATGGTTAACACAGCAGGGAAAACTGACAGTAGACAGAGTTGTAGGCTATTCCAATCATTACCATGTCCCCAGGATAACGCTCAAAAAGACTCATTGATTTTTTTTCTGACAATAGGAAGAGTAGTATGTTAGATTTAGTTCTTCCTTCCTGGTTTCCAGCATAACCATTGACAGGCAAGTCCTGAGTATTACCTGGGACACAGGTGCCGCTGTGCAACTATGTTGCATGTCCATTAACTGCTTACCCAGAACTCCCTCTTCCTCAGAACAACACCCTGCGCCCTCCACCTGACAGGTATGTTCTTTGGCGGCCTTGTCTTCTCCCACCATGATTGATGGGTCAAGGTTGGCAGCTGACCCATGGTGAGCCAATCAAGGCCCTTCCTTGGGATCCTTCCAAGTGAAATTAGAGAAATCAGTCTCTCTTTGATGGTAGAAGTTGAAAAATGTATACTGCAAGAGCTTTTAGTTGCTGTATAAACAACCAGCTGGAAAAATTAGGAAAGCAGCAGTTTGAGAAAATGAAGGTAGAGATAGTAGCAGGTGTTACTGAGGTGAAAAAGAGTCTTGGCAGCTTCCAAGTCAAGAATCCAGTTGTGCCTGAGGCCAAGCTGCAGGCATACTTCCTGCAATTTGGTTACTCAGTTGTTTATTGGATTCTGTGAGGAAGTACTATCAGTACTATCAGTGTTGTTTAAGTTGCTTCCAGCTTAAGTATTAACCTGGTGTCTAGTTTCTCCTCTACCTCTGACTAACCGATGGTATGGGAAAAAGTAGAGTTCTACAGAATGCCCACAAAAGAACTCCCAGCTTTGCTCTCATTGTCAGGGCATGCTAAAGGAAAGTGCCAGGTGCAGTCTGTCCCCAGCACACCAAGTCCAGCAAGAAAGAAACAGTCACCTCCTTCTCCATCTTTATCCCCACCTTCCTGCCTCTCTGCTGGCTCCAGCATCTCTGGCTTCTCATTTGCTTGGCCACTCCAACTCGTGTCTACATGATGTGTCTGTCTGTCTGTCTCTCTCTCTCTAGATTCCAACTCACTGCTCCACTCCAGGCTATTTCTCTTCTTTTAGCTTATCTTCCAGGTGTTCAAATCTTGTAGCCAGCAACCTAAGCTTGTCTCTGCCTGTCGGCATCCAGGACCAAGCCTGGTAAACACAGTGAGTCAGTAAGTCTTAAGTAGTTTGGGATCATCTAGAACACTCACAGGAGCACTGAAAAAGACAAAATTAATATGGGGGAAGAAATGGCCTTGAATTTGGAGAAATAGAAAGGACATTCCAACCAGAAAAAAAGAAAGAAAAAGGAATAGACAAAAACACTGAAGCATAGACAAGAAGACTGGAAACAAGAAATAATCCAGGCTAGGCTACAGTGTTGTCAGAAAGGGAGCAGCATAGGTAAAGATGAGCAATAAAATGGAATCAGATTACACAGGGTCTTAACTATCAGGCAGAGGAGGTTATACTGATATATAGGCTGCTGTCATGATAGGTGACTGAGCAGAGCAATGACATTAGGAAGTAATATTTTAGGGGCCAGCACTGTGGTGCAGCGGGTTAAAGCCCTGGCCTGCAACACTGGCATCCCATATGGATGCCTGTTCAAGACCCAGCTGCTCCACTTCCAATCCAACTCCCTGCTAATGGCCTGGGAAAGCAGTGGAAGATGATCCGGGTCCTTGGGCCCCTGCCACCCACATTGGAGACCTGGAGAAACTCCTGGCTCCTGGCTTCAGATCGCCCCAGCTCCAGCTGATGCGACCATCTGGGGAGTGAACCAGTGGATTGAAGACCTCTCTCCCTCTCTGGCTCTGCCTCTCTCTGTAACTCTGTCTTTCAAATAAATAAAATAAATCTTTAAAAAAAAAGAAAGTAATACTTTAGCTATATGCTTCTTACAGAAGATGAGAGACAAAGAAAGTATCTCTCTGGATTACACAAGAGATAATGCTTATTTTCTCTGCCAAAACCAATCTTCATTTTCCTAGAGGATTTGTCATTAACTGCTTGATTATTTTTGTTGTTAGTGATGCTGCTTTAAAAATAATCTGTTGTGGGGCTGCTGCAGTGGCAAAGTGGGTTAATGCCCTTGCCTGAAGCGCTGGCATCCCATATGGGCACTGGTTCAAGACCCAGCTGCTCCACTTCCGATCCAGCTCTAAGCTCTGGCCTGGGAAAGCAGAAGATGACCCAAGTCCTTGGGCCCCTTGCACCCATGTGGGAGACCCAGAAGAAGCTCCTGGCTCCTGGCTTCAGATCGGCACAGCTCCAGCCGTTGCAGCCAATTGGGGAGTGAACCATCGGGTGGAAGACTTCTCTCTTTCTCTTTTTCTTTCTGCCTCTCCTCTCTCTGTGTAGCTCTTTCAAACAAATAAATAAATCTTTAAAAAATTAATAATCAGTTGTGGGGCTGATGCTGTGGCGTAGTGGGTAAAGCTGCTGCCTGCAGTGACAGCATCCCATATGGGCACTGGTTCAAGTTCCAGCTGCTCATCTTCCAATCCAGCTCCCTGTTATGGTCTGGGAAAGCAGGGGAAGATGGCCCAAGTCCTTGGGCCCTTGCACCTACATAAGAGAGCCAGAAGAAGCTTCTGGCTGCAAGTTGGCCATGTAGGGAGTGAACCAGCGGATGAAAGATCTCTCTCTCTCTCTCTTTCTACTTCTGCCCCTCTGTAACTCTGCCTTTTAAATATATAAAGAAATCTTTTTTAAAAAATCTTCAGTTGTGTTCAGGGACAGTGTTGTGGCGCAGTGGATTAAGCTGACATCTTCAATGCCAGCATCCCATAATGGCTCTGTTTCGAGTCCCAGCTACTGCACTTCCAATCCAGCTCCCTGCTAATATACCCAGGAAAGCAGCTGAAGATGGTCCAAGTGCTTGGGCCTTACCACTGATGTCAGAGACCTAGAGGAAGCTCCTGGCTCCCGGCTTTGCCCTGGCTTAGACATGGCTCTTCTGGTAATTTGGAGAATGAACCAGTTGATGAAAGATCTCTCTCACTCTCTGTCTCTCCCTTTCCCTCTGTAACTCTGCCTTTCAAATAAAATAAATCTTTGTAAAAAACAAAAAACATAGGGGCCGGCGCTGTGGATCAGTGGGTTAACATCCTGGCCTGAAGCACTGGCATCCCATATGGGTGCTGGGTCTAGTCCTGGCTGCTCCTTTTCCGATCCAGCTCTCTGCTGTGGACTTGGAAAGCAGTGGAAGATGGCCCAAGTCCTTGGGCCCCTGTACCTACGTGGGAGACCCTGAAGAAGCTCCTGGCTCCTGGCTTCGGATTGGCACAGTTCCAGCCGTTGCAGCCAACTGGTAAGTGAACCATCGGATGGAAGACCTCTCTCTCTCTCTGCCTCTCCTCTCTCTAAGTAACTCTGACTTTCAAATAAATAAAAATTTTTAAATAAAAAAAAAAAACTTTAAAAAAAATCAGTTGTGTTCAATATAGAAAATTTGAAAATACAAAAAGTTAAATTTCCCCCCAAGTTTCACATATAAGCTATTTCTATACATCATTCCAGAATGATTTATAATACATATTAACACCGAAAATTGATTCATACCACATAAATACTGCCCTTTGCATTTAGTAACATATTTCTCTTTGGTTGCTCTTGAGTGGCAAGTGCCTCCTATTACATTTAAAGTATTTGGCTCACAGAAAGCCTAAATTTTCCACATACCTTTTTTAGAATTTTATTCCATAGCTCAAATTAGCATTTTCCTAAATTTGTTGTATAAAGCAGTTCCAGTTATAAAATATTCTGACCCAAATAAGAGGGTTATGTTTAGGAAAGACTGCTGTCCCTGTGTAAATTAAAAGTGTCCAGGTGGTCTATAATTGACAAATATAAGTGAACCTAGCTCCAGGAAATTCACCAATATTTGTATAATTCTAGTTGAAATTAATATATTCAAAAGCAGAGTTCAAAACACTTTCTGGTCCAAACATATTCAACATTCATGAAAAATCACCGAGGGAAGCCCCGTTGGTGGGACAGCGGTGATCTCCCCATTACCTGAGGAGGCCAGTCCTGGTCACATGGCCACTGTCCAAGCACAGAGACCAGAATTCAAGTATCTGCTTGAGGTTAGATATATAATTGTTAAGATTCTGAATTATAATTGAAATCATTAAAAAGATCTCCTTCTCTAGGTTGTTTTTTCATCTGTGAAATGAAGGGGCTTTGTATAAAGCTGGGGCTGCCATATGACACTGGGGTCACAATCTCTAATTCCCTTTGGGGTCTCTTCCAACAGCAACACATTCTATCCTCTGGCTTCTACAGGCTTTTCAAGAACCTCTATTACTTCTCTGTGTAGAGGAAGAACTGTTGTAAGATATAAGCAAACAATCAAGAGTCGCTCACATGCCCAAAGAGCACGGACCAAACAGCTGGGAAACAAAGAAAGGAGGTGAAAGGTGAAGTTGTTTTGCTGAATGGATGTCAGAGGTTGGCTTACAAATCCACAGGGAGGACCAGGGCTCCATTAATGCTAACACTTGCTCTGAAAAATCTGGTCACTGAACTTCCCTCCTGGCAGCCCAGCCTCCCATCTTTGGTTCAAGAAAAGTCTGGTTTGGGGAGGTTTTCTTTTTTCCCCCCAGGAAAACAAATGAAAGTTAAGTTTAAAAAAAAAAAAAAATGGCAGAGAGCAAAGGCAGAAGCCCAATGAGAAAGAGCCCCTCCCTATCCCTGAGGAAAACACCTTGGCTGCAGCAGTGCAGCCCCACACCCACGCCATTTAGCATCTCAGCCTTGGGAGGGGATCTTGTTTTGTGTTCTCCACAGAGCCCAAAGAAACCAGTTCTGTGAACCTCTTTCCTCCTAGTGTTGAACAAGAACAAGAGGAAGTTATAGGATAGTCTATTTTCTATGGGCTACTCCGCAACAGGAAATAAAATAGTTTTGAGTTGTGGTCACTTCTTTTTTCTCTGATGAGGATTATTTGTTTGAAAGGCAGAGAGACAGACAGAGGTATCTCCTGTCCACAGGTTACTCCCCAGTTGTCTGCAACAGCCAGGGATGGAGCAGCCTGAAACCAGGAGCTGAGAACTCAGTCTCAGTCCCCACAGGAGGGAGTAAGACCCAAGCACTTGAGCCACCACCTGCTGTTTCCCAGGATGTGCATTAGCAAAACAACAGAACAGACAGCTGAGTCAAGACTCAAACCCAGGCACTCCAATATGGGATATGGATGTGCCAAATAGTGGCTTAACTGCTGTGCCAAATGCCTGCCCCTGTGGTTACTTCTTGAGATGACCTTCCACCCATCCTCCTGGCAAAATATCACAAAGGCCATCCAAAACTGAATCTAATTAAGTCTGAGAAAAACACAGCACTGCTTCTCTGATTGAATCCAACACCCCATGAGACAGGTACTGTTCTCTGAAATGCTCAGGCCCTTCCTTCACTGACTGCATAGCCAAACCCATGGCTCATGTTTGAATAAAGTACACAAATGTAATGTGCAGTCTAATAGTTTCAGTGCACTGCCTGATGTCTAGTGTTTCCTTGATCCTGTGTCACTCTCCTTAGTGGCTCTCACTGGAACCTACCACAAGATCAGTTGGTCCTGTCACCATAATTAACTTGTGTCTCCTTGACAGAGAACCTACTGTGCTTGTATTACTTGTATTTTCTGAGGCAGGGAATGGATCCTCCCCAAAGCACCAAAACCCAATTGGAGCATTGTCTTTAGTTGCTGGCTAATAAACATTCATAGCTTTAGCAGAATGTTGTCAAGATCTCAGCTCGTATAAAGGTTTTTTAAGGCAGGGGATGCGTAGCCTTTACTCATCTCCAACCACTAGAAGTAGAGTGATCAGCTCATCCTGGGTCGTTTGGGATTATCCCAGTGGTAGCCCTAAAAATCCCATGTCCCAGCAAACAGCAGAGTGCCTGGAAAATCAGAACCCTAGTCATCCTCTATGTCTACTGAAAGAATTTAACAATTCCTGAATGCCAAGTCAGGGAGAGTCTATGCAAAATATTTCTCAGAAAAACAGCTTCTTCTTCCATAAAGAACTAAAGGAAAATGAGATTTAGCACCTCATACTCAAAGTGTGGTCACAGAAAAATATTATCTACATAACCCAGGAGCTTATTACAAATGTAGACTCTCAGGCTTTGCCTCACCTAAATTAAATTAAAACCTGCAAATGCTGGCAGAGTAGGTTAAACTGGCGTCTGCCATGCCGGCATCCCAAGTGGGCACTGGTTGCATCCCTAGCTGCTTCACTTTTGATCCAGTTCCTGCTAACACACCTGGGAAAGCAACAGAAGATGATCCAAGTACTTGGACCCCTGCACCCATGTGGGAGACCTAGAGGAAGTTCCTGGCTCCTGGCTTTAGCCTGGTCATTGCAGCCATTCAGGGAGTGAATCAGCAGATGGAGGATTCTCTCTCTCTCTCTCTCTCTCTCTCTCCCCCCTCCCCGCCTCTGTAGTCCTGCCTTTCAAATAAACTTAAATATAAAAAAATTAAAATCTGTAATTTCACAGGACCCAAAGTGAATCCTTGCACGTGGACCTCATGCACACTGAAGTCTGAGGTGCAGGGGCCTAGAACAAGAGGCATCATGGAGAGATTGACCACTGCATCTTGAAACAGGAGGAGGCAGTCAGCAGAAAGGGGTGGGAGGGAGCAGAAGGAACCAGAAAACAAGGGCACAAGGGCAAAGACGATGACAACGTCCTCATTAACTGTGAGTCATTTGTTGTTTCTGGGAGTGAGAGATGAAACGACCTGGGAAGGCAGCTGGGGAGAAGCGTGAGCATCAGACTGGAGCACAGCTCTGTGTCTCCCCAGTTCTCTACTCTAAAGGCACCATCACTTACTAAACTGCTTCATATTCTGAAAGCTTGAGTTCCTCCTTCCCCTGGGCCAGACCGGCAACGGCTGAATTTGCAAGGTCCCAGCAGAGAACGGGACAACGGCCAAGGAAGATCCTTGGTCAGGGCTGTGTGCAAGTTCAAGCTCTTCTTTCCAGGGTCCTTTGAAGAGCCAGAGCCTTGAGTTCTCTAAAGAACTATCTCTGATCAGGGAAGGTAGAAGGGATGGCTTGCAGTTAAATGGAGCAGATCAAGATCCCTGTTCCCAAATGAGAAGTAAAATGATGGAAAACGGAAGTCTCTGGCAGTGCCTCCTGCATTCTGAGACACAGTACAGAGCTATGGTTATTTAACCACTTTGTGCCTCCGTTTTCTGAACCACAAAATGTGGGTAACCCTTGTACCAACCTGAATGAATGCATGCACAGCTCTTAGAACAGTGCTTACATCCTACTAGCTCCCTAGAAGGCACTACCCTGAATTAAACAATTACTTCTATCATCACACGGGAGTTGCAGGCGTAGTTTGCTGAGTGGGGAGCTGGGTTGTTGATCTCCAAAGACCCCAGTCTCCTGGTGTTCGTATTCTTGTGCAGTCCCCTCCCACACTGTCAAGGTTGGCCTGTATGATCAATAACATGAGGCAGAAGTGATGATATGGCACTTCTGAGATTAGATCATAAACGGCTTTAGCTGCCAGCTTGGGCTCTCTTTCTCATACCATTCACTTTGCGGGAAGCCAGTTGCAATGCTGTAAAGTGCTCTAGGGAGAGGCACATGCGGTGAGGGAGACTCCCACCAACAGCCAGTGAAAAACTGAGGCCTACAAACAACAAAATGATGAGGCTTAGAAACAAATTCTCCTACTACACAAAGGGACTTCAAAAAGTTCAGATAATGGAATTTAAAAATAAGTTTTGGTGAAATTTTTTTAGATTCATGAATACAAGGAGTTTTCAAAAGATTCATAAAAATGTACATTATAAAAAATGTGCATAGATTTTTAAAAATTTTTGCACCAGGGGCTGGCACCATGGCGCAGGTTAATCCTCCTCCTGAAGCACTGGCATCCCATGTGGGTGCTGGTTCTGGTCCCGGCTGCTCCTCTTCCCATCCAGCTCTCTGCTGTGACATGGGAAAGCAGTAGAAGATGGCCCAAGTCCTTGGGTCCCTGCACCTGCATGGGAGACTGGGAGGAAGCACCTGGCTCCTGGCTTCGGATTGGCACAGCTCTGGCCGTTGCAGCCATTTGGGAAATGAACCAACAGATGGAAGACCTGTCTCTCCCTCTGTCTGTAACTACCTCTTAAATAAATAAAATAAAATTACATTAAATTAAATTAAATTAAAAATTTTGCAACAAAAAAAATTAGCTTTAATTCCACTTTTCACAAGCTTTTTGAAGTAGCCTCGTACATCATGAGGTATTGTCCAGATGAGCTGGATCAGGAGAAGAGAGAATTGGGAGAAGTGACAAATATCAGGAAACAACAATAGAAATTCCCCTTAGGAAGATTCCCAGGAGTGTCTTCATAAATGCTGGCATTGGAAATATATTCTTGTTTGCTGCTAATGTGGTCATCCAATATGAAATGGACTCAATCAAACCCAGGGTAATCTGAGACCAACTGTGTGCATCAGTCAGGGGTTGATCAGAAAAGCAGAGCCATGAAGAATTGTAGAATGAAGAATTTATTGTGGAGGTTAGACCTTAAGCTAAACGGACACAGCACAAAGCCATCATGCTTTGTATTCCTAGCATGGCTGATGAGTTTTGAGAACTTCACCAAAAAAATTCTTGCTCCATATGTGAAAGCCCAGAGAGCCTCCTGGAGGAGTCTTTAGTGCCTCTGGGCGAGTTCTGGCTCATCTGTAGCAGAATCTGCATCACTTGTACTCCCAATTATTTGTGTCCACCTCCTCCCTGGGCTCAGTGAGTGGCTTCAGGCGAGAGGCCATGCTTCATCTTTCTGCGTCACCAGCTCCTGGCACAGTGCCAGTCGTATGTTACGTCAAATCATGTGAAAGGGTCACAATTTTATTTTCTTTGATCTGGGGTGGGGGAGGCAATTTTATAAATTTTAGAGTAATGTGAAGCTCTAGGCAAATATTGGCCAAATAATTGAACACAAGACAATCAAATACCTACAAATTCTGGTTCAGTATAAAAAAAACACATTAGATCTATCAGGTTTCTGATAACTTCCCTCAATTATCTTTGTACTCTTGAATGTAGAGGCACCATGAGTGTTCCCCAAGAGGTGAAATACATAGCTGTCATACCATTTTCCTGTTTCTGGAGGTTGGTAATCTCTTCACAGGGAAGATGAGTGACCCAAACAGGTCAAATGCACCCTACAGGTCAAATGCACCCAAAAGGTCAAGTGCATTATTTTCTTTTTAGTGTTTTCAGAGGCTAGCAGTATCCTCATGGAGCTGATGAGTGGCAGACTCTGGGATGAATGAGATTAACTTCTGGGATGGCAGGTATCCAGGATGGCTCAGAAGCAGCTGTTGAGCTCTGTCTTTCAGTCCCAGCATCTCTGGATGGCAAGGAACCACAGAGGTCACAGATCTCAACCATCTATCACTTGGAACTGAAAATTAGTAGATGAAAAACATTCTAAAAATCACAAAGTGTGTCCAGAAAAGAGCCTTAAAACATAAAGAGAAAGGAAGGAGATAGCTGGTTCCAGACTCCAGCACTACACAGGTGCACCTGCCAAACAGCTTTGGTCTGCTCTTGATCTGGCCTGCTGTAAGAGTGTTAAAATTAAGTTCAAGGTTTGCCAGGTCCACTGGCCACTGGACCCCAGTGACCACTGCTTGGAGCTGCAGAGAGACCCTAGTTGTTATACAAGGGACAGGTTGTTCAGAATGTTCTTCTGAAGGGACAAAGCTCCAGAGAAATTCTATCCATTGGACATGCATCTGCTCGGGTTCTGGCCCTCCTCTCCCTCTCTGTTCCTGCTCCTTGTTCCTGAGCTCCCGTGTCCTCTCCTGCCCCTTGCCCTTGGTTACCTGGTGACACAACTCATTTCTAGCCAGGATCCTGTCTCTCTGCCAGCCCCCGGAATGGGGAACAGGGAAAATGAGCTAAGAAGAGCAGGTAGCATTACAGTCTCCCTCAGTTCAACCTCACAATAAAATGCTATGAGGTAAAGATTGTTATTCTCCTATGAAAGATGAGGAAATGGTGAATCAGAGAAGTTAGGTCATTTGCGTCAAGTCACAGAGCTACTAAGGGATGAAAGCAGAATCAAAACCCAGATGGGTTGGCCTCCAAAGCCTACGCTCTCCAACATGCTACACTGCCTCTCTGTGACTCCTTTCCACCTCTCCTTGAGTCTCATTAGTTGAGGCCCCACCCCTGATATTCATTCTGACTCCTACTTCAGCCTACAGTTCATTCCATCACCTCCAGCAAGCTCCCTTCTCCCAGACTCCAACCAGCTCAATATGGCTGCTATACTAGAAGAGCTGCCAACCACTTGGAACCAATAAATGAAGTGAGAATACTCCTGCTCGCACCTCACCTGCCCTTCATGGGTCTCTATGTATACAAGAAAGGATTCAAATACCTCCACACAACATGAATGCCCTACAGTGTAGCCTGTACAAGTCCCTCTGGGCACATAGCTCACCTAGCCTTCCTATTTTCTCCTTCTTTTAGCTCGTTTCAGCCACACTAAATCTCTTCCCTGAACAAGCCTTCTCCAAGACTAAGTAGCCAACAAATTGACCTACAGTATTTATTGTAATAATATGGAGACTTTTTATTAAATTGGTATCTGGTGCTAGAATTTTTTTCTGGACAGGACCATATTCACTGAGAAATTCCTTAAAAATCCCCACTGGGAAGAAGGCATTTGGCCTGCTAGTTAAGACACTACTTGGTATGTTCACATCCCACATCAGAGTACCTTGATTCAAGTCCCAACTCCTCGCCTGATTTCAGCTTTCTGATAATGCACCCATGAGAAGTAGCAGACATGGCTCAAGCACGTGGGTCCTTGCTGCCTCTCACATTAGAGACCCAGACTGAGTTCATGACTCCTGGCCCAGCCCTGGCTGCTGTGGGTATCTGAGGAGTGAAGTAGCCAATGAGGTCTTCATCTCTCAGTCTCTTTCTCTCTCCCAAACTATCAAACAATAAGTTTTTCAAATCAATGCAGAAAGTGAAGTCTTAAGCATCACCAAGTATAGGGAGTTTGCAGTAGGGCTCTACAGAAATAGAAGCTAAGATGAAGTGTAGGGCAAGATGTTTACTTTAAAAAAATTATCTATTAGAAATGCAGAGTTGCAGAGAGAGATTGATCTGCCATCTGCTGGATCACTCCCCAAATGGCTACAATACAATGGTCTGGACTGGGCCAGCTGAAGCCAGGAGCCAGGAATTCCATCTTGGTCTCACACATGGATGGTGGGGGCCTAGCAATTGGGCCATCTTCTATTGCTTTCCCCAGCACATTAGCAAGGAGCTGGATTGAAAATGGAGCAGCCAGTACTTGAATTAGCACTTCGATATGGTATGCTGGTGTTGTAGGCAGCAGTTTAACTAACTGAGCCACAACACTAGGCCCAAGATGATTATTATCAATTATGTACATTATTAATTATTAATAACTGATGATTAATAAACTGGAATCTGAATTTTTACCATATTTTGGAACATAATTCATCCATGAAAAGGAATTAAGTACTGACATATACTACATATGAATAAACCTTGAAACCACTATGCTAAGTGAAAGAAGCTAGTCAAAAGTAACCCCATATTATATGACTACATTTATATGAAACACCCATATTAGGCAAATCTACAGAGACAGATAGATTAAGAGGCTGGAGGAGGAAGGAAAGGAATGACGACTAAGGGTACATGGTTTCTTCGATGGGCAGAGCAAATATTCTGGAATTGGATGGTGGTGATGGAGGTCCAACTTCTTGATTATGTTAAAAACCCCTCAGCTGTAAACTTTAAAGGGCGATATTTTATGGTATAAATTATATCTCAATAAAACTGTTATTAAAAAGACATTTTAAAAGGTGTTTGTCAGGTATCTGTGAAAAGAGGAGGAATTGAGTGGAGGCATAACAAAGCCTCAGTTAACCAGGCTAGGAGCTCCGAAGCAAGCAGCACCTATCAGAGGGGCTCGTTTAGGCCAAAGTCTCCATCCTGCTCAGTCACTGGAGGTGGGCTGTCCTAGAAACGGTGCAACCTCAGGCATGGCCGCCTTTGCTGCTTGAACAGACCCTGAAGGAACTAACAGCTGGAGGCTACCTGCTGACCCACTCCCTGCAGATAGGCAACAAGTCCTTCTTAGATGGGAACGTACATTTAAATACCCTGTGAACCACTAGGCAAGGAATGTGACAGCTGTTCCTGAAAGGAAAGAGAAGTTGACAGGAGAAAATTAGAGCACAAGAGACAGAGCCCAGAAGCAGCTAGGAAGCTGCACATTGTGTTCTGGGACCCACATCTAATAACTCGTCATCTTCACTCACGTTAAGGCACAGAATACAGACCTCAACATTTTGTCCAAATCAGTAATTCTGTTCCAACACTCCACCTGTTACCTCTTAGGCTCTCATTTCTCCCAGAGCTTCTAATAGCTGGAGTGGTTATGCAACGAAATCCTTTGTAAAGGTTTATGAGAAAAGAACAGTACCTTTGTCCTCCTCTTCGCAAATATATTCAAAGATGTTAAGGTATAATTTATGAATTAGGGTCCATAGTATGTTTAAGATCTATAGAATCATCAAGAAGAGTAGTGAGGGAAAAACATTACTGTTTAGTGTCAGGTGCTTGGTTTATTCACTTTTCATAAAAATCACATCTGGATACTGGAAGAAAGACTATATTTCACACACTGCATCTGGTTAAGACAAGAGTAATAGGGAAACCAGCAGGAAGAAATGCAAACAATAAAGCCAAGATGCTTTCCATATATCATCCCATGTAGTCCTCTCAACAACTCCCTGAAGTAGGAAGGGCAAAGTTATTATATAATTTCATTTTATAGTTGAGTCAACTGATGTTCAGAGTTTAAATGATTGACTCAAGTTTACATAGCCACTAAGCGACAATACAAAGACTTGTGCACGGAGCTGGTAACTTCAAATGCAATACTCTGCCTGACCCTATCAAGCTATAGAGCAAACTCCACCACCTCCCTACCCTCAGTGGCCAGAGAGGCAACTGTGAGTGGAGAGAAATATGTTCCACAGCCCACATGCATCTCCCATGAGTTAACAACCATCTGAGGACTGTATTTTATTAATGAGCGTGGCTTTCAGCCAACAAATAGGGCAAACAAAACTACCTCTAGAACTCTCCAGAGATGCAAGAATGCATTTGTGTGTGGCCATGAAGAAGTTAAAAAGTAAAATTCCAGATAGGGAACCAGTAACCATTTTTAACTCCAGCTGTGATAACAAAAATAATTTATTTTTATTATTTTATTGATTTATTTGAGAGACAGAATTCCCATTTGTTGGTTCACTCCCTGAATGCCCACATAGCTAGGGCCTTGGTGGAAGCTGGGAGATAAGAATTCAATCCTACATAGGTAGCTGGACTCTAATTACTTGAAACATCATCATTGCTTTGCAGGGTCTGCATTAGCAGGAGGCTGGAATGAGGAGCTAGAGCCAGGAATCGAAGACGGCACCCTGATAGAAGGACACCTTAACCACTAGGCTAAATGCCTACCCCACAAGAAGAATTTAAGTGAAAAGATAAAGAAAGAAATGATCAGGGTAGCACTCGGCCCAAGAGTTTCTCTTCCCCCAAAAAAGTCACTTCAACAACATTGGGAAATCCAGGACACCCATGAGCAGTGGTGGTGGACATTTTTACAGAACTGGAGCCGTGTGATACCTCTACCTTCAATATGAGTTTGCAGAGTTAGCAATGAAGGGACAAAAAGATATTTAAGAAACTCTGACTCAACCAAGTTAAATGGACTTCTTTATTCCAGGACTTCCCAAGAGGGGAATAGCTTATACAGCAATTTTAAGAAACGGCGAGTTCTAGCAATAAAACACATTTGATGTCATCTGTAACACTGCAGAGAGAAACTGATCATTCTAGACCACTAGTTCTGGTATGACAAATAACATGGCATGTTTGTCTTCATTTCTACCTCTTGCCTCTGGGGCAGGCATGACGAATCACTGTCCCCTTTGCCTCTGACGCCAGCATCACAGTTTTTAAAACAGCATTCTAAAAGGCTACTACTGGTTAATCATAAATACATTATCAGCTTTGAAACAGAAAATGGCTTCAATAAACCTGCAGAGGGTAAATATGTAAGCTAGATATTTCTCAGGATGCAACAGATAAAAAAGATTACAAAACAGAAATATCTGCTCCCTTCTAGAGGAAGAATTAAGGGCTAGGGAGTAGAGCTGGTTTGTCATTGGATCCCCAGCATCTAACACAGTGTCTGACAGATGGCTGATGTTGCATGTATTTGGTGAATAAATGAGTTAACAGCCAAGTCACATGGTAGGGATGCTTTTACACACTCCCTAGTTACTACACAAGAATATTAGCTACTAAGAGTTGTATGTGGGGCTGGTGTTGTGGTGCAGCAGGTAAAGCTGCTGCCTACACGAGCTGGCATTCCACATGGGTGCCAATTCACGGACCCACTACTCCAGTTCCCATCCAGCTCCCTCCTAATGGCCTGGAAAAACCAGAGGAAGATGGCTCAAATGTTCAGGCCCCTAATACCCACATGGGAGACCCGGATGAACTCCTGGCTTCAGTCTGGCCCAGAACTGGTCATTGCAGCCAACTGGGGAGGGAATAAATAAATCTTTTTTAAAAATTGTATGTAATAATTCCCTCTTACGGGTTTTTTTAGCATTTATTTATTTAAGAGAGAGAGAGAAGGGGGGGGGGGTCTTCCATCTGCTGATTCACTCCCCAAATGGCCACAACAGCCGGAGCTGAGCCAATCTGAAGTCATAAACTTGGAGCTTCTTCAGGGTCTCCCACATGGATACAGGGATTCAAGCACTTGGACCATAATCTGCTGCTTTTTGAGGCACATTTGTAGGGAGCTGGATTGGAACAGCTGGGACTCAAATCGGTACCCTTATGGGATGCCAGCACTGTAGATGGTGGCTTAACCCACTATGCCACAGTACTGGCCCCTGCAGCTTATTTTCAGCTATTTTTCCTACTATCTCTATAAGGACCCTTATAAGGAACCTCATCCAGTATGATTTAAAGAAACACCAGGAACCACAGAGAAAATAAAATGAACAGACCTCACTCTGCAGGTCTACTCCACTCTTCTTTGCTTTAGATCCTGGAGAAAATTATGGGACCTCTGAAAGCTTCAGTATCTTCATTTGTAAAAAGAAGATGATAATATCTACTTTGTATGGCTTTGCTATCATTTGAATATTTGTGTCCCCCAAAAATTCATGTTGTAAACCCCAATGTGGGATCACATGAGACCTCAAAGAGGTGCCTGGGGAGCAGAGCTCTCCTGCATGGATTAGTGCCCTTATAAAAGGAGCCAAAAGAAGCCCCATCAGCCCTTCTGTCAATGGGGTACACACAGCAAACACCATCCATGTAGAAGGGGCCTCCCCAGAGTTTGAATCTGCTGGTAGCTCGATCCTAGACTTCCCAGACTCCAGAACAGTGTGCAATAAATTCCTGTTGCTTATAAATTACCCAAGCTAAGGTATTTTGTTATAAGCAGCAGGAATGGATGAAGGTTGTTATGAGGATTAGGGATTTATTATGCAAAGTACTTGATATAGTTCCTGGTTTCTCTTCTGTATATGCCTCTCCTTGTTTCCAAAAGGATTTAAAGTGGCTTAAAAAGTTGCCTACAATGAAGTAAGGGAGTTTAAAATAAAGAGACAAAAATTTCAGTGCAAAAAGAAACAGAAGGCCGGTGCCGTGGCTCAACAGGCTAATCCTCCACCTTGCGGTGCCAGCACACCGGATTCTGTCCCGGTTGCCCCTCTTCCAGGCCAGCTGGCCCGGGAGTGCAGTGGAGAATGGCCCAGGTGCTTGGGCCCTGCACCCCATGGGAGACCAGGAAAAGCACCTGTCACCTGGCTCCGGCCATCGGATCAGCACGGTGCGCCGGCTGCAGCGCGCCGGCTGCGGCGGCCATTGGAGGGTGAACCAACAGCAAAGGAAGACCTTTCTCTCTGTCTCTCTCACTGTCCACTCTGCCTGTCAAAAAGAAAAAAAAGAAAAAAAGAAAAAAAAAAAGAAACAGATGATATTTAGGGGCCAGCGCAGTAGGTTAATCCTCTGCCTGCGGCACCGGCATCCCATATGGGTGCCAGTTCTAGGCCCGGCAGCTCCTCTTCCAATCCAGTTCTCTGCTTTTGTCTGGGAAAGCAGTAGCAGATGGCCCAAGTGCTTGGGCCCCTGCACCTGCATGGGAGACTAGGAAGAAGCACCTGGCTCCTGGCTTTGGATCAGCACAGGAGTGAACCAACGGAAGGAAGACCTTTCTCTGTCTCTCTCTCTCTCACTGTCTGTAACTGTCTCTCACTGTTTGTAACTCTACCTGTCAAATGAATAAATAAATAAAATATTTAAAAAAATAAAAAAAAATATATTTAAAAGTAGAATAAGCAAGGAATGAGTTACAGCGTCTTTCACGTAGTAGGCATACAGTAAAATGTTGGTGAACAGTTTGTACCGATTACATTAGTCCTCAATGTTAATGTTGTCATCTCTTACTGGAGAATTCCATTCATCTTTCAAGTGCACATCTGGGGAACAGACCTCTCAGATAGTAAACATAATGTAAAATCTCAAAAATTAAAGCAGAGTGGTATAGGTATATGAATAGACAGACCAATAGATCAGAATAGAGCAAGCATAAGAGATTTTAGTATATGATAAAGTTGCATACGTATATGCATAAAACATCTGATAATAATATGAAGTTTGATACTCATATATGATAAAGTAGCAAGATTTTGTAAACCTCAGATACAGATACAGAAATTAAGAGTAGGAGAGGTTAAGTAACTTGCCAAATTCACAGCATTAAATTACAGAACTGGGCTTTGGATACAAGCATTCTGATTCCAGTGTTCTTTTTGTCAGCCACCAAATGATAATATTAAGTTTTAAATGGAGGGCCAGCATTGTGGTATAAAGTTAAGCCATTGTCTGTATTCCATAAGTGTGTGAGTTGGAGTTCTGATTGTTTCACTCCTGATCCAACTCTCTGCTAATGGCCTAGAGAAAGTATTGGAATATGTCCTGGGTGTTTAGACCCCTGACACTCACATGGGAGAACTGGATGAAGCTCCTGGCTTTGACCTAGCCATTGTGGCCATCTGGGGAATGAGCTAGCATATGAAAGAGCCCTCTGTCTCTCCCTCTAACTCTTTCAAAATAAATAAATAAATAATCCCAAAAAATACTAATACTAATTTCCAAAAAATACACTAATAAGTTTAATATGCTATCTTTGGAAAGAAATTTAAAATTTATGCTTGCTTCTGTATGCATATGGAAATTCCGGAAGGGCATTCAAGAAACTAATAGCAGTAGTTACACTGGGAGAGCACAGGATGAGCAAATGAGTAATGGGGGTTAAAGTATATGTATGGAACATATATGAATTATATTAATGTATAACCTGATCTAAAATTAAAATGCAAAAGCAGGCTGGCACCGCGGCTCAATAGGCTAATCCTCCGCCTGCAGCACCAGCACCCCGGGTTCTTGTCCCAGTTGCTCCTCTTCCAGTCCAGCTCTCTTCTGTGGCCTGGGAAGGCAGTGGAGGATGGCGCAAGTCCTTGGGCCCTGTACCCGCATGGGAGACCAGGAGGAAGCACCTGGCTCTTGGCTTCAGATTGGCAGTAGCAGCCATTTAGGGGGGTGAACCAACGGAAGGAAGACCTTTCTCTCCATTTCTCTTTCTCACACTAACTCTGCCTGTCAAAAAAAATGCAAAAGCAAAAAGCAAATTATTGTCCTGAGCAAGTATTTCTTGACTTCCCCCACTCTTGTATCTCAAGCACAAAGTGCAGTCCCTGGCCGCACACCAAGAAGTAATGAGGCAAAAGAGAAGTGGTGCAGACCAGCCACATTTAGAAGTACTAGGTGCTCTGCAAAGAGGAACTGACTGGGCCCTTCATGTAACAGTGGGAGTTTGAAGAGGAAGTGAAGAGAGAGGAAAACACAACAACTCGTGCAGAAAAGGTGTCTTCAACCCAACTAAGGCAAAAGGGGAATGAGGGTTCCAGGGCCAGTGCTGATCAGGGGTAATGAGGGAAGGGTAACACAGGGCTGAGGAAATGCTGAGAAGTGTGCCTGGCCTGGGAGGGCAAGAAACAGAACATGCAACTAAGACCCCAGGAGGCACTGCTGCCAGCCCAGAAGATTTACCTAAAGATGCTCCACCCTCTGACTACTGAAAATGGAGCAAGGGCACAGGAAAGAGCAGCATTGGAGGAGACTCAGATAGCATAGGTCAGGCACACATCTGGTCTGTTGCTTTCTGTTCCTTTAATCTCTGTACTCACTCATCTGAGAGCTGGAGGAAGAACCACACTGGGTCAGGGGTATGTTTTCCCCAGCAGGGTAAGTGCTGGAATCCATACACAGGTGACTCGTCCCTCTCCAGTCAGATCATCCCACCTTTACAAAGCTGTGCTTCTGTGGACAGTGAGGCTATCCTTACTATGATTCACAGGGAGATCATTCATTATTCCATTGTATCAATCATCAAAACTGCACGGATTCAATAGTTTGTATTTTAGAGATTCATACCAGATCAGATTTAACTGACATGAAATAATGTTGGGATTTACTTTAAAATAACCTAGAAGGAGGAGAGAAGGATGGCATGTGTTGATAAAATAAGATTGGTATTGTGTGGATAACTTTTGAGGCCATATATGGCTACATCAGGTTTATCACAAACTTTTCTTTACATTTTTGTGTATCAGTAAGCTTGAAATTTTAACAGAGGCAGGCATTGTGATGCAGATTAAGCTATGCTTGGAATACCTGCATCCCATATCCCAGCACCTGGTTTGAATCTAGATACTCCATGCTTTCGAGCCTGCTTCCTGCTCATGTGTCTGGGGAGCAGTGGATGTCGGCCCAAGAACTTGGGTTCCTGTCATCCGTGAGGGAGACCCATATGGAGCTCCTGGCTCCTGGCTTCAGCCTGGCCTAGCTCTGGCTATCGCAGGTATTTAGAGGGTGAATCAGTGGATGAAAGCTCTCTCTTCCTTCTGTCACTCTGCCTTTCAAACAAATAAGCAAATCTTTTTAAAATGTTAGTAAAAAAAAAAAAAAAGCACTTATTGTTTTAAGCATTGACTCTGTACTTCAAGTAACCAAAGATTGTATTGTATGGAATTTATGTTAATCCACATGATTTTTCAGAATTTTGCATCATCAACATGTTAAGATAAATTATTCTGGGACACTATATCCTCTATTTTATTTGTCTTTCTGGATAATGTGATTACTCTTTTTTTTTTCTTTACATTATTCTACATTTTCAGAAGTTTTTGGATGAGCATCTACTTTATGATTTGGAAAAGAAATATATTTATTAGCAATATGTACTCGTGAGGTTTTTTTTTTTTTTTTTTTTTTTTTTGACAGGCAGAGTGGACAGTGAGAGAGAGAAACAGAGAGAAAGGTCTTCCTTTGCTGTTGGTTCACCCTCCAATGGCTGGCGCACCGCGATGATCCAATGGCAGGAGCCAGGTGCTTCTCCTGGTCTCCCATGGGGTGCAGGGCCCAAGCACTTGAGCCATCCTCCACTGTCTTCCCGGGCCACAGCAGAGAGCTGGCCTGGAAGAAGGGCAACCGGGACAGGATCAGTGCCCTGACCGGGACTAGAACCCCTTGTGCTGGCGCTGCAGTGGAGGGTTAGCCTATTGAGCCACAGCACCGGCCCAAGTTTTTATTTTATAAAATGGATTATGTCATGATGCATTACAATAAAATTTGAAATTTTACAGGTGACAGGAAGGTATTTATTTCTATCCTCCAAAGAGTAATGATATGTAAAAGGAAAAGGCATGGCTTATCCAAAGTATCCCTTAAGAAGAGAATGTGCTTTACACTAACAAGGCTTCCCCCTAAGAGGCAAGCCAGTTAAACTCAAAAAGCAAAATCCTGGATAAATACAGGAAGTGTTTGCAGAAAGACATTTTATTGCATTGTCTTGGCCCTAAATGTCATTAGCAAATATTGCAAAGTAATGAAGGAGGCCATTAAGAAGAAGGTAGAAAGGTCTTCCATCGCTAAGAAAGAAATTCTGACATCTTAATTATATTCTGCCACCTAGTGACAAGGGAACATTAACATACTTGTTTAGCCAGGCTCCAACAGCAGAGAGGGCTGTCCTCCACCATCTGAACACCAGTCACACCTGACCACTCCGGAACAAGCGTGATCCTACACGTATGATGCACAGCGTCCTCTCTCTGCTTCTGCTCCCAATTCTAGGGGACATTGTAAATATGGTCCAAAGCCACAAGAGCTGTTCACTGTGTGGCTAAGACATCCCATGCTCTGCCACTCAGCACAGTCCACCGGCCCCTTTGCTACCTCTTGTCCATTGCTAAGAGATTCCAGGGGAAATAGCAAGATTTAAAAAGAGCACAGCTGTCACTGTACATTTTAATCCTTAAGTTTCACTGCAAGCAGAAAGAAGAGTAAACACAGAGATGTCCCTCCTGTGAAGTGGGATTTTTTTTTAAGATGTATTTATTTATTTCAAAGGCAGAGTTAGAGAAGGAGAGAGAGAGAAAGAGGGACAGATAGAAAGAGAGAAAAAGTCTTCCATGGTTTACTACCCAAATGGCCAATCTGGGACCCACATAGAAGTAAACCTATTGCCAAAGCTGTTTTTCTCTTCAGAAAGTAGCCTGAATCTCTCTACACAAAGTGATGTAACACAAAGTAGGGTTGAAACTATTCTGAACTAGAAAACAGCCAAAGCAGATGTTAACAGTAACCTCAATGCTTGTTAAAACACTCAATAATATATCAGTGAATCACATGTTTTTTCAATGGGTCTGACAAGATTAATTAATCCCAGGAAAACTAAATGACTATACTTACTAGAAAGATTTGGGTTCTGGTTTTGTTCTGTTTTGTTTATTGTAATTGTCACTTTTATTTTATTTCATTATTTATTTCATTGTTTATTTTATTATTTTATTTCATTATTTATTCAAATCAGTTGAATTTGGGAAAACATCTACCAATGATCATGATGTTAGCTTTGGAAAAATTTGTATAAAAAGCACTGACAGGGTCTGGCGCTGTGGTGCAGTGCCAGTTTCCCATATGAGCACCAGTTCAAGTCCCAGCTGCTCCACTTCCAATCCAGCTCTCTGCTATGGACTGGGAAAGTGGTAGATGATGGCCCAGGTCCTTGGGTCCCTGCATCTGTGTGTGAGATCCAGGAGAAGCTCCTTGTTTCAGGTGGGCTCGACTCCGGCTGTTGCAGCCACCTGTGGAATGAACCAGCGGATGGAAGACTTCTCTTCCTTTCTCTCTCTCTGCCTCTCTGTAACTCTGCCTTTCAAATAAATAAATAAATCTTTAAAGAAAAAAAGCACTGGAGGTTGGCACTGTGGCTCATTTGGCTAATCCTGCGCCTGCTGTGCCAGCATTCCATATGGGTGCTGGGTTCTAGTCCCAGTTGCTCCTCTTGCAGTCCAGCTCTCTGCTGTGGCCCGGGAAGGCAGTGGAGGATGGCCCAGGTGGTTGGGCCCCTGAATCCACATAGGGGACTAGGAGGAAGCACTTGGCTCCTGGCTTTGGGCCGGCACAGTGCCGGCTGTGGCGACCATTTGGGGAGTGAACCAATGGAAGGAGGACCTTTCTCTCTGTCTCTCTCTCTCACTGTCTGTAACTCTATCTGTCAAAATAAAAAGAAAATAGTTAAGAAAAAAGCACTGACAAAGGCTAATTACTCAGAACCAATTAGTGAGGCCATTCCTGGGCCATGATATTGAAACCACAACACTGGCACCCAGGAGAACACTTATCCTCCTGTTCTGGATGGGCAACCATCTATTTTTACTTACAGTTTGAGATCTTTAGGAAATGAAACTATTTACATCAATCCTGAGTTCTTGAAGGGTATTAAAATGCAAGTTTTGTTGGAGAATTGATGATGTAGTATCTTTATTGAGCTTGTGTTACTTAGCAGCACAAGCCAATAAATGATCAATAAAGGCTACAGTCATATTGTTCTCATCAGATTTCTGCAAAGATCATTCTGCACAATGATCAATAGCATTACCACTTCTGGGATTTTCTTTCCCTTTGCTAGTGTCGCATCCCTTGAGTTTCCTGCATAATAAGAGAGCAAAACAATCTGGCTCACAGAATCATAAGAATTTTTTCAACTTTGTTGAGAGCCCCTGGTGTCATATAATTGACAATGTGACCTCTCAAACCCAAGTTTAAATTCAAGATGCATCATCTACAGATTTGAGCTTTTCTAGCAGGCTCCAGGTACTAATTTTTGAGGATCTCATCTAATTATTTACATTCTTGTGAGATCTTGGCATATTGCAGCCTGTTATTAATATTTATAAACATTGTAAAATTACCCAATTGGAACTTGGTGTTCTCAGTGTTGGTGTTAGGTATTACTTAAATATGCTTAATAGTGAGCAACAGTGAATACCAAAATCTATATCTCAAATTTTTGGAAATTAAAGAATGTCAGATTGAATTACTTAGTGCAACTATCAGATACAGAGAAATTCTAATTAATATAGGGTAACTTTATACATTAATGTTATATATACACAGAGAATATAAAGTTATAAATGTTCTGTGGGTTGGGATATAATTGCAAACTTCTGTTTCTTAAACTGAGTGAGTACAATTCACCCCAAATCCTTTAGAAATTTTTATGTATCTCACCTCCAACAAATAATATAGTAAATGTGGCTAAAATTCACTTTTGTACATGTAAAATCATGGCCTAAAATCTCAGGCAAGCAGTTTCTTTAGAACGAGGTTGGTACAAAGCCTGAAGACAAATACAGCAAACCACAGAAATAAAAATGGAGTTTTGAGGACTTGAGGTTTCCCTTCATAAAAATCTAGTGGAGTTGGCTTTTTTATACAGAATTTTAAAATATCTATTTCCTTGAAAAGAAGAGAGAAAGAGAGCACTGCCTTCCACTGATTCACTGTCTAAATATCTACAATGGCCAAATGTATGCTAGACAAAAGCCTGGAGCTGATATTTTAACACAGGTCTCCAAATGAATGGCAGGAACTAAACCGCTTGAGCCATGGCTTGCTCACTCCCAGGGTACACACCAGCAGGAAGTGCTGGGTCTCTAACCCAGGCACTTTGATATGGGTTGCAGACATCCCAACTACTAAGCTGAACACTTACCCTGGCTTTCTTCTTTTTTTTTTTTTTGTATATGCAAATTGAATTGTATTTGAGGAGTTAGTAATGAAAAAGTTTGGGGCCTGTGTTGTGGCACATTGGGGTTAGGCTACCGCCCGTGATGCTCGCATCCCAAATAGGTGCCAGTTTGTGTCCCAGCTGCTCTACTTCTGATCCAGCTCCCTGCTAATACACCTGGAAAAAGAAGCAAAATATAGCCCAAATACTTGGATCCCTGACACCCATAGGGGAGACCCAAATGAAGTTCACACTTCCTGGCTTTAGTCTGGCCCAGTCACAGCCATTGCAGCCATTTGGGGAGTGAACCAGCAATCTAAAATTTCTCTCTCTCTCTCTCTCTCTCTCTCTCTCTCTCTCTCTCTCTTCATAACTCTGCCTTTCAAATAAATAACTAAACCTTTATTTTAAAAAAGAAGAAATTTGATAAGAATCAGAAATCACCACCACCAACAGACTTGGGAAGACACAGAAAGTAAAACTTTATACAGAGCTTTAAGAAGGATTTAAAAGGAATAACTATCCAGACTCTACCAAAAAATTAATGTAAGTTCTAGAAACGCTGCGATAGTCAAGAGGAATGATTCTTCTAGGCATCAGTTGAAATCTTTAACATCCCCATAATTATGTTCATTATAGATTCAAGTCCAAATTCAAAGATTCTAAAACTCAAGATACTCTATTTTCAATGGCTGTATCATTTAGAGTGGGGGAGGTTTTATGGCAGTAACAAACACCTCAACATTTTTGGTCTTAACAAAGCTTTTTCCCCAACCACATGAAAAACTGTGGGTAGGTGGGGTTGGAGGTGGTCTCAGTTCATCATAATTACTCAGAGACTTCACCTAATGTGTGCTTCCACAATTTGCAGAGCAGCAAGAAGGAAACACCAGAGTTACACATCAGCTCTCAGAGATTCTGTCTGAAAGTGGCACATGTCACTTCCACTTCCTTTCTATTTGTCAAAGGAATGTAAAATGGTTATGTCCAGTGTCAAAGAGAAAGATGACTGACAAGGGAACTGCAATCACAGGAAGCAGTTCTAATGACTACCACAATTGATGTGAGCAATGAATATATTAATTTCCAATCCAGGGCCGGCGCCGCGGCTCACTAGGCTAATCCTCCACCTTGCGGCACCGGCACACTGGGTTCTAGTCCTGGTCAGGGCGCCGGATTCTGTCCCGGTTGCCCCTCTTCCAGGCCAGCTCTCTGCTGTGGCCAGGGAGTGCAGTGGAGGATGGCCCAAGTGCTTGGGCCCTGCACCCCACGGGAGACCAGGATAAGTACCTGGCTCCTGCCATCGGATCAGCGTGGTACACCGCAGCAGCCATTGGAGGGTGAACCAATGGCAAAGGAAAACCTTTCTCTCTGTTTCTCTCTCTCACTGTCCACTCTGCCTGTCAAAAAAAAATTTCCAATCCAGGTTCTTACCCCCCTACAGAGGTAATAACACCAAGCAGAGACTAGTATTATGTGCAAACAGGAATGGCACTTATTTAACAGCGAGGGAATAAACACACATTCTTGTGGGGGGTGGGACATCCCACATAAAGAAATACCCAACATGAGAGTTCCAAAGAGTTGCCCATAAAGAGAGCAGTCTGTGGCAGAAAGAGTTCCAGCTCACCTAAACTTTAACTAACTGCCTAGTTACATCATATCACAATGACAATGAAGATATAATTAAGATTTAAGTGTAATGACTCCTTGAGTCTCTTCCCACTCCTTACATTCCCACTATGTACCATTCTTTGTAAAAATCTCTTTGCAGGGACTAAGGACTTTTGATCCCATAAAAATCTCATAAACACAGATAAAATTTGAATGCCAGTTAAACATTCTAGGGAATCCCATACTGAAGGGGTAGATATTAGTCAGGGGATTCTTTAAGTTCCTAGAGAAAGAAATCCAGCGTGGTCAAAAACCAATTGTAACCAAAATTCAGAAAGAGCTGTGGTGGACTGGGCTTTCTGGTGAGACCAGATCTGGATCTTCAGTACTGGTGGCCCTCCTCTTAGCCACCATTTCCTCTGTTTTTCATCTGTATCCCAGCATCTCCTTCTCAAGCTGGCTTCTAATAGGGAAATGGAAGGGAAACATGGCCCCAGGGAGCCCTCAGCTTATAACCAAAAGGAGCTGAAAACTCTCTCATGAGCTCTACTTAGAAATATCCCAATGAAGCCACTGACAGAGCAATACAACCAAGCTTATGCATTTAAAAGATACCTCTGGGGGGTTGGCATTTACTATAGTAGTTAAGACATTGCATCCCATATCAGAGTGTTTGGGTTCAAGTCCCAGCTCCACTCTTACTTCCAGCTTCTTGCTAATGCACACTTTGGGAGGCAGTAGGTGATGGCTCAAATGGATGGGTCCCTACCATCCTCATGGTAGACCCAAATGAACTTCCTTGATCCTGGCTTCTGATCCAGCTATTGCAGGCATTTGTGAATTGAACCAGTGGAGGGGAGCTAGCTCATTTGTTTTCTCTCTCTCCAATAAACAAATGATTGACAAAAATGTTTGAGTGCATGAAAAATAAAAAAGATCCCTCTGACTGCTGGAGAATACATTGTACAGAGGCAAAAATGAAAGCCATACTTGACCCTGTTGGCCAATTCCTTCATGAAACCCTTTCCTCTCTTGCCTGCTATGACACAGAAATATCACAGGTCTCTGGCTGAGGCTAAGAAGCTCATTAGATTCATTGCTATCATTATGACAGAACATCTCTTGGATACTTCATGAGCTGCACACACTAGGAACCAGTAGTTTAGAATATTGCTATTCTGATCCTGAGGGTGGAAAATTTGCTCAGCCTGATCCTGGATATATCATCTTTCCACATCTAAATTCTAACCAGACAGCTCTAGTCTACTTTTCTCTTGAACCTTCTGTTATTTCTCTGCTAAGAAACATCCATAGTTCCTTGAGCTCATTGAGTTAAATACACACTTCTCAGGTTTTCCCCAAGACTGTCCTGAATTACTTTTCCAAGAAGTTTTCCTATTTTTAATACCCAAATACATGTGAAAACCTTCTCATAAAAGACTCAAGTTCATAAATAAATAGAGAAAGCAATGGCAGCTCCCCTGTAGTCTCCCACTCTCCCCTCTCCAGAGGCAGCCACTCTCATCAGTTTGACAGGAGTTGTCTGACCTACTTTCAATATAATGCATATCTACGGAAATGTGGAAGTCTCTTTTTATAAATGTAACAGATCATGCAACACGCATTGTTAATTACTAAATACTATAACATTTGGGGCCAGCATTGTGGCTCAGTGGGTTAAACTCTACTTGTGAAGCTGGCATCCCATATCAGAGTGCTAGTTTGAGTCCTGGCTGCTCTGCTTCTGATCCAGCTCCTGCAAAAGCACCTGGGAAGGTAGCAGATGATGGCTCAAGTACGTAGGCCCCTGCCACCAGATGGAGTTCCTAGATCTTGGTTTCTGCCAGACCCAGGCCCAGCCATTCAGCCACTTGGGGACTGAACCAGAAAACGGAAGATTTCTTTGTGTCTATCTCTCCCTTCCTCTCATCCCCATCCATCACTCTGCCTTTTCAAATAAATAAAACTAAAATATTGTAACATATGTGATATCATTTTTAATAATGTATCTTAACTTTCCATTTCAGTATAGATCCACCTCATTCTTTTTAAAGACAAGCCAGTATTCATATAGTAGGTGCATTATAAAATATGTCTATTATCCTTTATTTTATACAAAACTCCAGATTCCAAAATATCCTGAAAACTGGAAGCTTTTTTAAGTTCTCAGCACACCCATTTGGTAGTAAAATATAACCTGAACTGACATGAAGCATTTTAGAGTCTCTATCCCACTTACTGCATGTTCACAATTTTCAATGCAGTAATAATAATATGCTTGATTAGAGTGTTTTCCCCAACCCCAACTAGTGAAATTTCATAATATAAAACCAAAATTTCTAAATTGTGATAGGAATCTGCCCCCAAGAATGTTAAATAGATGATTATCTACCTACAGTTTGTGTGTGTATGTGTGTGCACTGACAATTTAAGAAAAGGTTACAAAGTATGTAAAACTTACCGCTGTTAGCAGGCACAAAGGATCCTTTTGCTTAGGATGTCACCAATAATCATCCTCAAGCCCAGAGGAAAGCTTTATTTACTTGTGACAAGTAAATGAGACAGGTGGTAGAAAGGCATAGCTCCCTAAAGGAAACTGTCTCCCAAGAAGCATTTTGCCAGGGCTTTCATAGCAAGATTAGGGAAGTATCCAGGATGTGAAACAGCAGGAGTAGGAGGCCCACACCTGCTTGCAGTTGACATCTTTCTACATTGTATGTTCAAAACTCTGAGTCCAGCTAGCTTATGACAGATACAACAGTTTCTTACGCGTGGTGGTCCAGCCCCTCTGAGTACAATATTGCAAGGTAAGTTTATTGATTCAGATTCTCTGCCTGTGTCCCAGGAACCCCTTTTTGTTTAAATCCTAAATTCTTGGATTCACTATTACTAATATTTATCAAGTGTTTATTTAGTGCCATTGTTCTACTGCTTTCCTATACTAATGCAATCTGCAATCTCACACTCCTATGAAGCATTATTATGATCTCCATGTCACTAATGACAAAAGCTGCATCGTGGAGAAGTTGCACAGTTTCCAGAGTTAACAATTCACCTAGCCAAAATTGCATCTAAATCCAACTGACCCTGGAGCATATGCAATCAACTCATTGTGATATTTGGGTTTTTGTGGCCTTTAGGAATAATATAGCAAACACTCAGTTAAATGCTTCATTTCTTTGACTTCATTTATAAAAGTAAAACGTCATGAGGCTGGCAGTGTGGTGTAATGGGTTAAGCCACAGCCTGCAATGCCAGCATCCCATATGGGCTCCTATTTGTGTACCCACTGCTCCACTTCTGATTCAGCTTCCTGCTAATGCACCTGGAAAAGCAGTGGAAGATGGATCAAATACTTCAGTCTCTACCACCCACATGCGAGACCTGGATTCAGCCTGGCTCAGCCCCAGCCACTGAGGCCATTTGGAGAGTGAACCAGCAGATAGAAGCTAACTTGCTCATGTTCTCTTTCAAAAAATAGTTTTTAAATATTTTATTTATTTGAGAGGTAGAGTCACAGATAGAGAGAAGGAGAGACAGAGAGAAAGGTCTTCCATTTGCTGATTCTCTCTCCCAGATAGCTGCCATGGCCAGAGCTGAGTTGATCTCTAGCCAGGAGCTTCTCCTGGGTCTCCCATGTGAGTGCAGGGGCCAAGGGCTTGGGCCATCTTCTACTCCTTTACCAGGCAATAACAGAGAGCTGGATCAAAAGAGGAGCAGCTGGGATATGAACCAGCACCTATATGGGATTCCGGCACTGCAGGTGGAGGCTTAGTCCATCAGGCCACAACATCAGCCCCTAGATAAATAAGTCTTAAAAAAAAGAAAAGAAAACTTTACAAATATAGTTGCAATGTCTGTATACTCCTTTCAACCCTATTTCTGTTCCTAGAGATAAGCTTCAGTGTTGAATCTGGTGTTTATCATTTTATATATGTTTTAAAACTTTTGTATAACATACAATATTTTTTATGTTTTAGACTTTATATATAGCAGGAGGGGGAATACAAGTGAAAAAAAGCTTACAAGCCTTCAAACACTAACTGCTCTTTCTTAAACTGGACAATATATGTGTGGGTACGTGTGTGTATGTGTGAGAGTATACAGCATATGCACTTCCATATAGTATTTTATATGTATAATCATCTTAATTTTTTTAAGATTTATTACTTATTTATTTGAAAGGCAGAGAAAGACGAAGAGGGAGAGAAAAGGAGGGAAACAGAGATCTTCCATGCTCTGATTCATTCCCCAAATAGTCACAACACCCAGGCCAGGTTGAAGCCAGGAGCCAGGAGCTCCATCCTGGTCTCCCATGTGAGTGGAAGGGCCCCAACTACTTGGGCCATTTTCCACTGTCTTCCCAGATTCATTAGGAAGAAGCTGGATCTGAAGCAAAGCAGCTGGGACTCAACCCAGGATGCTGATTTACAAGCAGCAGCTTAACCAGCTACACAACAACACTGGTTCCAATCTTAATATTCTTAAAGAAGCTTAAATATTATTGCAAATAATACGTTCTAGTAAAAAAATAAAATTCTGTTGAAAAATTTTTAGATCACTCATTGGACTGGCATGGATATGCTGCCACCCCCTTAAGTCAATAACTGTGCCTAGAAGGGTAGAAAAATTGCTAGATTAATTAATAAGAATCACATATCCATCCTTGTGGCCCGGAAATAGGAGTTGTTACTGAAATGATATGTTGGACAAAACAACAAACAAATATAAAACATTGACCTTGGTGTGAGCCAGAAGTGTTACAACATTAGAGAAGAAAAGTAACATCCAGGCCCCTTTAGAATGTACACTCTACTCCCAATTGAGGCTCAGATGGATATACTGTCTGCCACTTAAATGCTACTTGTCAAATTAAAGGTAAGACTGTAAAAATTGGCCGGCGCGGTGGCTCAATAATCCTCCGCCTGCGGCACCGGCACACGGGGTTCTAGTCCCAGTCGGGGCGCCAGTTCTGTCCAGGTTGCTCCTCTTCCAGTCCAGTTCTCTGCTGTGGCCTGGGAGTGCAGTGGAGGATGGCCCAAGTGCTTGGGCCCTGCACCCTCATGGGAGACCAGGAGGAAGCACCTGGCTCCTGGCTTTGAATCAACGCAGCTTGCTGGCTGCAATGTGCAGGCCGTAGCAACCACTTGGGGGGTGAACCAATGGAAAAAGGAAGACCTTTCTCTCTGTCTCTTTCTCTCTCACAGTGAAAGAAAGAGAGAAAGAGAGAGAGAGAGAAAGAAAGAGAGAAAGAAAGAAAGAGAGAAAGAGAGAGAAAGAGAGAAAGAAAGAAAGAGAGAGAGAAAGAAAGAAAGAAAGAAAAAGAAAGAGAGAAAGAGAGAGAAAGAGAAAGAGAGAAAGAAGGAGAGAAAGAAAGAAAGAGAGAAAGAAAGAAAGAGAGAAAGAAAGAGAAAGAGAGAGAGAAAGAAAGAAAGAGAGAAAGAAAGAAAGAAAGAAAGAGAGAAAGAGAGAAAGAAAGAGAGAAAGAAAGAAAGAGAGAGAAAGAGAGAAAGAAAAGAGAGAAAGAGAGAGAGAAAGAGAGAAAGAGAGAGAGAGAAAGAAAGAAAGAGAGAAAGAAAGAGAAAGAGAGAGAGAAAGAGAAAGAAAGAGAGAGAGAGAGAGAAAGAAAGAAAGAGAGAGAGAGAGAGAGAAAGAAAGAAAGAGAGAGAGAGGAAGGGAGGGAGGGAGGGAGGGAGACTCTAAAAATTAGCAGAATAAAATAATAAACAAAACCACTCGAAAAATAAAGAATTGTAGTTTCCTCTTCACCTCCCCACTCCCTCTACTCCAGCCTAGACCCAGCAGGACGACAGGACAGAGCCTTATCCAAGGGCTTAATCAGTCTCCCAGCAAATTCAAGGCTCTGATCTGGTTTTTGAGTAGCCTTCATAGCAGCCATCAAGCAGTAGATGGGTTTCTCTAATAAACCCAATTTATGATTTCTGTGCAGCTTGAAGACATGGAAAATTTGAAAGCAGGAGGAGACTAAATGAGAGACACAAACATTCCCCTTCATAATAAGGAAAGATCAGGGCACGGTGGGTAGTGCTGGACTTGCAAATTGTAAAATGGTTGGTAAAAGGTGGCACTCCTCTTTGCAGGGTTGAAAAGTACCTTATTTGAAAATCAATATTTCTCTTCTTGATAACAGAGTGTATGTTTATGTCCCCCAAAAGAGGTGGTGGTGGCACCCCCATGAGAAGTTTTAGAAATCAGAAATAATGTTTGTTTGTTTGTTTGTTTTGCCTTCTAGCATGACCTTCGGGAACACAAATTTCATATATAATTTTATGTAAAATTATCTTTGTTTTATTTACTAGAGAGACACAGGGAGAGAGACAGGCAGACAGCTACCATTTATTGTTTCCTTCCCAAATGTCCACAATGGCTGAGGCTGGGCTGAACCCAAGAGCCAGGAATCCAATCCAGGTCTCCCACAATCATGGCAGGAGCACAAATACTTGAGTCATTACCACTACCTCTCAGGGTCTGTGTTGGTAAGAAGCTAGAATGAGGAGGTGGAGCTAGAAATTTGACCCAAGTACTCCAATACCAGGAAACAAGCATCTTAACAGGCATCTCAATTGCTAGAATAAATGTTTACCCCTAAATTATTTTTTCATAATCCCATTATATTAAACCTAAGGCATTACATTGCTATTTTTAAATTATCTTTATAGTTAAATTACATTACCTATGAATTTCACTTCAGGATACTGAAGGCTACATTGCAAATGTTTTTAAAAAGGGAGCATTGGAACAAAACAGATGAGAATCCCTGGATCAAACCCTTAGGAAGATAAAGAAGCATTTCAGGAGGATTTATTTCAGTAATGACAAGATGAAGAAGGCAAACAATTTGCTTTCATAGCAAATGTAAAACTGGACAAAATCATTCAAGATCAATCATTCAAGACACTGAAAACAGCCAGAAGTAAGCAATGACTTAAGAAGGGGTTACTGGGGCCGGCGCTGTAGCGCAGCGGGATAAAGCCCCAGCCTGCAGTGCCAGCATCCCATATGAGCTCTGGTTCAAGTCCCAGATGCTCTACTTCTGATCCAGCTCTCTCCTATGGCCTAGGAAAGCAGTAGAAGACGGCACAAGTCCTTGGGCCCCTGCACCCGCATGGGAGACCTGGAAGAAGCTCCTGGTCCTGGCTTCAGATCAGCTCAGCTCTGGCCGTTGAGGTCATTTGGGGAATTAGCAGAATGGAAGACCTCTCTCTCTCTCTCTCTCTGTCTCTCTCTCTCTCTCTGGCTCTGGCTCTGGCTCTCTCTGTAACTCTTTCAAATAAATAAAATAATTCTTAAAAAAAAAAAAAGAAGTGGTTACTCATTAAAAAAAAAAACACTTTGCTCTGGATGAAGTAAGAATGATGAGTTTGTGGCTTTCTAACTTGGAAATGTTCCCCTTCCCTCCACCTCAAGTTTTCCTGGCCTCTTCCAGACACACTTTTAACAGCCAGGGGTAGTGACATCAGCTCAGAGAAGGTGGCGGAACAGCTATAAATTCAAGGGGTTTCTTTAGCTGTCTGCTAAATTACATATGCACACAGAGGATTCACAGCACTGGGTAAATATTGAAAGGCTGGGATGACTTGTGAGTTTGCTGTGCTTTTCAATAATTCTTCAATGCACACACAGGTCTGACAGCAGAAGGTGAAAGCATTACTGACTCGAAGTGTCTAGGAATTAGCTTTGCCCAACTCATTGGCTGAGACTGCTAAAGTACACAGGCACTGTGGAGATCACCAGGGATCCAGATTTTTAAAAATGAACAGAGACAACAGTGGCTATACTACAGGGGAGCGATATTTCACAGTTTGAGTTCAGTAAAATTAATTGTCCAGCAAGCAATAAAAACAAAAACCTTCAGAAGAATAGAACCTGTAGTTTACAATGGGCTATCTACAATATACTATCTACAATATCCTGTTTTCAACTGACAATCTAGACATTCAAAGAAACCAGAAAATGACTCACATGTAGAGAAACAAAGTAAACAGAAATTGGTTCTCAATGGACTCACATTGTAAAGACAAAGAACTCAGAGCAGATATTACAAATATGTTCAAGGATCTAAGGAAAAATATATTTAAGGAACTAAAAGAAAATATGCTAAGTACACAAATATAAAATGGTATGTATGCAAATTGGGAATTTCAACCAATAAAATAAAAAAAGAATCAAATTACAGTCTAAAGTTAAGTTACAATAACTGTAACAAAACACTTACCAGATGGGATCGATCAATACCAATCTGAGACGCAGAACTAATCAATTCAAAGATCAATAGAAATTGCTACAGTCTGAAAGTTTATGTTACCCCGAAATTTACATGATGAACTCCTCATGCTAAGGTGATGATGTTAAGAGACGGGGTATTTGGAAGGTGAGAATGTCATGAGGCAGAGCCCTCATGATTGAGAGAAGTGTTCTTACAAAAGCCAAGAGAGACCAATGGCCTTTCTGCCATATGGGGTTAGTGTGAGAAGACGGCTGTCAGGAGACCCTCACTAGACACAAAATCTGTTAGTGCCGTGATCTTGGCTTACCAGCCTCCGGAACTGTAAGAAATATATTTCTGTTTCTAAGCCACCTAGGTTATGGTATTTTGTTTTACAGACCTGAATGAGCTAAGAAAGAAAATATCCAAGCTGAAGATCAAAAAGAAAAAAAATGAAAAAAAATGAAAAAAAATGAAAAAAAATTTATCAGAACCTCTGAAATTTGTGGAATAATGTTAAGTGTTTCAATATACATGTAATTAGCATCTGAGAAAGTGGGGAACGAGGCATGACATGGTCAGTTTCATGTGCCAACTCATCTAGAGTATAGTACCCAAACATTCAAACAGGAAACCAAGGTGTTGCTATGAAGGTATATTGCAGATATAATTAACATCTTTAAGCAACTGGCTTTATATAAAGAAGATTACTTGGGTAACCTTGGAGAGTCTTATCCAGTTAGCTGAAAGGGCTTCAGAACAGAGTTGAGTTTCCCTGATGAAGATATTTCATCTATGGATTATATATCAGCTCCTGTCAAAGATTCCAGGCCGCCTTTCCTGACAGCCTGCCCTGTGGATTTCAGACTTACCTAGCCAACCCTGCAATCATGGAAGCCAATTCTTGCAATAAATCCTTTCATATACATGCACATATACACATCATATTATGTGGTTGTGTTTCTGTATGCTTTTCAGGTGAAACCATGACTGATTCAAGGCAGGAAAATATTTGACGATAATAGCCAAAACTTAATTTAGTGTAAAAGATTGTAGATCCTAGAAATTCAACAAACTTCAAATAGGATAAACGTGAAGAAATTGACATCTAACAGTGTTCAAAACCAAAAACAAAGAAGCACCTCAGCAACTCACCCTGCTGGGGACACAAAGAAGGGCATCTGACCTGGAGCGCATTCTGAAGTGTGCTACAGGATGTGGAGTGGCAAGCCCACCTGGAGAGCCTCACAGAATTCCTAAGGCATTGGTCCAGTTTCTTTTTTTTTTTTCTTTTAGATCTTTTATTTATTCATTTGACAGGTAGAGTTACAGACAGTGAGAGAAAGAGAGAGAGAGACAGAGAGAAAGGTCTTCCTTCCATTGGTTCACCCCCTAAATGGCTGCTATGGCCAGAGCTACGCTGATCCCAAGCCAGGAGCCAGATGCCTCTTCCTGGTCTCCCATGCAGGTGCAGGGGCCCAAGCACTTGGGCCATCCTCCACTGCCTTCCCAGGCCACAGCAGAGAGCTGGACTGGAAGAGGAGCAACCGGGACTAGAACCCAGCACCCATATGGGATGCCAGCACCGAAGGCGGAGGATTAGCAAGTGAGCCACGGCACCGGGCCCCGGTGTAGTTTCAATAATCTTGACCTGGGGAAGTAATTGGATCCTGGTTCTGTGGTAAAGTGTCAAATGCCTCTCAAAAATTAGAAGGAGATTTATATGGTAAAAATTTAAAGAAGGAAACTTATGTAGAAACAAGGTCAATGCTAGGAACTGATATAAAGTGCCAATGTACAGTGCATGTCTCAATAATGCTAAGGTGGCTAAGGAGACATGAACCTATGTGTGTGTGATGGGCAGAAGAAAAACAGGAATCTCTACGGTGTGGAATGAGAAGCAAACCAGCCTTTATTAATGGAAAGTGCTGCCATTGTTCAATAACTTGTTTGGGTGGGTTCCAGC